>CM059602.1:58010000-59260000 GCA_030412105.1 Cyclura pinguis
TCTCTTTTCCATAGTTCCCTACAGATTCTTGTTGATCCTCTGAACTGATATATTACAGTTTTGCTGAAACATCTCCTAGCCTTTACCATCCAATCTTACTGTTTCCTGCCCCATTAAGATTTTTCAGAATCTGTTAGTATTTTGCAACCTCCACACACTATTTACAGTCATCTCCAGGTTTACCTTAAACCGGTGTTTCTTAACCTTTTCTTTATCAGGGTCGCCTTGTAAATATAAGTTGTTCCTGGGGACCTCAAGACTTAAGATTTAAATATTTAAATTTAGATTTAAATATTTAAGCATTTATTTATTAAAGTCTTCTGGAGACTAGGATTCAGATCCCCTCTCAGATACTGGGTGACCTAGGGCAAGTCACATTTTCTCAGCTTCAGAGGAAGGCAAAAAAGAACCCCCCCAACCAATCTTGACCAAAAAAAAAAAACCTGTCATAAGTTCACTATAGGGATGCCATAAGCCAGAAGTGAATTGAAGGCACACAACATCAAAGTGCTGCTGGCAAGGGAAAGTTCTTTCTAGCCATTGTGTCTCTCCCCTTTGCAAACTGATTTATGACAACCCTAAAACGAACCTGTCATGGGGGCAAGATTTGTTGCCTTTGCCTTTCTCTGAGGCCGAGAGAATGTGACTTGCCTGAAATCACCCAGTGGGTTTCCATGGGCAAGCAGGGATTCAAACCCTGATCTCCGAAGTCATAGTTTGCAAGTGAGGCAGCTGTTTTGGCACCTGCAATCCGCCCTCCTCGCTGCCTTGTCCCTATTGCTGCTGCTCTTGGTGGTATCCAGCAGCAGGGCTCTGCTGACCCCCTGTGAGTACTCTGCAGACCTCAAGGGGTCCCCAAACTTCAGGTTAAGAATGACTGCTTTAAACTGTTCTTCCAGCAACTGACCTATTGTAGTCCTTGTTCTACAAGATTTTTCTCTTTCCTTGATAACCCTCATATTATGTCCACTTATTTCATTTGCTGTATATCTCATCTGCCACAGCCATCTTCTTCTTTATTGTCATTGGACCAGCTTGCTTTCTGAATACCTGTCTCTCCAGCTCTGTGCTCTGTTTGCTGTATTCTGTTTGCTGCTGTCCTGGCCAAGAGATGGTAGTGGGTGGCAACCGAAGCAGAGAGATACAGCAGGATGTTTTTGTGGCTGGTAGGACCTAACTGGAAAAACAAACAAATGTATATTTTTAAAAGCTCCAAAACTAGCAGTGGAGTTTGTGTTTATCATCTGCTGTCACTTGTATTTTCCAGCAATGGGAGTTTTTTCAGTAGTGGATCTTCTGTGTCACTTCTGTTGAAAAATGTTTGAGAGTTTCTTAGTGCTGCATACAACAATTTATTTTTGAAGATCTCTCCAGATATCATGCTGAACACTTAGTTCTGAAGCAATATACCAGATGTGACAGTCTATGATTGTCTTTGTGTGAAAGCCCTGGGTCTCATTTTATGACATGAAGTAGATATGGAAAGTGTGTGAGTGCACACATGCGTTCCTACATGCCAGGAACTTGGATGACAGCAACAGCTAAAGGACTGAAATATTGCATTTCCGTTCAGGACTTTGATCTCTGGAAAGAAAGGGGAGCCATTTGTAGTCAGCTCTGTAAATTGCTCTTCTTCCCTTGAAGGTTGATTTCTTTGCTGAAAATGCTTGTGAGATTACAGTGTTTGTTTAAAACAAAACGTGGTTATGCTGCAATACAGACCCATGTATAAATATTTTTACCGTGTAGAGCAGAAGGAATGGCCCTGTGTGAACCAATATGGCAGTGAAATGGGGCCACCCAGAGAGAAGGGAAATTCTTCTGCATGGGGGGGGGAGCACAACAGATATTCAGCTCTTAGTCTGCTGAGTGGCTGTGATATGCTGTTGTGTTCTGCCACTTCAGGGAGAAGAGTAGCAGGAGAGGAACTGGGATTAGATGACAACTGTATGAGGGTGCTAACTCTCCCTGCCAACCTGTCAGAAGATCTTCCTCTTCTGTAGCTTAGAAAGGGGACTTTGAGTGGATAATTGGGATCAAAGGGAGTTGCTTCCATTGACCCAAATGTGTTCTCATTCAAATGACTACTTAAGCAGGAAAGGGAACATACTCTAAGCACCTGAAAGAAATTGGCAATAAGCAAGGGGAGTGATGATGTAATTGACCAGTTGGAGCATTAAGGATGCATACCTTATTCCTGCACCTCTGTGCTATCTATAGAGCAGGGCTGGGCAACAGTGGCAGGTTTGAGGGCCACATTTGTGGTGTGGATCCTTCTGGGGGCCCTTGTGGACTACAGGAAAAAAATCCCAAAATGCCTAGAAGTCCTCTTCTGATAGTCAAAAATAGATATTTTTTTGAGATTAAACAGTAGAGAGAGGGCTTGCAACCTATTTAAAAGGTAAATTCTTGCACCAGGAGCAGTACTTTGCCCTGTATTTTTGCTCAGAAAAAGGATGGTCTGGGGATTCTGGAGGTATAAAGGGCCACAAAATCATTCCTGGAGGGATGTACTTTCCCACCCCTTCTGTTGAAGAATAACAACATACCATAGTCCTCTGCCCTCAATTCTTACATATTTTTACTTTTCAAGTATATACTGATGTTAGAGACAGAATATTATTTAAGGATTTTTTAATCAAAAATTTAGCTGATTTATTTTTGGTACTGAAGCATAGGTTTAAGCTGGCAACTTGAACTTTTGCTTATTTTAAGCTAAGGAGATAGATCACTTTTCCATCTAATAGGAGTTTACAGCAAAGATTTAGAATATTATTGAACATGAACATAATTTCATTTAAAGCGTATTTTAAAACATGGTTTTAAAAAATTGTCAACATTTTATACAAAAGTGACTTGTTTATGATCCCTACTTAAATTTTTTAGAGCTCTGAAGAGACAAAATTTGAGCTGCTGTTGATCTCTTCCTCACTATGAGTTTGAGTATTCCTTTTCAATCTCAACCTGTTTGAATTTTGGGGGCTTCATTAGAGCCATATATATATATATATATATATATATATATATATATATATATAAAAAAATAATATTTTCTCTTGTGCCTCAGTACCATCTTCTGGTCTTCAGGTCATTTCTTGTACTGTTTAATGGCTCTGTAGCATCAACAATGTGTTTACCTTGCCTCCTCTTGTTCATTTGTAAAATGGATATGCTAACATTGAAGTGCTTAATAGCAGATATCTGGCAGGCATCCAAATGCACACTTTGCCAGAAGTAGAAAAACTGTGTACGTTTATCATGATTTCCTACCCACTTCAGATTTCGCAGAGCAAGCTGCTTTTGAAACTGAGGAGTGTTCATATTGTCTAGAACACCTGTGACACCTTAAAAACTGACATACTTAATATAGCATGGGCTTTTGTGGGCTGTATTGTTTTTGTTGTAGCAGACATACATGGCTGCCTCTATAGAAGGAAAGACAAGAAAGTGAAAGAAATACAAAATAAAAACTAAGAAACAGAAAAATGATTGGCTTGTAAAAAGCAACCTTTTGGATCCTAGCTTTGGTACACTAGATTGTGCTGCATAGGTATCTGTCAGTTGCATGGATAGTTCTTTCTTAAATGGAATTAATCCCCAAATATTAACTTTGTACGTGAGTTGAAAATCTCATCCACAGATCATGAATATACTGTTTAGGCTGGAGTGAACATATTTCTTTTTCTTCAGTGCAAGTAGCTGGTCATATTTCTGCAGTTGCAAGGCAGATGGGCTAACTTTAAAAAGAAAAGTGGGTTTACCAGTCCAGCCATATGAATGGTTGTAGTAGAAACCTGAAAGGATGCCTTCAGATGTACATGCAGTTCTTTTCCAGGTGAGTATAGTGTCTTAAGTAACAACTCTAAAAGCACCAGGTTTGGGACGTGAATTAAACTGATTCCCCTGGCGTCAGTTGAAAGAAAGGTACAAAATGGACCAAAAATTATATGGATTTGAAAGACAGGAAAATGAACTAGATCAATTGTTGAAAGAACATCAAAAGAAGAGAATTTCGAAACTTTACAAATTATTACTAAAAAGGGGTTTCGAATCTGACTCAATAAAAGAGTCAGTGCTTAAGTGAGCGCAAAATATAGGTTGTCCAATTGAGTTAGATGCCTGGGGAAGAGTATGGAAAACAGACATAAAGTTTACTCCAAATTTAAATTTAAGGGAAAACTACTATAAAATGTTACAGAGGTGGTATATGACTGCAGAAAGACTTCAGAAAATAACCAAAAATGGAGACACAGTGTTGGAAATGTGAGAAAAAGGTGGGGACTTTTTTTCATATGTGGTGGACCTGCCCAAAGGCTAAGAAATTTTGGAAGGGAATTCACGATGAAATTCAAAAAATGTGTAAAGTTAATTTTGAAATGGTACCAGAATTTTACTTATTGAATATTATTAGGTCAGAACCGGGAGATTAGAAAACAACAGAAGATGTTATTGCATTTGATTACAGCAGCATGGTTGACCTATGCACAACACTGGAAAGATAAAACAGATACCCAGTTAGATGAACGGAAATTAAAAATGTTAGACATGGTAGAGACTGAAATACTAGCATATTCCCTTAAGAATAAAATGGTTCAGAATTTTGAAAGAGAATGGAAAAGGGTAATGCTTTGGTTAAATATGTAAATGTTTGCGGATCAAGTATGTCGGGGTATTTGACAAAGATTATGTATAAGGGAGAGGAAAGATTCAACTGGTTAATTTTTGATATATAGAAGGGGGGGCAGGGGACGGAAGGATTATAAATAATGATATATATATTTGTGTTTATATATGCTTTTATGCTTTTTGAAAATTAATAAAAATTCCTTAAAAAAATAAAAGCAACCGGTTTGCACTGTAAACTAATATTATGCCAGAGGTTTCCGGACTTCCTATGTCTTCCATTTGCTTGTCTAGGGAGCATTTTGTGAATATTTGTTTTTTATGTATAGTACTCATATAATTAATACATGTATTATAATCTTATTGCCTTATAGGCACTTGATAATGCAGGTTAATATAAAAAGTTCATTTAAAAAATGGAGCAACATTGAAATTTGAGAGTGACATTCATTAAACAACATTAAAAGTTCGACAGAACATGCCCATCTCCATGCCTTTTGGAAGTATAGCAAAGAGGTTGCCAATCTGTTTTCCTTAGGAGGAGATTTCATAAATAAGGAGCTGGGACGTATAATGGACCCACCATTGATAATCACAAATTTCAGGTACTTATATAGAAGAGGTAGTAGTTCTTCAAATATTGTGGGCCTAAACTAGCACAGGCAACATTTGGCTCACCACAGCCTATATACCTCCACGATGTCCCCTCAACCAACTTGATTTAATCCCCCAAAGAGCTTTGATCTTAAAGATGTCACAGAGCCCTGCAAGCCCCTACCACCGCCAATCAAAACTGAAAGTAGAGCTGTAGTTACTTCCATTTTTGATATTTTTTTGTTTATTTTCAAGAGGCTTGTGGGTAGAAAACAGGTCTTCAGACATTCCATACTTGCCCGTGCCTGCCCTAAACCACCTGGGAGTTGTGTAAATAAGAACGAGCACTTTGATGCTGCTTAGAAATGAACTAGAAGTGAAGTTGGTCCAGGACCTGTGCCTTATGGTCCATAAAACACATGCCTCACAAAAGTCTATCCATCATGTCCAGCACCAGTTGTAGTTCATGGATGCCTTTGAAGGACTTCTCCATGTAGAATACATTATGTTGATCCATATAAGAAGCAGTTAAGAGATGACTTGCTGTGTTTGCTTCCTCCTCAGACAGTGGGAGCTTCTGGCTTATTGCTGGCTGCAGCAAATGAGAATTCTGGAAGAAACAGAAAAGAAGCAAATCTAGCAATTAGGTTAATAATGGCAAGAATGCTTACAACCCCTTGAAACTGAATAGATGTAGGGATTCTTACAGTATTTCCCTTTGATTTTGAAATTCCCTTTTCCATTGCTAAGAGCAGCTTTAATGTACTTTTTTTTAAAAAAAGCCAAGGTTGTAATTGGGGGACTGTGTGCATAAATGTGTGCATAGATTTTTGAAGCTCACTCTTCCCACTGTAGCTTCCGTGACACTTGAGGAGTGGGTGTGAGTGTGCTGACTCTCATGACTTTGTTGCTACTCCACCCTTCTTGTTTGGCTTTTGATGTGATGATTATAAATCTCTGCATCTTTAACTTCTTTATATCTTAATGCTTAAGTTAGCCTTGAAGGCTTAGAGGAAGATGTGAGGGTCATTTGACACATTAGAAATTTTTAGTGGTCAACTTAAGACTGCACTGTGTGAATGTGACCAAGACATGTTTGCATATGTGTGGAATTGCAGGTAGAATCATCAGGAAGCTAATTTTACCTGAAGTTCCTTGTTAAGTTGGTACTTAGTTGCAAACATAGGTTTACTGGTAATGTATGAAATGGGAAATAGCATACAGTCTTAGATCCTTTCATTCTCCCATTTGCTTGGTGTCAGAACTTTGTCATTCAGATTTATCCAAAAATCACATTTCAGTGCTGAAAGCTAAGTGGAGATTAGTCTTCAAACAGAGGAACCTTCCTGTCCCCATATTAGCAGTAAGGCTCTTTTTCTTTTTCCCTTAAGAGAGAAAAGACAAATTATAATTGTGACTGCAATGGAGTTGCTTTTGTTTTTGTGTGTGCTATTTTCGTCTTGAATGGAAGAGAAGTCTTGTTTGGCTGCTGTAGTGGCACAGTTTCTTTTGAGACAATAGTTTAAGCCCACACAAGCTTTCTGCAGATAAACGTGAGGACTGAATGTGACTCTCCAAACTGGCCTGATTTAGCTAAATGAGACAATATATAGTTCCATAGGGAAAAGCAGAAAGTTTCAGAAATCCTGCTGTCTTCCAAAGCCTTTTTATGTTTAGCTTCTTTTGACTGCCCAGCTTTCTTGTCTTGTGGTAAGAACTATAGCGAATGCACCTTCCCTGGTGCCCAGCTCCAGCTAGGTAGAGTCTATATGTGTCCCCAAGGGGTTGTGCATGATTTCTGTGGTGACCTTTCCCCCTCTCTTCTTTTGAATTTCAGCTCACTGCTATGGACAGCGCGATCACCTTGTGGCAGTTCCTTTTGCAACTCCTTCAGGAGCCTCGAAACAAGAATATCATTTGTTGGACCTCCAGTGATGGAGAGTTCAAGCTTCTGCAGGCAGAAGAAGTGGCACGCCTCTGGGGGATCCGTAAGAACAAGCCCAGTATGAACTATGACAAACTCAGTCGTGCTCTCAGATACTATTATGTGAAGGTAACTCAGTCTTCTATTTGCCCCAAAGGCTTTAAATCCTCTTGCGTTATAGCCTTGGTGTAATGAACTTTGTTGTTGTTCTGCTTCACTTCAGGGGGAATGAAATTGGTTTTGTAGCCACACAGTTTATTGAGTGGAAGTGGAATGTAAATAAGAAAAATGTTATTGGTCTACCTTAGCTGAATGAGTAGGCCTTGTCCATGATGGTGCCACTTCCCAAGCCACGTACAACAGCTGACTAGGCTGTCTGTTGACTTGCTCTTCAGTACTGGCAACAGGACAGCTTCCTTTACCAGAGCCTCTCTTCCCCTGCACCTTTGCTGCCTCCCTTTATCTGCTGCCTGTTGTGATTCCCTCACACTGCCTAACAACAAGGCTGGCCCTGTGAGTGAGTGTGGTTGCCTCCAGAGTGTAAAGCTGTCAAGCAGTTGATTCCCAGACCCTTGTTCTGTTTGCTTAGTGAGCATAGGAGCTGCTTTGCTTATAACTCTGATTTAGATGTGCATGTCCTTGGCTGTTTAAAAATTTAAATTCATAACTTTAATAATTTATGGAAAACATGTCTCTGATAATTAATTGAGGCTTTCCATGAAAAGCAGTTGTCTGGTCATTAGAAGGGACTACAAAGTTGGGAGAAATGGAGTACTTAATGCAAATTAACTTCGTGGGAGAGCAGTAAATTGCATTTTGTCTCTCTTTGAAATATTCTGCTTTAGATTTGAAGCTGTGTAGCCTCCTACATCCTTCTGATTTATTTCAAATATATTTGGATGACCTCTTGCAGAATAGCTTGGGAACTTGTCCTTCCTTCTCTCCACAGGCACTGCTTTGTTCTCTATAAATTTTTGGAAAGCAGAAGATCACCAGACATTTTAGTCAGTATTGTCTGAAACAGTGGATATTAATATATCATGAACTCTTCATAAATAAATAAATAATACGTTGTGCAACTGTCTTTATGTGGGTGTATGAATAAGAAAATAAGTCTTCTGGAGATAATGTCAGCTGCAACTGGCATGTGGATTTGAACTTAGGGTAATACTGGCTTGGATGTTAGGCACTGCGTATTAACTTTACAATACACAGATTGAACTGTATAACATCGAAAAGATAAGTACCACAGAATATTGCTGAGAAGCATTGAAATAGTTGTCATTCATGCTGTCCTGCAGAAGGTTTCAGCTGCTTATTTTCTTTCAGCTACATCACAAGTTACGTAAATGTTCTCTCTTTTGAATATTTAACCTTGGTGCTGTAACATTATGCACACAGTAAGGAAAATGTGCCTGTCTTCAAGATGTGAGCTTCAGTTTCAGTGCTGAATCAAGGACATAAAATGTGGAGGTAATTGACTGAATCTCTGGCCATTATGTTCAGGGCTTTTAAAAATGGTAATTGCAGAGCTGTCTTTGCTTATGTTAATCATGGATGGGCTTTTTGATGAGTGCCTGGCTGGAGAGGAATGAAAAGTGGCCATGCTTTTCTCAAACAGACATGATTGTGGAACCACCAGATGCTCTAGGCTAGGTAAAACTAAGAGAGGAGGTGAGATTTAAGTGTTGATCCAGGATCAGTCAGTTGCACTTAGGTCCTGCTGAAGTCAGTTATGACTTTTTGCACTCATCTCAATGGGGCCTAACTTAGTCTGAATCAGAGTTGGGGAGTGTTACTTTGTGTGAAAATTGAAACAATGACCATGCTGATCTGGGTATTCTAGGAGTTGTAGTCCAAAAAAGTAACTTTTATAAGATCTGATCTGGATTTAGCCCATAATAAATAAACTTGTATTTTATCCATCTCAAGACAAACAATTTACCCTCGTAAAGTTAGGTTACCTCTGTGTGACCAGCTGACACACTTATCTGACAAGAGGGAAGTATACCTGATACCTCCTTTTTCTTTTTTCCCACAGAATATCATTAAGAAAGTGAATGGTCAAAAGTTTGTTTACAAGTTTGTGTCCTATCCGGAAATTTTGAATATGGATCCACTAGCAGTTGGCAGGATTGAGGGTGATGCTGAAACACAGGCAGGCACTGTAGATGCTACCAACACTACAAAGGAAATGGAAAACTGTGGGAAAGAGAAGCCTCAGTCCTGTGCAAAATCCTCCAGTCGCAATGACTATATCCACTCAGGCTTATATTCTTCATTTACTTTGAACTCCCTTAATTCCTCCTCTTGTGTCAAACTCTTTAAGCCAATCAAGATGGAGAACCCAACCGAAAAAGTATCAGAGAAGAAAATTCCTCAGGAATCTACACCTTCAGTCATAAAATTTGTGACCATGTCCTCCAAAAAGCCTTCACCGTCACCCCTTGCCTCTGCTACTCAACCAACATCTACTATATCAGCTGCTCCTACCCTCCCTTCTAGCTCAGATGAAAGTCTCCAGGCCTTGGAGTCTTTAGTAACACCCAAAATGGCTCCCACTGAAACTTCAACATCTTTGCCAAGTTTAACCACCAATTTCAGCCCTACGCCTCCTTCTGCCTCCATTTCCCCTGCTCTCCAGGTTCCTCCCAGGTCTCCTTTGCCACCTTTAAGTTCTAATCCTGAACTGGTTATAGACACAGACACTGAGTCCGGTGCTTGCGAGCAGCTGGAGAAGTCTCAGAATCAACTCGTGGAGTTTAAAGAACAGGGTTCCTCCATGGAAAAAGAAAAGGAACTTCGTCTTAGCCGAACTAGAAAGCCAAAAGGGCTGGAGATTGCCCCCACTCTTGTCATTACTGGCAGTGACCCAAGTCCTCTGGGAATACTAAGCCCTTCTCTCCCTACTGCTTCTCTTACACCAGCACTTTTTTCACAGGTAATTCTGTTTTTAAATAAAATTGTATTTGGGTATAAAGTCGGGTGGGGAAAGTGCATCCAGTGAGCATCTGCCGAGGCAGTTTTTCTGGCCCTTAGGGCTCTCCGGAGTGCCACCTCAAATTTGGGGGGAGACAAGTGCTTCATTGTATCCCCTGGGGGTGTGAGGGACAATTCTGCTGTATCCTCCCTCAGAGTGTTTTTAGGTCCAAGGCAAGCCTTATTTCTAATAAGAATCTGGGAATTGTCCTTTGAGTCACTTCCTTTCTTGGGAAAAAGTGGTCTCTCGTGGGCCTAAATTAGTCTGGGTGTAGAGGGAATGGCAAATTAACCCTCCACCCCCCTCCCCCCCGGGGACATTAGGGGTATTTTGGTGGATAAAATCTTTTTAGTAATTTTTGGTGTTTTTTTTTTGTGATCAGAAAGATTGAAAGTTAGGAGCAGAAACAGAAGCTGAATGGAGACCTTACCTGAGTTAACTGTGTTTGCATAGCCACCATTTCTGCTTAACACAACTTCTAAAATACTGGTTATAATACAAGTACAGTTCATAGATCTAAGTAGAAATGTTAGCTCAGTGTATGTTGTTGTAGATGTAATAGTTTTGTATAGTTTTTGAAGTATTTCCCCTCCATAAAATTGAAAGTGGAAGTGGGAACATGCATTTTTCCAGTCTTTATTTAACCATGGTGAAGTAGTTAGGCACATATTCCAAAGAGTCTATAAAATATAATGCCAGAATGGGTCCACAAGTGCTTCTTCCATTCCTGATGCAGAGTATGGAATCCAGTAATTACACTGGGAGCAAATGAGAAATTTGCATGACCTCTTCCCACTATATGTTACATTTTTCCCGACTTATATGTAATCTGTGCAGTTTAATTTTTCTTACCATCTCTTTTAGGGCATCATTCTTAATTGAAAGAGAAGTGTACTAGACCATTGTGTACAGTTTACTTGTTTTACTTTGCTTCATTAAAGTTGCTGGAGCAAAAAATAGGTAGCCAGATAAACAATGTCCATTCCCAGTTTTTGCAAGGAGTTTTAGAGACTGTTTCTCTCCCTCTGTGTATGTGTCTGTGTGTGTGCATGCAGATGTAATTTATATCCTGCCTTTTCCCCTGTGTGGGACCCAAGAGTTTTCATTCTTTTAGGACTTTTCCATGAGCTGTAGTTAGAAAAGGAGGCTATGGTTATTTGCCTGCATGGATGTTAGTGATTAGTGTACATCTCTGTACCTAGGATATTTTCCATCAAGCTCCCATTTTAGGTTTGCAAACATTAATCAAGCACTCTCGTTCTATGTCATGACCTTCCTGTCTTTTATCAACTGCCATTTTGGGTTCTGGTCTCATCTGAGAGTTGTTGAAACAAGTGATAGATAATTACATTGAAGTTAGTAGACACTTCAGATATTATATACTCTCATAACTGGTTTTGTAACATTATATTGTATATTTTCCAGACACCTATTTTGCTGACTCCAAGCCCCTTGCTCTCCAGTATCCATTTTTGGAGCACTCTCAGTCCAGTTGCTCCCCTCAGTCCAGCAAGATTACAAGGTGCTAACACACTTTTCCAGGTAAGTTCTAGAAAACAATAGCAGATAACTTCTGTTTCATATTCAAAAAGTTCAGCTCGCTGGTTAACAGAACACATTTCATGAAGTTCAGTTAAATATCAATTGTTTTATTGATTTAGAAGTCTCAGTTTAGATCAGTGATTTTCAGATTTTGGTCCTCCAGGTGTTTTGAACTTCAGTTCACAGAAGCCCCAGCCAGCTTGGCTTATGTTCAGGGATTTTGGAAGCTAAAATCCCAAGCATCTGGAGGACAACAGATTGAGAACCACTGTTTTAAATCATCCTCTGTATCACTGGGAAACTGCAGTGAGTCACAGGCTCTTGTGGTGCCCTCTCCTTTCTGGTTTTACTTTGTTTCATATTTTTTATTTTATCTTATTTTATTTATTTATTTTGCTGACATATATCTTGTAGCATCTGTATTAGCAAACTGTGGCACCTCTTACACTGCAAAGCATAGTTTACACTGGATTTCCCATTCTGGTTAGGAAAGCTAGTGGCCATGGGCTTCATAATCAAAACTTCTGGTTTCCCTAGTTCTTCTACAAGAGTTTTTGAACATTTTTGAAGACCTACACATTACATCTAAAAGTCTTTCTTTGTTCTTTTAATGGATATTTATTAATGAAGCATGTACATTACTACAGTAGGTCCTTGTATTAATCTAGAATAGGAAGGATATTTTTGTCTTTGGAATAAGTTTTCAGTGTTTTCTTCTTAAGATGTGCGATTAATTGTTTTCTTTAGAGTAAGCCTTCGGTGTTTTCTTCTTGTAAAATGAGCAGTTATTTGTTCACTTTGATGTAACAGTATTGTACCTCATTCCAGTTGAAATTTAGCAATTGAATACAAATATAGTGGAATTTCAGTCCAGGCTTCCAAAATGCATATTACTTTAGACACCTTTGAAACCCTCTTATCAGAATGCAGTATGTGTTCCCCAGTATTCCTAAGTCAGTGCAACAGTATAAATCAATCATGATTGTGATCCAGAGATATTTTAACTGTCCCTCAAACATTATAGTGTGTATCTGTTTGTGTTTTGTGCAGTGTGTTCCACTTTCCATCAAGACTGAATAAGTAGATTATTCGGTATTATGGACAAATGGTTGCATGAAATGCACAAAAAGGCTGTATTGCATGCTTTTTCTGTGGGGGAATGTGGAGCAAAGTTTTAGACTGAATACAGGACAGCGTAATCTACAGCAAATCCTGAAGCTTGGAGCATTTGCGTTTATCTTATATGTCGACAAATGCCTCTGTTTTAGAAGAAGCTGGAAATATATTTCCAACATTTCTTTTTGAAGGCCTTCAGCTGAATTTTCAGTGGGCAGAACAAGGACAACTTTCACATGACTACTTTAAATGTGGAAGAGTTCAGCCAATCATGATATTTCACCTCTAGTTGTTAATGTAAATGGCCCTGTGAAAATGCCCTTATGTGCTATGATTTTATTATACTATTTATCAAAAAATGAATCTTTGTTGAGGCTTGTTCACTTATGGCTTTGCCCAAGAAGGCTACTTTTGACATCTGGAGTATTGAGCCAAACAACAAACTTGTCCTGAGTTTCCCCCACTCAGAAATGGTCATCTGAAGGTGGCCATTGTACTGCTTTCCTGAAGTTCAGATCAAGAACTCAAAGCCTTTGGAAGTATTTCGTGCTTTTTGCTAATATCAAGATTTTGACAACAAGAAGAGAAATGTCTGTGGTGGCATTGTTTTTTGCATAACTGCAACCTTAACGTCTGGTTCTATTTTATAGTTTCCATCGGTGCTGAATACTCATGGACCATTTACTGTGTCGGGAACGGATGGGCCCTCCACTCCTGGGCCTTTCTCTCCAGACTTACAGAAGACATAGTGTGTGGCTTTCTTGGAAGAGGGCACATTAGGAAAACAAGAGGAAGGTTCATTAAAATGATGCAACCCAAGGAGCGGTTTATAATTCCACAGAAAAAATATATGCTGACTTGATTTTTACCATTCCCAGTTTAAATGCCTTTGCTAAAATTCCCTTCGAAACATAAGGGAATTAGTATGGAGATGCCTTAATTGGTAACTTTGCTGTGTTGTCTCTTTTCTCTTTGCTTCTTTTTGCTTTAAAAAGTTTTTTCTTGGTAAAGGGAACCTAATTTTGTGTGGACACATTGATTGAATTTTCAGCACCTCTTGTCACAATCACAGCCTCCCTTTTGTTGCTTCTTCTGCTCCTCCTCTGTTCCTTGGTCTTTCTATCATACTCTTAACATTATTGAAAGTTGGATTCCAAGAAATACTTGGAAAGATTTTAAAGCTTGCTTTTAGTATTAATAATTTTTGTAGTGCTGATGCAGGAATGTAAGAGGAACTTTACAGATGGATTTTTGATGGTGTAGAAGTAATTGAAACAACTTGTTAGAGATGATGGCTCTAGATAAAGAAGTTCTAGTTACATATCCTAGAAAACATCATTTCATTTTCTAGTAGAGGGGTGGGATTCATGTAGCCCACCCTGCTGGCAGCTCCCAGTATTCCTCCCATTGGGTATGCTGACTTAGGGCTGGTAAGAGTTGCAGTTCAGCATCTGGAAGGCTGAATGATTTCCCACATGTTTGCCTAGGAACTGTGTGCTGTTGAATGATGCAAATGTGCATAGATTATGGAATTAACAAGGTTGATCTTCAAGAAATATTTGAATTCTTTAAGTTAGGTATTATTAATAGGCTAAGAAAAGGGAAAAAATTCCTCTTGTAGCAAATAGGGAAGAGATTGAAGTAGCAAATCAGATAGACTGAGCAACTTTGCAGTGGATGTGTTGTGGCTTTAGGTTAACTATATATTTGCAATGCTGTGTGCAGTGTTGTCTTGTTGTTTGCTAATGTCATAGGGGAAGTGAGGGTTTCTATTTTACTTTTCCTCTCTCTATACCCCAAGCAAATAAGGTATCTAAAAAGGAAGCACCACTTTTCATGGCCACAGTTCATCTGGATAATATGGGTTTCATTTAAATCTAAGTAACAGCTGAAGTGAGCCAGCATGGTGTCGTGGTCTGAGTGCTGGACTATGACCCCGGAGACCAGAGTTCAGTTCTGTGGTCATGGGAGCCCACTGGCTAACCTCAGTCGCATCATACACTCTGAGTCCAGAAAACCCTCTAATAGGTTAGCCTTAGGGTTACCGTAAGTTGGAAATGGCTTGAAGGCACACAACAACAATAGCTGAGCCCCTCCATATTCACAAGTGTTTGGGGCACAGAACCCTCGCAAAAGTGGAAAAACTGCGAGTAACTCCCCCCTTGCAATTCCCTTTCTATTCCTTTGCCTCTGGCCCTGGCGTTGGGGCAGGATGGGAGGAAGAGAAAAAAAACAACCTAGTAGTCTTACTGTTACTTTCCCCTGAGACAAAGAAGAGGGGAGCTTTGGAGTTCTAATTACTTCTGGTGGCTATTTTGAGAAAAGAGGAGGAAAGAGAACACGTGACCGATCAGCAGCCAATACACAGCAGAATGTGCAGTCACATGGCATAGAGGCCACGCCTTCAGCAGTGAGGAGAGCTTTGCTCACCCAAAATGGGGGAAAAAAAAACATTTTAAACCCAAGCCGTGCAAGCCTGGGGTGAGCAATGGGAGGAGGGAAATGGGGGAGGGAAAGCAAGCATGTCCCCCACGAACAATCGCATCCGCAAAGGTCAAACCTGTGAATGTGGAGGAAGAACTGTAATATGTTGAATGTGTAGATGCTCCTACAACTAAAAACATTGTGCTGTTATTAGGAGGTGTTCCTTTTGATGAGGATGGTACGGGTGGGAGAGGCAGGCTGGCAGAGCTACTTATAATTTGAAAGAGCTAAAGCCAATGTTTAAGTTTGTGGCAAGGCAGTAGTTCAGTTCCCCAGAGTGGTATGTTCAGCGTGGTGTTGTCAGTCAGGTTTTCTCATACTCTGGTGGTGACCTTAGGCTGGCTTGCTGGTGCTGAAGTCTTGCTTTTGTGACCCAAATTGGAAAGTATGACAGTACCCAGAATAGTTTGCAAAGAAGTAGCCATGTAAGTCTCTTGCAGAACAAAAAGGAGGAAAGAAGGGAGAGTAAGGTAAGACTAACTAGGTTTTATTTTTGCATAAGCTTTTGTGGATAGAAACCTACTTCTTTGCCTATACCCAGTATAGATGCCTGAGGTTGTGTTTGATATAAAGAGATGCACAAAGAGCTAGAGAATTTCTATATAAATGTTAACACTTAAACTCTGGGTTGGCAGGTGCCAAGCCCGAAAGTCTAATTTCTGAAAGCACCTTAAGATTTGTAGCTTCAGAAGCTATTTATTGGAAGATTAAGTTCCAGGAATGTTGCCTGATAATTTTCCAATGATCAGGTTATGTGGGTGGAGGGTGGGAGGCTTGACATGGGGAAGTCTTGGCCACCTGCAGTCAGAACTAATGTATGATTTCCCATCATAGTTATAGTGATGACTGTAAGTGAATTCTTCAGCAGCAGAGATGCTGAAAACAGAGTGGCCATTTGCAGTGATATCTCTGGTGAAAGTGTAAAATTACTGGATTGTTGGGAAGCTTGCAGTTCTGTTCTAGGTCCATGGAGTTATTCAGAGTGGGGCCTGTTTGAATGTCCGTGCCTCCATCCACCCAATAATAAGTGGAGCACTTGCACGTTGTCATTAAGGAACTTCTTTAGATCCGGATTCACTTCAGGCTCTGTTCAGACATTTGTTTTAACACTTGGCGGGCTAAAGGGTCCTGGAGACATTTGCCTGAACCTGTATGTACACCCAGCAGTATCAGAGACCTCACAGAGAACTGAAGAGGGCTTTGTAACTGCATTCAGCTGAACACAATTACAAAGTTCTTTTGACTGGGTGCCCTGGTAAGGCAGCTTTCCTGATCACAGGAGTTCTGTAACACAGGAACTCTGAATGCGTTTACAATGCCCTTGTTGGATGTTTCTGCTTAACACATCAAGATCTAGTGTTACTTCTGGGTGCTCATGGAAGTTTGGGGACAGAGCTGAAGTCACACCCTTGCTTTGGTTCTCCACACGTTTAGGTGAAAACTTGAATAGGATGTTTCACAATGTACTTATGCAAGAAATTGCTGTGTGGGCAAGTGTCTTGTGGGCAAGTACCTTAGAAGACACTTGTTGATTTGTTGATTTGTCTGCATTGAAATAGATTTAACTTTCTAGCATTCACAAGAACGATACAGAATTTTAAGTTATTTGGCTGCTCTCCCAAAGACAATCATATTCAGAGTAATTGATAAGGCCAAAGAGAGATGGTAGAGATAGACCTGCAGTATGCTAGGATAGGAGGTGCCAACAGGAGGAGAAAGGTGCAGGTGCAGAGACTGTGAAAGAAGGAAGATCCTGGAGCTGCTCTGAGCTGCTAGCTTTAGTCTAATGTCCCTCACTAGGGCAGTGAGATCCTTGGAAAGATGCCGCTTGAAAAGGTGCCTGCTAGCATAGTACACCTATGGAGTTCTGGCCGCTGTGTCCTGTCGGTTGATTCTGGCAGGCTACTGTGTCTTCTTTTCCAGGCATCATAAGTAAAAGCAGGGACTGCCTGCAACCCCCAACCTATTTGTGCCACCCTCTGAATTTACCCATTTCTTTTTTACTTGTTTTTAATTGGTAAAACGGAATTGTTGCTCCTGGAAGTCTCTGTAAATAATAAATCTTTTGTAAAGGAAGTTCCAGAGCTGTGCTTCGGTGTGGAGTGACCTCTTTTGAATTTCTGGACACTTTTTTTCTGAAAAAAAGTGCACCTTTCCATCTGGATGGCATGGAGCCCATTCCAAGGTCATTTCAAAGCATGGAGGGTTTGTCAGAGTTGCCCTTCTCTAAAAATGGGATTTGAAAGGCATGTGCTTCCTGCACCAAAACTGAATGTGCATTCAATGTAAATCTATTCTATTAGATTTGTTTCAATACAAATGTACCAAAAAAAAACACCACCCAAATCAGCTGAAGGTATTAGGTGAGGGTGGACATCCTGCATTCTTGTGTTTGCACACTGATTTGTATGCTGTTTCCAGGGGACAAGTAATAGCAGCACTTTTTAAGGATGGTCTTTTTAGGCCAGCTGCTTTGGTGTATTGGGTAGGAGAGTTTTCAAGTGTGTTTTTTCCTTTAAATTTCTTCTTGAGCACTAAAAGAATGGTCATTAAACTATTAGTTTGCTCTTTTCCATTAGCAGAAAAGCAGTCGTCCTGGAAATACTGTAATTGGTGGTGCCAGAGCCAGCATGGTGTAGTGGTTTGAGTGTCAGACTATGACCCTGGAGACCAGGGTTCGATTCCCTGCTTGGCCATGGAAACCCACTGGGTGACCTTGGGTGTGTCGCACACTCTCAGCCTCAGAAAACCCCATGATAATTTTGCCTTAGGGTCACCAAAAATCAGAAACAACTTGAAGGCACCAAGAGGAACAACATATGTGGGGCACCTGTACAGTACATATATTTAGATATACAGGGGAATCCAAATCATCTTAGTAACATTTTGTTTACCCTAATTTCACAATCCAAACCCACCAGTCTCACTGTGGAAGCTAGTTGGCCATCTTAGGCTGAAGTTTCAGTTTGTTGGAACTCTTGGGCTTCATTACATGAAGGCTTTATATTTCAGTATGGTTTTCAGTCTTTTGTCTCTGCTTCTAGAGATATCAGTCATTTGAGAATTTGTAACAGATTTATAACCTCTTTCTTGATGGATTCTTTCCATTCAAGAATGAAAGCTGTTGGGAACCATAATGTGGGCTAATGTATTTGGCAGTAAGACTTGCCCTCTTTGTTCAAATGCATGTCTGAAAGTAAAGGAATTTGCTTTAAAAAAAAATTACTACACAGGGGCAAATTTTTGCCAAATTGGCAAAAGGCAGATTGTTCTGTGCTTTTTGGCTGTTTGGCCTACTCTCCTCTTCCTTCATTCTCATTATGATTTTGTGCAATTATACCCTTCACATAGTTAGCTCTTTACATTTTCTAACCAGTAGTGAATCCTGCCACCCTCCGTGCCCCACTATAATAAGGAAAATAAAAGTGGAGCAAGGTTCCAGAAAAATACAATAACAGAGATATTTTCAACT
Organism: Cyclura pinguis; assembly: GCA_030412105.1. Classification (NCBI taxonomy): domain Eukaryota; kingdom Metazoa; phylum Chordata; class Lepidosauria; order Squamata; family Iguanidae; genus Cyclura; species Cyclura pinguis. The sequence continues at coordinate 58,028,736 of CM059602.1, forward strand.
TGCATTTCAACTGGATACAAGTAAGGAGAGAACTTAGTACTTTCATGTTTTCTTTTCTGCAACAGAACTGTTGTAAATATCTGTAATTATTTTAGATGATGACTGATGTTATGAATGTCTGATGCTTTCTTTGTAAATGTAGGTTGCTGACAACAGAGTCAGTCTGGAATATTGCTGTGTTTTCTTAAATAGTTAATGATCTTTTAGTTCTATTCCTAGTTTCTCTTTGATAGCTAGAGAAATGAGCAATGCTCACATGCCTAACAAATTGGCAGTGATGGTGCCAGCTAAGCATCTAATGGTTTTTTATTTCACCATTCAGATTTCAGGACATCCTATATCATTCATTTATCTGCTTAAATCACTTTGTTACTGCATTTTTACATAATCATATATAAACACTGATATAACACATTTTGCTTTTAAAACAAATATTATTGGATGCTCAAAAATTTTATTTTTTTAAGGTTGTAGTCTAAGTAGGAAGGATATTTTTCTCTCTCTTTCATCATGGTGTAGTGGACTTCACATAGCACTGCAAGTCCATACTGTGACAGATGTTCTTCTAGGGACCATTGAATTGTAGCATTAACCTGAATTTCCCATTTTTGTATAATGACAAACTTTTGTATAATTAAACCGGAATGTAAACAGCAAAGGAAAGAAAGAGCAATTGGAAATAGAGCATCAGACCCAAGTAATTATCTACTTTATTGTATTCATGCTTTCTTCCTTTAATTCAGATTTTTAAATTCAAATTATGCAGTTAACACACACACATCCTGTTTTCAGGATCAGGTAAAATAAACTTGGCATGCTTACTCAGCTCTTGTGCTTGAGTACATCTTATTTTGGGGAAAGAGTGTGGTGGGATAAAGAATGGAGTATTATTACTCAGAAGTCCCATTGATGTCAATCTGACTTATTTCATAAGTGTACATAACACCACAGTCTTGAAAGCATGAAAGGAGAGGATGCTGATCCATTCAGAAGGCATCCTTCATAGTTTATGCCTCTAGAATAGGAGTTATTTTGTTTATCTTTTTTCAAATGGCAGTAGGTATCGCTTGGGCTAGATAGTGGTTTGGCATACATTTCAGTTTTTTCACCTTTTCTTTTGAATTTATGATTTCCGTTTTGTGTCAGGAAAGCAGATACAGTTGTTTCAGAAGTTTTTTCTCCAATCAGCTTCACCACAAGAGGATCTGAGAATGTTTTAGTTCTATTTCCTTGGTGTCTTCTCTTTCGTAACGCTTGTCAGTGAACACAAAGTGGCGCAGACCACTGCATTATTGCCTTTCCATCAAACAATCTTCCTTGTTTTCTCTGGCTTAGTTCTTGTTTGGTTGGAAGGGTGGTTTAAGCTGAAAACAAGAAATACTGCCTCCATTCTTCCTTTTAATTTCCCAATCATCAGTTTTGTGCTGTTTCAAAATAGGAAATCTAGCTAGTAGTACTGGCTGTGGTATGTAAATTCACTCAATAGGGCATCATACAGTCTTCTAATTCCATCTTCTTTGAGAAGTTAGGTAGTAAGTTGCTGAATTTATGGGGAGATGAGCATACCAACTGTACAGTGAATTTTCCTCTTTACCTAAGTAGACGCCTTGCTGAGAGTACCAGCAAATTTTAACCTGCCTGGCTAAGACCATTTGCTTTGAAAGCAGTTTCTGGTTAAAAAAAAAAGTATTATTATTATAACTAAATCTGGCTAGAATGCTTACTAAAATGCCTCTTTGTCATAAAATTATCTAGACATAATTTGACTCATCCAGAGAACTGCTTAGGCTCATGAAAGGGCCTCACATCCGCCCAATGGATATCTTGAACTTTTTTCTTTGAACACTTGATTGGAGCAATGTTTTAAATCTGTTTTTATGCCAGCAGTCAGGGCTTTGCTGCTATTTGCAAAATTTGGATATAGACCCCTCTCTGTGATCAAAGAACTAATTCCATGATTCATTGGCTTTTGGCCATTTCCCTCAGCACTTGTCCGTCCCTCCCCACAGGTATAAAATAATTAGTACTAATCAAGTGGAGGAAGCTAATCCAAATGTTTGGAAAAATTTGGCACAAAAGGCAATAGACTGTAATATAAAGGACCCATGTGGGCATCTAGATGGTATTTATTATGTGTGCGTGAAATGTACTGCACTTTGTAACTACAGCTTTTAAAATATCTTGCACTTTCAGGGTTTCTTGTACTATTTGTTATACCACATATTATATTTGTCTCTAGCTGCTGTAACATAAATTTAAAACTATATGACATGATGTCATTTTCTCCCAAAGTGTCTTAAACTCATCTGGGGATGAGTTCATGTGTGACATTATTCATGTAATGTTGCTTATCATTTTATAATCAAAGTGACTGAAATTATTTTTGTTACTCCATGAAGTAAGCCGGGGTAAGGAACCTTTGGCCTGGAAACTTAAATGTTCTCTTCCCACACAGCATGGCTTTAGTTGACTGGCGTTCTTGTGTGTAAAGTAAGACTTCCCTTCAGTCTGCTTTTCTGTGATACATCATAGCTAGCACTTAATATGAATAAGGGAACTTGACTTTAATTGAATTGTTGTCAAATATAATTTGATGAAACATCATTTATTTTGAAGTTTCTAATATGAAATGGTTGGCTCAAAAGCAGCCTCTTCTCCACAAATTGATCTTATCCACTTTTGAAGACATCTCAGACAGGCCATCAGAACATACTGTGGCTGTGAATTTCATAAAATAAACAGAGCACTAGATTAATAACTGGAAACTTCTACTTTGTCTCTCTTCACATCTGGAGGGTCTTTCATCTTTCTTGTGGTTTACATAATAGCAGAACAAAGGATGGTGAGGTGAATACTTGGGATTTCTAGGAGGCCTTTTTTGCTGTGCGATTTCTTCTTTGGTAGTGTGTTTTGAAACTGCATGAAGTCATTAGCTTTCATTCTTGCTGTTCAGTTGCACCAACTTCTAGATGCTATATACTAGATGTTTGTTTCATGAATACGTTCTAAACCTTGTGTAGAAGAAAGTTGCCCTAAATAATATTTTTTAAAAATATAATTTGTATTTTTACTGCAGTGTTACCAGATGGCCTTATGTACATCACAGCGCTTGTGATAGGTACAGTAGCAAACTTTTTGTTTTCTGTTTATATTTCTAATTAATACATTTTTGCATCATGGAAAAATATGCAAGGGAAATCTAGAAGTTATGAAGGGCGATAGGGTAGAGGGAAAGTGTGCTATTAAAGTCTTGTTTTGACATATTTCACAATGATGGGCAACTGGCATATATATGATTTAGCAGTACCTTGTGGAGGAGAGATGAGGTTGGAAGTCCTGCTGAATCTCAAGTAGGTTTACACAGATAAGGAGTGGACAACTAACTGCTCAAGAATGATGCCACACTGGCTACCTGCTGAATCACACTTCCCACTGTGCCCTCCTCTTTTGGATTTTTTTAAAAAAATTCCCCGTGTTTCTATTTTACAAAAAACACCACTCTACATCTTCAGGGAATATGTGGGGCTGTTTTAGGCTCAGGAAAGGGCTCTGTTCAATAAGGAAAACAACAGGAACTCAACTTTTGGTTTACAGCGTTATTACATAAAGACTTTTCCTGGGCGTGAAAGCTATTTGACGAGGGTGTGTGTGAATGGAAGCTTTTATTTAACAAGGATGTATATGTGTGTTTTGACTTTTTTTTAAACAAGTTGCTTGAAAAAAAAATGGGAGGTTTTAAAAAAAATGTCTAGCAGCTACACTCTGCCCACCCCAGTGTAGATGGTATTCTTGCAGTTGCTTTTTTACTTGTAAGCTAACACAGTTGATTTCTTACCCCTTCTTTTTCTAGCGATTTGGTTACTGTTCCAAGGGGAGTCTCTCTTTTAGACAGAAAAAAAATAGAACAATGTTGATTCTTCACCTTCTTACTGGAGATATGCTCCTCCTCCAGGCTAGCTAGGACAGGAAGGAGGAAGAAAAGAGAGTTATGCTTGGATTGTCAGGTTGTTTTTACTGCGGACAGAATAGCCCTGGAGGCTAGCAGGAAGAAAAAGTTCATAGGTCCTTCTCCTGTAATGTTTTGCTGTCTTCATAAGGTCTTTGCACTATTTCTTGGAGAAGGGGAAAAGCACAGGTCTAACTTCAGTTCATGTCATCACCCAACTGCACTTAGGCAAGTATTTTTGCCACTGCAGATGGTGGAATGGGCCTTCGCTTTGCATAGATGTTTTGAAACATCCCAGTGCATCTGAGAGACATGTGTTCTTTTTGAGGGTTTGGCTATTGAATTAATCAGGATTTCTTAATATCTTGCAAATATTTAGCCTATTGTTACAATAGTTATGTGGAGGTAGCTGGAGAAAGTAGTTTCTTCAAATCTTGTTCCATTTTTTTTTTTACAATTGAAAATGTATACCTTTTATATATCTAGTATATTAATGCCATTGTATAAAATGATGCTGGTGTGTTACATAAATAGCCAAAGTTCCAAGTAACTTTTCAGTGTTATCGTTTTGACTAGAAGCACCTCTGGATAAGATATTAGGAAGACCTTCATGATGTTAAAATGTTGGTTAGAAAGGAAGATGTTTAGAAACAATTTTTTAAAAGGAGTGTGCTTCAGATTTGACCATGAATTCTACAATAAAAGGTGTTCAGAGACTGCACAGTGATGCTGTTTCATGGACTGACTTGCTTTTAATGGCTGGTGTATTATTTGTTGCCTGTCAAAACATAATGAAGGTCTTTCCTGAAGAATCAGGTGTCTTTTTCTATTGTTCAGATTTCTGTGCAAAAATAAAAATTGTGGCAATTTTTTAAAAAAAGAGTTTGAGGGCGTGTTAAATATTTTATGACAGAGGGAATTTGCTTTGTATGATAATGCAAGTTGGCTTTAAACATTGTAGCAAATCATGTTAATATGTACGTGCAACTAGACTTGCAAAACAGTTGTATTTTTTTAAATAAATATTTTTTAACAAAATTTGTAATCCTGAATGTCATTCTCTTCTGTGGTGGAAAGAAATTGCCACTGGAGTGTAGTTTATCTACACTATATTTGTGAGATTGTGAAAAATTTTCAACCCCCAACCCCACCCCACCCCCCCGTGGTTAGCAGCATTTTGTCTCATGTTTCTAGGTAGTGATGATGCCAATCTTGAATATGATGAATTCAAATTATGTGTATTTGTTGTAAAGAACTCTCATTTGTCTCCAAAAGACATAGCTGTAGCCATCAAAGAAAAAAAATGCCTGGAGTGGTATCAGAATATAGTTCAGGAATCCTGATTTAGGAACCCTGCCTCTTAACACTTTCTTCTTTAGTTTTTATTGGTTTGTTTCTTTCATACTGCATGCATCTGTTGGACTCCTGTTATGGAAGTAAAAGCATGAGCTAGTGAAAAAATCTGAGTAGAGGAATTAACACGGCAGCCCAACACATCTTTTTTCCAGAAACAGAATCCCTGTTACTGCTCCACTTCCAATGACTTAAGTGCAGCACTATCAGGTCCTGACGAACTCACTTAAGACATGCATATGCCCTGAAGCTGAATACTACTCATTAAGGGCAAGCTATTGCAGACGATTCTCCTTTTAGACCTAGGTTCCCTCTTTTCTTTCTCACCCAAGCAATCACAACAGTTTTTATAGAACTGCTGATTTTAGGCTTTAGCCATCACAGCAGTTTTATTCCGTGAAATGCCCTTCATAGGCATCAAATGCAGCATGCTCTGCCTGTGTAATTTCATAGTTACCAAATTTAAATTTGTCAAGCTGTCCTCTGGTTATGGGCTGAGGGCAAAGAGACAAGTTTATTTCTTTTGAGGAATGGCTGGCAATTACTGGGCAGAATGGGGTTCTTCCATGCCACACAGTATCTCTACTATAATATACATATATGATTTACAATACAGTACTCCAGGAATCCTCACCAATTGTGACTTGAAAATACATATTTACTTCTGATTTTTGATTTACATAGAAAGTCACACTTTACACACCTTAAAATGATGTTACAAATACAAGCAGGTGTAAAGTTGGTCTTATGCCTACCATTCTCCCTACAGAGATAGGATATAGTTAAAAGTTCCTAATCTTAGTTTATGGAGAAACATGGGTTTATTGTTTCACCAAACATGGCAGACTGTGGCTTGCTACAAACCAGGAGATGCCATAATCTCTTTGCAGACATGGGAAGACAGGGAAAGGGTTGTGCCTGCTTGTTGCTGTAATTTTTAACAGTTAGGTCGCCAATCACTTTATATTACTCAAGCCATCTTACTCAAGCCATTCATGTAAAATCATCCTTTGCTGAATCTGATTAATGTCCACCTGGGTCTGTATTCTAATCCAAGACTTCCGTTAATCAGCAGGCACAAACGGTCCATTAGAGAAAGTCAGTATCCATGCTGTGTAACTTAAAGCCACAAGAACACACGAGCTCTGTAATCAAGGAAGGTGTATATTAAGGTTCAGATGACATGGAAATCAAAAATGAGGGTGCATACCCATGCAACATAGCAATCTGTAAAGCCAAATGGCAACACAAATTCAGTATAAATGTACAATTTTGAAATGAGCAGTGCAACAAGCCTTTTGGAAAAAAATAGCTCTGCTTGAGTGAAGTTGCTAGGTCCCATCTTAAGTCACTCCACAAGTTCATGCGACAAGAACAATATTAAAACATTCCTTTATATACATACATATGTATATCCATGGGACAATATTTGCAACAAAACCAGCTCAATTCTGCTAAAGCTATGTCTTAAACTATCCCAATACCTTCATTTATAGCAGTCACAAAAATGACCACCACAATCTGGATAATCAGTACCTCTCAAAAGTTTGGCTCCTGGAAGGCACCTATTATATTGCACAAATGGAGAGGACTTGACATTTGGCTTCATATACTTCAGGAGTTAGACTGTTCTCCTTACTGTGGCAACCCACAGATCTTATTAATTCTATGGTGCTAATTATGAAAGGTCAACACACTCAGCATAGCTCAAGCTATCATCGTACTATCACCAGTGCCTGGACCTGTCCACTATGTGGCCACAACAAAATCCCAGCTGGAAACCCATAAGATTTGAATTCTACAACCTGATTGGGTGATTTACTGATTTTGTTTCTTACTGTGGCTGGCTGGCTGGCTGGCTGTATAGAAGACCTAGTATTAGAGGGCTTTTAAAAATTATCCAGTAGCAAATAGGAAAGGATGCCCACTACATATAGCTGCCTCCTGTTTACAGTGAATATAAAAACCTAGGAGACCCCCCACGCAAGGCCTGTAAAATGACATCAATACATTTTCCCCACCAACTGCCCTCCTGGACGGACATAGGAGTGTACCAGAGGAGTTTAAACTTTCATATAGCAAAATTTTCAGCCCTTCTAGGATTTTGCAGTTTGTCTCTTAGTTCCTGCTGCAGTGAACTTTCTCTGGTACTGATGGATGACTGATGGGAACAGGTTGTAACCAACAAGTCTGATTGTAGAAAATTCAGGTAGTTTGAAATCAGGCGGTGAGAGCAAATCTTTCAATTGGGGAGTGACATTGTGCTTGATCCAAATATAAACTCACTGCTTTGTTTAGCTCTGATAAAGTCCAGGCTCCCCTATCGGTGGTGGCTTGTCAGGTGACAGATCTATATCTGCAAAACAAAATTTCAGCTGCCATTTTAAAAAATGCAACAAAACGTATCCACTAACTGTTCAATGAAGAGCTTGGAGAAATGGTGCATGTCCTCTACTCCTTCCACCTATCAAGGGATTCTTAATACATTACAGTAGCCATGACCAGATGACAGAATAGTACTGGCAATACTACCTAGTTTGTATCACTAGTGTCTTTGAGACAAACATCTCTCTTCCATGGAGTCATTATGGAAAAAGGTGTGCTCATACTACAGAACTGTGTAGCATTACATCCTGTTTGTTTACAATTGGCTTGTAACTGGGCTTTATATTGATATTTTGCTGCTTTCTAGCAGTCTGTGAGAACTGCTTCAAGATGAATCCTCTCCCCACAAGAAAAGAAAAACACCACAGACTTTCACTTTAAAACATATTTGTAGCAGTACTGCCAAGGGGCAGGGAATGTAATGTAATGGGTCTGTTCATTTATCTGTCTTATACCTATTGAATAGTCATTGATTAGGTGTAGCCTTATTAGCACAAGTGAAGGGGCTGCTTAAAGCTGGAATCCTGTTGGTGACTTATAGTGGCTTAAGGACTTGCATGAGTCACTTTTTTTGAGTGGGACACAGCAGGGATGCTAGCAAAAGCTGTGACCACAGAGATAGGCCAAGATCCTACATTAACCAGGCACAGCATAATATCCCACCCGCACCGTTCTGTGTCCTTTCCTTGCTCTGGCAGTTTTCAAGCTCTGGCAGGTGCTGCTGCTTGCTGCTTCTTATTGACAGAGAGGGAATTCTGAAGATGAAGATGCAGCTGGTCTGGTCTGTGGGCAAAGAGGAGGAAAGATAAGGAGGGTACACTTAAGAATAGAGTACACCGTCCTTATCCTTCCTCCTAGAAATCAGACCAGCTGCATCTTCATTGTCTGAACTGCCCCCTGCTTCATTTCCGGCCCACTGGTAACCAGCAGGAGCAGTGACACTTTCCAAGGCTTGAAAGCTGCTGGGGGAGGGTTAGACCTCAAAGGGCTAAAGAATAGCTCCCTGCATCCCATCCCAATCACAGGCATATTTCCACATAAGCCACCCCTATGCTTGTGTACGTCACAGGATTCTGGCCAAAGCTACCCTGCAGAGCAACTCAGGAGCTGGCAGGGCAGCTGTATATCCTAATGGAGACAGCTTTTGCTTGTCATCACAGCATCTGCATCCTCCAAACTTCTGCTGCTCTCTGTCTCCATTTCTTCCCACGCTGCCATGGTCACTCTGGCCAACAGGATTTGGGTCCAAGGCAGCAAACTTGGGACATTTTGAGAAGACAGCACATTGTTAGCTATTTGCAATTTTACTCCCAAGTAGGACCAGAGGTGCTTGTGGGATTTTCTGCCTCACATGCCACAACAGCATGGCTGGCTTTGGGTATACAACGTCTTGACTAGGGAAAGATGAACGGGCCATATGCTGCTTCATCTCAAGCAGCAAAATGTCTTGGGATGGCTCTGTCAGTCAGCTGAAATGGCAACAGCAGATATTCTCATAAATGGTTCTGCATTCAGCCAAGAAACGCAACTACTGTTCATTTATTTTGCTTCTTCAAACTACTAACACATTTTATGATATCCCCCCCTCCAGACTTCCTCTCTATACAATATTCTTCATTTTCCCTGGACTCCACTTCCAAAAGTAAAGAAAGTAAATGGGTGGTTAGGCTGGAGCACAGGGGGCCAGTCCAAGCAGGAAGAAATGACAGGAAGCAGCTGTAAAATAAGTATTTCCTTGCATTTTTTCCTCCTCAGAACTCTCCAGCCCACTCTACTGTAACATTGAGACCTCCCCTTCCTTTCTTTTTAAAAGTGGAAGGGGTGTAAATGAGCTGACAGTTCTTACCTGACTGGGGCTGTGGGTGCATCCTGTGGAAGAATAGAAGGAAGATGTAGAAAGTAAAGGCCAAGGCTCCAAAGATGGTTCCACAGACCAGGAAACTGTAACTGCCCTGATCGTGAATGATCTGTCAACAAAGAAAAACATAAGCTGAGCTCCTGCAGCTCTAGAAACTCACAAGAGCAACACACTACCTTGATAGACTTTGAAGCCAAGAAATAACAATGTTAAAGCCCTCCAGCAAATGCTGATGGCGGCGACAGAGAATCTGTTTCCCTTGAGCAGGTTCTTTGGGACAGGCTGTCTGACTTATGAAATAAAGGGGGCAAATGCCATCTGTTTCCCTGGGGTTTCCACCAGCCAGGGAACTCATGGAGAGAGTTTCAGCTACTGCTCAGCTTCTGATAATAAGAATGCCTGAACATGTTAGCACTAGACTGTGTAAGTCACCAACAGATCACCTGCTCTGCATACGGAAGATCCCATGTTCAAATAACTAGGTAAGGCTAGGAGAGTCTCCTACTTAAGTAGACACACTCATTTCCCTTCTCTTCCCACTCAGAATACAGAATGAGGACCCCAGTCCTCTCAAAAAACTTCCATCAGTTATGAGCTGATATTTATCAATTACATTTCTAGTCTGCCTTTTCTCCCTTATCAGCTCATGGCTAAGTACATTCTTATCCTCACTGACTCCCGTTTTATCCTTCACAACAACTGTATAGGTTAAGTTTCATGCAATACTGTATGAAAGTACTGTAAAAGAGATAGACTGGCCTCAGGTACCCAGCTAGTCTCATGGCAGTGTGGATCTGAGCCTAGGCCTCTCAGTTCCCAGTTCAGCAGTTTAACCACACTGCCTCTGAGACTAAAAGAAAGCAAGATGGAAGAGTTAGCAAGTGCATTCTCCCAGTGCTGTGAATTACCACCCATATTGCAGGAATATATTGCAGGAGGAGGATGACAGAATATCTTTAGGCTCCATAGTTGTGTCATCTGAAGCCAGCAGGTGACTGCTCAGTGGTAGGGCACAGACTTTGCACTCAGAAGGATCCAGGAAAAAACTCTTTGCCTGACTGCCTGGAGACCCAGTGCTAGTCATAAAAAACAGTGCTGGGCTAGATGGAGAAAGAGGGCAAGATGCCTTCCTGCATTGCCTTCTATCTGTGCTATAACGAACCAGATACTGTTCAGTTGGCATTTGCTTCAGTCTATCTCCAAAACTAACCCAACTTTCTAAAAACCTCGGGAAAACATGAATAGTGCTTGCAGGAGTAAATAAACCCTGCTAGCAAACATGCTTTCCTATTCCTCCAAACTGACATAGAGCTAGAGAATTTGTGACCTCCCAAATGTTGGGCTCCAGCTAACACAACTAATGGTCAGGAATGGTGGGAAAACCTGGTCTGCAAGCTCTGGAAGGCTATATGTTCCCCAGCCCTGCTGTCCATTCAGAGAGACAGTCTACTGCACTACAGAACAAATTAAGACAGGGCTGAAGTTCAGCAGTGGATCACTGGGTCTGCATGCAGGTTCAAACTCCTAGCATCTCCAAGTAAGGAAATGCTGAAGAGCCACTGAGTAATGGCGACCCGAGAAGCATCCAGCTATCTTTTTATAGCTGGATGTACAGTGATGAAACATCCTCTGAGACCTTCTGGAAGTTCTTCAGAGGTTTGTGAAAGATGATGACTGTGCTGTGCTCAGAGGAACATAACCAGACACTTCACCACCACAGATGTAGTGTAGTTCTTACTTAGAGGACTTCATGCCTCCCAGTTTTGGCCATTGTTAGACCTCAGTTCTCAGCAGCCCTAGTCAGAATAGTTAATGGTGAGGCAAGCCAGAAGTTGCAGCCCAACGTCACCTGGAAGGGTTGCAGATTCACACTCCTAGCTTATACCTAGCAGGCCGTTTGCACTGTATCTTGAACACTTACCGACCCAACCAGTAACTGCAGAACCATCTCTCCAATTCCTGCTCCTGTCACCAACACAGTAGTGGCACAGCCTAGAATAAAAACCATACTGGGTTACACTCTTGGCTTTGTATTTCAAACAATCAAATGAGACCAATACGCAGGATGCTTGGGTACTATCTTTTAGAACACATGTATGCAGAGCTTGAAAGTGTTACTTTCAAAGATTCTCAGACCTGTAGTCCAGACAAAGGGAAATTTCCTAAGCTCGATGACTTCCATCATGTCAGAAGTTTCTCCAGAGAACACAACTGTGGAGCTAAAGAGTCCATTCAAGTATGAAGGATGTAAATCTATGTTAAAAATGCTCAGCTAACAATCTTATTTTAGCCTACAAACTCCATCATCCCTGAACACAGGCTGTGATGAATAATGCTGATGGAAGTTGGAGTCCAACTTCTGGACACCAGGGGATCCACATCCTGTGATATGGAAAGCCCAGAATGTTCAGGCTGCAGGTCAAGATGGAAACTCTTTCCCCTTTAGCCCTGAAGCACTGACCAAACAGCTTGACACATATAAGTGTGACCAACCTGCTGGCTAGGCAAAATATACCAGTCCAGATACTCCAAACACTCTAAATATTCCAGTGTCCAAATTAAAAAAAGTGAAATTCGGAAGGAGGGGATGGGAAAAGCTAGCAAAGATACCAAATGAAACAATGATAAATACTTCTATGTATTTAGCTATTTGCTTGTGGAAACAAGAGTCCCTAGCTTGAAAGCAGACCACTGATCCATGTCACTCACTAATGTCAGTGTTGACTAACAGTGGCTTTCCTGCCGGGATTTCTTCTTAGCCCTATCCAAAGGGGCTAGAGATTGAACCTGAACCTTTCTGGATGCAAGGTAGGTGCTCTACCACAGAGCTACAATTCTTTCCCAGAGGTTCCATTACAAAGGCAAACACCTGCACAAAATTCAACCTAATTTATCTCTTTAGAATGGGGGATGAGAAGGTCTCCTCATCCTCCTCATGGGGATTCTCCATATAGTCAAGAGTATTTTGTATTTTGAGTATTTTAATTGTATTTTAATTTACGTTGTACCCTGCCTCCAGTCTTGGGGACAGGTGGGTAAGAAATAAAAATTTATTATTATTATTATAAGAGATTCTTGACTACCTGATCTTTACACATAGAAATAAAAGAAGCAGGTGATAATGAAAGGGATTTAGGTGTGGTGCCTAAATACCCTAAAGGGACCAAGTCCCATCTGATTTTGGAAGCTAAACAGGGTCAGCCCTGGTTAGTACTTGGATGGAAGACTGCCAACAAATACCAGGTGCTCCAGAGTATATTTCAGAGGAAGGAACTGAAAAAGCCACCTCTGAACATTCCATGCCTACAAAAACCCTATGCAATTCAAGGGGTCACTGTAAGTTGACGGGAATCTTCAAGGCATAAACAAGCACGCGCACACACACACACACACCCCTTCCTGTTACATCCAGGGCTGCTGAATCTGTGGCCCTTCTGATGTTTTTGGCACACAAATCTCATCATACCTGGCCTTAGGATGGTGCTGGTGGGAGGTGGAGCTCAATGCCATCTGGAGGGCCACAGGTTTCCCATCCTTAACCTGATTTCATGTGTCTGGCTGTATGCCTGAGATACAACCAGCCATATGCTGGCAAATGAAATCTATTGTTTATGGGGAAGGATGGAGGAATTCTTGATTGAAGTAGACCATGTACAAGCTCTTCTGAAGGAAAACTTTGTTGGCTCCTTTAGTAATTTTGTAAAGCAGATAAATTTTGGTTTTGTTATGTTTGTAACCCAAATGCTTAAGCCTGCACGCTTAACCTAGGGAGAAGACCCACTGAATGCTTGCTGCATATGATTGTGCCCATATTTTAGCATCCTTTCCCAGCCTGGTATTCTCCAGATGTGTTGGATGGCAACTCTCAGAATGACCACAGTTGGCTGGGGGATTCTGGGAGCTGCAATCCACCACTTCTAGAGGCTGGGGAAGGCTGCACTGGTCTCTGTAAAGAGCATAATTTAAGGCATTCAAACTAACAATGAACTCAACTTCAGACTCAAAAGTAACATGCCAGCCAAAGCTCTCTGTTTGATCCGTTTTTCCTGGTAGAAGGAAATTAGATACTTGATTTACCTTTGTATTGCAGGATGTCTTCAGTGTAAGCCAGCACACTGGGGAAAGTGCTACTCAGAAACAGGCCAAGAGAGGCAGTCCCCACAAACAAAAAGACCACACTGTAGGAAAAGATCAGTAGCAGGAAGAATGTTACAAGCACTCCAACCTGGAATGACATAAAATGGAGGGGAGGAGAAAGAGATCAGTATTGAATCAAGCCCTTCTACTCACAGAATGGCCAATTTAGAGGCAACCCATTACAACCACCACTTTAGTTGTAATTTTAATTAATTTACATCATTCACTGCTCTTCTTCCAAGCAGAGTAAGAGTAGGAATGTGGGTTTTTTAAAAAAAATCTTTTTACAAACAGCAACCGCCTTTTGAGAAAAGATTGCTCACTAACTGACACGCCATGAGAACAGAAAACCAGAATATATCTACAATACAGACCCAAATTAAATATTAAAAATAAGGGCTGTCATAACAATTCCCACAGAGCCCCTGGAAATGGCAAGTTTGTAAAGGTACAGAGACTACTTCGTTGGGGATTTCCAGCTCCCACATTACTCAGGGTCCATTGACAGGAAGCAAAACCCATTTTATATTTTGATGGTCTACATTTCCCTCCTCTACCAAGGAGATATTTATGTTTCCAGATGCGGGTGCCAATAGCTGATTAAATTAGCATTACTTGTCAGTCTGAAAGTGAAGGAATGAGATCTGGACTTCTTGACCAAGATACTGGATCACTCTTTCATTGAAAGGAAAGGGAGAATAAAATCTGGCCTTACCACATTGATGAAAACCATGGTTGCCGGCTTCATTCTGTATGATACAGGGATGGAGATGAGCCTGCCCAGAGTGATGAAACCCCAAAAGAGACTAGGTAAGTAGCCAGCCATCTTATGCCCCACAGAGAGGGGTTCTTCCACAGCATAGCTGTACACAAAACCAGAATACTCCCCCTGAAATAAATACAAAAACACCCTGTGTTAGTTAGGTTTACACTGCATAGGTTTCATCTCCTGCAAATGCTAACTTTGCCTCCGATTGACTTTTTCATTCCATTTATGAATTCCTCCACAACATTAATTATCTGACTGATAAGCCAAAAATAAAAGCCAACTAAAAACACAGTCCAATTGTGTTTGGTAAGTTCCACTGATTCAATGGGTCTATTTTAGTCGAGATTCACACTTGGATTTAGGCTACATGTCTCCAAACAAACCATTTGTAAATAGCATCACAATAGTAAAATAAGTGTTTAAATCAAAGCAAAGACTTTAAACCACTGTACACACACACATAAGAGGAGGCAATGAATGCAAAAGCTATAAAATGCCAGAGGAGAACCACAATAAAGCACAATAAAAAGGAACAGAAACACGGAGTTTTAAAGGCCTGCAAGGATAAGAAAGTCTTTAATTGGTGCTGGAAATACTTGAAAGTGGGTGTCAAGTGAAACTCTTTGGTGAGGGCTTTCTAGAAAGGCAAGTTTGTTCTTGGGAAGTCCTTTCTTGATAGTTTCCCACAACATTTCCGCTTGTGAGGACACTCAAGAGTCAGTCCTCAGGGCCTGGGCAGGTATATATGGGAAGAGGCAGCCCCTTCAGATATCATGGTCCCCATGAAGCTTGAAATAAGTTACTTCTTTGGACTGCAAGTCCCCAAATTCCTCAGCCAGCATGGCCAAAGCATTTGGAATTGGTCCTGGAAATAAACCTTGAAATGAAGATGATAAAAATGCAGGTATATGGAATATGAAGGTCACACGGTGGGAATGGGAAGAATCCTCCCCTTGCCCCTGCCACATCTCTATAGTGGTTTAAATATGATTATAAAACCGCCGCAGTAGAGTCCATGGAAGACTTATAGGACAAAACATTATCTTCCCTTCCCTGAACTAGCCTGGACCTCAACATATTATAAGGAACTTCTAGAAGTGACTGCTATAGAAGCAACTGCACTGCTAGTTTGGAACAACTAAGAAAAGAAGTCATTTCCTCATATTCTTCTATCAGAAGCACTAGAATTGCAATGTAAGGGAAAGAAGAAACCAACATTATATAAATATAAGCAGCAGTGTCCAAGTTCTGTTAGCTTTGGACTCAAGGGCTGGACACTTGCCCTTACCATGATTCCATCAGTCATGAAGAGAAGAAGTGCTCCAGTCACATGGACAGCAAAGTAAGAGCAAGGGGCTCCTCTGAAGTTCTTGCTCTGGCAGCATCCAAAGAGATCATCATGCCCTGAGGAGAAAAAAAATACTAAGTAAACCATGTCTTCTATCTATGTGTAGCACTGCTTTAGCAATGATTGAATGTTAGGACTATAAGAAAATGTCTGCACATGCACCAGTTTCCTCTGATACTAAGGAAAGAAAAGACGAAAAGGAAAACTTAGTGCTATTGCATGCCACATTCTGAAGGCAGGAAAACATGGTGTTACTCTCAAGGAAGGGGACATTGTCCTTCTTTCGCTTTTCAATTCTGACTCCAATCTGTAATGCCCACAGATCAAAAACTGAGAAAGAAAGAGATATCCAATATTATATGAGTACATATGTTACAAGCGAGGAGTTTGTGATGCTGTTGAGACTGCAATGCTCATTAGCCCTGGCCAGCATAGCCAAGGAAGGATGATGGGAACTGCAGTCCAACAGCATCTAGCAGGCCACACATAAGTGACAGAGTCAATACTGTGGCGTCCCACTTGTGGAATTCTGTCCGCTTGTAGGCCTGAATGCTGCCAATTCTGTCCTCACCTGGATGTCAAATTCAAACCTGGCTCTTCAGTCAAGATTTTGGGAGGTCTGTGAGCACGGTTTGGTTCTGGGCTGCTGGCTTGTGGATTTCAGTCCACCATGTTTACCCCACTGTTTTAAATTGCTTTCTAAATTGTTCAGTAGTTTTATTGTTTGTACCCAAGCTTGAGATCTCTAGAAAAATGGCAGGAAGAACATATTTTAAATACACACACACATACACAAAATGAGAGAGAGAGAAAGAGAGAGAGAGAGACAGACAGACAGACAGGCAGACATGAAAGAACCTGTTCTGCCTCAGGAGGTCTCACTAAGAACCCTGACACCTAATTCCTTGAATAGGGCAAGCACTGCTTTTCTTACTCAAAGGCAGGATTTTTTTTTTTCACCCAAAGGGCTGCACTCCTTCAGGAGTAACTTCCTGGCAGCTATATGACAGCAGTGGGTGGGGCAAAGCCACAAAATCTCCCCTTCTCAAACATATATCAAAATATGGCTTACACACACACACACACACACACACACAGAGTGATCAGGCCACCCAAAAGCCTCGCTTTAGAAACAACAGGAGGCTGTTTTGAAGCAAAATTGCAGTGCAAAGGGTGTGATTTCTTGGGGGGGGGGGGTCACTGCAAGTGGAGAGGAAATCTTAACCCTCTCCCCTCCCTAGTTTTTACAAATGACCTACCCCTGTTGAATTAGGCTTTGTTTGTTTGTTTCAAAGCTTCCCTTTGGAACACATAGGGTGATTCCGCCCCCCCCCCCAAAGACTACTGCAGGTAGAGGGAGACACCAAGAAGTCTCCCTGCTCACCCCATCCCCCAGCACAGGTGTTAGGTCTTTTGAAAACAACGCCAGTGTGCAGAAATATATGCACAAAAGTGGGATTCAGGTCCAAGGGAAGAAGAAACAAACTTCTGCTATTTTCCACAATAAAAAATGATCTGATCTGGGTAGCAGTTAGGAAGTACTGTTATCTTCATGCCTGGCTGGATGCTATGGGAATGTGGGGGAAAAATGCAGAGCAGGGAGAGGGGAGAAATAGTACCATGTCAGCAAAGGTACTAAATTAAATGAATTCAAGTCTCCAGGGCCAGATGAATTACATCCAAGGATATTAAAAGAACTGGCAGAAGTCATTTCTGAACCACTTGCAATAATCTTTCAGAACTCTTTGAGAACAGGAGAAGTCCCAGCAGACTGGAGGAGGGCAAATGTTGTCCCCATCTTCAAGAAGGGGAAAAAAAGAGGACCCAAATAATTATTGCCCGGTCAGCCTGACATCAATACCAGGAAAGATCCTAGAGCTGATCATTAAACAGTCAGTTTGTAATTATTTAGAAAGTAATGCCGTAATCACTAAAATTCAACATGGATTTCTCAGAAATAAGTCATGCCAGACTAATCTTATCTCTTTTTATGATAGGGTTACAAGCTTCATAGGTGAAGGGAATACTGTAGACATGGCATATCTTGACTTCAGTAAGGCCTTTAACAAAGTTCCCCATGACATTCTTCCAAAGAAACTAGTAAAATGCAGGCTGGACAGTGCTACTGTTAGGTGGATTTGTAACCAACCAAACCCAAAGGGTGCTCACCAATGGCGGCTTTTCATCCTGGAGAGAAGTGACTAGTGGGGTGCCACAGGGTTCCGTCCTGGGCCCAGTGCTATTCAACATCTTCATCAATGACTTGGATGAAGGAATAGAGGGCATGCTGATCAAATTTGCAGATGACACCAAAATGGGAGGGGTTGCTAATATCCCAAAGGACAGGATCAAATTTCAAAATGACCTTGACAGATTGGAGAGGTGGGCCAAAGCGAACAAAATGAATTTCAACAGAGAGAAATGTAAGGTCCTACACTCAGGCAGAAAAAATGGAATGCACAAATACAGGATGGGGGACGCATGGCTGGATAGCAGTACGTGTGAAAGGGATCTAGGAATCTTGGTAGATCACAAGCTGAACATGAGTCAGCAGTGTGATCCGGCAGCCAAGAAAGCCAATGCGATTCTTGGTTGCATCAATAGGAGTATGGTGTCCAGATCGAGGGAGGTAATGGTACCATTCTATTCTGCATTGGTTAGACCTCATTTGGAATACTGTGTCCAGTTTTGGGTACCTCAATTCAAGAAGGATATTGACAAGCTGGAATGTGTCCAGAGGAGGGTGACCAAAATGGTGAAGCGTCTAGAAGCCATGCCCTATGAGGAACAGCTTAGGGAGCTGGGTATGTTTAGTTTGCAGAAGAGAAGGTTAAGAGGGGACCATGTTTAAATATTTGAAGGGATGTTATGTCGAGGAGGAAGCAGGCTTGTTTTCTGCTGCCGTAGAGGCTAGAACAAGGAGCAATGGATTCAAGCTGCAGGAAAGGAGATTCCACTTGAACCTCAGGAAGAACTTCCTGATGGTCAGAGCTGTCCGGCAGTGGAATATGCTGCCTTGGAGTGTGGTAGAGTCTCCTTCTTTGGAGGTTTTTAAGCAGAGGCTGTATGGCCACCTGTTGGGAATGCTTTGATATGTGTTCCTGCATGGCAAGGGGTTGGACTCGATGGCCCCTGGGGTCTCTTCCAACTCTACGGTTCTATGATTTAATAGTTTCTAAATACTTAGGTATTTATAAACTACTGCATTAATTTCATTCAGTCCCAGGCTTCATGTCTTCTTTTTAGTTGGAGGTTGCACATAGTGGAATGATTCAATAGCTTCCCTGCCACCCAGCAGATATGTTGAACTGGCACCTCTATAATTCCCCAACAAGCTCTGGGGATTGTGGGTGGTATAGTCTTGCATATCTGGAAGGCACCAAGTTGGAGAAGGGTGCAATAAAAGGGGATTTTTTGGCCTGGTCCAGCAGGGCCCTCTATGAGGAAAGTTGCCAGGGTTTTTGCATGTCTTTCCGACTACATGGGATGTGTCAAATACCTCAATGTCACAGGTTTCTGCATTTGCTGAATGTACCAAAGGGACACCGACACATGCTGCATAGCTTGTGGGGTCTGATTCAGAGCCTCCATAACAGAAGTGTGTACAAATGTGAAGACCTGTTTGTGAGTGCCAGGGAAAAGGCATAAATACAAAGAGCCTACCATTCTTGGGAGGGGTGGGCAAATACATTAGTAAATTGCTACTTGCCAAAACAAAACTACAAAATAAATGAACAGAGATGTTTTTAGAAGGCACGCAGAAGCTGCTTCTTTCAAGGTTCCAGTAATAAGCTTCTTGGCACGCACTCACTGCTTTTCATCTTCAAACCACTTTGTGCAAAATGATAATTGCCCTCCTTTTACTCACGGGAGTTATTGCAACTTAGATGCCTTTGCCTAGAGGCAAACACCATCTTTAGGGTGAAGCCAAAGTAGAGATGATACATCTTTCTTTCACAAAGAATTCTCTATTGCCTGGGACAAATGTCTGTGCTAAATGTCATCCAGGAAGGATCCAACTGCAATTACAGCCAAAGAGCTGGAGTGCTAGGAACTGGGTAAACACTAGTTCGGGAACCTGTCCCAGAGAAGTCCTATTCTGCAGAGCTAGTGTTACCTGAAAATACAGCCAACCAGCCTATGAAATTATAGGATTAACTTGTTTGAATTGGCTCGTTTTCATCTCATGTATGTGAAGGAAGCTTCAGGGAACCAATTCAGAATTACCAAAATAGATAAAGGTGCTCCTCTAGTATTCATATTACTTGGTTGGCCCAATGAAGGTAATTACCACAATGTGTCTCTGTGTATTTGGGTATACGTTTAATTAAGACAGAGTTACTCCTGTCCATGTACATTAGTACATGGAAGTTTTGGCCCTTCAGTTATTTTGGTCAATAATACCCAGCAAGCAGACCAATGACAAGAGGATTACATCTTCAAAAAATCTGGACGACCAAAAGCTGAACACTGCTGACAGAAATATTAGGAATATTAGAACAGGAATGGACAATTGTGGCCTTCCAGATGTTTTTGGCCTAGAACTCCCAGCAGCCCTGGCCAGCATACACAATGGTGGGGGATTATGGGAGCTACAATTTAAAAACAGTGAAGGTTCACAATTAATCAACCTCATTTCAGAAGAAAGTTAAGAAATATTGTGGAATTTGAAATTATGTTAACTGCAACCCCCACCCCTACCTCATCAAGTGGTTTTTCCCAAAGGAGATCATTAACACTTTGTTGTGTGGCTTCAAGTAATTTTGGACTTATGGCAACCTTAAGGTGAACCTATCACAGAGTTTTCTGGGGCGGAATGTGCGCGATGTGCCCAAGGTCACCCACTGGGTTTCCATGGCCAAGCTGGGAATCAAACCCTGGTTTCAAGAATCATGGTCCAATCTTCAAACTACTGTATCACAGCTACATTTAAACCTACCTCACTCCACAATTTGTCTCACCCTTCATGAAGCAGCACAGCACACTCTCCTGTTTTAACAGAGCTCATATGTGATGAAGGGAGCTGGTATATCCCATGCATTCAGAGCCCTGGCCAAGCTGCCTGGGAGATTATGGGAACTGAAAGTCCAAAAAAGGAACTATTCCAAGATCTGTGTCCATTCCAAAATTGGTATAGCAGCTCTCACCTATTTCTGTGTGAAGTTTTGGTGAGGAAGTGGAAGAATCATCCCTGTCGGCTATCCGGGCTTCCATGGCCAGTTCATCTGCTGGCAGCAATGGGGGACTGTTCTTGTTGCAGCATGGCACCAACCTTTCCTTGTACAGCAACAGGAACACTGCAATGGGGACAGGCAGCTGGAAAACAACATGAAAAGGCAGGTTAGCCAAGCACAGCCATCCTTTCATAGATTGATGACCTGTTTGCCCACTAGATGGCACTGGTCTGTTAGCACAGACCCCCGTTATCACCTCAAGCAGAATGCAGAACTATGGCCATTTCCACACGGGGTAAATAAAACGGTGCAGTGCGTCCTCCATGGAGGACGTCTGCACCTTGGAGCAGACTGGGTCTGGACTACTTACCGTAGATCTGCACCTCAGTCCGCTCCGGAACGACCCCAAGTGGTCCTCCATCGTGTTTTTGAAAGACCTGATTTTTCAGGTCTTTCAAAATGCCGATGCGCGCCATTGTGTGCCTGCTCTCTGATGCAGATTCACAGGCTCGCACCAATGCGAGCCTGCGATCTGTGGAGGGCAGGCTTTAGGCTGGCGAGCTTCAGCAGTTGGTCGAGACCCACGACCAACCGGAAGCCGCCATTTTGGACGCCCGAGCAGTGCGGATCTATGACCACGCACTGCTCCTCCTCACTCTGGAATGGAACGGACCGGACCCACAGAAGATCCGGTGAGTAGCAGCAGGGAGCGATTCCCTCGCCGCATGTGGAAATGGCCTATGACTCTTACAGAGTCACTTCAGTAATTTTTTTTTCAGTGGTACATCAGTGGTACTCAAATATTAGCATGGTTAATTTTGTACCCTTCTGGTTAGCCTAATGATGGTGCACTTGGATTTTGTTTAATGGTCAACATGGCTATTCCTGCACTTTTTTTTTTTTTTGATTCCACAGATCTTTATCAAAGGTTTTGGGACTTCTTGTTTCATGCATGTTTGCTCTGTTTTTCTGCAATATTAATAACTTTCTCCTAATCTACAGAAGAAAGAAGGGACACTGGATTATTTTGTATGTGTGTGCACGGTTGTGAGAGAACAGCTCTCTCCACAGTCTTCATTTTATTCATGAAGGTATTTCAGCAGTTTGGTCTTCAATGATGTGAAAAACTAAACTGATGGAATCTTTTCCTCTCAACAACTATTAAGAAGAGGGCAGGCGTTTTCATACTAAAGAATTACAGCACTATAATTCCACTTTAATTCCAATTGTTTCATCCTATGGCATCCCAGGATTTGCGGTTTATAGGTATTTTGGTGTGCTCTAGTGCCTCACCAAATTACACAGTACAGAATTCCACAGGATGCAGCCAGAGCAGGTAGAGTGGAATCACAGTGCTACAACTGTATAGCGTGAAAAGAGCCCGAGGCAAACTGTTCCTGAATGCGCTTTCTAAGACTGCATTGTGGTATGGGAGAACAGGCCCATGACATACAGCTCCTACCACACAGCAAACACCGCACCTGCAAATGCACACTGCCCACATCAAAGGCACAGATCCAAGAGCAGCTGGCCTCAGGAACACATCCAACATGCAGCTAATCAGTGGGTCACAGAAGGAGGTGCCCCACAGATGCTTCCACGAGCATATACATGGGTTCTTAGCAAGCTTAGCTGTATAAAAGTCAACCCTTACTGGAATATAACTTTTCAAGCCATTTTGAGAGAGACCTTTCACACCCAACTGTCAAACACAATTTTCCTCTAACAGATCATTCATTATATAGAGGATTGTATATAGTCCATTATCTACATATAAGCAAGATGGTTTTGGTTCAAGACCCAGAGACATACCAGGTTTCAGATGATGAACAGACTGAAGTATCTTCAACCTGTGGAAATTCTCACTCTGCCAGCAGGTGGCAGCCTAGTCCCACAGTTGGTGTTTAACACAAAAAGCCTTCCACCATACACCTAGCTGGGGGAATACATTTAAAAGATAACATCTAAGCCCCCACCCCACCCTGGCAATCTGGACAGTGACAGCCTAAAGATCTAACACGCACCACTGTTCTGGAAGGCTCACGACTACCCCTACTCCAGAGACCAATACTGAATTCTGATATACTGGTGCAACGCCCTCTAATGGTCCTCTGCTGGACCAACTCGATTGGTCAATGCAACAGTGGTTTTATTAAGGCTCTCTCTGTGTGTGTGGTGTGTGTGTGTGTTTGCACGTGTTAGAGATGAGGAAATGTTACAAGAACGGAGCTGAATAATCTTAATTGAAACTGTCTCCCCCACCAGATTAATGGGGGAAAGTACAGCCATAATTAACAGCTGGTTGCTGAGTTTGTTTTCTCTCTGTCTGTGAATTAAAAGAGCTGTAGCTCCACATTTCCTGGTTTTTGTTGGCTCAAATGCTCAGTTTATGGAGCGTTCCCCCCCCTTCCCCTCTCCTCAACTGCATTTATTTAAGAGGCCTTCATTGTTTGCAGAACAATAGGAACAAGAACAGCCAGTTTCAGTCCCTATGGGAGAAAAACCTTTTCCCCTAATAGTTAGAATCCTTCCGGAGGTCAGGACCAGTTTGCGTTAATGGCAAGTTTGCTACGGAGCAGCAAAAACAGATAGAGATTATCACAGTCCTTTTGGAAAACCCTGGGCTAGGCAAGCATAAGGCAAGTACTTTGCATTTGCCCAATCAAAGCCCAATGTTGTCTTCCACAAAATGGGAAGAGTGACCCACCTTGCAGGTAGAATCACAGAGCTGGAAGGGGCCTCACGGGCCATTGAGTCCAACCTTCTGCTTAATGCAGGTGACTGCAAGAAAGAAAGCTAAGGATGGAGAAAGCACTACCAAACATTAAAGTGTCATGAAACAGCATATCTATACCAAATTCGTAAGAGCTGTGTCTAACGGCCCTGTCACAATACACATTATGCATTATAGTTCCACTTTGACTGCAATAGCAACATCCTATGCAATCCTGGGCTATTGTAGATTAGGGAAAGGTATTTAGAATTCTTAGCCAGAGAGCTCTAGTGCCTCACCGAATTAAAAACAAACAAACCAGGACCACAGGATGTTGCCGTGGCAGGTAAAATGGAGTCACAGTGCTATAACTGTGTCATCTGGAATGGCCTTTAAGAAGGAAGCTCAGATCTCTAAACTGCACATAAGAACTCACTTTTTTTGCTCCAAAAAATCTCCCCTTTCTTATCCTCCAAGAACAACTATGGCTATCAAGAGCATAAAACTCTTCAGGCAAAGCAAACCCAAACACAGCCAGTTAAAAAAGTGAACAGAAATGATGCACGCATGCCCTAGGTATACCTTCATGCTTCTTGGCAAAGGTGTGCAGATGGTCTTGGAGACCAGCAGTATTTCTGCTCAACTGGGTCAAAATGTCCCTCCAGTTCAAGCACAAGAAACACTGACTTGGCAGAAGCAGAGTGTGTCCTATGCCTTCTTCCCCCTCCCCATCTCTACTAAAAATAACCAATAGCAAATTTGGTAGTGGAAAAAAAAAGAGAGAGAGAGAGAAAGAGAACATGAAAGATGAGTGTGAACCATTGGCCTTAGTTGTTACAGCACCTGCAGCCCACACCTCATACACAACTGCACCTTATGCACACATCTGGTTGAAGCGCAGCTGCTGTAAAGTCAAAAGGAGCACTCATGCAGGAAATACACACAAGCTTCAGATGTTCCTCCAAGTGCTGTGAATCTTTCTTCCGAAAGCATTTCTTTTGCCCATAGAACAGTGGTGGGAGGCACACAGACACCCAACAAGCTCCATATACTCACCATAAATAAACATATCTCAGATAAATAAAAAAATCAGTAACTGATGTCTAAAGAGTATATTTTAAAAATTTAATATGAATTAATGTCACTTAGTGTATCTGTTATTCATTTTAGATTTTTTAGAAATTTATAATAAGTCTTGTTTGGTATGTGTTTTTGTGTTTGAGACCTTTCCCACTACCGCAGTTGAAGCTGCCCTTGGAAAAGTCACTCAGACAGCACTTTCACAGCTACCAGATGCAGTATCTGAGCCTTGAATCTACAACTATCTACAATTCTGGGAATGAAGGCCTTTAAAAACACTCCTCTTAAAAGCTTCCAGTACAAGTAGATATTGGGGAACCCAGTTTGGAGCACTGAAATCAATTCACTTTGGTAGCACCCCAAGTCCTGCAAAGTTGTTACTGAGACTTTAGAAGTTCATCCCAGTAAACTGCTGCTGAGCCAAGTACATGTACAGAATGACTCAAAGTTGCTGTTTAGGAACAAAATGAATACGAGCCTTATGAAATGAATGAAGTAAACAGTCTATTTTCTAGGGTAGTAGCCAGTTTCTCAGGAGCTGTCTTCCTCCTCCAATACTGATTTCCACAAAGGCATGTCCAAAAACATTTTACAATGCACACACATACAAAGCACACACATAAACACACACAGATTATTTATTTCATGTCTATTCCATCTGCCTCTCAAGAACTACACACATGGCTCTCTCTCTCTCCAATTTATTCTCACAACAACACTAGAATCGTCGAATCTTAAGAGCTGGAAGGGACCGCAAGGGCCATCTAGTCCAACCCCGGCCATCCAGGAAAATACAACTAAAGCACCCCTGAAAATGCTCATCCAAACACTGTTTAAAGACCTTCAGTGATGGAGATTCCATCACTCTCTGAAGCAGTCCAATCCATTGTTGGGACAGTTCTCATTAAAAAAAAGTTCTTCTTATTGCTTAGGTGGAATCTTTTCTCACAACTTGAGTCCATTAGTTCATGTTCTAGTTCCTGAGAAAATAAGCTGGCTCCATCTTCTACATGACATTCCTTCAGATGTTTAAAGATGTCACCACTCAACCATTTCTTCTCCAAGCAAAACATCCCCAGCTCCCTATGTCATTCCTCATAAGGCTTGGCTTCTGGTCCTTTGATCGTCTTAGTCACTCTTCTCTGGAAATGTTCCAGCTTGTTGATATCATTCTTGAACTGTGGGGCTGAGAACAGGAAACGGTATTCCACTGGTAAAGGTAGATTAGTGCCAGTGGCCTTTGTTAACAAGTGGGGATTTGACACTGGGGTTTCTCAGCCCTAGTCTGACAACTCTTAACCATGCCCCTACACGAAAGACTAAAGAATACAGAACTTCAGCCCACATTCAATTTGAACTTCAGACAAAAACTTGTAAATGGCACACCTCTTCTGCTCTGGGAGAGGAGGGTGGACCTAGCTGCTGTTCCATCCAGCATGGGGCACGCTGTTGGCAAAGAGAAACAACTCACAGACTAGCAGAGCTGACCACAAGCTGGAACAGAGCAGCATTGCAAAAGAATGGTCTGATTGTAAAAAAAAAATGCAGTTTGACAAGTCAGGCATGGCACCAACTCTGAGTATCAAGACTCAGGCCTGGGATGTGGCTTCCCAGAGTTTCAAAGAGCAACAGGTATGTCTGCTTCAACCTCTGCAGTGCTGCCCCCTCTCAAAACTAAACATTCATAACCAACCCCACACATCAGGATGAAGGAAACAGGGCTCCCACTCTAGGGAAAGCTTCTACACAGGGGTCTCTTTTTAGAAAACACACACAAAAAGAATTCAGTGCAGGAGAAGGCAATCTTTCTATTTTCTAGGTCACTTACAGTTGATGGCGCGGGGCTGAAGCCAGCAGTAGGCAGGGCAAGAATCAAAAGCAAGTGAGACCACCCCCTTTTCTCTCTTTTGTCCACCTTCTACCCCCCTCCACCTGCCACTCACTTCTCTTTCTCATGCTCCCACTACACCCAATGGGATGTTGGGGAAGGGACAGTTCACACTTGCAGAGTCCTGAACTGATTGTTTGCAGAAGGTGTGGGAAATTAGGCCAAAGGAAGCACGGGAGCAGGCCAAGGGCTCCATAAGGCCTTTGGGCTGCAGGTTTCCAACCCATACCTTAGTGACTAACACGTTTATTGAGGCATGTGCTTGCATGGACCACAGAGTTACTCTTTCTTATGTTTGAGTGAAGTCCCTCTTCCAAGGCCATCCAAGTGTGTTATATACACAACTGCACACATCTCAGCCTCCTCTAATTTTCACTTGTGTCCTACCTTTCCTTTTCCTTTCCTTTCCTTTCTTTCTTTTCAAGCTTAAGGCTGAATGGTGCTGATGAGCTGACTTGGCTGCCGTGGCCCGGTTCATCTGCCAAGATACACATGGGCAGGGCCAAGGCATTTTATTACAGGATCTCACAACTCGACATGCTTGCTTTAGTGACATACTGAACCTCCTGGTGCACTGTTTAATGAGAGGCCTTGGCACAGGGCTCAGCAGCCTAACGCAGGCCTAAACAAACAGCAAAATCAAAATCATTTCACGCATGACTAAATGCTCAGCCTACAATGCTAAGGAGAGCCAGCCTTTGTGCTGATGCAACATATATTCAGTTAATATAAAAGGTAGACAGATTAAATGCCAACTTTCCTCAAACTGGTGAACTCCAGATATATTGGACTATTACCATTCCTCAGCCAGCAGGATCACACAGAAGGATGAGATTGTAGCCTAACCAACCGGAGGGACTCAGACTGGTGAAACCTCCTATATATCTTTACGGCAGAGATCTGTATCTAAGAGTTTATGCCCTTCTTTGTAGATGTGGTGGATTTCTGTAATACTCTGTATGCCTAATTATAATACTTTCGTTTGATTTACATCACCTCCCCAATCTGGGGCTTTCCATATGTTTTGGAGTACAACTCCCATCATCCCTCAGCCAGCACAGCCAATGGGAAAGAATGATGGGTGTTGTCATCCAAACATCTGAAGGACACCAGGTTGAGTGAGGCTGATGTGTTCTCAACTAATCTGATCTAAACTGAAAAGATAACAGCATGTACCTAGAATTTGCACAGGTTACCTTTTTTGATTCCATCTTTTAGAGACATCAGCCAGTATGGCCATTAGTTGAAGAATTCTGTGAGCTGCAGGCCAAAAAGTTAAATTTTCCAGGCTGGGGCAAGTAGGTAGGGCCTTAGTTACCTCCAAAAACTAGAGTTTCATCCTTAGGTGTTATTACTGCTCTTGCATAAGATGAAAGATGGAGGGATTCTGAAAAATGCATACTTAAAAACTCTAAAACACCACTGATGCCCAACCTGTACACTTAACTAAGATCTCAGGGTGCATCTAGCAGAGCAGCAAGTTTTCAAGGGATCACCAGGACAGCAAATGGTATGTCTTGGATCATGTTTTCTTCCTAAAACTGCTCCAGTGCTTTTAACACTACTGACCAAGCTGGCTGGAAATGAGACAGACCATTACATCTAGAAGGCATCATGCTAGGAAAGACTGATCTATCACATATATATATTGTATTGTATTGTATTTATATATTGACTCTCGGTCCACAAAGGCTCCTGAAAAGATACCCAACAAATAAAAGCAATTCAAACAGTACAATGGTTAAAAAAATATTAAAATGCTCATTAAAACCTTTTAAAAATAGTCTAAAATCAATCCTAAATTATAATTTTAAAACAGTTAAAAGAAAGCAATTTCAAACCTCAAAGGCCATGCAGAACAGAACAGAACATTTTAGCCAGAAGCACAAAACAGACAGAGCCAGCCTAAATTCCTTTGGCAGGGAGTCCCATTTAGGGTGCTGCTACACAGAAAGCCCTCTTATGTGTACATAACAGCTTAACCTTGTGAGGTGCTTGGGCACACAATAAGGCCTTCTGTAGACACAGACAAAGAAGGAATCAGAGAACCAGTTTCTCCATAAAGCACTGCTTGGCAAACTTAGTCCAGTCAGCATGGTTCAGCCAGCTCAGTACTGCCCTACTAACTGGCAGTGGGGTCTCCTAGTTTCAGATGGAAGCCTTTCCCCTATCATATCTGGAGAAGCCGGTAACTGAAACTGGACTTTCTGCATGCCAACCCTCTGCTCTCACATTGAGCTATGGCGTTTCTCCAAAGGGCTTCCTCATGCATTTTGTTCTCCAGACAAAGACCCATCCAGCCTAAATCTTGTGCAAACCACTGCTTTCCCCTTTTTTAAAAAAGAAACATTACTGGAGAAGCCATAACCGAAATTATATCCATTGGTAAGATAGATATATTTTAAAGTTGACATGGGCAATTTGCACAGGGTCCAGCCCCTCCAGCAATGCTTTCATTCCAGAGCTGCACCTGGCTACCTGCAACTTAGTACAGAAGTGATATTGTCACCTTCATTCCCTGTATCGCCTTAAAAAAAGTGGGGGGCACACAGGCCCTGTGTGGATGCCCTGCATCTCGAAGAATAGAAATGTGCAGCTCCCTTGGTTTGATGGATAAGAAAAATTAACAGTGAATTGGATCCAGAACAGTGCTTAACAGAGTTTCATCTTCAGTGGAGGGAGAGGCTAGGGAGAAGAAATTGATTATTTCTTTTTTCCTCCACAGTCCCATTCTGCCTCCCAAGAAGTGGCTCTAGAGAGATGGAAAAACACCAGAACAGCAAAAGACAAAATGCAGAAATATCAGCAAAATGCTTCGACTCCCTTTCTTCAACGGGGGAGCTTCTAATGGACCCTGGTCCCTTCTGGCCAGTTTGGATCCAATCCACTGTGTTCGGCAAGATGCATTTTCATTCCCTTGTATTTCTTGTATCTCTGCCTTGTTATTACATATTACATATACTGATTTGTATGGGAACTTTGCCCACTTTTTTTCCCCTGAACTAAGGTACAGGTGATGCTATGAAATCTGTAATCAATTAAACAGGACTGTTAAGTGTTTTCAGAAAATTGCAGAATGTGAATTTGATCACTGTAGTGACATAGCGGGTTGGTGGGGGGAATACATGGTTAACTTTTTCCCCATTTTCCCTTACCTATTTCTATCTAAGGAGCTCTCTCATTTGCGGAAGAAGAAAAAAAGGCCTTGGCACAGGATCAAGCCAAAACAAAGACAGACCAGTCACAATCTCTTCACATCACGCAAAGTTTGGTCCTTGGGAGAAAGCCCCAGATCCCATATTCCTTGAAGGGCTTTAAAAATCTTGGTGATGGTGCATTCTACAGATCAACTGTGGAAGAAAAAGAAGCAACTTTCCTAGGAGCTACTATTCCCATTTAAAAAACAAAACAAAACACAACTTCATTCATCAAACTAGCCACATGCATCAGAGGTTGCACTGGAACCCCTGTGGTCTCTTCCAACTCTGTGATTCTATGATTCTATCCCTTCAACAGTCAAAAATATCAGAAAACAGATTTATTTTTAACCCCATTTTTTGGACAGACCATTAAAGACTTGTCTTGAACTGTAAAGTCAACCCAGTAAGAAGAGAGGCTTGCTTCCACACATGCACACCCAGCCATCTTCAGAGTTAGTCTAAATTGTTGTCATCATCTCCCACTCCATTCACCTCCAGGTTCTATTACTTAACAGGCTGACACATCAGGTAGTCTGACAGAGAAGTTTCAGTAACACTGGAGTCCTTCCAGCTTCAGGCTCCAATAATGACAAAGCCTCTCCTCTCACCTTTTGAGATGCCTTTTCCTTTTGTGGTTTTGACAGTTTTGTAACAGTGCATTTTCATAATAAGGTAAAAGGTGCACAATTCCACACCCCCATCTCCTTAAAACCAGTTCAACAAAAACTTAACAAAGGTTGTGGATGTTTTAAGACTGCTCCTGTAATGAAAGGTTTTTGCTGCTCAGATATGACAGCTCATGCTCCAAACCTTTTATCTGCTAGACGGAAAAGCTGTCCCATATAGTTTTGTGCTCCTTAGCCAACAGTACACAGTAGCTGAATGTGCTTTACAGGTTAGGCTTCAGGCACAGAGATAAGAAGTTGCATTCTGCCTGATCTACTGCCTTCACTAAGACACTAAGCAAGTTAGCACCTAAATCTTTGTCTGCCATCTTAGAAAATACATTCAACTATTCCCTGCTGAAAATACGACATAATTTTATATCATTTCAATAATGCCTGACATGTCACATCATTCTTGTGCCCACTTCACAACTTAAAATCTACTACAGGTGCCTCTTTCACCAATCCTCATTATACTCCTGCATTTTGCAGAGTCTCTGGCTATGTTCTTTCACTCTGCCCACTCCATCACTGAGCAATTTAACTGCCAAAAAAGTAAAGAGGAGAGTTTTTTTTTTCCTTCAGCAAAGAACAGCCATTTTTCCCATTCTACCAGCTCCATATGCTTAGCTTGACTGCATCAGCTCTTGGCATGTAAAGTAGGCTGTTCTAATATTTCCCAAACGAGGCAGAAAATAGAAGCTCCAACACCCACCCAAGGGCTAGAAAGTCTTGTAGAGGCAGTGAAGTGTTAAAAATTGTGCAAGCAGATTGCAAGGGAGATCTTTAAAAAGATGGTGCTAACATCCTCAAAGGCAATAAATCATAATGAACCCTTCCTCCAGGATTATCAGAGGAGACAATCATAACGAACGCTTTCACCGGACATCACCAGAAGAAGATACTATAGTGCAGCAACTGAATTAGAGATAAATTGCAATGTCAAGAAATAGTGAGATATTTGAGCTACCCGATACTTGAAAGACCTATTCCAAGCATACTCTTTTTACACCAGAAAAACTACAGGTGTTATCTATAGCAGGGATGGGTAGCCTCCTACCTAGGGGCTGAATCTAACCTTCCTGAAGTCCCACTCAGTCTTCTGGGCTTTCCCAGATGCTCATGACCCCCTCCTCATAACACCACTGATTTGTGATTCAGTACTGTGGTTTTATATTGGTTGTCCCCCTCCAAAGGTTGAAACGCATCCTACTGGTGGCATAAGTTTTAAGATAACACATGCTGGCACTCCTGGCTCCCATTTTATGTCCCTTCCACTACTGGAATGTGGCCCCTGAGCACCTCTTTCAGACTGAATTTGGCCATTAGGCTAGAGAAGTGATTTATACTACTGTTGTACATAGCCACAATTGTTCAGCTGATGACCAGTAGCCCAGAATGGTTGACCAGTGGAAGCAAATGGTCAAGAAGCCCTTCAGAGTCTCTCATCCAGCAGGGCCTCAAAAAAAGTGACATCCCCTTTGTGGAGAAAATGACAGAGGGTTGCATGAATGTATGTGCAAGTGCACAGTGAAGTGACACACTGAGCGTGCAACAGTGGGCCTTTTTGGCAGCCGTTCCCAGAATCTGGAACCATGGAAGGCTAAGTTTATTTACTCTGTGTTGTTTTTCCACTGGCAGGCAAAGACATTTTCATTCAGATAGGCTTTTGGCATGTGAGCTGGTCCACTTTTGAGGATATCCACCTCTCTGAGCGCTGACTGTGAGGGGACAGACAGGGGTTTGCTTCCTCAGTGTGTCAGAGGCCTGTACCATATTTGTGTCCATTGTCTACCCTTCTTTCTTTCTTTTCTGGAAGCTCTAAAGTGATCAGCAGCAGTCCATGGGCTGCCACTTGAGTAAAACCAGTTTAAATCATTTTTAAAAATTTATTTGTTTTTATGCTGTGTTTTTAATCAGGATTTTGCTTTTAATCTGTTGCATTATTATTTTAGATGCCTTGAGCATTTTTTTCTAGGAGAAAGGTTGAGAACAGAATCAAATAAGTTAAACCAAGGACGTTGTTACAACCTGCTGCTTATCCAAGGGGAAGGCGAGCAAGGCTTATATATTTAGTCCCCAAACAGTCTCCTCTCCAGGGTACTTACTGGTCCAGACCTGCCACGCACCATTCTCAAGGCCCATCATGAAAAATGGAAGAGACATCTTATTTGATAAGTGGATAAAATATGAAGATATGGTGGAAATACAACAAAAACAAATCAAAATCAAGTCTCAATTAGAAATGAATGAATCGGGTATAAAATGCCTCTGGCTTTTATACAGGCAGATTAGAGAAAAATTAAAGAATGACATTCAACTCAACGATTATCAAACAAAAGAAGAAGAATTAAATGTGATATTAGCCTCAGGAAAACCCAAAGCCATCTCCTCTATTTATAAGGTTTTGTTAAAACGGTACACAGAGGAAGAAACAGTTAAACTACCAAAGTTGAAATGGGCCCAGAATTTCTCCCATACAATTTCAATGGAGCAATGGGAGAAACTCTGGTTAAAAACTATGAAATATATGGCATGTCAAGATATTAGAGAAAATTTGTATAAAATGTACCTTCGTTGGTATTTAACCCCCCCAAAATTGGCGAAAATGACAAATAAGTGTTCTAATAAATGTTGGAAGTGTGGGCAAGAGATAGGTTCCTTCTATCATACTTGGTGGACGTGCAAAGTAGTGAAAGAGTTCTGGAAGTAGATTCATAGGCGAATAGAAAAAATATTAGATATAAGATTTAGCATGTCTCCGGAAATATATATGCTATCAATGATGGAAAATGATCTTGGAAAAAAAGTGGGTAAACAATTGTTTGATATGACAGCTGCAGCAAAGATAGTTCTAGCATATAGATGGAAAGGGAATATGATGCCTTCAACAGAAGAATGGGAAATGAAATTACTTGATATAATTCAAATGGATAAATGAACATGTATACTGAAAGGGGAGAGTAAAGAAAATTTCACAAAACAATGGGAAAAAACATTACAGTATTTTAAGAATTCATGGTATGACAGTGAAATGGTAAATATAGATTACTGAAAAAATACTTAAGGATTGAGGTTACATTAGAAGAAAAAGACCAAGATAGAAGTAGAATAATTTATAATAGACTCTAATGCCGAAGTCGGAAGTACAATGTGAAAGCGTTTCCAGTATTTGTATATACAGAAGTTAAACTGTGAAGAGATGAAATATTACGGAAAATCAATGAGAAAATGACACGCAAATCCTTTGTATGTTTTAGTATGTTTTTGTATAGTATAAATGTATGTTGTGTTTTTGTTTGTCTGTTTTTTTCTTTTTTGTGTGTTTGTTGTGTAATTTTAAAGAATAAAGTCTTTAAAAAAAAAGAAAAAGAAAGAAAAAAAAGAAAAAAAAAGAAAAATGGAAGAGAAACTGGCACGATGAGAGTATACCGAGTTATGTAGAAGAGGAAACTGACAGCCTGTCACTCAGTAGGGACTCTTGTCCTGCTTTTCTTGCTTTCCAGTTTGTTTGGTTTACACTCATATTTCGTCAGTAACCTAGGAGCAATACTGCCAGATCTCATCACTGGGTTTGCTTATCATTAACTGCAAAGCAGAGGGAACCTAACACCTAAAACTAGCAAGAAGCTTATAGCATGCTGCAAAGTCTTTCTTCTTCTCTTAGACTCGTTTATTTTGGAAGCCCTTGGTGCTCAATTAAAACTCTTGCAAGAAGAGGAAACTGAGCCTGCAGTGAGTACAAGTCTTATCCTGGACACAGGGGGCCTAATTCAGAGCTTGGAGAAGTTAGTATTTGGACTACATTGTGCAAGTTATTTTTAAAACTACCCAAAAGCTACTATTTAGATGAATTTCCAGAATTTGGATGTAAATTATTCTGGGAGCGTAGTCTAAAACAAAAAAGAAAAAAGTTTTCCAAACTCTACTAATTACGTATATGCTAATAATAATATCTGGCTTGCAGGTGTGTCAGTTTTCCAAAAACACCTCCCAACCCCCATTTCAACCACCGAGGCAGGGACATTTAATACTTCCCTCCTTAGTCACAACTCAAATGAAATCCATTCCTAGGCATTAACATGGGCTTCTCCTTGCCATTGCTAATTGCAGGACAGGAGGTAATTTTCAGTGGGATTGTGACTACAGAGGAAGAGTTAAATCTACTATTCCTATGTCTTGCCTTCTACTCACTAAGGATTAAAGTGGGGAAAACCCTGCTGTGAGTGGAAACCCCACTGCTCATGCAACTGCACAGTTAGGCCCTCACAGACATATGGGACAGCCATCCATTGGTCACAATGAAGCATATGTCATACAGGAAGGTAAGGTGTGTGTCCTACTGGCAGCTATACTTAAGAACACAGGTGGAGAACCTTCCCCAACTCCGACATTTTGGACTTTAACTGGCACAACCCTAAGTCATCACCCCCAATGGTAAGGGACTACAGGAATGGTAATCTGAAACATCTGGAAGACAAATCAAAGGACACTTTTTTCACACTACACAATTACAACACGTTGCTATCACTTTACCTGCCATGGCTCCATCCTATGGAATCCTGTGGTCTGCTGTTTTGTGAAGTATTTAGGTATTTTCTACTGGTGAGCTCTAGTGTCTCCCCAAACTACAAATCCCAGGATTCCATAGGATGGAGCCATGGTCACTAAAGTGGAAACATAATGCTGTAACTATATAGTAAAAAACTGCCCCATGTCTCTGACTGACATTTGCATTTCATCCTAGAGTTTATTGGGTATTATAATTGCCACATTGCTATCTTGTGTTTTCAATGACCCTTTTTCAATATTTGTACAGCACAAAGCTAGGACTGTTTACTCAGGAAGTAAGTCTCAGTGTGCTCAATGAGCTTTACTTCCTATGAAGCATATCTGTGATTTCAGACTTAGTTGTAAACCTCCTTTAGCAGGCTTAAGTAAGCTGGAAAAGCAGCTTATGAATTTCAGATGAAAGAAATCCCAGAACTAGGATGGGCTACTTCTTTCAGCTCTTCTGCAATTACATTTTATTTTGAGGTTGGTATCAGCTGCTTTGTGGTTTTAAAATAATGTAAAGAAGAGACCAACAGTAAAAACAACGAGCACTGCAGAGACAGCAGTACAACAAAGATGAGTGGAAACACAGCATGGTTCCCAATGTAATTTTAAGCTTTTTCCCTCTGTTGTTCTCCTTTAAGAGGCAAGGTCAGAAGACTTCAGAGCTACCAAATCTTGTAGGAATAATAAATAGGAATGTTTTCCATAGGGGGCAGACGCTAATAGGATCATTTGGGTCTGTATGACTTCCCCAGTGTCCAGGATGGTTTCAGGTCTACCTAGTTAATGTTTTTGTTCCTTAAAGTGAGATGTTGCTCTGTGATGCTGCTCTGAGTTTGAGAAACAAATGACTTTCAGTGAAGACATCTGTTCAAAATGCTACTTCCCAGATTCAAAATTCTTATCTTGCGTTTAGGCACAGTCCTATGCTTCTAGGAGAAGCAAGCCGACGGACCATAGAATGTAGCAGAAATCCTGCTCCACCAACAAAATGGGGTTTAGTTGTTGCTGTTGTATTTCCAACTTATGGTGACCCTAAGGTGAACCTATCATGGGGTTTTCTGGGGCTGAAAGCGTGTGACACATTCAAGATCACCCAATGGGATTCCATGGCTAAGTGGGGAATCAAACCCTGGTCTCAGGGTTGTAGTTCGACACTTAAAGCACTAGCCATGCCGGCTCTCAAAGAGGAGTTTACTCAGGCACATTTAATTGGAAATCTCCCAAGCTCAGGAAAGAAAGCTCCACTACCCTTGTTGTCCTGCCTGTGATGGTTATGCTAATGGCACAAGCCAAAATGAGATTTTCTGGGAGTGTGTCAAGAAAAGCTGTCGATCTGATCATAGTGTTGTAAGAGACCCTAAGGCCCACTGAGTTCAACCCATTGCCATGTAAAGCACACCTGAGAGGTGGCCATCCCAAGTTTCTTTAAAAAGCCCCAAGGAAGGAGAATCAACCACCTTCCAAGGTAGCCTATTTCATTCTTAAAGAGCTCTTACTGTCACAAAGTTCTTTATGATCTTTATTTGGAATTTCTTTGCTTCTTTGATCTATTAGTTCACATTCTATCCTGAGGAGCAGCAAGAAACAAGCTCATTCCATTTTCAAGTATTGAAAGATGACTACTATATCATTTCTCAATCATCTCTTCTCCAAGATAAATCATAGAATCATAGAATCATAGAAATGTAGAGTTGGAAGAGACCACACGGGCCATCCAGTCCAACCCCCTGCCATGCAGGAACACCCTCAAAGCACTCCCGACAGATGGCCATCCACCCTCTGCTTAAAAACCTCCAAGGAAGGAGACTCCACCACACTCCGAGGCAGCACATTCCACTGCCGGACAGCCCTGACCATCAGGAAGTTCTTCCTGAGGTTCAGGTGGAATCTCCTTTCCTGCAGCTTGAATCCATTGCTCCTTGTTCTGGTCT
Organism: Cyclura pinguis; assembly: GCA_030412105.1. Lineage (NCBI taxonomy): Eukaryota > Metazoa > Chordata > Lepidosauria > Squamata > Iguanidae > Cyclura > Cyclura pinguis. Next base: position 58,065,743 of record CM059602.1, read on the forward strand.
CTGGAGCGGCAGAAAACAAGCCCTCTCCCTCCTCTACATGGCATCCTTTCAAATATTTAAACATAGCTATCATGTCGCCTCTTAACCTTCTCTTCTGCAGACTGAACATACCCAGCTCTCTAAGTCTATCCTCATAGGGCTTGGCTTCCAGGCCCTTCACCATTTTGGTCGCCCTCCTCTGGACCTGCTCCAGCTTGACCATGTCCTTCTTGAATTGGGGTGCCCAGAACTGGACACAGGATTCAAGATGAGGTCTAACCAAAGCAGAGTAGAGTGGTACCAGTACCTCCCTCGATCTAGACACCATACTCCTATTGATGCAGCCGAGAATTGCGTTGGCTTTCTTGGCTGCCGCATCACACTGCTGACTCATGTTCAGCTTGTGGTCTATTAAAACTCCTAGATCCCTTTCACATGTACTGCCATCCAGCCAAGATAATCATCTCTCTCAACAATTGCTCACAGAGCTTAGTTTCTAGACCTTTTATCATCCCAGTCAGCCTTTGGACATGCTACAGCCTGTTAATTTCCTTCTTACACTGTGGAGTCCAGAACTTGATACAGTATTCCAGATGAGGTCTGACCAAACAAAATAGAGTGGCGCTGCTAAATCCTTTGATCTGGATGACATAAGGTCTGTTGATGTAGCTTAGAATCATGTTGCCTTTCTTTGCCACTGCTGGCTCATGTCTGGTCTACCAAGATCCTATTCTCAAGTACTGATGTCAACCCAGGTGTCACCCATCTTGTCTTTAAAAACTGGAGCAACAACAACCTGTGGCACCCCACTTGTTACACTTCTTCAGGATGATGAGGAACTATTAAGGCACCCTCTTTGACTCTGGTTTATAAGCCAGGTATAACAGTGGTATCATCCAACCCATACTACCAGCACGTCCACAAGAATATCATGGAGGACTCAATCAAAAGCTTTACTCAAATCAAGATACACTATATCTACAACAGTCTCCTGATCTACTAAGCTTGTAACTCTATTAACAAAATATTTAAGATTAATCTGTTATGATGGATTCTAAGACTCTGACAAACCTCCAAACATATCCTAAAAGTACATCAGTCCTGGAGGCCACACTGCAGTCAATATGGGTAGAAGGAGAAAGAAGGGGAAAAAAGAAGGAAAGAAGGGACGGAACTCTGCCAACACCTAGTGACAGTGAGCTGGTAACACTTTGAATGTGGTAGTTACTTCACCATAGGGTCATCTTCCCTCAAAGATTGCTCTGGCCATGAATAATGGCCCAAAGTCATAAATAAGTAAACCACCGTCTTCTCATACAGCTCCCAGTGTTAAAACAGACACGACACTCTGGAAAACAGCAGAAGCTAGAAAACACAGCCCACAGCATTCAGCAGAATAGTTTGGACAAAATAGGTATGCTCAGTGAGGAGGCCTGAAATCTACCTTGGTGTTACTGGGTTGCTCTTTGAAGAGACATTTAGAAATGGGCCTGCTTTAAATATACTTTGACAGCCATTCCATTCTTCAAAAAGAGACCAAGTACGGAGTGAACTGTAAAATAAAAGCCTAACCATAATTTAAAATCTGTACAGAAAACAGAGACTGCATTTTTTGATCTTTTCAACCTTAAAGCTATCTCTTAATCTTCACATTTAGGTGACACTGGTGTATGCCTTCCTGCTTGTAAGTGACTGTCACAATGCTTCTGTCCCGGATGTGAAGATGCATTAAGCCAAAGTTAATATCAATCTCTTCAAAACCCTTTTGTCTTTGCTCCTATATAGCTATGAACCTTCTATTGTCCACCATCCTGTTCAGCTAAAACTAACCCTTCCTGTAAACTACAGGTTAGTTAGTATTGATGGTGATAAGAAGGCTCTCAGACAAGCACTTCCTTTTTGGCTTCTTCAGTGTATGGACGGTATGTTAACAAGCCCCATGTGCAACTGGGACTTTAAAAGGAACCTAGAAATAGTTCCTTCCTACAAAAGATTATGACACCATTCTTATTCAAAGGGATCCCTTCCAGGCCTAAGAAATAAACACATCCAACTCAAGGCCATCAGGTCCATTTCTGGTACATTACAGTTTAATTAACATGTCATGCTACCAATATCTGCCAGCCAAAAGACAGAATTAACTCTGCTCTCAAAGAATGATCTAATAAACCATAGCATTATTTGTAATGCGATCTTTTTCTAACACCTTTAATACTCTGAACATTAGTCATGAAAGCTGACTGTAAGATCCTGTTTGCTACGCCTAAAGTTATATTCTGTTTCCTGAATAAATCTTTTTATTTCAATGCTTTGTTAACCTCTGAGATGTTCAATGGTCCAACCAAATCAAAAACAGCTGTTGGATGACTCTGCTGCATAGCACCTAATATAATGCATAAGTCACTTGGATTAAAGCAGCAAGGGGTGTATACACCTTTAAGAGCTTGTAAACATTACTGCTGGTTGGGGGATTCTTGGAGTTCTGTCCAAAAAGTGATATTTGCAAGTTCTGCACCTCTACCAATCAAACATCAGATTGTGAATCTGGATATTAATCTGTGGTGGGAACAGGTAGGCTTCGAGATGTTATTCCAGATGCAACTCCCAACATTTGTCACCATTAGGCATGCTGGCTAATGCTGGGTTCAACAAACATCCAAAGGACCGCATGACTTCCACCCATAGTATAAAGAAGGATGCATGTGTATGAGAGAGACTGCACAGTTTTTTGCAGAGCAAAATCTGGAGGGTTTAGTCTCATTTATTTTCTATGAGTTTATAGATTATAGATAGACATTATACCCAGGAGTGATTTTTTTTTAGACTAAACAGCACATAGTTCAGTGTAAAAATATTTGGTAAAGCCAACCAATTCTAACACTGGTCTGATAGCTGCTGAATGAGATGATATATGAGTTGCCTCACTGAACTTCACCATTTTTCATAAAGCAGACAGTGTAACCAGGGAGGGGGTGGGACAGCAGTCAGGACTCGGAGAAAAAGATGTGGTATTTTCCTCTGCATTGCCATCTCAATAAAAACTTCACTCACCAAAGCTGATATTCTCCATGGAATAGAAGTTGCCAATGGCACCAATCTCATGTGCAGTTAATTTGGGAATATATCCCATTGTACCAAATAGTACTAACTACTATGAGGTAGGCATGCTTCAGACCAGGTAACATGGTATGCTCAGTGATGAAAAAGAAGAGATTTAGGAACTTTCGGAAATGCAACACCACTCAGCATTTAAAAAGTTAAAGATGTGTTAGAGAGAGCAGTGCTAATAGGGTTAAATAACTTTCAGTGATCCAAAATTTCATCATTTCTTATCTACCAGTCCTAACGTCTCTGAGATGTAAACTGATACTGTTAGGGATCTTCTCACCTCTTCTCTTCCCACCCACTTTTCCTCTAATGTCTACTAAAAGTGAAATTAAGTTAACTCTGGATTATCTTTCCTATCTTGAGTTGAGTTCTTACAATAAAGCCTGAGTTCGTTTCTTTACCCATGATGCCTTTGTTGCTTGTTTGCTAGCTATTACTATACACAGACATTCTCTGTCAAGAACAAGCAACATTTGCAGAAATTTCATGCAACTGTTAAAGAGACAGCTACCCTATCCCTTATTCCACCTAGCAATCCTATCTCTCATCCAAATACATGGCAATTCCAACCCTGTTTAGCTTCCAAAATCAGAAAAGATAGGTTGTACTCAGGGTAGTGTGGTGCTCTTTTCCATGCTAGCAGTATACAGTGAGCTATTTTGTTGCACTGTGAAGTAATTTAGGGGTGGCCTGATCATGAGCCGGCAATTAAGATCCATTTGTTTATGAAAGAGCTGTTCCTCCTGGAAATGAAAACTGCAAGAACTGCTTTGCCCCAGTGCGCTGAATTTTTGGATTTCCTTTCGGTACACCGCTATGAGGATTTACTGTGAAGAGTGCCTGCACAACTTGCTGACGGTACAAACCAGCCTGCCGTATTTAGTTCTCTTAAATTATGGTATTCAACTTCAACCAGCAGCCAGCACGGCCATTGATGGGAGCTATACCCAACACATATGAAGAACACAGCAAATCCTGTGCTGGATGGGGACAACAGAAAGTGGAAGGCACCAGGATGAAAGGAAACTGTATAAATTCATCCTAAGCAATTTTAAAAACCAAGCAATGTCAGCCTTTTTCCCCTTTAAGCCAGTGCAGTCTTTCTAGTTCTAGCCCTCGCTATCTAGAATTTTCCCAAGGAGGAAAAGAATTGTTCAGAGAGTTGTGGTAAGCAGTGATGTAGGTCAGAGACCACCTGTCTATCTTGGTAAGACATACTACCCACAGAACAAAACATCACAGCTTCCTCAGAAAAGACTCATACTTCTTTATGGGAGCCCAGAGATGCACAGCTTGTTACAGTTTTGGCTGTCTCCAGCAATCCTCTGCAGCAAGAGGCTCTGCCCGCTGCGATTTTTGTTTGTTAGTGGTGAAGAGACAGACACCTCATTTGGTTAATATTTATACAGGTAATGGGCAATGGGAAAAACACTTAGAAGGGCTGTTTTTGCAGAGTGGGAGAACTTTCACTGCCTCTTATTTTGCAAAGTAGTAACACAGTGTATAAAATGATGATCAAGGAAGAAACTGCAACAGAAAAGAAATGATCATAAAATGGTTTCCTGCCTTAGGAAGGCTGACATGATAGGCATGTTTGATTTGCTTCCTGATAAACAGTTCAGGTAAACCTGTTCTTTCTGCACATGATAATTCTGGCAGCTGCCCTCATTCCGCCCCCCAAAATTATTCTCTGGGTTCTGCACTCCCAACGTTTGTGAGCGTTCTTAAGTACCAAAATATGGAATACAAATCTTCCAAACCAATGAAAATAAAGCAGGTTAATCCTAGGTTCTTCCCTGCTCATGCTTCCTTCAGCAGTGTCATACTTTCACAAGTACAAACAGAACAATGGGGGCAGCAGAGTGGGAGGGCCAGTTTTGTGAAACACCAGAACATTTTAAGTCTGAAAACTGCAAACTGGAACCAAAGAATTTGTACGAACACAACCAGCTTCTAATACAGGTTCTGGGAACTTGCAAGCCGAGACAGCCTCTCTTGAAATCCTGTAAGGGTTCACCTGGAAGGATTAACCATGGAGATGGCACAACTTACATTGATCAAAGCCATAATCCAGAAGGCGTAGGACACGCGTGTCACCACCAGCCCTTTGGTAGGCAGGTCATAATTGGACAGGTTCCCAGGATGATGGGGGACCAAGGACTTCCGGATGTGAGGAAGGTTGCTGCTGCCGTTAGCTGTGCCATTCGTCAAGATGCAGTTGGTGTCTGACAGAAATGGGTCAGCTATCAGAGGGCTCAGCAGGGCACCAAAACCCACAAAGAAATGAAGGGCCTACATAAAGGAAAGAGAAAATTAGTCAATTATTCCCAACACCACAGTGTCATGCATCTTTGATGACAAGTATGGCCAAATAAATATCACAAGATTCTAATCCATACTTACTTACATGAGGTGCGTACAATGCTTTGAACGTCCATTAGTAACTCTGAATGGCTGGATTCTGGTCTAGCAGCTTTCCTAATCAAGTCTTCCCCATAAACATTGCCCTGTGATAAGAAAGCTGGCAGTCTCCTAGCATTCAACTTTGAAGTCTTTTTGCAGCTATTTATTTATGATAGTTTCTATTATTACATTCTATTAAGAATTATCAGAGCAGCATACAGCACATAAAAGAAAAGCAACAACATAAAAAAAAAGCTGCATCAAACCAACATTACAATGTGTTACGTCATTCATTCTGAAAGGCATCCCTGTACAGGTATTTATTTTTACAGCAAACAATTAAACATAATGAGATAGTTGCATCAACACCTATTATTCATATTCATGGGGTGCAAACAACTTGGGAAGTACATGCAATAGAAGGTAATTACAGTATCATCTGCACAGGACTAGATGTGCTTGACTGGTGTATGCAGCCTCAGTACTCTCAAGGCACATGGGCTTGCCCCTTGTTTGTATGCATGAAAAATGAGGCTGAATTTGGATCAAGCACAGCTGACCAAAAATACTCTGTATTGGAAGGATTCTGTAGTACTGTGCTATACCATCTTCTGGAGGCAATGCTGTCTGTATTTCCTATTCAGAAATGACACATGTTTGTCTGTTGGTCACCTTTTAGTCCAAATGGAACTTCTAACACAGATTGCAAGTGAAGGGCTAATCTCTGGACAGGAGAAGCTCTGCACAGCTGTGCCCTGGGGCTCTCTGTGACTCCACTGAATAATTCCTCAAAATAGGATAATGAAATAAGATCAAGGGAATGAGGCACCAAATTTGATGCAAAAGCAAAGAGTTGATAAATGCACTAAATGCACTAATTGGTAAGTGCATATTTTGTCTTGGCCATAGTAAAGAATTAAAGTATCCTTCTGCCAAGTACCTGCGCTGACTTCAGAGACAATTGGAAAAGAAGAAGTCCCAGGGCTCAGTGCAACAGGAAGAACCCCTTAACCTAAAAGACAGGGAAGCTAGAAAGTTCGTCTGGGTCTGTGTTCAGGCTCCTCACTTCCTCCCTTAACAGGACTATCAAGCATGTGTGTTGACTGGCTACCAGGTCCAGTCAAAGTTTGTAGCACTATGAGAAGGAGTCAAGACAGAGAAAGATCCAAAGATCCAAAACAGGAGACTCACAGCTCTTTGTCTCACCTGCAGGAAGACTGCTGAATCCTTCTGATAGATCTTCACCAGTTGCATATTGGAGAGTGTGTCGATGCATCCCATGGCCAGCCCGGCCACAGCCATGACCACAGCGAGCACCACCACATTGTGGCAGATGGGAATGATAGCAAAAACCACCGAGATAGCAAGTGATGATGCAAAGAGGGCAAGCAGAGAATGAGCCAACCTGGACCAAGAAGATAGGGGAAAAGTTACGCTTTTACTTGTTGTAGTTCATCCCATTAACTGACTACAATTCCCAAGGCAGGTTATGGGGGTGGGGTTGAAGCCACCACTATAGTACAGCAGACATCAATACTAAACGAAAGAAGAAATGCACAGTATGCTGAAAATTATAAATAGCAGCGGTATTGATTAGTCAATTGCCTAAAGATCCTTAAGAACTCAGATAAACAACAAAGTATTGGCCCTGTACTTGACAATAATCAAAGTAAACACAAGATGAATGGATTAAAAGAGGGATGAAGAACATGTAGCTCTCCATATGTTGTTGGACTGCAACTCCAATCAGCCCTGGCCAGCACAGCCAATGCTGAGGGATGATGGGGAAGTTCAGTCATTCCACATTAGGATGACCACATATTCTCCATTCCTAGAACAAAGTGTGAGTCTTTGACATGAAAGGCAGAACCACTATAACAGAAAGACCCCTGTCCTCTTCATTGTAGCCCACTTTACTCTTGAAAATGGAGATGGGCCTCCAATAAAGATATTTTAAGAATGAGGTTGCTTTGGAACCAGTCATAGGAGACTCCAAACCCTAAGGAAGGTTTCTTAAAGATCAGGCCCATCACTCTGAAATATTCTTGGAAACAGAGCAGACTGCTGGCTCCCTTAAGACAGGTTTCTTCCTATTTCTATCCATCAACGCCTAGCGGCTGCTATTCAGGATACAATGTAGTTTCTGAATGGTCTTCACAGGCAGCGCTTCATCTAGCACATTACAGTGAAGCAGAACATTACCAGGGTATGAGTCACCATTTTGCAAGAAAAGTCACAGCAGGAATACCAAGCAACACTGGCAAATTAACGGTGCTTTGTGCCATGAATACCTCTCAGGGTAATAAAAATATTGCCTCCCCACAAAAGTTTCCCAATCCCATAAAAGATGGGACCCAGTCCTTGGTCTTTTATACCACTAAGCAGCAGAATCCCTACCTTTTCTAAAACAGATTTCAAGTTTTACTAGCACCCCATTGAGCTGACTATTGATTCCAGACACCTTGTTCAATACATCTTACCACCTCATGTGGATTTTATAAACAGGAGAAACACTGATGACACTTCTCTCTAAATCCCCAAGTAATCTCTCCCAGAAATTTTAAATTGATGTCAAACAGCACAGTGAAGATGGTGCCTTAGAGAAGGTACATGCTATGGGCAGAGCAATAATTTGCCCATACCATCTGGAACAATCCACCAATTAGGAAGGAAACCAACAAGGCACAATGTCTCTAGTTTTCATCACCAACAGTTGGCCCAGCAGGATACCACAAACAATGGCATTTTTTTAAAAAAACCTGTCCAAGATTTCAAAGAGAAATAATGGGATCACATATTTCTCCAATGAAAGTCAGCCTACAATGACTAAGGCACTTCCAATTCCACAACTGGGTTGCTAACCGGAGGGAAATAGGTTTTGAAACAAAGAGCATCATCCACAAATGCCTGGATTCTAGCGCTTAATAGGTATTGAGTACTCAAATGACTTTTCCCAAAGGTAGATATTTGGCAGCAATTGCCAAAAAAAAAAAAAAAAAGAACTATAAGGAAGGACCTCAAATTCAGGAAAAGATGGGGGGGGCCATCAGCTGTACAGAAATATGTTTGAGTTCAGTGCATTTTAAAAACTATTTTTACAGATCATTTGTATGAAATACAATGAAGTCAAGTCAAGAATATCACTTTCAGAAAGGATTTTCAAGTTATCAGGCTTCTTCAGGAGCAGCTTTACAGCTTCTTCTTTCAAGGGGAAAAAAGAGATTTCCTCTTTCAATGGAACATCACTTGTCTCCAAGATCTAACTGCATGGCAAGAGGTAAGGAGGCAGTATTGGCAAGAGTCATCTCTAGCAAGTTGGCTGCACCTCTCCAAGCACCAGGTCAGTATGCCTAAAAATTCAAGCCTAAAAATTCACCCGCGCATGGGCAACTACCCCTGAAAATATTATGTTCCTACACTTACAACTCTTGTGGCATCCAAGTCCTTTCCAAAATTATTGATTTTATCTGCAAAGTGCGTTGTACTTAGAACATATTCAACAGTCTGCCAGTTCTTTCATGTGTATGTCCTGAATGTTTCTTAAGGTCTTATACATGATTTTTAGCACAGACGATCTGCTAAGAAATTTTCAAGCTACAAGCTAGGAGACAGTACATAATGGGTGTGGTTACACTGAGTTTTTCTACAAAGAGCCACAAAATAACTGAGCAACTGCTGCAATTTCACATTATCTTTACGATCCTGCTGCTTGGCCAGACTCCTGCATTTCCTGCACATTTAGATCAATAGTACCCAAAGTGGCTTAGATGATATATTTTATGGGCTTAACTGTGGACAGAGTAGGGTAGCAAGCTTTGGGGCTATGTGATCCTGTTCAGAAATAAATATCATCCCACTCAACCACTTGGTCCATTGTGTGGAGAGCTGTGCATAATATTTTTAGCTTTTGTGAGATATTGGTTAGGTCATAATAAAGGCATTTCCCAGTTGTGGATTTTTTTTTTTAAGCCTCATGGACCAGCTTGACCACATGTCATTTTACACACAACAACTCTCTCTCTCTCTTTCTCACCCCCCCCCACACACACACACAGGTTAACAGTCAGCCATGAACTGCAAAGACAACACAGAGTTTTGGATAGAAGTGCAATCTTCTCCTTGGATAAAATTTAGGGAAATCTGTTGTTCAGGTCTGCAGCAGCCAAAAAGATCAGTCCTGACCGGTCAGCCTCTGTGTCATTCACAAAATCAGTGGACACCTCCTTCGTGCAAAAAAAAAAGGGGGGGGAAGGGAATATAGGCAGCCAGAGAACAGAGGTGACTCTTCAGCCAAAAGCTATTCAGCCACTTATTTTTACAGGTACCTCCAAAGATAGCCTAAAATGTCACGTACCACAATTTGAAGCGAGACTACTAAGGCCTCTTGATTTAAACATACTCAATTCTACATGGAACTGGAGCCACCAGTAAACTAGTTTAGCAGGTATCTCTCTTACTTTCCTTGGAGCTAGCATAGGTACAGTCATTACACCCGCATTAACTGTACCCAGGCAACACAATATTTGGTAGATCCTCTTCTCTGTCATTGGAGAGGTAGATTTTCTACCAGAGGTGAGATATTCACTGGTGGAATCCACATTTGTTGTAGCAAATGAAATCTATGCGAACATTACTCTCAGTGTGCCAACAGTAGTGGTGGGAAGGAAAAGGGGCATCCTGGAGGGCACGCCCTCCAAACAGGAAAAAATACACCAATCCTGGAACTGTGTCAGTGAAAGGATACAGAACTGTCCCCAACTCACCCACTTGTCTTGGTCAGCATCAGCTTGGCTGAACTAGGATTCCATAGTTTCTTTGCTACGGACTCTTTCCTTTTGATGCTCTGCCTTTGCTGTTTATTATTTATACTAGTGTATATACCCAGCATTGCCCAGGATTTTATTTTGTCATAGGTAATACTTGTTAGAAATACCTTAGGAATTACCTTACCTTACCTTAGGAGTTAGATGTAGTTGAAATACACAGATTCTGAGATCCTGTGTCTCTAACTCCCCAAACTGTGTTGTCCAGTACCTGTAGCTTTTCACTGTATTCCCCAACCAATCTGTATTCAGAATTGTTAATACACAGAGGTTGGTTTCCTGAGGGAATACACTGGCCTTGCCCTTGCTGCTAGGCCTTGTCTCCATAGCAACTGGTCTGAGGCCCAAGAGCTTTCCAGCCGAGAATTCTAAAGGCTTCTCCCCAAACTGCCAACCCTGGGATTCTACAGAATCTTCACAGGCAGTCAATCCTATGAGGTCTTCTCGCTTGACACAGCCAATCATATGAGGTCTTCACCTGCCTGATACAGACAAATTCACAAACTTACAAACTTTGACTTTTACATATTGGATAGATACAACTGTCTTCCAGTCTCTTCTCTTTGGCTAAAAAAAAGTTAGTTGTAGAAGATTCAGTAGCAAGGTAACTCACATTCTGTACTAAGAACATCCGCATTCTTCAGTCTGAAGCAGAAAAAAACACATAAAAATAAGAAATCATAAGCACATTTTGCTTTAGGTCTTGCCATAACTAGAATCAGTAAGATGTGCAGGGTTACTAAAATGCTTCTTTCTCCCCAATGAAATCCTGCTCCTTCATGGTTGCCCAAACACCTTCTTCACAGTCTTAAGGTCTAGGAACTTGCTATTCAAAGGCAAAAGATTTCTCCATATGCTATGTTTCTATCTGGTAGCATATGCATGTAGTGCACATACAACACTTATGTACCACAAATACAGAAGTTACACAGCATACTGTGTGACATATTGTTTTACCACCCTTGCAGCAACTATGTGAAGTTCATTAGTGACGTTCACATCAGGGTGCACAGAAAGTAGATCTGGACTGACTAAAATGTCTTTGAATGATAGGCAGTAATTGCCAAGGATTTTCAGTTTCCCAGTTGTTTAATAGCAGCAAGAAAAAAAATTATACTGCTGAAATTAAATAAAGCTTCGATTGGCTTTTTATGTGACTGTGTGCAGAGGAATTCTGAGCACTGTTCGGCTCTTGTACTCCTAACAAATTCCTAGACTCAGAGTTCAGTAATCAAAAGTGCACTTCATTTGTACTAGGCTCCCCTTGGTGATTTGCTGTTAACAATAATGTAAATTCCACAAGAATGAATTTTGCCTACACCCTGCTTATATCTCACTAATGATGAACCAAAAGTGTAACAAGAGAATCTCGGTCAAGGTTATAACAGTACCTCCTCCTGCCAACCGGCCTACTCATTTCCATGCAAGCTTGCCATTACCAAGTCCAGCATTCTACCTGCTCAAGCTCATTGGCCCTCCCTTGTTTCCCATCTACTGGAAAATGTTTTGGACTGAGTACATGGAAACTTTGGAAGAAGCACTACTCTAATTAGATCCAGGGAAAGAGAATTCTACAAGATCCAATGTACTATGTAGATTTGTCTATTAGAACAGGATGGGAAAAGCTCAAGTTCAGACCTCTGCTCAGTCATGAAGCTTTTTTTTTATTTTGGTGGAAGGCAAGCTTGTTATCGTTGTGTGCCTACAAGTTGCTTTCAACTTATGGTGACCATAAGGCAAACCTATCACAGGGTTTTCTTGGCAAGGCAGGGTATATTATTTATTTCATTAAATAAATGAAAGGACGTTTAATAAGTAATCTCGTTGTTATATGTCTTCAAGTTGTTCCCAACTTATGGTGAACCTATCAAGGTTTTTTCTTGGCAAGATTTGTTCAGAGGGGTATGCTTTTGCCTTTCTCAGAGGATGAAACAGTATGACATGCCCAAGATCACCCAGTGGGTTTCCATGGCTGAGCAGGGATATGAACCTGGGTCTCCCAGTGTCATAGTCCCACACTCAAACCACTATACCATATTGGTTCTCAGATCTCTAGGGCCAAGCAATATTTTCCAGCTTAATACTACCCACAGCTTCTTTGAAGAAGTGTGGTTTGAAAATTTAAATAAATACTACATGCCAATTGGTGCCTTATATTGGTGTAGGAAGGACTTTTACCATAGAGCTGATAGAACTACATTCCAGAGTTCTGCCACAAAGAGAAAATGTAGAGTCATATTTTGAAATCGGGTAGAAACTGGGAAACCATCCAGATTAGGAAAAAAATTCAGAAATGTTCAAAAATGGCGGAGAGGCAGAAAATCCTGAGAAAAATTCTGGACTGATGAGAATCTTCACAGTTCAGGACATATTCTATGCAAAATTCACATACGACTTTTGTGAAGAAAACAGTATTTTCTGTACAGGAGAAAGCACTGTGAATTTCTGAGCCCAGAAAATACCATTTTCTGTGCAAAAAACCAAAAACCAAATACACACAGAGATATAAATTTTAAGTTCCCAACTACAGCATTCGCTGCATAGGAAATAATATTTTTAAACAGAAATATTACTTCCTCTGCAGAAAATGCTGTCTCCTGTACAGAAAATGTTGTTTTTGGCACACACGCACAAGACTGTATGCATTCTGCACAGGTAAGTTCTAAATTGCAAATAGATATCAAAAACTGCACAGTTTTCAAAGACCTTTTTGCAGCAGGAAGCAAATTACTGAAATTACTTGTTGCTTACTTTGAGAATGAGATAAGTGAAAAATTACGTCGCTTTTTCAGATACTGTTGGACTGCAATTCCCAGCATTCCTCACTATTGGTTATGGTGGCAAGGGCTGCTGGGGATTCAAGTTCAACAACATCTGGAAGGCCATACAATTCCCACGTCTGTTTCGGAAGCTAGAGTATGTCAAGAAAGAATGAATTCTAATGTATTATGTAACTGAATCCTTCAACAGTAATGAGGAAAAGCTTTTAATGTTGACAAAACTGAGACTTTGAGAACAAATGGTCTGAGATTCTAAATTGTCTCACACCTTTAAAACCAAAAAGATCTAACTGTGCACTCATGTTGTAAAGTGTATACAAGGCTTGGAAGAGGCCACAGTATCTGTTTCTGTTTAGCCGCTCCCAGAAGGATTACAGCAGATCTTCAGTTTCTCTCTCACAACCACAAAGGCTGAAGCGCTGCCTTACTTTCAAAGTCACTTTTCAAAAGATCCCAGATTCCACACTAAAGCTACACTCTGCAGTAGGTCAACGATCATCAACATTACAGTTAAAACTGCCTGGGTCTGAAACAAAACCTTTGAATAACTATGGGTGTACTAAAGACTGATGAAAAACTCAACATAGGCTTGTTCGTAACTGAGCATTTGAAAGAGTAGCCCAGAGCACATCTTGAACCACAGCCTGGAATTTGGTGCCACCTTTTTTATGATTTGATTCTGTATGTCAGGGTGCCCAACCTTTCAGGCCTGAGGGTTATATCCAGTGTTGTTTTGGGGTACCATGGCTGCATATCTGTGTCCAAACAGACATATTCACACCAGCTTCAATCCACAAAGGAATGGAAAGGTGTAAATTTTCACAAGTATTCCAAGCAAATTCCTGGAATCGGAGGTAGTTTTTTTCTTTAAAAAAAAATCCAAACTGTTAATGTACTTTGCCATAAACTTTGTTGTTGTGTGCCTTCAAGTAATTTCTGACTTATGGTGACTCTAAGGCTCTATCATAGGGTTTTCCTTGCAGGATTTGTTCAGAGGGGGGTTGCCCTAGCCTTTCTCTGAGGCTGAGAAAGTGTGAATTGCCCAAGGGCATCCACTAGGTTTCCATAGCTGAGCAGGGATTCAAACCCTGGTCTCTAGAGCCATAATCCAACACTCAAACCCTGTTGGTGCTCTTGCCATAAGCTAGCAGATATCAATTGCTGGATCTCATGCTTATAGTAAAAACAAAGGAGGTCTGGCAAGCTTGAAGTCCTTCCCCCACCCTACAATTTAATGAACCCAGAGTTTTCCATATGCAATTTTTTCTCAGACTGGGCAAGCCAAAGGTGTCTTAGGTAGGAAATGAAGTATTCATTAATTTGAAAATTTACTGTCCTCCAGTGGTGCTGAAACTCCACCAGAGGATACAGCCCCAATCTGTGTGAGCTCATGTCAGGGCCAGTCCTGTTCCCAGACGTCTCAGGCTCTAGATCCTCCAGGATTAAATTTTTCAAATGCTCAGGCCTTGGAATTCCACAAGGAAGAAAATCAACAACTGCCCATTTCTTCTGTACTTCACATGCAGCTGAAAAATCTGTCTCTCCCAGTAATTCTTTGCAGCATTTCCACGCAATTAGATGGCTGACAGGACAAGAAGTCTCTTTCTTACCCAGCCAGATATAATCAGGAGAGTACAAGAATTAGAAAAAGTAACAGGAAAAAAAAAAAAACGTGATCAGTGCTGACCAGTCTACTTTGCTACATGACAGTACACATCTCAGCTATGGCCAAGGCACTGGTCACTGACCTAAAAAGAGCAGAGCTTGAATTGCATAGCAGCTTTTGGAAGCTGCTCAAGACTGAAGGTCAACAGTGACCAGAGTGTGAACCTTGGAAAATGCCAGGATCAGCAGAATCAGTGCAGAGTACCAGCACACAAATGTTCCCAAGAATTATATTCTCATGGCCACAGAGGAATGTTGTCTCTTTACAGGTGAGTTGGCACTGGTCATATCAAGTTTCACTTCTGCATTTTAAACTTTTATCCTACTCTTGTAACTTAAGACAGAAGTGGGGAACGTGTGCTCTACTTCAGCATCCATCAGTCCTGGCCAGCACAGCCAGGAATGATGGGAGGCACATGTACAGCAGTGCTGTGAGGTCTGCAGGTTTTCTGCCCTTCCCTTAAGGGCTACAAACTTTAAAAAAAAACTAAAGAAAACTGCACTTTTCAGGATACCAGTATATGTTTTTCAAAATGAATGCCTGCTTTCTCCAACTGCTCTGATCATGCCACTGGAAGTCAATTAAATTCTAACTTCGATTGGCTCATGTTCATTATGAACCTAATGCAAGCAGTCATTCATCAGCAATTTGATCAATGCTCTGATGCCAGGGAGCCCAGTTCACCTCATCAAGCTGTAAAGCTTCCTCAAAGTGAGACCAAATACAACTGACTTCCTATACAGAAAGCTGTATCTGCAGCTACACAGAAGCGGTCACTGGAGGCCTGAATAACCTAAAGGCATTAGATCCTTTCTGATCTTGGTAACTCAGCAGCATCAGCCCTGTTTAGTACTTGGATGGGAGACCACCAAGGAATACCAGGTGCTGCAGGCTATATTTCAGAGGAAGGACCTGGCAAAAACACCTCTAAGTATTCCTTGCCTAAGAAAACCCTATGAAATTCATAGGCTTGCCATAAGTTGACAAGTGACTTGAAAGCACATACACACATGCAAGTGACTATTGCATGTGACAATCTGCACACAAGCTACATTCTATGTGTGTGCAACTAAGCTATTCTTGTATGAACTGGCCTTAAGACTTCAGGTCAAATTTAAATGTGCTTTAAGCCTATGTTTAATGTTGAAATGCATATAATGCAGTATTATTTTTAGGGATACTGCATGAAAAACAACTGCTAAATGCTAGTGTTGTGTCAGCAACAGGCCCAAGCACAACACTTCTGGGACAGAAAAAGAGCACATCAGGGGATAAAGATGCAGATGCTAGCAACAGATACACAGGAGAGGGGAACAGTGCCAAGACTGGAACTTTAAGCGTGCTGTGTAGGATTAACAAAAAGCTACCTTCTACCCTTGTCTGGTGTAAGAACACGTAAAAGAGTTAAACATTAATTGTTATTTGTAGGCTTTTAGCACAATATAAAGGTCTGTGCTATTTACAAGAGACTGCTGGAGGCACGGGATTAAAGAGCAAGTTTTGTTCTCTAATTGTATCAGTGATTATGGAAATATTTTCTTACGCACTTGCAACAACTATTGCAGTCACTTCCTCTATGCACCACTGCACTGCTGCCATGGGTCTGGTCATAAGACAGAGAGAGAAATTGCTTGCTTGCTATTATTTTACCCAGTGACCCATTCTCTATTGGCCTTAAGAGCTCACCACAAAATGTCATTGTTGTTTGTGCCTTCAAGTCATTTCCAAGTTATGGTGACCCTAAGGCAACCCTATCATGGAATTTCCCTGGCAAGATTTGTTCAGAGAGGGTTTGCTTTTACCCTCCTCTGAGGCTGAGAGGATATGACTTCCTCAAGATTACCCAATGGGTTTCCATGGCTGAGCAAGAATTCTAAACCTGATAGTTGCAGCCCAACACTCAAACTACTACACCATTCTGTCTGACAAGATGCCATGGGGTAGGAATTTCCAATGTTCTTTAGGGCTTCAAGAGTTCTCTGGGTCAGATGCTTAATATAAATCAAGTCTCAATGGAGGCACTGGGATCATGAAGAAGTCTGGTGTACCCTACAGAATACATAGCTATCCTTTGGCCTAAGGGAAGCTCACCGAAAAATAACATGCAGAATATACTAAGTCTGATTCTGGTTATGTTCAATGAGAGCAGACCTCCCCACACACACACTTTAAACCTTGGAGAGCTGCTCTGTAGACCAAGAGTGAACATCCTACTATCTGCCAGACGCTGCAGAATTGCTACTCCTATCATCCCTCAACACTTGCTATGTTAGCTAGGGCTGACAGAAATCACAGTCTAGTAACTTCTGGGGGCTGAATGATTCCCACCTCGTGTGCAGTTGGTCCTGAGCTAGCACTTGGTACAAAGATTTTGGAATCTGTATGTTGCAAATGCCAAGTTACAGGTAGTGAAGGGTCCATAAGTTGGCCATTGCTGCTGTATATTACCATAATAAACCAAAGGAACTTGCTCACATATAGATAGCTGACATCCGGTGGCAAGGTAGGTCAGAAAATAGGAGTACCACTGGGAAGCATCAGTCCAGTAGAGTTCAGACACTACAAATAAGTGATGAGAGAAAAGAACTTCCTCCACTTCCTACTGGTCACTCAGTGGCTAAGTATAATAACCTGTCCATCTGCACACTTCGCAGCATGTATGGGTGTTTACTACAATGGATAGAAGATGGGCATGGTTTCTCACCTACATTTCCCACTGCTTTGAAATCTGTCCTAAGAGGCAATCGCTCAGGAGTATAGGTTTCTCTTCACGCATACCACTAAATGAACCCTCATAACATGCAAAAATGTCCACTGGCTGCTTTAGACAATACTGCCAAAGCAGCTCGCCTAGTAGAATTTTTAGCACCAAGAGCAGCATACTGGCCATGCTAACAGTATTCAGACACAGGTGCTTGTGATAAACTATAAAGGTATATTAGATCAGTGCCTTGCTTGTTAGAGGCATCCAAATGATTTTTGGGAAACTGAACATTAGACCAAGAGGGCTTTTGAAATTCTTACAGAATTTCTAATCTTATAGAGGTTCGTTGTTTTAGCATACATTTAAGACAAACCCTCTTAGAAACCTGCACAGAACTTCCCGTTTCTCCAAAAACAAACAAAATCTAAACATTAAGAAAGACCTTTACAAAAACATACTTTGGAATTCGGGAAAGAAAGATGAATTAAATTCAACAACTTCAGTAGTCGTAAGTATATCTAGCAGTTCCTTTTTTTCAGTGTTAATAGCGACTTCATCAGTGGGAGAAAGAATGAGGCAATTTTTAAAGGAATCCTAGAGTGTGAAATAGGAAGAGACTGGAGCTAGGGGGAAAAAAAAATAAGAATAGCACAGCTGGGATGGAAAAATTTAAGAGCAGCACAGCTGCGCTGGAAATAAGGAGGTAACTGGCAGGGGGTGTCAAAATGAAGGCACTGTCTCCACAAAATAAGAAATACTGCCCCCACTATGAAATCTTCTTTCAGTCTCCAAATTTCTATCATTGTTAAGAGTGAAACATCAGCAATCATTCATACCTAGAGCTCTTATGTTTGCTGTGTTCCTATTCCCCAGCAACTATGGATGACTGCATATTTCTAAATGCTCAATTCAAGCTTTAAATTGCTGCAATACTAGAAATTTGGGGGCTGAAGAAAAATGTCATAGGGGGCAGAAGTCTTATCAGAAGGCCAACAGCTTCATTTTGCTGCCCCAGAACTAAGCCACACATGAAAAGAAGACATGAGACAGCTGTGCTTGTGTGTGTGTGTGTGCGCGCGCGCACGTGCGCGCACATGTATGTCCATATAACTAGCAAGCAGGAAATATCGTATTTGTTTTTTTAAAAAATGACATGCTTTTAAATTGTTTTTAATTCTACTGACGACTTTCACATTTTAACTATTTTAACTTTCATATATTTTTAGTGATATGAACTTTTATATATATTTGTATTAAATTTATAAGTCACCTTGAGTTCCAAGACTGGGAAAAGCTTGCAAAACAAATAAATACATGATAGCTAGGGTGAAAGATTACCTCAGTCAGAGTAACAGTAGGTACATGAATGAAAAATAGATCATGTGCTTCAACACAATTCGAGAAACATTTGAAGACATTCTATATGTTAAATAATCTTGGAAACATCGGCTGGGGAAATATTGCCAAAAGAAAAAAAAAAAGCTCCTTATTATTCCTCCAACAACCTCAGAGCCATTTGAAAGAGAGCAGCCAATGGGAAGATGAAGATCAACAACCAGAATTTTCATGCACGATAAAAATAATCAGAGCAGATCACCACACACATCCATAAACAACTCAGCAGAGCAAGAAGATCTGACAACACAGAAAATAACATCCCTAGCACTTACTAACATCTGGAAGGAAACTGTATTATCTTTGCAGTCCTACGTTATGTTGTAATTTCAATCCATAAAAGCACTCAGTCATAAAGCATTAAATGTTAAATCTAGTGACCAGGGTGGGGTTGAACTTGTTAGCTGATGTCTCTGCCTTTCAACATGAGAGGCACTGTTTTTAGCTACATACTGTTGATTGGGTCAACAAGAAGGGCACAGAGACAGACAAGGAGCATATTAACAAGTCTTTCAAAAGCATATTGTGTCTCAACACAGTTGGGTTAAATTGTCCTCTTCTTCCAACCCAGCTTCTAGAATGTCATGGGATTTAGATCAGATTCTCTCATACTCTTTTGAAATTGTGCATCTTCCAAGAAAAGTTTGTATACTGAATTTCTGATGAGTGAAAAATAAAGAGGCCAATAAAAATAATGGAACCTTTTATGGTGATCTAAATATCACATGAACCACAAGCCAGAATTTCTGTGATTTTCCGGCAATCCTTTGTGAATACCTGGGGCCTGCAACTGTTAGTTTAAGGACGTGCCTTCCAGCAACAAGTAAGTGCAGTTCTGGGGTTGTTATCTGAGAAAGGAGCTTTCCCAAGCTCCAGAGGAAGAGTCTTGGGTAACCAAGATAATACTTCTGCATTCAGGGCTACATTATACCCCTCAAGAGATGTCAAAAGACTGTACCCCGCCACTGAATCTTTTGCCTCCAAATTTCACCATGTATTTGGCTCTCTGGGTCACTTTGTCACCTACCAACAGGAGAGATCTTTTTTTGCCAACAGGAAATGGCCAACAGGAAAAGGCTGCAGAAGTCACTTTCTGGATCATTCTGTGTTGGAAAAAAGGGCCTTTCTGAAATGGCCTAGGGTCCCCCAAAATGTGCCAACACAGCATCCTATATCCCCAGAGGGATATGGCTCATGTATTATAAAGGCTGAAAGAAAATGCCACCTAGAGTCAGACCACTTAGTGGTCTTCTACTTTACATATGTGTAGAAAACTCCAGAATCAATAAATGAGGCACAGATTAGTTAATGGCCATAGTCTAATTATAAAGTTGACTCTTCGATGAAGATAGTTCAGAGAACTTTACCTCAACTCCAGAAGCACTTCTGAGACTACAAAGCAAAGGCCATGGTCAGCGGATGAGACCAAAAGAATCAACAAGCAACCTCCCAGCTTTAAAATAATGGTTAAATACACCCCTATTTCAGAAAAACAAAACCTGTTGTGAACATAAACTTATAGGAGAAGTCTTTATTTAACCAATCACATAAGACAGTGAAACAGCAAATGGCTGATCAAGTGATACCTCAAGTTTTTAATGGATACAAAGTATTCCCATGCAGGAAATAATATACAACCTATGGGCAGGATCCAACAATAAACTTCTGATAGTGGAATTGCATCTCTCCACTTCAGCTTTCACTGTGCCCTGAAGCAACCTCTATAGGAGCTGGAAAGACTAGGAAGTCTTCCGGAGCCCACTTTCAGGCAGTACAGAGTGGGGAGCAAATTCTGTTGCAACTTCCAGTGCAACAAAATAGTTTTAGCTTTTTATGTAAATAGCAAACAGATAGGCCTACATATTTTACTCTACAGATATATGGTGTACAAATGCTTAGAGACTATGTCACAATATAGGTACAGACATCAATGCACCACCAAGCTGCACATTGATGATCACTTACTTCCTACACAGGAACGCTTTCTGACTAGAAGACATGCTCACTATGAAGAAAATTTCAGTATTAGTTGTATCTTGGAAGACAAGAGCTATCATTCATTTCCCTGATATTCTGTACAATGAAAGGTCTATGTTTTAATGTTCCATCAGTAGCTCCAGTCCAGGGTGGGCAACTGTTGGGAGTCAGGAACATTGCAAAGCTGCACCCCTGAAAAAAAAACTTTTTTTGCCACCAAATGCAGCAATAAAGAGGGCATGGTGACAGTTTTGTCCTTTTTTTGATCCTCCTTAGACTAAGGCCAGGAAAGGTCTCTTTTCAGGACCACTTCCTGTTGAGAAAGAAAAGAGGATTCTCCTGCACCTAAAATGGCCCAGCTGGGTAAAAATGTGGGCACTCTTTGAAAAAAATAAAATAGTGGACACACAAACAGTCTGATGTTCCACTTGCACTCCATAGGCCATACTTTTCATACCTATTCAAGTTGCTGATCTCCTCATATTGGAGCATCACTAACCCTCATTGGTTCCTGAAAGAGCAACAAAGATATACTGCTTTCTAAATCAGCTGGTCCACAGAAGATAACAGCCCATTAGACCACAAACGCATGTTACTGCTTTCAGAACAGCAATCAAAAGCAGCCTGTTCAACTGTAGGCAGAATGATCTAGCAGTTCTGGGAGAGGGGCAGAGCATCCACAATACTAATTTACAAAAAACTTTTCAGGCTTTCAAATTACCTTTTTGCCTTAGTTCCCTATAGGAAATGGAAATGAAACCATATGGTCGCATTATTTTGGTAAATATGTAATATACTATAGCATCAAAAAGCATACTTCTGAAGAGCTCATGTTCTTACAGATTCACTTACATTTCCCAAAGAATGGAATTTGATTATTACCATTACTATTCAAACAGAATGCACCATGCTAACAGTAGTTCTAACTGTGCAGTATTTAAGTTACCACTAGAATGCTGGTCAGCATCACTCAGCATAAATGGAAAGAACATCAGTGGACAAAGGTAGGAAACTGATCAACAGCTAACAGCATCCTGGATCTCTCAAAAGGAATTTTTCCATTTACTCTTTTCCTCCTACTGCCCTATTAGGAGAAGCACAAAAAGGCGCCATGCTTCTAGAAATCCACCAACCACAGACAGATAAATAAGTCATAGAGTCCATTGCTAGGAATTGATGGGAACCTCCTAATGCTCCAGGTTTTTGAGTTGCTTGATCTGCCTTGGACATCATTACTTCCTCCTAAGTTCTCATGAAACAGATTAAGTATTTCCTAACTCTTTGTTATGGAGAGGTCTACCAGAAATGTTGTGGGCAGCACGACAAGGAGGTCTCTGTGCTAACATATGCTGCCTCTCTGACTCATGGTAAGAAATCAAGCAGCAAATTCTATAGCCCTTTCCAGGTGCATCATGCTTGCTTGTTTTTTTTTTAAAAAAGGATCTTTAAATATATGTTTGTGGTTGTGCTGTCTAATTGATGCCAGTTTATTGTGCGTGTGTGTGTATGCATACCTTCACGCTACCTGTTGACTTATGGAGACTCTCATGCATTTCAAAGTGTTTTCTTAGAAGTACTCAGAAGTGGTTCTGAAATATAGCCTGTAACACCTGGTACTTGTTGGCAATCTCTCATCCAAGTACTAAACCAGGCTGGCCCTGCTTAACTCCAAGATCAGACAGGATCTGGTGCCCGTAAGATATTCAGGCTGCAAAGAGTAAAATCAGCACGTGAAGTGTTAAAAATGTGATTGAGTTTCTCATTTACATGGCTATATGAACAACAGAAAATTAAAGGTCTAGTAAGTCAAGACAGCTATGTAGCTCAGCTCATAACGGCAGAGATGAAAATAATAATCAGTGTAATTAATTTTAATCAGACCTGTTCTCTATGGATGTATGCTTTCTGCTTACAACACTTCTGTGGCTCCTTCACAGGCCTGCCTCGATTCAAGCAATATGTTTTAAGATTATTTTTCAGAACATAAATTGGTAATGAGACCATGAACTATTACGTAAATATCCCATGAATTAAAATAATTAATGTTTCAAGTAAGGTAGTTAAAGCAGGGATTTTTTATCGGCTGACAGGCCAAGCCAATTATGGATCTACTTCTTCAAAACACACAAGACTTCTGATTCCATCACAACCGTGTCTGCTAATCAATTAAACCTCCATTTACAGATGGGAATAGTTAAATGCCTCAAAATGAGTGCCTAAAACAAAACAGGTTGATAACTATAGCCATTTAGGAGGCAGAGTGGGCACTGAAGCATTCAAACTATGTTTATTTTAAAGTAATCTCTGGATGAGAGGAGCTAATTCCTCATTGATGGGATCACTGATGATTTGTAAAAGACAACACTGTTCCTTCCAGGAACTCTGTATGGAAGTGGAATATTTACAGTGCCTCTTTTACCTTACATCAACTTTTATGAGCCTGTTTGACACTGGATGTTGCCTGCCAGCTTTTTGGGAAGATCAGAGGACAGCTTGAGTTTTGACATCAAGGTTGTTAAAACAAGTCTTTTACAACAGACTGTTTGGGTTACAAAAACACATCAAGAAC
Source organism: Cyclura pinguis (assembly GCA_030412105.1). Lineage (NCBI taxonomy): Eukaryota > Metazoa > Chordata > Lepidosauria > Squamata > Iguanidae > Cyclura > Cyclura pinguis. The sequence goes on from CM059602.1 coordinate 58,089,147, forward strand.
TCCTCAGTAGGATCTTTCCAGCCTGAGAGGTCCATGTCAGTCTACGTTAGGAACTGCTGTGTCCTGTATACTCTCCACTGTAAATCTTCTCAGAATTGTGCCATATGCTCTAGTTTCCCAAATTCTGAAACCGAATCTATGCGGGAAGACAGACCTCAGATAACTATGCTGACATTTTATGAGCCAATCCAAGAGTCTGCCTGCGTGGGCTCTACAACAGAGCCAGGGTCCCACAGAGATGGGGGAAAAATCCTGCAGCCTTGACAATTTCCATGGAGTCACTCAAGTGACTAAGTGCTGTACAAGTTACATAAGGCTCATTTTGCATGGCTTCCGTGTCAAACCTGTCCAAGTCATTTTTTGGGTCAATCACAAAGCACCCAATTACTTTGATCTTATTCAGATGAGCCCTCTGAATGCTTTTGAAGATATGCTCTTAAATAATTCAAGCAGGAAGCCAAATACAGGCAAAGAGAAAGTCAAGCAGGAATAAGGAACAAGGAAAATAAAGAGAGAGGTGTCTCCTCCCCCCCGCCACAGATCCAGGTGGAATAGAAACACCAATAGTGATGCATTTAGATAGTGGTGTCAACTGTGTGGGGGGAGGGCAGAGGCCAATTTTAACCTCACAGATCTTTTGACAGGCTGTACCCCCCCCCCCGCAGCAAGCCCAAATACCTCCATTTTCCTTTGTAATGTCTTTCAAAATGGTGACCAGAAGTGACATACTTGGGAAGTAGTTGTGGAGGTGGTAGGTATTTCGGGGCAGTACAGGGTTCTTGGGTATATGCTGGAGTGGGGTGGGGAGCTTTTATCATGTTTTCACATGTCTCGGGAGCTTTTCTGTGTGGATTTGGGGGCAAAAAATGCCTGAAAGTCACATCATTTTTTTTTAATTGTGAGGGTTGAAGGGCTTTGGGGACCAGTAGAAGGACCCCAAAAGTAGGGTCTAGGGGTCACAGCTTGCCCACACATGGCTTGGACCAATTGGGAAAGGAAAGAAAGCCAGAACAGTTGAAAAAAAGTATTAAGCTATATGCGAAACAAAAATAAATTACATGAGGAATGGGACACATTCAGTATAGCAAGGTTGTAGTGATTACACCAGAACAAATTCCAGCATTTTAACATTTTAATTGAGCCACTGTTCCTGATAGCAGCCTATCTTTCTGTCTCTTTTCTGTTCTTGTTCATATATTTTCAACAGTCTGACAACACAGGGCTGACCACGCAAGGAAAACTATGAATAGCTTCTTAGCGGCTGCCAGGTTGTATTACCTGCCCTTAAAAGCTGTCAAATTGTTCCCACAAAACTGTAAGTACCCAAACTCTTGTGCTGTTATGGGCCACCGAATCTGGAAACCCTTCAGAATACAATCCTCTTTAATCAATACAAGGAAGTCTCAGGATTACATCCTCTGTACATCCTACATTGCTGAACTGGAGCATGGTTTGTTGAAGTGAGTAACTGCATTCATATATTCAATATTTAGATACAAATATTACCATAGGAGTCACAAGATTGCCAAAACTCTAACTTACAGAGTATCGTAAACTGTGTTCCTTAAAAGGGATTTCTGTGTTTCACAACACCATACATTTAATTCAGTCTACAAGTACTTTTGCGATATTGATTTACCAGTAGCAAAGCTCTGTTTAATAACAGGATGAAAGATACATTTGGACACATAGTCTAAGATGCTAAAATTAAATATGTATGGACTGCCTCATGGAATCATATGATCAGGCACATTTCAGGCTATGAATGCCATCTATCCATTCTTACTAAATATCAACTCAGGAAAGTTCTGGCCCTCATGTGCTTTCAATAAACATATGGTACACTTCTAGGAGAGCAAATACAGCCTCTTGATAATCCAAGTCTTTATAGGAAGGAGGCATAGGAAGAGACTATTCAAGACTTGTCAAAATACTTATTCTATTGCCTATGATACAGAGGATTAAGGGCCAAATACTTGGATAACTTGTTCTTCAAACAAGACCACTGGCCTATACTGAAAAGAAAGGGATTGCTTTTAGCCAAGAGCAAGGCTAAAAGAATGGAAAAACCTGATCTCCTTTGTACACTAGACCGTAAATATGAGAAAATGTTCCCCCCTCCGATCACCTTGTGAGGTTATTTTTAAGATAACTGAGCTACTTAGTTATAATCTGTGTTTAAACAAATAAAGCCCGTTCCCCATTCAGCTGCTGGATTTCAGGATCTCAGGTTATTCTCAAAGACACAGGAGCTGGGCTGGAATGAAAAAGGGGGAAAGCAGCAACAATGGGAGCTACAGGTGCTATGGTACTCAGTCCATATTGCTGAACTGTGCTACATAGCTATGCACTCTATAGTAATCTTGGAGCCCATCTGTTGTCTTACGTTCTGTTGCAAATTCTGCCCGGCCCCCTTTGCCACAATCAACCAAGGGTGTCCATTTGATTCTATAATCTGTGCACCACGTATTCAGAATAACCCCATCTTACAAGTGGTGGTTCTCTCATTTGTTACCCAATGAAAGAGCACAGATCCCCTCTCCTGGAGACATACCCAAATCCCAGATCAATTCCTTGCAATAAAAAGAATTCAAGCAACAGAGTTTTTTTTTTTTAACTATCAGTGTTTAGTCTAAGGAGCTTCTTTTTCCCCTGGATCACTACAGCTTGTTTGGATACACAGCCTGTTCTGATGCATGGGATTCACTAACGCCCTGGTCTATGGGACTGACTGGCCTGACTGTAGGTGTGCACCTGATTCTAGGAGGACTTGGGCATGGATTTCCAAGAGTCTACATGCACCTAACTTTACAGGGCATTTCCTAAGTTAAGTTAGGAGATTTAAAAGGACAGCACATAGATTCAGGGCCAGACTCCTAGGAGAGAGCATCAAAGAAGGTAGCACAAGGGGACAGAAGATGCGAGGCAGATAACTGGCGCAGGATGGACCAATTAGCCACCGATTTCCAGGGCAAGAAGCCTGGCGCATCCTGGTCGCAGGCTGTGAGCAAAGCAGCCTTGCCCGATGCTCCCAGGGCGACAGGTGCTATTTCTGCACTAGCCCGTTGTGATTCCACTTTCAACATCCTACAGAATCCTGGGGTTTGCAATTTCCCAGGATTCCATAGCATGTTGAAAGTGGAATCATAGCGCTATAACAGGATAGTGCGGAAATGGCGAGGGTGGGGGGGAAACGGAAACAGAGCGAGTGGACTTCCCAGCAAGAATGGGTGCACCCTTGTTCCAGAAGGAATCGGGGCGAGGGGGGTGTTGGACAGGCGGTACCCAGCGGATGGAGAGGAAAATGCACCGCTGGGGTGGGAACGAGGAGGGGGGGGGTTCGCCTTACGTTCGCTTGAAGATGCCCCCCAAGCAGCTGCCGACCAGGAGGCAGAACTGTTGCGAGAAGAAGACCCAGGTGATCTGGGAGAGGGAGCTCTGGGTCTGGCACCGTAGGTCCAGCAGGGTGGGCCCCAGGAAGGCGATGCAGAGGCCGAAGCTGAAGAAGACGCTCCAGTAGGTCAGCGTGGGCTGGAGGTTCCTCTTGAACAGCGTCGTCACCCGCGCATCCCACCACCACATCCTCGGCTCGCCGAAGAAGACGCCGCCGCCGCCGCCGCTGTTCCGCCTCCCCCCTCCCAGCCAGCGAATCCCCTCGCCAACGGGGGCGGGAGGAGCGAAGGCGGCCGAGGGGCGCCCCCTAGTCACGTGCGCCGCCCCGGACCCGGGACTCCTTCGCGCGGAGAAGCCTCGCCCCTCGCCGGTCTCCTCGCCGCCGCCCAAGGGAGGCGCGAGACCCGGATCCACGCACCGGGCGGCTGCGGCGAGCCCGATCCTGGCTGCCTTGGCTCGCCCTTCCTTCCTCCCCCGGAGCCAGCGCGCTCTCCTTCCCGACGCCGCAGGAGCGGTCTCGGCTCCCTGGAATCCCGCTCGAAAACACCTGCAAACCGGCTCCTCCCCGCTCCTCCGCCCAGGGCGATCCCGCTTCTCTCCTCCCGCCCACGATCACACGGAAGACTCCCGCCCCCCCCCCTCGCGCACGTCCCGGATCCCGCCTGCCCTCGGCGCGGACAACTCTCTGCACCAGCGCCGGCAGGCAGCAACGCCGCGCAAAAGGGAGCGGGCGGGCAGGCGGGCGGGCTGCAGCGCCAAACTGGGCTGGGAGTGGCTCCGCCCTTCAGCGCCGAGGAGCCGAGCGCCAGCCCTGCCCGCCGGCCGGCCGGGCCCTGGCGAGGTGCGAGGCTGCGGCGGCACCAGGCGGCCGGCGGGGCTTCGGAGGGCGGGCGGGCGGGCGGCCCGGGCGGCTTTTCCCAGCGCTTTGCGGCACGCCGTGGCTCTCGCTTCGCCGGCCGCGGCCGCTCCGGTTTGGAAAAGCGGGTTCTCAAAAGCTCGCCGCGAAAAGGGGTCCCGTCTGACGGTGCGGCCCTTCTGCAGACCCTCCTCCGGGAGAGATTTTCCCAGATCGGAAGCACCCTTGGAAGGGGGTAGAATTTCAGAGCACCCACTAATAACCTGTTTCTGTTCTGACGATTTCACTGCAGGTTGGGTTGGTTCCTCGCTGCTAGCAAAAATCGCCACGTGTGATAAGGGCACATGGGTATTTGTAACTGGCGGTGTTTGAACACCTGTTGGCAGCAGCCCTTGTTGGGTGCCTCCTTCGTCTGGGGAAAGCGTGGTCTTCAGGCAATGTTTGAGACCTCCTGGACTGCCAGCGCCCCCTCCCCATTTTTCCTACTGTGTTTATCTAGGTTTACAGCCCTTGCTGTGTGCCTTTAAGTTGTTTTCGACTTATGGCGACCCTATCACAGGGTTTGCTTGGCAAGATTTGGTCGGGAGCAGGGGTTGCATGTGCAGTCCTCTGAGGCTGAGAGAGTGTGAGTTGCCCAGGGTCACCCGGTGGGTTCCTTTGGCCGAGCTGGGATTCAAAACCTGGTCTCCAGCAGGGTAGTCCAGATACTCAAACTGTTACACCAAGCTGGCTTCAGTTATTACTCATAGCCATATTTTCAGGTACCCATGGGCAGTCGAGTACTTTCCCTGTGTAGAAATCACAGCATCTGAAACAACTCTTCTTGGGGCCAGGCTGGGTTCTTCATTCCCCCAGTCTGAGCTGAGACCTGAAGACTTTGTAAGGTATGCACAGGATAAGGTTTCCAGGTTTCAGGGCCCAGCCTGACTCTCAGCACCTTGACCATCTTCTCCAGCCTCAGGCCTAGCAGTGCTTATACTTTGCATATATATTTTGCCATTAGAACTCTTTTTTTGATAAAAAAATTGAATGACATACTCTGAGCAACTTTATTTCTTAATGCACTGTGTTTCGTGACATCACCACTTCACCAGAGATTGCCCTGTGGTCTCAGGTGTCAATCCTGAGATGTCAGGCCATGGGATGGTATTACCCTCACAATCCTATCCCAGCACCAAGCCCTTTCTAGAAATCAAAGCTACCAGTAACCTGTTTGCATTCATGATGAAAGATGTGGTGATTCCGCAACACCATACACACAGCTTGGGGCCCATGTCATCAAAGAGGAAGGGGGAAGGGGAAGGGTAACTTTCTTTGAAATGTGAACAGAAGCTTTAGAGAGGAGTTCCTCAAGCCTTGGCAGTGAAAAGAAAAGACATCCCCTTTCCACATCTGCACAGAGTCTCAGGTTAACATAAGATTAACATAACTACCGAGGTATGTGTTTATTCAGTTCATACATTGACTACAGTCCTGTATGGCTGAGTGCAGTTCTGCATGCAGACCTATACTAAGTTGAATCAAATACGACCTCCCAAACTTACCATGTAGTCTCAGAGAATGGGCAGGATCAGAGGAGTGTCTGGCTGTGTCCCCATAGCTAGATGCAAAATGATTACATCGTTGCTGAGCTCTGCAAGGCGCCTCCCAAGGTTTCTGCACTGCTGCAATCATTTTGCATCTGGCTGTGTGAGCATAGCCTGACACTTCTCAAGTTTCCCCTACCTCCACTCTCCAACATCCACGAAATAGCTGTTGGAGAATTTTTTAGCTGAGGCTTTGGTCATTGCAGACAAAGGGGAAAAGTATACAGCCCAAAGGAAATTTATACTTGCATATGTTTCTAACAAGATGTCAACCAATTCATTTCAGAGTCAACATGGTTTTGAGTCTTCCCAGAACCCTACTGTGGGAAAAAGCCAGTCATTGAGCTGGGTTCAAGTCTTCACTCTCTACTCTGCTTTAGGACTCTGACTGCCCTTTATCATGGCTTTTTACACAATCAGTTGTAGAAAGATCTTTTTTACTTATTTACCAGTGGACAATTTGTGCAAACTTAATGCATCTGTTGTGGCAGACCTTTTTGGTCCTGTGTATAATTCAACAGAAAATTGATTACAGGGTAAATATAAAATGACTATTTGTTTGTGGGAACCTGTGGCCCACCAGATGTTGGACTTCCATCACCTATGGCCACCAACTGTGCTGCCTGAGTCTGATGGAAACGGGCAGCTCAACTACATTTGAAGGGCCACAATTCTCCAGGCTTGGATTAGGTCCTGAAGAATGCCATTAGTTTATGATGGGGTGGGAATCATACAGCCTTCCAGATGTTGAACTGCAACTCTTAACCTTCCTCACCATTGGCTGTGCTGGCTAGGGCTGCTGGGAATTGTAGTCCAAAGTAACTGGAGACATGTATTATTCCTGTCCCTGATCTATGATACACCTGGAATCCATGCAGAGCCAGATTAATTGCAAGCCCTGATCCACGGAAGATGTGGCATAGTAGTTCCCCCAAATATGGGCAATGCATACTGCAGACTGTGGCCAAGCACAGTACCAGAAAATAGCAATAGGGATTGCCTGGATGATTCTTTCTGAGAATTGTACAAAGACACAGCTCACATGTCTCTTTTTGTCCTATTTTCAGATATTTGGAACCATGCAAAGAGGATATCTGCATGACTGTGCTGCTGTTTCCTAGAGATAGGCCAGCAGTATAGCTGACCCAAGATATTCTTGGTAGTCGTGCGGTGATATGCAAAATGTTTACATTGAATAAATCCAGTGGCCAACAGTGGTTCCAGATCTGCCATCTCAGGCAGCCATTTCTCTCTGCCCAGTGAGAGGGCATTCTTGCTCAACAGCCAGCTATGGTTACCACCAGAACATTTACTTTGAAGCAATTGCTTAGAGGTCAGACCATGCTCAGGCTCCCAGCATCTCTCCAGACACTTTTCTCTGCTTGACTCCCTTGAAATGGTAATATGGAATCTTGTGCTTTTCAAAATGTACTGCAAAGTGCACAAATATGCAGAGGAGGTGGGAAACACTGGAGCCTTAATAATGAGCACTCTTGCAGAAAAGAAGCTCTATTTTGTTCTTTTCTTGATTTTCTGTGACTTATTTTTTAATGAAAGGAATATATACTGTGGCTGTCAAATCTGGCAGGCTGGGGCTTGGCTGGAGTGGCTGATGCTTTGCTTACGCAGAAAACTCCCTCTGGAGGAGGTTTAGTTTATAAATATTTCACCTGCTGCATTTGAGATGCTAACTGGCAATTTTTAGAATGCTCTTGCTAGCTTCTCTCTCCCTCTCATCCTTCCTTCCCTCCCACTGTCCCTCCCTCCATTTCTTTTTTCCAGGCAAAGCAATACATAGGCATACTAAGCTGATTCAAGCAAATGCTGGAGAGTCATGTGTTCATTCTTTCTTTCTTTGCCTGAGTGCTCCAGGGATGCATGCAGGGTTTTTTTTAATCTACTTCGAGAATGTTTACTTGGTGAAGCGAGAGATGCCAATTTGCACAACAGGACTATTTATTTTAACTCACTGGACATTTAAACAGCTCCTATGGGTTAGTCACATTTCTATCTTGCCTTTTGTCCATAGAGGCAGTATATATGACTTCCCTTCTCCACATTTTATCCTCACAACAACCTTGCGAGGTTGCGGTGGCTAAGAAATAACAACTAACTCTGGGTCAGTGAGCTTCATAGTTCAGTGTGGACATGAGCCCTTATCTGGCCCAGAGTCAAATAAAACACTCTAATCTCTGTGCCAATTGTCTTCAGTCTGTTTATAGAATCATAGAGTTGGAAGAGACCACAGGGGCCATTGAGTCTAACCTCTTGCTATGCAGGAACACCCATCAAAGCATTCCCAACAGATAGCCATCCAGCCTCTGCTTAAAAACCTCCAAAGAAGGAGACTCCACCACACTCCGAGGCAGCATATTCCACTGCCGGACAGCTCTGACCATCAGGAAGTTCTTCCTGAGGTTCAGGTGGAATCTCCTTTCCTGCAGCTTGAATCCAGGAATTGGGATGTTAAGCATCTGGGGCAACCTGTGAGAAGCAACTCTGTTACTTACAGAAGAAAATTCGTAAACCTTTTCTTTCCAGAATTCAAATTACATAATCTAGAACAATGGCTCCCAAACTTTAGTCCTCCAGATTTTTGGACTTCAGTTCCCAGAACTTCTTACCACTGGTCGAGTTGGCATGGGCTTATAAGAGCTGAAGTCCAATACAGCCAGAGGACCAGATTTTGAGAACCACTCATCTAGAATAAACTCCAGTTTTGTTGTTATCACACAGACAAGAATCACTTTTCTACATTGAGAGAATACGATGTCAGGGTACCTTTTAAAGCAGATAATCTTTCATATGTTAATGATCTTCTATCACACTCAAAATGAATAATATGTATATAATTTGTATACACTTTCCTGGGATTACATGCATTTCTCCATTGCACTGAATGAGGCTGAATGGATATGCACAGTGTTGTACTCTAAAGAACTTGGTTTGAATTCTGTGGCTATGGCTATGGCTATGGCTCTCCAGATGCTGATGAACTGCTCCTCCTGCAATCTCTCACCGTTGACTAGGCAGGATACAGCTGGTGGGAAGTGGAGTCCAATCACCATCCAAAGAGCAACAGATTCCTCAATTCTGTTAAAAAGAGTAGATTTGTCTTTTGCAGTGTAACTTCAAGTTGTTTCAGAGTTGTGATGGCCCTAAGGTGAGACTTATCACAGATTTTCTTGGCAAGATTTGTTCAGAGCGGGTCTGCCATTGTCTTCCTCTGAGGATAAGACAATGTGACTTGCCCAAGGCCACCCAACAGATTTCCATAGCTGAATGGGGATTTGAACCCTAGTTTCCCAGAGTCCTAGTCCTACACCCAAACCACTATCACACTGGCATTAGAAAGCTTGTCTTTATGGTTGACTAAATGTTATGTCATTGAGACAAGCTTTCTAGAGCTTCATAATATCTGCAGCCAAAAAAGAAAGAAGAGCCTCTCTGACGGACAGGTGAAACTCTTCATGCAATTGAGGACAGATGAGAAGCAAAAATAAAAGGTGACAGAAATATAGTCAGAACCCTAAATGTAACTTTTCAGTGACTTACACACAAGGACAAGGAGAACTACTATAATAATCAATGCAGAGAAACAGAAGATGAAATCAAAAAAGGAAGAACAAGAGACCTCTTCCACAAAATCTGAGAAACCCAAGGGAAATTTAAACCAAGAGTGGAGATGCTGTACAACCAAGTAGAAATAAAAAGACAATGGAAACAACACACAGAAGAACTACATAAAAGAAATGAAAAGATGACAGATTGATTTGAGGAATAACCATTTGAAGATAAAACTACAGTTATAGAAAGTGAACTGGAAGCTGCACTCAGAACACTTGGGAGAAAATCATCAGGGACAGATGGCATACCAATGGAGCTACTTCAAGCTACAGGCACAGAATCTACTGTAATTCTAACTGAAATCCTCTCAACAAATATGGAAAACAAAATCACTTACAGATTTAAAATACTAAATATATATTCTAGTCCCCAAGAAAGGGGACACTAGGGATTGCAGTAACCGCATAACCCTTGCATTAATTTCCCATACAAGCAAAATGATACTCAAAATTCTACAACAAAGACTTTTACCATATATGGAGCAAGAAATGCAAGATATCTAAATTGGGTTCAGGAAAGGAAGAGGCACAAGGAATCATATTGCAAACATATGTTGGATAATGAAGTGCACAAAACAAAAACAGAAGACAATCATCCTGTGCTTTATAGATTATAGCAAAGGTAGCATTTTACCATCCTATCTGTTTAACTTGTATGATGAATATGTCATATATCAAACAGGATTAGACTCAGAGAAAGGAGGCATGAAAAATGGAGGAAGAAATATTAACAATTTAAGATATGCAGATGATACCAGGCTGCTAGCAGAAAAGAGCAAAGACTTGGAACAAGTACTGAAGAAAGTCAAGGTGGAAAGTGCAAAGGAAGGTGTACAGCTGAACACAAAGAAAACAAAATGATCACAGATTATTTACATAACTTTAAAGCAAATGATGAAGACACTGAAGTAGTTCAAGATCTTACATACCTTGGTTCAGTCATTAATCAGAATGGAGGCTGCAGTCAAGAAAGCAGAAGAAGACTTACTTGGAAAGGCAGCTCTGAAGGAACTAGACAGGATCCTGAAGTGTCAGGATATATCGTTGAATACTGAGAACTGTCCATACCATCATATATATAGTTTCTATGTATGATTGTGAAAGCTGGACAGCAAAAAAGCTGATAGGAAGACAGTAAACTCATTTGAAATGTGGAGCTGGAGAAGAGTTCTAAAGATACCATGGACTGCTAAGAAGATAACTAAATGGATCTTAGAGCAAATCAAGCCTGAACCCTCCCTAGAAGCTAAGATGACTAAATTGAGACTGTCATACTTTGGCCATATCATGAGATGACTCACTAGAAAAGAAAATAATGCTTGGCAAGGTTGAAGGCACTAGAAGGAAAGGAAGACTGCGCTGCAGATAAGTAGATTCAAATCAAGGAAGGCATGGTCCTGCGTCTGCAAAACTTGAGCAGGGGAGTTGATGAAGGTTGCTATAAGTTAAAGTCAACTTGATAGAAGGCAAAGGCATCTTGCAACACCTTTGGGACTAATGAGTGAAAGAAGTTGGTAGCATGAGCTTTCATAGACTCAAGACAACTTCATCAGATGCATGGAGTGAAGTGTCTAGGAACAGATTTTATAGCTATGAATGAGCATGTAGAGCAGTGGGGCTGTAGAAATGCAAAACTAAGTATGGCCACTGGGGGACAAAGGCAGGAGGAAAGATACTGCCTAAAGCCAATGTGAGTAGATAACCATCCGGGTGGTGGAAGGAATTATTAGAATGTAGTCTGATGCTGGCTGAGAGCCAGAAAAGGAATGCAATATCCCTTTGCATATTGATCCAGAGTAAGGGGGCTTTGTCTTTGAATTCTAACAACAGCAAATGTATGTCAGGATCTGTTCTGTGTTGAGAAATATTAACACAACCCTCTGTTACTTAGGCCCTTTCCACACGAGGCAGTTAAAATGGGCCAAGGCGTCCTGGCACGGAGGTTGTCCGCACCTTGGATCGGACTAGGTGCAGACTATTTAACTTAGTTCCGCACCCCAGTCCGATCCAACCCACCCCCAAGTGGTCCTCCCCCGTGCTAAGTAAAGACCGGAAAAATCAGGTCTTTACATTTTCTGGAACGCGCCATTGCGTTCCTACTTACCTGTGCAGATGCGCAGGCTCGCACCAATGCGAGCCTGCAATCAGCGGAGGGCGGGCTGTGAGCGTGGCCAGCCTCAGCGGTTGGTCCACTCCCACGAAGACACTGGAAGCCACCACTTTGAGCCGGAAGCCACAGGAAGCTGCCATTTTGAGCCAGAGCAGTGTGGATCTACAGACCTCGCACTGCTCTGGTTTGCCCTGCACCAATGGAGGAGCCCTGCGGAAGGGCTCAAGGGACAGTGTGCGTTACTTCGGACCCAAGAAGAGCCGGTAAGTAACAGCACGGAGCGATTCACTCGCCTCGTGCGGAAAGGGCCTTATTTTAGTTTCATGTGAGTTATTCTCATATGTTCCCACCACTGATTCAGATCAACAACAAACCACCATCTCAGCCTTTCTTAGGAGAAAGCCAAAAACTACAATTAATTATCCTGACTGTGGACAATTCCCATCCCATGGGGGAAAGTTTCCAGTACATTCTAGTATATGTCTATTCAAAAATAAGTCCCACCAGGTTCAGAGATGCTTGCTCTTGGATAATTGTGGTGCTATAGGCTAAAGCTTAACAAGTTTATAATAACTGCAAGCACATTTTCCTAAAACTATCTAAAATCAATTATTTAATATAGGCTTGCATGGTATTATTAATCATCATACCATGCATATGGTGTAAAATTTAGCGGTGCAAACCTCTTCATGACTTCTTAGTCCAGTTCTTTGAGGTATATTCAAGAGCCTGGGAAGGTTATTTTTGCATTACAGCACCCAGAATCCCCCAGCCAGGACAGCCAGTGGCTCTTCAGGGTCATTGCCTAAAAAAGTAACTTTTCTAAGTTTGGGATAGATTGCAAATTTCAGCCATTATGGTGCTTGCATGATGGACATTTTGCTGCCTGAAAGAAAGGATGAGATACTTCTTCCTCTTTGATGTACAGAAACCAATTGGGCTACCAATTGAATCTTACTTAATATTATTTGTTGATTATTTCATATTTAAGGTTATTTAGTCTGTTTCCCCACACCTGAGTAGCTAGCGAGTCTAGGGTAGTACAACCAGCCACGTGCCATTCACAGCTCTGTTATTCAATAGAAGGGAAAGTCAAGAGAAGGGAGAGCTCTAATAAGGAACAACTGAGGAATGGTACTTCTGCCCACCCGTGCTGTTAGGTGGTTGATAACCCTCTCCCGGGGTCTACAATCATTAATTTATAATACCAAAATGATATCTCCACATGGCTGATATTAAAAATCCTTCCACGTGTCTGACAGGGTCCCCGGACGAGCTCGTAGGCAGGCACAGCTGAATGGCCGATATTTGGAAAGTCCCAGTCTGGCCAGTGACTTAATCTGTCACGTAGCCCCAAGGAGCCCTCCAGACATGCACACATTTGAATCTACAAGAGCATCCTCTGCACCGATACCAGCTTGACAGGATTACAATCTGACTGTCAAGCGAGGGCAATCTCCATACGGCCGAAGCTATTGTTAAGCCCCGGCAGAGTCAATCAAAACCCATCAAGCTGGAGATGTCCGTCATTAAGAGCTTTGTTTAGCTCTTTTACCTATTGTTCTCCCCGGGAAAGGATCAGCCCTCCAGGTACGTTTTCCCCTATAAAAACCCCTGATTTCAAGCGGTTCCTTGGATCGCTCCTGGCTTCCTCTCCGCTTGCCATCACTCTGCCTGCCGAGCATTCCCCTAAGCCGCCAAGCACTGAGATCCGTCTTCTTTCCTTCCGCTAACATCTCGGACTTCAGGATCAGGTGCAGTATCTCCCGCTAAACCCCCGAAAACTCCCCTATCAATTTTCCTCCCTTTTTATCTCTTTTAGCTCTTTGGTGAGTGAGTGTGAACGTGTGTTAGTGAGCAGTGACTGACTTTTAACAAAATTAAAATAAATTTTTCTGCTCGGTTTTTGGTCTGGCCTGACCTGGTATACATTGGGTTCTAAGATCCCGCCAAGTTATCCTGCCTCTCGCTTTGCCAACATCTGCTCAGACTAATTCCCATTTCTCCTATTATATTGAGCACAGTGACTGGGACCCCCCGGAAATCAGGGTAACAATGCCCCCAGCCTAAGGTGATTCTTGACCCTGCTTGATTTCATAGCATCTTTAAATTAGGAGGGAAGGAGCAGTTAAAACTATTAGGAAATCTACCCCTGTGACAAAACTATTGGTTGGCACCAAATCTAGCCCAATCGCCATAACTGCGATGACAGAGATGTGACTATAAATGACAAAAAGAGCCAGCGTGGTGTAGTGATTTGAGTGTTGGACTATTACTCTGGAGATGAGGGTTCAAATTCCCACTCAGTCATGGAAACTCAGTGGGTGACCTTGGATAAGTCACAGTTCCTCAGCCTCAGAGGAAGGCAAAGGCAAAACTCTCCTGAACAAATCTTGCCAAGAAAATCCCGTGATAAGGTGCCATAAGTCAGAAACAACCTGAAGGCACACAACAACAACAACAACTCATGGGAGGCTTAAACATGAAATCAAGAAGAGGAGTTAGTTATCACTGCTGCCCATCCGTCCGATCAAAATCTCTCTCTCTCTCTCTTTCTCTCCCACACATCCACCCACCCACAAACGTAAACAAACCATCTGTTTCCTCAGTCCTTCAGGACAAGTCCTCCCACAAGGTTTGGTATGGTCAGAAAATTACCTTGAGGCTAATTAGACTTTAATCAAGATTGTAACCTGTAACCTTTGACCAACATTGTAATGCTTAATTGGGATAAACAATCCAGGAAGAAATGCCTGTTGCATATTGGTAGACCAGACCCCTTAGATCAGGGCCACTTTTGGGAACTACAACTCCCAGTATACCCCAGCCAGCATAACCAATGATCAGGAAGTGTTGGGTGTTATAGTCTAAAAATGATTTACTTATTTATTAAACCATTCAAATATTGCTCTCTAAAGATCTCACATCAGTATGCAATAAAATCAACATGATCAATTTAAAACAGATGTAAAAAATGAAAATATTCTAAAAGGCTAAAGAAGTTAACAGTTTAACAAGTTGAAAGAGTAAAACCAGTTAAATACTTTAAAACAACTGAAAGCCATACACATGTGTGGATCTATTCAGAACCAGTATAAAACTCAAAATATATGGAGGATAAGTGTTTCAGGAAGGCTCCTCTATTCATTGCATCTTACTGCCTTTCAGGTAACACCTCTCCCTGCTACTGGAGGACTGTTTATATTCTAAATGGCTGTCTAGGACAGAAGTGTAGAATTGTTTGGAGGTTTAAGGGGACTGGATACCTCCTCCACAATCCAACAGCTAAAAGCCATTGTTGTTGTCATAGTCATCATCATGGGTAAAGAAAATACTTAATCCTGCAATTACTTTAAAAGTAAAGGAAGTTAACAGATAAGTTAATATTTTCCCCTACACCCTGAGGAGCATGCTAGTCTAGGGACTATGGACAGACCATGTGGCATTCACAGCTGTTGTTTAAAAGAAGGGAATGGTGGCACGAGGGGGATCTACTGAAGAACAATCACGGTAATGGTAATTCTGCCCAGCCACCCCCAGCATCTGTTGCCTGAGCTGATTGTCTGAGGGTAGGGTTGGTCCTGCTCGGTCTCCTGGCATTTTTAAATCAGAAGGGGTAGAATAGCTAAAACTAGCAGGCTAATCTACCCCTGTGACAAAGCTATTTGCTAGCAGCAAATCTAGTCCAAAGTATCACTATGTGATGGTGGTGTGAAGAAGGGGGGTCTAACTAGCATGCAAAATTAAAGAAATACCTCTCCATGCTCCCCCCCCCCCCAATATTTGTTGCCTGAACTGATTGCCTGATGGCTGCATTTGACTGCATTACTAACATTGTGATACCACTTTTTCTGACATTACATGCCCTCCCTCTATGTGACGCACATAAAATATACAACAATGAAAAGCAAATATTAGAAAATGAAGTTCAAAATTCACAACATTTATTGTTTTAAAGTGGGGGTGAGAGAGGACAGCTGACCTATCCCCTTACTGCAAAATGTTAGGGAGCTCTCCTAAGATGCCATGCAAAGTTGAGTTGAAAATGGCTTAGGAGTTCCTATGTTATATCAGGGCATTAGACTGGGCATTTGCTTGGCCTCTTCTAGTTCATCTCACTGTCAAGGGGCATGATACCTGTTCGTACTACAGGAACAGCTGAGAAAGCAAGACCTTTTCCACTGGCTCATTTGATATTCTATTATGTATCTTCATTGTGTAACATTCTAAAAAAGCTGATGCCTTTATTTTGTTTATTTTCCACATCTCTCTCCGTTTCTTTATTCCTATGGTATCCTCTCTCTTCAATTTGAAGCTGGTACATAAAATAGCAAACTACTTTTACTGGTTTTTGTAGAAAGATGTTATATACATTTATTAAGGTCTGCTGTTTAGCCACTGAAACCCACGTGTGATCTTGGGCAAATCATACTCTCTCAGCCTACAAGGAAGGCTATCCTCTTTTGATTAAATTATGCCAAGAAAATCCTATGATAGGATCACCATAAATTGGAGCTGACTTGCACAACAACAAAACAAATAATACCTAAAGGGGACTCATTTGTATTAGTGCCTATTAAAAAGAATGAGAAGGACCTGTCCCCAGTATGAAAGTGTACATCCAAATGAAACCATTGCCAGAAGAAAACTTATTGCACTTGTCTGGTTCGATATGTTTGTAGGGTAAGGAGTCTCTGGCCAGTTAATTAATGTGCATAATAGTGCCATGTTTGTGCTAGGTTTTGCAATTGAGAAGGCATGGTGGAAGTTCTCTCCACCTTCTTAAATTATGGCGAGCAGCCAGCCTATATGGGTGTGAGTTGTGTGACTTTATAATGTTAATTAGTAAAAGTAGAAAAGGAGGTAAACAGGCCATGGTGATAAATGACTTCTCAGCTTATCAACCAAATGGAGGAAATATCTCAACAACATTGAGATGTAGGTCGAGTGTTTATCATATTTGATAGAGAAATGGCAGTAATGGAAATGTAGAAGGACGTGCCCAAGGTTAGGCTGCATGTTAACCATAGCATGGTCAGAAGAAATATAGCTTTCTTTGTTGCTTACTCATGACCTTGATGCCTTTCAAATGCCACATGGGACATTACTACGTCAGAAAAACAGTATGTAAAAACAGCTCTGTCATTTCAATGTTTACGTAGCTTTGGAAATATCGGAGGGGTCATGTCATGCTTTAAGCACAGCCACACTTAGTCTTGGGGCTGACCAAAAAGTTGGTAGAGAGCCAGCATGGTTTAGTGGTTTGAGAGTTGAACTGTAAACCTGGAGACCCAAGTTTGATTCCCCACTCTGCCAGGAAAGTTCGGTGGGTGACTTGGGGCTTGTCACACATTCTTAGTCCCAGGAAACCCTGTGATAAGGTCACCTTAAGGTTACCATAAGTCAGAAACAACTTGAAGGTACAAAATAACAACAACATGTGTTGGCAATACTACATATATGGTCCTTTCCGCACGAGGCAAGGGAATTGCTCCGTGCCGTTACCTACCGCTTCTTCTGGGATCCGAAGCAATGCGAACTGTCCCTGACGCCCTTCCGCAGGGCTCCTCCTTGGTCCAGGGCGAATCGGAGCAGTGTGAGGTCTGTAGATCTGCACTGCTCCGGCTTCCAAACTGGTGGCTTCCAGCTTCCAAAATGGCAGCTTCTGGCTTCCAAAATGGCGGCTTCCGGTTGGTCATGGGTCCCAACCAACCACTGAAGCTCGCCACACCTAAAGCCTGCCCTCTGCAGATCGCAGGCTCGCATTGGTGCGAGCCTGCGAATCTGCACAAGGGAGCAGGAACGCAACAGCGCCTTCCAGGAAAATAAAGATCTGTTTTTTGCGGTCTTTAGAAAACACGCTGGAGGACCACTTGGGGTCATTTTGGAGCGGACAGAGGTGTGGATCTCTGGTAAGTAGTCCACTTGTAGTCCGCTCCATGGTGCAGACGACCTCCGTGAGAGGACGCGCTGCCCCATTCTAATTGCCTGGTGCGGAAAGGGTCATAGTAATACTGGGAAACTAGGAGCCAACAAACCAGGTAGTTCTATCTTGAGAGTTTCCCCAAAGGTGATGTATGGGGCCAGAACACACAAGGCCCAAAGGTCAGTAGCTCTGGGAATACTAGACCAAAGTCTTGATACTGGAGAACTAACATTGTTCCAATAGGCCCACAATTAAAAATGTTGAAGCATTAATTATTAGAGCCCTGCACAGGACTCAGCTGCTATCTTTAGAGAGACTTTGAAGAATTCTTACTCATAAGTAGCCCTTCACTCACAAGCAGTTTTGGTTTCTGAATGAGCACGTCTTCACCTGGCAGCCATGTGAGCTGCATTCCCTGGGTTTGGCAGTGGGCTTGGCAGCTTCCCTCTCTCAAGCTGTTAGGTGGTTCTCCACAGCCCAGCAAGACAGCCTTACTAATGTCACTTTAAAGGGTGTACAATCCCCTTAATCACCCCAGATATCCTGAAACAGCTTGCTCTGCCAGGAAGTTTTATGTGCAGGGAGCTAAAAATCATTTCCTGAAGGGGATCTTTCCAGTTTAGCAACATGACAAGATATATATCATAGGTATTTCTAAATATTTCCCCTCTCTCCCATAACACTAGGACTCAGGCACCTAATTAGATTGACTGGCAGTAGATTCAGGACAGACAAGCCACTTCTTCAAAGTACTCAGAACTAATTTATGGAATTTTTTATGATATGATGACCACTAGCTGAGAAAGCTTCGAAAGCAGATTAGACAAATTAAAGGAAAAGAGGTTGGTCAATGCTTATAAGCCATAATAGCTACCTGGAACCTCCATGTTCAGAGGCAATATGCCACCGAATACCAGTTGCTGGACAGCTAATAGCACAATCTTATTTCCTCCATGTTCTGCTGTCAGGCTTCCCGAACACACTTGGTTGGCCATTGGAGCAGATAGACCTTCAGTCTGCTGTAGCAGCATTATTTATACTGGGGTGGTGGTGGTGGTGGAAAACCCTATGGACCACCAATGGAGCCTGCATCCCTCACTGCTCCACCACTGCAGAAGAACTGGCGACCGTGCCACCATCTATCCCTCTCTCCACTTCTTGTTACTTCAAAAAGACAAAGAGACACTCTTTTCTGTTGTGCAAGGGACACTCTAGCACCTACCTGTACCACAGAGAGCTGCAGCAGTTGTTGCTATATTTTGGCAGTGGGAAACCCATCAACAATTCCACTAATAGGTTCAGGGAGGTCCAATGTAGCTCCCAGCTATGGGAAGATGCCCGCCCATGTCTACATATGTCTATGTCTGCATTATATATTTCAGCAAATTGAAGTACAATCTTTGTGGGCCAATGATAGTCTAGCTCTTTTTGTATTATTTCCTGAAGCCTGTGCTTTTCTGCACAGAACAGATCACTGAATGAAAACTAGTACAAGCATGAAAATCTGCTTTGTCATACGCCATCTGGGCTAATTAAAAACAAGCTGTCCACAAAGCATATATCGACAACATTTTGTCTTCCAAGCACCTTCTCACTTCCAGGTAACAAAAACTATCTCTGGGTGGGATTCAAGCAGTGTGGGTGAAGACAAGATCCAATTTTAAAAAAACCAAAATATGCAGAGCTTTGTTTTAAGGGGTCATGTAGTAGAAGGTTCAATTGGAACCAGCTGACCAACCATAGCTGGAGGGAAAGACAAAAGACAGGGCACGGTCCCTGCATAATTCAAGGTGGAACATTACCAAGAAGCTTCAATCAGCATAGAGGAGCCAGCTGGAATTTAAAGGCAACTCTCCCATTATTGATCACCAGCAGGTATTTGATCAACCTGGAATAGCTGCAGCCAATATGAAGATTTGCTGCTGTCATAAATAGTATACAGATATTAGCTTAAGGAACTCGAAAGGTAACAGGACATTCCCATTATTAGGACTAAACAACAACAATAATAATAGCACACACAAAATTTTTATAGACCTATTATTGGGTAGAGTTTCAGTGCTTAAAATCATTAACAGTGACATTTAGAAAGAAGATTTTCTAGTGGGAACAGTATTATTACAGAATGTTTAGAATATCTTGCCATTTTTAAAGCCAGTTGGAAAAAGCATGCTAAGTTCAGCACCTTTGCATCTGCAATAAAATAAAGAATTATCTTTGCATCTGCAATAAAATAAGGAAAAGCAAATCAGAGATCCTGACTGTGACCCATCACAGAAATATTGACCTCACTGTCAATTGGCTTTACATGCCCTCAGTGACAACACAATCTGTAATTAAGTTTGATTGGTAACTTAGCACCATGGTGCGTCTGTGGCCATTTCCGCACTAGACTGTTATGGTGCTATTATTCCACTTTCAACATCCTATGGAATCCTGGGGCAGGATTCCATAGGATGTTGAAAGTGGAATAATAGCACCATAACAGTCTAGTGCAGAAATGGCCTGTGTTCTGCACCTCGTCCTAAGCGTATGGAATCATTTTACATCAAATAAGGAAGAAGCCATACTCAGTGAGGAGAACAGTGGCAAAACTAAATCAGACCAAGTCAAAAACAAGCATGAAAAAGGTGAACACTAACAAAAGGGATAGGGAGGCTATTTCAATCCCCTTAAAGCAAATTTTCATGCTGAAAATACTCATTGTGAACATACCACACAGACCTAGCAGCACTTAAGGCTGAAATCCACAAGCCATAATGTGTTGCATTCTTATTATTTTAATTGGCTTGGTGATGTTGAAGTCCTTGTGGATGAAACTGCATGTATGTTTCTAAGTGGGGCATGGATCATAATTGTATTTTCCTTTTGAAAATGACAGATTGCCATATCACTTAGACATCTTTAAAGATGTAATTCTGAGTGAAGAGAAACACAGCATATTAATCAAATTTTATCTGTTTACCCAAGCTCCATTAAAGAAGGATAACTGCTTTTTCTGGGTCTGTATTCACCATCATTTAGAATTAGTACACTACAGTTTAGAAGGTATCAAAAGAGTCATTGGCAAGGCCCAGATTTGCGAGAGGACACTTTTGCACTCACCTGCATCATATTACACAATTATAGTGCTGTGATTCCACTTTGCAATTTTGGGTAGAGCATTCAGGATTCTCAGAGACAGCACAGTGTAGTGGTTTGAGTGTTGTACTGCAGTCCTGGAGACCAAGGTTTGATTCTCTGCTTGACCATGGAAACTCCCTGGGTGACCTTGGGCACATCACACACTCTCAGCCCCAGAAAACCCTGTGATAACTTCACCTTAGGGTCACTAGAAGTGAGAAATGACTTGAAGGCACGCAACAACAACAATTCAGGGCTCTCAGCCAGAGAGCTCTAGTGCCTCTGCAAACTACAAACTCCAGGATTCCATAGCATATTGCTGTGGCAGTTAAAGTGGACTCACAGTGCTATTACTGTGTAGTATGTAAGGGCTGTAAGTCAAGGCTGTCTAAAGGTGTGAAAACCTTGGGAGCAAAGTGCTCCCTGATGCCCCCTTGGGCTTAACAATGGGAGTGGCAGCACTCCAAGAGTGGCTGGTAGTTACCACTTTAATTTCCCACAGTTCCTTGGAGAATTCAACATAATGTCATTATGGGACAACAGGGTAGCATTAAAGATGCATCACCTTACAGACTGTCCATACTACACAACTGTAGCAGTTTGATGTCACTTTAACATTCGTGGCTTAATTCTGTGAAGTTCTGGGATTTAATGTTTGGTGAGATACCTACCTTTGCTTGATAACAATAGTATAGTCTTGTGAACTACAGCAGTAGAACTCCCTAGCAGACAATTCTGGGTATTTTACCCAACTACAAATCTCAGGATTCCACTGGATGGTGACCAGGCAGTAAAGTGGTATCAGATTGCTATAACCAATTCTATGGTTACGCTCCTTGTGTGGAGATCCAGCACAAATACGTCAACAGTTGGTTCCAGACTCCCACATATATTTAGTTACCATTGCAGTAAATAAATTATTCACTTTCCAGTTGCTGAAATGTAACTGAAAGGGCTGTGGTTCACTACTACAAGAAAAACTGGATTTTTACATCACAAGGTACATCATGAATCAGCACTTGAACTGCATAATATTGCTCTTCCTTTGTTTAGCCAGGTCACGCCCTTTCAACTTTAAAGGTAACTAAAAAGTTACAGTTATAGTGCAGAAAAAAAAATGAATTCACGCCACATTAAACTGCAACCAATACAATTTCCATTATGGGAGAAAGGAACAGATTGCTTGAAACTTTTTATTTATAGCTAGTTATTTACAAATTGTCATGAAAGTGAAGCAAACTGTTATTTAATGTGTCATACTTGCATTTTTAATGCTAGGATTTCGTCCTGCCTCATGTGCTGAAACAATATGGCTGGTTTGGGCTCTTATGGTGGCACCGCAAGCTGCTCTACCATAGCAGCAAACCATCTTGGGCTGCCATAGCTGATGCTGGCCCTGGGCTAAGTGATTCTTCTCCAACTAGCAAGCACTGAAAATCCTCCAATTATCCTTCATTTTTAAAGTGATGTTGGCTTGCAGCTCATGGTACCTTACTATGAGTGTTTCTTTAGTCTGCAGAACTGAAATAACATTAATATATCCTCCAAACATTTTTGACCTATACTGGTACAGTACCACTTGTAGATAGAATTTCATTTGGAAGCATGAGAAATAGGAATACAGTCTGGTATAAGCCTGTTGTGACTAATCAGTACTGTGAGTATCTTACTAGAATTACTGATCATTCAGCTACAGTGGACAGCAATTAGAATTGTTATTCCATAGTGGACTGGAACACTTGAAAAGGTTCATTGATTACATCGCAAAGCTTCAGATTATTTGTGTGTGTGTATGTGTGTTTGCATATATATAGGAGAGATAGATGGGTTTGAGATACACTTGAAGCTAGATCTATGTAGCGATCAAATATATAGGAGGAAAAGCATAGCTATGCCTGATGACTTGCTTGTGGTTAAACCCTTTTGAGGGACTCTTATATCTCCCATGCAGTTTTAAAACCGCACAGCATGACAGCACAAAGGAAGCCAGGAAATGATTTCAAAGCCGCCAATAATAGGAGCTAAACTTCCAAGGAATCTACTGTACATAGGAAACAGGACTTTTCCACATCAGCAGCTACAACTCAGTAGCCTAGTAAAGCAAGAGTATGCAACCTTTTGTACCCTATTTTTGGCAGGGGGCTACAAATAAAAGCATGTTCATACAAGTTCATGTGCATACACACTGTTTTCC
Organism: Cyclura pinguis; assembly: GCA_030412105.1. Lineage (NCBI taxonomy): Eukaryota > Metazoa > Chordata > Lepidosauria > Squamata > Iguanidae > Cyclura > Cyclura pinguis. Next base: position 58,111,961 of record CM059602.1, read on the forward strand.
CTTACGCACAACACTATACACACACTCTTTCCCATATACAATCTCAGTGTACTCCCATTTCATAGCAATCTCTACAGGGATCACTACTTACCTGTTGCTAATAACAGTGTGTAAATAATGATCTTAGAACCCAGGAAATTCGTCTGTGTGTGAGACTTTTGGGGAAATTGGACATGGTCCTGCTGGCTCTGGTGGCCACATGGGCAGCAAGTAAGGTCTGCATGTACTCATGCAACTGTGGTGAGCACTTCTGCAGTAATGCCAGAAAATGTTTCTCACTGGCTTCAATGTCATGGAATAGCCTACAATCATGATTTGTAACGTGGTAACAACTTCTGCAGTCAGAAAAATGTAAGCTTCTAATTGACTTTTTAAATTATATATATATATATATATATATATATATATATAAATTTTTTTTTAATTTTTTTAAAAAACCCAGCCCATTCTGACTTTCAGTTGATTCAACTGATGCTAAGATGGCTGTGTGTGTGTGTGTGTGTGTGTGTGCGCGCGCGCGCGCCTTCCCATATACTGGCTTTTGGAAAGCAAATGGAAAGCCACTCACTTTTTGGATGGCTTTTTGTTGTGACATGTGCTCAAAACTGGCTCATCAGAGGCTAGAGAAACTTTAAGTCAGTTCAAACTATGTTTCTTCATGACTGCTAAACGCTTCATAGTCACAAGATTACCCTCTTAAGGTTGAACTAGACCAGGATGGGCAAAATTAAAAAAAAAAACTTTTCAGGAGGCTAGGACAACCTACAGTAGATTGACACTCCTTGCTGACTGTCTGCAGTGAGGAGAACTTTCACAGCTAAAGCCTCAGGCAGAGGGATCTCTCTTTGGTGAAACTCACCCTCGATTAAAGGGACAGTGAAGGGACTGCCCATGAAGGGCTGGAATTCTTGTTACTTTCATTTACTCATGAAGGGACTGATGGAGTAACATCTTCACCGTTGCCATGACATGCAGCTGTTCTGATCTGAGAGATTTGATGGATATTAAACCAAATAAAATCCTGGGAGCCCGTAAGTGAAGAATTCTTCCAATTAAGACGGCTATACAGAGCCTTGCCATGCTGCCATCTTTTTGCAACAAAGAACTAAGTATGTGCATTTACCCTATAAGAGCAGGCCTTAATTAAAAGAACTGGAGGTTGATGTCTTTACAGGGAATTAACAAAGGATTTAACAGCACCTATTTTTGTGGATGACTGGATTTTCTTTATATGACCGAGCTGAATTTCAGTAAAGAGAAAGTGCAGTGTAGGAGAGTGATTTCACTATCTCTTTGAAACTAATAAGACTGTCTGGTGGTCCCAACAGAAAAGTCTGACTGTTAACTGGATTCAATCCTGGATTGAAGAAAGATGGAATTCCAAGACATTTTTAACAACTCTTATGTGAGATCCATTCTCTGTGAGGCCAGGAACCTCCAAATATGATGAACAGATTGCAAGCAAATTTGACAGAAGATTTGAAACTGGAGATTGCTAGATTTAAGAAGGAAATGTTGGGAGACGTTGTGTAAGGGAGGGAGAAATATGGGGCTAATTTTGAAATTATGTATGGAAAAAGCTATATCGATAAAACAAGTTGACTTAATGGAAGAATTAGCCTATAAAACAGGAGAGAAAAGTACCCAATAGGAAGTGTTGTGTAAAAAGGAGGAAGGGGAAGGCTAGTCTGGAATTGATGTCTCAGGAATTTATACTGTTGGACAAGCAAACTCATGAGAAGTTGAAGAAAGGATTGGCCTCTAAGAATGAAGCAGGTGAAAGCAGATTGAAAAATGAAAGTATTCTATTTCAAGATAATTCTTTAAACGCAGAAAATTGGAAAGAGAAGGAAATAATAACAAGGCATGAACAAGAGAAGCTGAGCAGATTGGGGGAGGAAGGTCATGTTTAGGACAGAGGAAGAAGAAAGCAAGAGTTAAATTTAAAAAATGGAAGAAATAGAGTCTGACTGAAATGAGTTTATGAGATTTGGTTACAGATATAGGACAATGAGAATTGGGCGTGGATCTCATCTTGATAAGAGCTATACATGATGAAATTTGATAGAAACATTGGACTTTAAATACAACGTAAATATTAATGTTACAAGAGAGTGTAACGGTTGAATGGATTTAGTGAGACTGCTTAACATGTAAGAGATTTATAGTAGTATTTAGAGCAAATGGAAAGCTACTTATTATAATGTAATATGACGTAATGGCTTAGAATCATAGAAAGGTATTGATTGACATTTTAATGCTAGATATGTCAACCTTGAAAAAAAAAGAATGTATCTTTAGCTATGGAAAAATAATGTAATGGGTATGGGGAAAAGACGATGGGTGGGTTTTTATTTGGTGAGGCTTGAAATAATTTGAATGTTACATACCATTGAAAAGAAGAGTGAAAGTCATCTTCTTTTTCTATTCTTTAACTTTTTCCTTTTCTTTCTTCTTTTCTTTTTCTTTTTTTTATGTATCTGTAGAATTTTAGTTTATTTTAAAACATTCAATAAAAATATTTTTTTAAAAAACATTTTTGCCCTTAAATGCTCCAAAATGTCCACTCAAGGGGGAGGTGCATTTCCATCACATTTTGTAGGGCTGTTTTTGAAACCCAAAACATAATGAAATTGCTCCCATACCCCCTTTTTGTGGGACAAGGTGCAGCCACCTTGTAGGGGCCTGAGGCAGCCCACTAGTTTTCCACAATTGCCCACCCATGAACTAGATATAATGGCACGTGACCGGTATGTAGGGTGGAGTCTACCGGTGAATCTGAAAAGTAGTGGAGGGTGACAGCTATGACAAAGCAAAGAAGGCAAAAGCTGGTCCCCCATCTTTTTACCCTAAGTCCACTTTCTCTCTCTAGTATGATTTCTTTACTACAACTCGTTCCCAGTAGTTCTCCTTGGAAGCAAATACTGTAAAGCTAATTAAGTGTTTCTAAAGGAAACATGGAAAGCTCAGGCCCTTTCCGTACGGGGTTATTAACGTGGGTCAATGTGTTTTGGCACGGAGCTGTTCTGCACGTGAGAGCGAATTAGGTTCGCTTTATTTACCATCGTTCCACGCGTAATCCCGAGTGAATGTGCCCCCATGTGGTGGGAAAGCACGCTATTTGAAAACCAGAAAAAATCCAAAACAATTTGGACTTTTGCAGTGGTGCAGATATGTACATTTGCACCGATGCAAATTGATGGGCAGTGGAGGGTGGGCTGTGGGCGTACTCACCCTCTCCAGCTATCCCCGCCCACCAAAGGACAGGCAGGTGCCATTTTTTGTTTTGCTCAGCAAATTTTAGAAAATGGAGTAACCGGACAAAACACGGCACAGGCATGTTAAAAGGAGAGAGCTGTTTTCTATTTTGTAAATGTTTTACCATATTTCCCGGCATTAGACACACTGCCCTATAAGAGCACCCTATTTCTGGATTGTATTATTTAGGAAAAAATATTTTAGTACTCTGTTCCCAGTTCCTGTCCTATCTGCTTGCGTGGGGGGACCTCCCTGCCCAGGCAGAAAGAAGAGGCTCTGTGTGTGTGTGTGTGTGTGTGTGTGTGTGTGAGACAGAGAGAGAAGCTCCTTCCCCCCATTCCTCTCTGGGGCAGAATCCTGCTGGCAGCAGGATGGAGATTGTCATGAGCCAGGCTGATCTCGCTCCCGATTCGGACTTGGACTCCGAGCCTGGGGTGGGTCCCTTGGAGGGGCCTTCTGGAGGGGGGTCTCCTTCAGAGCCTAGGGAGGAGTCTGCCTGCGACTCCACAGGTGTTCCTGGCGCAGAGCCTGGGCCAGCACCTGCAGCAGACATTTGCACTCCAGAGGCAGAGGCCGGGGTTTCTGACTCCAATCCGGAGTTTGCAGCAGACCCTCCCCCCACGTTCCTCCAGAGGCGACTGGAGAAGGGGGCGGTTTGGAGGTCTCAGCGACTGCGGGAGAAGCGCTTGATGAATCGGCCCTGAACTCTTGAGAGGCTCCAGCTGTGAGCTGGGCCAACGGACATTTGACCGGCCTCAGCTGGGCTAAAACTGAATATTTGAGTTGAGCTGTTGGGGTTGGGCACGGGGCAACAACCGTCTACCAACTGTGAAACTGCGTCCTGTGTTGGAAGCTCTTGGTTGCAGTCTGATCTCGCTGCTTTGCGTTTGCCGCTCTTGGAACTTTGCTGTTTGTTTACGTTGTCATTTGGTGAAGTAACGTCTTTGATTTATTACCACTAAAGCTATAAAAACCCAGCTTCTGCCTCCGTGTCTGCTTAGCTGCCACCTTGACATTGACAGAGATGAGCGAGATCGCTCTCCCAACTTTGCTCTGCCAGGTGATCTGCCTGGGTGGGGGGAGTTACCATATTCGCACCCCATTTTCAGAAGGCATTTGGGGAGGGGAGTGCCTCTTATACAGTGGCAAATACGTACCTTCATAGGTACATACAAATGTACCAACCCAAAAGAGAAGAAAAGCCAATCACAGTCGCTGGGGTGGGGTGAGGGGAGTAGTGGGAGTGGTCACTGCCGAAGTAGTGTGGATGCATAAACTCTCACTCCTCCGAATCAAAAGGAAACATATGGAGGAGCTGTGCGGAAGCAAATGAGGGAAAGCCTGTGTTATTCGGATCCAATAAGACATGGTAAGAAACAGCATAAACCACTTCACGCGCCTCATGCAGAAAGGGCCTCAGTTTGCTCCTTCCTGTTCTCCCATATTGAACTTCAATAGGAAGTCCTCAGCACCTTAGCCATGGACTCTGGAAGGGTGATGGGGGGCTTGACTAGGCTAGAGGGTTGAGTCCCCTCCTGCCATTGATCTGGAAGATTTGGATCACTAAGGCCATTTCTGCACTGAACTGTTATAGTGCTATTAGGCCCCTCCCTAAACTGAAAACCCCAGGACAGTCTAGTGCAGAAATGGCCTAAGACTCCTATGTAGTTGAGCCTCCTCAGGAATTACTGGATTTGCTGGCGTAGAAGACTTACTTTCTTTCCCCAGAAAATACTGTTTTAAAATGGGGTGCATCTTATATGCTCGTGTGTCTTATATGTTAGTGAATAGTATGTGCCAGTGTATAAATGGGGTACATCTTATACACGAGTGCATCTTATACACCAGCAAATACAGTATCAATCAGAAGTGTACTGAATGATCAAGCCCTAAGAAATATTAAAACAACTATTGTTGCTGAGCTACCTCAGGAATAAATAATAAAAGCTGACTGCAATCTATCCTGTGCACACTTACTTAGGAGAAGGAGGAAACATCTAAGTATACATTCCGTTTGTAAGAGTCTTCACATTTAAGGATCTTTCACTGGTTGGAGGAGAAAAGAAATCTGCCCTCCCCTGCAAGTACCTGCAACGAGGCAACATTAACAATAATCTGCCTGCCAAACTGACTTTTCCCCACCTTAGAAACAGTTTCGGAGTCCCTGACTGGATTCTACCATTGACCCACTGAGTTGTACCCTCAGAAACACTTTGATAGGTACTGAAGCTAAATCTTCCACCCGCCAAAAATTACATCTCTTTCTGTTGTAAGAGTACCAAGTATGACCAAGCTCTTTCTTTATGAGACCTTTCTTTATTGCAGGACAGTCGTCCTCCCCCCGCCCCTGCCCAACGTACAACTGTATTGTGGTAGAGTTCTCTGCAGGAAGCCAGATGACCTTGTTCAGCATAACACGATTATGGCATTGCCTCTGTTGCTACCTCTCTGGACAAACAATTTTCTAAACAGGAAGCAGCTTTGTGGCTTAAAGAAGGAAAAGAAAGGAAAGAAAAGGAATTATCTTCCATCAGAGTGGATAATCCACCTTAGAATGCACAGCTGAAAGAGCATAGAGTTGGAACAGTAAAAGCTAGGAGAGGCATCGGGTCACATTTTGTGTCATGGGTCCCTTTCCATTGCTCCCCATAACAGAAAAATAAAGTGTCAGTGTTTGCTGAGAAGAGAGCTGAGAGTTTGCTAAAGTAATGTTGGGTGTAGCATTCCCTTTAAACATTTTACTGGTGGAAAAAGTGTTCCTGTAACTTGCAGATGGTTCACTGTGCAATGTTCTCTTTTAGCACTTGTCTGAATAGGGAAGAGGACATTATATTTGGGAAGATCTCTGTGGAGGAGGAGGAGACTTAAACCTCCTCTATCTTCATGCAATCATCCTGATCCACATTGTGCCTCTGTAGGCTTACTAGAAAGTATGAAGGAAAAAACAGCTTCTGTGTACAATTTGTATTTCATGTGGCATTTAATTACATAACCTCCAACATTTTACAGATATAAACTAGGACACATGTGGCCAAGCAACATCAGAACATAGTCAAGTTGGCAGAAGTTATTAACAGTGATGTATTTAAGTCTTTTACTCCAAGTCTCAAGTTGAGTCTCAAGTTCTGGCAAGATGATTCAAGTCAAGTCTCAAGTCTGGGAGCCAAATTTAACAGAAGAAAAGAAGTGGTGGGAGTGGGGTTTAAGTTTCAATAATGAGAAAATCAAGGCCTCATACTGTCACTCCCTTTCCCAACTTGCCTTAGCAATGCTTCAGACAGACTTAACATTTCCTTTAGGGGTTTAAACTATAAGGGAATGCAGCATACCTATCCCGGTGGGTTCCTTACAAGTAACCAGGATTTGATTTAAACCTGCAAACCCATAGATTCTGGCCTTTCACTTCTTTGCCTTCCAAGCCTCCTTTACTCCCCCATTGCTTCAACCAGATTTAAACCCTCTGGATCCATAGATTCCTGCCAGATTTTAAACCCCCTACATCCCCATTGATTCCTGCCTTTCACTCCCTTTGCCCTCCAAGCCTCCTTTACTCTAAAGCAAGTCCTTCGCTAAAAAAAAGATGAGTCTAGTCGAGTCAATCCATGATTTATTGATGAGTTGAATCCAAGTCAAGTCACTGAAGTGACTTAAGTCGGACTCGAGTTCGAGTCAGTCAACTCGAGTCTACATCACTGATTATTAATGAGGAAAAAAGACAAGCTAGGAGAGGCTGCAGCTGTTTGCTTTCACCGGAAGGAGAAGTTTCTTTCCTCTTCTCTCCCCGCTGTTGTGTTAACTGAGCGCAAATTACTTTTGCACTTTGAAATTGGTTTGCAGCACTTGAAGTAAGCTGAGGACAATGGAGGAAAGTGGGAGGAGAGGTGAAAAACTGGGACATTTTAAAAGCAGCTGGAAAAGCTGGCACAAGAGGACTAATCAGGCGTCTCTCTGCCAAATCAGGACAGGTGGAGAGTGTGTAATTAAGCCCTCAGTTTAAAACATTTTTGCCCTGAAGAGATCTATTATAAACGCCCAGCATTAAATGTAACGATTCCTTGAAAAAACCTTATAGAATCTGATGCTAAATATAGTTTTTGTGCCTCCCATACTTGGCATTCACAATTCAGGCCTACAAAGACTAGGGGAGCACATTGAGTCTTGTCTAATGGCTATTTTCTGTTTGCAGCCCCACAAATTGGGCCAGAAGGATCCAATGTCAGTTTTAGCATCTCTTGTGAAAACAACCTGTGCAATAAACTGGCCTATATTGTGGTTGTGATTCATCATTTTTCTCCAACTTGAAATGACTGTTTCCATTTTGGGAAGGGAACATTATATTCAGGGAGACAGAAACCAGACAGCAACACTGCACCCAAGACATTTTTTTGTCTGTCACGCAGAGATCAATAACTTGCTTTCCCCCTTTCCATCCTGCTTTATTTAATTAATGGTTTTAAAAAAGGGGGGGCATTGTTAATTATCCTCAAATGCTTTAAGAACATGTCTCAGTTCCTGACCAGATGAGCTCAGAAAGGTGAAAATTAAATATTCTTCCTACGACCATTGAATTAAAAGGAGCCTGGATTTTCATCATATACCAAGCTTCCTTGATGAGAGGATGTTTTGCCTCTTTCTCAGTCTCTATGTCAAATATGCCAATTGAGTGATGTTGTGAAGCAGGGATGGGCAACCTCTGTGTCTCCAGATGTTTTGGCCTACAGCTCCATTCAGTCTAACCCAGTGAGCCAGAACAGTGGTAAGGTATTGCAGGAATTGTAGTCCAAAATATCTGGAAGGCTAATTGTTCTCCAAATGTCCTGATTTTGACACAGAGAGTCCTGATTAATCCTCTGTTATCCCACTTTTTCAGCTGCTTTTAAAATGTCCCACTTTGTCTCTGTTCCTCCCACTCTCCCCCCTTTGACTTACATACATTGGTGCAAACTGAGTTTAAAGTGGGAAAAAAGTTTACTCTCAATTAGGGAAGGGCCGACCGAATCTTCGAATCCTCGAATCCTGGGTAAGGATTTGAGATTCCCGAATCTGAATCCCTGTGCCAAAATAGGCAAACCGAATCTTTCTAATCCACCAACTAAATAGATTGTTGGAGACCAGGACACCTGAAAACCAGGGAGACCAGAATGCCTGAAAACCTGGGAGACCATATATACAAGGGAAGATAGTAAGTAGGTGAGGTTTTACCTTGGACGCCCTTTCCGCACGTGGTTATTATGGCGGGCCAATGCGTCTTGCCATGGAGGTCTTCTGCACCTTGGAGCGGACTAGGTTCATTTTATTTACCTTCATTCCGCACGTAATTCAGACTAAATGCGTCCCTATATGGTGGTAAAGCACACTATTTGAAAACTGGAAGAAATTGGTTTTCCAATTTTCCAGATCGATCCAATTCGTACTTTCACAGTGATGCAGACACGTACATTCGCGCCAATGCGAATTGGTGGTCAGGGGAGGGCTCATGGGAGGGGTCAGGGGGTAGTATGGACTTATGCACGTATGCACGTATGCACATACGCAATGACGTACTAAACCATGAAAAAAAAAAGAGCCAATCACAGTTGATGGGGCAGAGTGAGGGAAGTAGCGGGAGTGGCCACGGCAGAGGCAGTGTGGATTCATGAACTCGCACTCCTCTGAATCAGAATGGACCATACGCAGTAGCTGTGTGGAAGGAAATGAGGGAAAGTTCACCTTGTTTCGAGCCCAGAAAATCCGGTAAGAAACAGCATGAACCGATTCACCAGCCTCGTGTGGAAAGGGCTGGAGTAATAATGGCCTTTGCTAACAATTTCAGAAATTACATCTGGGCTTGTATTCTAAGATATTTAAATTGAACATTTCATATTGAAGCTCAGTACTTGACTGGAAGCTATAGGCTTGAGATTTCAAGGACAGCTGAAACATTCCTTTGCATAGCTCCCCTGCAAACCTCTTTCAGACACAGTTCTGGGGTTTGGAATTTTACAAGGTGTCACAGCCTTCTCTGCCAAAGTGTGCTGGTGCATCATCAGACTACAAACCCCAGGATGCCAGAAGGAGCTATGCAAAGAAAAGCCAGTTTTGACCTGGATTATCTCTCTACTGTAGTATGTGGCCCTGTTTACACAGGCAGGAAAATGTGGGATTAATCCACATTTTCCTGCCTGTGTAGAAAGGGCCTTCATGTCATTTTCAATCTGGGGAGATCTTGAGGCAAAACTATGACAATTGTCTTGGCCAGATTTCTTCAGAGGGAGGTTTGCCTTTGCCTAGGCTTTTGCTAAGGCTGAGAGAGTGTGTCTTGCCCAAGATTATCCTTCTTTCCCTTGCTTTTTAAACTCTTTTTAAAAAAGGATTCGAAAGATTCGAGATTCGTGGATTCCCAGAACCTTCCAGGGATCCGGATCCGGATTTGGATTCAGAAAATTCTGGGTTCATCCCATCCCTACTCTTGATTAACTTGGTGGGGGGAAAGGAGAAGAGTAAGTAGAGTCTTGCCCTTCCCAATAGGCTCAGGCAAAAGCCAGGATTATTTTTTCTTCCAGTTAAAGGGAGGACATAAGATATTTGGGATGCCAAACTGAGGTTTTGGGAGGGGGACTTCTTTCGGAAATTCTCTGTTGCTGTCAGCTGGTTTTCTGAATGATGTGTTTTGCATCAATTGAGGGTGGCCATCTGTAGCTGAAGTCCTAGAACATAGGTTTGAAAACAGCTTGTAATTTGCAGAACCTTGCAATGAATGTAAATGTGAGGCATACAAATGTGAGTTGGGAAACTTTTAGTCCTCTGGTTCTTTTGGTCTGTTCCCATAGTCCTTTGCAATTCCCCATGCTCAGCTGGACTAATGAGAGGCAAAGTCTAAAATATCTTCCAAATCCTATTCAAAATGACAGAGTACCTTTCAGAACTATCTTCCAATGCACTTAATTTTAGTATGATCTGATTTCCTAAAATAAATGTCTTTTTACTGTATAAGTTAATCTGCCTCACTGATTTCCTGAGAATAAATCTGTTTTTATTATTTGAACTAATCTGCCTCTCTGGTCTCAAACTTTCTGCATGCCCAATACTTTGCTGTACCAGACCTTATTTACTAGTAAGTAGAATATTTTGATTTTATAGAACAAAAGAGGGATTTCCAAATGCCCAGAGCAGCCTTACCCAAACATGGGTCCTCATGTGATTTGAAGTACCATCAACCTTGATCAACCCTACCATGATATGATATGAAGTTACCATTAACCCTACCATCAGGGAGGATAGGAACTGCATCTGAGGATCTATGATTTAGCAAATGCTCTCAAGCACAACAAAAGGAAAATTAGTAGATCCATTTAGAATGGCACTCTTTCGAGTTGTGAGTTTTGAGAGGTAGTTTTCTGTCCTCAAATAGCACGAAATCACATTCCAATGCAAACATTTCACTTCCCTATCCCCCAGAATCCCATACCCCTAAAAGCCATTTCTCAGCCAGATTTCAGCTCAGAATGGTATCTGGAAGTGGAACATCATCTCTAATGCACCCAGGTGCATCAATGTAGCCTGTGGTAGGAGGGGTACTGGAGAAAACAGTTGTTGATCCCCATATAGAGACTGCGGGGAGATGACCTGAGAGTTCTTGAGTTTCTCCTAGTCCAACAATTATTTGGGGTGTTTTCATTGCCCTGTTGGAGACATCAAATTAGGATTTGAGGCGGAGAGGTTGCATTACTAAAGGGAAGACTCTCTGTTCCTTCAGGGCCAGTATGACCAGGACTAGAAGTTAGTATTCTCTAGTTTAACCCAGAAGCCTCATACTCCTACACAATGGACTGAAGGCTGAGTTCCTGTTTTTCTGCTGCAGGGTGTATGAACTTTCACGTCAATGTTTTTTTCCCCAACTTCTTTGGCTAGGCCAAGACTCACTGAACAAGTTAGTATGGCAAAGGGAAACACTTTGTTCAAGACATTTGGCAAAGCCTGTCCTGACGTGAAGTATGGACTGAGAACTCTTGACACAATAGATTCAAGATTTGTGCTGGAACCTAAAGGTCAGGCCTCAAAGGCTTGGTTGGCCAACAGAATAGAAAACAATACAAAAGAGTCTGTAGTCCCCCATCAACGTCATTATTATTGTTCTGTCCAGGTACATATGTGGGAAAAGGGATTATCACAAATCTAGACTCCTTGGATAGCTTAAGCCGTAGGAGCTTTACTGACCAAAATGTTTGGGTGTGGACTAGGAAGTGTTCAGTTCTGCCCCTCCCCCAACCTCTTAGGCAACCATGAACAAAATACCAACCTTTTCCATGAGTCATTAAAGAATATCAGATCTGCATTCTGCAGTAGTTATAGACCAGCATCCAAACTGAGATGTTATGCTTTCCACATGCAGGGGAGATTTGGCGTACAGAGCTGTCTCTGTATGAACAAGCTCCCACTGGTCTGTTTCAAACTACAAAAATATAGCCATATTATTTCACTTCATTTGCTTTAATTCTATCTTAGGAATCCTAGAATTTGCAGTTTAGGGAATTCTCTGTCAAACACTCTTGTGCGTCGTTGAACTACAAACCCCAGGATTCCATAGGATGTTTCCATGGCAGTTCAAGTTCTATAATGAGGTGGTGTGAAAGCAATTTAAAACCAGGCACAGATGAAAACATGGTAAGTCATATTAAGACACAGTTTGATAATTTGTAATATTTAAATAACATTAAATTTTAAATATATAAAAATCACAGTACCTAAATAGCAATTCAGCAAAATAGTTTTATTCAGCAAAAACCTGTCCTCTGCAGCCAGTTATCTGCCAAAAGCATGTCCGAATAAAATGAGTTTTGGCTGCCAGCAGAAGGACGAAAAGGAGGGGGCCAGCCTACCTCCCTTGCATACCCTCCAAAATTTTACTGATGAAAACTGGGAGACATATAGCCCAGCAACATCAGAATGAGGTGAAAAGGCAAAAATTATTAATGAGGGAAAACACACAAGCTAGAAGAGGCTGCAGTAGTTTGCTTTTGCCTGAGCCTACTGGGAAGGGCAAGATTCCTCTCATTCTTCTCCTTTCGCCCCTGGTGCGTTGACCAAATGCAAACTACTTTTGCATTTTGAGCACAGTTTTCAGTGACTGAAGTAAGCTGAGGACAAAGGGGGACAGTGGAGGAGGAGAAAGAAACGGGGGCATTTTAAAAGCAGCTGAAAAAGTGAGGCAAGACAGAATTATTTGGGACTTTACCTGACAAATCAGGACAGCTGGAGGGTAAGCCCTTGGAAAAGAGTTCCATATTCTGCGAATAACCACTGTGACATAGCAATAAGATTTAGAACATCAGGAATTTATTCACTTCCACATTTACTGCCAGCATTGTGGTTATTTATTCTTCATAGAATAAACTGATCAGTCTTTCCACAAAGGTATAAATGAGCATATATCTGATGTCAGAAATGTCAGTATTTCAAAATCAGTGAAGGAACATTGCAGCCTCCTTGGACACCCTGTAGGTTACCATTCCTGAAGAAAAGGAAAATAGAAACAGAAACTGCTGAGTTACAGTTCATCAAGAGATTCTGTTTTTTCACTTAGCCTGAGAGTGGGAGTTGTGTGGATCTCCAGATGTTGTTGGACTGCACTTTCTAGCATACCAGAACAACTGTTTTGTGAATATCGAGTATTAATAACTAAATTGTCATGGTTATATACATTTAATTTTGCTCTGAGTGGAAGGGGTGGAATCTTGCCCTTCCCAGTAGGCTCCGGAAAAAGCAAACTGCTGCAGTTTCTCCTAGCTTGTCTGTTCTTCTTCATTAATAACTTCTGCCACCATGTCGACTCTGGGATGTTGCTTGGCTATGCGCAAGGGAAAAGTTAGAAAAGCTAAAGCACAGAATTAGCTGAGGCTTGCTAGAGAGATTAAAAATAATAAAAGGGGGAGGTTGACTATATTTGAAGAAATCCTGCATTGAGCAGGGGACTGAACCTGATGGCTCATAAGGCCCCTTCGAACTTTATCATTCTATGATTCTAAGAGGAAGAACAAGGAAATAGTATGCCCATTGCATAAAGAAGAAGGTGAAATACTAACTAGAGACAGAGAGAAGGTCAGCTGTTTAATACCTTCTTTGCTTCAGTCTTCTTCCAAAAGGGGAACAGTGCTGTAACTAGCAAAAATAGAATAATCATGCAGTAAGGAAGCTACAGCCCACCATACATAAGAGGTAATAAAGAGACACCTAGCTAGTCTAAATGAATTCAAGTCTCCAGGGTTGGGTGAACTGCATCATAGAGTACTAAAGGAACTTGCAGATGTGATCTCAGAGCCACTGTCAAAAATCTTTGAAAATTCTTGGAGAACAGGAGAGGTCCCAGCAGACTAGAGAAGGCGAAATGTTGTCTGCATCTTCAAAAAACAAAAAACAAAACAAAAACAAAAACAACAAGGGGAGGGCAAAAAAGAGGTCCTGAGTAACTACTGATTAGTTTGACACTGATACCTGGAAAGGTTCTAGAACAGATGGTTAAACAATTAGGTCATTTCTGCACTAGAATGTTACATGCTATTGTTCCACTTTCAACATCCTATGGAATCCTGAGGTTTGCAGTTTAGGGAGGGGCCTCAAAGGAATAATAGCACTATAAAAGTCCAGGTGGAAGTGACCTTAGTCTCTGCACACTTGGAAAGGAATGCTGTGACTACTGAAGGCCAACTTGCATTTCTCAAAAAAGAATCATGCCAAACCAATCTTCCCCCCTCCCCTCTCTCTCAATAGGCTTGATAGATTAAGAGAGTGCTGAAGTTGTAGTATATCTTGATTTCAGTAAAGTTTTTGACAGGGTCCCCCATGATATTCTCCCAGGCAAGCTGATGAACCCTGGGATGGACAGTGTTATAGTTAGGTGGATCTGTACTTGGTTGACAGAGAGAAACCAGAGACTATTCACCAATTGTTATGGTCCATGATGACAAGAAGTGACAAAGAGGGTGCCTCAGGATTCTGCCCTGTGCCCTGTGTTTGTTAACATCTTTATATTGGATGGTGAAATGGAAGGCATGCTTATTACATTTGCGGATGACACCGAATTATGGGAGTAGTTAAACCCCAGAAGACAGAAACAAGATTCAAAATGATGTTGGCAGGTTGGAGAATTGTGTCAAAACTAAAAAAAGATGAATTTTAGCAGTGATAAATGCAAGATACTGTATTGTGGTAGGAAAAATGAAATGCACAAATGTGGGATTGGTAATACTTCACCTAAAGTCAGTATGTGTGAAAAGGATCTGGGAGTCTTAGTAGACCACAACATAAATATAAGTCAACAGTGTGATGCAGCAGCCAAAAAAGTCATTGCAGTTCTGGGCTTTATCGGCAGCGTACTATTCAGATCAAGGAATGTTGTAGCCCCACTCTATTCTGCGTTGGTCAGACATTACAAGGAATACTGTGTCTAGTCCTGGGCACCACATTTGAAGGAGGATATTGACAAACTGAAATGTATCCAGAGGAAGGTGACCAAAAAGGTAAAAGGCCTGGAAACCATGCCCAATGAAGAGCGGCTTAGGGAACTGGATATGTTTAGACCAAAGAAGAAAAGGTTAAGAGAGGTGACATGATAGCTATGCTTGTCTGAAAGGATGTTGTGCAGAAGACAGAGCAAGCTTGTTTTCTACTTCTCCAGAGACTAGAACACAAACCAATGGTTCAAATTACAAAAAAAGAGATTTCACTTAAACAGTAGGAAGTACTTTTTTTTAAAACTGTAATTGAAGTTCAACAGTGGACTAAATTGCCTCGTAGGGTTCTACTCTCTCCATCTTTGGAGGTCTTTAAGCAGAGGTTGGATGAGCATCTTCTATGAGTGCTGTAATTGTATATTCCTGCATGGCAGGGGGTGGGCTAGATAGTCCTTGTGAACCCTTCCGACTGTAAGATTTTATGATTCTATGTGTCCTGGTTTTCAACTGTGAAATGTTGAAGAATGTGACCTTTTCCAACAAATGGTTCTAGCATTCCTTCTCTGGTGACAGAGAAATTAGTAGACAAGCTTTGGAAGTTCTGTGGAAGAATGCAGAGATGTTAGGTAACTGCTTCACATAAACAACTCTTAGCAGCTCTCTGCCTCATTTCCTTGCATCTCTGCCCTGGATAATTAATAAGCATTTTCTAGGTCACAGTCATTGCATGTGCATGTGTATATATGGGTGCCTGGAGCAAAAAGAGAGAAGGATTTGGTAAGGAGGTGATGCAATTACAATGATTTAAGAGGTAGATTTTGCAGCATATCAGATGATATGACAGACGATTCTAGGATACCCTGGTGAGTAGAAGCAGAATTGCGGCCAATGTGGGTCTTCACAAAAACTCTCTGAAATGGAGGTTATAATGATAAGTAGAAGAAATAAAGAAATTCTAATGAGATCAATGTTTCCTCTTTTCAAAAAAATGTAAGCATTTATATAGATTTCAATAACAATAAAAATAGCCCTCTTAATTACTAATTGAGATCCTAATTAGGAATGGAATTAGGAAAAGAGCAGGCTAGCTGATCTTCAAAGGCTAATAGCTTGCTTTCAACAACATGTCTTGTGGCACCTTAAAGGCTAACACATAATTATGAATATGAATATAAATATAAATATTACCACTCTATTCTGCTTTGGCTAGACCTCACCTGGAATACTCTGTCCAGTTCTGGGCACCACAATTCAAGAAGGATATTGACAAGCTGGGACGTGTCCAGAAGAGGGTGACCAGAATGGTGAAGGGTCTGGAAATCATGCCCTATGAGGAGAGGCTTGGGGAGCTAGGTATGTTTAGCCTGATGAAAAGAAGGTTAAGAGATGGCATGATAGCCATGTTTAAATATTTGAAGGGATGTCATGTTGAAGATAGAGCAAGCTTGTTTTCTGCTGCTCTGGTGACTAGGACACAGAGCAATGGATTCAAACCACAGGAAAAGAGATTTCACCTAAACATCAGGAAGAATTTCCTGACAGTAAGAGCCATTTGACAGAGGAATATGCTGCCTTGGAGTGTGGTGGAGTTTCTTTCTTTGCCGATTTTTTTAAAATTGTTGTTATTCAACAAAGCAATAGAAGGGAGGGGGAAACTGGAAAGAAAAAAGATAAATAAAAAGACATACATTTTCACATAGTATCGTAACATATATCCACATAGTACATAAATAACATGCATTGCATTGATATACACAAACATCAGTCTGCACTAGCAACTCTATAACGCTAGCGTATCAAACAGTATCGTCCACAATGCATTTCAAAACAGCATCGACATAGCAGTGTCACACACTGATAAAGGTCAATATTACAAGGACTAACAAACTGATAAACTAACATTCCCTAGCATGCCAGATATTACCCAATTGTACAAATACTTGAGAGCAATTACGGAATTAGGGTTACACAAAACATCTAACATTTAACAGATAGCTTCAGAGAGGACCTCCCCCTCTGATGACAAGACAGTATAAAGCTATTTTCTTACCAGTCCCCCTCCAAGCTGAGAATGAGACTATATATATGTATGTGTGTGTGTGTATACACACACACACATATATACACATACATACATATATTCATTCACACACACACACACACACACACACACATATATACCTGTATATTAATCAATTTCACTTATATACACACACATACATACTATTAACGAAATACATACAGAAATTCTCCTAGTCTCATAATTGCAAAGTAACTGTTTTCATGGGTAATTAATTGTGACAACCCTATCTGAACCCCTTTCTCTAAACTTCCCACTTGAAATCTCCTGTTAGCTAATTTCTCAATCAAATTTTCCTCTTAGTCCATTAATCGATCCCAGTTATGGTGTGTAGGTACTCTAACAGTGGTTGCCAAGTTTTTAAAAATGTACCATCTGGTTTGTTTTCTATCATACAGGTGAGTTTTTCTATCCCAGCAATTTCTGCCAGCTTCTCTAACCACTCTGACTCAGGTGGTGTCGACTCTTTTTTCCAATGTTTGGCGAGAATAATTCTTGCCGCCGTAACCATGTGCCAAATCAATCTACCAAATTTTTCTTCTGTTTGCTTATCCAAATGGAAAATACCCAGTAAGAAAAATTCCAGTTTTAGATCTATTTTAACAAGCAATATTTTTTGAATTTTGGAACATATCATCCTCCAAAATTTCTTAACCTTTTGGCACCCCCACCATTGATGAAAAAAGGTACCAATCTCTTTGTCACATTTCCAGCATCTATTCTTTGCACTCTTAAACATTTTGGCAATTCTTACAGGTGGGAGGTACCACCTGAACCACATTTTCAGAGCATTCTCTTGCAAGATGTAAGACTGGGTAAATTTAGAACAGTTTTTCTACACCATTTGCCAGTTGTCTAGGTATATATTATAGCCTAAATCGTGTGCCCATTTGATCATGTATTCTTTAATGGTTTGTCCTTCCAGATCAATCTCTAATATTAATTTATACATTTTTGACAACAGGTGGGTATCCCCACCCTGCCATTGTTTTTCTAGAGATGGTGGTTCCAAAGTTATACCACCCCTTTCCGTATCCTTTTTGAACCTCTCTTTGATCTGGAAGTAGAGAAGCCACTGTATAGCAATCCCCTCTTGTTGAAGCTGTTGTTGATCTTTCAGTTTAACTGCTCTGTCTTCTAGATATGCTAGATCTTTATAGGTAAACCAATCTCCCTCTCTCCTTAAGCCTTTTATCTGGAGTGCTTCTTCTGGAGAGATAGAAGGTGGCAGCTTAGCATACAAAAGGGGTCTGTACTTAATCCATATCTTAAAGAGAAATTTCCAAATTACATGTCGGAGGAACACTTTCTGCACCTCGGCCTTGCCATACCATAGGTAGGCATGCCACTCGAAGTGTAGATCATGCCCCTCTAGCGCCAAAAGCTGATGATTGTTCAAGATTGTTTTTTTGCAGATTTTTAAACAGAGGCTGGCTGGCCATTTGCTGGGCGTGCTTTGCGTGTGTGTTCCTGCATGCAGGGGGTTGGACTCGATGGCTGTTGTGGTCTCTTCCAACTCTATAATTCTATGAAGTGTACTCCCATCTGTGAAAGCTCGTGTTACCATAAATATGTTAGTCTTTAAGGTGCTACAGGATTCATTCTTCTTTTTTAGCTGCCATTGATTAGCAGTGCTTTTCCTCTGGAAAAGAAAAGTACAAAGTCTTTTGTGGGGGAGATGTCACGTTTTTGAAGAAGCAAAGGAAAAACTTCACATGTTCCCTTTGTGGAAGTGTTGACCTCTATATGCCAAATAATCTCTCAGTCATAGAAATCCTTTGGGTGACCTTGGGTGAGTTACACACTCCAAGTCAGAAATGACTTGAAGGTACACAATAACAGCAACCTCTTATGGTCATCATGATCTGTTTTGCTGTTTGAAGTTTAGTAGTCAGTCCAACTGACCCTGTATGTGGGCTGGGGAGGGGATGCCATCTTGTTTGTTGCTTCAGGTAGGAAAATGTCTCAAGCAGTACTGGAAGGGTTCATTCTTTTCAAGGTAAATATGTTTCCTGGTATAGTTTATAATTAAGCAGGAATATGTTACAGCCCTGTGCACCTCCCACCAATTGGCATGGTTTAATTGGCAAATATTATTTAATTAGCGCTCTTAATTAGTATTGATATAAATGATACCTGAGGTGACTGGAAAGTCAAGGTGGAAGAGGCAGATTACTGACTGTAAATGTGAGATAGCAAGGCACCCACCTCCTAGGCAAAAGCCGAAGTCATTGTCAGGCTAATAGTGTGGCTACTCTCAAGACAATAAGCTTAAGCTAATGAGCCAGACATCTCAGAGCTGAAAGGGGAAATCCTCACTAAATTGTGGTTGTCTTAATCCTGATCCCGCATGCCTAGACGTTTCCCTATTGTCTTCTGTACCTCTCCACAATACTGAGCTATTACGACAGCCATTATCATTTTGTCACCTAAACACTAAGACCGTTAGCTCTGTCTGGACTTGTTTGTGTTGCAACTCTCATTGTCTGCTTGGCTGGGAGAGCAATTTACACCCATATCTGCAGGATATTTTCTGGGTAGAAGAACTCTTGATTTTGAGCAGTGTAGTGCAGTCTCTCTTCTTTCTGAACACCACACAGTCTGTTTGATTCCCAAATGAGAACTGTCCTTAGGTGCCCCCCGAAGCCATGTCACTGCTTTCCGCACTGCTCTCTGGACTGGTAAATATTGCCTCATCCCTGAAAGTCCTCTATCTACATGTGTGTATGTGAGTGTTTGGATCTTTGCATGTGTATGTGAATTCCTTTCAATAAAACATATTTTATTTTACATTTGGAATCTCTGGCTGGTTCTTTCCTGCAAGGACCCCATAAACGTAGGTGGTAGATCTCGTTCAGTTACCCCCGTCTTGCAGGCCTCCTATTTTGAGCTAATTGATTCCCCACTGTTATGTGGAGGTACTGGCATCTTGAGTGGACACCTGAGTCACCCATGTTTTGGGGTAAATTACAGGAGATGGGTGGGAGAACAGGGCTCTGAGGTCCTTCTTGGGCAATCTATCCTGGAAGAGTGTAAAATTATTCCTCCAGGTCCAATTATTCCTGAATTCTTTAGAGGAAAAGGAGGTTTTATACAATATGCTCTCTCCCCAATATTTTTGGGGAGCATTCCAGCAAAGATATATATATACAGTATCCTTGCTCTTTGCCAGTTTGACAACAGAGCAGATTATATTTCCCTCCAACATGTTTTTGCAGGTTTAAAGGCTTACTGTCATTGGTAGAGACCCTCTCTTACCTCACCAGTCCACTTCCCATATATGGCTATCAGAGGTATTTATCTTACCATGTTTATGTGCAATGGATGTTAGTTTGCATGCCTAAGTGTTTAGCTCGAATGTCCCCATCATGACATTTCCTAGCCACACCCTTTGTCTTCCTGTATCAGATAGTGGGCAATTAGTGTGAGTTTGTTAGTCCTCTGTTTTGTAGTCTGCAATTCTCTCTCCTCCACATCTGAAGAGTACATGTTACAGACTCTCTCCCCGTGAGATGTTATGAAACATTTATTATTTGACATAAACTTACTCCTCTTTTCCTACTGCCTTCCACTTTACTCAACATTATTGTCTTTTTTAATTAGTCATGTCAATCACGCATGATATATCCAAAGTACAACAGCTTCAGTTTGGTCATGCTGACCTGATTTACTCCGGGGCCCATACCGACAAGACTGTCTTGTCGGCAGTCTATGATATCCATAGAATTATTCTGCAACATCACATTTCAAATGAGTTAATTTTTGCCATTGCTCATCTTTCACAAACAGACAGAGCACCCCATTTGGGAGCTTCGAACATCTTTGCTTTCTTTTGGTTCTTTTGTTTATCCACGTTCTATACATACATATGGCTCGTGCCCATTCAGGTTCAACAGGAGCCTAGCTGACAATATACTGTTGCATAAATGCCCCTCACTTCAAATGGACATGCATGTTGTATGTTAGATTCAGTGTCTAGTGCTAGCAGCTTGTGTACATGGTAGTCTGTTTTATGTTTCACTCATGGCTTCTTGGGTAGAAATATGGCAAACCAGGCATTCTAATTTTATGACATGAGATATGAAATATCATGATATTAAATATGAGAGGAGTGGGGAGATGGGAAACACTGTGCAAAATGCAATGTCAGGCTGAAAGCAAGTTTTAAAAAGTTTGTGCTTGAAACACATTCTGTGTGAGGCAAGCAGGCTTGCTACATCAGGACTACCCTAGCCTCAGAATGCCAAAAACTGAGACTCAAGAATAATCTTTTGAGAGCCAGACCTTAGTGATATTCCAAGAGGCAGCACCTGGTGATGGCATTAAATACAACTGCACAGAGTATACTGTTATATTAAAAAAACAACCAACCAACCAAACAAAAAAGTCTAACAAGTGAGGAACACTCACACGCTCTCACACATATGCGTGCGTGCGCACGCGCGCGCGCACACACACACTTTTCAAGGTAGGACTGTTGCCCTGTGATTTTTTTACTGAGGACTGGAGAATTGGTTTGAGGCCCTGAAATCTGGTAATCCTGATGGGCCCTGAATTTCTACTGTATGACAAGCCCTAATATGAAACACATACCAACTTGCCTTTACTTAATCTTCCATCTATCTGTGGTTACTTGTAGATAAAGCTTTTGTTGTGAAATTGCCATGCCTCATTCATGTTTCTTTACAGGGAATTGTGCGTGTGTGTGTGTGTGTGTGTGTGTGTGTGTGTGTGTGTGTGTCCAGACACTGTTGTCTCCCACTTCTAGCCTTCCCATGCTTTACTTTAGCACCACTTCTCCTGTCCTATTACTACTGCTGCTACTACTACTACTACTACTACTATCATCATCATCATCATCATCATCATCATCATCATCATCATCATCATTATTATTATAGATAAAAATTATTAAGGGGGAAATGGCAGAACAGGTACATGTAGTCTTTTAATTTATAGTGCTAAGATGCCTCTACCTGGAAGCATCCTTCCAAAGGAATTTTTGTGCCTTTGTCCCTTTTTCCACATTCTAGAGCTTTTCCCTGCCAGAATCGTATTGGGAAAAAGAGGGACCAAGGGGTATATGGGGGAGCTGGAGGAAAGCACAGAGCCTGTCATGTCTCTTGCTCACAATGGCTCAAATATAGCAAAGTAACAAGCCTGACTGGTTTTCTAGATTACATATTTAGATTATATAATCACAGATTTATGGCTGGAATGCTGTTGGTGTCTTATGCTGACATGTTGGCCTGTTAAGCTGGCATAGGCCACATTTTGGAACCGTAGATAGCAGGAGTAAAGGGCAGGGACAACAGAGAAAACCATGTTCATTGCCAGATGAAGTTGCTCTGCTAGTTCCTGAGCAGCTCAGAGTAAGATCAACAGGGTGTGGCTTACATTATAAAATGCTTCAGGCTGTTTGGAACACCAGCAAGAAATGCAAGAGGAAACTTCCTTTAGAAATATGAGGTACAGAAGTCTCAAAATGTCTAGATTTTATATCACAGTTTCAGTTTTGTGAGATTAAAACAAAACACACATGCACAAACACAGAAAGAATGATTTAAACACAGTTTCTTTAAAAATGGATTCCTGTATCCCAGCAGACTGGAGATGTGATGGAGCCAGGGATTGTTCAGATGATACTGATTGCCTTTAAATATGGTCTGAAAAGTAAAGTTATGGTTTTACAAAATGCAGCCACTATAGTATTTTACTGCATGAGTTCTACTTGTTCCCAGTTGTATCTAGGGCCCTGTTTAAAGAACTGGGACTAGTCTTTAAATTTAATGGTCCAGGTGACTCAAAGGACTGTTCTTGCCCAAAGCAATCTGTCTCCATTCTGGGACCAGGGCCAGTAGACCTACTTATTTGCTCACCTATTAGGTTGGGTGGGCACAAAGGGAGATTTTCTTATAAAGCCTTCCAGCATGTGGAATTCTCTCCCAGCCGGTATCCACCAGATCCCATAATTATAAGAACTCAGTCAGGCCTTACTGCAGGGGTGGGCAAACTTCAAAGGAACAGCCAGGGATCACTTTTTGGCCTCAGGATTCAATAAAAACTGCACCAGCCTCTCTGCAACCAAAGCTGAACGGATATCCACTAATACTGGCCTAAATTCCCCAAGGCACCAGATCCCATTTGATCTTGGAAGCTAAGCAAGGTTAGCCCTGGTTACATGGTCACTATTTTTTCTCCTGCATAATTTTTAACATCTTTGCCTGATGAAGAAGCCAGTGAAGCTTTGACAGCTTGCAGATTTTGTTATATTTAGCTGCATGGCCAACACAGCTATCCATGAATATGTTCTCCCACACACACACTTATGCATTTTGGGGCAAAAGCAAGATGCAGAGGATGGTGTGTTTTGCTTTAATGTAAAACCATCACTTCTGGAAACATCTAGGAGCAGATATTGCCATTTTCTTTGCAAAACTATACATTCTTGGATGAGTGGGTGCTTCAGGAGGGGTTGTAGGAAGAGCCTGAGGGCTGCAGAAAAGCAGTACACTGCCCCCACTCCCCACCATCTTAAGCACTCACACAGTTTCCTTGAGCAATAACTGAGTTAGTGCCATATGCCTATAGTGCTATTTGGTTTAAATTATTAATTTTTAATCAATGTTTTCTTCGGCTCCGTGATTGTTAATGTCTGTTATTACATCACCTTGGGAGGGTTTACTTTAAAAGGCAGCTTATCTGTCTTTTAAATGAATACATAAATCATGACTAATAGTATCACTGTTGTAGGAAAAATCTTTCTGCAACTGTCTGTATTAAAGTTTGGTTCAGGATGGTTTACATTAAAAAAAAATGCTACAGTTGTGCAGAAAAGCTGTTTATACAGCAGGCAGGTCATTATTAATCTCGCTGTCTTGCAAATACTTGCAGGGGAAGGGTGAATTATTTTTCATATCCATTATTATTGAAATATCCCTAAATGTGCCAACTGTTACAAGCAGAATGTGCACTTAGAAGTGCCCTCTAAGTCTTCATTGTAGCTTACTCCCAATTAAGTGTGCATAGGATAGACTGCAGGCAGCACAACCACAAAAGCTGTCTTAATATTTCTTCTGCCTTGATTATTCAATACACCTTCTGGCTTATAAGGAGGCTCAACTACACAAGAGTCTTAGTGATCCAGTTTTGCCAGATCATTTCAAGAGAGGCTTAAGAGCACCCCAGCTTAGGTTTGAGTAGGGCTAAGGACCCTCCATTTTCAGGGTTCACATGTTTATCAGAAAAGGAACTTTTGCTTTGCTTCATTACAGATGGGAAAGAGTTTAACAGCCTGGGAGCCTATTTAAAAAGCAAAAACACAACACGGGCTGGCATTTCATCTTTCTCTGTTCAAAATTAACATTCTTACCAAACAACCTGGTACTCAGCAAAGTTTATTTTCAGTGTTCATAGCACTGGTAGTACATTTGCAGCACAAGCCTCAGGAAAGAAACAATCAACATTTATAACAATCTTCGTCATGTCCCAAAGCTTTCATCGTAAGGAGTGGGCAATGTTTGGCACCTCAGTGGTTGTTAAACTGCAGTTTCCATTGGCCCTAGCCATTATTAGATAATGGTCAGGGATGCTGAGATTTGCAATATCTGGAGAACCACAGGTATGGCCCACCCTACTTTATAAAACATTACAACAGTGCATTGATAAGTGAATACAATCTTTATATTGGTAACCTTTTCCACTGCATTCTGATGAACACAGTTTTTATATTGGAAACCCTTTCCATTCAAAATATAACTGCTTCACTAGCAATAAATCTGATAAAGTCACCTATCCTTCAAACATGTCCTCTGCTTGTACAATAACAACATGTTTTAATATATTATCTGCATTTCCAACACGAAGCACACGAAAGAATGTTTCACAGTAGGATATGTTGTAACAACATGAGTATAGTCTCCTCTTCCACTGATCACAATGTACGGAGGCCGAGGAAGAAACCAAATGGGGTGTTCATTTACCTTAGAACAACATTTGAACCTTTTTCTGCAGGACACCATGAAGCAAGGGTCAAGAAAGGGACTTCCGGGCACCTGCTACATAACTACTCTATAGAACAGGAATTAAGGCAGGCACAGAGAAATCCAGAGCTTTGTGGTCAAGCGATGGTCTTGTATATTGTGATTCCGCATACTCTGTCAATTTCACATCCTGATCTCACCCAGAAGGGTTCACACAGCAACAACAGTGCACTATTTTTTTCTTGAGTCACAAACAGTTAAAATCCAGTTTGTGTAGTAAATGTGTAACCAGTGGATACACAGGCACAGACAAACCAGAGGCTTGGAAAAGTTGCTTATAAAGACTACATCTAGAATCCCTCAACCATGGCCACAGGAGTTGAGAGTTTCTGGTATTCCTAGTAAAAAAGTTAAACTTCCAAGCTTTGAGACAAGAATGCTTGGAACAGGAGCAAAAATGAATCCATTCAAGGTCTCAGCCATCAGGATGGCAGCAAGCCAGGGAATCATAAATGGCCCATGAGGTATACAATGAGGCCATTTCAGATTGGCACCTAGGAAAGACAACAACACTTAGCATGACATTGCTGGGCCCTGCGCTCTGAACCTGTTATCACCATCACCTGGTCAAAATTAACCAGCCGAAAGCACACAATGCTTTCATATTCTGCCACGGCCTTTATTAAATAAGTGAGCAAGTTAAAAAGAGCACCTGTCAAGGTCATGTTCTGATATAATCTATATTCTTTCTTTCTTTCTTTGAAGTGAGGGCAAATCATAAGAGAGACATTGATCAAGAAGGTGGAGGCATGCGGGGGGGGGCGGGGGAGAAAATATGCATCAGTTTCCCACAAGAAGCCAGAGGACAAGGAGAGAGAATTTAAAATCCTTTGTAGCAGAATATAAGTATTTCTCCCCCTCGCCCACACCGCTGCCACTGAAGTCTTCACAGAGAGCAGGCAATACTTGCACTAAGTGACAATGTGTGTGTGTGTGTGTGTGCCTTCAACTAGCCTGTCAATTTATGGTGACCCCATTAATTTCAAAGGGTTTTCTTAGGCAAGGAATGCTCAAAGGTGGTTTTCCCAGTTCTTTCCTCTGAAATATACCCTACAGCACCTGGCATTCCTTGGTGGCCTCCCATCCAAGTACTAAGCAAGACTAATCCTGCTTAGCTTCTGAGATCAGATGGGATCTGGTGCCTTGCAGTCACATAACTTCAGGATTCATATTTAATGATCTGATGGAAGAGGCTTTTTGGGAATCTTAGATGGTAATGTGGGTTTCTTGACTGATTTAAACATGTACTGAGCCAGCCAGCTGTGCTACATTTCAGGGCATTCATTCTCTTGAGTGGGATCTTGGATGTCTCCCCCCAAGTTCCATCATGATAGCATCACTGGAAGACAAGGAAAATAGTGGAATGAGGAAAAAACAAATGCTCATGCTTGAAAATATGACTGTCCTATTATCTGTATCTGATAACTGAGGTGATGCTAATGAGCATCAAACACTAGAGATGGTAGACACTTCAACAAAAGAATGACATTTTTTAAGGTTGTCTTAGAAGCTTTTGCTGAACTAGTACAGCTACCTGAGGCAGCATCCTTTTGAATTATTCAGATTTTAATTCCAGGAACAAAGAAGTATCAGATTATTGAGAAGGAAAGAAAAGACTGTGGGAATGTAGCAGCTTATAATAATAGCATTTGGGTCCTACTGGAAAATTAGATCTGCAATCTTACATATTCTCATGTGGAAATTAAGTCACACTGATATTATCTGCACTTACAAATACAGATAGATGGATTGGGTGGTCTCCAAAAATCCCAGATTTGCAGGCAAGGATGTATCTAATCATAAGTATTCTGGTCCACTGGGCAGAATGGGTGAACACTAACTGTCTCACTTGGAACACTGTAAATTGCCCTGTGTACACCACGATTACCAGATTTGGCAGAAACATACAGCTCAAACACACGGGTTTATATTTCATCTTTACTTCAATCATTTCCAGATAGTATACATGACTCTCCTCCTCCTGACTTTACCTTCACATCAAACCTGTGAGATGCTGCTCTGTACTTAGAGACCTTACTTCTGAGGATACATGGCTACAATTACACTGCAGCCTTCTCTTTAGCATTCTTTTTGATATTAAACAACAGTCCTCTGCAATGCAAAATGCACATGAGGTTTAATCATGAATAAAAATGCCCTCACCAGGCAGAGTGTCTTTTGAAAGTGGATAATACTACCTAAAATTTATTGAAAACTGCTATTGTGTCTGTACATGCAGAAGACTTTGGAGACAGTTATACAGATTGATAGTAAAGTAATCTGGGGTATGGCTACAGTTAGTCTACCACATCCACAGATTCTGTATCCATAGATTCAGCCAACCATGGCTTGAAAATATTTTTAAAAAAATCAAAAAATCAAAGTTTGATTTTGCCATTTTATGCAAGGGACATCATTTTACTATACCACTGTACATAATGGGACTTCAGCATACATGAATTTTTATATCCATGGGGGGGGTGCTCTTTGAACCAAACACCAATGGACACCAAGGGCCCACCGTACTCAGAAGTTTAGTGGATCTTACACGTAGGCAAGTGGCTGTAAGCATAAATCTCTAAATTCTGTTTCTAAGGCCATTTCCACACTATACTGTTATAGTGCTATTATTCCACTTTCAACATCCTATGAAATCCTGGGGTTTGCAGTTTAGGGAGGGGCATTTAGAATACTCAGCCAGAGAGCTCTTTGGCCTCAGTAAACGACAAACCCCAGAATTCTACAGAATGCTGAAAACGGAACACTATAACTGTAGTGCAGAAATGGCCTAACATTATAGATGTTGTTATATTAAAATGGAAACTGTAGAACCTCATTCTACATGCTGTCATTTCTCTGGTTTGGCCCAGGAGAGCATGTGTAATAGGTCATAAAGACTGGCCTATCAGTAGGAGTGATCCTCACTTAGACCATAATGTTTTAGAACCAATTACCATGAGGAGTCCAACCATTACATTATTAATAGTGGCTGGGGATTCTGAGAGTTGTAGTAAAAGAAATTATACAGGTTCTGCTGGCTGGTGCTGGAGGGACCATCAAGTAATAGCTGGGCTGTATGTAGTAGGTGCTTCTAAATCAAGTGTGGGCAACGTGACACCCTCCAGAGGTTGCTCGACTAGTTTCCATTATCCATTTCCTGGAACTATACTGCCTAGCATGATGGAAGTTTCAATCAAACAGCATCTGGTAAGCCACAAGTCGACCAGCCCTCTTTAAAATGGGACAGGTCAGATGAGGCTGGTCTGTACATTTATATTCTGCAGCCTTCTAGTGTTTGAAAAATTAGTACTCAGAGTACAACTCCAAAAATTCCCCCAGCGAGCACTGACCATGATGGCTGGAACATTTCTGGAATTATAGTCTAAAAAGGTTACTTCTCCAAAGTGCTCAATCTTCTAAGCTCCAGACATTTTGTCCCCGATTAGAATCTAAGGGTTTTTCCACATTACACTGTTACGGTTCTATTATTCCTCTTTCAACATCCTGTGGAATCCTAAGGTTTGCAGCTTAGGGATCTTTAGAATTCTCAGCCAGAGAGCAATTTGGCCTCAGTAAACTACAAACCTCAGAATTCCACAGGATGTTGAAAGTGGAATAATAGCATTATAATACTGTAGTACAGAAAGTCTTTAAGTTTATGCTAAGTCTACACTAACAGAGGATAGGAGCAAAAAACCCCCAGCTGATCCCACCTTGATCTTTGTATTGTTGTAACACAGTCCCTGCAAGCAATGAAAAGAGTTAATGTTGAACTTGCACTTCTAAAAAATTATTTATAATTTGGTCTCATTAAAGAGTGGTTGAAAATGAGACATAAGATGAAAACAACCTAATCAATCACTTCTGAAAGAGACAGTTGGATCAGGCTCACATTACAGAACAGCGTATAAGCACCCACTAGACAGAACAGAGAAAAAAACTCTTACATTAAAAGTGGCCTTGAACATATAAGAGAAATGTGCTGAAATACTAAGCTGGTGAGGTAAATGACAATTTTCCTCTGGATTAGAAGCTGAACAATTAAAAACCTGTAGATATAGTCTGGTGAATCAATAAAAAAAAAGGATGTTGACATGAAAGGGACGGAGGAAAAAATGAGGCAAAGGCAAGGAAATAAGAAAAAAAAGTTTTTTCTGGTTTTTAGTAAAGGAAAGTTACCCAGAAATTATTAAATAGGATTATGGTGCAAGTTACTGTCATGTTTATTACATATATTAAATAATAAGGCCAACTCAGACTAAAGTGTACTATTCAGAACACAATCTTCATGTTTACTCAGGAGGAAATTCAGCTGTGTTCAGTGTGAGTTTACTATCAGGACTGTAGCCATACTCCCTTTCAAGAGAAAATTGTTAAGGAAAAGAGTGTTAAGGGGAAAGAGTGATTAGCTTCACAATATCTCATGATTAATACGCTATGTGCTGTCTCTCTGGAAGTGCCCCTTCTTTGGTAGGAAAAAAATGGTTGAAAAGAAATCTGAGAGGGTACAAGTGGAAGACCAGAGCCTGCATTGCACATGCTGAATGTAGCGCTCTGCATGTGCAACTCTACACCACTGTCCCCACCAGCAGCCCTCAAGCCCAGAAGGAGGGATGTTGCTGTGGCCATTCACTGGCAGGGAAGGAGGGTGTGTGTGAATCAGGCAACCAAGAAGCTGCCCATGCTGGCTGCGAGGGGAAGAAAAATGAATTCACTCTTCATCTTGTAGAGTGATCTTGTTTCTTCTCCACTTGGTTGCATTTGGAACTAAGACCACTTCTTGGTTGCCTGAATTGCCCCTCCCCAGCCAGTAAGTGGACATAAATTAGCATAAATAGCATAAATTAACTGAAATGAAACATTCTCTCATCCTTATAACCTAGCCTCATTTACTGGAATAACAGAAACACCAAAGTGTCAAGAAGTCCATTTTTGGGTCTCAAAAATGCTTTTCTTTTAAATGGTAAACATTACAGGGAAGGCTACTGAAAAAAGGAAAAACAAAAGTATCAAGAATGTGTGCATGCGTGTGTGTGTGTGTGTGTGTGTGTGTGTGTAGAAGCTTCCAGGAACAAAAATTCATCCTCTTTTTGGGGGGCCAGAACAAAGTCAGTTGGGGATTCTAAAGGTGTCAAGGACCATAAAAACATTCTTGGATGGGGTAGGGAGAGATACTGCATTCGACTCTAGGAGCAGACTTTGTCCATCCCTGCTGTAGTGGTATAAGAAGCACATAGAAACAGCAGGGAGCTTGAGACTCAGGGACTTTGGCCATTTCTGCACTAGACTGTTATAGTGCTATTATTTCACTTTCAACATCCTATGGAATCCTGGGGTTTGCAGTTTAGGGAGGGGCCTCAAAGGCCCCTCCCCAGGATTCCATAGGATGTTGAAAGTGGACTAATAGCATTATAACAGTCTAGTGTGGAAATGGCCTTTATAAAATGTCCATCTGGCGTCATTATTACCTCTCCCAGAATGATAGTGAGAAAAACAGACACCCCCCCCCGCTATATCAACATGCTCCCAGAAGGCTTATGGCCTTGCAAGTTCTTACTCAGACACATGGGAAAAGTAAAGGCCACTGACGGAATGCATGCTTACACATACACACCCAAAAAGCCATCACATGGGATTCAGTTTGCCATGCCACATGAGCGGACAAGCATAGAGGGATTATAGATCAAGCCTTGTACAGCTCAGATCCAAATATTTGCATACAGTATCACTTGACTGAAAGGGAATAAACAGCTATTGAAGGACACTGGAATAAAAGCAACTATCTTAAAACTCACTCTGGTATCTAGATATGGTCTCATATATAACAGCGCTTTAACAATAAGAAATTGTCCAGGAAAAGCTGTAGGGGAAATCAGGCAGAATTGTTCAGTCCTAGGCAGGACAACATTACCAGGAACAGACGAACTTTTAACTTCAGAGAATTTTCTTTCATAATGTTTCCCTCCAATATCAAAAGATAACACTGTTGAGCACTGGCCTTCTGTTTCCATTACTCAAATACTTCCTTTTATTTTAGAGCCTGGATTCATTCTGTTTTCTTGGTACCAGCTGAGCCAGTGCAGGATTTGTGCTAACAGGAATACTGGAATTTAGGCTGCATTTGTGCTAATATCAAAGACTGGAGCATACTGAGTAGGCACAGGTCTTCTAATATGCACCAGTAAGCTCTAAATCTACCTGGTACCTGGTGGATCATTTTCCACACTACATAAGTGCAAGTACTCTTTTGTTTTTTTCCAGGTCTTGTTTCAGCAGATCCCACAGAAATACCAAGCCACTTGTGAACCATCATTGTTCTGCTTTATGCTGTGTTTTGGCCATTTAATTAGCTGCTTAGAGGGTTGCTGAAAGAAAGCCTGAAAAAGCCATATTGCTGATATGAATTTGAAAACAATCAGAGCATGGAAAAAAAAAGAAGATACAAAAATTTGAATGGGTTTTAAGATCTTTACTCATGAATAAAGCTTCTATGGGCTAAGTTAGTGGTCACAATGACCTTATTCTCCTTTGCCTCTGCCTCTCTGCAGCACTCAGTGGTTCCCAGAAATTGTCTCTGGAGTATTTCCCAGCCCACCAAAACCAATTGGAGTGCACACAGAGTGCTGCATGGGGAGTGGGAGATGCCTCCCCTAGTTCCACTGGATTGTGATATTCTTTCAGTAGAAATCCACCTCTGGGTCTTGCCCTAAGTTAGTTGTGAAAAGTGAACTCTTAAATGCATGATTTTAACTGTTAAAAATATTAGAGTATGGTATCTACTAGAAGTGAAGATGACCAAACTGAGGCTGCTGTACTTTCGACATATCATGAGATGATGAGACTCACTGAGAAAGAGACAATTCTTGGTATAGTGGAAGGCATCAGGAAAAGAATGAGACCACTCTACAGGTGGATTGATTCAATTAAGGAAGCCGTGGCCCTGAGTTTTTGCAAGACCTGACCAGGGCAGCTGATGACCTGGGATTTTAGAGGTATCTCATTCATAGGGCTGTCATCATAAGTAAAATTTGACTTGAAGGCAAATAAACAACAAGTCAATTTTCAAAAGAAATTAAACAGGAAAGTTACATATGGTTCCGTCTGTCGCTTTATCTGAAATCAAGAAAACCTTGAGCTATAGTTGCAGGATACTGCAAGCACAGCAATAGCATTCTTTCAATTAGGCTGTAGAAGTCTCTCAGAAGGATGGAGCTGGGATATGTAGTTCAGCTGAACTCAAGCTGGGCTAAATTCTTGGCATGACTACTTTAGAGCATCTGCATCATCTTCAGAATTGATGGAGGTATTTAAACTATGCACACTATACTGGGAATTATGCAGCTGAAAGTCCCTGTCAAATGAATGAAAATGACAAAACTGTGCAACAAACATACATGCACAAAGACTTCACTGGGTGAAGGTGAGCTTTATCTTCATAGCCTCAAATAAACACAGTTTTTACTGCCATGATTCCACCTTATTTGCAGTCTAGGATGGGGTATTGGGAATTACCAGACAGCTCTTCCTGCACCTTACCAAACTACAAATTCCAGGATTTCCTAGGATGAAACCATGCCAGTTGATGTAGAATCAGAGTACTGTAATTGTGTAGTATAGAAGTGCCCTAAGTTCCACTGCATTCTTCTTATTACTCAACCTTTTCCACTCCAGCTGTACGTACTGTAAGAGTGGATACCTGCATTTGCTTTCTCCCTCCCTGCTCCCCACTACCCCTTCCTCTTCTGTTATACTTTTTAGATTACAAGCCTAAGAATAGGCACTACCCTTTTAAAAGCTTATTATTATGATACTTTGCCAATCTTCATAGCTTGTCAGTGGGGCGAAATGTTTTAAATAAATAAATAAAGAATTACCACTACATTTAATCCCACAATGAAATTCCATTACATCAAACCACCAAGGTCCTTAAGCTACAGCATTAACTCTTAGATGTATTGATTTCCAGAAACAACCTAGTTGCTTTGCATTAGCACAGGTTTAAATGCCTTGCTGAAACCATCTCTTGTGGGGGCAGTTCTAAGGATCAAACAAACAGGTGAACTGTTAACTCTTAAATAGCACTCTCAGTGTAACCACTACAGCCAGTGAGGTCCAGCGTTAAAAAATGCAGCTAAAATTCAGCCAACTCATTCCTCTGCAGTTCAGTTAAATATTCAGCAGTCCATTCATTGGTACTGACTTCCCACTAATATGGGAATACCAGCATGGACTCAGTTTTAAGAAGTGCTAATTGTGCTCTGTGTCAAATAATTATAATAGCCTGACTCAGAAAAGCTATACATGCCTGCATAAGTCAATTAAAAAAAAAATCCAACAAGCTGTTGGGAAAGGGTTTTTAATAATGTACAGCACTGTTTTTATTTCTTGCCTTTTTAATGAAGGTGTTTTAAACTGTTACTTCTATAGATAGCTTCATTCTCTTTTAACTATAACTTTTTGTATGCTCTAAATTGCACGGTTTTGTTTGTATCTGTTTAATTCTTGTAAGTGACCTTCAGTTCCTCAATTATGGATGATGATGACAATGTTGCTGCTGCTGCTGGACTCTCCTTGCCCCACTGCATAACTAAGACTGAGGCTCCTACTCTCTGCTCAGGACTTAAGAACAGTAGCATCTCCAAGAATACCAGAACGCAGGTGCAAAACCTGCTAGATAATCTGATCTTTCATGTCTCTGTAAGAAAATCCCACTGAATTGAGTAAAACTTACAAACTCCCTGTTTGTAAGAACTCTGTTCTTCCTCCTGAAACTCCACAGAATATGGAGAATTTTTTCCACCTGCCCTTGTGGCATATATTTCCTGTAAACCTAGTCTAAAGAGATTTATATTAACAGATATCCTTAATATTCCCTGCCTCTGCAGCCCTGAATTAAATAAGCTAGATCCAACTGCTTAATTTTTTCTTTTTAATTTTCAGATTAGTATACTTTTGCACACCTGTATGTATCTCATGAGTATTCAGAGGTCACAATTTCCTTTTGAAGTGGCCTCATTTCTTCCAAAATGGCAGACACTGGACAACCCAAATCTGATTACTAGTGGGAATTGTGATTTTATTTGCTCAGACCCTGGAGGTAGGAACAAGTTTGTGCAGCAAGGTGAAGTCTGGTCTTAGGAAATAGCAAATCTATTTGGCAAGGAACTCAGAGGCAAAGTAGCTAGGGGAAAAGTGCAAAGTAATCAATGGACTGAGAAAGTGGAACTCAAAGGAAGGAGACATGAAGGCTTCAGTAAAAGAGGAGAAGAAAACAAGGTGGTTCATACAGGAGATTCTGAAGAAATTTCACAGTGCTTACTGCTGGAATGGCTATATGCTCTATTGTATGGCATGTTAGTAGGCTGGCCAAAGATAGAATGGCTAAAAGAACCGGGACTGAAAAAGTGGAATGAAAAGCAGTGACCTGAGAAAACAATAGGCATTTGTTACCTAGTGCTGAAGAAATAAGGAACCAAGAAAAAATAGTTCTAGGGCAAAACTTCCCACAGAACATTAAAGGAGAGATTTGACAGTATTGAAGGAAGGAAATGGACAGAGTAGGGGATTTCTAAGGGTTCCAAACTGTGAATCCAAGGGGTAACAGGACTGCTAGGCAGGGCTTTTTTTTTTCTTTTCTATTTTGATACCTAGGGGATCTACAGATGGGCACCAGGGGATATGCACTGGGTGAAACAAACCTGAAGAATGTTGCTCCCTCAATTTCCTTCTTGTTACTTTGAGAATTTTATTTTAAGTCCAACAACTGGGAAAGGGGGTCCACAGCTTTCATCAGATCATGAAAGGGATCTCCAAAGATTCTCAAAGTGAGCCAAGAAAAGATTAAGAACCACTAGTCTAGTCTCAGATGGGATTGCTCTATGTGTAAAGGCTGCAGAAAAAAACAAATTCTTTCATCAGTTAATCGCGGCTGCTATTGCCCCCAAAGCACTGAGGTTTGGAAGTGTTAGGGGCAACAAGGGCCAAAATGAAGCAGGAGAGAAAGAGCTGAATTTCATATGCTGATTTGAATTAGCTAACCAATTCATCGACTGCACATTTTTAGACCTTTTTAAAGGCTTGCTCATGCATGATTGATATGGTCCATCTGTCTATGTGCAGAGCTGGTGCCTCATTTAAGAAATTCATGTAGTATGTAGGTTAAATCTTTCCTAGCCACAAGCTACCTGTTTAAAGAAGAGTGGGGTACTGTTCATCTAGGTAATGCATTTTGAAACTTAAAGGTCAGTGTGTCCCCATCTCCCTGTTCTCAAAACCTGGCTGTCCTGGAGTTCACAGATACCGAAGTAATTTAGTGTTCCTTTTGGAATCTGCTAGCTAAAATGTCAGGGACTTGGCATGTTGCTTGGAACAGATCTTGTATGATTATTTTGCCAGTAGAAGAAATCCTACTCATTTAAGGCTCCCCATTTAACAGCTGTCAAAACTGAGGCACTGACAGGCCATGTTTTTTCTGGAGGCTGTACAGAATGAATGATTTAATCAGGACAGGCAAACTTATCTTATCCAAGAATGTGTTATTCTATATTCTGCTTCCAGAGGAAGTCCTGCTTTATTCATGGAGTTTTATGCAGAGTCCTGACAACACTGCCTTCCAATTGTAATTCTCTCGTGTTTTCTAACTGCTTCTACTATCTTTTTCATACTACTGAAAATCCGTTTGGGAGAAAAAAGATGGAATAGCTACACAACGTCTTTTTCTTGGTAATTCCCAACACTCTCTGTTCAGAATAAAGCACCAAGATTTCTGATTCTACATATGTTTGTGGTTAGTCAACAATTAGAATAAAAACAGAGCAGCAGAACTAAGAGAAAAGTGCCAGAAATTCTGCATCCTTAAAATATATATATATATAAAATGCCTTCCAAACGTGACAATTTGAGAACTGGCTTACCCTGATTTTCAAGACCTTGCTTGACAGAGCTGAATTAGCAAAAAATTAAAATACACAAATTATTTTTATTTGCTATCTACCTATTTACCTAGCTAACTTTTGTACATTTTGCTTTTCTGAAAGTCTAAGAGCTCATTTAGCTTTTATATATTTCATTGGATTCATATCCTAGGCACATTTACCTGAGAGTAAGCACTATTAACATAATAGTGCTTACTTCTAAATAAACATGGATAGGATTACTCTGTGTGTGTGTGTGTGTATGTGGGGGGATAATGAATTAGTATCTGCACATCCAGAGTTTTCTGAATATTGTTAAATTCATTTCCCTAGCGATGTAGGGAAGAAATGAAACGGCAGGTACCATCTCTGCACACCAAACACAAAGACGGAATTCACTGCAAGACTATGAAACTTCAGATGGGAGAAAAGGCTTGAGGTCTTTCACATTTTTATGGTAGGCTTTCATAAAGATTCAGATAGTTTCTGTAGTTCTTGAGTTACTTGGATATCAGTTATCTTTTGTAGAGAAAGTGCATCTATTTGTTTAGTGGGAAGTTTTTGATGAATGATTCTTGGAATGAATTAAACAGAGATTCTGAGAAGTACTGGGTATAACTCTAATAAATATAGGATGCAGATAATGATCTGCAATCTGAAACCCACCTGTGAGAAAGCCTAAATCTGGAGTTCCTTGTATAGCAGCTTGAGTCCAGAAAACACACACTGGAATACGAGAGCCAAGAAAATCCAGCAAAAGGCTTTCCCACTCTATCCACTCTCCGAAATGTTTATACCTTCAGAACTGAGATTCATTCTTGATAAACAGAGCAGAGGAAACTCATAGAAGAGATGCCTTTTGGCCCTCAGTTAAAACATAAAGTTTCCTTTTCAGTTCAAAGGCAGAAAACCCAGCATATAAGTGGATCAAAGAGGTTTCCTGCTGTTAATATCATACCCATCATGTCTGCATGTTGTCCTAGGAGTCATCTCATGATGGGGAAAAACAAACAATGGAGTTCAGCACATCTGTCATGGCATGACATCTAAGAAGCAAAGCAGGTGGTGACTCTGCAGTGAAATCCTTGCTTGCAGCCTCCATTTTGCTTCCCTCTAAAGCAGTGACTAGCACATGTCCATGTCACAGGACCACACTTCTGGTAGTTGATTGCTTGATGCAGATTCTTGCAGAGGTGGAGTATACTGATTACTGTATGAAGAATGGCAGGCTGGAACAAGCACCAGGTCATTTCTGATTTGGATTCATGAAAGGTATGGAATGCTGGAAAGCAGCCATACAGTGACCTGGGACTGCGAAGCAGATCCTGTATTGTATATGTACCAGCCATCATCATTCTGAGGATGAGCTCCATGCAATCTATACGGTCCTCTGCCCCTCAGTGCTTTTGATTTCCCGACGATGCACTGAATGAGTACACTGGTTTAAAATATGCTTTGTCTTCGGTTTTTTCCTCGAGCTAGGGGTGAAAAAAAGGAGAAATGTTAGGTAAGTTTTTGAAAGGCCTGAAAACTGTGGGCTCAAATCTGTTGCTTCCAAGATGAAATAGAAAAGAAAGTTTCAAAGAAGTTTTCCTCCATGGAACAAGACAGTTATCTAAGGCACAGAAATATAAGGCAGCCTCATATCTCTGAAGAATCAATGAACCATCTTCCTGACAAGTCTGTCTTACATTCATTCACTTATATCCAAGGTCTTATCATAACCTCATATGCATCACATCATAATGCAGCTCAAGTGGAGGGTAACGGAAGTGTAACTTGCAGGACCTGTACCATAACCACCAGTTAGAGCGAAGAGGTTGGCTTTCCAGGAAACATGTCTCCTGAGTTTCTGCACACAGATGTGCAGCCCAGTATAATTAGCTGTATTTTGCACTATGGCATCCAAGGGCATCCTGGAGGTTCCCACAGATGGCCTTGTTAATCACAGTTTTCCACATTAAGGGGAGGGTGGGTGGTCAAGGTACTGAGCATTGTTAAGGGTTGCTACCCAGAATGTCGTTTCTTTTCTATCTCATATTGCATTTATGGCTTGGAGTTAAGTATCTTGTAGGAGTATATTCTACAAGGAGAAGCGGGTGCCTTAGACTGCCTAATTACCCATTAAAATGCTTGGAAATTTAGGTACTTACAATCATAATTATCTGAGCTGGTCTTTGTGTAATGGCTGGCCAACTCTGGGTTAAAGTATTAGGCAGGAGTTGGCAGTTGGGGACAATGCCCTTTTAAATACTAAGATAGGACAGATACAACTAACCAAGACAGAGCTCAAATCTCACCTTATTGTTTATAAAACAGATTGTTAAAAAATCCACAAAAGACTTAATGAACCATGAAAATTCTGAAGATCCTGGCAGTGATATCTAGATACAGGTGTCTCTTGCAGACACCCTAGATAAAAGGTTCCCCCTAAAGAAGCACTGTATAGCCTGAAAAACACCAGGATCTTGAATATTTCAATGGCTCTGCAGATCTCCTGTCCTTTGTGCTGGCGTTTAGTGCCATCATTCTCTTTTGTGGCTTCCAATAGTTCTACTTTGTCTCTCACTTAACATACCCATTTTTGAAAGCAAAAAAGCCAACTGTTTCTATGAAAAGAAAGAATGAAATCTTGAACCAGAATAATATAGGACAAACATAAGAGAGTAATTCTCAATTTTCATAATATATTCTCTGTGTAAAATTTGGCTTTTGCTGGCTAAATTGTGCAATTCCTTTGCTTTTGTAGAACCCCAAGAGTGGGCTTTAAGCTGATTTGCACACAAGGAAAAATGCTCCATGAAGATGAATGCTTGGGTAACTTAGGGAGGGAACTGGCTGATCTTTTTTCAGCCTCTAAAATGTTAGTACTGCTTTAAATAAAACAAGTCAGAGAATAGTTCTGGACATAATAAGCTAGCTGACTATACTATAGTTTACGGCCAAGAGGCAGCTAGGTTGTACTGCACCATGCTGCAGGGTGCAATCATACATATAAGAGAATTCTTCCACTAAAAACTTGTTCCCAGTAATTCAAACATCATTTTTAAAAAGACAACTAGCCAACAGAGCCCAGGAATCTGAAAAGAGCTTGTAGATCAGAGCATAGGAACCTGAATTAAGCTTGTAGATCAACACTTTCAAAATCTAGGCCATATTCAGACCAGAAAGGCTTGTTGTACACTTGAGAATTGTGGACACAGCAGCAAAACGTTGGTGATGGTGGGGAGAGAACACAACAGGGGGTGCAATGAGCCTAAGAGGATAAAGAAGCATGACTTCTTTTTAAAAAGAAAATTGAGAAAGTCAAAGTTATGGGTGGGAAAGAGGACCAGCCTGCTGAAGTCCTAATTGTCAGAATTACCATTTTTTTCTCCCAGTCCTACCAGTAAATGGGTAATTTCCCCAAGCAATCATGAGATTATTTTGTATTGCATTGACTATTTAATTTTTTTACATATTGGCATTTGTTCCATTTGTATTCTGCCTCCCCTAATGTGGTCAAGGTGGTGTATGCAGCCCTCTTCTTCCCCAATTTATTCTCAAAACAACCTTGTGAGGTCAGCGAGTCTGGTTAAGAGTAACCAGTCTCAGTAAAAATTGCTAAGATCTATACAGGAGGGAATGAGAATTGCTGGAAATGTATATCTGAAAAAGGTTCGTTTTATCATTATTGATGGAATTGTAAAAAAGCAAACAAATATTAGAAAACTATTCATATAGAAATCATAAAATCATAAAGAAGAGCTTGTATTTATTCAATCTGTTCAATGCCATGGAGAGCTACATTGAGAAAAGACATAAGAAAATTGTACTCAATTTGATAACTAACGCTAGAATTCTTTTTGCTAAAGAATGGAAAAAAGAAGAGGCTCTTACTATAGGTTTGTGAATTATGGAGATTTATGAATTACTGGAAATGGATAAGTTGGCAATGTCATTGAAAGACAAATCATTAGATAATTTTAAAAAACAATGGGAAGATTTAATTACATATTTTGACCAGAAATGGAATCCCTTAGCTTTTAGAGATTGAGTCAGATAAGATGAAGTTTTACCTTTACTGGAGTTAATCCTGTATTTTTCTTGTTTAGTTTGTGTACTGAGTATTCTATTTTGTTATATGTTGTTACATTCGTAATTTGTGTAGATGTTACCCGCAACCAAACAATAATTGTTATCTACTATGTAATAATAATAATAGTAATAATAATAATAATAATAACAACAGCAACAGAGTGACCAATCTCAGATCACTCAGTTGTTTCATGGGTCAATGTTGATTTGAACCTTGATCAAGATCCTGGTCCAGCACTCTGAGCTCTATGCCACACTGTCTCTGAATATAATTAGATGGCAGCAAACCTGACTTTTGAGTATGCTTCAAATTCATTTTTAGAACAGCAGTGGTGACACCATACCTGAATGGGAATAAACTACAACATCACGTCATGATATGGCTGCTATGCTCTTGGGGGACTTATAACAGAATGCCACAACACCTTACAAAGCAATGTGTATGTTCAAGGCAATTAATTGCACTAGCCCATGGATTAAACAGGTACCTACCTGAGTGCTGGAAGCCTGAACCTCTATAACCTGGGTCCTTTTGAAGCTGTATTTCCTTCAGAGAGAAGATGGAGGCAGCTGGAGGAAAGGAGGTGGGGAGACAAAGAGAGAAGGATCAAGAATGCATACAACATTATAAATGAGGAACCTGACAGTGAAGTGTCATTTCAATTAAGCTTCAATTGAAAGGCAAAAGTGTGGATTCTATTTCTCCCAGATCCCATGTATGTTTACTCAGAAGTTCCAGGATAAAACTCTCAAATAAGTGTCATAGATTAGCTGCACTAGTGTGGTAATGCTTCTGTTAGTTGGTGCTCATCTGAGTGCTCTGACAGCAAGAACTCCTCCTTCCTCTTCTTGTGCTGTTTTGAAAAGTGAGATATGTCCTGCTCTCTGACTTGTCCTTTCCCCCAACTTTATATAGTTTTCTCTTTCAAGGCTATGAGCTGCTTCTTGGCATTAAAATTTGTACCAAGCTCAAAAGAGGTAAGAAACACTTAAGAACAATGAAATGAAGAGATTGTTAGCCCCTCCCTCCAGAAGAACTGCTCCTGCTCCTTTATGGCACTTATGGCTGCTGCTTGCAACAATAAGTGGTTTCTGGGAGCATCAGGGAAGTGTCTTACCATGATTAACACATACAATTACTGTTTGAATTTTAGACTGGTTATGCTTCTTTCTAATGAAAACTCCCCCACCCCATGCTATCTTCTGTATGATGCAGGGGCCTTCTAGAGAATGTTTTTATCTGTGCAATTGCCCTTATTCAAACATGGAATTTCGTGAAGGATCAAGATGGTAAGGATCAAGAGGATTCATTTGTAACCCTCCTGTTTCTTCTGTCTCTCTTCTAACCACCAAAATCTACCTCGAAGGGAAAGGTGGAATAACTGTACAATGTTTTTTGAGTGTTACTGCTAGGAGTCTGGAAACAGCCATGGATTCATGGTCAGAAAGCCAAACTTACAGACATCTCCTGAAATTCAGTAACTGAGCTGTGCAGATGAGAATCCATCTTCTTCTAGACAGCAATCAGGTGGGTAAAGCATGGCTTGTAGACTGCAAAACCCCCCTGCAGTTTTTTCAAAGGCTGTGACCCATCCCAGTTTCTGGCACCATTTTCAGGAAATTTTCTGTATGAAAACTGCCCCAATTTGCACGCAGATGTGGTATTTTGCCTCTCCTCAGATCCTCAACTTTTTGGCTGTTTTCTTTTGCCTCAAAAACGGTGATGCACTGGAATGGTGTGCTGGATTGTCCTCATGCAGCCCTTGGGGTTGGGAGGGGGGCAGAGGTGAAAACTGGTGCAGTTGCACTCTCCTGATCTAGAAAATATGCATACATTGGTGTTTTCATAATTGACAATGAAGAGAATTTGGGTGCTTAAGCTTTTTTCTTTTCAGTAGTCCAAAAAAAGAGAAAACCTGGCTGTGCTCCTTGACAAAGGAAAGGCAGGCAAGTTAAGCTGGCCTCTGTGGTCAAGTTTCAGTTAATCACTTACTCTCAGGAAGGAGATGCACTCGTTCGCCGAGGGTCATGAAGTACGGGTGCCTCAGGGCTGACTCAGCAGAAATGCGTTGTTTGGCTTCATACTGAAAAAAAGACAGAGGGGCTGTTCATTAAACTAAAATGTGTGTGGAGATTTAAATATTTTGGATTTACAGATTGTTCTTAGGCCATTCCACACTAGACTGTTATAGCGCTATTATTCCACTTGCAACATCCTACGGAATCCTGGGGTTTGCAGTTTCATTTTTTAAATTTTTTTTTTATTAATAAAAATATACTTTATTAAACATACAAATAAACAAAAACAAAACAAAACACACACTAGACACACAATAAAAAAACACAACAATACAAAACAAAACATACAACCACACTTATCAGTAACAACAGTTCTTAATACATAGAATGATACCCCTCCTTCTTTTCAACAGGAGGGGATCCTGCTTCCCATAATTTATACTTCAAAATATTATACAAACCTACATACAAACCATTCATCCCTGAGCAATTCTTCTAATTTCTTGCTCCTATCTTCACTCTCTCAAACATATACTAACATACTTAACTTCTTCCACCGAACCATTGGAGAATCTACATGAACTCTTCTTGTATCCCTAAAATCCTTCTTATTCAATTGATCCTTTTACTGGTATCACTGCTTCCACCTTGCTAACCTAAATCCAACCTATAAAGCAATTCCTTACATCTTTTCACCAATTGTATGACATTAAAAAATTTAATATACTATTTTAATTTAATTAATTTAATTATTAATTACTTTAGTAATTCTACAACCACTCCAATACAAAGATCGATCAATACTTAATCCTACTTAAATCTAATTGCTCATTTCCCTTATCCATCAATATAAATACCAAACCATTAATTCGACAAACTTCCTAGCTATCTAGCCGCCTTAGTATAACTAACTAAACAACCCTATTAAAGCAGCTTCCCCTACAACAACCCTATTAAAGCAGCTGGTTGGCCCCTCCTGAAACTGCAAACCCCAAGATTCCGTAGGATGTTGTAAGTGGAATAATAGCGCTATAACAGTCTAGTGCGGAAATGGCCTTAGATTTAAGTTTCGGTATAAAGATACATCTGCTCCCCAAACTCCTATTAGAGGTGCAATTAACAGCATCCCAACACACAGAGAGTTTAGTACTGAGTTTCATGTATCTTTTCCCTACTTACATTTTGACACCTACTGTGAAACTGCAATTCACCTAATTGCCTGTGCACTTGAGAGCCAATGCTATGTGCTTTGTGAGGTCACCTTCGTTGATTTAACAAACCCATGACCCTTCAAATCCCATCATGCAGTTGTGGCCTGTTTCTTCTGTTGAAGGCTACATTTAACAGTTATCCACTCCTCTCTGCACATAGAGACAGAATAGAGTGTAGTGGTGAAGAAGGAAGTACTGACAACAAAGGCACTTGGGCAAGTCCACCTCTTTTAATCTACCCTACTATGCTGGTTTAGTCTTGGCTGCAGATACTGACTGTGTTAGCAAGTCACAACAGGTCATGGGGGTGTTACTGAAATCTGTCTTGTTGTGATATATAAATGCACTCTTTTAAAACCAGCCAAATTTTGTTTACAAGCCACAAACTGCAATCTGAATCTATAGTTTGTTACTGGCTTGTTCTAGCTTGCTAAAACCACGACTTGTGACATCCAAACCTACAGTTGTGGAAATGGTCATGGAGACTGTGGGAAACACAAATGGAGAAGACACACCAAGATCTGTTTAGTTGTTTGGTGTGTAATTTGTTGCTTTAAGCTAGTGCTACTCAAGTGGTGGACCAGTACAAGTTCACGAGCCATCAGTTGCTTGTCTGCAGTGAGTTTTTAGGAAAGAAAGAAACAATTGTAGTCAATGGGTACAATTTGGTGCCAGTCCCTGGCTCATTAAGGAAAAAAAATCATTTGTCTCCTGCATCAGAAAGCCTGAGAAACACTGGCCTAAGCAAGAAATCATGGTTAGCACAAGTCATGCCTTATTGTCTGTTAAGTGCAAATATGCTCATTACTTTGCAATGCAATCCCATGCGTGTTTACTCAGAAGCAAGTCAAGCTCCATTCAGTAGGCTTGCACCAAGGTAAATATGGATTAGATTCTAACCTTAAGATCTTTGAGGGAGACTAATAAATATTATCATCACTGTCATCCTGTCTATATATAGTGCAAACAAATATACTTTTATGGTTTATGTGATTATGGAAAGAATAGGCTTTGAAGTCAATAACAAATGGGGGATGTGGGATAAGAAGTGTTCCTTGGCTTCCAAACATAAACCTGAGCAAAATGTTTTCTTCCACCCATCCATTTACTTACCAGGAAAAATACAACTGTACTTGAGAAACTCCATATTTTAGATTTTTCAGTTTGGCTTAGCTAGAATGGGAGAAGCTAATGGGAACAAAACAATGTCTCCCAGGAAAGGCAGAACAGGAGCAAAGAATCTTGGCAGCTGAGACCAGCCAACCACCCAGAAACATCAACAATTCTCTTGATTTCAAATGATTTTGATTTAGGAGACTTGTTAAGATCAAAGATCAGATTGAGAATAGAGGAGCCATTGTGTTAGTTTCCCATTATACGGCAAAACATTTTGTGCTTCCTTGTCCAAATCCTTCTTCTACAAACTAGTTTGTGTATTAATTTCCACTTTGGTCATTCCTATCCTCATTGAAATTTTATCTTACACATCGTGGATGTTCCCACAGATTATATTTATGAACTCTTGATTAAAGTCTACATGCAAGTTTTGAATAACTTTGGGAAAGCTAAGTTGATACCCCACTCCCTAACCTGTGGATAGGCAGGCTGACTGTTGTCTAGGCCATGATGTGGCTAGTGGCAGTGCTGACAAAGAGATCCAGGCAACACACACACACACACACACCCTAGCAAATCTCAATGTCTTGATTATGCAGCTTTTGCTTCCAAAGTACATGTGAAGAATAAT
Source organism: Cyclura pinguis (assembly GCA_030412105.1). Classification (NCBI taxonomy): domain Eukaryota; kingdom Metazoa; phylum Chordata; class Lepidosauria; order Squamata; family Iguanidae; genus Cyclura; species Cyclura pinguis. The sequence goes on from CM059602.1 coordinate 58,156,737, forward strand.
TCTGTATATGATTACCAATGCCAGGATCATACATGCCAAATTATGGAAGAACAAGCAGATACCACAAACAGAAGATTTAGTTAATAGAACTAAGAGACATGGACAGATTAACAACAGTCTTGCAAGGAAAATCACAAACCAGAAATGAGGAGGAATGGAATCCTATTGAGAAGTATATTTTTAAGCGGGAAAATGTTTCCTAAAAAATTTGAGTCAGAGAACAACAAAGAAGTGGGTTCTCAAAACATAGATACAAGCTGATAAAGAAAAACAGATAAGAGCATATGACAAAATATCAACATTTATTTACTTTAAGTTTCAGATAAAAGGAACAATTGAAATAAATCAGCTTACAAAGACAAATTAAAAGTTACAGTATACGGCAGACATAAGTAAAGCAGTAGATACCAAAAGTTAATGATAATTTATCAGAACGGGGGGAAAAAAAAGGTAAAGTGAGGATTAATAAGAGGATGATAACAAACTGAACTAAGGGAAAGTAGGGAAGTAAATTAATAAACAGCTACATCATTCATAACTTGAGAAGATCATATATAGTGAACCAAGTGTGTAAGTTATGAACGATTGGCTACAAATTAGAAATTGTTAAGAAGGGATGTAAGATGCATTCTGATCACTAATCATGCTGATTATCTATCATAATGATGATTTTTTTTTAAAGATTGTAACATTATCACTAATTTCAGTTATAAATGTTCTGTTTTATATAATAATTTGATGTTCAAGATATAAATGAATAAAAAATACTATTAAAAACAAAAAACAAAGTACATGTGATAGGTTCAGTATAATTAAGCATATGGTTCCATGGAGGCTGGCCTGGCATGCCAATTTGCACCACTGCTGGACTACCCCTCTCCCCAATCTCCGTTCCTACCCTCTAGCAGCAGTAATAGCTCAGTGTTGGTGCTAAACTGAGCTGAGGACTGTGTGCCTCAATTTGCCACTGCTGCTGCCTCATCCTTAATACATGCATGGGTGCACTGGGCTCCAACTTTTGAGTATTGCCTAGTGGCTGGAAGGGGCCATAAGGCACCACCTGTCTGATCTTGGAAGCTAAGCAGGGTCAGCTCTGGTTAGTACTTGGATGGGAGACTCCAAAGAAATACCAGTGCTGTAAGCCAAATTTCAGAGGAAGGAACTGGCAAACCACCTCTGAGTATTCCTTGTTGCAGTCTGAAAGGGGTGGAAAAAAATAACTGCAGGGAAGGAAGAAGAAGGATCTGTTGTTGTCTGCTGCCATGTGTGTGCCATGTTTGTCTTCTTGCCACAAAACCTCACTGACTACACTTGCAGAAAGTGCAAACTGGTGGCTGTCTTGGAAGAGCAGGGTCATTTTCGCACTGGACTGTTATAGCGCTATTATTCCACTGTCAACATCCTCTGGAATCCTAAGGTTTGCAGTTTTGGGAGGGGCCTCAGGCTATAATTGCTATAACAGTCCAGTGCGAAAATTGCTGAGGTCAGTGCACCTCAGTTACATGTTGAGACTCTTCCTATACATCAGCGAACATGAGGACCTCCTGGATAGAACAGAGGGAGAACTGATCCTATAGAACCAACAGGAACAAACTGACAATAATTGTAACACTGAAGGAGCACCCTGGAGAACAGTTACGTGCAAGCACAGACCATGCACAATGGTTTGGAACTGCTCTAACTAAGCAATCACTTCCTACATCTTCCTGAAGATAACAGTGGTACTCAGGTGCAAACAGGAAACCAGCAGCAAAAGATGGAACCAACCTAATCACCAACTGCAGTAAAAAGAAAAGAAAGGTGCTAGTGGTAGAGGATTCATTGCTCAGGGGTACACAAGTGCCACAGGACTGGAGTTTAAAAAGGGGGTGGTGGTGAAAAAAGAAGATCCAAGGAGCTTGACCTCAATATCAGGAAAAATATCAGAATGGATTATACAGGACTCCATTTGCAAGCATTACAATGACAATGTAGTGATTAGTAGGAGCCAGCACTGATTTGTCAAGAACAAATCCTGTCAAACTAATCTCATATCTTATTTTGATTGAATCACTAGTTTAGTAAATGTTGGGAATGCTGTGGTTGTCATTTATCTGGATTTCAGCAAAGCATTTGATAAGGTCCCCTATGGTATTTTGATTAGCAAACGGACTAAATATGAAATAGATGGAAACACCATCAGATGAATCCATAACTGGTTCGAAAACCATGTTTAAAGAATTATTGTCAGTGGCTGTGCTTCAGACTGGAAGGAGGAAGGTCTCAAGTGAAATGCTGCAGGGTTTTATCTTGGGGCCAACATTCTTCAGTATTTTTTTATCAATGATTTAAATGACAGGGTGGACAGAATCCTTATCAGATTTGCAGTTCGTACAAAACTGGGAAAGACAGCTAACACATTAAAAGATAAAAACAGAATTCAAAAGGGCTTTGATAACTAGAAAACAGGGCTGAATAAGAATAATACATTTAGGCCACAGAAACCAAATGTACAAGTACAGGATGGGAGATACTTGGCTCAGCAGCATGATATGCGAAAAGGACCTTAGGATTATTGTCGATCACAAACTGAGCATGAGCCAGCAGGCTAATACTGTGGTAAAGATGGCAAATAATACTTTGGCCTTTATTAATATAAACAGTTTCCAAGTCATGGGAAGTAATATTCCCCCAGAATTTTTTGTTGGTCAGGCCTCATCTGGAGTACTATGTGATCAGTTCTGGATGCCTCATTTCAAGAAGGTTATAGACAATTTGGAGCAAGTTCAGAGATGTTCGATGAGGATGATAACAAGTACCAAGAACAAAACATATGGTGGGAAGTTGAAGGAGCTTGGTGTGCTCAGCTCAGCGAAGAGAAGACTGAGGGGGTGACATGATTGCACTCTTTAAATATCTCATAGGCAGCCACAAAGAGGAGGGTTCTGGCTTGTTTGCTGCTGCCTCAGAGGGCAGAAGTAGTTTTAATGGTTTTAAGTTACAGGAGCGTAGATTTTGATTGAATATTAGAAGGAACTTCTTGATGATAAGACCAGTTCAGCAATGGAATCAATTGCCTAGACAGGTGGTGGGGTCTCTTTCTCTGGATGAATTCAAATAGAGACTGGACAGCTACCTGACTGGATGCTGTAGCTGGAAATCCTGCATTTAGCTGGAAATTGGAGCTGATGGCCCATAGGGCCCCTTCCAACTGTAATATTACATGATTCTTTGAAATTCATGGAGTCACCGCAAGTTGATAGGTGACTTGAAAGCATGTGCATGTATGCATACAAACACACACACACACACACACACACACACACACACACAGATTAGTAGCTGAAGAAAATGGTACCCTCGGAGGAATTACTCTTCAGCTGATGGATGATGTTTGTCTAGTAATAGATTATATCTTGAGCATCTAAACACCGGATTTTAAAAAGCAAATAAGACCAATCAGTCATATTCACACTTTTGTTCCAATTCAAGTTTTTTTTTTTTACTGAGTGCACAAATGTGTGTTTTGCTCAGGGTAAAAGAGAGATCCTTGGGTAGTAGCCAGACTTTTTGTTTTCAAAAATGGAAATAGGCCAGCGGCTCTTTGTTCCAGCATGCATCTCTAGGTTTAATTTGATAACCCATACAACCACTAGTAAATCATTCCATATGCAATATCCATCTTGAAACCATGTTTAACTGCAGATCCCAAGCCACAAAACATCTGACCTAACTTGTGGACTTTCTTGTTGCCTACCATCTTAATTTGTTTGGACCAGCTAGACTGATGATGATTTCTGAAGAAATGAAAAGCTTGCACAATTCTAAGGCATTTTGGATGATCCTAATAATGGTTTTGCTCAGCTGTGGATGCTTATGTTTTCCTCCTTCTCCTCATGGACCAGCACAGCTACGTCATTGTTGTTGTTCCTGTTGTTGTTATTATTAGGCTGCTTGTCTGGGATACAACTGTGGCTAAGTAACAGCTAAACAAATGTGCTGGGAGCATCTCATAAGGGGATGATTAAGTAGAGGTGATTGGCAGTTAGTTCTGCAAGTATCTCTCTAGTCTTTTTTAAAGTGTCAGAACCCCTTCAACGTACGTGTAGCTCTCAGCAAACCAAGTTACGCAGCTCCTTAGGTTCCTAATGAAGTATTTCAGCAGTAATTTAAACAGGCTGAAACAGCATATACTGCCTTCTTCTACATTTTTTTTAAAGTTTATGAGGCCTGGAGTGATGATCACTTTTTAGGTCTCTGAGCTTCTATGAGTCTTGCCATTCTCCCACCAGGATCCCCTCTTCCAAGTCCTTTCAGTGCTTGCTGCATAGAGGAAATAGACATTAATAACAAAAGTCTAGAATGCTCCCTCATGTCAGAGTTTAGAGTGCAGCACCCAGAATCCCAAACTGGTGGAGGAGATTTTGGAAGCTGTACTCCACAAAGTAACATTTGTAAAGTTCTGCCCCTCTGCAGTAGCTGCTTGCAGGTTTCTACTAACTCTCCAGAGCTTCTCCTAGAATTTATTCCCCATTAAATCCTAGCTAGGAACCAGTTTCAATTTTCTTTGTGACACGTATCAACATTCTAACCTGCTCTTTTTTTTTTAAAGCTTTCTCAAATCTCTGAGAAACCGAAGCTAATTTTTAAGTGCCTTCTCTTTTAGGATACTATAGCAATAGTAATATTAAAGTAGTTAGGTCAATGGATAATAAAGTCTTATAGAGCCAAACTGTATTTATTGCAGGTTTCAGAGGTTCCATGTATAAAGTTTTTTAAACAGATGCTATTCATTTCATATGCCATGTTATTAATAGTTGTGCTCTGGATATTTGTTATAGTAGGCCAGCTCAAACTACCACTAAATGTGGCATATAACTATTTAAAATAAAAATCTTATTTTGGATGAACTGGCAAAATTATTGTTTATACTAGCAAATGTGGGAAACTGATGACTTGACCCACTACTTCAGTCATCTCTTTATGGTGTATCGCTGGAATTTAGAGAAGGAAAGGAAAAAGAAAATGCACTTTTTCCTCTTAAAATAATTTCAAAATAATTTCCATTTGGCAGGGGCAGCGAACCTGTTGTGTTCCAGAAGTTGTGGGACTAAAAATTCCCATCATTCCTAACTGCTAATATTAATGGGAGCTTGGAGTCCAACAATACCTGGAAGTTTTTAGTCTCTGTCACTCGAATCATCATCTTTGACATTCACTGTTGTGTGTCTTCAAGTTATTTCTGACCTATGGTGACCTTATAGCAAACCTATCACAGTGTTCTCTTGACAAGATTTGTTCTGAGAATTTTTGCCTTTGTCTTCATTTAAGGCTAAGAGAATGTGAATCGCCCAAGGTCACCAAGTGGGTTTCCATGGCTGAGAAGGGATTTGAATCCTGATCTCCACTATGTTACTCTATGCTGGCTCATTTACCTCTGAACAATACAATTATGGCTATGAGTCATGATGACTATATATTATCTTCAGTATCAACAGCAACATGCCTCTGAATAACAGGTTTTGCTTATGGGCTTCTCAGGATCATTTGGTTGGCCAATGTGGGAACAGTTTCCTGGGGCCCTTTTACACTATATAATTACAGTCCTGCTTCTACTTTAACTGCCATGACAGCACCCTATTGAACTCCTGGGGTTTGCAGTTTGATGAGGCATTAGATTTCTCTGGAAATATAATTTAAATATACCTCCCTAAACTACAAATCCCATAATTCCATAGAGTGTTGCCATGGCAATTAAAAGTAGAATCACAGCACTATAACTGGGTAGTAAAAGCGTCCTTAGATTGCTTTTGATCTAATCCCATAGGGAAGGCTCTTCTTCTGTTCTGGAGAACAGAAGCAGGCACGAAGAGGGCTCTATAAAAACATCAAGATGAAAAAAAAAGGCCATAGAAGGGATGCTTAGAGGAGCAGTAGAATGCCACTTGGATTGATCCCCTTGCAAGCGTATTTCCAGTTGGCAAGCACATTTCCAGTTGCAAGCATATTTCTAGTTAGAAACGTGGAAGAACATGTCCAAGCATATTTCCAAGCATATTTCCAGTTGGCACTGGAATGCCTGGGCATTCAAGCTCTCCCCCTAAAATGTATAGGAGACAACTAGGGGTACTCATATTACACATACCAGGAGGAGATTCATCAACAGGTCGATCCCTTCTGTATCCAGTCTGCAAAAGAAGAAATGTGTTTCATGTATTTGTGAAGTTCTGCAGGGAGCTGGATATTATTAGGAACAGCACACTTGGACGTCTGAGCTCTACTGCTCTCCCCCACCAGAAGAAATATATGTTAATTATTAAGAAAATACTTGTCCACAGTAGGCAACTGAGGCTCTTTCTTGGAACAGTGACAACACAACAGGCATAAAAACGTGTGTTTGCCCTGGCAGACTGAACTTCAGAGCACTAACACCACCTAGTGGCAATCCCAGAAAGACTAATATGAAGAAGGTGATTTTACAGACTCCTCTCAGCATCTTGAAATAAAATGGATGGATAGTTCATGCTAGAATAGAGAAGTCTGCAAACCTGCTGACTGCAATGAAGATTACTGATTTCCTGTTCTGCCGATTAACAGAAATCCTAACATCGCAGTCATTTATTCCATCTTCCTGTTTCTGTACAGTGAGACTGAGGCTTGCTTCCCCTCCTAGTCTTTTCCCGCAGAAATGCATTATTGAGAGGGTCTGTTCTCCTTTGCAGGATGGTACTTTTACCTTGGCACATGATTTATCAATGGCTGGGCTCGATGCTGTGTAAAATTATATGTCTTGAATTCCTCATTGGATGTGATACCAGGCCAGGTTTCTTCTGTAGGAGTGCCTGTGAGGGAAAAAAAGATGGGTTGGAGACAACAACCAAGGTTGAAGATGTCTATTGGAAACATTTAGGGGAATCCTGAAAATTGAAAAAAAAAAATTAGAATCCTGAAAATCCCAGCTAGGAACACACAACAATAGAAACTCAGCCATCCATCAAGTACCACTAGCACTTAAGTCCAATTGCTAGGTCCAACTAGAGTACAGTCAGCCCTCCACATTTGCGGGTTTCACTTTTGCAGATTTGATTATTCACAGATTATTTGCTGTCACCTCTGCTGCCTCCCTATGCCATTTTTAATAGGGACTGCAAGCCTCATGAGACTGAGACACCATGAACAAGGCTTGCAAGTCCCTCTTAAAGATGGTGTGGGGCATCAGTGGAGATGGCAGAAAGTCCTATCAGCCACCCACTTCTGCCTTGGGAAGGAACTCTGATGCCTCAGAGGAATCCATGGTGGGCTGAATATGATGATCATTCTTCTTTGTGTGTGTTAACCATGGTTTGGGAGAGCCTAGAGTTATTCACGGTTTTTCCACTTTCATGGGGGTTCTGTGCTCCTAACCCTAGCGAATGTGGAGGGATGACTGTATACTTATTGAATTCATGGGATTTTCATAAGTATTGACTTTTCATTCAGCAATTGATTTAACAAGTTAAGGAACCTATGTTTCTCTCAATATTTTTGAACTCCTTATTCCCTGAGCCTGGCCAAAAGTGATATGATGGGAACAGTCATTCATCAAACTCTGGACGACCAAACGTTCCTCTCACCCTTGCCTTAAAACTCTGCATCCTTGCTCTTACTACTTCACTTATAATCAGCTCTCCATGTTCTTTCCTCCCACGACTTCCCTTCCTTTCTGTGTCTTCTCTCACACCAAATCCTTGCAGAATAAACTCCACTTTTTTTGAGAATCCAAATCTTGGATGCAAATTTAGGGGCCTTTCACACCACACAATCATAGTGCTATAATTCCTTTTGAACTGCCTTGGTTCCATCCTATGGAAAAAGTGTAAACATTTGCCATAATGCTGAATTGTTTCTTGAGCAGTGCTCTATACACTATGTTTTTTCACCTGCCAAAGAGATCTACTGCTTTCCATATTTAGAATATCAAATGCTACAGTTTATGCATCTTCTGCTATCTTCTTCTCAGCCCACACCAACAAAGAGAGAATGGAGAGAACTCACCCAACATCCTGAATATTAAATGTAGCTCCTCCTTCACAGTAGCTCCAGGGAACATAGGACGTCCCGTGACCATTTCGTAGTGTATGCAGCCCACACCCCTAGAAGGATAAATATTTTTGAAGCACAATGGGATTCAAAAGTATGTAAAACAATCAGGTCCTGCATGGCCTCTTATCCTGCTAAGCCTTTCTCTCATTGCTTCAGCCTCTGCAGAGAAAGCGGGATGGCTACAGTGATTTCTTATTTCTGGACCTCAACAGCTGAAGACAATGCAAGAGACAGGAATGGCTTCCTGCCTTCATCTTTTTCCCTACCGAAGAACACATCAGCAGACTGAAGAAGAGGAAGCCTCCAGGAAGACAAAGAAGCAAACTATGAGAATTTCTTTAATCTCCTGTGTCTTCTGCACTAGACAGTGGGAATGTGTTACTTCCTATCAGTCCACCCAGCATGACCAACTCTCAAGGATGACAGAAGTTATAGCACAGCAACATCTTGAATGCCACGTGTTTCTCATTCCTGCTTTAAAGCATCTGCTGCTATGCTAACTATGTGATTTTTACAGTCTGGATTCTGGAAGCAAATCTGACTAGGAATTACAGCAGCTGTTTTTTAATAGTGGGGAAAAAAATCAGTGTGGTGAACCATTGTACCCACCCAAGCGCAGGTGCTCAACTCACCACATGTCAATGGGAGTGGAGTACTCCGTAGATCCTAGAAGAACATCAGGAGGCCGATACCACAATGTGACCACTTCATTGGAATAAGTTTTTGTAGGGACAGACTTGGCTCTGGCTAGACCTGAGGGTGGAAGTGATGCCAGTGAGATACAAATCTGGGATCTGCTAATGCCAATTTTATCACAGTTATGACCAATACTAGGCTCATATCTATATCTAGGCAAATGAGGACAGCATCCATCATTCTGTAAACCAGGATAGCATCCCTGATTCTGCAAACAATTCCTGTTTAACCTGACATCCTAACTAGAGAGAGAATATATTGGTCATATTGTTGGACTGGGACTTGGAAGATCCAAGTTATAGTCCTCCTTAAGACAAGAAAATGACTTGGATTATCTTAAGCCAGTTAAACTTTCTCCAGGCTGACCTGTCTGATGGGGTGCTGGGTTAGGGGAGAGTCATGTACGCTACCTTGAGTTTATCGGAGGCAAAGTGAATAAAATGCATACAAAAATAACATCAAGATGCTTTGGGCTGTGGTGCAAGTCACAACTGTAAGTAAACTTTCTGGCTGAATGTGACTTGCTGGGTAATAAAATCAGTACTGAATATGTTAGATTGGGTAATACAAGTGTGATACAAACAGGGTAGAATGCCAATAATGTCTCCACATTTGGGGGAAAAATCTTGGGGTCAAGAAGCCCTCAGTATTCCTTCCCCCTTACCACTGTCAACTCAAAACATTTGCCTGCCATCGTCTACTGGTCCCAGTCCGCATAACTATAAATGGGAAGAGTGTAAGACAAGCGCAGGGGACAGGGAGGATTATCATTTCTCATTTGCCTAAACTGAGTGACAGCTAACAGGAGATTGCTAATAGGAAAAGCATGAAGTCCAAGAAAACCCAGTACTCCACAGCCCTCTATTTAGTCGGCTTCAGCAGATGCCTGATGACTCTTGCTTTGCAGAATCACTACTAGGTATTTTACGCCACCAAGAAAACAATACATCTGGTCTATCAAGAGAACAATATCATCAAGACAATAATGTGCTGGATTATACTTTGAAATTCAAAGCTTAGAAAAATTAACTTTGTTACCAGTTATTTATATCAGATATAAAAATATTAGGTACTGATTTATCAATAAGATAATAGAAATATTTCCCTAGAATTGGAAAGTAGAGATCCAGCCTTCAAACAGCGTCAGACACACTGCTATTTTACTGATATTACTCATATAGGGCAGGTGCACAAGTACAACAAAGAAAGAAGTCACTAACACTGTAAGATGTACTTAAAAGTAAGTCCCATTGAGTTCCAATGGGGTCTACTCTCAGGTTTTAAGTACGGGGCTATGCCTAAATATCCTAAAGGCATCAAATCTCATTTGATCTTGGGAGCTAAGCAGGGTCAGTCCTGGTTAGTACATGGTTGGGAGACCACCAACAAATATCAGGTCCTATAGCTATATTTCAGAGGAAGGAATTGGCAAACACACCTGTGAGTATCCCTTGTCTAAGAGAACCCTGTGAAATTCATGGGCTTGCCATAAGTATGGGGCTGGACTTTAAAATGCCTGAACATATATCTGTATAAATGGCCAAGTGGAACAAGTGTATTTGGCAAAACAACTTGTTCTGAAATGTTTTGAAATGGTTTTTCAGAGTTGTGGCCTGAAAATTAGAATATGTCAACTAGCACAAAATTAGCTGAAGATGCAGACAACTGAAGGACCAGCTTTGGAGGGGGCTATGATGGAACCCCCCAATATATTTTGCTATAATTTGAAACAAAGAAGGAACAGTGGGTTTCATATTCATATTCATATTCTGAAGCAGACCAAAGCCTGGGGCTATGCCTGCCTCACTCCTTAACTTACCAAAGTCAGCAAGTTTCAGTTCTCCCTTCCCATTAATAAGCAAATTTTGTGGCTTCAGATCCCTGTGTAGGATCTTATGCTGGTGGCAATAGGATAACCCACGCAGTAGCTGGAACATGAAGATCTTGGAGCATCAGGGGAAAAAAAGAGGAGGGAGAGAGCAGTAAGATTAAAGGAAGAATAGAAAAACACAGATTCTTCTAAAAGAGCCATCAGAATCATATTGCCCTCCTGTTCTTGCTGAACAGGATTCCTCACCATTGGCTATCTTGCCTATCACTGGTGGGTCTTGCGGTCCAGCAGCTTTTGGATGGTCATATGGTCCCTACCCCATAGTCTGGAAGGGCATGTTGTATCTTCTAACACAGAACCTCACAACAGTTTAACAAGGCAGAAGGCCAATGCAAAAATCATTCCCTGAACCCATCTACTCTGATTTGCTCACCTTCACATTGTGCATGCTCATCAGATTCCCACAGTGATCCAAGTACTGCTTCAGGTCACTGTCCTGCAAAAATAAGCATACCTTGAGAGGCCTAAGTTACCTCGAAGAATGAGACACCCCACATTTTTTTGTCAGCAAAACATGCAAGTCAAATTATATCTCTTAGCACTTCAAAAGCACAGAATAGGCTTGTGATTAATTGTTTTCTCCAGCTCAGATCAGTTCTATAATACACCTTACTACACAACTCACACCTATAAATCCTTTCTAAATGTATGTTTCATTCATTAAGTAACATACAGTTATGACTAAGCTGTTGCAAGGAACAACCCATTTTTCCACTAGCTTAATGCAGCTGCTGCAGAGTCAATGTTTTGTCTTTTAACTAGGAGATCTATTGCAGAGAAGGAACACCTTCCCAGTAACCAAACCATGTTTTATGACTGCTTGGAAAATGTGATTCTCTCATATTTGCATTCAACCACACACTACTTTTATTGCTACTAAGGTGAAATTTCCTGAGACAAAACCATACCAAACACAACGGAATTTACTTCTTAATAAACATGTACATACCACCTGGAGTTTAGATGAGCAACTAGTATGGGCCAACACAATTTTTGCAACATTTTAAATGAATAACAGTTACTGCATAGATACTGCCAACCCGCAGTTAAGGTGGAAAACCTCAGACCTCAACCAGCACTAATTTCAAATAACATAAGAAGTGCAGACAGGTCTGGAAGTGCTGGGACAACCAGTTTCTCTGTAAGAAGGAAGACTGGAGACTCACCAGATACTCAAAGACAAGAGTGAGGGAGCATTTTGTGTGGATGATGTCATGGAGGGTCACAATATTGGCATGCTTCAGATTCTTCAGTAAGGAAACTGCCAAGATAATGAGATTAGCAACATTAATTGCATGGATCTGAGGATGTATGAGTCATGTGCTGGAAAATTCAGATCAGGAACCATGGATCAGGGAAGGACAAAATCCCTTAGGAACAGAAACAAAAGTGCCTGACGTTTCCAGGCACCTTCCATACTTGTTGGGGAGTTCAGGGGGAAAACAGCTGAAACCGTGCTCCTTACCCTCTCGTATAGCTGTGCACGGGGCTCCTTCTTCATGTTCCAACCGGATCTCCTTAAGAGCAACCAGGTTCTTGGTGAGCTTACTGCGCCCTTTAAAGACAGTGGCATAGGTGCCCTGTGAAAGAGGCAAGGCAAGGAAGCAGCTCACAAATACGGTACATCTCATCCTCTATTACTTTACTATATAGGACAACATTCAAAGATGGCATTATTCTGGGTTTGTTGAAACTGATTAAAATCCTACACATCCATTTTAAAATTATGCCACTGTACTATCTTCTTTCAAATGCAATCCACAAAACGTTGACCCAATTTAAATCACATCTTTTTAGGTTTGATAAAATAATTGGGTTATTTGGGAGGGGGGAGTCGTGGGAGAGTAAAGTGTGGAATTGGTGTCAACTGTGGTTACACTGATTTTCATGAAATAATACAAAATCATTTTTTTAAAAAAAGTCCACCTTAGTGCAAAGGATATATTTATTCTGGAATGAACACTACCAGGACACTAAACAATCTCAAAATTTCTTGCCCATGTGGGTAAACCCCAAGGCCTTATTTAAATCCAGATCATAATCCAAAATGTTTTTTAAAAAAATCTGTAAGGGCCTTTCTGCACTACACTGTTATACTGCTATTATTCCACTTTCAACATCTTGTGGAGTTCTGGGGCTTGTAGTTTACTGAGGCCAAAGAGCTCCCTGGCTGAGAATTCTAAAGGCCCCTCCCTAAACTGCAAACCCCAGGATTCCACAGGATGTTGAAGGTGGAATAATAGCACTATAACAGTGTAGGGCAGAAAGGCCCTAAGTCTTAGAACACACCACCCTAAAAATGGTTCCCTAAATGGATGATAACAGCTAAAATTTATTTAAAAGAGTCAAAAATCAATATTAACACACACAATTTTATGGGTGTAGGATGATAGTAATTCACACTATTCTTACCTCCCCCAGCTTCTCCAGCTTAACATAGGTTTCCATCTTCCCAAACCCAATGTCTGACTGTCAGGAAGAACAAAGAGGAATCAGTAACAAGATGCTACACTCTTCATTAAGAAATTCACATTTGCAATCCAATGTATGTCTACTGAAAAATAAGTCCCAGTGAATTCAATTGGACTTGCTTCTAGAGAGGTGTGTATAAGACCGTAGGCTAACTGATAATCACATTATATAAAAGGGCTCTAGCTTCTAACAAACTTAATGGAAATAAAAGCAACATGGGCCTTTGAACTCACAGCTAAATATACTCTGAGGGGAAAAAAAGCACATTCATCAGGGAATCAAAACATGCTGTGTCCTTGAAGAACCTGTAGGATATATTTTTTTTCTTTCCATAGCACTCAGATACAGGATATTAAATGAAACAGATTTCTTCACTTGGAGAGTGTTGCAGCAAATAACATTTTGGATTGCTTTTACTGCTACAATTTCTCCATCTGTCTCTCATACTGTTTAGTTCAAACACCAGTTTAATCTTCTGAGGCTCTTCCCTGTGCTTCTATAATGTCTTGGATCCTGGCTGACAGCTGACCCAGCTGACCCAGGGATCAAGGTAACTAAGCTAACCCTCCATTTCCACCAGTATGTTGTTTGACCTCTGAACAAATAGTCAGATGTCTCTAGCCTATTTTCAAAGAATTCTATTTCCATTTAATATGTTAGTGCTTAAGAATCCACATTTTAAATGTTATCCTCCTTGGGCAACATTTTACTTCACGAACATATGCATCTGCGCCTAACAAACACATACAGCATTTGCAAACATGAATGGACCACAGAATTAATCCATTTATGGCGATAAGAAGCTTTCAAGGAGTAAGTACTAAGGTTGCTTAGGTCACGTATTGTGTTATGAGCGTATTGATTATTTAACACTAGGTGGTGGTAAAGAGACAAATGTCTTGAGAGAAAAACAGCAATAGCATTTAAGAATTATTTCATTTTCAGGCCACTAGAGAACGATTTTGGTTGGCTGCCTCTGAAGGAGAAGAAATCTGGGACATAATTTTTCACCTGTGAGGAAGACAACAGACTGGCAAAGAAAGTATCAGACTATCTGGAAGATCGTATATCTTTATACAAGCTTATCTAAGTTTTAACATCTTTGGCGAAGGGCTTTTTCTAGGTCCTACCAACTTTACAGTTATGTCTGGTGAGGATCCAGGACAAAGCCTTCTCAGTCGATGCTCCCAGGCTATGGAACTCTCTTCTGTGGGAGGCTTGGTTGGCCTCCTCTCTGTTCTCTTTTCACTTGCAGGCAAAGACCTTCATATCTCTAAAGAGGCCATCAGCTTTTAACTGACTGGGGCAGTGAAACAAGTGCACTGGTTCTTAATGTATAATGGGTTTTCATGTGCTTTTAACTGTTCTAAATTAGTATTTTCAATAGATTGATGTTTAACGCTTTTTAATTTTGGTATTACAGATTGTTTTAGCTATTTTTTTTAACATACAGTATGAGCCACATAGGGTCCCATATAAGAGCAAGGCAGAATATAAATTAGAGGGAGGAAGGAAGGAAGGAGGGAAGGCAGGCAGGCAGGCAGGCAGGCAGGCAGCCTGGCCGGACAGCCATTTCCACACTACACTGTTATAGTGCTGTTATTCCACTTTCAACATCCTATGGAATCCTGGGGTTTGAAGTTTAGGGAGGGGCTTTTAGAATTCTCAGCCAGAGAGCTCTTTGGCCTCAGTAGACTACAAACCCCAGAATTCCACAGAATGTTGAAAGTGGAATAATAGCACTATAACAGTGTAATGTGGAAATGGCCAAAGAAAGAAAAATACTGCATCTAAATTAAGAATGGAGAGAATATTAAAAAAATATTTGGAAAATTATCAAAAACTGATTTTTATTTTTTTTTTAGTGTCAGGAAATGCTCATGACAAGACTGCAGGACTGATGAAAATCTTTTTCATTTGGGATTTATTCTGCACAAAATTCTCAGGTTTTTTTTTCCCCACAGAAAATAGCATTTCTAGAAAATGCTATTTCCTATACAGAAAATTGTGTGTGTATGTGTGTATACATACACATGCAATTTGTGCACAGAATATGTCCTGAAGTGTGAATAGAGTTCAAAAAATATTCAATTTTCTGAGACTTTCCTGATCTGAATTGGCTGCTTTTGCTAAATAAACATTATGATCTCCCTAGCTGCTTTTCCTAAATAAACATTATGATCAGCAAAATGCACACTGTTTGAAGTGTGCAGTTTGGCACTTCCCACGCTCTTTTACCGACAAGTAAGTCTTACTGTTTCAAAAATATGCACTTTTCAAACTATTGTTTGCTAGGCTAAGCTTGGCCTGCTATCATACTTCTGAGTGTACTTCACACTGTATGAAGCTTCATTTCCAAGACATCAAATATTATATGATCTCTGCATAGAAATACCACAGGTTCTTTCTTTCTCCCACCAGCTCAAACACAAGCTATTATCTGAGCTCCTTCAAGAACTCAGTCAAAGTTTATTGGTCTCTGAAACACTCCTTCAGCATTGCGCTTATACCAGAATGTCAGTATTGCATATTCTCACTGGACTATAGGGTCAATCATACACAGACATAGCAGACTGCACTGTAGGACATGAGAGAATGGAATGGAATATCCTGGACAAGAGCATGGCTGGCTGGTGGCAACACTGAAAAGGAAAATAAGCATGACTGTGATCTATTATACTTATTTTGACATTAGAATTTTTGTAGAAATCTAAGGAGGAGACAGGTGAAGCAAAAGAGGCTTAACACAACTGGACATCCCACAAAGGTAATGGTGCTACATTTTTGAGTTTAAAGAGAAAATACATTTTTAATTTATGAGCTTATTAATATTTATTGGACAGTTGGTTCAACTGCATATATTTTACTCAAGACTCAGAAAATGTAACACAGACAAATGGGTAACCTTTAGATATAATGTTTCTTTTTCTTTTCCACCAGCTCTTGTTAGAAACAATATTGTTAATTTCTGGACATTACGGTTATAAAATAAATAGGAATTACTTAACAGCAGACACTTCAAATGTAGTGTCAGTACTAGTGTAGTTCTTCTCTCTCGGCTTAGGTGACTTGTGCATGGCAATTCTCATACAATGATATTATGAGAGTAAGTCATAGGTTGCATGGAGTTGTATTTTCTTGACCCCTTCCAAAGAGTAGAACTCACAAGTGATGCCCGTCGAGACATCCTGCTAAGAGGCTTGGAAATCTCTGGGCTTTCCATCTCTAACTTCTGGAGGAACTCTGGGGGCAGGTGAACATCCATGGGCAGGGAGAGGCGCTTGCTGACATCCTATGGAAAAGAATAGGACAGGGTCACTGTCTAAATATGATGGCCAGATGCAAAAGACAACAGGATTCCTGTACCTGAAAGAATTGTACAAAAGAGGGAAGAACTGTGGTATAAAATACAACATCTAGAATTCCTTCCTCTATCCAATTATTAAATAAATGGGGTTCCTGCCCTCTTTTACTCCAGGACAGCCTACTCATACCTCCCAAATGTTAGCTAGAGACATGCAGCAGTCACAGACCAAATGTCATATTTATCCCTTTTGATCTTCTTTACTTTGTTGGATGATCCTAGTGTTGGAGCTCCAGAATTATAGATTGAAAGGTGGTGTCCTAATGGCCAAAGAGGAGAAAGGAGGAATACACTCAAAGCCAAGTGCATCATTGTATTTATTTATTTTGATTATCCAAACTAATATTCAGCTCAATTCCAAGCAAAGGCAGAAGAGCTCAGGTTTTGTTCTGGCAAATGAACTGTATATGGATTCCTTAAAAATGGATTCAAGCATTTGACATGGCTTAATTTCCCAACAAGTAGTGTTGGGGTTCCCATCTTCGTTTGGCAACCATGCCTATGGTCAATCC
Organism: Cyclura pinguis; assembly: GCA_030412105.1. NCBI lineage: Eukaryota > Metazoa > Chordata > Lepidosauria > Squamata > Iguanidae > Cyclura > Cyclura pinguis. Next base: position 58,173,733 of record CM059602.1, read on the forward strand.
CCTAGTCCATAAGTGTATAGAAAACATTTAATGGCTCTTAGTATGGGACAACAGGACATTCTGTTCATTTTTAAAAGACAGTATATTGTCTATAAGTAGCATACAAGTCCTGAAATGGAAAAGAAAGCACAGTTTAAAAACTAAGCCCACCGCCTCAAAAGATCACCTGCCTCTACTGGAACAAACTTGTCACAAGGGAAACTACAAGTTTCTTATTGTCATATAATTAGCATTCTTGAAGCAGCCATTCATATGGCTGTTCCAAATCAACTTTTTATCAGAAGAATCTCTGTATTTAGAGAGGGATCCATATTTTTGAAGAATTATCTAAATCACTTTAATCTGGGATGCAGCACTGAAATACTGAAATTTGTTCTAGTTATCTTCAGGGTTGGAAAAACAGGATAGAAACATATGAAATAAAAACAGTAAGATAACAATACAGTTGACTATTTCTTTCCTGAATTTAACAGAATGATAATTCCTGAAGACAGATTTCTGGTTGGCCTTGACTCCTACACTGCCTGTATCGGTTTGCACTTCAAAGAAGAAAATCTTCCAGAGTTATATATAGGCATAACTTACACCAGGTGTGGACAACTCTGGCAGGTCCAAGAGTCAACATTCTATCCCTGGGAGCCTCTAGGAACCAATGGATTGCCCAAAATGCAAAAAAAGTGTGTGTGGGGGGGAACAGAAATTTGCTTCTGCTTTTGAAAAGCACACTTAACTGTGTAGTGGGCCCTGCAACATTTCAAAAAGGTGAACTGCTGTTCCTGTAGACTTTCAGGATAGGTAATTCATCCTTTGGGGCAAGAAAAAAGGCAGTCTGAGGAGTTGAGAAGGTCTGAGAGTCCCAAACACAACCAGGGGCTATCCTTGATTATATCATCCAATTCTGAAACCCTACATTTTACAGCTGCAGATTACCTCCATAGAAAACCGCCGTTGGTTGCCATTTCGGTAATGCACCGCCACTGGGGACTGGCCTTCCACAGGTGAAACAGAACTGGGTTGTGTCCTGATATCCTTGTTCAGATGGCCCAGGTGCAGATGTCCCTGTGCCAGATCTGATGAGAAAAGAAGAACAGATAGCAATTGCCCAGATGACTGTACAGATTGACAACATTTGAGATAAACAGGGGTCATAAGTGAGCTTAACAAAAAGCAGTAATTTCATCATTTAACCCATAACCTGCAAATCATAACCTGAAAACCAAAGCACCTGTTCCATTCAAAACCTCCCAGGGTTGCAAACCAGAACTCATTTGCAAAATGTCCTTGGATTTTAAATAACCTCTTACTTTTGATATTCAAGTACTAATCAAAGAGAAGGGCAGAAATTGCTCTAGGGGCCCAATGGGGAAATCCTACAAGCCATTTTAGGCCTGTGGGCTAGAGTTTCCCCTCTCTTACTCTAGTGTCTAGCGAAGTACATTTCCTAGAGAAAGGTTGCAATCTGATACAAAATGAAAATAAATCCCTTTAATGTCAGTCAGGGATTCTGAATAGACATGCACAAGGACAGGCTGTAACTTATTTAATTATTAATCTATGTTATCCTGAACACTTTAGACCATTAATATACTGTTGGCTTAGTACTGTAAATAATTCAGGAACTTGAGGACAACTGGAAATACTGAGAAGGTGGCTTTTATTTGTTAGGTACAACCTTGCATGTTGATGTAGCAAATGGCAGCTACGTGGCCATCTGTGTTACCTACTGGCATTTCTCTTAGGTTCTAAATACTGCTCATAAAGAAGGACACCCAAATCATGACGAGGATCATTCACAGCTACTACTGACACAAAGAAAAACAAGTACAGTAAGCCCTCCACATTTGTGGGTTTCACTTTTGCAGTTTTGATTATTCACGGATTATTTGCTGTCACCTCTGCTGCCTCCCTAGGCCATTTTTAATAGGGACTGCAAGCCTCCTGAGACTGAGTAACTGCAAATGAGGTTTGTAAGTCCCTATTAAAAATGATGCGGGGTAGCAGTGGAGGTGGCAATAAGCCCCACCAGCCACTGACTTCTGCCTTGTAAAAGAACCCTGATGGCTCAGAGGAATCCATGGTGGGCTGAATATGGTGATCAGACTTTTTTTGTGTGTTAAATATGGCTTGGGAGTGCCTAGAGTTATTCACGGTTTTCCCACTTTCACAGGAGTCCTATGCCCCTAACCCTAGTGAATGTGGAGGGATGACTGTATATGCCATGCACAGCAAATGGATGCATGTATTTTATAGAAAGGTATCTATGAGTTGCGCAGAGAGAAGACTGAGAGTTGATATAATAGTCATCTTTAAATATCTTAAGGGATGTCATGTAGAGGAAAGCAAAGGCAAACTCCCTTGGAACAAATCCTGCCAACCCCTCCCCCACCCCATGATAAGCTTGCCTTTGGGTTGTCATAAGTCAGAAGTGACTTGAAGGCATACAACAACAAAGTGCTGCTTAACAGAGACAGGTTCTTTCTAGCCATCATGTCTCTCTCCTTTGACAACTGGCGACCCTCATAGCAACCCTAAGGTGAACCTATTGTGGGGGGTTTCTTTGCAAGATTTGTTGCCTCTGCCTTTCTCTGAAGCTGAATGGGGATTCAGACCCTGCTCAGTGGCATACAGATGGGGGGGGGCGATGCGTCCTGGGTGGCACTTTTGGGGCATCGCCGCTTCTTGCCTGCCCCCCCATACTGTTGCCCCTCCCCTGCACCCCATCGCTCCACCCCCGCCTGCCCCTGCCCTCTCCCCCACTTGCACCAAGGTACGGCACTGATCCTGCTCTCCAGAGTCATAGTTTGGGTGCCTGCCACCATGTCCCTTTCATCAGGGATACAAATCATCATTTGCAAACAAGGGAGCAGTTTCAGCACCCACATTGCTCCATTGCCACGTCCCTGTTGCTGCTGCTGCTGATATCCAACAGCAGGGCTTCATGGAACCCTGTGAGAGCTCTCCAGACCCCAGATTAAGAACCTTTGGTCTCGCTCAAGAGTGGAAATTGTGCTGCCCTCTTGATGTTGTTCTACCACAACTCTCAGCATTCCTTTGCTAGCTAGGGTGCTGGAAGCTACAGCCCAGCAACATTTAGAGAGTTGCAATTTGACCACCCTGGTCAAGATAATGTCCACATTTTCTCCTGGTTTATAACAATGGGATCTAATCTTTTGCACAAGCTATTGAGACATGCTAAGAAAGATCTCCAAACCTACCTGAGGGCCACAGCCATAGATGAGAGCTGTCAAACAAGCATTTCAGGGTATACAAACCATACATTCTACCTATAACTTGTTGATCTGGTAATGCCCTTCTAAGAAATGATTGTCTAAGAACTTCAAGTGATCTCCTTTCATGAGATTACAGCTCTGAACTGTTGCTGAGCAGCAAACAGAAAATGACATCTGAGCCAAGCCAGCTCACAGGCATTCTGTGTGTGCCTACTTCTCTCTGGTCCATGGCTCCATGTTCTGCCATTAAGCCTGATAGGGCTGCAATTAGTGACTGGTTGCTAGGAGGCTTTGGAGCAGGAAGACCCAGGCAGATGTACAGTGTTTGGTTGTACAGCAAAACACTCCACAAGTGCAGCTTAGGTCACCCATACATAAAATAAAATTCTGAGAATTTGTGTGGGAACTATTTCCTGGAGAAACCTGCACACAAATGAACTGTTTGCTAATTCTCAGTTTTCTGAATAGAATCATGCCACTTAATAAGAACTGAGCCCTAATTCCAAGTCCATTACCCAACGGATCCATATGGCAAAAACTGGACCTCTTTATAAACCGCACAAAAAAGATGGATGCAGAGGCACAAAACACAATCAAACAAGACTGCATTTGGCAATGTGAACTCATTGCATGACCCAGTTGCAGGGAGACACAGCATTGTTCCTGCTGGAAGAAACTTGACAGAAACAAATGCAGGCAATTTCTAAGTAAAATGTGAAATATCATTAGATGCCAATGTGAGAAGAAAGCAAATAGTCATCTTCCTAGCTTTTGTTACTGATCTGTGAAGCCACACTATAAGATTATAGTGTGATGTTGGCTGCCACCATCCAGCTACCATTGGTTGCCATTCCCTCCCTCAACTACCATTGGAAGATCTGCTCTGGAACCATCTTTCTTGCCCTGAGAGGATGAGAGAAGAAATAGACACCATTATCACAATTTCTCCCCCCCTTTCCTCCCAATTCCGTTCCTTGTGTCTTGTGTCTTTCATATTATAAACCTGATGGACTAAGACTGGGGGTTGGGTGGATTTTCAGTCCTCCAAAGACCCCCTGGTGGGCAATAAAGCCCCCAACCACCAAGAGTTGCCCACTCTGGTCTAAGTACTGATTTTTGTAAATCACTCAGAAAGCCTTTTTTTTCAGTTTAAGAACAGGGTAGAAATTTCTTAAGTAATTTTTTTTAAAAAACCAGAGATTGTACCTTAGCTGCACCTCTGTAAGACTAGTGTTGTTTCTAGACCTAAGGTGGGAAAATATGGCATACATGCTGCATGTGGCCCCAAGGGACTTTTTAGTTGTCCTCCAACAAGTCTACTTTTTTGGGGCAAAAATAGTTCCAAATTGCTAAATCTCCAGGAGTAGCAGGTAGCTGAAATACACCCTCAAGGCCCTGCAAATAAATAGACCTGGCAAAAAATGCATGTAAACAAAAACTTACTTCAGTTTTATTTTAGATGATTTTTGGGGTGGTGCAGCCTGTTACACCAGCAACAATTGGCCCTTAAACTATCCACAGTATCCCACCCCATTCTAGAATAAAGAGCACTACCCAGTTGGAGCTATCCTGTTGCAACATGTGGATTTACAACTGATTTCCCAAAGTGTAGTAAATTTGATTGATATATAGCACTATTGCTTTCATGTCCTGCTTATGGCCTTCTCGGAGGGATCTAGTTGGCCACTGTGGGAGACACAATGCTACACTACACAAACCTTTGGCCTAAGCCAGCAGAACTGTGTGTGTATACATGTCCCAGTACATTCTATCTATACTAGCAAGTGCAACACATCTATGTGGGTGCAGAAGTAACAATGAACCTAGGTATGCCATTTTAGCAACATGTTTATTTTTTAAAAAATTGGACTGAAACATTTTTTTAATAACTGTTACACAAATATAAAGATACATTGTAAGAATTTTAAGGTGGTTGCAAAAATATTTTAATACAACTGTAAATGTTGATTAAAACGGATGAAATTGTTGCTGAAATGGTGCTGAAGCAAAAGTGGGTGATGATAGCTGAATCACCTAAAATGTGTCTGCAAACATCAAAGCCATACTTCCTTTACCAGTGTGTAGTTATAGTGAGGGAAGAGTTAGGGCACTTCCCCAATAAGCATTCTGTCCCCAATGAAATTTGCCTTCAGTTGTCAAATTTCTAGCAGTGCAGTAGCTTAAAACTTCAGCTGGGCATTTAGAAAACAAGTTGATACATCAAAAGGCAAGGGGCAGGCAAAGTGACCAAGAAAGCCAGTGTAGGGTAGTGGTTTAAGTATTGGATAAGCATTTTCGAAGACCAGTGTTCAAATTACTACTTTGCCATGGAAACCTACTGGTTGTCCCTGGGCAAGTCACACTCACTCAGCCTCAGAGCAAGGCAATGGCAAACCCCCTCTGAACACAACTTGCCAAGAACACCTTGTTACCATCCCTGACACCTCCATCCTATGGGATGTGCCTTTTGTTTTCATACTTGGACATGTTTATGGAAATGCAAGATTGAAGCTATGCTGACGAGAAGACTGTATTGTCAGACATGGTTAGGCCACAAGTTCAAAGAGGTGTAGGCAGAAAACCCTGGCATCAAGAGGTTCAAGCTGATCTCTTCCCTGGTCTTAGATCTTTGCACTTCTGAACAGGCCCAGATAAGACAATCAGAGACCATCCCTTTTGATCTCACCCTACAGAGGCCTTTCCCACAACCCCTACCTGTCCAAACTTCAAGAAATTATCATGATTCTCATAAATTTTGCCACTCTGGTGTCAAAGTAATCACCTATCCTGGAACCCTTTGGTCAGTCCTGTGAGAAAGTTTTAGGCTTTGCCAGGATACCCCTTTAGGATATGAAAAAAGGGTATATAAACTCTGACTTTGGTCCCAGCAAACTGTAACATTTCAGACATAACACATGGTGCCCAGATTGCTGTTAGTCCATGCTACCCTCAGGTACTGTTTGAACCTCTCTGTTTCAACCTTTTCTTCAGGACTAGTAACTATCACCCTTTTTCATTCCTAATATCTCTCTATCCAACCTTTCACACCTTATTTTCCGATAGCCTGGTATGGTTCTTGAGAGTGTCTGTCTTCTTATGTGTGGGCTATTTCCAATAAAACATATTGTTTATCTTTAAACTGGAGCCTCTCTGCAGTTAATACTGGTATACACAGTGCTGTTACTGTCCACTCACAGGTCTCCTCTGAGCCATATTTACCGCGAATTCCACAGATAACACTGGCATTACCCCCACCTTTTAGTGTAACAGCCCCATGATAGGTTTGCCTTAGTGTCATCATAAGTCAGAAATAACTTGAAGGCACCACCACTACCACAACAGAAGTTAAATATAAGAGTTCCAGGTGTGAACCATTTCCAGTGTCTCACTGCAATACTAGAAATTTGGGCACTGAAGGAAAATTTCATAAGAGTGGCACAATGCCTTCATCTCACCACCACCACCCAATTTTTTTTTTAAAAGATAGAGCAGTAGCCGTAGGGTGGTCTGTACTTGTGAAGATTGGACTTTTCTTCTATCTTGTCAAAAGTATCAGATTTTGTGGATTCACAAAAGGAACACATAAAGCTTGAGTAAAAGGGAGAAAAATAATGATCTGAAAACATGACTTTCAACTAGAAAAAGGAGAAGTTTCTGAGACCTTCTGAAAAAGTGTGGGACATAAATATTTTAATTTTTAAAAAGAGACAAGGGCAAAGGAGTCATTTCTTTGGACATTACTAGCAGAGTTAATTTCAAAAGGAAGTGAAAAATTTCCTTTTGAAATCCCAAATGATGCATCCCAGACAATACATCCCTGGGCACTACGAATCCCCCGTTTTCCTGTCTTGAGTGGTGGCTCTAATCCTAAACACACTTACCAGGGAGGAAGTGCTCTGAAACACAAACTGCCAAGCAAACACATATAGAACTACACTATCAAAGTGCAGTTAAGATATAGTGACAGAGATGTGACTTTTATTGTGCAATCATCTTAACTCATTCATAGAATTGTATGTTTTTCCATCGTTGATACTACAAAAAATCTATTAAGGAAGAAAGATGCAATTGTTGCCACCTAATATCTGACAGTGCTAAGAGGCATCAGTCTTTAAGTACTCATATACAGTTCTCCCTCCACATTAGTGGGTTTGAGACTCACAGATTTGATTATTGGTGGGTGGCTTGCCTCCCCCATTTCCTCCTCCCGTTACCTAATGCAGAGAGAAGATCTCCTTCCCTGCACTTCCCCCGCCAGCTATGGCACCGGCAGCTGGTGGGAGAGTGAAATGGGGGGGGCATCCCCTTTGCCCAGCTCCCCTCCCAGGCAGCTGAGGGCTCCATCATGCCAGGGGTGGGTGGCAGAGGGAAGTGGGGAGGGCAATCTCACACTCTGCCCTCTGCTCCCCTGTGCCACTGAGGGATCTTGCCAGGCGGGTGGCAGAGGAAGTGGGGAGGGTGATCTTGACCTCCTTGCTCTCCTCCCACACGCCTCCTGCACGACTGCCCCACGGGTGGGGGGGAGAAGCATGCGAGGAGCGTGATCCCACCCTCCTCGTTCTTCTCTGGCCCGCCCACTGGCATGATCCTGCTTAGGGCAGGTGGGAGAAGCATGTGGGGAGCGCGATCTCACTTTCCTTGCTCTTCTCCAGCCCACCACCAGCGCAATCCCATTGAGGGCGGGTGGGGGAAGTGCGACCTCATGCCCATTCTCTGTATGTCCTGGGCCTCTGCTCACTGGCAGCAGCCGGCAGGGGCATGCAGAGAGGGCAACTGCCCGTTCTCTGCGTGCCCTCAGCCCCTGCTGGTGTGATCAGGCTCGCCATCTGCCTGCCCGAAGCTCCGGCACAACCAGCCCTGCAGCCGGGGGGGGGGTTGGCGAGGTGGGTGGAAAAGATATTTTCTTCCTGGTCACCATCTGCCTGCCCACAGCTCTGGGAATGATCACCCCAGCAGTGGGGGTAGGAAGACAAAAGGGAGGAAAGATTTTTTTTTCTCCCCCTCCCATCTCCTGCCCATTGCCAGCAATGACTGGCGTGGCCACGTGTGCAGTGAAGGAGAGGTGATGGGGGGGAGTTATTCACAGTTATTTCACTTTCGCAGGGGTTCTCTGCACTTATTCCCCGTGAATGTGAAGGGCCTATTGTATCTGATCAACACATATACACTGTTATTTTCACTGATATTCTGGATATTACATGTCATGCTGTCACCATCTCTTTGTAATAACAAGGATCAACATTTCCTTCTGCTATCCAGAAAATAAGAAAATGTTCAAGGTTTTGTTGCAATTTTCTTGCTGAGATTTATTGTCTTACAGGCTGGATGCAGCCCCAAAATATTACCACTCCCCAGTATCATTTTTTCAGTAAAACAGGGGGAGTAATTTCAACCGTAGTTTTTACACACACACACACACACACACACACACACACACGGTGTGGGAAGGAGAGAGAAAGAGAGAAATTCCCCATTACCAGAAACATTATATGTATGCCAGTGAGGAGCCTGGATGAAGTGGTGAAGAAGAGAGGAATGGACACAGCCCTGAGCTCACTTGAGAAAAGGCAGAATACAAACATTATAAATAATACATGAGTAATTTGTACTGCATTCTGTAATTGTTACCCTGCACTCAAAGATTATTATTTTGAAAACAAATGCAAAATCTTCAAATCCAGTGAAGTATTAAGTAGCCAAGCGTCTATGAAATGTATAGTCTCTCATGCAGCGAGGCACAGTAGCTGGTTTTCCATCTGATAGCCTTTGGAGCCTGCATGGATGCTGCTTTCAGAAATAGTACTGCTGGTGCTGTCTGCTACATTTATACTATTTCCCCTTGAGCTGTAGATTTTGAAAACAGAGTTTCATTGCAAATGATTCCAGAGGGTTAGCCTGCTGTAGCAAAAACAACAAAAGGTGCCACAGGACACTTTTGCTGTTTTAGAACAAATTGTTCGTTCTGTTTTACTCCAGTATACTTGTTTCTCTGAAAGATTTTAACTTCCAAAGTTTTGCCTGACCTTCTCATCCCACAGGAAACAGGAGCTTAGCAATGTTATGTTTGTGTGTAGACAATGGAATATTAAATCAGTGGCAGTTATTCCTACTATTCCTATAGTCCTATAGGACTATAGTTGTCCTATATACAACACAATAAAATGGACAAATTGAACATATGCAGGTGGGAACCCTTCTGTCAGTAGAAGGGCAAGTTTGATCAAAGGCCCAAAACTAGAAGTCTCTCTGTATCAACCTCACTCCATCTGTTCTGTCTGTCATATTCAGGAAAAAAAAGTAATATATGAGCATGAAAAGGCCAAATATCAGCAGGTGGACTTCTGAACAAACTGAAATGCAATGTCTAGCAGTCCAAGACATGCCTCCTCCAGCCTCGTCCACTGAAAGCCTGGTTTACTACTGGCAATACCACCCGCTGAGAACTACCTCCCCATGGAAAACATGGATCATACTGTGTTGATTTCAATATATTTGGACAGCTATCCAATTTGCTCACTAACTGATGAACCAGTGCATACTACACAGATCAAAACAGCAGGCTCTCTGGGGTGACACATCTTAGGGATCAAAAGTTGGCTGGGAACGGGTGAGTAGACTAGCAAGAGCTATTTTATTTCAGCCCTAATCTAAATGAATTGCAGAAGTAATTTGTACGTTAAAAAACAATGCACATGCACATAAAACTAGCACATTGAAAAGCAGAACAAAAAGTTGTTAAATCATGAGGAAAAAACTAGATAGAAATGAGGAATACTTGCTGAAGCAAATGAGGGCAGCTCAGGCAGTTATTGCATATGGTTGGAAAGACGAAGGAAAATGGAAGGTGGAAAGATGGCAACATTACATTTCAGAATATATAATGTTTGATTTTATATTAGAAAGAAGAATGGGATATACAGGTCAGTCAAATGAAGGCGATTGGCTAAGGAAGTGGAACAAACTAATAGAAACGATTAAAGAAAGGAAGGGGTACAGAAGTATAGAAGATACAATTAATACAATTCTCCACATCAAAGGAAAGGGGTTTTAAATAAAAATTGACTTTGTTCCCTGGGGGGTAGGGGTGGAGGTGGGAGGGAGGGAAGGGTAAAAGCAGTATTATATTTATTGGGAAAATTAATTTGTTGGTTGTGGGTGGAGCACTGATTGTTTTGTATTATAATCACTGGAATAATTTTTTTGTATGTACATCTGTGTAAATCTGTAATCAGTGTTAATCACTCCAAAAAAATAATAAACAAATTAAAAAATGGAAAAGACAGTATGAGTGATTATGCAACAAGGAAGAATGCAATTAAAGTCATGCTATAAAAACTATGATGTGTCTTCATTCAGGAGAGTGTTGAATTCTTGTTGCCACATCTCAGAATGGGTATCAGATACTGGAGAAGGTACAAACAAGAAAGGGGGATTAAAGTGCTTTAAAGTAAATATTAAAGTTTCACTAGCTCAGCAAGGAAGCAGTAAGTCAAGAGTCAAACTGTGGTAGAGCAGTAACCTTACTGGGTGTCTGCACCCAAACTGCTCTGACTGGGGTATGTAGCAGAGCTAAGGATAGGCTCTGGGTACACATTGCGGAAGCCTGTTTGATTGTGCTCCACTTTTCATGTGGATTACAAGCAGGCCCTGACACTCAGAGCATAATGAGGCTGCATACAATATCAAAGCAAATTAAAAGGGAAATTGCAGACATTGCTGCTGTCTTTGAAAAGTCTCATTCCTTTTATAAATATACTTAAACATTGCCTCTGCCAAAACAAGCTTTGATCTCCTGGGGGAAACAGGCCAGAAACTCTCTTTGCTTTGCCTGAATCACAACTTTTTAATTACTTTGTTAAGTTGTTAACATATCTGCTCAGTTCTAAAAACTAAACCCCAGAAAGACATCAGTTTATTTTATGGCTTATATTTTCCATCATATAATTTATGTCTTCCACTCCAAGAATCCTAATCAATGAAAACACACACACACACACTCTCTCTCTCTCTCTCTCTCTCTATCTGTAATACTTGCAGGCCAACTGAACTAAAAAAAAATGTATGTAATTTACCTCTGCAGCTGTTTGGAAAAAGAAACAGACAGAAAGAGACAGCAATTACCATGGTCTGAATAGAAAAAAGAAGGCACGAGAACCTTCACGACTTGCCCATGTCCACACTAACATTTTGTAGAGAAGAGGGTGAGAATGAAATAAGTTTTATAAATTCAATGGTAGTTCCACTGCAGTTTGGCTCTTCTTTTAATGAAGGCTCCAGAGGTCTCTGGCAGCTGTGACTCAGAAGCAGGCAGATGACATTTCTAACTCTTCCATATGGGAATGAGGCAGAAGGAGATTCCTTAAGGACGGAGAAGTTTCAAGCAGTTCTTACAGAAACTCTTGAGGATTCTTTATAAATGCTCTTTCCAGCTTTTGCACCATCAGACTACCCCAGACTCAAAGGTGAAATTGCCTGGAACTCTCTGTGCTGATTTAAAGAATTATTTGTTTTTCCATTTGTCCTTCTGGGATTCTCTGTGCTTCCTTTATCATTTCCTTGTGCTCAGGTAAGGTTAGCAGAGAGAGAGAGTGCGCAAGCAGAGCATGGTTAAATCTGATGTGATTTTCTAACTTGCTAGCCTTTGACTGCAAGCAAGACTCTCTGGTTGGGGCCTACAGGCATCTTGCCCTTTACCAATGAGCAAAGAGAACTGCTAGCACCCAATATATGTGATGTGCGAAAGAGACAAGTCTCAGGGTGTTGAAAGAAAGAGATGATTTTATTATTGACAACAGCACGCTGGAAATATTTTCAAGGCCTTTTTCAGGGGCTGTTAATTATATGCACTATGGCAGAACTGTTATGATAAGGATGTCCTTCATGCACACTGAAAAAGATTGGAATAGTGTAATGCTCTGTCTCCTACTTTGTACACTATCAGTTGCCAGGTATAAACTTCGGAGACAGTAATTTTAGATTCCCTGCAGGTTGATTTTAAAGTTGCAGTGGTGATACTATTATGAACCCGCACAAGATTGTTTTGTCTAATACACATTAAAAAAAATTGAGACAATTTATATGTAACTTGATGTAAGATACATGCATGTATAATTGATTTGTAAATTGTAACTTGTCTCTTGTCATAATTACTGTTCTCTACGTACTGCTTCCTTTTATTTTAACAGCCCTGAAAAGGCCATAAAAATATTTCCAGGTCCAAGTCCATTGGGCTGTTTGGAGGAATAAAATCATCTCTTTCTTCGACATCCTAAGGCATGATATCTTTTCCATATCAGACCCAGTACCAGTGGTGGTAGATCAAGCTGGGGTGGGAGCGTGGACTTTTCATCTTGCAGCGAGAAGGATAAGCTCTCAGATCGCAGGCCAATGGTGCTCTTCTTCAGTGCAATTAAAACCCACTGAAAATGGCCAGTAGTTGAAACATTAATTAACATTAATTAACGTTAATCTGTGTTAACATTAATCTGAGATAATAAAACCATCTTTATTGAAGAAAAGATAATCTTGAAAAAGATAAATTAACTTTCCCACTTTTCTTTTTGGGATTTAACGTTAGAATTTTAGAATTTTCCAAAGTCGGTTTTGTACAACTCTTGTTTTTTTACTGGCTGATTGTATTCTCAAGCATTTTGCTATTTTGTTGCTCATTTAGAAACTTAAGTTCTCTTGCTTTTCCACTTTATTCTGTAGTTTGCTTCCAGTTGATTATACATTGTTGCTTTTATTTCTTTTATATCAGTAATCTTTCTCTGTTCAGTAAACTGCAATTTGATGAATTTCAGTTAAGGTGGCAACTGTAGCTTTATTCAGGAATTTCAAATCTATGCTACTGGAACTGTGATAGAGCCAGTAGCACAGGCTTAGCCTTCCCACCAACTAAGAACTCACAGGTCAGCATTGTCACCCCAGCCAGGATATGACCGGTTCTGTCTGATGGAAGCCAGGGCTACCTGTGTGGGCTTCTCTCCATAACAGTGCAGATCCTAATTGGTTAGGATCCCTGTTCCCATGGAGGAAATCCTACAGGTGCCAAAGCTGCTCAGACTGAGTAGAAACATGTCAGCTGGGGACACTGTCAGCACAGGCACTGCCGTTGTAGGGACAGGGCTAGCCATTTGTATTCCCACTGGCCTCAACATATACTGGATAATGAATATAATAACAAGTCTCGTCTCATCTCATCTCATCTCATCTCATCTCATCTCATCTCATCTCATCTCATCTCATCTCATCTCATCTCATCTGAATATTGCCTCCAGATGGCTTCTATTGCTATTTGTCAAAAGGATTTTGTTATGTTATTTCATAGATGTCTTGTGAAAAGAAAAGAAATTGAGGAATTGGGAGTAAAATTTGGGAAGATTCCAAGTCAGACACTGTTGGTTGTTCTCCTCCGCTCCCCTCTATGAATGAAGCCAGGCAACTGCTCCACAAAAATTGCATCTAGAAGCACACCAAGCTCATTTTTTAAAAATCTTCTCTTTTTCTTTTATGCCTTTGATTGTAGACTCTGTTGATAATAGTTTCAGTCTCAATATAAACAAATGCACTGATAAATTGTCATTTTATTGCACTGTCATTTTGAAAAATCAGTGAAATTTACTAATGGGGAGAAGAGTCTGGGATTTTACGTTATGGGTGAAACAGAGGATTTTCCTCCTCATTAAATGTTCTGTCCACTATATGAAGAAGTCTGGAAAACAACTGGTTTCCTCTCTTAACAACAACAGATTTTACAGCTCACCTCTGCTAGAAGGCAGAGTGAAATTAATAACTTTGCCAATGGTTTTGCTTGTGATTACAGGGGCAAAAATTGAAATGAAGTTCACTCAAAGGAATACTCAAACAGTAACCTGACTTGTGTCATATGATGGGTCTAATTTCTTTTGCTTAGCTACTTTCTATTTTGAATCATTATGCATAAATATTGCTGGAAGAAATGTTAAGAAACACATATTTTTAAGCACACTTATATGCATGCTTGTTGTTGTTGTCTGCCCTCAAGTCATTTCTGACTTATGGAGACCCTAAGGTGAATCTATTGCAGGTTTTTCTTGGCATGATTTGTTCAGAGGTGGTTTGCCTTTGCCTTCTTCTAAGGCTGAAAGAGTGTGACTTTTCCAGTGTCACCCAATGGGTTTCCATGGCTAAGCCCTGGTCTTCAGAGTCATAGTCCAAAGCTCAAACCATCACACCATATGTGCTGCCATATATATATTACCAGTGCATTAGTTTAACGTCTGTTCTTGTGTATTCTTCGAGCTATAACGTTTACATTTTAACACCACCACTAACAAATAAGACACACAAGTGGAACCTGCAAAAAAAATGTTACATGTGCTTGTTCCATATCTACTTCCATAATATCGCATTCCATTCCTCCTGCCATCCAGAAACTCAGTATTTTACGACCAAGATGAGATGGGATCTGGTGCTTTTGGGTATTCAGTCCAGTAACATCTTTATTATACTCAACCAAAATATCACCAAAAAATTCCAATCTGTTGACTTTCCCAAAACTCTTCATCAGGCTGAACCTTAAGCAAAGGTAGGAAGAGGTGGGAAGCTGCCTTGGTACATACTGGGCACAGATTTCAGATCAGCTGTAGGAATAGGCTGCAGCCTTAGTTGGTTTAGGCTCTCCTAGGTGCTATGCAGAGTAATTGCTCACACTGTGCCTCATGCTCTGATGTGCATATTGAGGTAATGAGGTAGATGAAGAAGGGTGTTTTGTACTACAGGCCAGGGTTTACAGCATTCAATCAATCAATCAATCAATCAATCAATCAATCATTTTATTATGGTCGTAGACTAGCATGAGGGTTTATAGCATTCAGATTTTTAGTAACTAAAAAGTTACTTTTACTTTTTAGAAACTGAGAAAGTAAAGAGATAACTTTTAAAAATTTTAACTATGATGGCAACTAGGGGGTATGCATAGATCTATAGCTGTAGCTTCTGACATTGTAAAAGCAAGTTTCCATGTTTTGTTGTATCTTCCCAACTATTAGGAAATACATGTGATTATTCCGTTTTACAGATAACAAGCTGAAAGACAATAATCTAACAGGGAAGAAAATCTGACATAACTGCAGGGTCAAAATCTTCCTTTCGTTATTGCATTGCAATTTTACAATTATCTACATATGCCTCCTCCACCACATGTATGATTACAAGACCTTAGACACTGAACTCCTCCCTGCACCTAATCATTTTTACCAATTTATCAACACAGAAACCTTTTCCAGGCATTTAAAAGGACTACAATGAGAAAACATAGTGAAGTTGGCAGTACCATCACATTGGTAGGCTCCTCTGCCACAACAGATGAGTGTTTATCAGCACACGTGTAAAATGCCACTTCATATGCTTTTCTATGTATTAAATAGAGAAGCCCACAAAGGTAGCTTTTTGGACTGTGTGGACAGATTAATCTGTGCATATGACTGCATACGTGATAGCTCTTCCAACCCTGCTCTAATGGGGGTCAGAGGTGGGATTTACTGCCATGTGTGTAGAGACTTACTGTACTATAATGAGAAGTTTGTTTTCCTTAGCCTTAAAATATCCCTTCCACTGCTTTGCAGACTCCAAGTTCCTCAAATCACCTGGAAAGTCCCTAGAGGACTTTGCTTCATGTCTCTTCCACCCCTCCCCTACCTTGTTGTTTTCCAGCATTGCTGTCTACTCAGCAAGGTTACTACTACTGTTCTTTTTGTTTAAAAAACTTCCATCCTCCTTAATAATTTTTTGAAAAAAAAATGGTCCCATAATCTCCATTTACACACAATGGGTAGATCCCTCAGTTCTATTGTTTTGTCTTCTGAAATGGAGACTAAACACTGTTAGATTGTTTTTCATCCTTCTACACAGAGCTCGGCATAACTCAAAACTTCCTCACCTGCCAGTGAGGCATAAACAGTCTTCCCCCTCCATTTTCAGAATGAAAGTTTTAACATAGACCTCATGGCTACAGCAATGTATCTCATTTTTGGACTTTTCTGTTTCTTCTCCCATCCCTTAGCGAGCTGATGTGGCATTCTGGAAAACCAGAAAGCTTGCATAGTTTTGTAACCTTTTTTGTGGACCTAATTAAGATATTATTGTTGTGTACCTTTAAGTTATTTCTGACTTATGGCAACCCTAAGATGAACCTACCACAGGGCCTTCTTGGCAAAATTTGTTCAGATGGGGTTTATCTTTGCCTTCCCCTGAGACTAAGAGAATGTAATTAATAAAGGTATTACCCAACAATTAATTTTGTTTCAATCCATGACCAGCATGGATTGTTGTCTTATTATCAGTGACAGCAGCAGTGAAACCGCTTTCAAATCTTAGCTTGAATGAGGTACTATTGGGTCCTGTTATTCTTACTAGCAGTTCTAATGACTCAGCACTGAAGTACTAGTTTTAAGTCGTCTTTTACTCCACATTCCTTATAATCCCAGTTCCCACCATCTGTAGCCTTGGAAAGGAGCTTGGAAAAGGAGGTGGGAATGGAAACCCTTTGACTGTGGAGTAGAAAACTTCGATCCTTAACCCCAACAAAACAGAAACAGAGTAATCTGGTTCTTTTTCATTTTAAAACTTTAAAGTGTTCTGGAACTGACTGCTGCTATAAACCATCCTTGCAAAAGAAGCAGAAAAAAACACTGCATCATTTTCAGGAATGCAAAGAACAAGCTAAAAGTGGGCATTCAGAAGAACAGTTGTCCTTAAAAGCAGAATGACGGCACAGAAAGAGGCATGAACTGATTCACTATGTTTGCTTTAGATTTTTGCACTGGTGGTTCATTCATTTTGATAACAAACTGGCAAGAAAATAATATTAATGGAGAAGAGGAATGTTACATCCTATAATTCAACTCCTTCCTGAGATAGGATTCCAGCCCAGTTTTAATTCTGCTCCTCTTGTTTTGACAGATACCTTTTAATTCTATTATTGCTTATGTTGGCTTTGTAGTCCCCATCCAAGCCATCTTACAGGCCCTTGTAAGGGCCAAAAATGATCTAGAAATATTTTATTGAATGAATGAACAAACGAATGACCTATAGCATCCTGTTCTCTTACTCATTACGTTCCAAGCATTTCATGTCCCACAAGCTATAAGGACTACTAAACAAGCACTTCTTCCCATACTTAGGGGTAATATCATCTCTGAAGGTTTCAGCTGTCTAGAGCTGATACTGGCACCACCACGCTGCCCATACCACTCTCAGTTCAGTGGGGTTGATTCCCACCTTTTACCTTCATTCTTTCTGTTGTTGAGCTGGTTGAACTGCTCTGTAAACTCTGCCAGTGATTCCTCAATAGTCTCTGTCCGGGGAACCGAAAGGGAAAAACGCCGCTTGAATGTTTTCATCTTGTTCATTGTATCCCGTACAGCAAGATGGCAGTGGGATCTGGTGGGGAAGAAAAAGGAAAATGATGGAACTCATTTGTTCTAGTCATGAACAATTCATAAGGTTTTTGGTTAGGCCTTATTACACATCTGGTGAATAGGATGTTCTGTTCCTTTGCCTGAGTAAACACAATGGCAGGAATTCCATGATGTTAAAGACAGAACTGCCTTGGTTATTATTAGAGATGGAAATAATATTCAAATATATTTGATGAGTGGTTGGAAAATATTTTCTTAAGTGTTGGGAAATCCCGATGAAAGGACCCCTAGACGAAACAGAATCATTACAGTTCAAGACTCATAATGAACAAAATTCACACTTCTTTTGCAAAGAAAATAACATTTTCTTCACAGGAAAGAGCATTTTTTTCCCCACAGGAAAGAGTATTTTTACACAGAAATATTATCTTCTGCACAGAAAATGTTGTTTCCTGTACAGATAATGCTGGCCAGCTTTCAAAGACTTTTTTTTTTGCAGCAGCAGGAAGTTGCTAAAATTGCTCAGTGCTTCATTTGCAAACTAATTTAGCAAACAATTACATCCCTAATTGTTACAGGGCTCTCACAGTGGTCCTATGCTTAGGTTGAGTAAAATTAATCATACTCTAAAACATGAAGAGGGAATAGATTCCACAGTCTATTCTCAGAAAATGGTTCAACAGACTGATCTGAGACTTAAAAAAAATAGGAGAGATTGGCCTGAAGGTGGTCTGTGCCCATTTTGAAGTAGGCAGTACAGAAAATGGCTTTATTAAATAGGAGATTAAAATTCAAGGAGTGCCCACAAGTGGTTAGACAGTCATTGTCTAACCAAGTCTCCCAATTTTAATTCAGACAGTTGGCAACTGGTAAAAAAAAAGTACCCCAGACCAAAATCACAAAAAAGTAGTCTCAGGAGGGAAAATCATTCTCCTCTACACCAAGGAAACTATTCTGTTCATACAAATGAAACCACACTGAAATGATTGCTTCCTGATTTGAAGAAGCCAGATGCAAACACTCTTAGGATACTCACAGATATGACATGAGCTCAGCTCTCAAATGCACAGTGGTTGCATAGACATAACAGAATAAAACCATGCTGTCATTTGTTGAAGTCTTGCTCATTGTGCCATATAAACAAGCCTACTGTGTGATTTATAAACTAAATACAGGGTGTAATAACCTAAAGTAAACTGAATTTGGCCACCAAACATAGAGACACCACGTTGTCTCTTGATGATGATGATTTCATTCATTTCCCACCTTTTCCCTAATATTGAGACTCAAGGTAGCTTACGGAGTATTAAAAGCAGAACAAATTAAAAACATACAAATAGATCAGTAAATATATATAAAAGCTATTTTTTTAAAAAAAATAAACCATCTATAGAATTAAAACTATTTAAAATTCATTTATAAGCAGGATATAAAAACAGCAAAGTAACATGGCCCTAAAAGCCCATTTCAGTCAATTCCTGAAAGTCTGTTCTAATAGGAGTTTTCACATGCTGGTGGAAAGAAAGTATGAAGGGAGCTATCCTGGACTCTCTAAGGAAGAAGTTTCAAAGTCTGGGGGAAGCAACTGAGAAGGTCCACCTCGTCTCATGGGAAAGGAGAAAAGACAAGAAAGGAAACAATCTTTTTTATTTTAAAAAGATTCATCACTTTAATACATGACACAATTGTCCCACGAAGCATCAAGATCATTTGGGACCAATTTTGTGGCATGTGAAAGTATCCTTTAAAAGACTGACATTATTTTTAACTTTTCAGAGCCCTATCTGAGTGTTCAGAAACCAAGTGAAGTAAACACATAAGCATTAGGAGCATGCTAGTCTTACTTCTCCTCATTGCATGTTTCCATCCCTCTCCTCATATGGAGGGCAGCTTACAAAAGGGGAGACAGTCCTCTATGTGGGGAGAGGGTCCATATACAATCCAGTGTTCTCAGCTGCATAAAGAGCATCCACGGATATAGGACACTCCCTTCATCAGAAAGCCATCTTCCATGTGAGGGGTGCTGACAGGAGGGGGGAGGACTAGACAGCTCCCCTGGCCAAGTGTTTACTCCACCTGGTTCTTGAATCTCCTTAATAGAAGAGTTGAGAATTAAGCATTTCTAAGCTGATCTCTCAGTTTCCTTTGAGGTTGCCCACATTTTAATCAGGTTACTTTTGTTGGCCTCTACCTGAGGAGTGATTCATTCTAAAAACAATAACAGATGGTTACCGTCTGCAGTGTCCAACTTGTTTTGTTCTTTCTCACTTTTCCAGGCTAAATTTTAACCTAAAATCAACAGCTACTAGGATTCTCAGGTGTCTGTGAACGGCTATATGGCAAAGGATTCTTCTCAGAACAGAAGCTCTCTTGTAGATGAGGCTGAATGCACTAGTAGCCAGTGGTAGGCAATATACTCTCTGCCTAAGCAATAAATAATTCCTTCCTTTACCGGCTGGGAGAGTCAAAATCAAAAGCAGTGAGGGCTACCTGTTTTGGGTTGTCCCCCCCCCCCTTTCTCGCAATCCTTTCCCAGCCCCCAGTGTCATGTTCTCTGCTGCTTGGCTGAGTGGCCAAGCCTGGCAGGAAAGAAGACGGGTTGTACTTGGCAGAGATTTCTGAAATTAGATCAAGAATGTGTGAAATTTGGTTGAGAGTTGCACATTCTTACCCTATAAGAGTAATAGAAAACCACCTGGGCAGATTCAGGCCTCCTTTGAAGGACAGCTGCAGAGATTTTACACCCTGAGGGTAAGGTGTATAATACCCATGATCTGCCAAATTGACACCCAAGACAAAAAAAATCTTGAAGGGCTTCTCCCTTGGCAGCAAAAATACAATAGTAAATAAATTAACTGCCTGTAGGCTGCTTTTTCATGAATCCCCAAATCAGCGCTCTGAGGCAACTGCCTCACTTTGTCTAGTTGTAGAGCCAGCCTCTTCTCTTTCAGCTCCCATGTAGTTATTTGGCAGCCTCTGGATGGAAAAGCAACCTCTCAGTGGAGACAGACTGTCAGAGTAAGACAGTCAAAAACTGTACATCTTGTGCCTCTGTTAATTAACTTTGGTTCCACAGGAAAATTTCAGCTGCTAATTAGCGCGTGTATCCAGGACATGCAGACCAGGCTGACTGAACTCTGTATCCATACACATTCCCTCCATATATGTGCTAAATTCATAATAATGGTAATACCACCAGTTGTCAAGGAAACAAACAATAAAAAAAGCAAATGAAATATGCAGGCAACTCCAGATGTTGAGATCTAAACTACAAGTAGGGTAGTCATTCAACCATCACCATTTTAGAGAAAGCATAACCCCAAAAATGGACAAAAGAGGATATCTACTTGCATAAAATTTAAATATGCTACTTTGTATGTCTAGGTGCCAGTTAAGAAATGCATGTCACTGAAGTATAAATGCAATGCATCTCAATATGATGTGGAAGACAATGACCTGGCAAACCCTGTGACCACTCTATCTGCTGTCCAGGTACTGTTCACAGGCACCTTCAAAGCTGCTGCTCTCCCTTCCTATTGCTCTTTGTCAAAAGACCAGACCTGGACCTGAGAGCCCTTCAACAGAAAACTCCTCTGTAAAGCAGGACATATGGATACCTTAAGCACACGTCCTGCAATAATATTCTTTTGTAAGTCTTGTGCATAATATTATTATACAATAATAATGATTTTATTATTTCTGTTAGTTACCCAGAGTTATATGAGGAGAGGTAGGGTCTGAAAGAAATCAAACAAGCAAAGAGGATGCTTTCAACTACTCTCACACTAATTGGGAAAATGTATGTTGAGGCTGCATCATGGAGGTAACATTCTTAGACACAGTAAATGACAGTGCTCTCGAAGAGTTATCATGGGAACTGAACACATAGAAGCTGATCCTGGACATAATCCTGAATGGTGCCAAGAATCCAGTGTGAGATTTGTTCTCAAACTGATACAGATAGCAAACCTGGTGATATGAATTCAGTACATGTTTAATGTTTTCAAACTTCACAGTAATTTTCAAGTTAAATTTCCAAACAAAATAATAAATGAGACGATAAAAGGGGAGAGTCAACATACCGACATGTCTTCAGGACACACAGAAGTTATTTAGAACTAAATAATGTTATATAGAATGCATACTACAGGTCAGACAAGACACAACCAAGTTCAATAAGATATCAGGGTGGTCAATGAGCTGAGTCAAGGAAGCTTTAAAAAAAGCACAAAGAGTGCTTTTTTTCAAAAAGTGTGCTTTTTTCCAAAAATCATTCCACTTCAGAAGTGGAATGCTTGCCCCAATGAGGACAAGTTCTGATTAAACAATTGTTGACAATACGACAAGCAAAAATGAATAATAAAAACTGAGCAACATATTGTTAAAAATGCAGAGCCAAAAGCAGCAAACATTTCTATAAACGCATCAGCAGGAAGCTAGCAAGGAACTTGCTAGTGAAACTGCCTGACAGTGCATACAGAGCAGGCAAAAGAGAGTCTTTCTTCAAAAATGTATTACTAACTTATGAAATTTGCTGTCAACTTGATTAGGTGGCTTTAAAGGAGAATACAACAAATCTACAGAGGAGAAATCTGATAAAAGATACTGATCATGACAGATAAACAGGACAGGATCAAAGGCAATTTGCTAGTGGACTTTCTAGCCACTTTAATCCACAGGACACATTTTGAACTAAAGTCATGTAGAGGTTGCCCTAGATATATACAATTAGTGCTCCTCTTCCATCAAGGTTTGGGGCACAGGACCCATGTGAAAGGGAAAACCCACAAATATCTCCATCCCTCCTCCTGCTCAAGTGAGTAAGTAAGGGAATGCCCTCCCTCCTTCCATCTCCCTCCTGTCCATGTGTAAGAGAAGTAGGGGCAGCAGCAAATAATCTGCAAATAATTAAATTTGTGAAGGTCAGATCTGCAACTGTGGAGAGATAACTGTAGATGCTAATGCTAAGGCACAATTGCCCTCAAGCAACAAAGGGGCAATCCTCTCTGCTTCTTTGTAGGCAATTTTTCTGCTTTCACTCATACATTATATAAACAAACATAACAAATTCCATTGGCTGCAGCAAAAACAACTGAAGTGACATAGGACCAACAAATTGCAACATGATCTTATGAGGAATATAGCCCAGTTCATTAGATGCATAGAATACTATATAGAAATTCATGTATATGTGTAGTACACAGAATAGGAGTGGGATATATACGTTTGCCTATCCGTCTATCCTTCTTCTGAGTGATACTAAAACTTTGGAGCAGATCTGCTAATGCCTACACATATAGATATGGAGCATGTACTTCATTTAACAGATTCAGATTGTTTCCAAAACATATGAAAGCTAAAACTTTTTCAGCCTCAAGGACTAGTTCTATTTGTCCAACTGCTAAGATGCACACACCTGCCATGTGCACACATTACTGTTTATTTCCAATACAACAACAACAACAACAACAACAATAATAATAAAATTTATTTCTATCCCACCTCTCCACATGGATCGAGGCGGCAAACAACATTAAATACATTAATACATTAAAAACATTAAAAAACATACCCAATCCTCCCCACCCACCAATCCACCTAAAACCAACCCCCTAAAACACACAACAATCAATCAACTATTAAAGGAACAACAAGATAATTGATGGGAGGCGATGAAAATGCTAGTCTTGGAAGGCCTGTCGGAAGAGATCAGTCTTGACTGCTCTTTTAAAGCAGTCAAGACTGGTAATGTGCCGGGTCTCTTCCGGCAGGCCCTTCCATAACTTGGGAGCGATAGAAGAGAAGGTCCTCTGGGTAACCGCTGCCAGCCTAGTTCTGACTGGCTGCGGTAAATTCCTCCCAGAGGACCTTAGTGTGCGGGGCAGATTGTATGGGAGAAGGCGATCCCACAGGTAGGCTGGCCCCAAGCCATGTAGGGCTTTAAAGGTAATGCCCCAACACCTTGTACTGTGCCCGGAAACTAATAGGCAGCCAATGGAGAGACTTTAGAATTGGTGTTATATGGTCAGTTTTAGGTCTTCCGGTGACCATCCTGGCTGCCATATTCTGAACTAATTGAAGCTTCCGGACTAAGCACAAGGGTAGAGCACATTATCTTCCTTCACTCTGCTGATTCTTGCAGCTGCTCAGCAATGCCGACGCAACCAGACAGAGCCTACCCTTAGGGAGTTGCTGATAAAAATTTATGATGCTGGGAACAGGTTTACTTCATTTGGCTTTTCTTACAGCACATTTTTAAAAATCTCCCTCTCTCTCCTCTACATAAATTCATCCAGTTTGATTCCTATGGGGATCACTATGCTTTACTTTCATCCTTATGCGACTGCTGTTTCCAGCTTAATGAGTCCTTATTTCTCCATTTTGTCACTCTGTGCTAGAAATGAATCTATTATGCATCTTGCAGCATGTTGATGATGTCAATCAGGAAATCTGTTATTTAAGAAACGCAACAATTCTAAGAATATGCTGTGTTGGATAAAGAAGCTACAGCAAGACTGAAGACTGATAACAGATGTAGAATCAAGGCTCCAGACTTGCTTGCATATATTTGCTGGGATGATGAGAGAGATGAAGAATGTTTCTATTCTTTCAGACTCTGACCATGTATGTGAAAGTCTGCAAACAGAAAAGGAAGGAAAAACAATTGAGCAGAACTCAGGACTTCCCAGTGGTCAGGGCCTCAGTATGCTTTATAACACTGTTTCCTTCATTTAGCAGAAAATATGTATGAGCATGGCATATATAGATCACTCTATTATTCCAAATTTCTTTTTGAAAAGGAAATGCATTTACCCTGACTTCTGAAGTCACTCACATAGCAGTTACTAAATGACCAATCCAAGGAAGAAATGCGAGCCCCACAACACTAACTGTTCCATCAGTGTCAAACTAAAGTAGAGCATGAACACAGTTCAGCGATGGATGTCATGAATGGGTAACAAGCCCCAAACTGCTAACACATTGAAGATAAAGGATAAGCAAACAGCAGACTAGAACTGACTGGTGTCATAGTTCTTCAAAAGACTCTCCCAGTGGCAAGTTTGGAATACCAGATGCCAGTTTTGGCCAGTTCACACACCCATTTTCAATTCCACCTTAGAAGATCTTTCCTACTTCTAATGTTTACTTTGATAGTCATTATAACCTTGTTCTTCTTTTTTTTAAAAAAAACTTACATGACATAAATGTGATTTAACACCTAGTCTATTATTCTCTGCTTTTCTCCAGAAGTTACAGAGAACTACATAGAAGCTCCAGAAGCTGTGCAAAGCTCAATAGATCTTCAACAGTTCTTTAACTGTTCAAGAAATTGGTTTGCAAATGCACTTAATTTATAGTCTGCATACTGATTTTCCAGGCTTTTTAACATGCGCATGTATACCTGTGAAGAAACATGACTCTGCACATCCAAGTACATATCTGCTTTCCTTATTCCAACATTCCCATTTCTGATGTTATATATCCTATTCTGCTATCTCACCTTACAACTCATCTAATTTTTTTCAGTCCTAAGCAACCATATAGATCCAGGAAAGCCTGGCTAGCATTGATGTGGCTTATGACGATACTCAGACAAGTTGTGATGAGAAATTCCCCTTTCAATCAATAACTATTGTAATGACTTGATAGCCCTTTGATGAACCAGATCTGCCTGCCTTCTGGCTGCAGCCAAAGCACAGTTTATACCACAGTGTCCTCTTGGCCAACTAGGACAGTGGTTTTAGAGCACAAAAGCAGGGAGGGAAAGAGGTTTCACTGCTATTTGTTTCCTGGGCAAAAAATGGATCTGCAAACACTTGAGTAACCCAGTCAGGAAGAATAATAGAATAGTGAGAATTTCTGCACTTATTTCACTTGGTATACTCACATCCTGAAGTCTTTTGGGAAATTATTCTGCACAGAAATACATCTGTGTGTGTGTGAGTGAGTGTATTTCTTTTTGTGTGTGACACATTTCTGTTCAACTCCCCCATTTCCAAAAATGTGGTTTTTATGCAAAATTGCTATTGTTCATGCAACTCCCTATGTGGTTAATTTTTTGTGCTGAACACATGTTTTTGTGCAAAACCAGACTTTTCACACAAAACACTCAGCTGCCAGAACCGAGAATTTTTTGTGCTTAAGTCACATTTTTTCTTTTTTGCTCAACAACACTAATTTTAGACAAAATTAATTAATTTCTGGAAACATGTCTTGCATGAGAAAACACTATCTTTTGTACAAAAATGTTCTTTGTCCTAAAACTAGTTTCTATAGAGCCACATTGTTTCTTTGTGCAAGATTGCTGTTTTCTTCACAAAAAGAACAATTTTGCACAAAACACATGCCCATCTGAAAACCTTTTTTTTTTTTTGGTATGAAAAAATCCATTATTTTCACATACATATGTGTATTTCAGTGCAAAATAAGTTCCTGAACAAGTTCAGGATGTGCAAATATCAAGCAAGAATGGAGCAGAAATATTTATTTTCTCTCACAGCAGGAGAAAACTGCAGAAATTATTTGTTCTCATTTCTGAGGATGAAACATTTGAATATTTATTTCCTTACTTAAAGGAAGGTGAAACAATGAGAATGAAAAGGTAAGACAGATCTGTCGAAAAACACTAAAGCGCAGAACGCTCAGGGTTCTAGCAACTCAACTCCATTTTCCTCCCTCCTGTGTTGCCATTCCTCCTTCTCAACTGGTAATACAGTCAGTCAGTCAAGCCTTTATTGCGGTCAACAAACCATGAGGCAAAACACTTGATTACATACAATGTATAATTTCTATATACATTCTACATTCTACGTGGGGATAAAAACATAGAAATACAGAATATTTATAATAAGATAAGACACAGTATGTAATTAATTAGATGTAATACATTTTAAAAACAGCTTAATAAGTAAAGTTTAAGATTAGATAGGAAACTATAAAATTTAAAACATATCATATGTAAAAATTTCTATTAAAACTCATGCAACCTTTTTTCCTCGTATAGAATTCTTGGTAGCCCTACAGTTCCTAGAGATATGGCCCCATCTCAGGTGATTACTACAGAAAAGATTATTCAAATATTACCATTGTGTACCATAGACCTTCGAGTTTTAATAGCACTGAAGAGAAACTTTGCTACCTCCTCAGTTACTCTTTTTTCAGTATCCTCTAACAGATGTATTAAATACCATCCCAAAGATCTTCCAGGGAACTTGCTTAGGAGAGGCACTATGAACCTTAGCCTATCATCGTTATAGAAGGTGCAATAAAAGAGTACATGAGATAAGGATTCTACTAATCCCTCCCCACAGGGGCATACACGATCCCTGTACTCAATTTGCTGAAAACGTCCCTCTAATACAACAGATGGAATAACGTTAAATCTAGCTTTACTAAATGCCATCCGGTATTTGGGGACTCAACTGGTAATACGTATTCCAAGGCTAACTGGCATGTTCAGTCTTCAAAGGGTTGTCCGCTAGTATGAGCTGTTCTAATTCACTGATATTTCTGCAGACCTCGGGGGTAAAGCTTGTGGAATGCTTCCTTATTTGGTGCAGGTGATACTGATGTCTTGGCTACCCCAGTAAGTGGATAAGGGCATTTAATGATTCCTCATTGTCAGGGCCCAGCTGTTACCTGCCATTTCAGAATTATATTTCCACTAGTGTATTTACCTGGCATTGCCCAGGATTTTATTTTCTCACAGGTAAATTTGTTAGAAATACCATAGGTATTAGATGCGGTTGAAATACACAGATTTGAGATCCTGTGTCTCTAATTCTCCAAACTGCCTTGTCCAGTACATGTAACTTTTCCCCATATTCCCTAATCCAATCTGTATTCAGAGTTATTAACATATAGAATACAGTTTCCTGAGGGAATATACTGCCCTCCTTCTTGCTGTTAGGCCTTGTCTCCACAGCAACCGGCCTGAGCTCTCTGGCTGAGAATTCTAAAGGCCCCTCCCTGAACTGCCAACCCCAGGATTCCATAGAATCTTCACAGCCAGCCATTCATATGTGGTCTTCTTGCCGTGCACAGCCATCACTTGAGGTCTTTGCCTGCCTGACACAGACAAACTCACAAACAGACAGACTTTGATTTTTATACAGTAGGTTATATGCTGAAAATTCCTATCGAGACTGTTGACTTCCTGCAAGACAGAGGAATAATGAAGGACATGGAGCAACTTTCAGAGACTCAGACGGTGGTGGAGTTTCCATCTTTGGAGGTCTCTGCTTAGGTTAGATAGGCACCTTTCAGGTGTGCTTTTGTTATGTACTCTGACGTGGCAGGGGGTTGAATTAAACAACCCTTGTGATCTCTTCCAATCCTAAAATTCCATGATTCTATCATTCCGTTGTTCCAAAAATAGATATACTGCACTGCACGTGCGTACAACCTTTTTAATTTCCAAGGACTACTTGGAACTATGCAGCTGGGGACTACACTCACCCACACACATATCCACATGCATTCAAGTGATCATGCACACCTTCCTCTTTTCTCTTCCCCTCATATCTGCACCCTGGAGCACAGATACCCTTCCCCTCCCTACATACTGAGACCCCACTGCACTTGCCCTCCAGCTCCAGATAACTAGGGGAGTGGTAAAGACAGAAGAACGTGATTTACACAGAGTGGACTGCCGTTAGGGATTATTCTCCCCATGCAACTTTTCCCCATTTAAAGTCTGTTCCCAGCAGCCAACCAAGTAGGTGTTTGCTAGGCTGTTGGGACCACAATTTTGCTAAGGAGGGGGGTTTATGGGAGCAGTCATCTCCATATGCTGTCCTCCCTGGCACAGTTGTGCTCCTGACACTCGGCCAAACATATGTTTGGAAAACTAGGGGAACATGATTGCGTGGGGAAGATAGCATGCTAGGATGACTCTATTCATGGTCCGCATATTCTCAGCAAAACTGCAGCATGCAGAGGAGTGCAAGAAAGAAATATTGTGGTGGAGGGCAGCAGAAGCAGCTTGGGCATCTATAGCAGACAGTACAGAGGAGCTCCAAGGGCTGCCAGTCAACCATGGGCTATGGGCTACACATATATGGTCTACTGTGAATGCAACAGAGAATTAGGCCAAGGTGCAATTTGTTCTCTAGCTAATCTCATGATAGGATGTGTGCACAACTGATGATCACATTCCACACTGATGTGGTCAGATTCAGCATACAGATTCAGCATATGCACTGCCTTACCATGGCAACAGAATACTTGGGTTAAACGCCTCCATCCATAAAGCTTAAAAGATTACCTGTCAGTGACACAAACATTCTAAGAGCTAATTTAATGCTGTTGCTGAGGGAAATGAGTAGGGCAATCCTTTACTTGCAGTTCCCCAAAATCTAAGCTTCAAAGTTTACTTTTTGCATCTTTTTTTCTTGATCAGACCAAAACAGAACACTCACCTCTCAGGACGCCAAACAGCCTTTGTTGATCCTATGCTCCTAAAGTGTCATGTTGAAGGGGTAGCAGAGGATCATGCATTGGGGTTGCCTAGCAACATTTCCCCCTTCTTTTTGTGTATATGTGCCTTGAAGTTGCCTATCAACTTATGATGACCCCATGAATTCCATAAGGCTTTCTTAGGCATGGAATATTCAGAGGTGGTTTTGCTAGTTCTTTCCTCTGAAATATAACCTGCAGCACCTTATCTCTGCCAGTAAGTGAGGATGAGCTAAGGAGGATCTAAGAAAGGAGAATAGAGGAGAAGACACAAAAAGCATCTCAATCATGACATACTGACATTACTGTTAGCTACTCCTGCTCCCAGAATCTAATTAACAAACAACATTTAGTCAGAACAATTCAGCCAGAACGACTAAGAACCCTGTGGCATTTTACAGTGCAATAGATTTATTTTAGCATGAGTTTTTGTGGACTATAAATGCACAAAGTGTTATCCATATTTTCAGGTGAAGATATAGTAGTACATGGAGTTAGAGGTGGGGTTATAAATAATGAGGTCAGAAAGAAGTTAAATGCAGAAAGCATGGATATCTACAATTACACTGTTAATACTGGTCATTCACAAAACTGGTGCTGATAATCCAAACATCCTGGCCTTAGGTAAACCAATTAACAGATGTGGCGTAATAAGGTCATTAGGGACTTCCTAACAAATTGTAACATCAATCTCTTACTCTAATCTCCCTTTGACATTTCTTTGCTCCATGGTGGTTTCTTCAAAATCACTGACAGTATGTTCTGAGAAGCTGACATGTTCTCCCACAGGTTTTGGAATATTGCTATTTCTGATGTCAGAGGTAGAATACAGTAAGGGGTTGTTTGCAGAGTATGGCATATAGCACAGTGGAAGACAAGCAAGTGAAATAACTGCTTCTGTCCATGTTAGAGTGACACTAACCTATAATGCTGTTGCCAGACTAAACATGGAGCAAAGTTGGCATTTGTGTTAGCTGCAGAGTATGGAACTTGTGTTTATATCCCTGTTGTGGATATAACCCCCTATCCCATTCTACAACAAGACACTATGTATCTTGTTATTGAGTAATTGCTAAGGTGCTAGTGTTCTACCACGGAGGTCTGTCACCCAAGCTCTGTGAGAGGGAAAAGTCATGGCCTAGGATGGCCTGTACCTCACTGATATGTCTGAGAGGTTTCAACTGGGAACCGCAGGTGAAAATAAAGGGTATTTTGTCATCTTGCATTCTACATCTTCCCTGTAGTAAATAACTTCTCAGTAACAGTCTGCTCAATTTGCTGTTTGTGTTGTTTTACATTATTCTGCGGGTTATAGAGTTACATTATTCTGTGGGTTATCTTCGCTCATAGGGTTCCAACAGACATCCTTGTATCATAGGATTTGGCTTTAGACAATGGATTTTGCGCAGGAAGTATGTAAACGTTTGTAAAAGTCTGCAAGTTTCTTATATAGGGAGTGCTTATTGTCCATTATGTACTTGTTAGTTGTATCCAGAACATCAACTGGTATTGTGCACTTGTCTAGATTCAGGTTTATGGCGTGGGCAGAAATAATTCAAATCCTGGTGAAACTTGTCATGTGGCTCTTGACCATGAATCTAGATGATCATGAATTTATAAAAATACTTTAACTAGAAGACCAGCTCTTAGACTGTTTTGAGACAATCATGAATACGCTGGCACACTGTGGAGTCCTTCCCGTGCCATTGATGGGGGGGGGGACTTTTCTCCCCAAACTGAAGTAACAGTAAGCACAAAGTGGCAAACATAGATAGTTAGATGTGTTAGAACACCATCCAGAACTATATTTTTGATGGCTTGTAGTCTATCTCTGTGGTGATGTTGGTGTAAAAGACCACAACACCCATATTAGTGGTTTGCTATTTCTTCAGGAATTTAGATGAATCCTACAAATTACTCTGAATATTGTTAGCATACAGCCAGAAACCCCAACAGAGAGAGTAGTGATGCCTGAGACTATGAGAAACCCAGCATTGTATCATTTGTGTGTTTTCGATAGCAGATGGAAGATACTTTGCTGGTATATCTCATGGTGTTATCTATATAGATTGGTTGCACATCTGTTCAAAACTGCTTCCTTGAAATGGGTAGTTCCCTCTGATATTCCCCTGTGGGGTTTGCAAATAAAGGTTTGCAAAGTGGTGTTAAAAGCTGCTTCTTGGCTTGCCATGCATAATTTACCCTTTTCATGATGACAAGATTCTTCACTCTCAGCATCTTTAATTAATAATTTAATTAACTAATTATTGTTTCTGAGACTCTGCAAGGCATCAGATTTTGCACAGTTGAAACTACATTGGAAATGATTTTGTCTGCTGGTTATCCATGCTTGCACGCAGCAGCAGAAGCATTCTGTTTAAAAATCTCTTCCAGTATTGTAAACATTTGGAAGGTGTCCAGGTGTCCATGCAGAATTCTTTCTTCCTGTAGCATTGAGACGATGTCTGTAATGGATTTGTGCACTATCCGCTGGTATGCTTGGTAGATAGGAGTTCTCTACTAGTACAGTGGCTAGCACTGTGATTAACTTATTCTTTGAGTTGTAGATGGTGAAAAAAATTCATCTGCAGGTCACCACAGAACTGTATCTGTGAAGATTTGGTTGTGAAGAAGGATAGATCCTGTAAAAGAACATCTTACTGTACATCTTCATTTGCACATGAGAAGTGAGAAATCATGAGAAGTGAACAAAGTAAAGCTGTGCTAACAAAGCTCCTAGTTGTAGAATGGGAGAGGGGCTAACAGGAGTGGGTGGCTACAAGTTCTAGAATATGTCATTCTTGTAATTATTGTAATCCCTCTCATAGCCAGAATCAATTGGCCACTGAGCCAGTAGAATAAATGAAAGAAGGTGTTTAGCAATCTTGATGAAACATCAGAAACTGTTTTAAGCCACTGTGACAATTAAGAGTAGATTTGTTGATCTAGAAGTTGTCTCTTGGCAACCATATGACAGGCTCCTGTAGCAACAGAAGGCCAAAATGAACCTGAGCACCATTAGTTTTATGTACATCGGTGAGGGGCAACTGTGCTGGACAGAGGCAAATCCCCTTCCCATACCTTCCTCTGTGGGCCACATTATCACATTTCAGGTACACTGGAAGTGATGCTGTGTTACATCTGGCCACCATTTTGGCAGCTAGACATGGTGGGAGAAAGAACCATGTATGTTACTCTTACTTCTCTGCAGATATGCAGAAAATAAATCTCACTACACTCCTTGTGTTCTCATCATAAGACCTTATCATTACCATGTTCCTTTGAGGCATCTTTCATTTACAGAGAAGCTCTAAAACAGAAAATGGGAAAGCTTTATTACATTGTTGGGCACAAACGGTCCCTTTTTAATTGCTTTGTTGGGATATTTAATCTACCTCATGAAAAAGAAGCCATTAGCTGAGCAGTCAGTTCATATGTTGGCTGACAATTCTTACTAACATTAAATGTTTAAATGTCACTTCTAGTTAGCAAGTTGCATTACAAGTTAGAATATGTTTACCCTATCAACAACTAAGGTATGGGTACTATTCATACCACCAATTTGGGGAAGGCCAAAGACTTTTGCTAAAACACTTAATCTAGTGCAGCAAAATAACAAAATTATCTTATAGCACCTTAATATATTACGATAATAATGTTTGTTACAGTACAATACATGCTTTTGTGGATTGCATTGTCATTCATCCACTGCAACAGAACAACAGTTTCTTCCTGTTCATTCATGCAACACTCAGGACTACCACTTCTGAAGACAGATATGTTATCCTCCTGCCCTGATTCATAACCATGTCTGTATCACCTGGTCCTGATTCCATAATATCCTCTGTTGAGAAGTAATCATGGTAACAATGCATACAGCAGTGCTTGTTTTGTAGGCAATGTCCTTGTGTTGCTCCAGGCACTGGTTCAAAGTTCCAGCACTGCACAATGTGTCAACTGACTTGCAATACCAGCAAGTTGAATGTGAACACAACACCAGCAGGTTGAATGTGAACACACGGTGGAACTGCTGCATTATTATGCCCATCAACACATTCAGGAAGATTATAGTCTTATAGCAAACACTGAAATTTATCTGGTTTTAAACCTCCTGTGAATGATGGTAGATTTGACAAGAGACTTGGCAGGCAGGACTCCCTCTGTGTATCGAGAAGAAAACACAGCTGTACCAAATTCCTTATTGTTATCCTACCAGGGTGTGTGGAATGTATTCTGCAAGAGCTGGCTAAGATTGATATTGCTCATCCCATCCCACCCAACCTTTAGTCCATTTTTCATCACACACAAGAAGACAATCAAAGAGGGCAAGGCCTGTGGTCTTGGGACCTAGTGGCATTTCCCCCCCCAAAATATCTCCCCCGCCATACACACACACACACAAAGAGGAGGTCCTTGCTTCACTCTAGTTCTGCTTCGCTGCCCCGCATTACCCATTCCACCATCCTACTCAGTCAGTGGGAGACTGGAACTCAGCCAAGTTAGCATTCAGGTCAAGTTCTGCATGGCTGTGCAGAGTACAAACTTGTTTGATCTAGTATAGGCAACAAGCCTGAGCTGACATGCAGGGAAGGAGTGCCTCTCAGAAGCAATGGCCTATGAATTAGCACTGCACAGACAGCCCATAAATGGAATATAGTCCTTCACCTGACAAGTGACCCTGAAAATGGGGGGGGAATGGTATAAGACCATGATAACCAAACAATGCACTCCAGACTCTTCATATAACTAAAAGTTACAATCCTTTGGACCGTGTGCAGTTGCTTGTGATCACACAACATTCTTTATAAACATGACAAATTTAGAACATAGATAAACACAGGGTTATTTTTAGACCAATAGATGAGATGGGGAGACCACTTATGCACTGACATACAACACCAAAACAGCATGACCATTATTTGAACCCCTGGGGTTGAAAGCAATTCCAGGAAATGGTGATTTGTGATCTCGCTATTCACACTAGTCACTGGCTTCACATGGATGATCTGCTCTTGTGGACTTTAGAATTCACTTCTGCATTTGAATCCACACCCAGAAAACTATTTTGCTTATTATTTTAATAGAAATAGGAAATGTGTGTCCCTCCAGATGTTATTAGAGTGCAACTTCCAGCAGCCCCAAGCAATGCTAAGACAAAATGGGTGCTATAGTTCAATAACATCTGGAAGATCACACTGTTCCCCATCCTGAATTATGACAAGTATGCCCTTCTCTTTCTCCAGGGAACTTAAAGTAATGTGCACAGTTCCCAGCTGGTCTCCCAGTTAGGCAGCACTCGCCATGCTTGCCAAGCTTTCCAGAGTTGCTGCATGATATGTCCTCTGGTCATGCCCCCAAACCGTGACAAATTATTCTAAGGGAAAGGCTCACAGTTCAACCACAGAGCACATGTTTGCATGCAGAAGAACCATGACTCAAGTGCTCCTGGGAGGGTTAGAAGAAAATTCTGTTTGAAACCTCTGGGAGTTGTTGTCCCTCAGGTACAGAGGCTGGGATAGGTAGCCTAGTGCCTTCTAGATGGTTTACACTACAACTCCCATAAGCTATTGCACACATGAACACTAGTCAGTGACAATGAGAGCTGTAGTCCAATGCTGAGATGCCTCAGTGTAAAGCAGTCCCCTATGTTCCTGTGGCTGGCATGACAAATGAAGACTGAACAAGGATAGAAAGGATGGAGTAGCAGCGAGTCAAGGTGGAAGGACAGATGAAGAAAAATGACAGAATTTCAGAGAAGGTAATATATGACCTCACTCTCTCTCTCTCTCTCTTTCTCTCTTTCACACACACACACACACACACACACATGTACGTACGTATATAGCATGTCTGAGCCTCTGAATAGTGGCTTATCACAGTAGAAGGAATTACTTTTGTTTCCATGCCTCAGCACGTTAAATCTTTCCTCCTACATGGTGCCCCCCAGATATCATTGGGCTACAACTTCCATCATCCCTAATCACTGCCCAGAGCTATGCTGCCCAGAGCTGCTGGGAATTGCAGTCCGACAATATTGGGGGACACATTTCTCACCTCTGTTATTTGGTTTTCCAGTGTAGAAAATGATTTCATTATCTTGCATAGATCACATTTCTTATCATGCAGCTTTTTAGCTGGGTCACATGAAGTAAAATGCTGTAGGCAGAAACCAGCACTGACAAAATCAGCATTTAAGACCTTGGATTTTGTTTTTTTTTTCAGTCCAAGCAGATATACAGAACAGATGTGTCTGACCTCAGGCAATCACAGTGATTACCTACTTCTTCATCATGGTCTCCTTCAATTTAGACAAGTGAAAGAACATATGCCTAGATTGGAGGTAAAAGACTTCAACACGGTTGTTCAAAGCAGTATTACAAAATGGTCACTTTGAGAGTTAGTGCAGTGTAGTGTAGTGGCTACACTGTGAGATGGAGACTCTAACCCTAGTCCCTTACTAGCTAAGCAGGTACCCAAAAGAAGAAGAAGAAGGAGGAGGAGGAGGAGGAAGTGTGCAAGCCGCATCCTTCTCCAGCTGTAGTTCTGTCACTCTTCTCACATGTAAAGTGAAAAATAGAAATAGGAGACCTTCCCCTATACATGGATGCTATCTACACAACCAGAAACAAATTGTGTTGAGTGCCCATACATGTAGGGGGGGAAAACTCCTTTTTAGATTCATTCTCCACATGAGGATAACAACAATACTAGCACCAAAAAAGTGCAAGGCTAGCACTTTCCTTTCTTCCTGTGTTGACTCAGCATGCTTATCCAACATGTAAACAGAACCTTTGCAGATCCATATTCTAGTCCCCTCTGAACTCACTCAATGAACTCACTAGGTGATTTGGGATCAGTTATGCTCTCCCAGTCTAAGATATGTAAGAGGGTTAAAGCGACAATGAAGTGGTGAGGAGGAAAAGCCATATACTCTGCTGTTACCTCCACGGAGAAAGGTCAGGATAAATATAATTTAAAATAAATACATGTTAAAATGATTTGCGGGGGGGGGGATTCCTGAATGAAGGCCATGTATGATAGTTCAGATCAGTTCGTGGTCTAAATATATACAAAACAATTTGTATATCATACATTATTGCTTTTGCATTGCTAAAGGAGTTGCAATGCACTGTCCTCAAGGGTAGGTAAGAATTAGTTACGCGATTAAAACAAAATTACCTTAGGCTGAAACATGAGACCCATGGTTGTGCCTCCTTCAGTTCGAAGGTGCTAACATGGGACCCAATGATTTCTAATAAAGGTAGTTTATAAACTGCAGGTGGTGAGAGATTTCTTTTCATACATCTTGTTTGTTATGCGCTACTAAATATAACCCTGCTCAGAGAGGAAGTGAGATGGAGGTATAAATAGTAGCTGAGAAATCGCAGGATATTGTTAGGCACTGTTGCTGTCTTTGTGTGTGAGGCATTTATTATCTTTATTATCTTTATGGCTCTCTGAACTTAAGAACCCTAGTTGGTTCTCCTAACTAGACTGGAACCTGACTGCCATTTTCAGGGAATCTCCAATTAAAGTGTCCACAGAGTGAGATGGATTGGGTTGTTGCTACCCATTTGCTTCCTGCAAGAAGAAGTATTTACCCTTGCTCTAGTCTGTACTTCCAGCAATTGTAATAAATCTGAAATGTCTTCCAGTTCTTTGCTAGGGGCATTGCCTGGATGCTAAAAATTCTTCCTGATGTTGCCAGTCCAATTTCTACTCAAAGAATTCTTTTCAGAGATTTGCCTGCCTGAGGTCTTCATCTGCAAAGCCACAAGATCACAAAACAGCTATTTGCATAAAGTGCAAAAAGAACTTCCCATCAGGAAGAATTTAAACCAGTTTCAAATACAGCAGAATTGAGATGACCCCCTCAACTTTATTGCAGTCCTCCCTCCACATTCGTGTGGTCAACCTTCATTAAATTACTTGTGAGGCAGATGTTTAAAATAGATGTTTTTCATTTTTGGGTGAGCAAAGCCCCCTCCCACTGCTAAAGGCACATCTTCTCTGCCATGTGACTGCATATTCTGCTGTGTAATGGCTGCTGATTGGTCAAGTGCTCTCTTTGCTCCTA
The DNA here is from genome assembly GCA_030412105.1 of Cyclura pinguis. Taxonomy (NCBI): domain Eukaryota; kingdom Metazoa; phylum Chordata; class Lepidosauria; order Squamata; family Iguanidae; genus Cyclura; species Cyclura pinguis. The sequence goes on from CM059602.1 coordinate 58,210,899, forward strand.
TCCCTCCATTCTCAAGATGGTGACCGGAAGCATCTAGAACACCAGAACTCTGCTCTTCTCTATCTGAGGGGAAAATACTAATAAGCCTTTTATCTTGTCTTTTTTCTTCCTCCTGGGGAATGCTGGGGCCAGAGGGAAAGGAATGGGAGGGGAGAAGCTCCAGAGGGAAATGGAAGGGCGACTGTGAGGGCGAAGTTATTTACCGTTTTTCCACTTTTGTGAGGGTTTTGCACCCTAAACCCTTGTGAATGTGGAGGGGCCACTGTAGTCTTTCAGAGATAGTGAAGATGAGTTGAGGCATTCAGAAAAGATACTGTCAAGAAAGAAACAGATGGTGGTACAAAACCTGGTAAAAGCTGGTCCATGAAGCCTTCTCTATAGATGTCTGAGATCAGAAAATCTGTGAACTTTTGGCTCAGTCTTAGCTTCAGGTAACTAGTGGAAAGATTCATACAACCCGAAGAGAAACCAGAGTATACTAGTGGAAAAGACATGTTTCTTGGAGATCAACAAAAATCACTAGAACACAGAACACTAGTCTAAGAGTAGCTGGACTATCTGGTACAGTACCACATAATGAATGTTAACGAATGAATGACTGTGTAACCCATGGAGAGAGGCTTGAATGAGCTCAGTCTCTGCATCCAATTTTCAGTAGGTTCATGGAAGAGAACACATGGATAAAATAGATATGGACCTATTCTCTGATTATTCCAGGCAACCTGATCTAAAATAAGGCCTATAGTTCTCAATTCCATGTAAGAATGCAAAGAATTGCAACCTTACCATTTTTCCTTGTGTGTGATCAACAATGCCACTGACTATGCCAGTGTCACTGACTATGACTGTAGCTTCTTTCCTTTATCCTATTTCTAAGCAGTATACTTTAACTTCTCGCTCTTTTCTCAACTTTCATATTACTGAGGTGAATGGTTTTGTTACAACTATACAGAATAGGTTATTAATGGTTATTAATGAGCCCCTGAAAACCTTGTTTCACTGTGGATGGATTTCATATGTCAGCCATCAATACTGCGCTCTCTTATTTTTTTAAAAAAAGTTTTAATTTCCACTAAAAGGGATGTATTGAACTGATATTTCCAAACAAGTTCTGCATTTACCACTGCTGGAAAAGCAAAAGCATGTAACATTCTTTTCATGTAATATTTTTCATGCAATGTTTTTCAGAGAGCAAGCATGGTTTGAGCCCTGGACTACTCTGGGGACTACTCAGCCTTGCCTTGGGCAAGTCACATTCTCTCAGCCTCAGAGGAAGGCAAAGGCAAACCCCCTCTGAAGAAATCTTACCAAGAAAACCCTGTGATAGGTTTGTCTAGAGCCACTCTAAGTCGGAAATGACTTGAAGACACCCCACAGAACATTTTTCAGCTCACAAATTTCCCAAAGAATTTTTTTTTCAATTTTCAATTTCAGTTGTGCTACAAAATGAATCTTAGATAAAAATGTTCCTTGTTCCATTGTATGTTCAGCTCTGTCAATTCATCTCAGTTCTGGGTGCTCCAAACCCACAGTCTCCTGGACCTGCTGGGTTGCTTTGACCACTTCCAGTTCAATGAATTTTTTCTTGTTCTGTTCTGCCCATTATCTTCTATCTTAAAATTATCCATGTTCCTTTAAAAAAAGAACATTACACAGTTGATTCATTCCAGGACATTTCAGTTCCTGAAAGGCTGTGGCCAAAGTATAACAGAAAAAAGGCAATAATCACTTTCCAGAAAGCACTTTTTTGTCCTCCTCAGCAATGGATGCATCAGCATGCCATACAAGAGGCCAGTGCTAAATAGAGAAAGTTATCAAAGAGGGCAGGATTGGGAAGGGGGGCAGTGGGGGGGGGGTACAGAAGATTTTAAATCTCCTATTGTTAAAGTAAATGGTATTCAAATATGATAACTATGAGATAACACTAATTAACAGCTACGATTGTCAGACCAAGGAGACAATTTTGCCTAATGAAAGTTTTTGCTTGTTTGGCAAGCATCCACTTATGGATTCCCCACTTTGAAACCACAGATAGACAAAGCAACAATAACACTGACATGCCAGCAGAATTAATGCATGAGCTGGTTCACCATGCTGGACAAAGAAACAAGAAGAAAGAGCAGCAAATACAACACAAATATTCATTTTAAAACGGCTGATTCTGAGAATTCAGTTCTGATACCAGTTGAGATAGAACCTTCCCCCCTCCTTGATCTACTGAACTCAGAAGAAAGATTTATTAGGGTAAATATTAGTAAGTTCAATAATGATTAATATGAAACAATATGATGAACATCAGGATATGACTATTTTCTCCCTCCAAAATGTTTGCATATGGATGTGGTTGGCTCTTCTGGATCACGAAGTCCTACTATCCTTCAATGGAACCAGGATGGCCAAATATACAGAGTCAGCACTGATCACCGCACTGATTACTGCCAGCCCTCATAATTAGCAGAGAGAAGACCACATTAACAACTCTGGCACGGAACAAGGAGGAACAAGGCCCAAAGGGCCAAATTCTACTGGCAGGAAGAAGTACACTTACCACTCTAGTCACTGAAGGAGTCACTAGAGCCTGGAAAAGTTGCCTTTTTGGATGACTACTCCCAGAATTCTAGAATTCTGAGAGCTGCAGTCCAAAAGTTAATGTTTCTGAGTTTTGAGACCAGACACTTAAAGAAACAGTGTGGTTTCCATTCTGTGAAGTTGGGATTGGTACAGTGGAGGTAGTCTTGTTTCACGGCATTAGTCTTAGCTGGTGAGAGAGAGGGATGGAAGAAGAACAGCCACTCTGCCTCCCTCTTCCATCAGCAGAAACAGTGGTGTGATTGTGTGCTGTGGCTCAGCAAGGGGAAGCATAAGGCCTCTGGAGGAAGCTGCCTGAGGAAAGCTGTAGCAATTTCAAACAATGCCTCAGCTGAGACTTCTGTGCACACAGCTGAGTGAGTTGCTCCCCTTGTGCTGTGAAGCAGAGGTATAAAAAGCAAAGAAGTTTATAGAATGTGTTAGAAGATGACAGTGAGACTTCTGAGCATTAGGAATACTCAGGAGAAAATTGGACCACTATAGCTTGTTCTTTGTGAAAAGCATACATTCACCCAGGGATTGCTGAAATGCAGCCCTCTAGCTGTTTTCAGACTGTAGTTCCCACAGACTATTGCCAGCATAGCTACTGGTAAGCAATACTTAAGAGCTCCAGTCAAACATCACCCGGAAAGCAAAATTTCACACATCCCTGCACTAGAGAAATTCTGAAGTAATACTGGTGGTCAGAATCCCTAGTTATTACTGAGCAATTGCACATTCATCGCAGACAACAAACCAGCCAACAGTATTATCAAGATAAGGCCTTTATGTTTGACAGCTAATGGCTACCACATAGTTTACAGTCTGTTTATTACTCCCCACCTGCATACGTTACAGTAGCGGCACCCGAGAACCTGACTACAACAAGGAATTTAGAAAGTATTCCCCTTTAATGGATATGGTTTGGGACAGCATTGGGAAAACGTTTGTATCCGTAATTGCTGACAGCATTACATACCCTGAATTACCTTTTTGATAAATCATGTGCTGGCATCAACTGTTATTTTGATCAATCAGTGGTTTCTTTTACAGTTGGTTGTGCATTCCTGTCAAACAGGGTTAAAAAGCAACTTGGAAAAGATTTTGAACAGAAAAATGGCTGTAGGGAAAACAGCTAAGCAATTATTTCTCTTGACCATCCTCCCCCTTGTCCCACTGTTCCCTTTAAACACAGCTGCTTAAAGTTGCTACCATTGTTAATAAAAGGCAAGTCAGAAAAAGCATACCTGCAACCGTGGATTCTGTGAAATTTCTGGTTTCTACAAGGAGAGGGGTAGTCAAGGGGCCCTACAGATGTTATGGACTGTAACACCCATCAACCCTAATCAACATATAAAGGAGCATGGAAACAGTTAAAAAACAAAACAAAACTGGAAAGCACAAGCATAGCCTGAGAAGATTTACTTAAATTATGGCATCAAGTATACCATCTATTCTAGCTCTGACAGTAGAATAACAACATTATATCAAACACAACTTTCTTCTTGAAAAATTCCTGTCAAAATGTCTTTAAAAATTCCTTACAATAGTCTTTAAAAGGAACTTTTGGAACTGATTGATGATGTTATTTAAAGTTACTTTCTTCCTATTTGTTGCACTGCTTTTGAAATGTTACTTCATCCCATTGTCGTTACCCCAAAAGTAATTGGTTACAAGGAACTTTGTGGTTGTACGCCTTCTGACTTATGGCAAACCTATCACGAGGTTGGCAAGATTTGTTCAGCAGCGGTTTGCCTTTGCCATTCTCTGAGGTTGAGAGTATCTGACGTGCCCAAGGTCACCCATTGGGTTTCCAAGGCCAAGTGGGGAATCTGAATCCTGTTCTCCAGAGTTGTAGTCCAGTGCTCAAACCACTACACCATGCTGGCTTTCAGCTTACTAGTAACTTGTTATTTTTGAATTCTGCAACCATCAGAGAGATGGTGAAGAAACATGGTTAGCATTCACATGATCTGCACACAATTTATTCAGCAACTACAGTCCTCCCTTCACATTTGCACGTTTGACCTTCATGAATTTGATATTCATAAAGCGCACATGTGTCTTCCTCCCACACTGTCCTTTTCCCATTCCCTTGCATTTTGCTGGGTGCAGAGGAAAAAGGCAAGCACCCAGACAAAAGGCAAGGAAGGGGGAGGCAGCATTCACACGCTTTCCTTCTCCCTTTCAGAGTTCACCCTCCCATTCCTTTGCTTCTGGCCCTGGCATTGAGAATTCACACTGAGGCAGAAGGGAAGGGGAAGGAGGAGGGGAGAGGACAGCACAAGCCTTCCTTCTCCCCTCCAGAGCTTCCCCTTCCCACTCCCTTGTCCCTCACCCTGGCATGCAAAAGGGAAGGGAATGGGTGGGGGGACCCCCAGAAGGGAATGGGAGTGGGATCACCGGGGGGGGGGGTATTCCTGGTTTTTCCAATTTCACAAGGATTCTGCGCTCCAAACCCTCACAAAAGTGGAGTGGCCACTGTAAATGTAATTAGAAAGCCTCACCTCTTTAAGAGTCACCAATTGCATTCACATGACTTAGGTGGACAGAAACCACTAGATCACTAGAGCTTGAAAAAGTTTATTTGTTTGTTTGTTTGTACCACAGCTCCCAGTCACCATAGCCAGTGACTATACTCATGGAAGAATTCTGGGAATGGGCATACAAAAAGTAACTCTTTCAAGCTCTGATCCTTATTTTCTGCTTAAATTTGGGATTTGCTTTCCTCCACCACTTCCTCTTCTGTATTGCCCCCTCCCCCAGCCACTCCGGGCTTATAGCAGTGTCGGGAAGGAAAAGACCATTGTGTCTGATTTCCATGCTCAACACATATAGGCACTGGCAGTTGTGTACTCCCATGCCAGTGAGGCAGTGAGTCTATTCCAGGTTTTAATCCAAGCTTTAAAGGTCCTTTCCAACATGCTGAACCCTATCACACCAAAACAGGTTCTTCACTTAGGACTGTATCTTTAAATCCAGTCAAAACCCATAGCAGATTCACTGCCTGACTGCTGGAGCTGTCAGCTGCCACTGGATATAGAGTGCTGAGGCACCTCACTTCAGAAAGGACTGTGTTAATGAGGAAAAACAGACTTTCAGAAGCAGGACTGAACTGATTAACTACAACTAGCTCTGGGAAGATCAGTTATCTCCAATAAGGCTGAGGTAGGTCACCTGGCATGGCTGTTTCCACTCTTCAAGGAATGACCACAGGGAGCTACCTAGCAATATTTTATTCATTTTAAATATTTAGAGTTAAAACATCTAAAGCAGTTTACAACATATTTGACATAGAAACAATAATAAAACACAACAGTGAACAGTCTCTTTAGCTAGTTCTACCGCCGACAGAGTCAGAAGAAAGTGACCTTGCAATCCCGCAGTTACCCCCCTCTCCAATTCGCAGAGCTAGCTTCTGGGCAGCAAGGAAGGTTGCAGGGTATGGAGTGGGGTGGAATAGGAAAGGAAAAAAAAAAAAAGAACTTCTGTCATGTTAGTTGCTGTTCCTACTGTGATCTTGGATGTCGTGTGGGTTTTTTGTTTGTTTGATTTTAAACAGGCATGTGGTTATTGTTGTTGTTGTGAGCCTTCCAGCAATTTCCAACTTATGGTGACCATAAGATCCTATCATGGGATCTTCTGGGGCTGAAAGTGTGTTACGCCCCCAAGGTCACCCAGTGGGTTTCCATGACTGAGCAGGGAATTGAACTCTGGTCTCCAGGGCCATAGTCCAACACTCAAATCACTACACCATACTGGCTCTCTAAGCAGGCATGTGCTCAATAAAAATCTGGAAGCAAGCAGCAGCTACCAGCTACCTGTTGAAAGCCTTGGGGAATAAAAAGCCTTTTACCTGTCACCTAAATCTCAAAGTTTGCTTCTTGTTTTGTTTCTTTGGCTGAGGAGCAATGCTTTGGGGCTTTGTTTTTTTTTTTTTTTGGTTTGCTTTTTGGATGGAACGCCTCCCACATCTTGCTATGCCTACATCTGTACTTGTGGGACAGGGGTTAAATCACTGGCTAGCTCTGGGAAAGCTTACTCAGGGCTGCACCCATGACTTACTTTCTAAGGGCAATGAATAAGACATAGCTTTCTCTTTGCCTCATTTCTCCTTGCAGGACTCTGCTGCTCAGTCAGGGGCCTTGACATTTCACTTACAAAAAGGGAAACAAAGCTTCCCTGCCAGGTAGTCATGTTCCTGGCAGGGAGTCAATTGATATCCTATTCATCAGCTAGGTTCCTAGAACAAGCTGCTAAAGCCAGAGACAGGCTGAGCTGGTTTGAAAAAGAAAGTTTCATCCTTAGAAAGGATGAGCTGGAGGTTGTGTGTTTGAGAGGGTTTTTGTTGCTGCTGCTTCTGTCCGTTAATCCTTAAGTCTACCCTTCCTCCTCACCAGGTATGCAAAGGGCAGGGCTGCCAAAAGAGGTTGGGCTGAGGGTGGTTATGTCTGAGAGGGGCACAGCTGCTGTTTACTCCTCAACAAGCCCATTCACTCTTTCTAGGCTGCAGTAGCTGTTCATTCAACTGGCCACAATGGCATGTCTTTGGAAGGAGTTTCTTCAGCCCTGTGTCAGTGTGATGGCTCCTTAGTATTCTATTTAGCCTCTTCTGTCTACACCACGGGTTGTTAAGGTATAGCCCCCGAGTCTTGTTGACCCGCAACTCCCCTCAGCTCTACCTAGAAACATCTGTGTTAAAGAATGTTGGGAGATGCAGTCCAAGAAATTCTGGAGGGCAATATGTTGCCCACTCCTGGCTCACATGGCTACGCTGCTAGTTTAACATTTCAGCCAAAATACTGGAAGATGAGAAAATGTCGAAACGTGAGAGACATTGTTTTCTTTAGGCATGCGGTTGAATCTGTTAAAAAGACTGTCACCTGTCCCATCTTTAAACACAGGGGGAGGTATGTGAAGGATATACCTCAGGCTAACACATCAGATGTACAACCTGGAACTCAACGGCGAACACTTTCATAATCTTGTATATTCCAACAGCCACCAGAAGAAGATGAGTGAGAAGGCAGGTTAAGCAAGTTTCAGAATTGTAAAAACAGAGTGAATGAGCGGAGAAGAAAACTACATTCAAAGATGGGCTTCTCCCCTCAACATCCAGCAACAAAGAATCCAGTGTCATTTTAAAACCTAAGAAATATATTGTCAATTATGTTTCCTCTGTCTTGAGCTTACATTGTCTGATGCATTACCTGTGCTTGGAAAAGCAACTTTTTTGGACTAAACTCTCTCACCAGCATGAGCATCCCCTAGCCAGTGTCCACACTGGCTAGAAAACTCTAACAGTTGTGGTCAAAAAAAGTAGAATTTCTAAGCTCTGCACAAATTCAGAAACAATGAACCAGATCTTACTCAGCCAGACAAGGTAGACAGACACTCTGTTCTCCTGCATCAGATTTCTTGACCTTCCCTCTGTGAAGGTGAAAAGCTGAAGGCAGACAAGCTCCAACAAAGACAGCACTCTGCAATGAATATTCAGAAGAAGTGAAAGGAGCACTTTTTCTAAGCCTAGTTTCTTGAAAGTACAGTAATGGGACATTAGTCTAATAGTAAATACTGAATTGCAGGGATTTATCATGATTGTTCCCACGTTCCAAAGACAGTTGAAAAATGCAGGCACTGCATCAATCCACACCAACAAGCCACCATAAGTAGCTTTCATCTGTACCACAAACTGGTCTTTTGTAAAATGAATGAGTCTTAATTGCACATTCAAGGTCAATGAAGTCAAAAATCTTTTGCAGTACAACAGGGACAGCTTACAACATTATGTTGTTGGTGGGAAAATCTATCTCTGCATGGTTAGTCACTGTAAGGACTGCAGCTTAGCTCAGAGGGAACAAAGAAGGTTGAGGTGAATAGCAGACAACTTTATCATCCCAATTTTTTAAAAAATGCTGATATTTTGACTCTACAAGACTTGATTTTACTAAAAGAAAAGCACATAACAGTTAAGCAGATGAGCATGTTTTCCTCTTGGTATATGGACCTCAACAGAAATGAAATGCAAAAAAGATGAAATACAGCCTTATGGTTTATGAACAAATTTGAAAATGTAGTTGTGTATTATTTATTTATTGGATATTTTTGAGTTCTCCAGAACTTGCCAGCAGGCTAAGTATTGGGGTAGATTTTTAAAGAAGACCAGAAATAATCTTTTATAGTAGATGGGCAAGATCAGAATGGATGGAAGGTATTAAAGTAACATTCATTTCTTCCTTCAGTGCCCTACACACACCCTGAAAAGAACAGATACACCAGGATCCAGTTCTTTTACAGGACAAGATAAAATGCATCTTGTGTTCCCCCTAGCAGATAACGTGCTATTAGGTGCCAGCTTGTCAAGTCACACCCCAGTGACCATTGCTATTTCAATACCCATATTGTCTGCTTCACTGGAGGGGTTCTTGTCAGGCTGTAAAGAAGTTGGCCGTGTCAGCATTTTGCATGGTACACTCCAGCTTTTCACAGGATCACACGCCTTCAGCCAGTGTCAATCAATATATCACTACAGAGATCAACAGAGCTACAGCAGCTTCCACTAGAAGAGGATCCAGCTGTGGGAACACCGGGTAAGAGTGTCAACCAAAGTACAGCTTTTTGCCTCTCCAGCATACATCTAGAAGTTAAGATTTGCCGAAGGGCTCAGGATGTTATGGAAAAAAATGTTGATATTATTATATAGACTGGTGGGTTGTGATAGACGGGAACAAAAAAAAAATCTTGACAGGCAAGGAAGTACATGTCAAATAACATTTTAAATCTGTTTTTCCTCCTAACAATTTATAACACAAACCCAATCATCTGTTTGCTATGCATGTTTGCAAAGTCTTTCATGAATCACTTGTCCACAACATTTATCCTATGAAAGTACTATATAACACCTGGAAATGCTACCTCATCTTGTAAAATTATAGCTCCCCCCCATTGCTGAATGACAAAGGTCATGTCTGGTGGTGAAGAAAATTCAGGTGGAAGATGAAACTGATCATTATCCGCAAAGTTTTGGATTATGCTAATTGAAGAAAATTGAATGAGCACGGATACAGACTGAAAATCAACTTGAGTCCAGACTTACACAACACCCTGAGGTCATAAATTCAAAATATTTATTCGCTTTTGCTCAAATCTGAGTATGCAGACACAGAATCAAATTGTCACTTCATTTACAAGTGCCTGTAAACAAAAACACTCATAGTTCCGTTACAAGTTTAATTAGCCAGATCTCAAAAACATCCTTTGAGAGCAGGGTGAGCAACTGCCAGGAGTTAGGGGGCTACAGTAGTCCCCCAAAAGACACTGGACTCACATCACTGCACCATCACCAATAAATAAATAAATAAATAAAAATAAAAATATTGCCCCAAAATGCACCCAAAAGCCCTGTAGGAGATTTTTGCAATTTTTTGCCTTCTATGAGCCATTCTAGGCCCAGGAGAAGTTCCTTTTTACAAAAGAAAGTGAAGTCAAATGAAGTTAACATTTGGGTCACTTTTTGTCAGACTACATTTGATCAATTCATTTTAGATGCCTTAAAGGCCCTTCGCTAAACTGCAAACTCCAGGATTCCATAGGGTGTTGAAAGTGGAATAATAGCACTACAACACTCTAGTGTGGAAATGGCCTCAGAAAACTTTTCAAACCTACTAAGTAAAAACAAACGCTAAGAAGAAATCTATCTGCAAAGTAGTCTGTAGATCTGAAGATCAAAACAATTACACAAAACGAGATGCAGCAACCAAGGCACTAGTACATTACAAACCAGAGTTGTAAAAGTTCAAGATCAGAACAGAAGGTCAAAACCCAAGGTGCAAGCAGTTCACAAATCCTGCAGTCTTTCCTAACTCTGGGGCATATTCTGAAATCAGATGACCTTACCATGTTTCTTAAACAATACTGAGAAGTACCACAAGGACAGAACAAACTGAAACATCTATCCAGGCAGTGTGGTGAGATGTAGACTGGTCACTTCTTTTAGGACAAAGTGATCTTAATAACCTGGGATAGAGAAAATTAGGATGAGGTAGAGCTCTCTCTCTGGTGATGTAACCAACCAACGGGGAGCATCTTCTCTGGAAACCCCAGTTATACTCACTGAATGTTCTCAAGATACAACTTTACCACCAGCAGTAGGAAGAGGAAGGTTCCCAAGCAGAGTATTCTAGCAGCGGGGATGGCAGTAGGATGAACTCGTCTTTAGATATGCTGGTTCCAAAGCACTTCAATCTGGCTGGGAAGTCTCAGGATTGCCTATTCCAGTGTGGAGCTGGTGTGGCAAATTTCCTTCCAACTGGGGGAAACCAAGAGGGGTTGGGTGGAGAGGATTTTGAATTACACAGAAAAGGATTATTTAAGTTCTCCTAAATACATGCAATGCCAGTGTGCAATAGTGGTTTCAGTGCTAGACTATGAATCTGGAGACCAGGGTTCAAATCCACACTCAAACAGCAATCCACTGGATGATTGTGGGCAAATCACATTCTCTCAGCCTCAGAGGAAGGCAATAGCAAACCGTCTATGAATAAAACTTGCTAAGAAAATCCACAATAAATTTGACTTAGCCATAAGTCAGATATGACTAGAAAGCACACAACAACTACCACCACCACCACCACATATACAGACATACCATGTTGGCTGGCTCAGTCTGATACAGCCACTATACACATCTCAGCCTTCCTTAAGACTGTAGTGTAAATTGCTATTTTCTTTCTTTTCCCTCTTTTTAATTAGAGCTCTCATTATTTCTACACTGCTGCCATGCTCCAGCCCACACAGAGCTCTCAGGATCTCTCAAGTCACCAAAAAATATCTGTGAATGTTTTAGTTCAGATATCCCAGATGTCAGCTTACGATCAATCCAACCGCAGAAGGAGACACTGGTGAGAGGTGAGAGAAAAATGCTGCCCTTTAGTGAAGAGTGGTTCTGACATTTCCAGCAGCTACGACTACTGCTACTGTCATTTGCTTCACACTAGCCTTAATTATTTTTTCTTTGAGTCACATGGGAGCAAGTGATTAAAGCCTAGGGAGTGAGATCCAAGATACCAGGCTTCTATTCCTGGCTCAGGAAGAAAGGGAGACTCACAATTAAGGGAAGCAGTCCCTTGGGCTCCATTCACAGCTCAGATAAAAGTGTGTGTCTCTGGCTAGTGAAAGCCCACAGAATAAATTAGGGGTGCTCAGAGCTGTGTTTATGTTGAGAATTTTTTAAAAAAATCCTAATTTTATGTGCTACATATGTTGCCCAAGTTAGGATACTAATCTTTTTATATATACTTTGCACATGGTTGGTTTGGATAGAAATGCTAAATTACTACTACTGGCTGGAAAAGTGTTTCAGTGCTGTATTGTTGTGTTCCTTCTCTTTTATCCTGTAAATGACCATTTTCCATCAGGAAGGCTAGAAACTTGTTCTTATTTCAAAAAAAGTAACTACAGTGCAGACATTCTAAACGTGCCAAATTCTGCACAAGGCCTTCTGAATTCACACTTGGCTGATGAAACTGAAAACATGTGGACAACACACAGATGTACATGTGATTCGAAGGATGCAAGAGGATAGGAACTAACAGTGGATATGTTGGTTACACAATGCAAGGGGAAGCACAATTGGCTTCATCATGTACAAACTTCAGTTTTCACATCTCTCCCAGTAGTCAGAGGCAACAAGCTAAGAGCCTACTATTTGAGCAAAGCTTGTATGTTTTCTGGAATCTTTGTTAGGATCAAGAGTATATAACAAGAAATGGATTCAAGAATTATTGCTCCTCTTTCTGAAAGGGTGCTTATTTATTCTACGCACAGGCGGTCATGTTAAAATTACCACCTGTTCTAACTTTGGTTGCTCATATTTTGGGAACTCTGCCATAATAAGCAAAATAAACATCATGGATATAAGCATGTATGTGTATGCTGAAAGCCAAATTATTAACTTTATGCTGACACAAATCAGTCCTCCTACTTAGATAAAAATAGGTCTCTGCAGGCAGCAACAGCAAGTTTACTTAAAAAAAAACACACTAATACATCCACACAAGGAAATGAAATTCCTGCATAGAATAACTAAGGGCTTATAATGATCATTTAGATATAGGTACCCTATTTTCCAAATGACATATTTTATAAGAAAATAATTAAAACTGTACAATTAGATAGACAAAACAACATGATGGCTGCAAAAATTGCCTTTACTAAATTAATATTTCTTACGGATTGCTGAAATCTGCTCAGATTTAACATGGTTCAAACTTTGCCAGTTTTAATTTGGAAGAAAAGACAGACAAACATGCAAAGTATGTTACAGCACAGTTGCAATTTGGCTTTTCTTAATGCCCAAGTGCCATTCAAAGGAAGGAGAAAAAACAAATAAAAAACAGATGGAACCCCTGGTCCGTTTTGTCTCTTTGATCTTTCGTATGAAGTGAGCCGCCTATAACGTATGGTGTCACAAATATATAGGACCAAGAAAGAAGAAGGATGCCTGTGGTGGGCTTTGCCCTCTCCTGAATCTATGTACATTTATGAAAATTGCACCATTGGGAGCAATACATTGTGGTTGGAACATGGGGAAGGGCTTTATCTGCTGGGACACTCCCTCTGTAGAATGCCCCCCTTTGGAGTCCTGACTGGATCCGATACTGGCTTGATTCCAGTACCAAGTTAAAACATGGCTTTTAATTAAAGTCTCTGGGTATAAATGATTTTCTTCCCCAAAACACACATGTACATGTTTTTTAAAAGCTGTTTTAACCATTTAAAGCTGATAATTTGTTGAACTGTTTAATATGCTTTTAGTTTGCTTAAACTACTTATCGTTTTAAAATTTAAATTGTTTCAAACATTTAAATGGATTTTCCTTGTATACCACCATGAAATCCCATGATATAGGGTGGAATATAAATAATTTACTGAATAAAGAATAGTCAGCCCATTCCACATTCACTAGCATTAGGGGTGCAGGACCCCTGCAAAAGTAGAAAAACCACAAATATCAAAATTGTGTTGTGTCTGTGGGAAAGAAGGTAAAGGCACAGTGGGGACAGTGGGCACTTAAGTTCAAACCAGGTCAGAGGAAAGAGAGTAAAAGAAGGGTGGGTAGGTATGATGACCCTATACTTTCTCTCTTGCCTGTTTCTTTCCTTGACTGTGTGTGGGATGTTGGGAGCAGGTTTGTGCTGCTGAGAAATTGGGCTGTGAACCATCCTTAGCTGACTAGGAAGTGGCTAATGGAGGAAGGGCAGGAACAGAAGTGGGTATTTAAAGGGCTACACAGCCTGATCAGAGCCACTGGGAGGGAAACTTCAACAGAAAAGAAGTGCTGGGGGCAGGGTATGTAGGGGTTCGAGAAGCTCGCAAATAATCAAATCCATGAGAGTTAAACCTACAAATGTGGAAGGCCAACTGTAAATTAATATTTGGCTAAGAATCTAAAAATAACAATAGGCTCCCTTCCGGCATTCATATGAATAAATGCAAGTCAGGAGCTGGAGTCCATTACTGTAATTTTACTCTCTTCACCACATACTATTCCAGAATGGGCTGGGTGATCCTTCTGGTTTTTTCCCCCCCTCAGCTCTACAACTCTATGATTCTGTGAATCTCTGTTAGAAGCTATAGGTTATCTGCAATATAGACTCAGAAATACCCCATTTTGTTAAGGTAAATATTATCATCTTTCTATTTATTTCTTGTGCAAAAGATATTGCCAGAAGATGAGATTCTCAGCTCAGAAGGCTACTGGGGAAGAGGAGAAGACAAGTACAAGCAGTGCTGTGGCTAATAACACAATTGGATTCAAGCCAAAAGGATGTTTGGGTGTTGATGTGCTCAGAAATGAAAGGAAAGTTCAAAGGTGCACAATATATTATAGAAACACAGAATATGAGAAGCATGAATCAGGAGATGAATCAGGAGGACACTGTAAAACGAGGAACAAAATATATAAACATTGCAATACTTGGGGTGAGCAAGCTAAAGTGTACAGGAATGGGACATTTTGAGTCAAATAATTACACAAAGCTTTACTCAGGAAATGAAAATTTGAGAAGAAATGAGATGGTATTAACAGTGAGGACTGATGTAGCAAAAGCACTCAAAGGACATAACACACAGTCTGATGGGGTAATATCAACAAGACTTCAGGGAAAACCTGTCAATGTAAGTTTACATTCCAACTACAGAGGCAGAAGAAGAAGAAACTGAAAGATTCTATGATGGAGTCCAGGAGGAAATTGATTGCACACAAAAAAGGAGCTGTTGTTAATCATAGGTGATCGGAATGCAAAAGCAGGAAACAGAGCAGAATCAAAGACTGTAGGAAAATTTGGCATAGGATCAAGAAATGAAGCAGAAGAGCAGCTGATTGAATTCTGTGAGGCCAATAGTTTGTTCAGTGCAAACACATTCTTCATGCAACCAAAAAGGTAACTCTATACACGGACATGAATGCTGCCTCGGAATGTGGTAGAGTCTCCTTCTTTGGAGGTTTTTAAGCAGAGACTGGATGGCCATCTGTTGGGAATGCTTTGATGTGTGTTCCTGCATAGCAGGGGGTTGGACTGAATGGTCCCTGAGGTCTCTTCCAACTCTACAATTCTATAATTCTATGAGAAACTTTATTCCCTCTGCAAAAACAAGGACATGAGTAGATTATAGCACCGACCATGAACTGCTAATATCAAAAATCAGAATAATGCTAAAGAACACCAACTCAATCACTGTACCAAAATACAACCTGAAGAACATCCCTGTAGAATTTAAAAATAATGTAAACAACTAGATTTTCACTATTAATCCTAATTGACCAGATATCAGAAAAACTCTGGACTGAAGCCAGGGACACTGACAGGGAGGAATGCAAACAGACACTTTTTGTGGCCAAAAAGAAAGGGAAGCCTCAATGGATGACAGATGAAACTCTTCAAGTAGCTGACAATAGGTGAGAAGCAAAGATAAAAGGTGATATGAGAATAGGGTCAGAATCCTAGATGCAAATGGTGAACAACTTGTGTGCAGAGAAAAAGAGAACTGCAGTGGCCCTTCCACTTTCATGATCGTTCAGGGTGCAGAACCCTCACAAAAGTGGAAAAACCATGAATAATTCACTCCAAAATCCCAGTCTGCTTTTGGCATGCTGGGGCCAAAGGCAAGGGAATGAGAGGGGAACTCTGGAGGGGAGAAACAAGGCTCACATGAGCCTTCTCCCCCATTACCTCCCCCTTTGCCTTGGCATGAGTTCTCAACACTGGGGCCACAGGCAAAGGAAAGGGAGGAAAGAGCTTTGCAGGGGAGAAGCCCCTTGTGAACTTTCCCTCCGATTCCCTTTCCATTTGCCTCAGTGCAAGTTCTTAGTGCCAGGGCCAGAGGCAAGGGAATGGGTGGAGGGGAGCTCTGGAGGGAAGAAGGAAGGCACACATGCTTCCCCCCTCTTTTCCTTGCTTTTTGTCCAAGTGCTCACATTCCTTCTCCACACCTGGCAAAATGCAAAGGAATGAGAGGAGGAAAATGCGGGGGGGGATGTGCGTGCCTTGCAAATAATCAAATTCACAAAGGTCAAACCCGCAAATGTGGACAGAGGACTGTATTATAACAATCACTGCAGAGAAACAGAAGACAACAACAAAACAGATAGAGTAAGAGACCTCTTTCACAAGATCTGATAATTCAAAGGGAAATTTAAACCAAGAGTGGTGATGCTCTACAACCACCAAAGGAACACATTGCATGATCAAGAAGAAAAAGATGACAGAAACAATACACTGGAGAATGATTTAAAAGACATGAAAGGATGGAAACTTCATTTCAGGAATAACTATTTGAAGATGAGACAACAATTATGGAAAGCGAAGTGTTTGGAAGCTTCAGTTGGTCCAAAATGCTGCAGCCAGAACGCTGTGCTGGGACAATTACAGGAAGAATATAACTCCCTTGTTAAAACAGCTTCATGGGCTATTGGTTTGTTTCCAGGTCCCATTCAAAGTGTTGATCATGAGACCTAAATCTAGACTATCTGAAAGACTGCATCTCCCCATATGAACCTGCCAGAGTTTTAAGAAGGCTTTCTTGGTCTTTTTATTATCGCAGGCTTGCTTGGTGAGGACACAAGAAAGAGCCTTCTCAGTGGCTGCTCCCACCCTCTGGAACTTCCTTCCATGGGAGGTGAGGCTGGCCCCTTCCCTGCTTTTCTGTCACTGGCAGGCAAAGATCTTTTTTGTTTAAGCAGGCTTTTAATGTCTAAGCAGGAAAACTTCTTACTGGGATGTGTGTTTTATTTATTTTTCTAACCTTTGCATGTCTTTTAAATTATTTTATACAGTTTAATATGAAGATTTTAAATTGCTCTGAAAATTTTCTTAAATTTTTTAAACTGACTTTCCTTGAGAGCCACTTTGGGTCTCACTCTGGAAGAAAGATGACATACAAATGAAATAAACAAAAAGAAACAAAAAGAAATTGAGCTGCACGCAAAGCACTTGAGATAAATAAATCACTAGGAATAGATCATATACCAACAGAGCTGTTTCAAGAAACAGAGACAGAATCCACTCAAATGCTGACTCAACAAATATGGAAAACAAAAGAACAGCCCAAGGACTGGAAACAATCAATATACATTCCAGTCCCCAAGAAAAGGGACATCAGAGACTGCAGTAAGCACTGGGCCATTGCATTAATTGCTCAATATTCTACAACAAAGACTTTTACCATGTATGGAGTGAGGAATTGCCAGATGTTTAAGCTGGGTTCCAAAGAGTGAGAGGCACGAGGGATCATACTGCAAACATACATTGGATAGTGGAGTGTACCAAAGAACTTCAGAGGAAAATCAGCCTGTAATTTATAGGTTATAAAAAGCAATGAGGACTGGTATCACCCAATACAAGGGATGTAGAAAACAGACAAAGTCCCAGGGTGTTAAAAATACCATTATATTCTTCCAATTAGCCCAATGCATTTCAAGCCTGAACTCTCCCTAGCAGCCAAGATAACTAAACTGAGGCTATTGTATTTTAGACATATCATGAGACGACATGACTCACAAGAAAAGACAATGGTGCCTGGCAATATAGAAAACATTAGGAAAAGAGGAGACCGCAGTACAGATGGATAGACCAAATGCAGAAAGCCACCATTCTGAATATGCAAGACCTGAGCAGGAAAGTTATTGATGGAGTGACCTGGAAGTCTCGTTCACAGGGTTGCCGTAAATTAAAGTCAATCTGACGGTAGTTAACAACAACAATGCTGGATATCATGGCTCAGGTAAAAGTAATAGATGTCACACAAAAAACTACTGGGGGAGAAATGAACCATGCATAGATCTTTCTGCCTACAGCAAAATGCCCTAAGCACTGGAGAGAAGCTCTGACACTCAATGGCATCCTCCAGGATCAGACTTTATACTCTTTAGCAAGTGACCTGGCACTTGGCCTTTGTTCCCAGGAAAAGGGGGAGGGCAATCCCACCAGCTAAATGCCTTGGGATTAACAGCTTCTTCCCTCTTTGCAAAAGGAAGGCTTCATTCATTAAGCTTGATCTTCGGTTAAAGGCCAAGGGTTGAACATTCATCTAGACTTTCTGCCTGGTGAGAACTTAGCAGCAAGAGCTGTAACAAATTATGGCAGTTATTCAATTTACTTATCCTGGCTTAATGAACCAGTTATGCAATTGAGGCAATAAATAACTAGATTTTTTGCAAAGATTGGTGCAGCAATGTTCCTGCTTAGTATGAGCCAGCTAAATCCCAGTATGGTAGAACTGAATCTATGTTATTTAAAGCTGCAAGGGAGTCATGTGGTACAAAGTAAGCAAACCAAACATTTTGGCCTCCTTGGCAAAGATTCAGCTATGTTCTCTCTATGAAAAAGAATTGTGCATGCATCCTGTGCTGTGAATATGTCTATTATATAATTAGATAACTTAAAGGGAAAAATCACTTATGTACTGTGAAAGAAAGAAAGAAACTCCGTCTCTAGAAATAAAGAGCACAAATCTGCTTATCAGTTCCACATTTTGATTTATTTATAGGGGCAAATCTAGACACAATTACTAATATTTAAACAGAAATGTAACACATCCCACTGTAGTGGAGAAATCCATTACCAGATATCTGTGTATCTTTTAGTCATGTGCTGAGTGTGGATGAGAACTTTAAGTTCCCCTATTTCCCTTTTTTATCATCAAACTGCACATGAAATGGACAGCTCTTCAAATAGAAGACGCCTTTAATTAGAGGCCCATCCTTCATCTACACTGTTCAAGAGATTTACGCTTGGCACCCACCAGTAAGCTGGTAAACAATTTGAGTATATGTAAGTTTTTGTTTTGTTTTTGGACAAAATTACAGAAAGGTTAAGCAATTTTGAAATTGCAGTTGTTTGAGTCAAATTGTACAGTCAGTCATTTGCAAGTTTCACTTTTGTGGATTTGATTTTTTACAGATTATTTGCTGTCACCTCTTCTGCCTCCGTATGCCATTTTTAATAGGAACTGCAAGCCACATGAGACTGAGAAACTGTGAATGAGGCTTGTAAGTCCCTATCAAAAATGGTGTGGGGCAGCAGTGGAAGTGGCAGTAAACCCCATCAGCCATCCACTTCTGCCTTATGAGGGAACCCTGGTGCCTCAAAGGAATCCATGGTGGGTTGAATATGGTGATCATACTTTGTTTTGTGTTAAATATGGTTTGGGAAGGCCTAGAGTTATTTATGGATTTTCTACTTTCATGGGGGTCCTGTGCCTCTGACTTTATTGAAAAACTATACAGCTAACAAGTAACACCTCCAACTACACTCTGAACAGAGAGGTGGGATGGGGGAAAGACCTAAAAGTCTGAGAACTGCTTAGACATTTCTCTGATCATTTACAGAATGGATAGTGAGATTGTCCCTGCATCCTACATGCTTTCAAGGAAATGTCTGAAAATGGCTGACATACTTACAGACTTAAATTGTACAGTTGGCCTTCCACATTTGCTAGGGTTAGGGATGCAGGACATTTGCAAAAGTAGAAAAAACACAAATATCAAAATAAGTGTGTGTATCTGTGGGAAGGAGTACAAGGCATGCTGGGAAGAGTGCGCACTCAGGGTCCAAACCAGGTCAAAGAAAGGAGAAGGAAAGGGTATGAGGCAGGATGGTGTCCCTATATATCCTTTCTCATCCATCTCCTTTCTCAGGTCTGGGGAAAATCAGGAGAGGGTTTGTGGTGCTGAGACACTGGGCTGCAAACTATCCTCAGCTGGCAGGCAGCAGCTAGGGGCGGAAGAGGACCAGAAGCAGGTTTTTAAAGGGCTGTGGGCCCTGATCAGAACCACTGAGAGGGAAGGTTCCCCCAGAAAAGAAGTATGTGGGGGGAGGGAGTAGAGATTAGAGAAACTCACAAATAATTGAATTCATGAAAGTGAAATCTGCAAATGTGGAGGGCAGACTGTATACACATGTAGGCTCTGTCTCTGCAGTTTGGGACTTTACCTATTTCTAGGGTCCTAGGTCACTGGTGGATTTTGTAAGCAAGTGCACCAGGTACAGGCAATATGGTGCTCTCTAGATGCTTATGAGAGGCTAGAACTTCCACATACCCTAGCTAGCATGTCTAGCAGTTAAGTGTCTTAGAAATTGTAGTCTGACACAGCTGGATGGCACCTAGTTGCCTCTCTAGTTGTGCACTCTTTCAGACTCCATGCTGAAAATGTATCAAGACTGGAGATGATATTCTCTCACTCTGTTCACATTCAAAGGACATTCCCTGCACCCACTTCCTCTTTAAAAGTACTGTGTTTGCAATGCTATGGTTCGCAATGGCTATTTTGCCTACACAGACCATCCCGTTGATGTTATAATCCTCAAGTAGCAGGTAAACTTATTTGAAATACTCCCAATGGTTGAATAACGGTTATACTGTTGAACAGTGAATAAGAGGCGCAAAACCCAATTAGATCTCTCTTGTCTCTTAGTGCTCACATACAGTTTCAAACAGCTACTTCATCAGTCTACACCAGTAGCTCCTGCAGCACATAGCCATGTTAATTGGATTCCATGACTCAGGAGTATCATCATCTTTGTTGATAGGGGCAGGTTCTTGGATGCACAGCTGGAGATTCACTTTATTTACTCATATGTCAGTCGAATTTAACTTAACTGAAAGGAGCTAGTGAGAAGCTGCTGTTAGCTGCTTTTAGAAATGAGGAAACTTGTCCCTGTTACATTCCAGAACAAGTTAGAAGGCAGCAGCAAAGGAAATAACAGCCACCTCAAGTAAGACAAGCATCATCTTCCAAACCTCTCTCACATCTGACTAAAGCTGTGAGCTGTGCTGGCACTTGGATTTAGTTCTTATTTTGAAGGCTGCCTGAAAAGAAGTAGAACAAACAACAGAAGAATTTCCTTAAGTGAACTTTTAGGGTGCTCTCATTTGCCCTCAACTGGTGGACATTCCTCAGGTCTGGTGGAGCTCAGCAGGTTCCACCCTATCACATGTTGAAGGCAAGACACTGCATGCTGCTAAAATCCACATTTCAAGAAATTCCTTTGTGTGGTTGGATGACTTAGTAGGCTGCCTTTTGCATAACTGAAGTCTTTCCACCAATAAATGTGTTAAGACAGCACCAACAATCGAAAACAAGAACATCACACAGAAAGCCAAATTCAAAGATAGTCTCTTAAGAATCTGATGTGTAATTATACATATGCATAGAATTGCAACCCTGTTCATTCTTATGTCCCACTACAATAAATAAGTGGGTTGTGATAAATTTAAGTCCATTTGAGATCCATGAGATGTAAACCTTGCTGGGTTCAAGTGTGGATCCAGCTAAGCCTAATAGCAGAGATATCAATGTGCAAGAAACTCAGGTGCACAGCCTGGGTATACTCTTGGACTCAGGTATGAGCCTGGATGCAAAGGGTTAAGTAATGGCCAGAAATACATTTGCACAGCTGAAATTAGTGTGCCAGCTGCTCCTGTTCTTGGAGAATTCAGATCTGGTTATGGTGACAAAAACCTAGGTTATATTCCATTGGGATTACTGTAATGGTCTGTAATGGGGCTGCCTCTGGATGCTGGAAACCTCAGCCAGTCCAAAATGCTGTGGCTGGGCAGCTGACCAGGGCTGGTAACAGTGAACACACAACCCTCTTGTTGAAACCACCTTATTGGCTACTGTCCATTGCCAAACAGAATTCAAAGTGCTGATTATGACTAAGGTCCTACACAGCTACACAACCTGCACTGATATCTATCTTGACCATCTTAACAGACAACAGAAATAATACGTGAGACAAAATACAGGCCTATGACTCTAACATCATCACTTTTCTTCTCCTGCATGATTTTTAACATCTTTGCCCAATGAAGAAGCCAGTGAAGTTTTGAAAGTTTGCATGATGTATTTTATGCATTTTGGTTGGCCAATAAGGTTATCACTCTTTTGTAGATTTTGTTGCATTTTACACATAAACAAATTGTGCCCATATGCCCATCACCAGTGCAAGCCTCAGCTTCCTAGTGAATAACACGTGTGGAATTTTTATTAGGTTTCAGAAGATACTAGACCAAAAAAAGGCAGCAACAAAGAGCTGAGTATGCCTGTTGTGAATGAAAAAGAATGAGAGTGAAAGGTACATGACTATGCAGCAACACACTACAGCAGTAACTGGCAATTTGGAACCCTCCAGAAGTTGTTGGGCTGCAGTTCACATGAGCCTTACCTACCATAGTCCATGATGAGGCTTGATAGGACCTCCAGTTCAACACCATCTGTTGGGATGCAAGCCACCCAGGCTAGTGTTTCTGAAATCAGCAATACTGCCCTATGGATTCTACAATTATGCAGCCACACTGGGGCTCTTGCAATTTGGCACACAAACTTTGAGCCAGCATTTACACAACACGGATATAAAACCTGACCAGTAGTCAGTAAATATGAGGATGTAGAACTTAGAAATTTCTGCTAGCTGGCACTGACCACTGCTTCTCCCCCTGTGGTCTTGCTGGTACTTTACATAACACACACTTTTTAGTATGCCGTTCCTTGAGATGGAAAGTTATTTCAAACTTCTAAGTCAGACAGTTTCTTAAGTCTTAAATCAAGCAATTTAAACTCATTTGTGAAGTATGCTTCATCTTTGCAAGCTAAAGCTGCTTCTAAGATTATTTGGACATCTTTGTAACTGCAGACATAATTGCAGATCACAATGAGGAAAGTAGTAGTCACTCCTAGCTAGCAGAAACTTCTGTATTCCTTAAGCTGAATAATGAAAACAGGTAGATCAAATGTGTTACAGAGCAGGCACTACAGCAGCGGTGAAATAAAGCAGTTCTCCAGATGTTGTTGGACTGCGGCTCTCAGCAGCCCTAGCCAGCATAACCAACATTGAGGAATGAAGTCCAACAACATCTGAAGGGATACATGATTCCTAGCTGCATTAAAGCTTGGAAAAATTCTTTTAAAAGTGGTTGCAGTTATAAAGCTCAAAAAGTAATACAACCAGTCCTCCACAACTACTGTGGCTAGGGGTACAGGACCCCCACAAAATGGAAAAACTGCAAATATAAAAATGTTTACGTGCACCTGTGGAAAGCAGGTCAAGACATTGTGGGCAGAGATCATATCCAGGGCAGGGAAAGGAGAGGGAAAAGGGGAAGGTCGGCATGGTGGCCCTCTCCCACACCCATCTCCTCTTTTGGGTGTGTGTCAGGCATCGGGAGAGGGTTCGTAGTGCTAAGAAATTGGGGTACTACCTGTCTTTAGCTGGCCAGGCAGCAACTGGAAGAGGAGGATGTGGACTAGAGGTTTTTTTTTTTAAAGGGCTGTGTGACCTAATCACAGTGGCCAAGAGGGAAGCTTCCCCTAGAAAAGAAGTGCTTGAGGTGGCAGGGGGGCAGGGGTTGGAGAAACTTGCAAATAATCAAATCTGTGAAAGTTAAACCCACAAAGGTGAAGGGCCAACTGTAATAGCTGTAATAGCTGCAGCTTACAGTGACTCTAAGGCAGATGGTGTAGTGGTTCAAGCACGGGACTACGACCCTGGAGACCAGGGTTGATTCCCCACTCAGCCATGGAAACCCACTGGGTAACGCTGGATGCCGCTCACACTCTCAGTCCCAGAACCCCCTGTGATAAGTTCATCTTAGGGTCACCATAAGTTGGAAACAGCTTGAAGACACACAACAACAACAGCAGCAACAACAGCAAAGCTATAATGGAGTTTGCTTGGCAAGATTTGTTCAGAGGGGGGTTGCTTTCCTCTGAATCTGAGGAAGTGTGATTTGCCCAAAGTCACCAATGGGTTTCCATGGGCAAGCAGGAATTTGAACCCTGGTCTTGTAGAGTCCTAGACCAACACTCAAAATATTATACCACACTGGTTTTCAAAAATAGTTACCTCCATTTGTACTTTCTAATTATGAAAAAGTAAGTAAATAGTTACTAAAATGAGTATTAAAATCCACTGACATGCGGTACAAAACAAATCGAAGCAGCAAGTAAGCAACTACATCACAAAAGGACTGATGTTGCTTATGATACAATCACAAACTAACTTCCTTATGTCTTAGCTACTGCAAAACAGAATCACAACTACCGTATTTGCTGGTGCATAAGACTCACTTTTTTTCTCTGAAAAATAGTATTTAAAAATGGGGTGCGTCTTATACACCGGTGTGTCTCATATGCTGGCAGATACAGTAACTCACTTGTGACTTTCATGCCCTTACTTCATGCCCCTTCATGCCCTTACATCTAATCAGGCTGGAAGTCTCCTGTTGAGTGGGCTGGTTTTACTTTGTGAAACTCTCTTCACACCTTCAAAATTTCCCAAAACAGAGATGGCAATTTGTCACTCAAGAGGAAAACCTTCTTCGGATGGGAAGGGAGTGGAAAAATTTCAACTTAGCTCCACAGACTGAAGAATAGAGAAGACTAAGGAAAAAGCAGGACAGAAAAATGATGGCTTTTGGGGGAAGAAGTGTAATACTATGGCAGATGGTAGTGGCCTTTATTCTCAATTTTTTCAACCAAGCTGATGAGCCATCTGGTGGACCTTGGCATTTTTGGTCTAAGCAGCCATCACAATGTGCTACCGTACAATCAGATTCTTACAATTTTGATTTATTTATTTATTAGCTGTATTTATATATTATCTTCCATCCATTGATCTGAAGGTACCATGCATGGCTCATCTCCTTCCCACTTTATCTTCGTAACTATCTTGTGAAGTACGTCAGGTTCAGAGTGAGTCACCTGGCTGGTTTAGGCTGGCCCTAAGTCAGCTACTCTAGACCACAGATACCCCAATTACTATTTCTAACTACTACAGTATCCCAGCTCTCTCCTTTTTGAAGAGTACAAGAAACAACTGCTAAGAATACAAAACGAGGGAGCCCAAATGGTTTTCTAGGAACGGAAAGCGGAAATGTCAAGGACCTCAACACATAAATAAAAGGAAGGATTTCTGCGCTCATGGCGAATTCTGTCCTTTCATATACACTGCCTCTTTTTGAAACAGTACACAGCTCAGTAGTATTAGGCCTCAATCTTATCTTCAATTGGGAAATGATGGTGATGACCACCACCACAACAATGATCTTCATTTATATGCTGCTTTCCCTTCTCTTCCATCCAGGACTCAAAGCCAGTGTCTGAGTGCCAATGGCCTCCCTGCTATAGAGCAATGCTGTGCAAATAGCTGTCCTTGGCAGTACTACTGAACTACATACCAAAGGTTTAAAATGTTAATTTTTCGGTTGGGCTGAGAAATTCTGGGAGTTGCAGTTCAAAGAAATAACTTTTGCAAGCTCCGCAGAAAGTACTGTGGACACACGAATTCTCTGCTCCTGGAAGTCTCAGAGCAATAATACAGAATCAGTAATGGGACAGAAAAGAATTGAATGAATGATTTGCCCCAGGCCACAAACAAAAGTAGTCCTTGAGTCACCTGCCATCAACACCTCCCCTGGTTCATTCTATTCATTATAAGGTCTGAAGCTTTAAGGCAGGACAACAGGAATAGCATACCTTACTGTGCTTTTTTCTCTCAGAAGTGACAGATCTCACTTTATACTTCCTGTGGGTTCTGTCCTCTCTGCCTCTCCAGCTTCCCAAGACTCACACCCTCTTCCTCACACTCCCTCCCCACTTTACAGTGTTGCTAACTTGTCAAGGGCACCAGAGCCACAGCTAGGAGTATGTACAGAATATTGTGGCTTGTGTGGGAGACTGAATAGCTGCCTCAGAATGAAAGATTCAAGAGTTTCAATGAGGAAGAAGAGTGGATGAGTGGGAAGCAAACTAAGTACAAGGGCAAGATATGAATTAACTTGAGGGAGAGAAAAATTTCCATTCACTCTAACAATTCTCAGCAGTGTTTTCTTTTTGGGAAGGGTGTTGCTGAAGCTTTCTAAAGAGGGGATATATGTTGTATAGGTTGTTTTTTTTTCTCTATCTCTTTTTCGGGAATGGAATTTCTTTTGTGACTCATTGATTTGGCCTGAGCTGATTTTCCCAACTAGGGGAAGTAAGAGTGTATCTGTGCATGTGCATGTGTGCCTCTTCAAATGAACAGATGTTGAATTGACATTTGATCATAATGGATCTGGAATTAACAGGCTAACACTATGGGAGTGGTTCTGAATGAAGAACCTACCATGTGATGTTTATATTCTATATCAACACTCCCAAGCTGTTCCCTTTCAGATGTGCACCTGGAAAACACCGGGTCAGGATAGGCTAATCCAGACCACACAGGCTGAGTTTTTAGGCAGACAATCCCTCCTCCACATTGGTAATTTGATCTTGGTGAATGTGGTTATTTGTAAGGTGAGCACATGCCTCCCTCCCCTATTTTCCTCCTCTCATTCCCTTGCCTTTTGCCTGGGTGCACACGTGCCCTCCTTCTCTGCACCCAGGCAAAAGGAAAGAGAATGGGAGGGAGAGCCCCAGAAGGGGAGCTATTTGTGATATTCCCACTTTCACAAGGGTTCTGTGCCCCAAACCCTCATGAAAGTAGAGGGGCGACTGTACTATTATACTATTTAGAATTAAATTAAAAGTTGAGAGTTCTTTTCTGTTTTGTTGATTGCTAATTGATTGTTATTGCATATTACTATTTATTGTATTTTATAGTCACCAGTTACCGAAAGAACACTGTTTACTTGCCAACAATAAAAATGAATGTAGTACTAGGAGGAGATAACTCCAATGTACTATACATCCAGAATATTCATCAGGAAAGGGCTTAAACAGGAATTTCTATGTTTCATTATGGACATTTCTTAGTTTTGTTCCTTTTGAAATACTTATAAAGGCAAACTTTGTCTAAGTGCAAAATTTTCTGCCATGAATCCAAAAAACATTTTGGACTACTTTTTAAGGTTCCTATCTACACAGGTAATCATGCCCTTTTCAATAAAAAAAAATGGTAGAAGGCTACCTTCTCCTACTGCATCATAAAGTTTATTCATATATCTTTCTCTCAAGTGAAAAGTGGTTGCACGCTTGAAGAACAATCCTAACTCCTACTCTTCCAAAAAGCCAGGTGAGAAGGGTTAAAATGGAGTAGAAGACTGCCTCCACCAGAGTGCTGTTGGCAAAATAGCCAACCTACCAAGAAATCCCGTTATGCCCCCAGAAAATCCAGCCAAGCGTAAGAACTGGTGGCATTTCTTCTAGCCCTAAATCCAGAGGCTGGGCATTTCAGAGGCAGATGACAGGCAGGGAATTAGTATGTAGGAAAACCTTCATTTCCTCCTAGGCTCTGGGCCAAGTAATGTGAAGTGACAGACAGTTTTCTCCTTGGTCAGAATTTTGAGTGTTAGGAATTTGGTATGGATTTAGTTCAAGGAACAACATTCTCAGAGGTTTGGAGTCACATCACAATAGTCTAAAGCTATGAAACAGTATCATACATATTATATGTTCAATCTCTCTCTCTCTCTCTCTCTCTCTCGCGCACACACACACACACACACACACACACACACATATATATATCTCCACTGTTGGAAGTGTCTCAAATTATTTGGTCTCTTTCACTGTTCAGAAATCAAAGCTTTAATAGCTAAAATATATAAATTGTGGTCGAGACTTCAAACAGAGGATGAATCTATTAAGGACTATACAATTAAATGGGTGCAGAATGTGGGTCACCTTATATAGATGGGACAATGGGAAAAATGTAGTCAAAAGACTTGAAATTTACTTTAAGTAATGATCTTAGAGAAAACTTAGTAAGATGATTTATAGATGGTACCTGACACCAGAAAGACTGTCTAAAGAGTATAAGGGACCTACTAGTATGTGTTGTAAAAGTGAAAGCTAAAAAGGGATTTTTTTCATATGTGGTAGACATGTAATAAAGCAAAGAAGTTGTGGGCCTTGATACATCAACTGATAGAAGATATTTTGAAGACCAAGATCCAACTGAAATCTGAACTTTTTTTTTTTTTCCCCGTTGGGACTGATAGATGATAAGACAGACAAGAATCTGGGGAGAGTTTTCCAATATATGATTACAGCTGCTTAGATTACTCTTCACCCAGAAATGGAAAGATTCAGCTATTCCATCCCAAGAATGGCTATTGACATTGCTTGTTTTCAAAAATTGCAGTTTTCAATAAAAAGAAATAGAAATCTATTGATAACATGATAAAACACTTCATTAAAATCCAAAGGTAACTGACAATGTTAACAATCAAGCAAATGATGAGGATAACATTTAAGCAAAGAAATTAGTCTTTAGCTAAAACTAACACCTCACACTGGGAATCTACCTAATCTCAATGAGGAGATAACAACTCTTCCATCCTGCACTTTGGATGCTTTTCCTATCTCAGCCCTTATTAAAGATGAATTATTGGAAAGGGAGTCATAATCATAAAATTGAAGTGGGGAGACTTAGTGGAAGACACGGTAATTAACAGCACTTATTTTCATGGAAACTCTTGAAGACATTACAATTTCAAACCAAGCAAACACACTTGGAACCAAAATGACATAGCAGAGTCATTACCTCAAGCTTCAAAGTCCTTTCTGACTAAAGTTCTAGAAGGCATGGGATAATGTATCTCTAAGAAAGCACCTGCATAAAACTACAGAACCCTCTTATCTTTGGGAGAACAATATGGTACTGACTTCTAAAGCCCTTCATGACTTCAGGTCAGGGTACGCAAGCTGTAGCCATCCACCATCTTCATTTTCCCATAATACCTTTCATCTCACATTAAACTCAGAGGCATTCTGGGGAAATAAAGATAGTGGACAGCTGGAGCCTCAACCTGCAGACAGTTATTCTCACTTCGCAGGACACTTTATGCCCTGATTTTTTAAAAAAAAAGAAGAAGAAAAGGGAGACTTTGACCATCACCTCCTAAGTGATGGAGGGAAAGAGAGAAGGGAGAAAGGACAGCAGCTGAGACAATATAGCCACCTGTAAAAAAGGAGCAAGGTGGTATGCTGGGTGTCATAAGGCTAATGGGGTGTCATAAAGCTATTTTCATCTACCTCAGAATGGGTGGAGTGCTTACCAACATGCATTCAGACCGATCTAGGAATCTGACACAGGAGTTGTATCAGCTGCAACATGGACTATTTGCTGAAACACTAGAAATTGCAAGTATGCTTTTCTTCTGGTTATGTGTGCTTTCAAGTTGTTTCTGGCTTGTGTTGACTCTAAGGCAATCGTATCATGAGATTTTCTTGGCAAGATTTGTTCAGAAAGATTTGCCTTTGCCTTCTCCTGTGGCTGAGAGAGTGACTTACCCAAGGTCACCCAGTGGACTTCTGTGTGACTGAGCAGGCATTCAAACCCTGATTGCCCAGAGTTCTAGTCGAACACTCAAAGCACCACATCATGTTGACTCTACAAATACATTAATCATCATAAAGGTAATCGGAGAAGTATTTATGGTAATATCGCCAAGCTATGGGAGGTACACTTAGAGGCCTCTGAATGTGCATTTTTGGAAGTATGTAATTCCAATGTATACTGTCTCACTAGTTACGCAAATAACCGACAAATCAGGAGTTTAGTTTCCGCTTCTGTAATCACTAGAAGCCACTATTTTCGTGTATTAAAACCTTTGGGAACACTCATGCAATATGCAATTACCTTTTGTCACATGACAATGGCAACAAAGAAGCTATTAGCTCATTATCACAACACTACTAACTGTATAAATTAATCATTCCTAATAGGAGGCTATGTTGGATTTAGAGCTTAAAACAGAACCCATGCTGCTTACACAGTTGTTTTCTAAATCACTCGTTCTTATTCGAAGATATCTCCTTTTCCTCTGGACGACCATGCAGCTTAAAATTTTAAAAAGCCTTTTTAATTTTAATCTCTCTCCCCCTCCCCCTGCCATTCAATGTAGAGAATTTCTTGCCTGGTCCAACTGGGGTGGAGAAGCTGCTGCTTTGCACAGTCAATGCCTTTAAAGAGTCACAAAGTAACCATAGCTCTTCAGAAATACTGCAACAATAAAGGCTCTGCAAAACCAGGAATTCTCACTCCATCACAGAGAAAAGTGCTGCTATTGTTTCCAGGGGCCCAAGGAGATGTATTGATACAGAGGTAGGGAGGTCCAGATGGTGTCAGGAATGGAATTAAGGTAGAGATTCTTGATCCAGGCTTTATTTTCATGCTGGAGATTAGCAAATGCTGTTTACTAACAGGGAAGTTTTTCTTTCTCTAAAGATAAACTGTTTCTTTTGAAAAGAGTAAAAGATTTTTCTTTTTTTGGAAATCCCGTTTTTCCCTTTAAATGCCACAGGTGACCTTACTTACACTTTTTTTTTTTATACACACACACTTGCTTTTAGCGTGCACATGAAAGGGCCCTTCTCATTCAGATGGCACTTAGAATAATCAGTTTGGCCTCACTCAGCAGTAAGGAAGTATTTGCCCTCAGAAGGAATTCCCCAAACTCAACTTTCCAGTCCTACAGCCTTACATTTGCTGAGGTTTTGCACCTCCCCTTTGGTTGAAAAGTCCCAGATTAAGACTGCCTCTGCAATTTTCACCGAAGGCCTACGACGTTTTTGTTCTGCTGTCATCACTTCCAGAGACAGGGATTACATAGGTTACTGAGGCACTGGTTTTATTTACATATAGAAGAGCTTGGGTGTAGCCAGCATGGGGTAGTGGTTTCAGCATTGGACTATAATTCTGGAGACCAAGGTTTGTATCCCTGCTCAGCCATGAAACCCACTGGGCAATCCTGAGCAAGTCACACTCTCTCAGCTTCAGAGAAAGGCAAAAGCAAACCCCCTCTGAACAAATCTTGGCAAGAAAACCCTGTCATAGGTTTGTCTCAGGGTTGCCATGGGTTGGAGACAACACGAAGACACATAAAAACAGCAGCCTGGAGTTTTTTCCAGTCATTCTGGACAAGCTGAGTGAGCTTTCTCCACCCCAAATAGACTAGGAAACATCACTCATGTGCCTCAGGAGTGGGGAAGGCTTGGTTTCCCACCCTCCTATTCTTATATCTCACCATAGGGACTGCACATGGTCCTTCCTTATCAACTGTTTTATCCTTATAACAATCTTGTGAGGCAGCGTAGGCTAGGAGTGAATAGTCCAAGCTCACTCAGTGAGCTTCATAGCTGAATGAGGATCTAAATCTGGGTTTTCCCAGCAATAGCCTCTAACCACTACTCTATGATAGGAAATTAGGCTTTCTTCCATCAAGGAATGTGGCCCTTATTTCCTGGTTTGTTTGTTTTTTAAAAATGAGGATTCCAACAAGGGACAAAAGCAGTGATGTATTTATGTCTTTTACTCCAAGTCTCAAGTCAATTCTCAAGTCTTTACCTTCAAATCTCAAGTCAAGTCTCAAGTCAGGAGCCAACTTTATATGCCAACCTATTCTTCAGAATTTCTGGACAGAATCATATTAAGTCAGTTTTAACAATTTAAGCACAGTCGCGCGCCCCCCCCATTTGTGATTTTGCCATTTGCAGCTTCAGAAGTAGAGAACAGGATCCTTCTTACTTTCTATTTCTGAAGCTGGAGGATTTTTCAGATCCTTCTTACTCCCCATTTTTGAAGCTTCAAAAGGATCCTTCCTTCTCAAGCCTGTTGCCTAACACATTTGCTGTTGCTGAGCAGACAAGCCCACTGCCTAACCCATTTGCTGTTCCCTTTGAGAAATGCACCCACACTTTGGGCTTGAGACAGATTGTCATATGACCAGTAGGCAAACAGAGATGGAAGGTTTGTTCAAAGTCGTAAGGTTTCTGGATGAATATGTTATGTTACTGAACCAAGGGCAGCAAGTCAGTCACTAAATATATACCAGTTGAGTTGAGTCAGTGCATCACTTATTGCTGAGTCAAGTCCGAGTCGAGTCACTGAAGCGACTTAAGTCCAACTTGAGTCCAAGTGAGTCGACTCAAGTCTACATCACTGGATAAAAGTATGAATTATGGATAGAAATATGAATTTGACTCTGAGGAACAGAGGTGCATTCCATAGACCCTAACCTTCCACTGTAACCCTGCCTTTCATTTTGTATTTGCCATTATCCCAAAAGTCTCAGGTTAGGCTGCAGTAGTAAGTAAAACATGATCACTCAGATAATAGATGATGTAGAAGAAATTATGTAGCAGGAGGAAATGCCCCATTCATTTCCAATCACTACTTGCTCACTGGAATGTACCAACAGAAAAAATAATCTAACCTTGGAAGAGACTTCCCTGTTGTGGAACCCTGGTTATGGAAAGGCCACCTCTTAGAGGCTTGATAGGCACTGGTGTTGGCTTAATTTCAGCACCAAATTGAAACATGCCTTTTAATTAGAGCGGGGGGATACCTAATTATTTTATTTAGTTAGTATAGATGTGGTTTTAACTTGCTTGATTTCTAAGATAATTCAATATGTTTTGGACTGTAAATGTTAAATTACCTTTTACTGTGTCATTTTTGAATTGTTTAAATTAATTTTATCGTTTGCTGCCTTGAGATCTCTGGACACAAGATGGAATATAAGTATTTTAACAAGTTAATAATAAATAAGTGAGATTCTCAGTATACTAGTCAGGGATTTCCAGAAGATGACATGTAATCTGTTTCTATCGAGGTAGCATGGAACCTCTAAAACAAACAAATTCATTATAGCAATGAGCATCTATGGATTAGAATCTGTGTCCTCAGTTGCACACCGCTATGTGCTGTTTTGCTGCAACAGATTAACACCAACAAGGCTACCCATCTGAAAACTGGGAACATACTGTCTAACAATACAATCCAGTCCATATATATTCAGATGTCAGTACTTCTGAACAAAATGGGCTTTAATCCCAGCAAAGTGGGTCTCGAATTGCAGTCTAGATTCTTGTAAATTCTACGCGTCTTTGTCCACCTGGAAGAGAATTCCAGTAGCTTTACACGGAAGGAATGCATCTATTCCCCTTACAAACTAAGAATAAAGAATGGATGATTCTGGGCTGTATTTCAATTCCTGTTTGGTGTCCACCATACCAGAACCAGAGTGGGAGCCCATGTGCCTGTATATGACATCACTGACAATGGAGTACTGCATCCATAGAACCATGAGTGCATCAGATTTTAGGACAGAATTCAAGAATTTTACATGTAAGAAGAGAAGCAATGCCTCAGTTAATGAAATAGATGTGATCCTGGGCACTTTGTCATTAACAGACAATTGGGTACTAGAAGCATAAATAACATAGCAAGAATAAAGGTGGGTTCCTGCACCACAAAAAAAACAAAAACAAAAAACAGTTCAACACGTTTCAACCATTTGTGAAATAACATTTTAACAATATATATAATTAAAATGAAATTCATCAGTTAAGCCCTGCATGATTAAATTATAACAGTCTGAAACCTGTAGAGACCACTTGAAAACTTCTTCCAAAACGCATCCAGAGATGCCCATTTCTTTCACCACCCATCACTTTACTTTATGATTTCCATTTTGGTGGCCAAACTTAAAGATTGATTTTATTTTTTAATATGGAGTTGCAGAGGCAGGTTTATCTGCTGTCCCCTCTTCTTTGTTGATCGTATATGCTCAGTACAGCAATCTGGAAAAAGCTGTTGTTTATCTTGCCTATTGTAGGCAGACACAAATGGTTATAGTAGAATTTGCTAGTCCAGAATCCCACTCTTTCCTACCTCAAACATTATTTATTGCACTGTTTAGTGCACACTCACTGCTGCACCCCCAACAGGGAAAAAGCCTGTGTTTCTTTAGCCCTCTTTTGCCATTCATCAAATGCTAATACTGTTAAAAATACCTTCCAGCTAAATAGAAGAATGAAAAGGGGGCTGAGCATCCATAAAAAGACTTTGTAAAAAGGTGTTCCTTTGTCAGACCAAATCTCTTACTGGAGAACTGAAATATATAATCCTTTCTGTATTTGATAGTACAGACCTAGAGGGGTTTGGGCACAAAGATGGCTGCATACACATGGGAAGAACAGATTTTTCTATTCTGCCACATGCACCCCATTTTGAGATACAAGACTGCTTTGTAACTTTCAATGGTGCTACATGGGAACACAAGTAGATTCCAAGTGAGATCATATCCAGATAGGTTGCAGCTATATTAATCCTCCTTCAATGTTTTGAAGTAAATCAACTGTTTGAGTAGCTCAGTGAATAAGATACTACCTAGAGTCACAAATTTATGATGTCAGCCAATGATTAGCTACACTTTATTCCTGGTGGTACAACGTCTTCTTTTCCATCAGGACTTTTCCCTGTTGCCTGTCATTTTCATGGGCAATGACATACACACATAAATGCTAGTTTCTGTTCCACTGTAAAACATATATAAACTCAATGCAACTTTAGCAGTAGCCAACATCATCTGCGAGACCTCCTGCAACCATCATTATCTTTCAACAAAATGATTACCAATAAGGCATTAAAAACTGAAATTTAGAGAAAATATTTCAGTCAGCAAGGACACTCCATCCAGACTGATGGGAACAACTGATGCAAGATGCTATCCGCAGCATGGGAAAATGAGAAACACAATTCTGAGTGTTCAGTGGATGGCAGTTTTTATTTTGGAAAAGGGCTAGTGTGTTTTGCCCTACATATATATTTTGGTGACTTTCTATATATAGGCTGAAACGAGTTGGCAACCATTCACTGAGCACTTGGAGATGTATCTCTCTTTTTTCCCTACAGATTCCATTAGGGGTCTGAAGTTTTTGTCTCTTCTGCAAGATGTTATTCACCAGAGTTTGTTAACATAGTTTCTGAACAAGAATTATGAATGCTTTGAGCCTCTCTAAAATATTGCACAGTGGACGCTCCACATTCACAAGGGTTCGGGGTGCAGAACCCTCACGAAAGTGGAAAAATCATGAGTAACTCCCCCTTAATCCCCCTCCCTTTCTCTTGCCTCTGGCCTCGGTGCTCCCAGGGGAAAAGAAAAAGACAAGGTAAAGGACTCACTGGTCCTTTCTTTTCAGACGGTGAAGAGTGGGGTGCTGACTTCTGGCAATCTAGCTACTTCCAGTCACCATCTTGAGAAAGGAGATCCCTCCCAGAGTGGACGGTTAGGAGCAAAGAGATCACCTGACCAATCAGTGGCCAGTACACAGTTGAACACGCAGTACGTGGCAGAGAGAACACACCTCCAGCAGTGAAGGGGGATTTGCTCACCCAAAAAAGAAAAAACATCCATTTAAAACACAAACCTCACAAGCCTGGGGTGAGTAATGCAAGGAAATGGAAGATGACGAATGTTGGGGATGGGGAGGCAAGCACATGCCCTGTGAATAATCAAATTATTATACTTTGTATTTATTTTTAGTCCAGAAGAATACTCTAATATTAATTCTCTCTAAGTATGTGGGCTACATTTTACCTTACTCTGATTTTCAGAATATATTTTACAATCATGTTTTGATAACTGTTAGGTTTGATTTTCCCCCAGTTCATCTTCATGTCTGAATGTGTATGAAAACACATGTGATTTTCAAAGTCCAGGTTTGGACAGAAGTCTTAGGTGACCATAGTTTCGATCATGATGATCTTGTAATGATATTTGTTTTATATTTTTGCTTTTGCTATTATCATTTTAAAAAAAACTAAGTTGAGGAACGAATATGCGTGTGAGAAGAGAAAAGAAAATAATTTTTTTCTAATGACTCTTAGGCACTACAGTGATGAAAGAATTTGGTCATGTTTCGGCTAATTCCTGACATATAGCTTTAAAACGCAAGCTGGAAAATGCAAGAACTAAAGTTGCCTTCTACTTACTTTGGTATTTTCCCCCGGTAATGGCCACAAAAACCAATGCTGTTTTACACATGCACAATTGTTCCATTACAAAATTATAGTTAGATTCCTTATCACCCACATTTTTCCAACCACAAGACAAACATACAAAATAGCATATCTACCACTACCAAAATTGCATGCTTGCTATATGAAATGGAAGAAACTCAAAGCATCGAAACACTACAAAAACAATTCTCCTCTTTAAGTAAGTAGGACTATTCCATCTAAGTGGTTTGACAAATGTTAGCAGCACTTTCCATAAACTCTAGCAAAAACTTAGGTACAAACTAGGCTGTATAAAGGATATTTGTGCAGTTTCCGGCAAACATTAACGAAATCATAAATAGAATCATAGAATCATAGAGTTGGAAGAGACCACAGGGGCCAGCCAGTCCAACCCCTGCTATGCAGGAACACCCATCAAAGCATTCCCAACAGATGGCCATCCAGCCTCTGCTTAAAAACCTCCAAAGAAGGAGACTCCACCACACTCCGAGGCAGCATATTCCACTGCCGGACAGCCCTGACTGTCAGGAAGTTCCTCCTGAGGTTCAGGTGGAATCTCCTTTCCTGCAGCTTGAATCCATTGCTCCTTGTCCTAGTCTCTGGAGCAGCAGAAAATAAGCCCACTCCCTCCTTGACATGACATCCCTTCAAATATTTAAACATGGCTATCATGTCCCCTTTTAACCTTCTCTTCTGCAGACTAAATATCCCCAGCTCCCTAAGCCATTCCTCATAGGGCATGGCTTCCAGACCCTTCACCATTTTGGTCGCCCTCCTCTGGACACACATCATATGGTAGGCGAGAGATATTTCTGACATGTTCAACTATACACTTGCCTTTGATAATTCTTCAGTCCAACACAACAGCCTTTGATCATTTACTAAACAAGATATATAAACTGAAGCCTCCTCTATATAGGGTCAATCAAGTGTGAAGTATGTTTTGCATTTTATAGAAATTATGGTGTGGAACATTGCTTCTTGAGATAATTGATGTGGGGAATCAGCAGATGTTTTTTGTCACAGTGTGCGAGGGACAGTCATCATATTTATACTCATTGATGACAATGGTTTCTTTCTTTCTTGGAAGCTCATTGCTAACTGGCAGCCAATATGAACCACAACTCTGAGCAGCACTTTTATAGAATACCTATATGTATATGTATATGTATATGTATATATGTATCTGTGTGTGTGTGTGTGTGTGTGTGTGTATGGCATAGGCCCAGTATTCCTTTTAATGTACTAAAACTAATGTACTAAAACACACGTTCTATTTTCATCCAGGGCCCACCACCAATTTTTGTGGTGCAATTACACGGCCTACAAAAAGGAAAAAAAAAAGACAGATATGATTTTCAAACATATAGAGAAATATAGTAAACAAACATACTTATGATATGTATACACCAGTGATGTGTCCTACAGATGAAACAAAGCCAACATTAATTTTGGAATATATAAATATTGTGCAGACTTCCCAACAGGAGCAAAATCACATGACTGGTACTATTTATCTTGACCAGAAAAAATGTAGAAAGAATAGCAATAGATATAATGCTACTGCACAATAGAAGAGGTTCAGTGTTCAATTATTAAGAGCAACTGTTAACAAGGCAGTCTTTGGCCACATTAGAATTCACAGTACACATTTTTTAACTTATTCTTTAAATTACACATCTTTAGACAATAAAAAAAAAACCCTACCCCTTAATATTATGTATAGTGGCCATAACAATTATAGTTTTGTAAAAGTGTGAGTCTCCTTAGTGCTATGCTGGATCATAATAATAAAGTAAAAAATTAAGTCATTTCAATAGAACAAAATTTAAAATGGGTAAAACAACCGTAATTACATAACAAATAAAACAGAAATGTTCTACCACCCGAACCAAAGCCCAGGAGAAAATCATAATTTGTTTACTTTCCTTCTGCTAGGACTTTGCAGCAAATATTCATGGGTAGGAAGCTGCCCCCAGTTATATACAAGCTCTGTATATCCTAAGTGGACATATAAATAGTTATGGGTACAAATGCACCCAGAAACAATGTATCTGTGAAAGTATATCACACAATATTAGAGACAACATGAGCTTGTATTTCTGGATTGGGAAATACTAGTCTTTGGAAAGCTTCTAACACTTGTCTCAAGTATGAAGCAAGTAGTCCCCCATATCCACAGATTCTACATCCACAGATTCAAGCAACCACAGCTTGAAAATATTTCCACCCACCCCCAAAAAATCCAAAAAGCAAACTTGATTTTTGCCATTTTATATAATGGATGCCATTTTACTACACCACTATACATAATGGGACTGGAGCATCCATGTATTACGAGGTCTTAGAACCAAATCCTAGCAGATACTGCGGGCCCACTGTACTGCAAGCCTTGAATTTTCCAGCCCATCCAGCCCACAATTCTCCTCAACTCTCTTCCCAGTGTTGTAGAAGTGCTAAGACCAAAGTGCTAGGACCTTTGATTATACGGGATGACAATGCCATCTTTCATTCTCTTAGGTTTCTTGTTTCTTCTGACCATAGCTGCAACCCATATAGTAGCTATAGCAGGAAGGAAGGAAGGAGTCTTCAAACAACTGTATATTGATCTGAGATCTTCTTCTTGTAAAGCAAATAATTTGGGGGTGGGTTTGTCTTGAATAGATAATTAAGAACCATTAGTGTTACAAAACACCAGCTCCTTACAGAGATGAAAACTTCCTGAACTGATTTGTTGATAAAGATCAGCACAGATGCCTGCACTTTTGGAGTCTTCCTGGGGGCACGGCTATGGAAAATGTCACAATTAGAGCTCAGACTTTAAAAACTTAACACTATAGCATTGCCTTTAAAGATAGCGTGAGTACATACAACACTTGAAGTTTAAATCCTTCTCACCTGACCGTTGTGGTTGACAGTAGGAAGAATCAGTGTAAAAAAGGAAGTGCTTTCTATTAGTCTTTGGCTGTGTACCAGGACCTGATACACTTTGGGAAATGCAGCTTTTTTTCTCCCTCAAGGACTACTAACATTACCATATGCCCTCCTCTTTTCTTTGCTATTGCTGGAGGGCTGCTACAGACTGTGCCAGCTTGGAAAGCAGAGTTTAAGTGGTTTACATGGAACAGTGTATTAGGTGGAAACAGGACTGGCTTCTGAAATAGGCCAGCACACTTTCAATTTTTCTACAAAAGTGCCTTCGCTTTTTTAAAATCTAATCCCAGTGTGGATGAGTAGGATCTCTGATATTTACTGCAGGAGTGTATGACTTACATGTTTGACTAGTTCTACACATAAAATACAACAGTGGAAAGTTAGAAAATCAGGGAGAAAGGCATACTGATGGAAGCCAACTCCAAACCTTTTAACATTCTCACCCAGCAGCTTAGTACAGACATCAAAGATGAGGGAGGATAGGGTTTCACAGAATCACAGAATTGGAAGGGAGCACAAGGGCCATCCAGTCGAATGCCCTGCCATGCAGGAATATACAACCAAAACACTCCCAACAGACTGCCATCCAGCCTCTGTTTAAAAACAGAGAAAGAGACTCCGCCACACTCTGAGGCAGTGTGTTGCATTGTTGAATAGCTCTTATCAGGAAGTTCTTCCTAATGTTTAGGTGGAATCTCTTTTCTTCTGGTTTGAATCCATTGCTCTGTGTCTCTGGAGCAGAAGAAAACAAGCTCGCTCAAGCAGAATAGAGGGATACTACTACTTCCCTCAATCTAGAACTATACTTTTGTTAATGCAGCCTAGAATCACATTGGCTTTTTTAGCTGCCACATCACACTGTTGACTCATGTTCAGGTTGTTGTCTACTAAGACACCTAGATCTTTTTCACATGTACCATATTCAAGCCAGTGCTAAATCTGTGTATGTCTATTTTTCTGCCTACACATCCTACCTTACATTTCTCTCTGCTGAAGTTCCTTTTGTTAATTTTGATCCAGCTCTCTAATCTGTTAAGGTCATTTTGGATTCTGGTCCTGTCCTGTGGGTTATTAGCCACCCTTACTAATTTGGTGTAATCTGCAAAATTGATAAGAATGCCCTCTATTCCATCACCCAAGTAATTGATAAAGATGTTGACTAGCAGTGGGCGCGGGACAGGACCCTGTGACACCGCACTCATTACTTCTCTCCAGGATGAAGGAATAACCATTGGTGAGCACTCTTTGGGTATGGCCGGTCAACAAGACACAAATCCACCTAATAGTAGCATTGTCCAGCTCATATTTTACTAGCTTGTTTGCAAGAATATCATTGGGAACCTTTTCAAAGGCCTTATTGAATCAAGATATGCTATGTACACAGCATTCTCTTCGTCTACCAAGCCAGTAGTAACTCAATCATAAAAAGAGAGAAGATTAGTCTGACATGACTCGTTTTTGAGAAACCCATGGTGACTTTAGTGTCCACAGCATAGCTTTCTAAATGCTTTTTAGACTGTCTGTGATCTGCTCTAGAATCTTTCCTGCTACTGACGGCATGCTGACTGGGGTCCTTCTCCCCTGCCCTTTTTGAAGATAGGGGAAAATGTCCCAGTCTCCTAGGACTCCTCCTGTTCTCCAGTAGTTCTCAAAAGATTAATGCCAGTGGTTCTGAGATTACTTCTATCAGTTCTTTTAATACCGTTGGAGGTAGTTCATCTGGCCCTGGAGATTTAAATTAATTTAAAGTAGCTAAGTATTCCTGTATTACCTCTTTACCTATTCTGTGCTGTATTTTCCCTACTGTCATCATCCACTCCATTTCCTCCAGGTTGAGCACTGCTCTCCTTTGGGGAGAAGACTGAGGCAAAGAAGGCGTTGAGTAGTTCTGCCTTTTCTCTATCCCCTGTCAGCAATTCACCATCTTCTTCATGCCATACCATTTCCTTGTTTTTCCTTTTGTTATAGACATAACAACAACAACAAAAGCCTTCTTTTTATTGGTTTTTAATTTTTTCTCTAGAAAACCTGAGCTTGTTCTGGGCTTTAGTTTTTCTGACTTTCTCCATACACATACTGGCTATTTGTTTGAATTTTTCTTTGGTGATTTCCCTCCTTTCTCATTTCTTGCACATGCCTCTTCTAAATCTTAGCTTGGTTGAAAATTGCTTAGACATCCATCTCAGTTTTGTTAAACACCTCCCATTTTTCCTCCTCACTGAAACTGATTGAAATTGTGCCTTCAATATCCTACTTTTAAAAAAATTCCCATCCATCATGTACTCTCCTCTCTTTTAGTATTCCTGACTACATGATCACACCTAGAATTTCCTTAAGTTTACTGAAATCAGCTTTCTTAAAGTCTAGAATGTGTGTCTGACTAGGCTTGGCTACCCCTTTCTTCTGTACAACAAACTTCAGGAGAACATGGTCATTCCCACCTCAGGATCCTTCCAATTCCACCATGGATCTGATCCTGACTAGGTTAGGATCAAACCTAAAATTGTTGATCCCCTTGTTGCCTCTTCTACCTTCTAGGTAATGAAATTGTCTGCAAGGCAAGTGAGGAATTTGTTGGACTTTATGTTCTTGGCAGACCTTGATTTCCAACAAATATCAGAATAGTTGTAATCTCCCATTACTATTGCATCTGTCTTTTCTGAATGTTTGGTCATCTGTTCCAAGAAGGCATTGTCCAGGCTCCCAGTGTGGCTTTAAAGACTGTAGAAGACCTCTACAGTAATATCACTGTTGTTTTTCTCCCCCTTAATTTTTACCCAGATGCTCTCAATGTGACTTCCAGGATATTAATCATGAGTCTCTTTACAGGTGTAAACAGAGCTACTCTTCCTCTTTTCCTGTTTGGTCTATTTTTCTTAAATATACCCCTCCATTACCACATTCCAATTATGAGACTCATTCCACCAAATTTCAGTGATGCCTATTATGTCATATTTGCTTTGCTGTGTTAAGAGTTCAAGTTCGTCTTATTTACCATTCTCTGTACATTAGTGTAGAGACATCTAAGCTCATGGACTGTTCTATCTAGCTGTTCATTTGTCCCCTTCCACTGTTGGGTTCTTGTATAAAACATTCAGTTCTCCTCGGGTATTCAGGCTATTATCTCCAGAACTTAAGGAACCCCTGCCCTCAAGAATACTGTTTCCCTCCCCCCCATGACTCAGGTTAAAGCCATCCTCATCAGGTTTATGAGATTCTCAGTCAAAACATTCCTACCAATTGCTGTGAGGTGCAACCCATCACTTTCCAGAAGTCCATCTTTATGAAACTGCAGATCATGGTCCAAGAAACCAAACTGTTCCTGGTAGCGCCATCTGTGGGAGCCAGTTGTTCATCTCCACTATTTTTATCTCTCTTTCTGGGCCATGTCCTTCAACTAGGAAGAAAGATGAAATGATAGCCTGTGCATCAAGGCCCTCCAACTTCCTACAATTCACAATTCCTTGTAATTTCCTGAAGGCTATGCCTTGCAGTGTCATTGATTCCCATGTGGATCAAAAGGAAAGGGCTTGATGAGTCTTGTCAGCCACTTTGTTACATCACAATTTTTGTGTCAGAGAAACACTACACCTCTCAAGACATCCTGCCAGGCCTGCAAATCACCGCTTCAGTTTCACTCAATGGGGGGTCCCCTACCACCACCACACATCTCCTCTGGGGATTAGCAGGGCCCATTCCATGAGGGCTGACACTGCTGCTCTTGTTTCTGTTCTTCTTCATCACTGATAAAGGAGATAGCTTCAAATCAATTCAGTTGCTCCAAATTCACAGAATGATACCTGATCTTTCTATTTCTATGTGTCACATTCCTCCAAGCATCTACTTCCTGTGCTTGGGAACTGCCCTCCTCCTCAGCGACATCCCCTGTGTGTTCCTCCTCCAGGACAGTCTGCTCCAATCTGTCTGAGAAAACTTCATGCCCCCTAATATGCTGAAAAGTAGATACATAGGCCTCAAGTTGCTGGACTATCTCTTTCAACAAGGCAACCAAATTGCACTTGTTGCAGGTGTAGCTAACCCCATCCTCTGGAAAGAACACAAGCATACAAGAACACAAGCAGCTGTTGCAGGTGACTCAGCAGTTCCCTCACCGTCTCTATTCAGTAATCTTAAGTAGGCAGTGAAAAAGAACTCTGGGCCTTCCCCTCAAAACTCCCTGCTAAACACTCCCAACAGAATAATTGCCCCTGTTAGCT
This sequence comes from Cyclura pinguis, assembly GCA_030412105.1. NCBI lineage: Eukaryota > Metazoa > Chordata > Lepidosauria > Squamata > Iguanidae > Cyclura > Cyclura pinguis. The sequence continues at coordinate 58,253,908 of CM059602.1, forward strand.
GAGCTTCTCTTTGCCAAGCTCCAGGGACTGGGGTTGAAGTTATATAGAGAGCTGGTGGCTACTAACTCCTCTCCCAATCAAGTCTTTCACTTCCTCTCAGCAGATGCCCCCTACTCTGAGACCACATGGTCAGGCAGAGGACCAGCACTTGCACACAAAAGAACAATAAAGCACCAGTGAGCATACAATCAAGCCGCTGCTCAGCTCACAGGAACAAACAGCCTTACCCCAACAGACACAACAGCCTTAATCCAACAAATGCTCCCAAAAGATTCTCTAGTGCTGGGGATGTTTAACTCAACAGACACAAGCTCACCTTACACTTTCTCTTCCACCACACCCATGCGAAATGCCTGTCGGCCTTGCCCTTGTTTGCTGAGTTCCTGTTCACCAAGCTCCAGGGACAGGGGCTGCAGCTATACAAAGCGCTAGTGGTGGTTTCATTTGGGATTAACAGGAATGCTCCTCATCACAGTCTGAAACCAATCCTATAGATAAGAGCAGAACTTCTGTAGCACAGTGCCTTCCACCTCACAGAGCCAGTCCAAGTTGGATACAGTGGTTGGTGGTATTCAAAGTTACTGAGAGATCCAGCAGGATCTTCAGAGCAACATCCTCTTTGTCTTTCATAGAAAGCAATCATCATCTGGGGCAACTAAGGCTGTTTCAGTACCATATTCTGGCCTGAAACCAAACTGAAATGGGTCCAGATGATCTTCTTCCTCCAAAAACATCTAAAGTTATATAGCTACCATTTGCCCCAGCATCTTCCCCAAGAATACAATATGGGATGGTAGTGGAATTGTAGTTCTCACATACTTCTGTGTCAAGGGAGATCACCTTCAAAGTGGCAGACACTTCCCCCTGACATAATGATGAATTTATCACCTGCTCAACCCCCTGATCAATCCATCTCTACTCAACTTGCCAGAGGTCAAGGTTACATGTGGTGAGATGGAATGATTCAAGCATCTTGTTCACATCATCAGGCTGCACGAACAAGTGAGACTGATTTTAAGAAACCTGACCAGATGGAATACTAGATACTTCCTAAGACACTATGATAACTGTGACATCTAGTTGAAGGAAAATACAAGTAGTTTCCACCTTGAAGCAAATTTTTCATAGTAGGTAACTAGGAAGAGTTCCACTCCTGGTCTTTTGGGGTCTTTCTACAAAATGCTCATCACTTTGAAAAGCTCTGCCAACTTCTTTGCTGTGTACTAGGCACAACTGAAGAGTCCTCATTAATCTTCATGACCTAGAACCAAATTAGATTTGTCACTTGGGTAGACCTATTAGTTTAAAGTCAGGTCTATACATGGCTGTGGTTTTCAGAACAAAAGACATACTAGGACACTAGAACTTAAATCCCTTTTTCAGTCTCTTCTTCCAAGTGTTTTTTTCCTCTATTCACCTAAGGCAAAAAAACAAAACGAAACATGGAATAGAGTGAAGGACAGACTTCAGGAAACGGACAAAAGTTTTTTAGCTTTTTTTTTTAAAGCATACATGCAAACTGTAGAAATCAGAAACCACAACCCACACTCAAGCACAATTCTCACATGTGATTGGAACAAATTCATATTTGGGTGAAAGGGACATTTCCAGGCATTAGCAGTCAAAAGCTATTCCATGCTCCCTTCCTTAACAGATTTTGCAGCAAGTAAAGAAAATGAAAGTTGCAAGGGTAAAACACAAGAGGAATACAAACAAGAGACATCTTTGATGGGGATCCTCCCGCAAAATTCCATGTTTGAGGCAAGCTGAATGTTGCACAATAAAAGCCTTATCTAGAAACACCTGGAGTCTAATTTGAACCTCATCTGCTTCTTTTAAAAAAAATGTAAAGAAGCAGCCCCTAGGGGAATGCAATTTTATTGAGGTCCTCATTCCATGAGGATCCAGACACATAGTTAATAGAAGCTCATCCATACAGAAAAGTGAAGCAAAACAACAGCAACAACAAGCCGGCCAAAGGTCACTGCAGAAGGAAAAAGAAACAAAAGATTGTCTAGGGTTAGGAAACTAGTCCTCCGTATACATCCTGATGCGCTGGGATTCTTTTTGGAATAAGAAGGCAGACCTAGGACACACAGTGGCAGGAGTATGGGAATGCTGCATTTGAAATATCTTTCCAAATTTTGCCTCAAGGGAATTTACAACTGTTGTAGTTAAATAATGTAAGCTGAGCAAAAATACATGTACATTTACTTACACCGGGTCCTGCAGCGTGCAGACATAAAATGAGAACACACAGAAAACTGTCTCACAACAGCTCAGACTATTTATTCACCTAGCCTTCCAGAGCATGGAAAAGTGCTTTTTAGGTGCACTTTCAGAATACCCCTGGCCATGTTGGCTAGAGCATGTTGGGAGATATAGTCCAAAAAGTCTCCCTCTACCTCCCCCAAATGCTGTTACTGTCTACTCTGACTGGTTCTCCATGGTAACAGGCAGAGCTCTTTTGCATCACACACTACCTCGTCCTTGTAACTGATGAAGCCATGACTGAACTGAGGCCTTCTATATCCATAATGTGTTTTACCACTGAACCTTCTGTTGTTGGTGCTGCTGCTGCTCTTGCTTTTATTACCATCTCTGGACATTTCTCTCTAATGCTCCCCACATATGCATAGAAGATGAATATCAAGACAACTTCCAGATATTACTGATGCTATAACTGAGGCAGGACAGGCTACAATTTTGAGGGGATGGGGGGGGGTCCAATAATGACCATGTCCATGGCATGCAGACTACACTGGACATCAAATTCTTCGCTTTTTATGGGTACAAACAGACACACAGCTTTGAGTAGCAGTTTCCCATGCACAGGTTTCTAGCAGAAGGCCTTTCAAGGTCCAATGGAATACACAAATGAAAAAAATAAATAAATAATCAGGCAGACGAATACTTATTTCACACCAAAAGTGGTACACAACTGAGGTGCCATTGAACCCTGCTCTCTGACACACGAGACATTTTCCTTCTCAGTGCAGCTCACTCACAGTGGGGGAAAAAAGAGTAGGGGAACAGGGGTTCGCCTCCCCTCACTCATCTGTTACTCTGGCTGTTAAAATTAGATCCCATATATTTTATACAAGAACTGGGCAGAAACATGAACAACAACCATGGCTGCCCTGTCATGTCTCATTTTATCCTTATCTGGATTCTTTCCAATTATGCTAGGCATTACTCCGGCAACTGACACATTGAACAGAACTGTTAAATTGATTCAATCTGGTTCTTTTTGTGTATCCTATCACCATTCTATCCGTTTCTTCTTTTATCTAACCTCTCATCAGTTTTATAAGAACATTTCTCTACTGTGCTTCTTCAGTGGATCCCTTTTCATGTGTTGCTGTCTTCCAGAACCACATGTCTTTTCTTTGGCTTTATTTAAAAAGATTAGATCAAAGTCTTTCCTTCTGCTTGACTTCTTCATGGCACATTTAGGTTTACAGTACTTCTCTTTCTTTTTGAATACATTCCGCCTATCAAGGTATACAGACAAGAAAGACTGAAGCTTAAGATACCACACACCTCCCTTTGCCTCAGTGTTGTTTCAGCAACTTCCATGCTGCCCTCCTCACCTTACATCATCACACACCTGAAAAACAACTGTCACAACTTTGGCCTAGCTCGTATCTTTCATTCAGCAAGGCCAGTTTCAGACATGTTGTTTAAATAATCCACGCTATGTGAACGATTGTGGAAGGAGGCCAGTGCCAGAGATACATGCCAACGTGGCTTTGTTTCAAGACCCTCATTATCCTCCATTCCTCAGACTTTTAAAAAGAATACATTTTCTGGCCTCTGCAGAAGCTAGGAAGATAAAACAGTTGTGAATGCCAGTTTCTCCCACTCACTTGAGGAGATTTTGAAAATAGATTTAAGGACACAGCCAAAGTAGAATGTGTCTGTCTGTCTAAGGGAATGAGGAAAAGCATAGATGAAAGACAAACACATTAGTACTAAGTTTTTAGGAAGTCAATGCTATTTTTGAATGTACCACCTGATCTTGAACGAGCAGGAAAATTGGCATGATCCCAGCTCCCTTTATTTATTTTTATTTTAAAAACCACTTGAATTTAGGCCTTTAGGACTTTTTGGAAGCCATATCATGCACAAGATTGTAGATATGTAAGGGTCCAGTACTGTGGCAAATTTGTACTTCATATGCCCAGAGGCATTCATGGTTATAATAACTGTACATATATCTCTGCTAAATCTAGTACAGAAAATAAGTTCTAGGGCTGAACACTGGCCCACACTCAGCCCTAGCTATAGTTAACAAGTAGCACTTCACCAATGTGCAGAGTGCTTGTATTCAGGCGACAGCTATGTCATCTTCCAGGATACACCACACAATTCCCACTTTCACCCCTCCCTCTCATACTTACCACTCAGTTCTCACTGAGTAGTTTTGTGGTGAAATTTTTAAAAAACTCTATTTAGGTCTTTGTATCTTAATTTGTATACTTCTGCAAGCCTTGGGGTTTTTCCAGTCATGCTGATCCTTTATTTTTGTTTCTTGGTTGATCCATTTTGGCTACAAGGCTGCCTCCACTTCTCACCTATGTTAGCTACTACAGGTAGTTTCCTCCCTCCCTCCCTCCCTCCCTCTCTCTCTCTCCCCCCACTAGAGCATTTTGAAGGTGCTGGATAATCTTCAAAACTTGATCCTAAATCATAAATTAAAGGTAACAAATGAGATGTAGGGGACATTTTGGACGCCATGGGTAATAACCATTAAGGACACAATTACTGGGCTTAACTGCAGAGATTTAAGAAACAGATCCAAGATACCACAAGCAACCATGAGGTACTGGTAAAAATGAGACTTCTGGAGTTTTATTTTTGTATAAATCAATAGTGGTATATATCCTAGTGAGAATGGATTGCCAGTAACCTACCCCACAAGACAGGATAAGGAAAAATACTACCTTAAAAGGAGTCCTGCTTGGAATTTTTTAAAAGAGATGCTGCATTTGATTACTGATAGCTTTGTAAAGCCTAATTGTTTACAGGCCTGAAACCCAAGAACCTTCACCCATAGCAGTTCATAGCAGTTTGCTATTTTTAATTTCCCTTTCCAAAAGAGAAGTGGCAGCACAGCACTTTAATTAGCTGGTGGGGGGGGGAGGGAAGATTCATTAGAAACATTGTAATCATGGGATGCCAAAATTTTTTTAAATGTATCATGTTTGCATTTTGTTTCTGGACATATACAGGAAACCCTTGCCTTTTGACACTCTGTTACCTGACAACTTGCTCTTTTAATGCTTCCAAATTAAGGGCAAGTCCCATTAATTTGACATGGGATCCACTCTTTTGTCAGTTCTTCCTGCCTATAGAGGCTTGCTGGGGACTGCTTGCATACATGCATGGTCCCAAATCTCGCCTATGGAAAGAGTGGATCCCCTGCTTGAATTAATGGAACTTGTCTGTATGGTAAGTAGTTCTTCTTGTCTGTGGAGATTCACTTGGGACCGTGCATGTGTTGCTTGCAAAGCATGCTCAAAGGGGGGAAAAAAGATGCCAAGCCAGCTGAGAGACTTCACAAGCAGCCCGTGTGTGCAGCTGGTCTCAAGAGAGCCTCTGTAAGTCCTTCATGTTCCCTATAGTAGATGGGTTCCACTTTTCAATGCTTTCCACTTTTTGACAGTGCTCTGGTCCCTAACCTATCAGATAAGTGGGGGAAGCCTGTACTGTAAGAAAAAAGGGGCCAAGCAAATCATACTGAGTTCCCAATGCACCAAATGGAGGAAAAACATTTTGTGTTTGGCCCCATGGGTCTTGTGAGCAAGGATCCACTTTCTCTGTTACAGATTTCCTAAGAAGCCTTGATGATTCAGGGGATTTCTCATGACAAGATAATGTGCTCTATACTACACAGACCCTTATGAAACATGGAGTCATAAGCTACAGAAGCTGGGACTGGAACCTTGGAGTCTATATATCTAGTGACCTAACAGAACTGCAGCTTGCAACACTGATTGTTTTTATACTATCCAACTGGTGAATATCTTTGGGGTGATTTGCAATCTAAAAATTCAAAACACGTAATACAATGGCAACAATAACAAAAAAACACTGCCAGTCCCAATATTAAAATGTGAAAATGTAGTAAAAATGATGAGAAATCAGTGAAAACTAAATGGCTGCCACAAAAGGTAGGTCCTGGCATCTGAATGAATTCAGTGAGGATATTAGTTGGATTAAAGAAGGTATTCCAAAACCCCACACTGAAATATTCTCAGTACCTAGACTGGTCATGCTCACACAGACTGGTGACTGAAATTTCCTGAAGAGAAAAGGCCTCCAAAAAGCCTTCTGTTTGTGTTGGAATACTACCTGAACAATAAGGTCTCCATGAATTGGGTATATTTCTCAGTGGTCTATGGCTTAACTCCTGGTTTACCAGTGAACGTTACCTACAGCTTGGCCTTGATATAGTGAAAAGAGAACTGGGCCAGCTAAAATCGAATACCCAAACTCCATACATAGGTAGGACATTAAATTCAGTAACTTCAAGAAGGGCTAAAGCCTTCTGTCATGGGAGATACAGAATGTTTGCTGTTGCCATATTTCAGGAAAGGAAAGGAGTCTAAGGTCCCAGGCCACAGACAAGAAAGGGGCGGGGTGATTTTGAGTGCAGGACATTGCCTCCAACGCTCTACTTGGAACCTGTGGCAAATCTTTGTGTCTCTGGGTCCTATTTTTATACTGACAATGTCAACATTAAATATGTATCAGTACATTGACAATACATGAGCTGCCCTACTAGTTAGCATAGGGGGATCTTGAACTTATTTAGGGACCAGTCTATGCTAGTACAATGCAAAAACCAATCAACTTTGCATTACGGTAGCTAGAATGTCAGAAAAATGAAGCAATCCAGATTGAAAAATGAGTTCTAGCCAGCCCAAACAGTTGCTGTATTCACAATCACTCATTAAAAATTTGCAAACACAAAGTTATTTAGTACAGAACAAGCACCTTTAATTATTTGTAGCATAAACAGCACAGTAGACTCTAGAGGTAAACCTTCAACTTTCCTATAGTCTGAGCTGTGGAAATGTCACATCTACCACCATAGGGTGTGCCCCCCCCACCTTCCAGTTTGGACCACAGCTGGTCAGTGGATAAGTTACTGTGACATAACAGTCCCTCAATTCATCCAACTAGCTTCTTCACTAACACATAAAAGTTGAAATTCATGGAAAGAGAACCTCTAATCAGCAAAACCTTTTCTCCTGACACTAATGATCAGGTAATCAGGCTAGTTATTGCTAATGGGTAAAGTTCAACATGCCATGGAGGAACAGGGTAGCTGGTAAATAAATTGCACCAGGAACCCAGGTGATACACCTGTTTGTGTAAACAGGGGCATTAGCTCTAGGTAACTGCCATAGGCAACGATTCTCAAGTAACAATTTGTTCCTGATTGTGTCAACAAGCCTTGGCTAAGAACTTTCCTCTAGTGTCCCAACAGACATCAGTGGTTCTAGGGTTTTTTTTCCACGTTAGTCATTCTCAGAGGAAGTTCTTGCAAATATCTTTCTTGCAGATACAAAGTGCAGCTGCTACACTTAGTTACTGAAAAATTATAAAATGCTGACCAGTTTTCCATTCATAATACTCAAAGTTTAAAGACACATCAAATATACTTGAAACAGCATACAATATACACTCCTATGAGAAAAGCAAGATAACAGAACAGTTGGAACTGTACAAAATACCTGAGAAAATTAAGCATGCGGCTGCTCATTCACATTATATCTCACTTCTGGTTTTGTTATAATGTCTGAAAAGGGTTACAGTAGAACAGCTTTTTACAGTACAATAGTATACACATCTACTCCAAAATAAACCCTATCGAGTTCAATGAATCTTGGTTCCAGACAGATTTAGCAGCCTCAGACAACTCATACAGCATAGCAAGAATGACAAAAATACGTCCTTTACAACAACAGTGTCTGAATTTGAAGTTAAGTAGCATAATGCAAAGATACATAGACAAAAGATTACTATCAAGATTAGTGCTCGCTCCAGGATTATACCAAAGTGGAACCACCTGCATCTCTATATGTCACAACTGTCTCTTCTGTATTTACTTCCAGCTGAAGAGGATTGGGGAAATCACCTGGCCTGTAGAATACAGAGCATGTTTATTAAAGAAAATCATTGCATCTTATTTTTTAAAAAATTCTGTCACAATTATCATTGCTCAGAGTGGTGCAACGGAGGGACGATTCCATCCGAACACTTTTTAAAAAAAGTTTTGCTTAATCTCACTGCTATTAAAAATGTCCTATAGCCCCATTAGCTTTGTTTTACCAAGAGTGGTTCCCTACATGCTTCCTTCTTCAACTTTGTTAGAGCTCACTGTCCTTACAGTAACCATTTCATCACCTTTCTAAAGTGACACACCACCTGCCTCCAACGTATTTGGCTAGCAGAAACCACAAAATTAAAAATCAGTGCTAGAAGTCTGAGGCTTGACGATGCTATGTCGTCTTCCCTTTCACAATTAATGCCAGCACTGTGTTCATCCATCCGCAACACTCAGTCTCCCTTTTGTTTTTCTAGAGAGAAAAGCTAGTTTAAATATCCGTGGCACAAATCTAGTCTGGTAAGGCAAGAGGTTGCAGTTATATGCATGGACTCATCTTGCTTAAGGAACCTCTTAATTCTAGAATATGACCATTTTAAAGACAACTTCCCATTACCCCCCCTTTTTTTTAATCTATGGAGATATCAGAGGAATCCCAAATGCTCCAATATGGCCGATTAACCCCTCCTTGGATGTATCAGGTAATAGAGAAAAAGAGGAACCCCTTAAAGTTGAACAGCATATCAGTTCAGCCTTTTAAAAGTCGAATAATTTCAACCCCTTTTAAGCAACTGCATCCTAAACTTACCAAAGGAGATCTCCCCTGTCTTTTTCTCTTCCTTATTAGTTTTCTTCTAAAAAGGATAAAGTGTTATCCTAATTTTTTTAAAAAATAACCCAGTTACGGAGAGAAAGGGGTTGGAGGAGAAAAGGGTCACCAGATGAATTCAAGACTTTCCATGTTACATAATGTTCAGGCTCGTTATCTGAACAATCCAAAGGCATCTCAGTTTGGGATAAGCCAGGCTGCACCTTCCAACAAAACAGGGCAGCACGGCCCAGCTTTTGAGACGCGATACAAACGACATCAAGAAATAATGCTCACAAACCGAAAATGCAACGGTAAACCTGCAAACAACACCGTCTACAGCAGCTGGCTCCTTCACCGGACTGGGTGCTCTGCACAAACTAATTCCACGCATTCATGAAACTAGATGTCGAGCAGCAGGATTCTAGCCTAAGTTCAGTGACATTTCGATTCTTCCCTCTGCAGGAATTTTTCTTCCCCCCCCCCAGAGAAAAGTCATTGCAGGCACCCCTCAACTACAAAGGTTTACGATCTCGCCAGAAGGCGGTCGGTCACACCGAGCTCCCACGGATAACGAGGAGCTTCTGCCACGTTCCTCCTGAACCCGATTCGCCCAACTTTCTTTACGGAAGAAACGCACACCGGGCAGAAAATGCCGCCGCCCCCCGTCCCGAAAGCCTGCCCGGTTTTAAAAAAAAAAAAAAGGTAAGTGCAAAGATTAGTTTCGAGGGGGCCTTACAAGACGGGGCCTTACAAGGCGCTTGTTGCTTTAAACCTCCCCCCACTTCCCAGCGTCAATGTACCTTCGCTCTGTTTACACTGTAACGCCGTTGAAAAGAAATCGCACCACGGGGGCGCGGGAGGAAGAGAGCGAGAGCGAGAGCGTCGGTGGCGCCCGCTTACACGGCGGCTGGCGAGGGGAAGCCGCGCTCGTTCCCGCGCCTGTCGGCTTCCCTCCTCCACCTCTTCCAGCGTGGGGCCAAAAAGCAGCAGCAGCAGCCGCGGCAAAGCCCCGCTTCCCACGCCGGGCTCTCTGGCTCCTCCGCGTCCCCGCCTCCCAGCCGCGGCGCCCAGCGCTCCCCAAGCGCCGGTGCGAGGCAGAAAGCGGACGCAGAAGCGGGCGAAGGCTGCCGGTTTCCAGCGACAACCTGAGGCGGCGGGCGGGCGGGCGGGCGGGAGCTGCGGAGGGGGCGGAGCCGCGCGGAGCGACGAGTCTCCCCGCTGAGGGTTGGAGGAGCTCGCGCGGCGCGGCGCGGCGCGGGCGGGCAGGCGGCCGCTTCGCTCCTGTCCGGCTGGCCTGGGCTCGCTTCCGCACTAGCTTGTCACAGCCCTGCCGTTCCACTTTCAGCGTCCCATGGAATCCTGGGGTTTTGCTAGAGAGAAAAGCTAGTTTAAATATCCGTGGCGCAAATCTAGTCTGCTAAGGCAAGAGGTTGCAGTTGTATGCACGGACTCATCTTGCTTAAGGAACCCCTTAATTCTAGAATAGGACCATTTTAAACATTTTAAGGACAACTTCCCATTACCCCCCCTTTTTTTTTAATCTATGGAGATATCAGAGGAATCCCAAATGCTCCAATATGGCAGATTAACCCCTCCCTGGATGTATCAGGTAACAGAGAAAAAGAGGAACCCCTTAAAGTTGAACAGCATATCAGTTCAGCCTTTTAAAAGTCAAATAATTTCAACCCCTTTTAAGCAACTGCATCCTAAAGTTACTGAAGGAGATCTCCCCTGTCTTTTTCTCTTCCTTATTAGTTTTCTTCTAAAAAGGATAAAGTGTTATCCTAATTTTTTTAAAAAATAACCCAGTTATGGAGAGAAGGGGGCTGGAGGAGAAAAGGGTTGCCAGATGAATTCAAAACTTTCCATGTTACATAATGTTCAGGCTCCTTATCTGAACAATCCAAAGGCGGAGGTGGGATTTTCTGCCTAAGGCCCCTCCCTAAACTGCAAACCCCAGGATTCCATAGGAAGTTGAAAGTGGAATAGCAGGGCTATAACAGGCTAGTGCAGATATGGCCTTGGTCTGTATCTTTCTTAAAAATGGGACTGAGGTGGGGAGGGTTCTCTAGGTTGGTTCAGTTTGTTGGTGAGGGTGATGTGGAAAGGCAGAAGTTCAACAGGGGCTGCTTTCATGGCACGTGGAGAATTCTCAGGCACTCAAGGTGATGGGACACTGGCCGCGGCTGTGGATAGTTTTGAAAAGCTGCTTAGACACATTTCTGGGGGATTTTCTGTCTGTGGTTATCCCATCAGCCCTCCGCATTTGCGGGTTTCACTTTTGCGGATTTGATTGTTCGCGGATTATTTGCTGTCGCCTCTGCTGCCTCCCTAGCCCATTTCTAATAGGGACTGCAAGCCTCCTGAGACTGAGAAACTGCGAACAAGACTTGTAAGTCCCTATTAAAAATGGTGTGGGGCAGCAGTGGAGGTGGCAGGAAGCCCCGCCGGCCACTTCTGCCTCTGGTGCCTCAAAGGAATCCATGATGGGTTGAATATGGTGATCAGACTTTTTTGGTGTGTTAAATACGGTTTGGGAGGGCCTAGAGTTATTCACAGTTTTTTCAGTTTCATGGGGGTCCTTTGCCCCTAACCCTAGCAAATGTGGAAGGATGACTGTATTCTCCCTGGTAGTTGCAGAATTCATGGCCAGAATTTCTGCCATATTTCAGGGGAAGGGTCTGGTTCTTCATTGATCTGTTGCATCACGTATCCTGATGAAGAGTGCCAGAGAACTCAAAAGCGACCATGCTTTTGTTAAATTTGGATTGGTTCTAATGATTCCATGTGGATCAACATTGCTTTTATGTGTGATTTTTAAAAGATCAAACAGCCTCGGATCAGTCAATTTTTATTCTTGAAGGATGGAGTTAATCACTTAAACCATGTATTTATTAAAGTGAATAACACAACAGAAATATTCAAGTGTTAACAGCAACAAACTGTGTTGGCAGAAGCTGAAATGTTTTGCTCTCACCCTTTGATACTTCTCTATTGTAATCCATCATGACTAAATAAAGTCAGGATTCTGAGGCATTCCTCTTCTGAATACCCGTGGGGATAGGAACTTGTTTGCTGCAAGAAACTAGGTGCTGGATTAGATTTCTAGAATTTCCTTCTGATCCAACAGGATTTACATTAAAGGACAGCAGAGCAGAGGAATGTAATGCTGAGGGAAGATAGCATATTGCACTTATGGTGGTTGCAGAGTTATAAGAATTACAGAAAACCTTCCCCAAAATAAGGTAGCAACTCATCAGGATTGTCCACTTTGCATTATCAGGCCTTCATATATTAACCATCTTCAGTTTAATGACATTGAATTCAACCTGTAAGCAATTATAAGTTCAGTGGTGCCTATATGAACAATAAGGGGTAGTGGTGGTGAATCTGTTCTGGGTTTTAGTTCAAACTTTAAAGAACTATCCAGGGTGCTGAATCATGTCCTAGAAATGGTTTCAACACCCTTGGTTAATGCATTTAAATTTCCAGACTAAAACCTGGAGTGACTGTAGAGTCATTAGCTGCTACTGGGTAGTGCTCAAATCACAGAAGCAAGAAGGGAAAGCCATTTGTATTTGCTCTTGCTAATTAAAGGCTAGTTTGCATGTCTATTTTGATTTCATAGCAATAGTTAATTAGGACTTCCAAACTGAGGGCCTCTAGTTGTGTTTGAATTCTGGAGTGTTTCATAAATATGCTTTTAAAAAGTACTTAGAGGTGTTGCTTATCCTCTCTTACATTGCCTATGCTCAATATGGCATAACTAAGTGGGGACTATCCTCACGACAGTCTGGTGTGTAAAGCTGAGAGTGAGTGTTGTTGTCATTGTAATTTGCCATCAATTTAGCCTCAACTTAGGGCAGCCCTGTCAATGAGAGCCTTCTGAGAATCCTGGTCATCAACAGCTCTGCTCTGGTCTTGCAAGATCAGGGCCATGCTTTCCTTGATGGACCCAATCCGTCTCCAGTGCCGTCTTCCTCTTTTCCTATTGCCTTTAATGAACTTTATTATCTCATCATGCTTCCCAAGTATGAGAGCCTCAATTTAGTCATTTTAGCTTCTAAGCAACAGTTCAGGCTTGATTGCTCTTGGACCCATATTCTTGTCTTTTTGATTATACAATCGGCCCTCCACATTTGCAGGTTTCACTTTTGGGGATTTGATAATTCACAGATTATTTGCTGGTACCTCTGCCGCCTCCCTATGCCATTTTTAATAGGTACTGCAAGCCTTGTGAGACTGAGAAATTGTGAATGAGGCTTGTAAGTCCCTATTAAAAATGATGTGGGGCAGCAGTGGAGGTGTCAGGAAGCCCCACCAGCCACCCACTTTTGCCTTGTGAAGAAACACTGATGCCTCAAAGGAATCCATGGTGGGTTGAATCTGGTGATCATGCTTTTTTTGTGTCTTAAATATGGTTTGGGAGGTCCTAGAGTTATTCATAGTTTTTCCACTTTCATAGGGGTCCTGTGCCCCTAACCCTAGTGAATGTGGAGGGATGACTGTACATGGCATCTGTAGAACTCTGTGTCTGCACAGCATTTCAAATGATTTTATTTATTTTTTTCCCTTGGTGGTTTTCCTTACTCTTCAGTTTTCACAACCATTCATAGAAATCAGAAATGATATGGTACAGGTTATTCAGTCTTTGATATTTAATAATGTATCTTTACAGCTGAGGATAATATCTAGTTCCTTCATAGCTGTCCTTCCATGTCTCAGTCTTCTTCTGTTTTCTTGACTACAGACTCCATTTTATTTAATGACTGATACAAGATATAGAAAATCTCTAACTACTGTATTTTCATTTTTCTGCCCTCCATTTTGAAGTTATATAAATCAACTGTGGTCATTATTTTGGTTTTCGTAGTCTTCAGGTGTAACCCTACTTTTCTTCTTTCTTCACTGACTTCCTCTGAGTAGTGCTTCCGTGTCTTTACCCTATTCTGCTAGTAGAGTGTAAGTGACTGCCCTACAATCATGCTGTGAGCTCCATGAACAAGTGGGAATTTGAACTCAAGTCTCCCCAGTCCGAATCAAACAGTAACCACTATACCACAACAGCGGATGGAGGTGGGCTGTCTTCTGTTCTCTCAAGAGAAGTCAAGAGTGGTGAAATAGTATTTGCAGGTTTATTCATCATGTGTATCATTAAAAAGAAACAATATTTATTTTATTGTTATTTATTTAAATATTTCTCTCTCACTCTGTATCACAAGTGCTCTTGGAGGAGTACAAGTAAAATCATTATGAATAGGTTAAAACAATTTAAAACTATAAAAAATGTTTTAAGTATACGAAAAACGTAGTAAACATGTCAAAAAGTTCAAGCAGGTTTAAAAGATTGAAACAGTTTAAGACCATGTAGAAAGTATTTTGAAGCAGCCAACACTTTCTCAGAGGTGGTACTAGTTGCAGGATTGCTGCTTGATTGCACTTTGAAATGGACTCCTACGCTTCCAACAGATGGGCTGATTTTCTGATACTTCTGACTTTTTAAATTGCCTGTTTTGAACTGTTTTAATTTTCTTTTTAAAAGGCACTGTAAGCCCCTGAGTGTGATGGAGTAGAAAGGCAACATATGCATCCACTGAATAAATTCATTTGAAAAAATCTGCAGAAATTCAGAAATCTGCACTTACTCCATCACTATATCATTTAATTTCTGTCTGCTGTTCAGAGAATGCTCCTAGGGAAAAGAAGGGCTGCCTTAAATCCCACTTTTGGGGCAAAGTTGAGGAATTGTATACTTGATGATGCTTATTTATTTTATTTATATCTCATCTTTCATCTAATCTGGGACCCAGGACAGTTTACAATACAGATTATAACAGAACACAATTAAAACAAGGCATAATACAAAGTTTAAAAACAGTTAAATAAACGGATACATTTAAAACATTAATTTACAGCAGTTTAAAAGACAGTTTAAACATAATGACAATTGAAAAATAAACACTCCCCAGTTTGTTTTTTAAACATCCCTTCTGCAATGGCCAGTTAACAATTGGAGGTCTGGGCAAATTGTCATCAGTGTCCAAGTTTAGAGCTGAAAATGATGACTTGCTTTGGGCTGTGTGGCTTGCGTTAACATGTTTTCAGGTCACTTAAAACTATTACTTGAGTAAGACTAAAGACAGAGAATAGAAAGGTAAATTATATACCACTTAAGATCTTGCTAATTTAACCTCTGGAGTTGTAATCAATTTGTCATCAATTTTGAATTGGAGACTATCACCATAAAGGCTCCAATAGCCATGACCCAAAGAGCACCTGCCACCAGTATAGGCAGCTGTCATCATCCGTAACAACGAACTTAGCTATTTTCGTTTCCACCAGGAGTAGGTGGAGTTTTGTACTGCTTGTGGCTGTTAATTCTCCATTCCAGCCCAAGCCATCTCAAAATACTTTGCGTAGCTGCATGGATAGTTTCTCAACAATGTATTTTTTCCACTCAGATGTTACAGGGACTGCTAAATTTAGAAGGAACCTGAGGAAATGGCACATGATGTCATCATCCCTGCTAAACAAAATGTCATGGCCTTTCACCCTATAGACTCTAGCTCCAACATGCTATTGATCATAACTCTACCCCAATGATATATTTTATCTAATTAAGAATACCACTGGAACTATTTCTGATCCTGTACTAACTTTGCTGATTGTTCTTCTCTGATATGTCTAGATTGATTTCAGCAACAAAGAATCTTGTGGCCTCTAATGACTTTAATTACAGCAGAATTTCAGCGGATACTTCTATTGGCAGATGTATGTAGACAAATCTGAGAGGGGTATAAAAAGCAAGTTCAGAAGGAATTGAAATGCAGAAAATTCAGACAGAATAATAATCCTATCATGGCCATTTTTTAAAAAAAGAGTTGAGTAGTAATATGGGCATACTTGAATTGATGAACTAATTATCACATGTAATGTGGTTAAAAGCCCTTTTCTGTATTAATTCTAGAGGAGATAGATCTGAATCTTTTGATGAATGATTGTTCACTTTTTTTGCATTGAAATTTAAGTTGCTTTTATTCATATTCTCCCACTGTCCCAATTTGGGATTAAACCTCTGTCATCCAATTTTTTTCAGTTGCTTTTAAAACATCCCAGTTTCTCTGTGTCCTCAGCTTAATTCAATTGCTGCAAAAGTTAACAAGCAGTTTGCACTCAACTCAGGGAGAGGAAAGGAGTGAGTAGAATTTTGACTTCTTAGTTGATTTAG
Source organism: Cyclura pinguis (assembly GCA_030412105.1). Classification (NCBI taxonomy): domain Eukaryota; kingdom Metazoa; phylum Chordata; class Lepidosauria; order Squamata; family Iguanidae; genus Cyclura; species Cyclura pinguis. The sequence goes on from CM059602.1 coordinate 58,270,066, forward strand.
GCAAAAACAAACTGCTGCAGCTTCTCCTAGCTTGTCCCCCCCCCCCCGCAAGTTAACTTTTGCCATCTTGACCACCTTTTAATATTGCTTGGCCGCATGTATCCTAAGTTTAATCTGTCAAATGAACCATATCGTAAGGCGACATTACCTGTGTAACTCATTATTTCTCATGGTAACAAAGTGAAATAATATAACTGGTAATGGTGTTAATTTTGAGGGAAGAGTGAGTGGTGAGCAGCTTCTAAAATGTAGGCTTTTAGAAGAGAGACATCTTGGGAAATCTGTCTATTCTTCTATTTTTAAAGCTTATTTTTAAATTAAAAATTCATGTGTCTTGCTGCTGTTCAGTTACGAATTAATACTTTAGTAACATGTTACTCTTAAAGTAACATACAATGTAGCGTGTGTGTGTATATGTATATGTGTGTAGAAAGATGGATGGATGGATAGACAGGCAGACAGATAGTAGTGCTAATACACATGGTCAAACTTTTTATAGCAACTATTGTGGCTCTGGTGTTTAAAGGAGTATGATGGCTAATTATGTGAGTTGATTGGTGGGGAAGTTGATCAGTTATGTCACTGCATCTAGACAACATAGGTCAGAAAGATCCCAAGAACTGAAAATTAAGATAGTCATGTTGGTATAAAATGGTAGGATGCTGAATAATTAGGGGAGACAGAAGAAGACAGAAACACTCAGATCCTGACTTGGGAGTGTAGTGACAGAGACAGCCTTCAGGACATGAAAATATTAAGCAGATCTGTGTGAAGTGCAGTCTTCCTTGTTCATTTCAGCAAAAACTGGAACTGGCTCTAGGCATCTTTATCCACTACTGACATGTGAAGGTGTAAAGTGAAGTTTTTAAAAATAACTCAGTACATTTTTATTCCATTCTAGCTGCCACAGGACTTTGAATAATTCATCCCATATTAATTTCTAATCTGAGGGCAGCATAAGAAGGTTTAAGAATATAAATATGCCCAAAGTATAAAGAAAGGAAATAGAAAGCCTGGGAATATTTTATGATTAACTGATGGAATGGCATATGGCCCCTGGGGAAGGGAAATGTGAAAGATGTGTGTAAGGATAATCTTAATGAGAAAAGATAACTACCGTATTTGCCAGTGTATAAGATGCACCCATGTATAGGGTGCACCCCGTTTATATACTGGCAAATAGTATTTGCTGGCATAAAAGACACACCAGCATATAAAACTGTATTTTTCAGGAAAAAAAGTGAGTCTTATACAACAGCGAATACAGTATGTTGAGGTACAAGAAATATTGAAAGCGTAGAAAGATATTCATACTATTGTCTCCTACCACTCCCACCCAAGAATGTGGAATATTTTGGTTCTGTATCAAATAATCAAAGTTCTTTTCCCTGATTTTTGATTTGGAAGAACAGTATAATGTCTCTAAAAGAGAGGAAAATATGTGTACAGAAGGGCAAAGGAGATTTTTAGCTATAAATTTTGAATGTACCAATTACTCTTGAATTTCATTACTGTCCATTGGTGTCTGTTGTCAACCAAGTTGGGCAGGAAGTTGGAGAGCTTAACGTGGGGAAAAACCTGCAGATCTGTGGATGGGTACATGCTTACGCATGCATGTACACGTGTTCCTGCATCCATACATGCATAAACAGTGCACAGACATGTGGAAACATACACAGAGCCACCAATGCTGAAAGATTGATTCATTGTGTATTTATCATGTTGCTTTGCACTGGCCATGAATCATCTGGTACTGACTTCCTCAAGAGACAGAAAATAGAGCTAGAGGGACACATGGTTTGTAACAGCTTGGATGCAAAATAGGTCAGATTCCAGAGTGGGAAGTAACAAAAATAATTTTTACACACCATTAACGAGCTAAGGCGTTATTTTTCCGACCCTGTCATAGAAACTGTTTACTGGCCCATAATGCTAATCATTTTATACTATAGAAATTGCCACAGTTTTTTGTGACAGCTTAAACTAATTTGAATAAGAAGGAAGCAATGCAAGAGAGACACAAGTGATCTTGCTGGTTGTTCAGAGACATACTGAGAAGAAATGTCAGAAATGAACTTTGCTCAGGAAAAGGATTCTGTAAGGTACTGTAAATTATACTTTGTACAATTTTCTGTCATTTCCTTTTACTACTGCTGGCTGTCAGTCAGACCTGTTGTATCTTTGGACATGGAAGCTGCTTCCTTATGCTATTCCTTTGGTTATTCTGCTTACACTGCAAGAACTCTGGGTAGATATCACATTATTTGTAGCACATAGTGGGTTTTTTATTGTTATTTGCTGTCAAGTTGATTTTGACTTACAGCGACCTTGTGAATGAGAGACTTCTGAGAGCCTAAGTTGTCAACTGTCTCGCTCGGGTGTGTCCAACTCAGGGTTCTGGCTTCCTTGACTGAATCGCTCCACCTGTAGTGTGGTCTCACTCTTTTCCTACTGCTTTCCACTTCAGCAAATGTTATAGTCTTTTCCAATCAGTCACATCATCTCATGATACGCCGAAAGTACAACAGTCTCAGTTTAGTCATCTTCACTTCTAGGGAAAGTTCAGGCTTGAGTTGTTCTAAAACTCATTCATCTGTCTTTTTAGCAGTCTATAGTATCTGTAGAACTCTCAGCCAGTGTCTCATTTCAAATCAGCTTATTTCTGGTAAGCTTTCTTCAGTGCCCAGCTTTCATACCCATACATAGAAAATGAAAATGCTCTGATCAGGATGATTCTTACTTTGGTATTCAATGACATATCTTTACACTTGAGGATCTTGCCTAGTTTCTTAATGGGTGGCCTTACAACTTCTACTCTTCTGATTTCTCGACCACGATCTCGATTAATGACTCAGTGAAGGAATAGGAAATATTTAACTATTTCAGTGTCTTTATTACCCACTTTAAAATTATGCAAATTATATGTAATCATTTTTTATCTTAATACTCAAATATAACCCTGATTTTACACTTTCTCCCACAGCTTTTCTCAGGAGTCATTCCATCTTTTCTGCAAGTATCTGCATACCTTAAAATGTATGTTCCTTGCTCCAGTTTTCACAACTACTTTCTCTGAGTATAATCTTGTGTTCTATGAGGTATGTTCTACATATGAATTAAGCAGATATGAATTAAGCAGATAAAAATGCAACCTTGTCTGATCCTCTTGCCAATGAGAAACAATTTGGTTTCTCCATATTGTGTCCTGACAATGGCTTCTTGTTCAGAACATGGGCAATGCATTAGGAGAATCAGATGTTGCGGAACTCCCATCTCTTTTGGAGCAAACCACAGTTTCTCATGATCTACCTAGTCAAAGGTTTTGCTGCATAAAAAGGAAGAAGGGAGGGGGAGGAAAAATTGCCCAAACCTTTAAGACTATCTGGTTCTTATTTTAGCATGAGCTTTTGGGGGTATAAAGTTACTTCTTCAGATTTAGTACTGAAGAAGTAGCTGTATATCATAAAAGCGCATGCTACTAGGGTATTAAGACCTCAGATATAAAGCATATTTATATTGTTGTGGGAATGGGACGGAATGTCATGGGATCCAGAAAGATGCAAATCATGTTCCTTGCCCTAAAATTTAAAAGGATTGAATGAAGTGATAAAGGTCTTTCAGATCTTTACAGTGGTGTTAAAATGTTGATGTGTGAAACCAATAAATCTGTTTACCAAAAGTCAGTTTCCCTGGGTTTAAAACTCACTCTCATTAGATTCCTTTTGTTATATGTGCAGTAGCAAAGATTCTTGTATCAATATATGTAGTCTGCCATGAAGCCATTGTCTTTGTTCATAACTCTGCTAATGGATTGGAATTTCTGAATTTAGTTCAAGTCAGCTGTTTCTCTTGTCTTTTTTTATAATTTTGTTGCTCAAGGACTGTGACTTGTAAATCCCTTACTGTAGGTCCGGGAAGGCTGAAATGTTCTGCAGCTGAATTTTGGATATTGCCATTTCTGATATCAGATTTGTTTCCATTAATTCTCTTGTGTAGAGACTGTCCTGTTTATCCAGAGGACAGTGTAGAGGCACATTGCTGGTATAAGTTGGCATATATCACATTGGAGGAGGAGCAGGTAAATGCACCTCTGATGTTGTGGGTGATGTTATTGGCCCCTCTGATATTGCTGCCAGCGTAAATGTGGGATTGTTGTAAATGTTGGTTTGCGGCAGGGTCTTGTCCCTGCATTATCATGCATATTATATATCCGATTATAAGTAAGTAATGGTATAAGATTTGGAGGCTGCCTGTAGGCCAATAAAGGCCTGTCTCTTAGAGCTTGCAAGAGGGCCGTGTTATTCTCCAGAACTGGTTGTAGCTTGTTAATGATGCATTTGAGTAGTCTCAGTTGGGGACTGTAGGTAACAACTAGGGGTATTCTGTCATTTTGTATTTTTGGTCTGTCTTGTAGTAGGTGGTTCCTGGTTATTAATTATGCCTTGTTGATTTCTTTCTTCATGTCCTTAGGTGAGTATTGTAGTTTGAGAAATGCCTGTTGTAAATCCAGGGGTTTTGAGTCTGTGTCTTGTGGGTCTGAGCAGATGCAGTTATACTGGAAGGTTTGTCTGTAAACAATAGATTTGATGGTGTGTTCTGGGTGTAAACTAGAGGCATGTAAATATATGTAGTGATTAGTGGATTTTTTGATAGAGTACAGTGCTTAGAAGTCCATTGTGCAGTTGCACAGTGGTATCAAGAAAGTGAATTTGTTGTGTGGATTGCTCCAAGCTCAGGCTGATGGTAGGGTAGAAGTGGAAATCGTGGTGGAACTTCTTAACTGATTGTTTCCCATGTGGCAAATTGCAAAGATAGCTTGGCTGTAATCTATAAAGCACAGATTGTTTTTACTTCTGAAATTCTTTGATGCATTCTACTGTTGACCATATGTTTATGATATGATCCCTAATGCCTTTTCCTTTTCTGAATCCAGCTTGGACATCTGGCATTTCTCATATGATATATGGTAAAAGCCTTTCCTGTAAAATCTTGAGCATCACTTTTTCTTGAATGAGACACTGATGCAATAGTCCAATGTTTAGTACAATCTCTGATGTCCCCTTTCTTGGGGACTGCAACATATATTGAGCACTTCCAATCTGCAGTCTATTGTTTTGTTTTCCATATTTGTTGGCAGATTTTTGTTAGAATTTGAACAGATTCTGTTTCTACAGCTTGAATCAATTCTATTGGTATGCCATCTGTTTCTGGTGATTTATTTCTCTTAAGTCCTTTGGCGCCTTTTCCATTTCACTTTCTAAAATTGTAGGTTCATCTTCAAATGGTTCTCCCTTGAAGGAATCTGTAATGTTTTCATTGTTTTATACAGTTCTTCAGTGTACTGCTTCCATCAACTTTTTATTTTGTACCCTGATCACATAACGCTGGGTTTCTCAACCAGGGTTCCCTAGAATCTTATGGCTCCATATGATGTCACCAGGGATTTCACAGGAGATTGTGGCTGGGAAAAAAAAGTAAATATTTATACTGAGCTGCAGATATAATTGTAATAATAACAATTTTTATCCCTGAAACCTGAAAATTATTTCAAGGGTTCCTCCAGAGGAGACATAATTTGTTCCCTTGTTGGTCATGCTGTTGTTGTTGTTGTTGTTGTTGTGTGCACCTTCAAGTGATTTTTGACTGATGATGAACCTAAGGCTACCCTACCATGGGGTTTTCTTGGCATAATTTGTTCAGAGAAGGTTTGCCCTTGTCTTCCTCTCAGGTTGACATAGTGTGACTTGTCTAAGGTCACCCAGTGGGTTTCAGTGGCAACGCAGGAAGTCAAACCCTGGTTTTCCAGGTCCTAGTCCAACACTCAGACCACTGCACTATGGTGGCTCTCCATCTGCTGGTCATACACCAACCTTATTCTTGGTCTTGTTACCCTGACTTCTGGGGGTCCCTTGATGGACACTATGATTTGCTCCAAAAATGCAAAGGCTGAGGAAATTAGCAGAGCACTGGCCTTAGCCAAATGAGGGGCAGGGTAACCCAGCAGAATCTTTTACCCAATTTTTACGGGGTCCAACCAAGCAAAAAGCCAGACAAATGTACCAATAACTGGATTTTATTAACAAAAATATTCTCATGTACCAACACACTCACTTGCTCACGCGCACGAGGCCTATTGAGAAAGGAAAGAGGTGAAAATTGATAGAGGATTCAACTGAAAGGGGTAAAAGTGATAATACTGCACCTATCCTGAAATCTTCAGTCCGGGAAGCAGCGAGAAGAACAGAGCTCAGCGAAGAGACGGCTGAGGGGATCACTCAACCAACAGAGTGCCAGTCTGCTAGTGTGGCGGGGAGTTCTCCAAAGAGACCCTCAAAAGTAGGACTGCTTATAGGGCCGAACGTACCTCAAGGGCAGCCCTCTCCAGGGAAGAACAATGGCCAAAACAAAGGAAGAACTGCCAGACAACAGCAACTTGGTAGTTTGCATGATTGGTTTATGCAGATGGATCTTGCCGTGTAAGACTTTTTCTAAAGTCGGAGTTACTCAACCTGGGGAAAACATGCTAATCCTCTCAAGTTGGCTGAAAACCTTTTGTCTGTGCAGACATGCTTAGCCTGAGGTCTCCTAGGGGAATGTGACGGGGTTTTCTTGGCCTGACCTATTTTCAATTGTTCGACCTCTTTGTCTACATACCCATTCAGGCAACCTCTCTGGCATGGTGGGCATATTTGATATCAAATTTATAGTCCCCGGGATAGGGTATGCCAGTGGGGTAGCAATCTGAATTTCTCTTTTTTTTCTCAGATTCTTGTTCTATTCTGTTGTTGTTGTTCTCTTCTTTTGTTTCCTAGCATTGCTTGTTATAGTGCGTACTTAATAAATATTAAAGAGAAATAATAATCCCAGTGCACAAAGCAAAACATGAAGCATCTGATTTACTCATTCAAAATGCTGATGGCTCAAGGTGAGGTGAAGTCTGCTTATATAATCACTCACAAATATAAAGTGCTGTTTGCTTTCTTGAAGGTTGATAAAGTGTACTTAGGAGGTGTTTCACAAACAACAAGAAGCAAGATATGATATTAATTGTGTGAATGTAACAATTTTTTTAAAAATTAAAGAGCAGCTATTGGGAGTTGTAGGAAAGGCAGAAACCATTAGGACCCCAGGGAGCCCAGAGAAAGAGTTTACCTTTGATAAAAATCATCTCCCAAAGTTAACAGTGGCCTCCCTGCCAATATTCATAGCAATGGGGTGGGAGAACTTTTGTCAAGGGTGCCGTGGAAGAAGGATAACGGTTAAATTCTTTCTCCCCCTTCACATGGTTTTTATCTATATTTTCTGAAATGCATATATTAACTATATGTACATAAGTAATAGAATGCCTAATTTGTCTGTAAAAAGAGTCCTACTCAGGAATTCTTGTTTGTCTAAAATTTGTGTGTGCTAATATAAATGTGTGGATGCAAACTTAATTTATAACTAATTGAACAGAAATGCAATATGTCTCCTTGTAATGCAGAAGACTGTGACCAGGTGACTCCTGTGTGTCAGCTGAACTTATTGTCTTGGTTCTATTGATAGGCAATTTCAAGGTCCCTGCTCTAACTTGTTTAACTTAAACTAGACTTAAACTTTAACTTAACTTAAACTGGTTCTTTAACTTAAACTGGACTACAAAGAGAAAACTGTCCTTAGTAAAGTAGGACATATCACCACTTTATGTAGCCTGGGCAGGCGAGGAGAGAGAGCAAGAATGAGGTCTCTAGTTGTGACCTCCCTCTTTCATCATTTTCATTGCCTTGTTTCATTGAGGATGATTGTCTGCAGCAGAGAGACATTTTCATCATGGTTTTCCATGTGATGTAGAAACCTAGAAAATCAAGAGGAGGAGGAGAGTGACATTGGAGTCTGTCCTTGCTCTCTCCCCTTGAATCTTCACTAAACACAAATAGACCTAAGAGATGGACAAAATGAACATATATTTTGTCACAACTGGATATTGGCCATACATCTTTTGGAAATTATTTGGGTAAATTTAATGGGAACCATGCTCAATTTAGGTCATTTTCACATGAGGACTGTGTAGTAGAATGGAGATGGTTTAGAATTGGCAATCAGGGAAACTTTTTATGTAACACTGGTTCTGTTTGTTATCCCCTGGTGTTATTCTAATTTTTTTCCACCAAAAACGATGGTATTGTCAAGGTATTGTTCTGAGGTTTTTTAGTAGTGTGAAATATCCCCTTTGCAAATATCCTGGCTTAGGGGTCAGGTAAGTGTGTTTTGGGAGTGCCCAGGAGACATAGTTCCCCAAGGTTTTCCGTGCTGTCTCCTCTTGTCATTTTCTTTTCCAGTAAGAGAGGCACAAAGAAAGGCTGATTAAAATCTCGGGTATATCCTGTCCTTAATTCTAATTCTTTATCATATGTTGTTCCCTGCCCCTGAAGTGATGCAGTAGCAAGGTAGCATTGGAGCATGTTGAAGGAATGTCATGCTAGAGCAATTACAGCAGTGATTTTTTTTTCAAGCATGGAATGTGAAATGGGGAAGTTATGACAGTCTCCTGGGAAATAGTGAAAAAAAGATGATGGGCAGGGAAATGGAAGTAGGAGAGGTACTGGGTCTACAGTGTGGGAAAACTAAAGTGGCAACAATCACTATATGACAGGACAAAAAAAATGAAGTGTGAAAGGCAGCATTACAATTCCATTTGCATAGTGATGGTATAGGCCCCACTTGCTTAGTGAAATAAAGGGTTAGTATGAAAAGGCCCTCAGATGAAGCCATAAAATAGTAAGTCACACAATGACATTATGAAAAGTTTCTGCTCATTGCTTTGGATGTTCTGTGTGCTGTTTTACTTCGTGGATTTGCTGGAGCTGTACTGCTCACCTGTTCGCTCAGCAGCAGATGTGCTTTGCCTACAGAAAGCCCCAGGTTCAATCTCTCATACTCCCACTTAGGGCTAAGAAAGAATCCTGTCCATTTTTTATTTTATTTTTATTAAAATATTTGTGTCTTACCCTATATCCAAAGACTTGAAAGTGACATACAATAAAATCAATTTAAACAATGCAAAATAATTTAAAATGTGAAACAGTAAAGGTAATTTACTGCCTAAAAACAAAATAAACTGTTTAAAGCCCTAGACAGACCTTTAGAGTCAGTGCTGGACTGGATGAATAAATAAAAATGAATGAATGAATTGCCTGAATTTGTATGAGGCAGCCACCTATGCAACCATACTTTCAAATACCACAGTAGCATATTTATAAGTGTATCCCCATTAGATTCAAATCTCAGTGTAGGGCAGCTAGGACACTCCTGCTGCAGAGCCTGGAAAAGTTACTTTTTGGAAGTATAGCTGTTAGAATCTTCTAATGAGTATGGCCACTAATTGGAGGATTCTGAGAAGCGTGTGTTCCCAAAAAAACATTTTTTTCAAACTGATTTTTAATGCTCAGAGAACTTTTCCTTATTATCATAAATTTGATTACAATAAGGATCATTTATCTCACTATAATCTTGATTTTATACAAATTCATGCTACCATTTTAGCTATCCAGAAGCTTCCCCATTCAGTTTAGAACCTCTGAAATTCAGAATTTTATATTGAGCAGTGGAGAGAAGTACCCACTGAAGATGTCACCCAGTTAACACATGGGTAGCTATAAGAACAAGAGACAAACTCTGAGGGAGTGGAAGAAGTGAATGTAGTCATCTTCACTTTCTTCCCTTGCATTCTTTTAAACTTAAGGTGTGGGGGGACAGCTGAATGTAACATTGAACAACAAAAGGTATTTGAAGACTAATGTCACAATGTGTAAATATGATAACATAAAGAAATATAGCTGGGGAAGATTTCGTCACCCATCTGCCTCTGCAATTGCTGACTCCTCCTTCCTCTCTCTCCCCTACTTTCACTGGGAAAGAGGAATTGTGCTTCTAACACATTCAGGAAAGGAAGTAATTCAGCAGGTGAAATGTTTCCTATCACTTCACCTCCATGCAGGGAAAAGTGTGATCACTAATTTCCTGTGTTCAAGGTATTTTGAGGCACATGTGGTACATTGCCAATGCTTGGAAAAAAATATTTTTGAAGTTCCTGAGATCCTCAGTCAGCATGACTACCACCCAAGCTAGTGAGGAGATTCTGGGAGCTGTAGTTGAAAAAGAAATGTGTCACAGATCTGTGCATTTCTAACAGAAAAACTGAGTTATTTCTCTGTTCAAGTCATGGGCACATCCAATTGTGCAAAAACCTGGACCTGACACAAAGACTCTTCATTTTCTTCCTATCTGGCAAATGTACAAAGTTACTACCCATTTTTCTTTAGCTATTCTGCTGAATTCTATGGGTTTTTGTTTTAATTTCCACTTCTGTGATTTCTGTCTGTTTAGTGTTGCTTATATTTTCTGGGTTTTAAAAATTGCTGTTTCATTAAATGTTGCCATACGCTCCAACATTTCACATATGAAAATTGGGACGCATGTGGCCAAGCAACAGTGTGAGTGAGATGGCAAAAGTTATTAATGAGGAAGAGCACATAAGTTAGGAGAGACTGCAGCAACTGGCTTTTGCTAAGCTTACAGAGAAGGGGAAGATTTCATCTCTCCTCTCGCCCCTGCTGAGTCAATTGAGGGCAAACTGCTTTTGCACTTCAGATGCAATTTGCAGCAATTGATGTACCCTGAGCACAAAAGGGGAAAGTAGGAGGAGAGAGGCACAGGGGCATTTTAAAAGCAGCTGGAAAAAAATGGGATGACAGATGATTAATCAGGACTGTCCCCACCACACTGGGACAGTTGGCAGGTATGTTTTAATTTTAAACTGAAGAGCAGTATATGTATTTTCGAAATAATTAAAAAGAACAAGAAGCGCACACTCCCTGAAAGTTGGCAACCTGACTTGCCACACACTTTTAGTTTGCTTCTGTCTTTCTCATGTCAAGACTGAGCTGCAAGTCACTTTACAAATTATTTTGATCAGTTACCTGATCAAAAAAACATATAAGATTAGTTTGGCAGGATCTGTTCTTGACAAGACCATGCTGATTCCTACTGATCACAGAATTGTCGTCAGGATACTTGCAGATGCACTCACAATATTTTTCCTGGTATTGAGGTAAGGCTGACTGGACTGTAATCTCCTGGATCATCTCATCATCATCATCATCATCATTATTATTATTTTATTTTGCCTTTTTTTGAAGAGAGGGGACAATGTTTGCCCTTCTCCAGTCCTCTGGCCCCTCTCCCTGTTTTCCCAGCTTTCTCAAAAATTATGGCAAGAGGTTTAGAGAATTCATCAGCAAGTTATTTCAGTACTTTATGATGCAGTTCACATATTGATTGTCACATAGGATTAAGGGAACTAGGCAATTCAGGTTGCCAGTTAGAGCTAACATCCCTGGAAAGGTTCAAGGTCCATCAAGTATTGTGGCAGATATAAAAGGTACACTGCTTCTGATTGAAACTGAGCATTATTGACTTCAGTTTACTGTGGCTAATGCTACTGGCAGAAAACCCCCGGGGAGTTTCAGTTGCCTGAAAAGCGAGCAAGCAAGCAATGTGCTGGCTTTTGGGTATAAACTGGAAGGAAGAATCTACCTGAAATCTCTCTTCAATCGTATCTGTTACAGAAAGTACAGAGCTGGATTCCGTGGATAGCCTGCATGGCTGTGGGTTGTTCGAGTTTCAGTCTTTTGCCCGTTTAGTTGAGAGGAAATCTCACTGAGCACAGTAGAGCCTTCCCTTTCTCCAGGAAATTATGGATGGCATCAAGTTATTCTTAGCATTACCAAAGAGAGGTAATTTTGAATTTTCAATTAAAATTTTAGTTTGGTCATCACACTATCATTCCAACATTATAAACTCTAATTGATAATCTGAATTCCCTAGTTCCTTTAATCCTGTGTAGTTATTAAATCTTTACAGAAGTAATATAAATGTAATAGATCAGAATCTCTGAATTATGTAGCTACCTAAAAAATGCTTCATTCACACGTAGAATAACAGCCTGCAGTGCAACCTGCAATATATAAAGTTCAACCAAATGATAGCACGGATTTTTTTTTTTATACTACAGGCTAGTGAGCTGAGGTCCACGTGAGTTGTAACTACAGATGAGCAATCACAGTGATTGCAGCTGGCTAAATTCCTTGCTATTAGGCTTAGTCCTTGAATACCTGTAAATTTACTATCAACCATGTGGTTGTTAAAATCTGATGTCTGGGGTTGTCTGTGCTGGGTGGGATAATGATGGTCTAGATGTGATTGAATTTTCTATAGGTTTGTAATAATGAACAGATCATTACCTGCTGGGGCCTACATTCTCCAGGATGTAGCTTCTCTATAGGGGTGGGGTCTGGTCAAGGAATCTGATGAATTGTATGGCTTTATTGTTGCTAATTGCTGTCAAGTCAGCTTTGACTTATGGCAGTCTTCAAGACATGCTGTTATTCTGCAATCTTTCTCCCATCTCCAAGATATGCTGTGGCTTTCTTGATTGCACTACAGATGGATGAACTCAACCTTTATTTCCTACTACCTTTCATCTTGATGAACATCATCATCTTTGCTAATAAGCCCTGTCATCCAAAGTACCTGTTGGCCTGTTCTTCTGTTGTCTAAAGTGCACTAGGCTCAGTTTCGTCATTTTGGCTTGATTTGCCCCGGGCACGTTTATTGGTTATTTTGGGAGTGTGTGATATCTGTATAACTCTCCTCCAGCACCACATTTCAGATCAATGGATTCTCTTCCTGTCAGCTTACTTCACTACCTAGCTTTCACAACTATACACAGAGATTAAAAATACAACATCATTAATGATCCTGACTTTGGCATTTAATAATACATGTTTACACTGGAGGATATTACCTAGTTGAGTTGTTCTTGATCTTTTCTTTACCAGGGACCTCCTGTAAATATAATTTGTTGCCAGGGTCCCTCAAGACTTAACTCATGATGTAAATATTTTAATTTAGATTTAAATAGTCATTTATTTATTTATTTATTTATTTATGGCTTCTGGAGACTAGGATTCATATCCCTACTCCGACACTGGATGACCTTGGGGAAGTCACATTCTCACAGTGTCAGAAAAAGGCAAAGGCAAACCCCTTCTGAATAGATCTTGCAAAAACAAAAAATCCCAAAAAACAGTGATAAGTTCACCTTGGGGTTCTCATAAGTCAGAAGTGACTTAAAGGCAAACAACAAAGTACTACCGACAGGGGGAAGTTCTTTCTAGCCATCATGTTATTTCCAGCCCTTTGAAAACTGACTTATGGTGACCCCAAGATGAACCTGTTATGGGGGTTTTCTTGGCAAGATTTGTTGCCTTTGCCTTTCTCTGAGGCTGAGAGAATATGACTTGCCTGAGTCACCCACTAAATTTCCATGGCTGAGTGGGGATTCAAATTCTGGTCTCCAGAGTCATAGAATGGGACTGCGCACATACTTGCTGCCACGTCCATTTTGTCAGGGACAAGGCAGCGGGGGGCGAGGAGTGCAGGTTCTAAAACTCATTCTTCATTTGCAAACAAGAGAGCAGTTTGAGCACACACATACCTGCTACCAGGTCCCTTTTGTCAGGGATGTGACTGTGAGAGGGTAGGTGCAGAGAAACCAGGTGGAAGGTGTGTGTATGCACCCAAACTGTCCCCTGCTTTGCAAACAAGGGAACAGCTTTGACACCCACACATATACCCGCTGCCGTGTCCCTGTTGCTGCTGCTGTTGGTCTCTAACAGCAGGGCTTCACAAACCCCCTATGGGTTCACAGACCACAAGTTAAGAACCACTGACCCAGTTCCTTCATAGATACCCGTCCAAGTCTTCTGATTTCTTGACTGCTATCTCCATTTTGACTCATGACCAAAGCAGGGGTTAGAAAATCTTTAAATATTTCAATGTCTTCATCATTTATTTTAAAGTTATGTAAACCATTTGTGGTAATCATTTTTGTTTTCTTAAGGTTCAGCTGTAATTCTGCTTTTATATTTTTCCTTGGCTTTCTTCAATAGTTATTCCAATTATTTTCTGCTAGTACTATGGTGTCATGTGCATATCTTAAATTATTGATGTTCTTTCGTCTAGGCTCAATACCTCCTTTGTTTAAGTTTAGTTAAGCTGTCTGTATGATATATTCAGCATATAAATTAAACATGCAGGATTATAAAATGCAGCCTTGTCTGATCTCCTTGCCAACTAGAAACCATTTTGTTTCTCTATATTTTGTTCTGGCAGTGGCCTCTTATCCAGAGTATAGGTTATGTGTCAGGACAATTGGCTGCTTTGGCATGTGCATTTCTTTTAGAGCATTCCAACGGCCTTTCATGATTTTCTTCTGAAATTCTTTGGTGCACTCCCTTATCCAAAATATGTTTGCAATATAATGAAATGTAAGAAAGGGTGTATATGTTTGTTACTATCTATGATTCCGTATAATAAATTAGCCTAAAATATTAAAAGAGAGCCTGCTCACCCTCCCATATAAATATCCTGAGATTCCAATAGTTAAGAATACTTAAGTGGAATGTTGATGTAAACTCTGCCAGATTGGATTTTACTATGATCACAAGTTGGATGCCTGAGAGACCAGACGGTTATAAAGGAAACCCAGACAGAAACAACCATATGGCAAAGGGTCCTCAGTCTAAAGAGACAAGGATAGAGAATCACAGCTGTTTCAATAATCCCTAGTTATTTTCATTCTATGAACACACTGTGGAGATGTGGCATTTCTCACTCCATATGTAGCAAGAGATCTTGTAAAATTTTGATCATCACTTTGCTTGCATGGGAGATTAATAAAATGGTCCAATCCCTGGTGTCCCTTTCTTGAATGCTTCCAATCTGTGGGTCATTGTTTTGTTTTCTATATTTATTGGCCAATTTTAATTAGAATTTGAATGTATTTTTCTCCATGGCTTATAACAGTTCTGCTCCATGTATTCCTGGTGATTTATTTTTCTTAAGTGCTTTGAAAGCAGTTTCCACTCACTTTCTAAAACTGTGGGTACATCAGCAAAAAGTTTTTTCCTGAATGGATCAGTCATCTATTGCTCTCCCTTTCATACAGTTCTTCAGTGTATTACTTCCATATTTTTCCCCTTAGTCATACATGTTCTGCTATTTGTCATATAGCATCTCCACCCTTCGTTTAAATTTCCCTTTGATTTCTCAGATCTTACAGGAAAGCTCTCTTCACCTTTTTTTTCTTCCTCTGTTTCTTTGTATTGATTATTATTATCGTAGTCCTCTTTGGCCTTATACACCATTTTGCTTTCACAATTTTGCCTCTATTGGGAACCATATGGATGGCTTCCTGATGGGAAATTTCCTATTACCTGTTGAACTCCTGGTTGACATCTCTAATGGGGGAATGGCCTGGATGGCAAACAATCTGTGCCCTCCCATCAGGTCTAGCCAGACTAGCTCCTTAGTTTACTAGAAAGCTGGCAGTGATGTGTGGGACAGTGACTAGAATGACCTTGGTGGAAAACTCAGAACGAGTCTGGCCAAACACTGGCTAGAGGCTAGCTGAGGGTAGTGAAGAAATTGCTTTTCATTCTACCATTGTTTTTCAGTCGGGCTCTTTGGGACAGTCAAGTGCCTATTGCTCCGTAGCCCATAAGAAGAGACTGTAGACTACTTGGTGATTTTACACACACACACACACACACACGGTGCCGCACTGATAGGGATGCAAAAGAAGACTTTCTTGTCTGCTCCTGGCACTCCTTACTAATGGAAGCTAGCCTAGTCCCCCCTCTGTTGTCCTTTAAACCAGAGTTTAAATCTCCGCTCAGCCATCTGGATGACCTTGGGCAAGTCACAATCTCAGCCTCAGCCAAACGTGAAGGCAAACTCTTCCTTGGCAAATCTTGCCAAGAAAACCCCCTGATCGGTTAGCCTTAGCATCACCATAAGTTGGAAATGTCTTGAAGTCACACAACAGTACAGTCTTTTGGTGACTGGTTGGTTGCTGTGGGAGAAAGGGATTTTTACCAGGTGGGTAGGATCTTAATTTAAGAATGCATTTTAAATTTGTATTTTAATGTTTGAATTTGTTTTTGTGATTCATTTTTTCTGTGACCTAATTTGAATCCTATTTTTTCAGGAAAAGGAAGGATGTATGTCTGGATGATGATGATATACAGCAAAATGCTAATTTGACTAGAGCTGTGTGGCGCACACACACAAACACACATAGAGCAAGGTCAGCTCTTAAATTTAAATTTTAATACTAATGTTTCAGAAGTGTTGCTGTATTTGTTTTGGACTAAATTAACTTCCTAGTAGTCACAATCTTCATAACTAGGCATTTTGCTTCGTTCATGATAATGTCTCTGTGCCATACCCTCACTGTTCTCCTCTAACCCATTCCCCACATCCAGAATGAAGCTCAGAGTTCCTCTTCAGAGCCCAGTGTTCCATTTATTAAGCAATCACACATTCAACACTTGGAGCAAAATAAAAAAAAAAAGTAACATGATAACCCAGAGGATTCAGCACTACAGAATGGAGATGTAATGAATGCAATTTATTTCTCAGCAGTGCTGTGTATTCCAGACACATTATTCTCCCCATGTCTAATCTGTTCTACAGGTTGCACAGGTACCTCCTGTTCTATGGGAAATTTATCTCTTTCCAGGCTGCAATTTCTCATCTTTCATAGCAGAACAGCTTTGCTGTTTCTCAGCTGCACTCAATTCTGGGAAGATCCCTAGTGAGGCAGGGTACAGACACTCATGGACATGTTTTCTCTGCTAAATCACACTCTCTCACTCATAAACACAATGAGCTTTGAAGGCAGAGAAAGCACAGAGGGAGGCTATAGCTCAGTCTTCTGCAACTAAGTGCCTTCCAAACAGAGCTGAACTAAACCCCATCATCTCCAACATACCAGTGTTCTTTCTGTAACACAAACATCACATGACTTCATCTTTCTGTAAACAACCAGATGGGTATTATGTGAATTTTTAAAACATGATTCAAAGGCACAGGGCAGATCTTGATCTTTTGCAGTTAATGAAAAGTGTTAGACCAGTATTTTAGTTATCCAAATATTAACCCAAATATTAAAGGAGCTTTCCTGAGTGTTGAATCAGTTTAGGGGATAGCATTCAGTGCTTAGCACAGCTCTTGGAACTTTAAATGGAGACTAGTAACCCATAAACTTTCAGTGACTACAGGGCCGTATATCTCACTGTTAAATTCAGAGGAGGCAACCATGCGTATGGTAGTGGCTGCTGATCACTGGGAAAACAAGCCTGCTTAGGATTTTAGTCCAAATGCTATAGGATCTATTTCAAGTGCTGAATGTATTTCAGGGAGAGGTTTCAGCACCTGGGACAGCTCATTTAGGTTTTAGCCTGAAAATGGAAGTAGATGGACCACCCACTGCCATTGACCAAAGAAACATAACACATCTGCCTCTCTCCCCTCCCCACCTCTAGCCATGTTAGAGAGGATTCCACTTCACACTGGGCATCCAATGTGGCGTTTCTATATTTAGAGAAGCCCAAGATACCAAGATACTTTGAAACCTGAGCTGAAGAATAAAACGGTGCTCCCTCCCATTTCACATAAGAAAGCCAACCAAACTGTTGGATTTTTGCTCAGTAGTGGTGATGAGAAAACATTCTCTTCTGCCCCTAGATTAGGCTAGGGTGTGGGGCAAGCTGCAGGTGGACAGTGCCTTCTCCAACACCACTTAGATGACCACATTATTTTCTCTAACAGTAAGGCCATCTGTGTTGGATCCCTTCTCTAGGCTGGCCTCGCAGTTACAACCCTTGGAATCCTATCACTCACCTTACTCATCTATGTTAAAGTTCTTTTCTTGAACCAGGTACTTGGGTCCCAAGGTGACCACTGTATTGGACTAGTGCAGAGCTTTCCAAACTTTTCATATTGGTGACACACTTTTTAGACACACTTCATTTCGTAACACAGTAATTCAGTTTTATTTATTATAAATAAACTATGTTTTAAAAAATATAAATGAAAGGTTTTCTTAAGATATGTTGTATCCCTATACATTTTGCTATTGCAATTTATGTATGCATCCATATCTCTTATAAGGGGTTAGTTACTGGCAAACTGAAGGTTAAACTAACTAATTGTCTCCCTTGCTATGGTCTTTCTCGGACTGGGGCAGTGGCAGTGACACACCTACACACGCACCCAACACACTATTGTGTCATGACACACAGTTTGGAAAGCTCTGGACTAGTAGATGTATTTATTAGTGGATTCAGTTTAGCAGTATGTGGCCTAATTCTCTTAATAAGTCACACATAATATATATATTATCTAGGTACAGAGGAAAATGACACAACAATAATAGTTCATTCTATAATACATAAGTTAAACACTTACCATTAGACTGGATCTGTATACAACACAACCCTTAAAATAAAGCTAGGTAATACTTTCCCCTGAACTTTTTCTATATTGTCCGCTCCTATCAGACCAAATTCCCCTCTCTCACCCTCTGTCCTAATCTATTCCTAGCCTTAACTATTTCTCTGGCATGGTACAATGGTTTGAGTGTTGGACAATGACTCTGGAGATTAGAGTTTGAATCCCTGTTGGGCCATGGAAACCTACTGGGTGGCTGTGGGCAATTCACACTTTCTCAGCTTCAGAGAAAGGCAAAGGCAACCCCCTCCGCCCCGAACAAACCTTACAAAGAAACCTCTGTGGTAGATTCTCCTCTCAAGATTTAATCTATTCCTATTACTGTTTCTACCAACCCCTAAGTAAAAACCTTAATAGGCAAGACTCTGATTTTATATTCTTCCCCCCCAATGTTCTAAAGGCTCTGATTGTCTAGCTTTACTCAGTCTTGCTAAGCTTCTTTTGTCACAACTGCTCTGTAGATATTACTTCAATTTGAGGTACCTTGACTGCAAGACCGATTCTTGCATACAAGAGAAGAACAATTTCAGGAAACTTCTGTAAAAGGCAGTTTAGGTAGGGTAGCAATGCTGAATTTCCTTTCAACAAGGTACATACTAGGTTTATGATCAGAATCTGGTTTTTTTCCCCCCAACACCACAAAGTATTTCCAGGAGTACACTTTCCTCTGCCATTATGTCCCATACAAACAAGTGGAGGTATAGGCCCAAAACAGGTCTTCCAGGCAGGTTTGAGCTCTAGCACCTTACTTTTTTTTAGGAAGTAATAACAATGTCTCCTAGGAGTTTCATGCAGTCTCAAGGTAAATCCGTCACTGGCAATAATTAATTCTCTTCCAGCTGCACACACTTATTATTTCATTAGCCACCATAATTCCATGTGATTAAGTGTTCTGGTACTAAGTAGCATCTTCAGCACTTCATCCCAGCCTCTCTATAAATAAAGCCTGAATTTATTCTCTTTTTCTGTACTTCTTAGAAATTAAAGAAAAGCAGGTCCTTCAAGGATTATCACATTTGCATTTGCTTATAACATTTTTGTATTCTCATTTTTAATAGAAGAGAAAGGCATGAAAAGTAGGAATGAAATTAAGAAAATTATTTTAAAAGGTAAAGGAATTGTCAAAAACATTCAAACCTGACTAAAGAAATAGTGGGATGCCATGGATTTGACTCCTAGGATATAGTTAGCTTTGTTAATTCATGTTAAATTCATGACTCATTTCCCAAATCCAGAAGGGGTCCTCAAGCAATTTAAAATTTAAAATTCAAAATTCAAAGTGCAATGTGTAATCACACCTTTAACACATTCATGGTAGTAGTATTCAAAGAGATAGCCATGTTGGCCTATTTTAGCACAAAAAGACATTAAGGAATCCAGGAGCATTCTTAAGGTTTACTGGGAAAAAGAAATTTCTAGCATAAGCTTTCATGGACTCCAGTTAACTTCATTTGATGCATCTGATGAAGTGGACTAGCGTCCATGAAAGATTAAAAGTTGCAAAAATTATAAATGCTCTCTCTATCTCCCTCCTCACTTTTTTCTCTCTCACACACATACAGAAAAGTACATGAGCTGATAAATCTCACCAGTTCACCTCCATCTTGATGTATCCTCTAGAATCTACGATATAAAAATGAAAGTGTTTGTTTGTCTGCATCAGGCAGGCAAAGACCTCATATGATTGGCTGGCTGTGAAGATTCTGTGGAATCTTGGGGTTGGCAGTTTAGGGAGGGGCCTTTAGAATTCTCGGGCAAAGAGCTCTTGGGCCTCAGGCCAGTTGCTATGGAGATGAGGCCTAGCAGTAAGAAGGGCAGCAGTGTATTCCTTCAGGAGCCCAACCTCTGTTATGTTAACCACTCTGAATACAGATCGGATTGGGGAATATGGGGATAAGTTAGAGCTACTGGAATGGGCTGGTTGCTATGGAGATGGGGTCTAACAGCAAGGAGGAAGATAGTGTATACCCTCAGAAACCCAACCTCTGAATGTTAACAACTCTGAATAAAGATTGGATTGACGAATATGGAGAAAACTTACAGGTACTAGAATAGTCTGGTTGCTATGGACACAAGGCCTAGCAGCAAAGAGGAGGACAACGTACTCCCTCGGGAACTCAAACTGAGTATGTAAATAACTCTGAATCCAGATTGCACTGGGAAATATGGAGTAAAGTTACAGGAACTTGAGAAGACAGTTTGATGAGTTCTTAAGAGGAAAATAAAAACCCCGGACAAATATGCTAGTGTATCATAAATTTCCTTTCCTAGAGCGGTTCTTGGTTATTGAAGATGTTTAAGATATGATTTACTAGAAAAGACAATAATGCTTGGTAAGAAAAGACAATAATGCT
Organism: Cyclura pinguis; assembly: GCA_030412105.1. Lineage (NCBI taxonomy): Eukaryota > Metazoa > Chordata > Lepidosauria > Squamata > Iguanidae > Cyclura > Cyclura pinguis. The sequence continues at coordinate 58,290,816 of CM059602.1, forward strand.
TGGTAGAAGGCAGCAGGAGAAGAGGAAGGCCACATTACAGATCGATACAGACTCAATCCAAGAAGACACGTCCCTGAATCTGCAGGAGCTGAACAGAGCGGTTGATGAGAGGATACCGTGGAGGCCCCTCATCCCCAGACTAGTCATAAGTCAAAGTCAACTTGCTGGCAGTTGACAACAACAATGTTAGGAACAAAAAAGTGAACTTTTCTTAATCACAGATGATAACGATGATGACAAATTGCACAGAAATGGGTATTTAAGAAATATATTTTAGTTATTTTCATATTAACTAAATTGCAATCTGTGTCCAGGATCTAATAGTGCAGTAGCTCTGTTAGTGGAAGTGAGAGGGAGAAATTCCTCCTCTCCTCCCAGGAGTCCCCCGTTGAACATTTCTCCCTTCCCCATAACCTTTCATTCTACCTTAAAAACTTTCTCTAGAGGGTTTCCCAGCCTTCCAGGGCCCATCTAAAGGGTACACAGGGATGGGGAGGTGGAGGTGGTGGAGACAGAACGGGGAGTTAAATCTTGACCTATCACTGTTCTAACATTAATGGATGATATTATTTGAAGCTTATAGACTACTGAAAGCTGCAACGCTGTATTACCCTCAGGTCCCCTCCTCTCAAAACCCCAAATTTCAGCTCATCAAAGATTTGATGTGTGATGGATGAAGTATATATTGGACTATTATTCTTTTATAAGTGTTGTTTTTTGTATGTATATTTATTGAAACAACTAGTTATCAAGTAAATTAATTTTAAGATTGTATTCACAGCGCTCATCCAAGACAATATTCCCCCCTCCCTTCCAATAATTCCTCTAAGGTAGAATTACATCCCACCCCCTACAGGATCACCATCTTTAAAACTTAGTGTACAGTGAATTCATTAATATAAGACTAAAGCACAGCAGTTGCTCCAGCAATTAGAAATTACTTGTTAAATATCTTTTGGGTACATAATCAGACATTAATGTTTTGATCATCAGCTGAGGTATTTTTGAGAGGAAAACTCAAAGGATAGATGAGAACACTAGGAATGGGACACAATCCAGCATGCATTGTTGATACTTACTTGTTTTCAGGTGTTTATAACAGAAAAAGTATTAGTGGACTAATCCTGAAGTCTACCTGTTATTTGTATCAGATAAGTTTCTTGTCTATTATTTCCATGTTCTAAACTAGAAAAGAAAAGAAGAAAAAAATAGCAATATTTTGAACAGGTGATTGTACCTTAAAAAATCATAAAACCCAAATCAATAAAAAACAAAAAACAAATATTCTGCTTTTCAAAATATGAAAAATGAATACTTATTTCTTTTTAAAAAGATACATATGGAAAGGGCCCTAGGTTGACAATGATTTCCCTTTAATGTACCTTTGATTTACCTTTCATATCTCACAGCAATTGTTTAGTATTCAGATTTTCATACATTGCCAAATGTTTAGATTTTGTATAAGCACAGCAAAAACCAGGCTATGTCTTGTATCTTAGTGGGCTGCCTTCTACCCCTACCATGGGGAGTAGGATATCCAAGCTCTCAGTCTTCATGGTTGACCACTGAGATACATCCAGAGATTCCATTCCACAGATGTGTATTGGTTCCAAACCATTACACAGCTCCCAAATATCCAGGCTTCTCACCTTTTCATTCATTTATGGAGTCAAGCTATAGGTGAGGCCTTCCAAGCTTTCTCCCTGCAGGACTGGTAGTCTTTAGATTGTGCCAAGATCAGCTGTCAGGAACAGGGCATATCAGGGCAGGATCAGCTTCTCCTTTGTTCTTGAGTCATCCTGTGATCCAGCCTGAGGAGGAGGGTGAATTGTGACAGACTCAGTTCCTGAAGTAGTCTAACAGGCATCTGGGCTGCAGAGTGTTTTCAGGTACAGCTGGCAAATTCCTTCAAGTACTAGGATTGTCAGATCTCAGGGCTTGGTCCCAGGTCTCCTGTTTTAGTGCATCATCTCTAGGTGGGAGACGAGGGTACAAATTCTCTACTTTTGGTGGACTGAGCTCCAGGCAAGAGAAAAAGTCTGTGTGCAAAGCTCCAACTCATTTAGTAAAGCAGCAGGTTATTGCAATTTCCAAGTTTTAATTGATTTGTGACTGCAACTTGCAAAGACTGTCCACAGGGTCTATGTACTTAGCTTTCTTAAATTCCTCCACCTCTCCCAGTCATTGTTGCACCAGGGCTCCCTCTCTACTCTGCTCTGTATCCACCTTCTGGCTAGAAGCAAGTAGCCTAGATTAAATGTTCCTTATCCTATTTGTCATGTCCTAGGCAGACCAGGTAACCAGTTAACAAACCAGCAGGGTAGAGCTTACTCACAGAGGCAAGAGCAGGAGTAGTCCAAACAAGGTTCAGGTCAAGAATGCAAATTCCAACACAAACAAATCCACAAAGGCAAATCCAAATCAGCATCAAACAAATAGAAGTCCAAGAGAGTCAGAATTCAGAAAAACACAGGACATCAACAATCAGGAAGATCAGTTGCTGACCCTGGAAAGAGAGGGGCCAGCTGTTTGCCCTTTATAGCTAATGGTGTTGCCACAGGTGTTCCCTCATTAAAGCCTGTTTGCTACTTAAAAGACCTGAACACCTGAGACTTTCTTTTTGGCATCCCATGAGGTAAGAGTCTGTGCTGTTTCATCTTCTGATATTTGTTCCCCCTACTCAGGCCCCTGCTGTTGGTTGTTATTTTCCACTTCTGGTGAAACTTCTTCCTCAGAGTCAGAATCTTTTTCCTCACTGTCAGGGCTTCCAAGGCAGGCCATGACACTGTTTCCCTAAGTAAGTGAGAAGGAATAATGTCTCCATTTTAGTTTCATCTGGGGATAGCCCCTTTAGCTAAGATTTTTCTCTTAATTATCTCAACAAGAAAGTATATTCTGTATATGTGTGTGTTTGAAAGACAAAGTAGAAGCAACTGCAAGTTGGTACTTAATGCATAACCTTTTTAGATGTGATGAAGCACTGTCCCTAGATCTCAAGTTTTGAGCCTAGAAACCTCAAGGCCTGGAACAATCCTGAACTGGCAACCCTATCTAATACAGAACAGTCTCTCTCAGCTTTTCGGAACTGCTCTGGAAGATAGAAGCCAAACCCTAGTGGAGAACTTGATCAACAGCTCTTCCTTGACCTTCTCCCCTTTTCCCTGGGAAAGCCTTTACCTTGGGGGCAGGTTGGGGGTGGGGGAACAACTAGCTCCCTTGTTCCTCTTGCTTCCTCCGTTCCCTTTTTCTTCCTTTGGTAGCAGCTTTCCAAGGCTGGGACAAATGGAACACTATTTATGCTCCCGAAACCCTACCCCCGCAACCCTGGCTACTGCTTTTATATCTGTGTTGTCCCCTCCCAGCTGCTGAGTCTCCACCATCCCTTTACAGCCAGGTGACTGACCAGCTGCACAGCTTCCAGCCTTCTTCTCATCACAGGTCAACACAGCAGCTGGCAGCTTATCCAGTTTGGCAGAAACATTGGGCAGGAGGCTGGTAGGATGACAGTCCCTGATACCTCTTCACATTCAATTATATTTTTCCGCAGGTTGAACTTGGTTTCAGATCAGGTTTGCAAATAACACCTGTAGCCAAGTAGTATTGGGGGGGGGGGTCCTTAGTCACCACAAAGCCACAGATCTGCTGTTATTTCCAACCTCCAAAGGAGATACTGCTGTCCTCCAATTTGGCATGGATGGTCCTAAACAATCCACTGTCCTACATTTTTAAGTGCTGTTAATGTCTCATTTTCTCTGTTTCTCCTCTCACTTTCTGCTTTGGTTCTCAGTTTACTTCAGTTGCAACAAAATTAATTCAAAGCGTAAAAGTAGTTTAATACAGCAAAGGCTGGGGGTGGCAGGGGCAGAGTTTTGCTTTTCCCAGTAAGGTCAACCAAAAACAAATTGTCGCAGCCTTTCCAAACTTGTGTTTTCTTCTTCATTAATAACTTTGGCATCTTGACCTTCCTCTGATGTTGCTTGAAATCTTTGAAGGTATGTCTGCCTTGCCTCCAAGACACTCAGTAGACTACAAAGAATAGCTCAGTTTTGTGCAGCAGTTTAAAGGCTTATAGGAATGCCTTCTCCTCAGTGTGTAAAGGGAAGGTATATCTCAGCTTCAAAAACTCTGCTAACTTTCCCACTCATAATACAGTACTTTTGAGATATCTCTAACAAGTTCCTGACAATTAGCTTCCATTGACAAAATACCATTGTTGTTGTTGCTGTTCTTGTGTGTGCCTTCAATTCATTTCTGACTTATAGTGACCCTAAGATGACCCTATCATGGGTTTTTCTTGGCAAGGTTTGGCATTGCCTTCTATCAGCTCTCATTCCCAAGCTGTTAAAGCAGCAATCTACCTAACAAAATTAATGGCTAGACCAGCAGCCAACAATCTTTGTCCGTCGACTGTTCTCCCTCTTATTAAAATGAGAAGATGATATATCGACTGCACTTTCTTCTCACAAGTTTAAATTTTACCTTGAATCAACACATTACAGACAATCCCATACTCATGAAATCTCAGTATGTTCAGTACAAGTTAATAGAATGCACAAACCTGCTCACCCACAGCTAAGTGTATACAGGACTGAGGCACTAGCTACCCCCTTCACACAATCAAATTCAAATGAGTCAGGGAAATACCTTGAAAGCCTTCAACTAAGGATGTGCTGAATGTTTGGAAATGCTGCCACCTTGTGGCCCTTTCGCAACAGGATCTGATTTAGTACCAAGCACTTTCGATGAATAGCAGATGTGTAGTGTATTTCAGAGGAAGGAACTGCCAATGCCACCTCTAAGTAGTCCTTGTCTAAGAAAATCCCGTGAAATTCATGGGCTTGTCATAAGTAGGCAAGCAACTTGAAGACACATACATACATACGATTGCATATTGGTAGATATTTCTGTACCCAAAATAATCTGTTTTCTACCAGTTTGTTCAGTCCGTACCACAGTCTTTCATAATACAAGCTGCAGTTTAGTAATATGCCTGTTAAGATACCTGTGACTGTCCAAATCATGTTAGACTCCAACTCCCATCACCCACAACCAGCAAGGACAAAGGTTAGAGATAAGAAATTGCAACCCATCAATTAAGACTACAGCTTCCCTACCTGTGTTGAATGAGAGAACAAGCAGGGGTAAAGTACAAGAAAAAAAATGGAGAAGAACAGAAAACTCCACCTGCAAAAAGATGAATGAGCAATAAGTTTATATCAGTTAACATTTTGTTGCTAGTTCTGATGAATCAGAAGAAGAGATAGGGCAATGGGCCCAAGTACATAGAGGAGAAAAGTAATTTCCCAGCATAACATAAAGGTGCTCCAGTCAAAAGCATTTGATGCCCACATACACTGAATTGTACCAGTGCCTATCTTTGTGAGATTCCCTGATTGTCTCATGACTGACATGTTGAATCACACCTCAGTCTAGACTTAGCAGATTATAACCTAGATACTTTCCCCCCTCATCTACTTTCGAAGTTCCTGCTGAATCAGAAGATGAGACAGTGGTGAATACTTTTATTGAGTCTTTTTCTGTTACCTGCTATAAGTCCCAGTTTTGAGAAAAAGATGGAATATAAGTAGATGCAATAGCAACATGCAAAACCTGAAGTTTTCTTTTATGTTGCAGGTGAAGGAAGGGAACAGACAAAGTGACTGGGAGGGAGACAGAGAAGGAATAGCCCCATTACTCTACCTCCTGATTCAGTGGCACAGTGTAACATGTGGGGAAAATCTCTAAAACACAGGATATGACCATCAGATACATTACTTCACTGAGCTTTGTATTATCTCTTCCAACTGGTAGTAGTTTCCTAAAGCCTCAGAGAGAAAGCCTGCCCATCACTTTCTATCTGAGTGTTCTTGTTGACATTGCCAGGGCAGAGACAGGACTTGAGATCTTCTTCATGCAAAGCATGTTCTCTGTCATTCAGCTGATGTCTCTCCTAGACAATCTCTGGTTGCTTGCAGCCTGCACAGTCCATTTGACAGCCTGCACATTATCTTTATTCATGCAACCTTATTTTACTCAGATAGGCCTAGTTTAAGCCCATACAGGTTCCTCTACTGGGGGTAAAAGCTCTTCACTCATACATCTATGTGTGGGGAGAATCCATTCTCACAACCCTTGTCAGGAGGGGTTAAGATGGCACATGATCAGGTGGTGACTGAGTTAGCTTGTCTGGCCTCCGAGAACTATACTGCGTAGTCAGTAAATATTTTGATGACATCCTTTTATAAGGCATTTTTAAATCTGTATAGTGAATTACATTATATTTGCTTTTAAGTAAACCAGAGCGTGCAATTGCGTGGGTCTAGAGTCCTATTTTCTGTTGCTGCAACCCTCCAAAAATGCAACAAACAAACACCAAAAGGTAAACCCAGATGCATACCCTTTAACAGTTCTGATTTGGCAGGGACAGTCCTGGTTAATCCTGTACCATTCCAATTGTTTAGCTGTATTTAAAATGTCCTAGGTTTTCTCTCCACTTCCTACTTTCCTCCTTTTCCAGCTTATGTAGGTTGCTGCAAGCTGGGTTCAAAGTGAAAAAGTGAGGGGAGAGGACAGGAGGAGGCAGATTCCTGCCCCTCCAGGTAGGCTCAGGTGAAAGCAAACTGCTGCAGGCTTTCCTAGCTTGTCTGTTTTGTCTCATGAATAATTTTTGCCATATTCACCACACTGTGATACTGCTTGACTACATATGTCTAAGTTTTTATCTGTGAAATATAGAAGGTATGCAAGTATCTACTTCTGGTTTTGAAAATTGTATGTTTATGTTAAGCAGTATGTGGGGAGTGATGGTTGCAAGCTATTTAAAGGGTGAATTGTCATTTTTAGATATTTCCAATAGAGACAATTTATCCTGTTTGGGGCTATAAAAACCCCAAAGGAATCAGGAAGGATCATGGGCCACAAAAATAATTTTGGGCCACATGCAGCTTCAGGGTTGTACTTTGCTCACTCTTGAAGTAAACATACTGAGTGTTGCAGTCTTATAAAAGCAACAGGCAGGGTAATAATATCCTCTGCAAAAGGAAAATAAATCATTACCTTGACAGTGGAAAAGTCTGTGCCCATGGCCAGTTTACTTGAAAAGAAATGATTAACTGTGTACTGAACAAACCATGGAAGTAACATTTTCAAAGTAACATTAACAGTAACTAGTACTAAAAGGAACAACGTTACCTGTTAACACATCACTTTGATTTCTTTACTTTTCTTTCTTTACTTTGAAAAAGAAACAAAATGCTGCCGTGTAGGTGTTTTTTTTTTTTTTTTTTGAACAATGAGTAGTGTCTACTCACTGGTTATAAAATGTTTCTTTTTGAGGCTCATTATGGTGCATTTTGGGCCATTTATTTTTAAAGGTTTCTAAAAAGAAGACTTCAAAGTAACAGAGTGACTTGTTAGTAGCGAGTTATGCAACCAGTTACTGCTCCAGTAATGAGCAGTGAATAATATTCGTGAAATGCTCTTCTCAAAAGTAACAAATAATGAATTATTAGCAACGGATTCCCTTTAAAAAGTAGCATTCTGAGTTCCAGTATCGAAGAGTGCCGAATCTGGAGAATCTCTGGTTTAGATTGCTGGGCTGCTCAGGCTCTCTGTGAATCAAATTGCTAGCAGGTGGGCAGGAAGTTGGGTGGTGTGACTACTACCAGCAAAAACCTGCTGTTGAAATTGATTTTTGGAATCAGTCCCAGAGGAGGTAGAATTTTTAGTCCAGAAAACTGGATGCTAAATAAACAACTATTCTTGGCAGGTATTTCATGACCAGATTGAGAAACAAATCATACAAAGACTCATCAGATGCTGCAAGAAATGCTGGGTTTAGCATTCTGGTAATACAAGAGATCAACTCCCTAGCAAATCTATCCAACCTTGCCTTTTATCTCAGCTTTTGCTAATCTTCACTCTAAGCAATGTGCTGGATGTTGGAAGACAGTCACTACCCAGTGACTGGTTAAAGACCATTATGAACTTCACCTGACAGCAAACATTCAAATAGAAGGGGCTTTTCCACACTATACTGTTACAGTGCTATTATTCCACTTTCAACATTCTGTGGAATTCAGGAGTTTACTGAGGCCAAACAGCTCTCTGGCTGAGAAGTCTAAAGGTGCCTCCCGAAACTGCAAACCCTGGGATTCCATAGGATGTTGAAAGTGCAATAATAGCACTGTAACAGTGTAGTGTGGAAAGGCCCAAAGATTACCACAATGAAGCTAATGCTAAAGCAGTATCTTCCAGACCTGTTGGATTACAACCTCAATTCAATAAACTTTTTTTTTTAACTACCATTTTTAAATTAATGTATCTTAGCTTGGGTATGTCACATTCTCTCAGCCTCAGAGTAGGTCAAAGGCAAACCTGCTCTGAATAAATCTTGCCAGAACAAGTGTATGATAAATTTGCCTTATGGTCTCCACAAGTCAGAAATGACTTGAAAGCACACAACTACAAAAAAATTGTTTTAATTCATATGCAAGCCACCTTATGTTCCATTTGGGGGAAGGTGGGATTGTTATTATTAGTGGTGGTGGTGGTGGTGGTAGTAGTAGTAATATCCTGCCTTTCTCCCAAAATTGGGACTCAAGGCAGTGTACAATTTAAATACAATAATATGACTAAAAAACATACAAAAAGTTATCATTAAAATGGAATTAAGTTAATCACAGTATTAAACCAGGCTAGAATTATACTTAATAAAATACAATGAAAAAGATGAAAAACTATTTTAAAAAGTTGAGTTTTAAAAAGAACAGCAACCCTTAGCCTGTTCTTTAAAAACTTTCTATACTAAATCCTGTCAAAATGAAAAGGAAAGACAACAAGGAGGGGGCGGCTGTGGACTCCCTCAGAAAGGAGTTTTAGAGTATAGGAGCAGCTACCGAGAAGGCGCTTTCTCGTGTCCCTACCAACTGTGCTTGCAGTGGTGGTGAGATTGAGAGAAGGGCTTCTCCTGGTGATCTTGGGGGCCCTGGACCCAAACCATATAGGACTTTATAGGTCATAACCTGCACCTTGCATTGTGTCCGGAAACGAACTGGCGGTCAGTAGAGCTGTTGCAACAAGGGAGTGGTATGGTCCCTGTAACCTGCCTGCTTAACATTCTGTCTGCCTCTCTTTGGACTAGCTGAAGTTTCCAACACTCTTTAAAGGCAGACCTATGTAGAGTGTGTTACAGTAGTCCAAATGGGATGTAAGTAAGGCTTGTACCATCTGGCTAGATCCAGCATTTGAAGAAATGGGTGCAATTGGTACACCAGCTTTAAATATGTAAAAAGCACCCCTGGCCACCACAGAAACCTGGGCCTCTAGGTTCAAAAATGAGTTCAGGAAAATAAATAGTTGCTAGTAAGCATTCAGGCATGATTTGTTTTCAGACCCATTTGTTGGTCTTTTTGGAAGTCCATGGTACCTTTAGAACTTTTTCTTCAGTACCACATTTAAAATGAATAGAAACATTCATTTTGAATATTGTTATTCTTAAGCAGGGGAGAGAAACACATAATTTTCCAGATGTGGTAGGACTACCATTTATTTATTGAACGACCCACGGTGGGGGCAGTTTCCAATGTAGTGATTAGGGCTTGCATTCCAACCATATCTCAGGGGCCGGATTATGCCCATCCCTGGTCTTAAAGAATTGCTTGGGTGTTTATAGTTCTGTGCAGCTGTCCCCAACATGGTGCCCTGTAGGTTTGTTGAAGTACAGAGCCCATGGCTGGCTGGAGATGATGGGAGTTGTCATTTATTATATCCAGAGGGCTCCAGATTGGAAAAGTCTAATTTAATGTTAGTGATATGTGAACAGATATTTTAACTGTTTTCTTTTTTCATGACTTTATTGCAAAACGAACCAAATGCCTATTTGTAGTCTCAAGAGCTAAAAATTATTACTCATTCAACCGTATACTTTTATAGGTATTGCTTTTAATTTCATTTGCACTGCATACTTAAGATATAATTGGTCTCAAAGAAGTGATATGTATTACATTTCATAATCTGTAGGTACGATCACTTTATTCAGGTGGATTTTTTTGGCTGTTTACTGGTTGCTAGGAAGGAGTTTTCAACCGACTGAAGCTGTACTTTCGATACTGATGTCCTTGAAACTGCTTTTAATTGAGTTGTGTTTAATATTATAATTGGTTTAATTGTGTTACAGTGTTAGAACACTTTCCTCTTTACAATTCTGTTCTGTAATGTCTTAGTTAATCTTAATTGTGAACTGCCTTGAGTCTTGAGTTTTGGGAGAAAGGTGGGATCTAAATCAAATAAATACATAAGTAACCTAGGAGTTTGTGCTTGAACATAAACATAATTGTCCTATGCCAGCAGCCAGCCAAGGTTTACAGCTCTCCAATTAGAGTCTTTTATCAGCAGCCACAAGCAAAGTTTTTAACAGTTTGTTAGCCAGTTACTGGTTGCTGTTTTTGTAGTAAATTCAGAGCGACAGTCCAGTAGCAAAGTCAATACAGAAGGCAAGGGTCAGAGTTTCCAAGAACACAAGCAAAGGATCTGACCGTGAGACTTGCTGCTTCCATTGATAAGATCAGTTGTCTGCAAGGGTTTCTTCTCATCTCTTTCCCTGTTTTAATGAACTGACAGCTTTCCTCAGCTGTTTGCTTAATTAATGTGCCCTTACTATATAAATGATCCAAGTCTCATGGGCTCTCCCGTTTTCACCTATGTTGGCTGCAGTAAGTATTGTCCTGTTCATGTCTCTGGCCATTTCCGCACTAGCCTGTTATAGCGCGATTATTCCACTTTCAACATCCTCTGGAATCCTGGGGTTTACCGGCCCCTCCCGAAACTGCAAACCCCAGGATTCCAGAGGACGTTGAAAGTGGAATCATTGCACTATAACAGGCTAGTGCGGAAATGGCCTCTGTGTTGTGGCTGTTGGAAAGGGTCCTATCTGGTTCCTGGGATGAAGGGATGATAGTAACAAACACAAACAGACAAATTGTTTTTTTGCATACAGACAAATGTACACATACCAATTTAGAAAATAGTTCTATTATTATTGTTTTTATTGTTTTCAATTCACTTAAATTTGTCTTTCCCCCAATATTGGGATTCAAGGCAGTTTACAAAAACTAAATACAGGTGAAGAAACTAACAAAGACAGAAGTAAAAAAGATATAAACATTATTGTTAAAATACTGTTAAACTCTGAATAGAATTAAAACTACATAAAACAAATCCATTAAAAGGTAAAAATCATCAAAACAGCACACTGTTGAAAGTCCTTGCGTCCAAAACTTAAAAGAGGGCCAGTGTTAGTTCAGCAAGAAAGAAGCCATTCCAGCCTTGCTGGGGAAGGTGTTCCAAAACTTGGGAGCAGCCACCAAGAAGGCCCTCTCATATTCTCACCAAGGATGCCTTTGGAAGTTGTTGGGACTGAGCAAAGGGGCTCCTTCAAAGATCAGGCCCAGGCAGGCCTGTGTGTTTTCCTCCAAAATGTATACTGATACCTTGACACCTTCTTTTGGTTGAATTCATTAGGCTGAAAGGCATGTTTCAGTTAAAACAACAATGGCTACAGCAACATGCACTGATTCCTAGTTTCTTTGACAGAATACCAATCGTCAGTGATCCAAAATTCCAGTCAGCTGTTAGACTGTGAAACCAAAATAAGAATAATCATATAAAGATGAATCTGTCCTGAAATTTTTGCCGCAAATCCTTGGAAGATGTGAAAACCCTCATGATCAAAGACCTTAACAGCATTCTTCCTTAGACTGGAAATGATAACAGCAAGAATCATCACTACAACCAGTCAGGGTCACAAACAGTGGAAAGCTGAGAAGTAAACATGGACATTTGGCAGAAGCAAATTTTACAGGGAGTTAACACCAGACCTAATAAAGAGCAGCATGAAAGCTGCTGTTTGCCATGGGAAGCATTAAGCCCAGGAAATTAAGACTCTGATGCCATATGCTGAAAAAAAAAAAAGACCCACACAGCAGGAAAAAGCAGGCAACATTCACCATTGAGAACGTAGCTCTACTACTGCACAAATAGTTTCATGTCTCCTCTTTCCTTGGAGAAGCACTTGGGGGCAGTCTTGGTCTACACTTCCTTGTTATGTTCTGTATTTTTTCCCAAGCAATAAGTCAGCCTCTTAAATTCTCCTCCTAGCACCACTGAGAGGAGGACAGTGACACAGGCATCAGGGGAACTGAGGCGAGGGATGACATGTGCAACCTAATGTACTAGCACAGCAGCTGGAGAGCTGAGCCAATGGCTGCACAGCAGGTCCATCCTTCCACTCCTGCTTTGAGCCTTAAGTTACAGCTTTGAACTACCCCCCCGCCTTGCTCAAAGAGAACATGATGATGCTCAGTGGAAGTAGAGGGGAAGACTCAGCTGACAGTTAGATGGCATGGGCCCTGATCCTGACAGGGAGAGCTGCTGAGAGGTATGTCATTCCTTCCACAGGCCACAATTGCCCCCATTAAGCTCCAGTTTCCATTTTTCCAAGCAGTGGGCAGGGGGGAAGGAATCTGGCTTCTTCTAAGATGGCTCATTCTGACCTCCCTTACTTCATAGCTCATTACACTCAGCAGAAATCTGCCCTTCTTAATTAGCTTAACATTTGGCGAAGCTGGGCACAGAGCCTGAGCCAGTACTATAAGATCTTAGGAAAATAGCAGGGGTGTACCTGTTGGATGAAGGCTGGGCAAACAGTACTGGGGGTCTATGCAGTGAAATAACCATTGTGGGCACAGTTAACAAGTAGACTGTTCTCGGTTGGTATTGGACCTACCAAGAAAGTAGTAGTATTACATTGTTAGGTATATAGCAATAACATTCTATCACAGAGGATTTTCTGGATAAGAAGGTATTTCTTCAAAAGAAGGGCTGCAGCTAAGTTTTAGGCATGAGGAAGTTTTTAAGTGCATCTTTGTGTGGATTCAGACCAAAGGCCTGCTGTTAACAACCAGCTATTTCATACTCCCCTAAAGTAAGGTGCTGTTGGTGGTGGTTGGTGTGTGTGGGAAGCTATTGTTAGCATGGTGCCTGTTTATCATCTGCATGTGGGACATTGCATGAATCTCCCACCTAACTCTAAAGTGCTGGAAGGAATGCTCATTCATATGCTGTTACTTTAAAATAGTAGTGAGAGACCAGGCAAAGGGGGAGAAATGAAGTTGAGCAACATAGCACAGCCAGGCACTGCTATGAGGAAGAAATCATTGCTCATTTTGCTATCATATCCTGGGTCAGTGTTGGATGAAAACAACTCTCATTGAAGTGGAAAACAATGATAAGGAGCTAAATCCAATAGCTCATCTCAGCTAGAGTAGAACCACTGAATTGAAAGGAACTTGGTCAGTCTGTATTTAGGTAAGTTTGGTTGATTCAGTGGGTCCACTCTAGTTAGGAGTAACAGTCAGCCCTATATATGGAAAACCTTGTGCAAACTAGGAGAGTGACTGGTGGAGGCAGCACTGTCGAGGTGGTTAATCCACACTTGATTTGAGTGTGGATCCACTCTTGATTTCAGAGGTTCAGCTACTAGACGGCTTGCTCTCATTCAACTCAGAGCAGCTGTGGGAGCAGCAGCAGTAATGTCATGAGTAGATTTACTGCTCTGCCAGCAGTGAATCTACCGACTACCTCTGCAAGCTGGTTGGTGAGTTTAAAGTTGCAATTCCATGCCCCTCTTCTTAAGAGTCAGCCTCATTGCACTTAGCAGGATATTTTCTGACTAAGCATGGATCAGACTGAGCTGACTGAATGGGTACAGAATGTGCATGCAGTCAGATACGTATTGGAAAGTACATCCAAATACAGATCATGTGACAAACAGTGGAATAGCTAGACAATACCTGCGTTTGAATCAGGAGTGAAGCTATGGGTGGGGTGAGAGCAAAATAAGGACATTGCCTCCAAAAAAGAATTCTGCATCCCAAAATTATATTTCCTCCCAACATTTACAGCACTGCAGAGAGTGAGACATTGAAAATTCAAAGGTAGAACTATCATATGGGCTGTGTTTACATGCCCTGGGTAACTTTGCCTGTCCCTTTTCTTTCAATTCCAAAAATGTATTTCTAAATGCCCAACTGAAGTTTTAAGTCATTGCAATGCCAGAAATTTGGGGCATGGAAGAAAATTTCACTAGGGGCTGAATTCTTATTTGGGGTGCAATGCCCTCATTTTGTACACACACCCCATAGCTACACCCCTAATTTTAGTGCTCATTCTGTTGCATGGTCTAAATTGCATCTAGTATAAACCAATGAGTCCAGCACTGTCTGAGATACTCTGTGAAGTTCCAGAGACGCCTAAGACTGTGAATGGATAACTGGAAAATCTCATCCAGATAGACATTTTTAAACCTGCTCTGCATTGCTGGTGGTAGCAGAGAATGCAAGGCTTTATCTGGGCTGGACAAGGATCAGGTTGTGGGGAATGAGTTTCTGAGACTTAGTGTGGGGAAAACTTTGGTGGCCAGTGAGAGTGATCAAGGAAAAACATGCTTGATTCAGAGAGATTAAGTTCCAAGGCCACGGGAGGGGAGGGAAGGGGAGGGATTGGTGTGCAGTCAAAACCAGGCATGCCTCAAGTTCTGCACAGTAACCAAGGATAGGGGACTCAGATACCCCCATGCCATAGGCACGTGGATCAAGCTGAGAAGCAGACTCTGAGAGGGGGGATTTCAGAGGTGGACTGGACTACAGCAGCGACTAATTTAGCAGCTGGTGTCCCAGAGAGAGCTCCCTGCTGCATCTTTCCTGGATGCCCTTGTTACTGTTCCTGCTTCCCCAAGGGAAATGCGCTTTTTAAAAAAGAAAGAGTTATTATGGCTTGAAAGAACGAGAGAAAGAAAGAGGGGAGGGAGGGAGGGGCCGGCCACTGGTTGTTCCTATGTTAGTGGAACAGTGAATCCACACCAGGTTTTCGCTAGCTTTGAAAGAGCTGTCCATGGTGGTAAACTACTTTGAGGAATAGGGCACAGCATCTTGGAGAGTTCCTTTAAAGTCTGAATTAAAACCTGGGGTGGATTTACTACCAAACTGACATTTGTACATCTCTGAGACGGAAAGGGGAAATCCTCCTCTCTCAGTGTGTGAGGGCTGCTAGAACTTCTGCTGCCACCATAGGCCCTTTCACACTACACAGTTATAGCACTGTGATTCCACTTTGACTGCCATGGTTCCAGCCTTTGAAATCCTGGAATTTTTGAAGCCCTAGATTTCCTCAGTACCACCTATTTTTTTCCTAATATTTTTAATTGAGTTTTTTTTTTTAATAGCTATGGCAAGGGAAGGCCTGTGCAGCACCCTAACCCCTAGCAATAACTCATCTCTGTTGCAGAATGAACCAATTGTCTCAGTGGGCCTCCCGCATCCTCCCTCTTCTCGACTTCCTCTTTTCTCCTTCTTTTCAGCACCATACCTCATTCTTGCTTTTCTTCCAATGTGCAGAATCTGAACAAGCCCACCTATGTCATAATAGGGGAACTGTAGATAATATCCTATGATTTCTGGGCACATCGATTCGTTAAGGAGAAAGAGAGAAAATTTCTGCTCTGTCTTGGTTGTAACAGCCCTTAGGCCTAGCATAGGCTGAACTGCCTGCGAGAATGGCTTGAGCAACAAGATATTGGATGTTGTCTTGCGTGAGTTCAAGCGGAGGGGAAACCCACAAGCCTTTGTGCAAATGGGAGTTGCACAAGTGTAATGGCACAATTAGGTGCAGACCTATATACACCACTTTTAATTCCCTAGAAATATGGTGGGGAATAATTCTCGTATACAGAGACACTGAAATGGCTACACTGAGGACTATCCACCTGCTATCCTGTTCTTTCCTTCTCGGTTTTTATTTTTATTAAAACAGTTTGTGGCTGAGAACTAACTCCCTCACTCACCTGTTCTTGCTTTCTGGGCACGTGGAAGAAGAGAAGCATAAGCAACAGCCACTACCTGCCAATAAGGTGACTTATTCTAGATGGCACAGTCTTGTTTCTGAAGCTGCCCTCTATTATAGCCTTCTCTAAGCTGTTGTTCTCCAGATTGATTGACCACAGTTCCCGTCAGCCCCAGAAAGTATGGTCTAACGGACCAGAGGGAAGCATCCGGTTGGGGATGTCTGCCCTACTTGACGGGCTATTATATCTGAACTGGGTTTAAAGATTAAAAACCCACAAGAAGGGAGGGCAGAGGCCTTAATAGCATCCATCAACAGTGAGCAGCACATGAGCAGGAGACTGAGCAGATCCACAGGTCACCTGGTCACAATCTTCTCCATTAGGGAGAAGAGATTAATTCTATTTACATTCTGGTAATGATTTCTAAATGTTTGTCTATGCATATAGATTAAAGAGATGCAAATCTGATGCAAATCAGCATCCCTTTTGACTTTAGTTGAGGCAGGGATGATGCCTAAGTGCAAATCCTGTCACCTGGACCTGGCAGAAAAGGAAGCAACTGAAACTCTCAGGGATCAGCTGGCAGGCAGGATGACCTGAGCTCACGGACAGGGGCTACTAGGGGCACATTATATTTGCAGAGGAGATAACCTAAGACATTTTGGTGGCAGACCAGACAGTTCAAAGGCACCTCTGCAGCAGTAACAAGCCCCAACTGCTGGTCTTGTACTGCCTTTATAAAAATGACTGGTGCAGCTATACTTGGAATATTGAGGACTGGTTATCTCACCTCAGAATGATATAATGTGGCTGCTGACAGGTTTCAATGGTCCTTATCAAGGCAGGCTGGGCTGTTTTCTCCGCCCACCTCCTCCTTATTGACGTTGAACCTTCTAACTTGTTACTGAGGCTTTTTATCCTATGGGTGCTCTATTCTTCACTTATTCTGATGTATTTTACATCATGTTTAAATTGTTTTGAAGCAATGTTTTAAATTTAATGGCATTTTCACTTTTGAATTTGATTACTTTCTGGTCAGAGGCAACTGGTGACTCTGATGTCATTGGCACAGCAAATCTTCTCCGGATTTTAGTCTGAACGTTAACGGAGCTATCCAAGGCCATTTCCGCACTGCTCTGTTACGATGCTATCATTCCACTTTCAACAAACTATGGAATCCTGGGGTTTGCAGTTTAGGGAGGAGCCTCTGAGAATTCAAAGGATCCCAGGATTCCATAGGATGTTGAAATTGGAATAATAGCACTATAACAATCCAGTGCGGAAATGGCCCAAGACAGACAGTCTTACCCTCCAAATACATTCAGTACCTGTGATAACTCATTTAAAATTTAGCCTGGCACCCAGAGGGAATACACCACCCATCAGCTTTAGACTGTATTTTTCTTGTGGCAAGTCACCCTGAGTCCCATTTTGAGGAGAAATGTCAGATATAAACAGACAAGTAGAAAGGGTGCACAAAAGGGCAGCTAAAATGATGAGGGCATTAGAGCACCTTATTGTGAGGAAAGGCAAAAAATGTTTATTTCTCTCTCTTTGAGTTTATAATAAAAACATGATGAAAAACATGATAAATTATGATAAAATTAGGCATATTGATCTGAAGTGTGGGGAAACTGAACGCTAGAAGTCAGGGTCATCCTTTGAAAGGGATTTGCAGCAAATTCAGGACCAAAGAAAGCATAATGCATAATCAACCTGTAGAACTTTTCACCACAAGATGCAATAATGATAGTTTTTACCTTAGGTGCTATCACTCTCCCCAGGGAAAGCAGTTTGATACCACTTTAACTGAGACTCCAGAATATCTGGCAGAGAATTCTACGTAGATCATGAAACTACAGATCCCAGGACTTTGTGGGATAAAGCCTTGCCAGTTAAAATGGCATCAAAGTGTTATAACTGGGGATAGTGAAAAAGGCCTTAGGTGGGGTGAAAGGGACTTAGATATACTAAAAATGGACGATAGATCATCTGCTAGATATTGGCCCTCAGCACTCTCCAGGATAGTCATTTGCAGACATCCATTTTCAGAAGCAGACACAGGTAGCCTCCAAATATCAGTTGCTGTTGAACAACTATAGGAGATGTCTGTTGGCTTCTTAAATTGCTTGTGGGCTTCCAAGAGGCATCTGTCTGGCCACCATGGAGAGCCAGGTGTCAGTACAGATGGACCTTTAGCTTGATTCCTCAGGGCTCTTCTTATTGCAAATTAAATAAACAATATGTTTCCCTACCTTTAATCATACACTAAATCTACCAAATGAGATGGGCTGCCACACCCTATTTGGAGTCCTTCTAATGAGGCCATGGGTCCTGCCTTACACAGGGCAGTTTCAATCCAGAAGCGTCCTCTGTCTGAATCCACTTTGAAGACAGAGACCCCTATGAACTGAAAATGGGAGCTCTGAAATGGTCCATTCACAGTTAGTGCCTGACTAGCAGACTGAGCAGGCACCCAGCTCATCTGGTCACCATTTCGCCCAGTGCACGCAGCTTAGAATCATAGAATCATACAGTTGGAAGAGACCACAGGGGCCCATCCAGTTCTACCCTCTGCCATGTAGGAGCACACATCAAAGCACTCCCAACAGATAGCCATCCAGCCTCTGCTTAAAAACATCCAAAGAAGGAGACTCTACCACACTCCCAGGCAGCATATTCCACTGCCAGACAGCTCTGATCATCAGGAAGTTCTTCCTGAGGTTCAGGTGGAATCTCCTTTCCTGCAGCTTGAACTCATTGCTCCTTGTCCTAGTCTCTGGAGCAGCGGAAGACAAGCCTACTCCCTCCTCAACATGACATCCCTTCAAATATTTAAACATGGCTATCATGTCCCCTTCTCTTCTGCAGACTAAACATCCCCAGCTCCCTAAGCTGCTCCTCATAGGGCATGGCTTCCAGACCCTTCACCGTTTTGGTCACCCTCCTCTGGACACGTTCCAGCTTGTCGATATCTTTGAATTGAGGTGCCTAGAACTGGATACTGTATTCCAAATGAGGTCACTGCACTGGCCACTGCACTGTTTAAGGAGGGGTAGGCAAAATGGGCTGTTTTGCAGCTCCCTCTTTCTTTCCAGAAAGCTCCAGGAGGAACAAGTGACTTTTTCAATAGGTTTCTGGCGCCTGCTGCAGAGTCTAATATCAAAGAAATACTCATTTTTCAGAGAGGACCCTGAGTCACTTCTTATTTTAATATGTATTTTTCCAGATTGGGGAGACTTTTATAGTCCATTTGGTGCCCAGAGAGTCTGCAGGCAGAAAAATCATCCTCAGATTCAACAAAGTTGCCCACGCTTGATTTAAGAGAAACTAATTTTTCCTGGATTTTTATCCATCTATTTGAATCAGTGCCCATACATTTTCATGCGACTCCATCCACTCATTTTAATGACACCATTCTTCCTTTTCGGTAACACTCAGGAGGCTGCCCTAGTAAGACTAGTTCTGTATGTTCAGGCTAAAATATTCAATGGAGAGTTTAAGATGCAGACTAAATTATATCTATATCTACACGCGCACACGCGCACACACACACACACACAGTAGGAAAACCCCCCACTTGCTTCCATAGGGTCCCCAAAGGTCAAACTGCTAGACCTTAGACCACAGAGATTGTGCTCACTGTTTTCTCCACCTACCCACCCCTAAAGCAAGAAGGACTTTTCTCCTGGCAGGCATCAGAGGGGGAGCACAGAATGTCCCAGCTTCCAGTGTCGCATCACATGACCATTGCGGCATGAGGGAGACTGTCCCTGGTTAATCAGCATTTAATTAAAGGACATGCTGACATTTGGAAATCAGAAGCAAGTCTCCTGTGTGGGCCGGCTCCCCCTCCCTGCCTTCTACTTGCCTTTACTCTCTGAATCACTTACTGACATTTTGCCAGACAACCATGCCTTTCCTTTCTTCCTTTTCTTCTTTAATTTTACAAATAAACAGGGAAGGAGAGGTCCTCTGGGAGACGATGATGGGTAAGTTCAGCCTCTGACAGCTAGTGGAGGTAACTGCTCAGTGCCCCCAATAATATGGCAAGATAAGGAATGAGCAGACAGTCTAATTACCTCTTATGGTTAATAGTGCCAAGTATTCCTTGTAGGCTGTGTCTGGACAAAAAGTATAAAGAGGTTGCTGTCAGCCTTTGCTAACATTTATTAAAAATAATAGGACAGCTAATGTCAACTTCCCACCATTTCCAATTGCTGAAAACAGTTGTTCCCATTGCTAATCTTAGGGGGTATGCAGAGCTTGGACTACAGCTTCCAGAATCCACAGGCCACTGTCAAATTAGATCATGTGTCCAAAAGAGTACCTTTCCCAAGCTTTGGTGGATGTGCAATAATATTATGTACACAGACCAAAGTTAATATTTCTCAGTTACTACTCCTTTGCCCGCTGTGTATGTATGTGCACAGGGTATTTCAAAAATCTTCTTCCTGATGGTAAGACTCTTGCTTTATAGAAAAGAGTCCTATATCTGGATGGATGTCTAATCAATTCATTTTAGCGATAAGGAACGACTACTACAGCATCCCTGATAGGTGGCCATCCAGCCTCTGATTACAAGCCTTTAATAAGGAAGGGTTCACCACCTTCTAAAGTAACCTGTTCCAATGTTGAGCAGTGTGTATTTTTAGGAGGCTGTTCCTCATGTTTTGGCAACAGTTCTTCAAAAAAAAGAAAAGAAAAAGTGCTCCATCATCTATGGAGCATCCCTTCAAATATTTGAAGATGGGTTGTTATATAGCCTCTTAATTATTTCTCCCTTCCTCAGCTTATATGCCCAGCTCCTTCAGACTTAATTCCTCAGACTTGGTCTCCAGGACCCAATCCTTTTCATCCTCTTCTTTAGAACACATTCCAGTTTGTCAACAGCCTTCTTAAAGCATAGGGCACATAACTGAACCTAATTTTAACCAGTGGGTTGAGCAAAGTACAGGATTTTGGCCACATGCAGCACCCAAGGACATTTTTGAGGACATAAAAAAAAATGTGCAAATATTTTGTTCAAAAATGTCCCCCCTCCAGAAGTTGACTTCCAATTGACTTCCTGACAGAGAAAAATGCTTCTCATAGGCCTAAAATGGCTGAAGCCCGAGCAAAAATGTGGCAAAATCACTCACATGTCACCTAGTGCCAAAAAACTGGAGACCATTTTTTTTTCAAAAAAGAGTGAAACATTTTGGAGGGCATGGGGCTGTGGCAGGGATGTTGTTACCCCAAAAGCATGGGGCCCAGTGAGTTCCTCTATCAGAACTCGTAATTAAATGTAAAAATGTGGAATTAATTAACTCAAATTAAGAAGGCTGCAAGAGGATGAGTAAATGGAGGACCTTTTCACCTATGTTTACGGGATCACTGCCAAAGAGACCAGCCAGAAGACTCATTGTTTCAATTTAAATGTGTTTTATTGGGGGGAAATACATACACACACACAAAATTGTCACACACACACACACACACACGAGCAATCACACAAGGCTAACAGAAAAGAAAGGGAGGAAAATGGATAGCAGAGATAGACGGGATCAGGTGATAATGATCATCCAGAGAGGAGCAGAGAAGGATGAGGTGGCTTGGGCTTGAGCCCAAGGACAGTACCGGTCAAAAAGTCAGAGTGACAGAGTGGATTTCTGAAATCAAAGTATCGTGTGGAGGCACCCAAAATCGGGGTCTCTTGTATCCAAAAACCTGCCCTGAAGACATGAGGTGATAATGACTTTCTGCCTGAACAAACAAGTTTGCAGGGTGGACAAAAGGTGGCTGGAATGGGTTGATGGCTTTAATGTGTGAAGGAAATATTAGCGTGTAGTTGAGAAAGGCTTTGATGATTTATGCCAGCTTTGTGTTGAAGACAGGATCGTGGAAGATTTTGATAGGAAATACAAACAGCAGCGGTCTTGCCTCTGCGTTGCCTGTGTTTGAGGACAGGGTAAAGGGGTGGAAAATGTTTACTAAGGAAGGAGGACAGGAGAGTTTCCATAGGAAATGCACACAGCAGGGCTTTGCCTCTGCCTCTGGGCTTGACTGTTGTTTTTGTTGAAAGGATTACCTTTACAACCTGGCCACACTTGGGTCACCTTTTGGTCTGCTTTCCAGCCAGGGTCCCTTCTCCATATGGCTTTCCAGCCACAAGTGCATATAATGTATATTTTATGCCAACTAAACGTATCTTCCAATTAATATATTTTGCCCGTTAAACAATATCAAATCATGGATATGAACGGCTGCTAACAGCGTGGCCCCATGGAGAACCAATGTACCCCTCACAGTTGCCCATTTCTGTTCTAACCAAAGCAAAGGAGAGCAGTGCCGTTCTTTCTTGTCATCTGAACACTATATTGCTTTTGATGTAATCTAGGCTTGGAATCCAACGTTTTAGCTGTCAGGTGGTGCTGCTGCTTTCTTAGCTAGTTTGGGTCTAGATCTTTTTCATATATATATATACATTATAAAAGGAAAGAACAAGTCCTTTTTTCATAGGCACATGACCCAAGATTTCTTACAAGTGAAAATCTGCAGCATTCCAGATGGTAACTCAACAAATTGACTGCTCTTCTTCTGCCTGCTAGGTCAGCCAATCTGATAAATGCTTGCAAGTGCAACCCAGAATAGTTATCTGACTTTTAAAAGTTTGGTGGGGAATAATCCTGGATTGCCATTCCGTAGTTTACTAGAGACAGTTCTACTTAATTATCTTGCCCTATTATCTTCACTTTGTACTGTGGAAAATTTGCCAGCTCACCAACTCTTTCCTGACAAAAAATGTGCACAATTTGCATTTTTCTGTATCTCCATATATTCTGATCCTACTCCCACAACTATGAAACAGTAATTAAAAACATGGACTGCAATATTGTAGTCCAACAGTACAGCCGGAGAAGTGGATTAATATCCTTGAAAGCTCTTGCTGAAATAAACCAGTTAGTCTCAAAGGTCTTACTAGATTCCTTCTTCCCACCACCACTGTTTCCCTTTTTATGCTATGAAAGACTAAACAGCTGTTTCTTTGGAAACTTTTCTGAAGAATACATCACTTCTGAACCTAAGAGTTCTTTTAGTGTCATCTAATTTGTGATTTCAGTCAACAACAAAGCTCTCAGTAGCCACAATAACTTCCAAGAAGCACTTCCTTTTGTTCCCCCCAGTTGTGAGGAGATAGTTTAAACCAGGGTTGGGGATATGTGGTCCTCCAGATGTTGTTGGATTTCAAGATGGGACATGTTACTGTAGTCAATATTATGAACACTAGACGCTTCCTTCTATTGAATCAGGACATTGGTTGGTCTTAACTGGTAATGCTAACTATAACTGGCAGCAGTTCTCCAGGACTGCAGGCAGGATTGTTTCCTAACCCTACCTAGAGCTCCTTGGTATTCCCTTGTGGTCTCTCATCCCAATACTAAACATGCCCAATCTTTCTTGGCTTCCAAAACATGAGATCATTATAAGTTCAGAGTGGGATATTGAAAGACATTGACAAGATTATGGGACCTGCATTTCTAATCCAACAATATCCAGAGGGCCACACATCCACGATCCCTACTTTAGGTTTTCCTGAGGCATATCCCACTGAGGTAAACTGATTCATATCTTCAAAACAATTTTCTTAAGAAATAGTCACAATACTTCGTAGATAAGTAGGTGATTGCCCCCCCCCCCAGACCAATTATTCTGTATTCCTTTTCAAAATATATTTGAAACCTACCTGAGGACAATTGTGTTTCACCTCTTAGTGGCTACATTCTGGGTCTTCCTTCTCTTAGTGGTATACATTAAAATAGGAAAAAGTTATATTTGGAAAAAAGGATGGAATATTCATCATGCTCTACCGTTTATAGTAAAGAGAGATGAAACTGGCTGGCTTAGGGATACTAGGTCCCAGATAAAGAGAAAAAGTTGGAACCATGAGGATCAGTCACTTGATCCTCTCCAAAAACAGCAATGGTACAATTGAAACAACAGTTATTATTTATTAGTGGGATTTATACACCCTTCTCCAATTAGCTCAGGGTAGTGTGCATGGATCTTCTCATTCTTGTTTTATTCTTGCACTGTCTCCGAGAGGGAAAGTGCCTGTCTAAAGGTAATGCAGTGAGTTTTGTGCCTGGATGGAAACCTGAACATGGATCTTCCAAATCCTTGCTCTAGTCCAACACATGAATTTGAAGTTGGGAAAAGTGTGGCCTTGGGGCTGTATGTGGCCCCCAACATTGTTCGTGTGCCCTGATTGCCATTTTTTTTTTTTTTTTGCAAAGAAAAGAAAGAAGGAAAGGAAAAAGGGTGAAATGCCTCTTCTGGAGGTCTCCAATTACCATTAAAATGTGTCACAGGATCACTACTTTAGTTAGCATTAAAAATAGTAATTTTTCAGAAGCAGAAATGGACTTTAGATTGCTTCTGGGTTTTTGATTTGTTTTGCATTTTGGGGAGTCTGTACACTTGGGTTACTGAACCAACCAAAGTTGCCTATCCCCTTCTCTAACTCCTGTACCACACTGTAACATAGCATTACCTGTTGTGCTTTAAATGGTTTTTACTGGTCAGTCAAAAGCCACTCCATATAGATGGTATTCCCTGCTTTGTCTCAGGCATGACAAACAAACATTTAGTAAGAGCAAGTATGCATGAAACTGAAATACATGCCTGAGCTGTTGAATTTCTACCAGTTTTTACCTATTTAATGTATAAGAATCTAGCCAAGGATGAGAAAAATGTGGCAACCCAAAAAGTGGTCCTTCTAGAAAATGTGCTGAACTCAGTTGCTGCATTTGTCTTGATCAGGTTCTCAGTGTGGGTCAATTCCAGTGGCAAGTCAATAGTATCTTGGAAGCATAGCACTGCACAAAGGGGGAGAGAGAGCAAGGGAGGAGAGGTTTGTTTAAGTTGCATATTTTCTGTATTTTCTGTTCCAAGCCAGCTTAATCAGTGGGTGACCCATGCAGCTACTGTTCCTATACACATGCCTCTGAGAACCAGTAGCAGTAGTAACAAAGGTCTAAGGAGGATCAGTTGCTCTCACTGAACCAAGCCTGTACAGTTCTCCCTCTACATTTGTGGGTTTGACCTTCACAAATTTGATTATTTGTGAGGCACAGATCTGCCTTTCCCCTTCTTCTCTTCCCATCCCTTTGCCTTTGCCTAGGCATGGACAAAGTGCACTGAGGCAATAGGCAAGGGAGCTAGAGGGGAGCCGTGCACCCAGACACACATGCCTTCCTTCTCCACAACCCAGCAAAAGGCAAGGGGAGGGGGGGCACCATTTGTGGAGAAGGAAAGCACATGCATGCTTCCCCCACTCCATTCCCTTGGCTTTTGCCTGGGCACAAAGAACAGCCACTGAGGCAAAAAGGCAAGGGAAAGGGGAAGTCATGTGTGCCTCCCCCCATTTCTTTGCCTTTTGCCCAAGCATGGAGAAGGAAGGCACATACGCCAGGGCAAAAGGCAAGAGAAGGGGGAGAACCCTGGAATGGAATGGAAGAGAGAGTGCACAGAGTGTTTTTTTCACAGTTTTCCCACTTTGACAAAGGATCTGTGCCCTGAATCCTCACAAAAGTGGAAGGGCCACTGTAATGCCTTCTGGGATCAAGTCCATGCTTCTGGTGAAGATCTATAAGCATACCTAGGAATCTGCTTCTACCAATGTTCTACCCTGACTTTTAAGATTGACTAGGAATGCTCTGTTAAGTAAACCACTCATGTGCCAAACCAAGAATGTGAAAGAATACGGGGAAAAACAACAACAACATTCTAGCTTATTATTCCTCATCTTTAGAATTCTTTTCACTAAGATGTGCAAAAGCCTACAATGATACATTTGGTGTTGAGATGTTTTATACAAACCATTTTATGATGTCCACAAATAGACTGGGAGAGGGCAGAATAATTAGCTTATTGTTACCCATGCTTCAATGTTGTAAAATAAATGCATGACAGAACAATGACATAGAGAGCAATAGAGTTAGCAAAACCTGAATTTGGCTTAGCTATCTTGAGCACCATGCAGTGGATAGAGTGGCCTATATTTATATGTTTGTGCACATGTTCTCAGGCTACATTTGTCCACTCTACCTGTCACAAAAGGTAATCATATAGATTCTTCTTGCATCAGATAAGAAACTGCCTTATCCTAGGTCAGTCTGTTTGTCCATCCAGCTGTGCACCATCTGCTCTGCCCAGGCAGTGTCTCCCCAGAGACCAAGATCTTTCATAGAACCTTTCAAGGAATGATACCATGAACTAAACCTGGAAACTTATCCATGGAAAACTCTTGATCGTGTTCTGAGATGTTGAGGGGGAGAGCCCAAAATAAGGGTATTGTGCCCCATAAGAGTTCTGCCACCATGACATTTTCCTGCAGTCTTGAAACTTTTAGCATTGTGGTGACTTAAATCTTCAGCTGAGCATTTAGAAATACTGAAATACAATTGAGTCATCCAAAGAAAAGGTGAAGGCACAGTTATCACAGCAAATATAAGGGGCGAATGACGCAAACTTTTTTTTCTGGAGCTGAGAGTGTATGACATGCCCAAGGTCACCCAGTGGGTTTGCATGGCTGAGCGGGGGTGGGGGTGGGGAATAGAACCTTGACCTCCAGGGTCATAGTCCAATGCTCAAACCACTATACCATGCTGGCTTTGCACCTAAGCCTTCCTTTTTTTTAAATACTTTCTGAGGCTGTGATTGGTTGATTACACAGATTGGATAGGCTCTCTGCATCTGCTGCCCATCACAGGCATCCTTTAGATGTTTTGGACTACAGGTTTCATTAGCATAGCTGCTGGTAATATGAGCTGCTAAAGATTATACCTAAACACATCTGGAGGGCACTATCTGAGAGATGTTGGCATACTGCATTCCCAGTGGTAATGGAGGCAGTATCTGGAGGAAGAATCTCTTTTCACACAGCTGCATTCCTGCTTTCGATGCCAGGCTGTCACTGGGGAGGGAATCATAGCCTCTCACAGGGATTCTCATGCCCAAGGACCTTTCTGCAATGCACTGTTATAGTGCTATCATTCTAGTTTCAACTTCCTGTGGAATTCTGGGGTTTGCAGTTTGCTGAGGCCAAAGAGCTTTCTGGCTGAGAATTCTAAAGGCCCCTCCCTAAACTTGAAACCCCAGGATTCCATAGGATGTTGAAAGTGGAATAATAACACTGTAACACTGTAGCGTGGAAATGGCCCAAAAGTACAGTGAGAAGGGCTTCTTTTTTTCCAATAATTTTTGGATGTGCATTACGTCCCCAAACAGCAACAGAGCCCTGACATGTGCTTTTCTCATGGGTGTGCCCTTTCCTCAGAGAAGAAAGTGATATATGGTGCTGGGGCTGTGAGGAAGGGCGCAGAGCAAAAGGTTGTGACTGTTTTGAAATATCACCAAGGCTGAGAGAATCATCATTTCTGAGGTGCCTGAAGCTCTGATGTGATGCTATAAGCATGCTGGATGGATGAGCAGACAGTCTGCAGTCATTAAGTGCTTATTAGTTCCATTCAAAATGGCAAGTTTGTTGCCCAACTGCTTTTGCAAAAATCTCAACTGTGTCTCCACACTAGGTGCTTCCTGCCTCCCACACCTTCTGCTACTTTTTGAAACCCATCCAGAGTTTTTGTTTATCTCTGAACCTGTTCCAGGGAGGGAGAAATGCAATCAGTGGAGAGCGATGGGCAAAGGAAGGAGGGGGAAGCCCTCGCTGTTCGCTTCCCTTTGGCTGCTCATTTCAGGCTTCTTTCAAGCAGAAATTACTCACATTAATCAAGGGAGAGAATGTGTTTGGGGCCCTGTGAATCTGGTGCCGTTGAATCAAATTCCATCAGCGGCAGCAGGAGGACAGGGGGGCCTCTATCTCTGTCACACCTGGCCTAATAGAGCCATCGCCAGAGGAAATTGGATGTGAGAATTCTCCCAAATAAATCTGCCCTTAAGAAATGCCAGATCTACATGACAAATGAATATTTGTAACGGAGACCAGTGCAGATGTCCAGTATGTCAAATCAATATGGATCATCCCCACAATAAAGCATCTGCTAAGAGAAGAAGGGATGCTCTGGGGTGGAAAGACCTTTTGATAGGATGGTGACAGGGTGGAAGAAGAAGATCAGGCATAGCAGTTTTCCTGGGGATATTGTTCCTGGATAAAGTAAATGAGTTTCAGAATAAGAATCTGTGGGAGGAGACAAAATGTCTGCTATGGACTTTTGTGATCACCATTAAGAATTAGTGTTTAAATGTTTTTGGAGGTTGATGGGATCTTTTCTTCTTTCAAATCAGGCTTTTGTCCACCTAGTTTGAATCCTCATGCAACAACAGCCATGTAGACACCATCACTTCATGATGCAGTTCAACAATTGTAGTGTTCAATGCAGGCTGAATACTGTGTGTGTCTTGGGATATTTTTAGACTACAGGGTCCATCAACCCTAGCCACTGGCCATGTTAGTCAATGTCAGTTGTAGTTCAGCTACATCTGCCAAGCTCAGCCTTTAGAATGCCCTTGTTTACAGGCCAGTCTTTAGAATGCCTGTAAGCAAATGGTTCCCTATTAGTTGGAACAGAGAACATTCCAGCTAAAGGATCAATTGGCATGTGGGCATTCTAAAGGTGGGCTTTAGACATTGTACAGAGTTGTCTGCAGACTAGGATATTTCATTCCCCCTTTCCAACATTTGAAAATAGTAACATGTACACGTGTTACACATGGCCCTTTGCAAAGATAAAATATAGGCAAAATGATAGAGAAAATGTAATCAATAGCAGCTCAGGCAATGCAAGGATGTGCTTCTTGGCCATCTCATCCTCAGAACAGTCTTGCACTGTAAATTGGGCTGAGACTGGCTCAAAGCAACCCAGTGAGTTTTATGATGGAGCAGAGGTCTGAACACAGCTGCAAGTTCATGGGACCCATAATGCTGGAGGGAAGGGGCTTGCCCCCCACCCAAGATTAGGTAAATGGGCTGAGTCCCTCTTGAAATGATCTGGCAAAATTAGATCACCAAAACTCCTACATAGTTGAGCTTTCTCTGGAATCATCAATCAGAACTGTACTAAATGATCATGCACTCAGAAATAAGATAGTTGTTGATGTTGAGCCCTCCCAGGAATAATAAAGGTTGCTGCAATCTATCCTGTGCGCACATACTTGGGAATAAGCTGCACTGAACATATGGGCTCTCACAGATTGTAAGTGTCTTCATTATTTAAGGATGTGTAGTTCCCAGTCTCCCCCTGCAAGTAGGCAAAATAAAACAACAGACACTGTTTATTCTTCAAAGCAGGTATCTTGATACGGAACATGAAGAGACACTCTTCTTACCTGAAAATCATGAGGAGACATCAGAGAAGGCAGGAGTGCAGCTTTGGTGCCATGGTGCAAGCGCACAGTTTTTGACTGCCTAGCTATCCCCAATCTGGGTATGGGTCACTGATGCCAGCTGGCAGCTGTGGGCTTCCTCCTTCCACCACCACTTTTTCATGATTATTGGGAAGGATGACTTTTTCATTGCTCCTAGAGCTGGAGCTTTGGGTAAGGGGTAGTTCCCACCTGCCCTTCCCTTCCCTGCTTGTTCATGTTTCCCTCAGCTAAATGAATGGACCTTCCTGCCCTGCCTCTGGTGTTCCTTGGTGGTGGCCAAGCTCCTGGTCCAAGGCAGTGGCAGAGCTTGGAATGTGGGGGGGGGGCATGGCCGTGGTGCATGAGGGCGTGGCTGTGGCACGCAGAGGTGTGGCTATAAGCCAGGATACCCCAAAACATTGCGGCCGGGGGCGAATCGCCCCCATCACCCCCCTATTGCTACACCACTGGTCCAAGGTTGCTGCTTCAGTTCCTTTAAAGGGGAGGGAGGCATTGATGGGTTGGCTGTCTAGAAATTCTGTTTAGCAGAGGTTGAAGTTAACCCACCCACTGGCCCCTGTGATTCACTCTTTTCCAACCAGGTATCCTCCAGACTACAATCCATATCATTCCCAGCTGTGCTGAGTGGGTGTTATGGGGTTGTAGTTCAATGTACCTGGAGGGTGTCAGTTTAGGGGGGGCTGGTGCCTTGAATGCATGGATTATTTTAACATTCATTAGCTTGTTCCAGACAGCTTTTTGTACTGAGTCAAACTGACACACAGAAGCAATTTTATTCCTCTATAGTAATAAAGGAGAATATCCAAGTGTCTCTTTGTGGCAGCTATAACTCATTGGAGCATCATGATAGGCACATCAAAAATTGACAGATTGGTTTTGGTTGTTATCCAAGCTGCAGTACCAAGTTTGAAGTCAAAACTCCAAGCTCAGGGGTGGAGGTGTGAGAACCAAAAAAAAAAAAAAGGGTAGGAAGCTATAACTTCCCTAATCATGGCATACCTCAAAATATCACAGACTGTTTTTTGTTGACATCCAAACTGCAGTGCCCAGTTCAAATTAAAAAGCTGAAATGCTAAAGCTGCCACCCCCAAATAAAAATATAAACGAATAAAAATAACTCATCAAGAAATCACAGTAAATGCCTTGAAATCAGTGTTTAAAGTTGTAATTCAAGTTCCTAGTGCCTGAAGGATGGAGTTCCTTGAAGCAAAAAGAAAGGCCTGCCATAATTAATTGGGAAATACCCTTTTTGTGGGCTAGAAGACAGAAGAGGGCTCTCCAAGGCACTCCTTGGAGTCTTGAAGCAGGAAAAAGGTGGGAAAACAAGAAAAGAGGAGATACAGCTGCTAATTTCTAAGATTTAAAAATGGCGAGAGAAAGAAATATGGCTCTCTGCAATGCTGCTGCAAAGATTCCTGAGATAAAAAGGGTATAGAAAGAAACAGGCACCATAGACCCCTTTGGAATCGCTAGTCTAGATCTTGGTAGTATTGGGTATAATTCAGCTAGAAACAAGTAGGGACTCTCTAAAATTGGAATTTTATTACCTCTCATCCAGGGGGAAGCCAGGATGGTTGTATAAGGTATGAGTGTATGTAAATACTAGTTATAAGAGAAAATGATTTTGTACAAGATATATGAATGTAAATATTGTTTGTCTGTTTTACTGTAAATAAACAATTTAAAAAAAAAAGAAAGAAAATTAAGGCACCCCTGCTAACATTCCTGAGGTTAAAGAGTTCAGGAAAACAGGAGATAGCTCTCTGGAGTACTGCTCCTAACATTCATGAAATTAAAAGGGAGGGGAGCAGGAAAATAGAAGGCCCTATGAACCCCTTAGGGGGTATTAGGTACAGATCCAGGTAGTTCTGGCTACATTTCAGCTACTTAGACTGTAGTAGACACAGTATGATAAGTGGTTTGTCTAAGAACACTTACAGAGGTTTGCAGCCTGTGGCAGAGCACCAAAAGCAAGGGTGAGCCTTTTGACATCTTAAGCACTGGTGAATTAGAGACTACTAGAAGCCAATAATCAGGGCAGAAAATGAATTTGACTTTTCACAGCAGATATGTGGTGGAGGAGGCTGTCTTTTTCTGTCCATGTCTGAGAAACAAGGATTGTTCAAAATGCTTCAGGTCTTGCTGTTTAGTTAGAAGTAACACAGTAGCTTCTGGCAAATGCAACCATTGTTCAGGCTTTTTGGCCTGTGCATGCATCTTAATCTATAGGTGTCTTGAAGGAGTAGTTGCCACTCTAAGGTGATTGCTAGTTTCTTTTTAACAGTAGGGATGTTTTACCTTAGGATGAGCCTTTTGCCTGGGTGTGGGAGACATGATTGGAAGAGGTGATCTCACTATCGAAATATCTACAGCGTACTAGGCAGATAGGTCTCCAGCTGGGACAAATTACTGGGTGGCAGCCTTTTCAAATCAACAACAGAATGGTGAGTTATAATATCCTGCTCAGGAGATAGGGGTTTGAAGGCCAGAAGGGATGGTTTCATACCTGAGTGCTTTAATCTTCCAGGATGTCAAGGCTGGAACATCCCCACCAAGTCACACTGATATCCAGCACATCTACCTGAACTACTCCTGTCAGTTTCAATCTAGTTTATGGTCTTGTTAAGCCAATTTAACAGGCTGCAAAAGAAATCAGGTAGAGAGTCTCCAAATCTGATATTTTTATTCTTTTTAAAGTATTCCATCCAGCATTATATTTATTTAATACAGAGGCCTGCTGTCTGAAGTTTGATAGTGATATCAAAACCAGTATGGGAAAACTTAGTACCTTTCTCCCTCTGGGTAATGTCTCTTTTTCATTCTGTAGTAGAGGGATGGGCGCCTCCTCAGTGTAGGGGTAGCAATGACTTGTCTGCTTTTCCCCCAGACCCTGTTCTCCCTCTCCAGGTCCTGCCACTCCTTCTTGACAGATCTAAACCTCTGTTGTCTTTGATTAGCAGGTGACTAAGATAAGTGATTTCTCTCGCTGCACTATATTTAGGCTTTTGAAAGCCTCCATTGGCACCAGAAGTGTTTTGTTCCTGGAATGCAGCTGTTCTGGATGTTCTGGATGGAATGTAGCTGCAGCTGTTCTGGATGTCTATAACTCTTACACAGATGATAATATTGCCATTGTTATTGTTATTATTCCCACTTTTTTCTTCTAGGTTCAAGGGGTTCTCCAAGGTTCTCCGAGCTCAGAGATAAGCAACTATGGAAACCTAGGGAGACCATGGAGATTTGTATTTTTCCACTGCATCTGTTCCTCCTCCAACAATTTTTTTAAAAGTGCCCCCAAATGCCCTCAGGTACACTTTTACCATGTTTTAGGACCTTCCTGGAAAGGCCTTTTTAATAGGCATGGGACGAATCCAGAATTTTCTGAATCCGAATCCGAATTCCTGGAAGACTCTGGGAATCCATGAATCTCATGAAACTCGAACCTTTTGAATCCTTTTTTTTAAAAAAAAGGGTTTAAAAATTAAGGGAAAGAAGGATAATCTTGGGCAAGACACACTCTCTCAGCCTTAGCAAAAGCCTAGGCAGAGGCAAACCTCCCTCTGAAGAAATCTGGCCAAGACAATTGTCACAGTTTTGCCTCAGGATCTCCTCAGATTGAAAATGACATGAAGGCTGTTTCTGCACAGGCAGGAAAATGTGGATTAATCCCACATTTTCCTGTCTGTGTAAACAGGGCCATATACTACAGTAGAGAGATGATCTAGGTCAAAACTAGCTTTGCATAGCTCCTTCTGGCATCCTGGGGTTTGTAGTTTGATGCGCCAGTACACTTTGGCAGATAAGGCTGTGACCGCTTGTAAAACTACAAACCCCAGAATTGTGTCTGAGGGAACTTTGCAAGGGAGCTGTGCAAAGGAATGTTTCAGCTGTCCTTGAAATCTCAAGCCTGTGGCTTCCAGTCAAGTGCTGAACTTAAATCTTAAATGTTCAGTTTAAATATCTTAGAATACAACCTCATATGTAATTTCTGAAATCTTTAGCAAAGGTCATTATTACGCCAAAGATAAAATTCACCTGCTTGCCATCTCCCCTTGTGTGTCTAGTCTCCCAGATTTTCAGGCATCTTGGTCCCTCAAGTTTTCAGGCATCCCGGTCTCCCAGGTTTTCAGACGTCCGGGTCTCCAACAAACTATTTGGTTGGTGGATTTGAAAGATTTGGTTTGCCTATTTTGGCACAGGGATTCCGATTCACGAATCTCGAATCCCTCCCAAGGATTCGGTTGGCCCATCCCTACTTTTTAATAACAGGAAATGAGCTGAAGTCATTTTGAGTTCACTTCTCATTTAAAAAAAAAGCCTATCCTGGGCCTAAATTGGACTAGGGAGGCCACAAAATATGGTGGAACTGTGCCCTCCCCCCTGGTGGACATTTGAGGGCATTTGGGGACAAAACAGGGTTTTTTTGAAAAATTTTGCAGAAATTTCTTTTGAATCCTGGAGGCCACAAAAATGGCCTAGGGGAGTCCATGCAGCCTATGGGCCATACTTTGCCCATCCCTGTCCAGGTCCTTTTCAGCTTCAAAATACACATTGGAGGTGGCAGTTCTCAGAGGGGTAGTCGCATTTGGCTGTTGCAGCATAAACAGTGAAGAATCTTGTGGCATGTAAAGACTAACACATTTATTACAACATACTTTGTGTGTGTGTGTGTGTGTTAGTTTATTTATTTATTTAAGCAAGATTAGAACATGGATGGGCAACTTCCTGATGCCAGGAGGAGCCACCCAACCCCCTGTGGCCACATTGATTCTACCATAGATCAAAATCCACCACTGAGGTTTCTGCCACAGCTGCTGACATCTGACAGCAACCACAGTGGTCCTCTATGGTATAGGAGGATACCAGAGAATCTTCTCCAATCATTGTGCCCTGACAGAATGGCTGAAAGCAGGGTCTCCTTCCTTTATGGTAGAGATGGAAGAAAAAGGTGGTTGAGAACCTGCAACAGAAGATAGAGGCACTAAGATTCCCATCTCTTCTCTCAACCCTTTAAAAACTTACTTTTTATATGCTCCCTCTCACAGCCATTTACTGGCTGGTGGAAAGCCAGTATAAGTAGATGGTAACAGCGTTGAAAGATCCAGCTATGTACCTGTCGCTGGATGAAGAACAATAATGTGATTTTCCAGAAACGTTGGAGGGCTCCTAGGATGTCCCAGCGGACAATTTATCATTGTGTATCCAGCTGCAGGCATCCTCCCTGCTCTCCACCAGCCAGTAAATGGTGTGTTCAAAGGGAACAACATATAAAAGGTAATTTGAGTGGGGAGAGATTTTTGTCATTGCATAAATGAGGGAATGAATTCCTCCCTCTGCAATGCCCCCCACCAAGGACATACATGCATTGGTATATGCAACAGGATGCCAGCAAGCCTCCTTCCCTTTTTTTTGCATGCCACCCCAAATTTTGGCAGCACATTATTATTTGAGGTCAAAGCAAACAATGCCATAAGAACGCTCAAGAGTGAAGAAGAGTCTGTTTCATCAAATGCATGATGAAAGTATTGTACATGCCGGAGGTCAGTTATGCTGAGAAATGGTGAATGAGTTCTGGGGTTGAGCATGAATTGATTATGGACCTATTAATCTGACAGTCTTAACTATGCAACAGTTATGGACCACGGCAAGAGATGTGCATCACATTTTCATGGGTTGGTTTTATTCAGTGCCAGGCATTAAGAAGTTGCTCGTCTCTGTTCTAATCTACACAAAAAGCTAAGTCATAAGAAATGCGTTATTCTTTAAGGTACCTAGGAAATGAAACCTCCCTGTGACAGAAATATGCACTTGAAAGAAGAGAGGACTCTGCACAATGAGTGAAAATACACCTTTATTGTGCAATAAATTGATAGTTTTAAAAAGCTCCCTATTATCCAGGTCTTCTCTAAGTTATATCAAATTCTAGTCCCTTTTCTTATTGTCAGTTGGTGGCCCATTGCAAGCACGCTGCCAAGACAAAAAAAAATTGCTCAGAGTTCAGTAAAAGAGTGAATCAACTTTCTCCCACATCAGGCTGCATGTTCTTCTAACCATTGTTCAGAACAGCACCTGGCATATCACCCTGTCCTTTTCCAACCAATATCTGTGCCTGTGGAGCAATTCAGTGTTTTCTGTTCTTTGCTTCATACTCAGTAGCCCCCAGTGATTGAATCTTGACCTTTATAGTTGTGGTTTATTAACTCCAATATGTGAGGATTCAACAGCGGCAGGTGGAAGGAGAGACAAAGAGCATTTCCTGTAAACTCATTCTCTCTCACACACTTGGGGCAGCTAAAAGGAGAGACAAAGAACTATTTCCAGTATACAGTACTGTCTCACACACATACACTGGAGACTATTGAAATGTGGAGCTGAAATTTGCACCACAAAACGAGAAGTTCAGGGTGACCAGAAGCCAAA
Organism: Cyclura pinguis; assembly: GCA_030412105.1. Lineage (NCBI taxonomy): Eukaryota > Metazoa > Chordata > Lepidosauria > Squamata > Iguanidae > Cyclura > Cyclura pinguis. Next base: position 58,326,502 of record CM059602.1, read on the forward strand.
TGAGTCCTTGTGGCTAGAAATGAACAAAGAAGGCTCATTTAACAATATACTTACTGAAACAGGAGCAGATTTTGCAGTCTCTTCAGTAGTACCTTCTTGGCAGTACAGCTTAGCTAAGTGTTTACAATCTGGAAGAGAGGAAATGACACCTACCTAGATGCCATTAGAGCCCTGCTTATGGATTACATACATTAAGGCAGCAGTTCTTAACCTTTTCTTTACCATGGACCCCCTTTAAATATTTTTTGTTGCCACAGACCACCAAGAATTAATTCAAGATTTAAAATGCTAAAATACATCAAATATTTATTTAAAGTTGCTCATCAAGAGTTGGAGAGAAGACAGAAATAAGTAAATGTACACACTCCTATCATAATATTTTTCTTGGAATGGTTCTGTTTATATTTGCCTGCCTGCCTTCCTTCCTTCCTTTCTATTTTAATTGTAAAATTTCATAATATTTCTTCAACCCCCTGTGAGGACATTGCAGCCCCTGCCTAAGGGTACACGGAGCACAGATTAAGAACCACTGCATTAAGGCATCTGCATGGGATTAAGGGAGAACAGGTAGAAGGTATGGTTTGTCCTGCCATTGTGCCCCTCTCCAGCATCTGATATCTCTGTGTTTGAAGAGGCAGCCTTCTACATGCATAGGCTTCTGTCATCTGGAACTGAAATTGTGCAGGGTTCCTAACTTTACTCATAATGCTTGCCCTCTTCAGATGTTGATGCTCACAATATGGCGGATGTAGGGTAAGGGTTGCTACATTCCAGCCCCTCAAAATTGGCTGCCTAATTAGCATATTATGCAAATTCTTATAATTATTCATACTATTAATTTGTATTCTAACTATGGAAACTCAACACATTATTTATTGCTTTTTAAACTGCTGCTGTGTTTCAGCTGTGGTACCATTTCTAATTGTAACAAGTACTGTATTCTGAGAAGATTAGTATAAGTTTAAAGTGCAGCATTTGGGACAGAGAGATCCAAGTTCTAATCCCTGCTTAACCATAGAATTTATTGTGTGGTCTCAGCCCACTTCTACTTTTCAGCAAATCTAGTTTACAGGGGGTTATTTTCATGCCAAAATCATAACATCTCCAACTTTCTCCCCACTGCTGTCTGACGACCTGCCTCTAAAGAAGTTCTGGCTGCACAAAGCAGCCAGTGCTGCTTTAAACAGGGAAGCAGGCACATGAAGGTGATGGTGTTGCCACTGCTATGACAAAAGCACAGAGTGGGAGAGAGGGAAAGCAAAGGAGGAAGTGGTGGCAGTGGGAGTAGTGAAGGATAAGGCAAGATGGGACGGAGAGAAGGTGCCAGCAATTGGGAGGGCTCTTTTCTTACCACATCAGGCATTGGGAATTGCCCCACATAAAAAGTTGATCTTTTTCTAGACATATAATAAAAATGAATAATGTTGTTGCACCAATCAAGTCATGCAAAACAACAGATTCATGAAATTTTAATATCCATCATTATACTGCAACTTTTACCCTGCTTTGTTGCATCCCTCCTCCTTCAATCCAGTGACTCCATTGCTCTCTGTGCAGTCTTTGCATGGAGCTCTAAAATGTAGACTTCAGCTAAACTTTACTCCAACAGCAAGATTTTCCACTAGAGGTGTAATATTGATCTAAGGAACTAGAAATTGGAACTGTCAGAGGATTGTCAGTCATAGGTGTGAGAGTTCACTTGTTAGCTAAACACTCTGAAAAGCAGGGGTAGACTTCTTTCTCCCAAAGAACTGAACAGATGAGTGACTGCCCTTTTTGCCCCATAACTCTGCCCCCACAGGGGCATCATACTTCGTTTTTTCTTTTAAAAAAATGAAAGTTTGGAATCTGAGCTAAGTGATGGTCCAAACAGGCAGTGAAAGACATGTTAAAATCTGTGTAAAAGCTGTACAACTGTGTACTATAGCAATCCAGTGTAGAATGCACACAATGCCTAGGGCAGCGGTGGACAAACTGCAGCATATGGACTGAATATTGCCTCTGGGACGCTTAAGAGTGGCCCTGAAGCCTCTCAAAGCCCCTAAAAATCAGGTGATATTAATTTTGCCCGCAATCCCCCATGGCCCCAAACCTCTGAGAAATGGATTCACTTCCTGTTTCAATATTAGTCAATTTTGGGCTGATTTTGAGGGCTTCTGGCATGTTTTTAAGGTATGTGGGGATTTTGGGGACTGGGGAACAAAACTGCCATGAGGTAGGGGTGGGAGAGAAGGAAAATTGCCTAGGAAATTTGTAAAAATTAGGGAGTCTGAGGGCATTAGTCCACTAGTGGAGCCTGCCAGGGTGGGTACAGGGATGAAAGTCCCTCATCCCTGTAGTTGCCTATCCTTGGGCTAGGGCAGGACCGCTTCTCTTTTATAGTCATTGGACCACCCTGAGATCTATGAGACATGAAAAGTAATTCATTCATTGCATTTATTTTGTCATCTTTCAGTTTGCTAGGCCTCCAGAGTGAAGCACAACAGACAAAATTATTATTTAAAATGTTAGCTATCAACAGATACACTGGAAAAAGCATTATTAAAAAACAAACAAACTAGGACAATAGTTTTCAAAAATTCACACAACTAAAGCAGCGAGATTGGGGAATATGAGGAAAAGTTACAGGTACTGGACAGGACAGTTTGGAGAATTAGAGATGCAAGATCTCAAATCTTTCTAACAGTTATTACCTATAAGAAAATGAAATCCTGGGCAACATTGGGTATATACACTAGTATTTTCATAAAAACTATCAAATATGGGCACAAGCATAAAAAAAATGGAGTGTTTATACCTTGTTGAGTGTGTACCTGACGAGTAGTGTCTTGCTGTATAATATGTGGAATGCCTGGAAGAGCAAGCCTGGCCTAATTCTCCTTGGTAGAAGATTTTAAGCTTGTTTTGTCCATAACTTCAGACGCCTTCTGTACATAATGTGGTTCTCAGGGCAAGGTAAGCCAGTTTGATTGGCCTGATCGGCTGCTGAATCTGTCCCTAACACTGTCAGCGGGACAGTGTCCTGCACCACACCTGAAGGCAACAGGCTACCTTGGAAGATGCAGAATGTGCACATGGCAAATTGCTTCTTGCACTGCTTTGGCTTATGATGGAGCCAGTCCTGTTTCAGGGCAACAGTCTGAAAGGGGGAATCATATGGAAGAGGAGCAATGCCAACGGTGGTTTGGCATCAACCGTGCTCAGACAGGCAATATGCAAATAGTGTTCATTATGCAAATTGTAATTATATAAAATTAAAATTACATGAAAATAAATTATGCACCCTAGCTGCAGCCCTGCAGCTCATGACAGATTTCTGATACGGTTCTCTGTGCAGAACAAGTTGCTCATTGCTGCATTAAGTTCCTGGCTTCCTTCCATTATTTAAAAACTCAGCCTCCTTCCCACCTATCTTGGAAGTTGAGATTAATCAAACTAGGAGAAATGGGCAGGAAAGTCTCAACATGTTTATGGTAGCAGGGCTCCAAAATCTGACCAACATCATGTTTAGACTATGTGTGTCTGATAAGTTACTTACGTAAACCAGATATAATACATTAGCACACCTTCTAAAAATAATTTCCTCTAATGCTGGCTTTCTCACCATTAACTCCAGTAGTGATGATGGAAAAGTTCCCAATAAATTTGAGGGATGAATTAGAGAAGGAATTGAAAAAGTAGGGAATATATAAGTTAAAAGAATGGATGAATATAATGACGAATAAAGATAGAATAAAGGAGAGATTGCAGGGTACTAAGATGTCATGGTTCAATTATATTCAGCTGGAGCAGTGGACAAGGAATTGGAAAAGCAATAACAAAGATTTTAGAGAATATACTAGATCTGAACAAATGATTAAGCAAAGAGATGATATGGAAGAAAATGAAATATTGGAGGGTACCACAAGAGAAATATATAAAATATTGTCAAAAGATGAAGATGAATACCTTAGAAAAATATGGGAGGAAGAATTAGTACAAAAAATAGATGTTCAAGACGGGGGGGAAATCTGGAATCAATGTCATTTAAAAAATTTATCCGTAAGGTTAAAAGAGAATTATTATAAATTGGTTTAGAGATGGGGCCTAACACCAGTAAGGTTAAACCACATAGACAAAAATCATTCAAGGTTATGTTGGAGGGGTTGCCAAGAGATTGGCACATATATCCATATGTGGTGGAATTGTGAAGGTGTACAGAAATTTTGGCAAATGGTGTTTAAAGAGATAAAAGAGATAACAGGAATTGATTTACAAATATGTCCGAGTATAGTGTTATTATTTATATTTGATAAAGTTAATTGTACCCAGACAATGAAGGAATTAATTACAAATTTATTAACTGCAGCAAGGCTAATTATATCGAGAAAATGGAAAAGTCAAGAAGATTTTCAAATAAAGGATTGGTATAAAGAAGTGTGGAAAATTGTGATCAATGATAAGTTAACATGTCAAATTAAGGTTAAAAAAGGGATAATGAAAAGGAATTACTTTGAAGCGATATGGAAAATATTTGTGGAAAAGGCTTTAGCAAAAGAGGGAAGTGTCACACCTCCACAAGAAGAATTACAATTTTGGAAAGCAGGGTAAGCTGAAATCTAATTGGCTCTGGGAATGGGTTCACATTTAGGGTTAGAGTTTATGGTTAATAAAAGGATCATATATAGTATTAGCAATAGGTTAAATATAGTTGAAAACAATAGATTTAAGAATGAAATTATTATAGCAATAATAAGTACAAGGAGAATGATATTTAAATACATGAAATAAAAATATATAATCAATATGATATATAATATGTTGAACAAGTATACGATGATAAAAGATCTGGAAACAAATAGTAATGTAAGCTTTTTGTGTTGTGATTTTTCTCTTTTTCACATTTATGTTATTCACGTGGTGTTTTTGTTTTATTCTGTTATGTATTTTTTTTTTCTTTATAATAATACAAAAATTAAATATAAAAAAAATTTACTGGCAGCTGAAGGAAAAATGCTCCCGGTTATAAGGGTTTCAGAGTAGGGAAAAGTTACTTTTTGGACTACAACTCTCAAAATCCCCCAGCCAGTATGACCGCTAGTCATACTGCATGGGGTTTCTGAGAACTATCGTACCAAAAAAAAAAAAAACTTTTCCAGGCTTGTGTATGAATACAGCACTGGAGGAGGGATGCCAGGATGTGTCTCTGTGTGTGTATGCACATGCACACATACACACACAGAGAATGAATGTGAATATGTCTTGGAACTGTGATCCCATCCCCATGGGCAATACCAGAGCGGGGGGGTTGCTAAATTGTGACAGGAAGCTTGCAGGCCGCAAGGGGATATTGATTACTTTTACAGTGTAAACTGACAGAGCCTATTTGGATGATGTAATGAAGACAGATTATTCTGGCCTCTTCACTGCTCAGCTTGGAGAAAGGGTTAGGAAAGGGGGAGGGAATCATCAATCAGATCATGAAGACACACTCCATTGCTTTCCCCACCTTTGATCCCCCTCCCCAACTCTTTTTCATATCACATTTTCCTAGGCTCTTTGTTCGTGTACCTCTTGGACTATTCCACACACCTCCTTTTCAAACCTAGCTAATTTTCTCCAAAACAAATGGACCCCTTATTTGCTTTTCTTCTTGTGTCAGTGTGATGGTATGTTGCATTGTTTCATTCTCCTCATTGGCAACAATATTTCTGTGAGCTAGGGTGTAAGGTATTTAACCTCTTTTAATAAATGAAGAACTGGAAGAAAGATTACGGGTGTTGAAGGATGGCTCCAATAGCTCACAGCAGAAGTGTGAGGCAAACTGACAGTCGTGCTTGTCTTTGTCCAGCCAGCTTCCAAACCATAACCAGCATGGCCACCTTATTTTTGATCAGCAACTCTTCTTCACTGCTTTAACTTTCACTAACTTTTGATTGCTAAAAGCCTTTTGCAGTACACACATATTTATCAGATTTGATTCCTGCTATTTAAAAAACAAGCAGAAACTCCACATGGGTCAGGAAGTGTTTGTTTCCCATTCCCTGTGATTTCCTTTTTCCCTCTTACTTTTTGCTATCCTCGGCCATAGTTTTCTTTCTTGTTGCCCCTTATAGTTTTCCACTCTGACGCTCTCCTTCCTGCCCCAGTACACTACCAGGCAGCATCTTCCTCTAAACCGTTTGAAGAATCTGCAGAGGAAAGCACCACATACTGCTGTCTAGCAGCCCTGTGGAGAAATGAATCTTCCAAGCCTGCTTGGAGGCTTGTCCTTCTGATGAAGTAAGATCTGTCACCTAATGGTGAAAGATGATACTGCATGCTACACACAGATTTTTAGAGTAATTACTGTAATTTTTATTTCATTTTGAAAACAAAATAACCCTGAGGTGCACACCCCAGGTGTATGCTTAATTTCCATGCCAGCTTTCAGATACCTAGCTTTCATGGTCATGGAGCTTTGGTGAAGTAAGGCCCAGCCCTGCAAGTACACACTATCTTTTAATGCTCTCTTTTATTATCATATAAAGAAAGTACATTCCACCTTTCCACACAAGATGCTTAAAGTGGTTGCATAACAAAAAATGCATAATTCCATAAGAAAATACAATAAAAGACTGATCACAGGGAAATGGAAAAGAAACAGATAAAAACAGCAGATATGTGAAAACCATCAACTGAAGACTGGTCAGAGCTGGTCAAGAAAGCAATCATTCCAGGCAGCGATGTTAAAAATTTAAGACTGTGGACAGTGCAGTTGGACAGTGAATGATCACTGTAGCGCCTGACAAAACAGGGAAGTTTTCATCTGTCAGAAGAAAGCTATTAGAGGTGGGCTAGACAGGCCTTTCTAAGTAATCTTTGTGCTTCTGTTTCAAATTCAGAACAACTAAATATTCATAGACAACTTTCAATCAATTTGATTGCTCTACTGAATTTTCCTGGTTTTCTGTTAAGAACTTTGAATTCAGATTTACCTCTCATGTGCTCATGAATGATGCTTTTGAAGATACCATTATGTTTGTAAATGCTGTATTTGAAGCTCACAGAGGTGCAATAATGTTGTTGCTCATTAGTTCTTATAGTATTTCAGAAGCTCTAATCTACTGTTCCTGAATGGTTAATTCAGCATCTACTGTTCATTACTTTAGGGACATATGGTCTTGATTAGGTATTTTGTGGTAGCGAAACTCCATCTCATATGTGCCAGAGATGTAAAGAAATGTTTCATTTGGATCTAGGTGGTGGGAAGTTTTTGAAAGAAAATGAATAAGCCACCATTTAGATGTGGGTATTTTTCCAAGATGACAAATGCAAACTGCGTATATATAACATGTACTCTGGCCCAGTAGGGATAAGAGTATGTTAATAATATCCAGGTTAGCCAATATCAATATAAAGTGTGGATAGACAATAGCCATTTCTGCACTAGACTGTTATAGTGCTATGATTCCACTTTCAACATCCATGGAATCCTGGAGTTTGCAGTTTAGGGAGGGGCCTCAAAGGTCTAGTGTGGAAATGGCCAACATGTGCCTTGTTACTGAGAAGCATGATGTCATACTACAAACAGGAGATGTAGGCTAAGTTTTGAACATCAATCTGAGTTACTTTATTTTGTTCTGGAAGTATCAGTAGCAGACCTCATTCCTCACCTCACCAGAACCCATTCCTGAACAACCCTGAAGTTCCACAGAAGTAAGTAAAAGCAACAGTAGGAATCCTAGTAGATCCTGAGTAAATTATTGTAACAACCAACCTGTACATCAAAATAGTATGTCACCTTCAGGTTTGATTGTAGGGCACTGAGAAGTATTGTGCATATGCTGCATAGCAAACTCTTTCATGGGTGGATCAGTCTGATTAGCTCCAAAGAGTTTGACTAAAATTGCTAAACTATTATAATGCTAATTTACCTGATTACAAGAAAAGCAGAAACAAATCTTCAATGGATTGCATGTATTTTCGATGGCAGTTTTATTCAAGGAGAACAAAAGTTTGTTAGCTTTATTGTGGGAAGTATGCAGATGAAAACCATTATGCAAAATTAACGACAACCACAACACAAAGAAAGATGCCTATCTGAGGGAAATGCCAAAAAAGAAAAATAAGCATTACACAGCTTTCATATCATTCTGTTCTGGACTAAGGTGAGCACCGTGTATCAGTCAATGTGGAATGTTCACAAGGCCAGCTATATTCAGAAATGTTACATGGTGGGAATGTTTGTAATGGTGGATCCATGAAACAGGATCTAGCTTATTGTTGTGCCCTTTTCAAGAATTCATTTCTAGAAGTCAATTGGATGAGCAATCCTAAAGGTGGACTTTCAAAAGCACTGAGAGTTTACCTAAAGTAAGCAGTTCTAGGAGTCTGATAGCACTTTGTTGTAGCTGCAGCCAATGGAACCCTGGGATTTGTACTTTGGTGGAATGCTTAGGATTTTCTGCTAGAGACCTCTAGCACACCATCCTGGGGCAGAAGATCAAATAAGACCTCTTCCAAGACTTGGCAGTAAAAGCAGCAGCGATTGGAAACTTCCCTTTTTAAATGACTGCTCCAGAATCCCATAGCCTGCATGGTCTAAAAGTAATGTTTCCAACTTCTGAAAAAAAGCAATAAAATAACAAACAATTTGCTCGCTTTTCACATCACCCCAAATTAGTTGCGTGAGATGATTGCTTCCCTGACCAACTCTGACCAGTCTTTATTTGATAGTTTTCACATATCTCAGTACTCTTGGGATTTCTTTGAAAAACTAGCCTATGAGTGTAAATTGTTACTTCAGAAACAGCCCACACAGAGATAGTGACAGAGAAATAAAAGATACAAAGGAAGTGCTGATGGAGAGCAAAGGATATCTAACTTTATGTTCAAAAGAAAGGTGACTCTCTTTTGGAGGCGAAATTACTACTACTTATTCATTGTGCTGAAAGCTGAAAACTGAGCATTGCAATTAAAAAAAAAAAAGGCCACGATTAAAAAAACACCCACACCCACATCTCCACCTTTTAAAAATCTGGTCACAGGGTGGCAGACACCAAAAGAATATGGTGTATGTGCCTGAGGGAGAGAGACTGTAAATTAATTTGGCGCTTTTTCACTTTAGAATTAATTAGTTTCTTAATTGAGCTTTCTTACTGGCTAATGTTGCCCAAATCCATGAGCCTTCTTAACAGAAGGTAACAGTGTGGGACTGTGCGATGAATGCAAAGATCTCGTCATAACACCATTGATGCAGAAGTCTTCCCTGCGCCGTGGCCCAATGAGGAGAGAGCAAGGGATGAGAATAATTTATTCAACAACCTCACTTTCAGGTTGCAAAGCTCCCTTCTATTGCCTATGCAGGAGGGAGGCCTCTTCATATACACTCGTCCAACCAGCTCCCTCCCCCTGCCTTGCTAACACACACACACACACACACACACACACACACACACACACACACCACAATTCCCTTACAGTTAAGAAGATACCTATTCAGCACTGCTCTTATTGCTACTAGGGCTTTTGTCCCTTTTCTTTCTTTGCTAGCAAGCTATATCCTGAGTGAATCTCTGTTCTCGTGCTCAGCGGTTTGTTTAGTTGCTTTTGTGTAATCTCTGCCCAAGAATCCCAGTCCCGCTGAAGTCTTGAGATTAAGGCACCAGGGAAGAAATCATGTAAAGAAGGAGAAAAAAAAAAGTAAGGCAGTGTTCTTCTCTTTCTTTGTTATAAAGTCTTTGGGGGGGGAAGCATGAGTGACATTTTGTGAATGTATGTGGGTGCACTGTGTTACTGTATAATGTTTCGATGCGTATTCTCCTTTCTGTGTGCAGCTCTTTATTCCTGTTTTAAGTAACAATTAAAGCATCATTATGTATGAGAGTCATAGTTTACAATTTACATTTCTTCCAAATGTCTGAATACTGTTCTTCTTTATACCTGCAGCAGCATATTCATGTAAATATGTCCATCTTTGATGAATGAGAAGAGATTTATTGTCTGTCTAAGAAAAGTCCACATAAGTGCATATGAAGAGAAGCAACATCAATAGTATTCTAAACATACTCTGTATGTATAAAGTCTGCAGCACAAAGACTCACTATACTATGCTTAATTTTAGCTTTTGGGGCTTAATTTAGATTTGATGTGTGGGTGTATGGGAGTATTTGCTTATAAATGATCTAGAAAGGTGGTAGACGGATAGAAGATAGACAAATATATGATGGAGAGGTATGTGTCAGATGATAGGTATTTGCTATTGTCCAGTTATATACATGTCCATTCCAGATAGCAAATGCGTATGGGTGTATGTGTGAAGTGATGAAATGAATTTAAGTCTGAATTTTTAATAATTTTTCAATTTTTAAATGTTTTTGCATTCTGTATATATTTATACATACATGTACTTTATTATAAGTAGAATACATATCACACTTAAACGTATGCATGATGAACATTCTGCTGTTGTATATGAAGGGAATGATAGATACACATTTATAACCATGGGCCTTTATATAAAATAGTTGGGGAATCTATGCTAAGCATCCTGGTCATATGTACATTTCTTGGAAGTCATATTGAAATCAATACCGTTTATTCCAGACTGGGGTGTGTTAATGGGATCAGCCCAATCAGGCTCAGGTCTTTGATTATTGTTGTCCACTGACATTGATATTCGTAAGTATGAAGCTTTGTGTTTTGTGTTTCTGTAATCAGATTAAAAAGTTCCTTAATTGTTGCGGCCAAGTACTGTACCTTCCTTGACTGCAGGCAAAGAGGAAATGCACGCTGTTTGTGATTATATATCTATTCAGGATTATGACCTGGGCAATAACATGGTGGGGGCTTTGTTGTTTATTTAGAAATGAACATTACGGTGCAAGTAATAGAATAGAGGGCATTGTACTAAAAACTAAAACTTCAGTGTAAGAATCAAAGATTTTTAGGAAGAAGTTAGTTTTGACAAGTTTCGTCTTTACAAAACCCAATCAGCGGGCATACACATAGATTATTAATTACTTTTCAGACTAGAACCCCTTCATTTGCATCAATGTCATCCTTTTAAATGTACACATAAACAACCACTCCAGTCTTCCCATAGCTGATTCCTGAGACACCAGTCTGGTGCAAAGAAGAGGCTACAGAGTTCCCATTGATTTAAATTCCAGCTATAAAGAAAGGCACTGAACATAAAAGCTCATGAGATGAATAATTATTTTTCTCTACTGGATGCTTTAGCTGAGGAGGATACAAAAGAAAAAAGGGGAAAGAGAGGTAAAAAGCATGAGAGTGAAAGGGAAGGAGAGAATAGAAGAAGAAGAAGAAGAGGAAGAGGAAGAAGAGGAAGGAGGTGGAGGAGGTGGAGGGAGAAAGCTTCAGAATCTGAGACCAGGAACGCCGTTATGGGGGTGGGGGACAACCCAGCCATGATGTGGAGGTAGAGCAGTATTGATAGCACTATCAGGTTGTATAATTTTGAGGAAGGCATGTTGAAGTAACATTTCTCTTGCCTTCTCTTTTGCTTCATATCTTCAGATCACCTGAAAGTTCTCCCCAAAGGATAAGATAGATGGGGCATTTTAGGTCATCTTCTTATTCCCACTGGCTTTATTGGAATAAAAGTAGAGAAACCTTAACTCATTCTTCCACCCTGTTGGCTAATAGAATTTGGCTACTAAAAGCCAGCTTGCTGAGGAAATACAGGAGTCCTGATGCAGGCACAGCCCTGCTGAGAAAAAATCTGCACTCCTTTTGTTTTTGTCTCAATGTTTTTCCAATACGGAAAAACTGCGGGTTACTACAGATTGCAGACAGCTCTGGCACACCTCCTTGATGGAGAGAAACGTATTGCTCTGTCAATGGTACAAAGAGTATTTGCTGCCTAGACATTGTTGGTCTGTGGGAGTCTGGTGTGATTTGGACACAGTTTCTGTCTTGTGTTAACAGGCATAAACTTAAAAACCTCTACTTGTGTTCGGAAACTAAGTCCTATATGCTCTAGTTCTAGGAGCTGATAGAGGCACAAATCAAAAGTATGAACCTAAACTTAACATGGAACAGCATCCAGATTTGCAAAACTATAAAAGGGCTTCACTGATGAAGTATTGCGACTAAAACCGAAATAGATAATCATGTGCAGGGTTACATTTCACCCTAAATCTGCTTCCTGTACAAAAAATACAGTCTCCTGCACAGAACTTGAAAAAGTTACTTTTGTCACTGTAGAATTCTACAGCTAGTGTGGCCACTAGCTACATGGGCCAGTGGATTCTGAGAGCTGTAGTCCCAAAGAAACTATTTTTAAAATCAATACAACAGGAGAAGCATTGCACAACAGGAGAAAATAGCAACAGCAAAGAATGGTTATTATCAGCAAAGAAAGATTGCCCATCGTATTGTTTGACAAAGTTACTTCTTGGATGGTATGACTCTCAAAATTCCCCATCCGCCATGGTGATTCTGGAGGTTGTAACCTTAAAAAGTAATTTTCCTAAGCTAGGTTCCTGAATGACTAACCACATGAGGTGCAGTCTAGAACAAAAATGCTCAATATTATTCTATTAAATCATTTCTGGTTTTATAATAAATGTAAATTCTTACTTTGTTTTAAAAGATGTTTTTGGACCATGGCTCGTAATGATAGTGATGCCTCACGTCCTATTTAGTCTACTGAGATAAGGCATGTATAGTAAAGACCTTGGAACTCCCAATGAGCAAAGTCCAGAGGGCTTGGAGTTCCATTCCATTTAAGTTAATGTAGCTGAAGACATAAATCTAAGTGCCTACACTGTTCTTTTGATAGGACTTGACCACAAGGGTGCCATCTCAAATCTGAGGGAAAGGAAGTATTCTTGCAATGTTCAATGATATTAACAAATGTAATTAAAACTTCATATTGGCCCGTGAAGTAGTTTATGCTTACAGCATTTACTAATGGGCTTTAGTTCATGGTCTTTGTACAAAGAAAAATTAACATTAATAACGTGGGCATCGGTTAGATTGTGGGTGATATAACTAGCCATCTGATGAAATACAATCTGCATACAATCAATTGGTTTCAAAAGTAGAGGTGAGACACCTTTTACTAAATTCTCAGATGCTGAGACATTCCAAAATATAAATTGGGCTTTCTAGATAATCAGTCTTAAATGAAATAAATGCATAGTTATCATCCATGTATTGCACCTGGTAGAGAAAGATTCCTTTGTAGCGATATTCTCCTTCTCTGCTGTTGTGGGCATATTGTACTGTTCCAACGTTGGTTACACTCTGTTTTCTATGGCCAGAATCCTGTTGACTAGTTCCAACTAGAGTAGACCTATCAAATCAATTGTTGAAGTCATATCTGAATAAAACTAGTTGATTCAATTGATCTATTCCAGTTGAGTCTAACAATAGAATCATAGAGTTGGAAGAGACCACAAGGGCTATCAAGTCCAATTCCCTGCCATGCCTCATCAAAGCATTCCCAACAGATGACCATCCAGCCTCTGTTCAAAAATTTCCAAAGAAGGAGGCTCCACCATACTCCAAGGCAGTGTATTCCACTGTCAAACTACCCTTACTGTCAGAAAGTTCTTCCTAATGTTTAGGTGGAATCTCTTTTCCTGAAGTTTGATGCCATTGCTCCATGTCCTAATCTCTGGAGCAGCAGAAAACAGGCTTGCTTGATCCTCCATATGACATCCCTTCAAATATTAAAACATAGTTAATCTTCTCTTCTCTCTTCTCTAGGCTAAACATACCCAACTCTTTAAGCCACTCCTCATGGGCATGGTTTTCAGGCCTTATACCATTTTGGTTGCCCTCCTCTGGACATGTTCCAGCTTGTTAATATCCTTCCTGAACTGTTGTGCCCGAAACTGGACACAGTATCCCAGGTGGAGTCTGACCAAAGCAGAATAGAGTGGTACTATTGCTTCCCTTGATCTAGACACTATACTCCTATTGATGCAGTCCAGAATCTCATTGGGTTTTTTAGCTGCCACATCTCACTGCTGACTTATATTTAGCTACTAAGATTCCTAGATCCTTTTTACATGTACTGTGATCAAATCAGGTGTCACCCATCCTATATCTGTGCATTTCATTTTTTTCTGCCCAACTGTAGTACCTTACACTACTCCTTGTTGAAATTAATTTTGTTAGCTTTGGCTCAGCTCTCTGGTCTGCTTAGATCATTTTGAATTCTGATGCTGTCCTCTGAGGTGTTAGCTACCTCTCCTAATTTCATGTCACCTGCAAGTTTGATGAGAATGCTCTCTATTCCTTCATCCAAATCATTGGTACGGATGTTGAATAGCACTAGGCCCAAGACAGAACCCTGTGGCACCCCACTGGCTACTTCCCTCCAGGATGAAGAAGATCCATTGGCGAGCATCCTTTGGGTTCCGTTGATCAACCTGTTACAAATCCAGAATTTAAACCTATGTATGGAAATTATTTCCTGCAAATAGAGCATCCATTGTTAAGATAATTGTCATGTGTAATGTGTCATATGCCCCCCGTGTTGGTTGTCTGTAAAATGAATGGTGATTGCATTGTACTGCAGCTCCCTGGAGCCCTAGCCAGCACGACCAATGATGAGGAATAATGCATGCTAAAGTTCAATAGTATTTGGAGAGCCATGCAATTCTCACGCTGATCTCTACCTATACATTAGGACATGACACTTTTGTGCAAATCTATCTGTGTGTGTTTGCTTGCTTTGTTGAGGCATAAGTGCACCAAAGGCATCAGTATTCTCTTCCTCCATCCCTTCTACAGTTCTTCCACTTTATGAAGCTCTGCTTTGTAATAACATTTATGAGAATAGTAAGGACTCTTTGAAAGCGGTGCTTTGTCTTGCTGTGTAAAGTTGCTGCTGGCTGGTAGATTCTGGGAGCTATCATCCAACATTTCCAAGCTCCGTTAATAACAAAGTTACAAATAAAGTTGCACTACATCTATAGGCTATAGAAGGAAGATGGATATCAAGCCATGTGGAATACCGTAAATGAGCCACACTGTTTCAAATGTGGGAAAAACCATTTGTTGTGATAGTCAGGCAGAAAGATGAGAAGTCTTTAAAAGCATTTTTTTTACACTTCATAAGTATTAAACAGGTTTCATATTCTTCCCCTTTCTGAGAAGCCTGGAAAACTATGTTGCACTTCTTGGTATGCAGAAGTCCTCAGGGAGCTGAAATGGGAAGGAGCATAGATGGTGGAAAACTCAACATATCCAAGAAAACATGATATACAGGACACCTTTATCCTTTTAAAGTAGCAATACATTCAGTGAAGAAAGCCTTACATGCATACATTGCATCTGCAAACCATTCAGCTGAACTATTCAGTGTAGTGAGAGTCTAAATCAGGCACCTTTTCCTCGGACCTTCTGAAGTTCACTGTGATGCTCTTAATGGTCATTTCACTGATAAAATCTCTTGGATAAGAGCCCAGTTAGATGCTGTCATTATTGCAGAAGCTGACAATAGGTTGTCCCACAAGTAGGATTACATTGGACCACTTTTAGCTGATGAGTACCACAGATGTGGATAAGCTGCCATGAGGAATAAGGATGACAACCTGTCCTCTTGATCCCTATCCTCCTTGGCTGGTCATCCAGTGTGGAGATGCAGTTAGATCTCAGCTATGACATATTGTTAATTCATTTCTCAGGAAAGCAAGTTTTCCATCTTGTTTAAAAGAAGCAGTAGTATGACCACTTCTAAAATAGCCCTCCCTGGACTGTATTGACCAGTATTAAATCTTCCTTTTTTGGGTCAGGTGATTGAGAGGGCAGTTGCCATCCAACTCTAGGCAATCTTGGATGATACAAGTTTTCTTGAGCCATTTCAAACTGGCTTTAAAGCAGGATAGAGAGCTGAGATTGCAAAGGTCACCTTAGTAAATGATCTTCACCTGAGAGTGAAGATCATGGGAGATGGGAGAGTGTCTCCCTTCTGGTGATTTTGCATCTCTCCACAGTGTTTGATACTGTTGTCCATTCTACCATCCTGGCATGCCTAGGGGTTTGGGAATTGGGGCCACTGTGCTTCAGTGGTTTCAGTCCTATCTCTCAGGTATGTTCCAGATGGTGGTGCTTGGAGATAGCTGCTCCTCCAAAAGGGAGCTCCTATATGGCATACCACAAGGTATCATCCTATTCCCAATGCTCTTTAACATCTACATGAAATTGCTGGGAGAGATCATCTGGAAGCATGGGGCAGGATGCTGTCAGTGCCCAACTACTCTTCCTCTTAGCTTCAAAGATAGCATCAGCTATGAATAGTGTGTCTCCTCTGAATGAATTGCTGGAGGAGGTAATGTGCTAGATGAGGGAAAACAAACTGAAACTGAATCCAGACAAGTCAGAGGTGCTTATTGTCACAGTTCCTATCCTGGTGTTGGAGATCTGTTGACTGGTCCCCCTGAAAGACTGTGTTCACAGGTTATGGGTGCTCCAAACGACAGCCCAGATAGATCGGATAGCTAGGAGTGCTTACTATCAGCTTCAGCTATTACGCTGGCTGCATCTCTTCCTAGAGTTAGAAGACCAAGATGGTAGTGCACATTGTACAGTGCACATAGCTTCAAGGCTGGACTTCTACAATGTGCTGTACATTGAACTACCTTGATACCAAGCTCAGAAACTTAAATTAGTTCAAAACATGTCAGCCAGATCAGCTACTGGTACATCTAGGAGTGATCATACTACACATTTAATATTACAATATTAAAATCACTCCAATGGCTGCCAATTAATTTCTGGACAAAGTAGAAAGTATTGATTGTTATCTTTAAAGCCCTACGGAATTCGGATACAAACCTCCTATAGGACTGCCTTCCCTCCTATAATCTGCCCTGTATACTCATGTCCTCTGGGGGACATTTACTTCAATCAGCCAGGACTAGGCTGACAACTGTTGTTCAAAGGACTTTTTCTTCAGCTGCCCCCAAACTGTGGAATGACCTGCCGTACGAGGTTTGACAGCTGGGTACACTGTCTTAGTTTAAAACAATATTAAGGACTAATCTTTTCCAGCAGGCCTATCCAGATGATTTTTAAATTTTGAGTTTTTAAATTATAAATTGTTTTGATATGTATGCTGTTTTAACTGATATGATGCTCTTTTACCTGGTCATATATTTTAATTGGTGTTCTGTGTTTTCAGCTGGTATCCATCTGTTGTTCCCTGCCTCAGTCCATAGGAAGAGGTGGGCAAGAGTTTGCTATTGCTGTTGTTGTTGTTGTTGTTGTTGTTGTTGTTGTTGTTGTTACTGGAGTGGCTAGGAATCACTGGCAGGTATTTTTATTCCCCCTGAGCTACAATTCCTGGGATTTTCAGTAGGAACTCATAGCCAATAAATCTAATGTAAGTTCCTATGTATACTAATCTTGCTATCTGAACAAGTCTGATCTTTCCTGATGGTTTTGTATAACCAAGTCCCTTTTGTCCCCACTTGATCATAAAGCAATGAGCGTATATTTATTTATCCATTATTGCCCCTCTTCTCTTATTTCTCATCTTAATGGGCAGCTGCTACTACTGCAAACCCTAACTCAGAACGCTTGTATCAAAACCAGTATAAGGAACCATTTCAGTCTACAAAAGATGTTCTTCCCTGCTGCTTCCACACACTAAGCAGGAAAGGGAAGTGCAGTACCACGAGACATCATAATACTTCTTTTGTGTGCCTTTTCAGAACTTCCTGGCTAGGGAAATTCTGGGATTGGTGGTACAAAAAAAGTAATTTCCTTAAGCTCTGTTTATGGTGTATTTGGCCTGGTTGGCACCCCAATAAGGTTGCTGGATGAAATTCAGGAGAGAGTTCCAGTACTTTTAATATTTGTGTGGAAAAGGGAATTTCAATAGATGTTGCTTATCACACAAGCTGCATCTGCTGAAATTCCGACTTTACACAACCGTTAAAGGTATTGAACCCCTCTGAGTGCTGCATCTGAAGCTTTCCCAAAATGTGCCTAGCCTTTAGAGATACACCTGTAAACCTGGTTAGATTTGCCATATGTGCTTTGAAATACTATGAGCATGAGAGAAATGGTAGAAGCAGTGTTTGCCTCAATCTTGAATTAGTTGCCTTGTTCTTGAAGTGTCACTCTGGATATATGTTATTCCTCTCCTCCTTTCATCAAGGTGCATCTCAGTACTAGTGCCAGCTAGACCTTTACAAGGACTGAACCACTGGATGAGGGCTCATGCATGTAGCTTATCTCTTCTTACAGTTCCTTAAGCTAAGCACATTTTTAAAAAGATGGTGGGGATCATGGTCAGCTGTTGCTAATGTAGAAAAGATACTACAGATTAAATAGTATGTGGAAGTCTTTTCTTGCTTTCCCTGTCCTGCAGCAGAAGCAGGAAAGACCAACCAAGTGGATGAAACCATAAACCAGGAAACCTCCTTGAATTCCTTCCCATGCCTCTTTTTTCAGCATATCCTTACCCTCCCGAGGCACGCTTATGTGCCTCTACCCACGTGCTTGCCCTTCTTCTCTTTAGACCAGGCAGAGAAGGCATGTGCCCTTCATGTGTTGCAGTTCCCATCATTCCTCACCATCAGCTGTGCTGGCTAGGACTGAGGAGAATTATAGCTTGACAACATCTGAAGGGTACCTTCTCTGGGTGGTGCGGCACAGAAGTTTGGTCAAAGAAGGAGCAACCACCTTATTCTGTCTTTCACTTATCTTCTCTATCTCAGTGGCATGGTGGTGGGAATTGGGTACACTGAGTTCCTGAACAAAATGATGAGAAAAAGCATTGCATGGCAACTTTTCAATGATCTGCTTTTTCAACCCTTCTCAATTCAACCATAACCCATGTGTTAGATGTGTGGTCCTTGAGCACACATTGAATGTATGGGTTTTCGTTGCAACTGAAAAGGGTCAAAAGAGTGGATTGGTGAAAAGTAGATCATTGAAAACTCTGTGCGTGTGTGTGTGTGTGTGTGTGTGTGTGTGTGTTCTCCCCATCATGCCACTTCCCTAGGCCCAGCTTTTTCTGCTGTGCTGTTCAAAGAGGGGCAAGGTGTGAGCAGGTATAGCAGGAAGGTAAGTAAATCATGGTCTCCTGTGCACTGCAGGGCCCACCAAGCCTATTTCTGGGTCTCAGGTGTTTGGGTTTTTTTAATTGAAATCGTGATTTGCCGCTGAAATGGGGTGGCAAACTGTTGAATAGGCTGTCATCAATAGGAAAAGGAAAAGTATTGACTATGGTATCGACTGTTTCATTGACTGTACTCAGTGGGATGATCAATATTATAGCCACTATTATTTTTAATAGTCAGTGTCACAGCTGCAATCCTATTAAATCCAATTTAACTACATTTAAGATTTATATGTAAATATAAAATTGATTAATAATTAATTAAATATGGGTGAAAGTGTTTTATTGGTTAAAAATGAGTGGGAGAAAATTTTATGCATTAATAAAGAAATTAAATATTTCCAAATACTATTTATCCAAGTATGAGTCAGAGGGGGAGCTTTATTTGTTAATAATGGAACTTAAATATAACCAATCAAAATGAAATAAAATATAAATATTAAAATAATATATTTTAATCTGTTTTAGGCATTTTTCATTTTCAAAATCTGCGAACTCTGCTCCTTCCCCTTAAGCCACACCTCTTGGATATGAAACCCTTAGGCACGTGTCCAGTCTTAAGAAGTGGTTCCTAGACCCATGGAAGTTGCCCACCCCTGTGGCATCCCCTGGTAGTACTTCGAAACAGTGAGAGTAGTAAATGGCCAGAAGCAGCTACAACCTTTGCCTGTTACTTGCTGCTATGGATCAGAATAACTTCTCTGTTTTTATGCTTGTGCAACTCCTGCTGTCCCAGAGGCTACACTTTCGTGGTACCAGTGGACAGGCATATCTGGAACACATTCGCACAAGTGGCTCTCCCACTTGCGCAGGGTTCACAAGTAGTTGTGGTTTCCCCAGGTGGTCATCTCAAGTAGGATATGTCCCCACCCAGTGTAGGCCCCGCCCAGTGTAGGCTCTACTGGCTTGAGGTTCCTATAATGCAACAACTTGTACAATGAGGCAACATAGCACAACTATGCAAGTCTATTTTTACACCACAAAACTACGAACAAGATCTCAATAAAAGTTTGGAGACTGGAACAGCCATTGTTGAGCTGAATCTCCATGGCTGTAGTCCAGAGCTTGAACAAGTTACTTTATGGATTGTATCTCCCAGAATCTTGCAGCTGAATTGTTGTCTAAAAAGAGAAAAATCCCTTCCCAAGCTTGATGTCTTAGAAGATATTTGAGACCCTATTGGATATTGGATATTGAGACCCTGTTGAGATATTTGGCAACAGATCTTTGAGACCCTATCCAGCTGAAACCAACAGTCTCCATCACAGATGATGATGCAAAAAGAATCTAAAAGGGATGTGTGTGTGTGTGTGTGTGTGTGTGTGTGTGTGTGTGGTAAAGCTGTAGGGAGGCAGCAATCTAGAAAAGTAGCCCTGTCCAGCCTGTGTTTTACTAGTTTCTTTGCAAGAATGTCATGGGGAACTGTCAAAGGCCTTACTGAAATCAACATATGCCTTGTCCACAGCATTCCCTTCATTTATCAAGCGTGTAACCCTATCATAAAAAGAGGTAAGATTAGTCTGGCATGACTTATTTCTGAGAAATCCACATTGACTTTTAGTGATGATGGCATTGCTTTCTAAACCCAGTGAGTTTCCATGGCCAAGTGCGGAAGTGAACCCTGGTCTCCAGGATCTTAGTCCAATGCTCAAATCACTACACCATTCTGGCTCTCTAAACAGTTTATTAAAATAATTGAAAGATGCCTTTGAATGTCAAGGCTAGGGTAAAATGACTTCCTAGAATTCTTAGGCTGTTCAAAGCAGTCATGCATTTTATTTGCTAAAATAACCAATAAGACAACCAAAACAAAACATTATGACTACAGGATGAAAAGCTACAGATGTATTCTTCCTTGTAAAGTTGTACTGTTGCTTGTGCGCTTTTGAGGTCCCCCCACCCTCATGTCTATATTCCACTCATATTCTTATATCATCAGTTTGATTGTATGAATTGGGGGGAAATGGGAGGTACAGTTTATATAGGTTTTAAGTTGGTCCTGACCCCGTTTTGGGAAGCAAGGAGCTGGAGTTCAATAATCATGAACATCAGAGAGTCTACACTGTTCAAGATCAGTTTCTATAGCAATGATCCCTTCCATTTCCTGTTGATCATCAGCTTCAAAGGTCTTCAGAAGCATCGGTAAGCTCAAACTTGTTTCCCCTTCCCCAGACGATAACATACACTTTCATATCCTGTTGTGTGTAGGCTGGTGCTGGTGTGCTTAAAATCATACCTGGAATGATTCTTTGAGAAGAGAATCATTCCTTTTGTCAGGCAGTTTGTCCCCTGATTTCCTGCACCCCTACGCAAGGTACCAAGCAAGCTGATGACTCCAGAAAAGGCATGAATAAGGAGCTATCCACCATTCACACATACTGCAATTATACTGGAACATGATCTTTTCAGTAGAGTGGAGGGGCTAGGCAGTAAAACCCTTACTCCTCTACAGCAGAAACATTCTGATATGCTGTTAAGGCTGTTCAGTTGGTTGGGCTTGAGCTTCTGGCCTTGAATGCCTTGCTGTTACTGCCCTTATGCTGTGTTCTCTTTCAATAGCCTGTCCCTACCCAGTGCCATCCAGCATGGTCATTCTGATTGAGGATGATGGGATGATGGGATTTTTAGTCCAATACGTTTGGAGAACACCAGATTGGGGATGGCCATTTTATTGGTGGTTTTCTGAGACCTGCGCTTGTTTAACCTTTTTGAAAGGCTGCTTTGAAGACATACGGGAAACAAAGCAGTCTATGAATATTATTAAATGAATACGTTCTAATGTCTGATTAGGCTTGCAGTCCTCTGGACTCTTACTTGGAACTAAGCCTGGTTAAATTCATTGGAACTTCTGGCTAGACATTAATAAGATTCTACTCTTAGGCTATAAACTTATGCACATTTACTTGGGAGTAAATCTCATAGACTTTAGAGGGACAAACGTCTTAGTGAACATGCATAGATTGTGTGCAGCCATGCATAATTCAAGTGAAACACATGGTCTCCAGCCCCTTCTTACAACGTCATCAGTTCCCACCTGCCTGGACAACTTTAGCTACGGCAATGACGACTGAATAGACAAAGCTTTTCCACTTGTCTGGTATCTGTGTGCACAGAGAGGAAAAAACACAGAGACTCTCCCTTCCCTGGGAGAATTGCCATGCGGATGTTAAACAGCAGCAATGGGAACAGACGAAGAAGAGAGAGAGTTCAGCAAAAGCTCAAATTAAGTGAAATGGAGCAAAATGAAACCTATCTAGTATCATTTTAATCCAGCGTTCCAGCAGCTGCCTTGGCTAATTATTCTCTAGCCAGTGTCAGTGAAATATCAGCAGGCAAGTGTAGTCTCTGGGGAATTTTACAGAAGACAGAACTCAAAAGATTCTGCCAGCTTTCTCGTCTTCCCTTTGCCTTAATTTTCTCCCCACTGAAAACTTTTTTTAATGGGTTAATAGTATGTGTGCACAGTGCATTTAGGACCACAGTTCACAATAATGCCAGCTGTTCAAAATATGAATTGCCATGCTAGACTGAATCAGATTTAAAGGAAGTGAACCAGTTTTTGCATTAAAACTGGAAAGTTAAACCTATCTCTTTTTGTTTAGTGGTTTTGGAAAAAACACCCCAAAACAGTTCAAGCTGGTCTGATTTCTGATAACATATTTAGCCAACCTAATCTAGGATCCCAGCTTCAACTGCAGTCTACCTTTCAGACAACAGCTAGTAGTCTGTTAGTTAATCCTAACTAGAGTAGATCGCTTCAATCAATTGCTGAATAATGAATCAACACATAGGTAAATTCCATTGATTTAATGGGTTTGCTCTTGTCAGGACTAACAACAGGATTTAAGCCAATGTGCAAAACACAAATCAGATTGATCTTTTGAGATTTGCATCAGGGCACTTATTTTTCCTATTGTTCTGTCAGATGCGTAGGGACAGGGGGGTGATGGGGGCAATTCGCCCCTGGCGGCAATGTTTTTGGGTTGTCCTGGCTCATGGCCACGCTCCCGCATGCCATGGCCACACCCTCACACATCACGGCCATGCCCCCGTGTGCCGTGGCCATGTTGCTGTGCACCGTGGCCATGCCCCCTGCACCGTGGCCATACCCCCACACTGCAACCCCTCCCCCTCCCACCCCCTCCTGCCCTCCCTCTACACACTCCATGCTCCACCGCTGTGTTCTGTGTTGACTGAGAGAGTCTGAGAGCTGCAGATGAAAAAAACTATTAAGAAATACAACACACATGGCAACCTTTCCATCTATTGCAATAGGTAGTAAATTAATTGCAAGTACTGTTTCTTGCTCTAGATGCATACACAGCCTGGATTGTTACTTTTTGGAGCCCAGCTCCCACAATTCTACACCTGCCTTTGCAGTATGCATTCTGACTATGGGATTCTGGGAGATATGGCCCTAAAAGGTAACTTTGCCAGGCTCTCATAATTTTACTTGCTGTGCAAGAGGATCTGCAGCAGCTTCCCCACATATTCTTGGACTAGAAAAACCCATCAGCCTCAACCGGTATTGCTGATAGTGAGGGTGATGGGAGTTGTAGTAAAAAAAAAAAGCACATTTGGAGGGTGCCAGGTTACAGGAAGCTGACTCCTGGCATTTCTCAATCATGTGTAGCCTCCTTAAGTTCAGAGGGAACTTCTTTTTCCTGTTCAAGCATAATTTGGATTTGCCCTGTGATGACTGACTGATGCATCATGCTCAGAGCACGACTGTATACTCCATTCATTTTCCAGCATATGTGTCAATTGTGAAGCCATTTGCTTCCCTACAAGCAGATTTCAAAGTATATAAAAAAGTGAAAGTAGCAACATAAAAAACCATGTAAACATTTGAGAAGATAGCAATAGATACTCCAGCAAGGGGTGGGAGAGTTAATCTACACCTGTTGTGAAAATCTGCTGTATTTCCAGGGTGTCAAATTTAAAACATATTTAAATCATATAAGAAAAAGAGAAAAGATAAAATCACATCACATTAATTTCAAATATCTTCCACCCCATGATTTCACAGTTAAAGTGTGCCTGAATAGAAAAATCTTTGCTCTCCAGAAAAAAGAGAGCAGAGAGAGGACCACTGGAGTTTCCACTGAAGAACTTTCCACAGCTTTGGAGCACGCGCTGAGAGGCTCTCTTCTGTGTCCTCCCCAAATGTGCCTGTGGTGGTGGTGGGGCTGACAGAAAACTGTCCTGTGAAGATCTTAAAATCTGATTATGCTTGTATACTGTCTTCTGATATTTGTTTGTGTCTCTTTCTCCAGGTATTTATTTACTATCTCTCTCTCATATATGTATGTATATGTGTGTGTGTGTGTGTGTGTATGTATATTATATATGTATATGTATATATGTATATTATATATATGTGTATGTGTGTTTTTCACACACACACACACACACACACACACACACATATATAATTTATATCCCGCTTTCATTCCATATGGGACCCAAAGTGGCTTATACTGTATGTTAAAATAAAATATCTAAAACAGTCTGAATAAAATTTTTTAAAAAGCATTAAACAATAATCCACTTACAAACATTAATTTAGAACAGTTAAACCATATTAAAACCTATATTAAAATATTAGAAACCAGCATATTAAAAACCAGCACACCTATTGCACTGCCCTGTTTTGCCTGTTAGCACAAAGAGAGCAGAGAGAAAGCCGACTGATTTTCTCTCCGAAGAGAATTCCATAGCCTTGAAGTGGCTGCTGAGAAGGCTCTCTCCTGAGTCCTCACCAGATGTACCTGTGATTGTAGTGAGACCAAGAGAAAACCCTCCCTCCCTCAAAGATCTTAAAACTCGGATAGGCTCGTCTGCTGCCTCCAGATGTGAAGAAAGGGCCTCATGTTCTTTTGTTGGTGAATTGTACTCATATACCTTATGAACTTCTGGGTGACAGAGAGAAAAAGAGACTTGGAGGAGACTGATTATGTTCTTACTGGAGTCCAACTGGTAGATGAGTATCACTGATTTCTCAGAAGAGTGGCCCCAGACATACAGGGCAGGAATAACTTACCCACTGTGAAAATTTGGATGCACCACTTTGAAGTATTCCATTTGACTCTTCCCCTCCTCCCCCCGCTCCACATCCAACCTTTTAATCCTCTTCCTCTAATCTTCTTTCCTCCTCCTCCTATCTCTCCAGTCACATCCAAATCCACTGAAGCATTGCTTAGAACTTGGCTCCTTCCTTCACTCTCTTTGCTAGTCAAGATTCCTGGGCTTCAGGCGGTGATCTCACAGCTTGGTGTGCCTTCTTTGTCTTTCAGGAAGTATTGGAAGATGGCATCCAAGTCTCCCTAGGTGTTCTGTTTCTTCCCTGTGTTCCTGGACTCTTGGCTAATATTCTTTTTGGAGAACACCCAGACTATTAACATGCAGGAGGGGAGGGGCAACAAAGGAAATACTCATTTGCTATTGTCTCAGTGGTAGGGATAGAATATGGATGCCAAGGGTCCCTGGGACACTACACAATTCTAGCACTGATCCCACTTTAACTTTTGTGATTGCATCCTGTGGAATCTTGGGATTGGTAGTTCTGTGAGGTAGTTAGAGTTCTTTGCCAGAGAGTTCCAGGACCTCCCCTAACCACAAATCCCATGATTCTGTGGGATGCAACTACAGCAGTTAAAGTTGTATCACACTACAGTAGCCTCTCCATTTTTGCAAGAGTTCATGGCAGAGAACCCTCATGAAAGTGGAAAAGCTACAACTATCTCCCACCCACCCCAATCCTGCTCCCATTCCATTCTGGGGCTCTCCCCTCCCAATCCCTTGTCTTTTGTGCACCAGGGCCAGAGGAAAGAGAATGGAAGGAGGGAGCCCTGGAGAGGAGAAAGAAGGCCCACACACATGCCTCCCCACCATTCCCTTGCCTTTTGCCCCAGCATGAGTTCTCAGTGCCAGGGCCAGAGACCAGAAATAGGACTGGGGAGCTCCAGAAGACAGAAGGAAGACACATACATGTCTTCTCCCCTCTCAATTTCTCTGTCTTTTGCCTTGGCGCAAGTTCTCAGTGCCAGGGCCAGATGCAAGGGAATGGGACTGGGGAACTCTGAATGAGAGAAGAAAGATGCACGTGTGCTCCCCCCCATTCCCCAGTCCCTTGCCTTTTGCCCAGGCACTTGCCTTCCTTCTCCATGTCTGGCATAGAGGAGGACAATGCTGGTGGGGGAGGCACAAACATTCCTCATGAATAATCACATTTGCAAAGATCAAACTCACAAATGTGGAGGGAGCACGATATACTTGTGAAAGTAGCTTTTCCTTGGCTGGGAGTGAGCAGAGGCAGACTGAACTGTTATGGTGTTTTCGTTGTGCTAAGGAAGGGAAGAGATTCAGGCCATGGTCCCATCAACAAACAAGGAACATGGGTGTTGTGGGGAATTGCATATAGGTGGTAGCTTCCTCATAAGGTGCCCAGTTCATGAGCAGTAGCATCTCACTTTCTGCCTTCCGCAGAAAACCGTGCAATAGTGTGTGATCTATGTGGAGTGTGCTTGCTTCTTGCATACCTTATTAACAAATGGAATTATGCTTCCAAAAAACCTATGGGAATACAATGGTACAATGATTTTCATTGAGGAGTAATTTGAGGCAAGTGTTTCCTTGTATGAAAATTAGAAGGTGAGAATAATCATTTACCCCTTTTATGACTTCAATAATAAATGTGTCAGCTAGTGTTGTGCTGTTTTTCCTTTCCTGTGATATAGCCAATCAGAACTGGTCCTACCCTCAGGCAAAATGAGCCAGTTGCCTCAGGCTGCATGCTTTGGGGCTTGATAGCAGGGTGTCAGAGCAAACAACTGCATGCCAGACTTGCCCTATGCTTCCTAAAATAACCAGTTCCCTCCAGGTGCAGTGGATGTTTCTCTCCCATTGCCACTATTGAAAAAAATTTCAGCTGCCAATCCAGTTGACTTTGGTAGATGGAACAGGAGGGTCACTGTCTTTTATTTTGCTCCAGGTAGGGGTGGCCCTAAATAATCAACCAAAAAGCAATGATGTGTAAATGAAAAAGGGAAATCTTGACAGTGTCCTTAAACTTAAATCATGATTTAGCTACTTTGCATAAAATGGATGTAGACTTTGGAAGCAACATGTTACAGACAATTTGCTTTTTCCAATAAAGGGCGTATATATGTTACATTACAGTTATCAGACAATGAGGGATATCTTTACTGATTGTGTAATGCAACTAACTTTTAGTTACTGTTTGTAGTTATGCAGATGTGACCTCACTAAAAGAAGAAAGAACAGCACATGGTTGAAGTGGTGCTTGTACTGTTCCTTGAGATACTGTTGCGGGTTCTACTGTGGATGCTGAGGTGAAGAGACTGTGTTTTTATAATCTGTAGCATGGGCCAGTGGCTTGTAGCATGCTGTGTGCAGATTTGTGTTTCCATATCTCAGGGCCTGGCTTGGAGTTTCAGGGCCTAGTTCATTCGCTTTGGTCCTCAAGGTACACAACAGCACTGTTTTCAAAAATATGTGTATATGGTATGGGTATCTCACTTGTGAGGCTTGTTTTTTTTTTTATTTGAATGGCACACTTTATAGCGTTTATGCAAGACTTTGATGCGTTGTAATATATTTTGCTGCAGTACTTCATGCATACTTTGATGTTTACTACATGATGCTTAATGACATGATGAAGTTGTGTCCTAAGGTCTCATGTTTGTGCCCTATAATCTCAGGGTCTGGAATAGTGACAGTGACATTGGCAATCCTAATGGCAGATTTCATTTTTTTTTAACACAATGCATCCAATTACTTTTGAAAAACTTGACAACAGAGTTAGTTTTTAAAGATTGTAATAGAAATTCTTTCTTGGGGTATTAGAACTACAATAATATTTTACTTCTTGAAAAATAACTTCGCAAGCTCTAAATGAGGTGTGGACAAAGTTCTACCCATGAATTGAATATGGCCCCCAGGGCCTTTTTTGTGGCCCCTGAGGCCCACTGGGGGTAAATATCTTTTTTTTAAAAAATGCATTTCCTCTGAAATGCCCAAAAATGATCTTTAGCACAGGGGCAGGGCATTTCCACCATGTTTGGAGCTCTCCTGAACCCCTGAAGGGGTCAAAACAAAATTTGCAAATTTTTTCAGAATGTTTGCCTCAAAATACCCAAAATGTCTCTAGGGGTATTTGTGGCCAATTTTTAAGAAAATTTTTGTGGGAGCAGGTGCTGTGAGTGGCAGCCCCTGAGGATCCCTAGAGGCCTCTTAGTCTTCCACACTTGCCTACTTTTCTCTAAATGGGTGCAAATATGCTTTTAATGATTCAGTCCCCTTTAGAAAAGGGGCAGACAACTCCCCTTACTGGACCTGAGAAGTAGGCACTAACCCCACCTCCCTCCACACCTTAATTTTGTTAAAATATTTGAAACAGTGGGGCATCATTTCATCAGATTTTTCTGTCTCCCCAGGTGATTTAGGCCAAGTAGGGTCCTTTTTTTGAATCTGTTAGTGACTGGAAGATATGAAGAGAAACCTCCCCACAGTGTTGGGATTGGCAACCTTTCCATGCTTAATTATTTGGTTAGTTAGTTTGCATGTTTATTGTAGGCAGAGAGGGGATTGCCTACAGTAAACTTCCTATTGTTTGGTCAACACCCACTTCCCCTTGTTCCTACTCTTCCTCTTTTGTTTTTCTGCTTTCCTGCAAACATGTGGTCTCTGATCCACTAGCAAGCATGCTTCCCTGTAAGCATGTGACTGCTTAATTTCTTCTTATCTTTCTTCAACAATTTGAACCTGTGAAAACTATGCACAAGATTATGTGAGTAAATCCTTTTTACATACTTTTGACCAAACTGTTTGTGTCTATTTTGAGCTGGATTAAGTGTATCTGGGGTGGAGTGATAGAATTGGGACTGATAATCTGTTCAACTTTCGTTTATACATTTACTAAATGCTCTGCTGGTTGAGAGACCTACCAATCTCTCAATTTTAATATTTCCCAACACACAGTACAGCTGCATTCCACAGCTCCTAGACAGAATGCTGGGGCTTTACAATTAAAACAAAAACAAAACAAAAACAAAAACCCGAGAGGCATGAGGCACTTGCAGTTTGAGGGAGGAACTTCACAGGGGCCACTATGGATTGCATGGGACTTGTTTG
This sequence comes from Cyclura pinguis, assembly GCA_030412105.1. Taxonomy (NCBI): domain Eukaryota; kingdom Metazoa; phylum Chordata; class Lepidosauria; order Squamata; family Iguanidae; genus Cyclura; species Cyclura pinguis. The sequence continues at coordinate 58,355,726 of CM059602.1, forward strand.
CCCACCCCTGCTTTTCTGTTGTTGCTCTTGTTGTTGTGTTCATTTCTATTCTGCCTTTTTTTAAAAAAAAAAATAATGGGACTCAAGGAGGTTTACAGACTTTGAAAACCAATATAGATTAAAACCCATACACAAATATTGCAGTATGTTTGTGTGTATGTGTTGTTTAAAAACAATCAAACAATTTATAGAATTTAAAATACCCTAAATACCCTAAAGGCACCAGATCCTATCTGATCTTGGAACCTAAGCCGGGTCAGTGCTGGTTAGTACTTGGATGGGAGATTGCCAACAAACACCACGTGCTGTAGGCTATCTTTCAGAGGAAGGAACTGGCAGAGCTACCTTAGAGTATTCCTTGCTATGAAATCATGGGGTCACCATAATTCAACAGGTGAGTTGAAGGGACATAAACAAACAGAGCTTAAAATAATGTAAAATTTATTAAAAGGCAGAAAATTTTAAAAAATAAGCATGAATCAACAAAAAGCACACTATTAATTATGGAGCAGTGGTGTGTGTGTAAATTGGTGTCTTATACTTTTAATCTTTATTGAAATTATGTTTTAAGTTTCAAGCTGTTTTTAATCATATTTGTAAAATAACATTGTTATTTCTTTTTTAAAATTTTGTAAATTAAAGTTTTTGCTTGATCCTTTTTCAAAGTATTGTAAAACTCTTTGAATCTCATCATACAGGAAAGATGGAATATAAATTCAATAACTAACTAACTAAATAAAAGCTCATCACAGTCAATTCCTTAAAGCCCAACGGAATAGGAAAGTTTTCACTTTTGGGAAGAAGGAGAACAGAGAGGGGGTGATCCTGGAAAGCAATGGATCAATACTTCTGGCGTAGCAAGAGCATTCCATCTGCATGATTCAAAGTGGGCACGGAAAGTCCATCATCTCTGAGAGAAACAATGTATGTAGTGGCTGGAGCATTCAGTTACAATTGGACAGGTGAAATGTTCCAAGTCCATACGGCCCCAAGAGTCAGTGAGCAGCTTTAGGCCATTTGCTGCTTCATCCTAATCTACTTCATGGAACTTTCTTGAAGATAATTTGACAGGAGAAGGAGTTCATGCATGTGTGCTGCCCTGTGGATCGAGGAGAAAGGATAGAATCAAAATCTGACAAAACGTCTTTCTGGCACCACTGTATCTGATGCTGATGTTGTAAGGGTGGCTTGGGAGCAAGATATTACTCAGCGATCAGAAGAGGAAGGAGGTAGTAATCACCCACAGTGGTGCCAGAAAGCCCTGTGGGTGACTACTACCTCCTTCCACTTCTGATCTCTGAGTAATATCTTGCTCCCAAGCCACCCTGACAACATCACCATCAGATACAGTGTCGGTGTCTGCTGGGGATGCAGTGTTTTCATTCAGTGCCGGTCGCTCAGCTCCATTGTGTAGGTGGTCTGCTCTTCCAGCCAGCCCACCAGTTGATTTCTTGGAGCACTAATCAAAAGGGGATGCTTTTCTTCACACAAAGATTTGTGTGAGGTAGCCTCTGACTCCCCTCTCCTCCCCACTTTTAAGGAGCTTAAAATCTTTAGTAGCTCATTGTTGTCATTCTCAGTATCTGAGTCCATTACTCATCAGGGCTCTTTTGTGCTGTTCCCGCAGATCTAGGTGAATTCCCCACTGGTTGTATCATCTGGTATTGCATTTCCTAACTCACAGCCTAGATTTAATTACAGCCAGTGCTGCAGGAGATGAAACGTCTAAGAGACAAAGCAGTGCTAAAAGACACAAGAGCATCCTGGGTCTGCTGCTCCTTCTGTTGCCGACACGGCTGCTTTGAGTTGGCAGGAAACATGACAAGGCGCTTTTGTACCTTGAAAACCAGAGGTGGTGTGGCTAAGGCAAAACCATCATCATCATCATTGTTGTTGTCATTGTTGTCATTATTGTGATTGTGATGTTGATACTTCTTTGGCTAGAAAATTGGATGAGTAATAATTCCCAGGGGATTAGCTTTGTTAACTCTTTTGCAGCAGAACCAGAGAATTTTGTAAGATTGTCCACAGCCTTCCACAGCCTGGTGCCCTCCAGATGTTTTAGATTACAGTTCACATCAGCCCAAGCTAATGGGCTAACAGTTAATGGCAAACTTATGGAAACTGACATTCAAAACATCTGCAGGGTGCCTTTTGGGGAAGGCTACCCTAAGAACTAAACAAATGTGTCATGGAATAAACCTTTGCAGACCAAAGTCCACTACTTCAGATGCAAGAAGTATTGTCCTAGATTGGTAGTTATATACACACATGGTTAGTGGGTAAAAATGTGGACAGCTATAAATGGTGAGACCACAGGAAAATGAAATGCATGAGCAGAGACTAGACAGCTGTGCAGAGAGCTCACAGTGACACTGCACATTGGGCTGAAGCAGATATTGGAGATTGTGGTGTAGTGGTTAAGGCATTGAGCTAATGAAATCCAGCTTCCTATCTCTACTTAGCTATGAAGCCCGTTGGATAACCTTGGGCCAGTTACAACTGCAGCCCAATCTTATACTCGTCTGCAGTAAGAAGGGAATCCCACTAAGTTCAGTATCAATGAAAACAAGATTATACCATTAGTTCAATCTACATCAAAAGGTTGTTGTGAGTGTAAAATGGGAATGTGGGGAAGGGCATATATGGAGCCCTGAACTCTTTGGAAGATGACAATAGAATACATATTTTGATGTGCAGCCAAGTCAATTCATTGTATCAACTACAGTGGTGGAAGAAGAATATGATAGAAATGCTTTTATTCTCAGAGGTGTGTTCTGTGTTTCATGCAGGTAACACAAAATGAATGTTTTTCAATATTCTCCTTTCTGTATAGCTTAGGTGAATTTGTAATTAAGCATGCTATCTTGTTTTGTCAGTCTGCTATCAAATAAAGAGAGTGAACGTATGGAATTAGGTACCCCCCGACAAAGGTCTATAGTAGTAACACTTTGGACAGCACTCCAAATTTAGTAACACTTCTTTAGAACATGTTTGACTAAAATGAGAATAAATTAGCACTTAGTGGCCCAGTTCTATTACTGCTATAATAGACAAATTGGGTGAGATGCATCTAATTTACACCAGAAGGTGTGTGCTTGGTAAGATTGTTTGGGTTTTAATTCATTATTGCTGCTGGTTGATGACCATGGAATACCATTTACTTGTTTGACTTTTCCAATTACAAGGGGATTGGGTAGATGTTGTGTTATTTATATAGGGCTTTTGATGTGCAAACAGATTTTGGAGTATTTTGGCAGGATACAAACCACTGTCTTGCTCATAGATCTTTCCTGCACCTTTTCACCCATGTGAAGGTTTTGAGGATTAAAAAAAAATCTAGCAGAAACAAGGAAGAATATATTTTTCCAACATCCTTAAGGCAATTGCTCTTGAGCAAAAGAACTTCAAAGGGTAAATGTCTGAGTAATCAGGTGGTGGTGATTTGCTGGTGGAAAAAGTCCATTTTCCAAACTCTGCTACCTTGTTGTGGTAAAGGGGGAGTACTTTCTCCCATTTCTATCCTGGCCCTCCCCAGGTGAAAGGAATGGAGGAAAAATGTGCATTCCTGATTCAGATGTTAAGTTAGGAACAGAATGTGAGGAAGTCGCTTCTTTCGTTTCGACTACATCTTCCAAAATCTCACTCGTCATGCTGGCTTGGGAATTCTGGTAGTCCAAAAACCAACTTTTCCAGGCTTTGGTTAAGAGCCCAGTCCTGGGCCATGTAATGGAAACAGAGAGCCTTTGGATCTGTCAGATTCAGAGCCACACCACTAATTTAGACCCTACCGCTCAGAAGGGAGAAATGCCAATGAGTTTCCCATACCCACAGAACTTTCAGTAGGTATACCAGGGTCTCTGTCAGAAACATGTCATACCAGCAGTGGAGTGCCTTTCTGCCAGTGGAAGATCCTTCTCCCTGGTTGGTTATAAATGAAAACACTTCCGAGTGAGGGATTACGATTGTTGTGACTAAAATGAAACTATTGAATTACAATTGATCAAGAGGTTTTATCACAAGGGAGTTCAATTGGTCTTTATCACATATTATGTGTTACTTTAGGAATGCCAGGATATCTATGTTATCACCCACACTGTTTTATACTTGGTCTATGTTAAGCTTTAACATAATTGTCACTGCACGTATTTGACACATTTTGTTTCCCTCAAACTTAGTTGCTGACATTTCTCCTCAATTTCTTGTGTGGTGTGTGTGTGTACATGACTGTTCTCATGCTAAATGTACACACACATACACACACCAGCACCTTAGAACATTTCTTACTTATAATGAAGTGAACTGTATTCCACAATAATTTGTGCCATAAATGCCTTTGTTAATCTTTCATTTGCAACAGGACTTTTGTTATTTACTGTAACAGACTAATGTGGCTTACCTTCCTGGAATTTATTCTACTGTAATCATTTTCATATTTATAATAGTTCTTCCATAGAATTATTCTAGAAAAGATGTTACACTGGAACACCTGACATTCTGGTAGGCAATGGTTCAAAACATTAACAACATGAGTGCAGTAAAGGCATGCACAGAAATATGATTGTTTTGTTGACCTAATGCCTATATAGCAATTAGGATTGCCAGACTGAAAACTAGAGAAGACTTCTGTGTGAGAGCCCTCTCCACTTTTCACTCTGACAACGATAAAGGTAATATGTCATAATGAGCAGAACTATTTTCCTCCTTTTTCTTTACCTTTGTTCTTACTTTCTAATGCCACAAGGGAACTAACTTCCAACGTATCATAGCTTCACTGAATTCCTCTTCTTATTTTGTGAGTCATGCTGCTCTCATGTAAAATGTATTATTTATTCAATATTTATACAGTGCAATTCATACATGTGACAGTCTAGTGTCATAAGAATGGAGAAAAAAAGACTGGCTCCTGTCCCAGGGCGAACATATATATTTCAACAATGGGGGACAGGAAGTTGGGGGGAAAAAAACTAAAGAGTTGAACAGTTAAATATTGTCAACTGACAGGAGCAATCCTACCGTAAGATACAGTAGGAATGCTGGGCATGACTGTACCATTAGCAGATGTTGAGAGGCAGAGAGTGGCAGCAATGTGTTGGAAGACTGAGTTTTATGGGCCATATTGTACACCTTAAAGCAGTCTAATGTTCTCACAAGGAGAGTGGCTATGCTGACTGGGATATGGAGCCACATGAAAAAGAGAACAGAATTCCAGTACTTTTAATAGTTGTGTAAAAGAGTTACACCTACTGGAGTTTCATCTTCTATACAAGTAGTAGAATTATAAGAGCCCTGTTCTCATTTTCTTGTATAGTAGAGAACCGTGGCGAGCAAAGATTGTCATTGTTTTAGGAATAGCACTGTCCTGTTGGTATGTTACCTTCTGTGCCCCTCTTGTGCCTGTTCATTCTGTATATATGTTAACAGAAAATTATAGACTTGAATGTTACAAAGGCATTGTGAGTCTCCAGTGGTTTCTCCTTCAAGGAGATACTTGGGGCCTTTTCACACTATATCATTTCAGCACTATGATTCCACTTCAATTGCCATGGTTTCATTGTATGTAATCAAGGGATTTGCAATTGGGAGTGCATTGCAGATTCTTTGCCAGAGAGCTCTTGTATTGCACCAAACTGAATATCCCAGGGCTCCACAGGATGCAGCCATGGCAATCAAACTTGAATCGTAGTGCTATATGTAGTGGGAAAGGGCCCTTGTTCTCTAAAGCTTCTGTGCATTTCCCACTAGTTCTTTCCCTCTCCCCCAGTTGGGGGAAGACTAACAATTGGTTAGTAAGTAATACCTGTAATTACTGGTATCACTTCTCAATGTACAAAACACTTCCTATTCTCATCTCATCTCTCTACTATGAATGTGTCACATGGACTTTTCAAACTTCATCACTTGTCACTGAATAATTGAGCTTTGTCAGCTAAAAAGCAGACATTCCTCCTCCAAAAATAGAGAAAACAATCCAAGCCCGTTTTCTCCCTGTGACAATTTATAGCATAATTCAAATTCAATTCAGATTTATGATGGTAAAATCTGTCTGTTATACTGCTGTACTCTGTAATTGAACATAGTGATTCTGTAGATCAGGTTTATCCTTTGTCAGATTAGACAACAGTATCACTATTATCTAAACTCTAGATTCAGTATGTGCTACATTTCTATGATGGGTTAATTATTACTTAGGAGAGGAACTATGTCTCATTGGCAGAGAACATGCTTTGTATTCTGAAGGTCCTGTGTTCGACTCTCAGGTGGAGCACAGAAAGACCAAAGTCTGAAACTCTGATCAACTGCTGCCAATCAGTTTAGAAAATGCTGAGCCATTTGCACCAGTGTTCCAATTCGGTACAAGGCACATGCTCCCACTGTCTCAATTTGGTAGGGACAGTCCCAGTTAATCCTCTGTTGTCTTGGTTTTAAAATGTCACAGTTCTCTGTCCTCCTCCCACATACCCCTTTGTCCTCAGCTTACATCAGTTGCTGGAAACTGAATTCAAAGTGCTAAAGCATCTTGCATTCAATTAATTCAGCAGTGGGGAGAGGAAAGGACTGAGTGTAAAGGACTGAGGATCAGGAAAGTGCAATCTGGAGGGGCCTCTCCCAGATTATGTGTTCTTCTTCAGCAATAACTTTTGCCATCTTGACTGTACTCTGATGTTGCTTGGCCACACACCTCCCAATTTTTATCTGTGAAATGTGGGAAGATCTGTGCAAGGCAGCATCCTATGTTTAATGTGCATCTGGGTTACATACAGTTAATATGCATTTCTCTAACCTGACCTAATGTTATAGTAATTTTTCTGCATTTACTTCCTGTGCCATAAGGTTCAGAACAAAACATGGTTCATGAGTCTTGTTCAGGACCTATTACATTCCTCTACCCACCTTGGTTATATTTCATGTTGTTCAACTAATCAGACCCCAAATGTGAGCATTATGAGCATTTAAAATAAGCACATAACTTTTTTTTTTTGACTGCCTAAATATTTCTTCTTTCTATTCTTCCTCCTGAATACACTTTTCCTACATCATTTGATTTCTGAGGTTTCAGGAATCGAGGCTCCCCTCCAGCATGGGATCCTATTCTCTAATCCTAGTTGGCAAAAAGGCTGCCTATAACAATTCACTCGGGAGAGAAATGCAGCATGGGCGTATTGAGAAGCTCTTTGCCTTATCGTTTTGTGTATTTTGTGTCTCAGCACCAAAAACAAACCAAACAGAAGGGAGCCTTAATAAGTTCTGGGCCATGAGCTCATATATATCTGTGGTATGTGTATGGGAGAGTGGAGTGATTAGAATTAGCTGGCCACTAAATGTGCAGTTGGAAAAATGAGGGGAGGATAGGCACATGAGAGCCAACATGGTTTAAGTGTTGGACTACAATTCTGGAAACCACTCAGCCATGGAAGCCCCCTGGGTGACATTGAGCAAGTCACACTCTCTCAGACTTAGAGGAAGGCAAAGACAAACCCCCTCTGAAAAAATCTTGCCAGGAAAGCCCTGTGATAGGTTCGTCTTCAGCTCACCATAAACTGGAAACGATTTGAAGGCCTACAACAATGATAAACCCAATTTCTGAGAGGCCCAACAGAACTCCAAATGGCGATGAGATGAGATGAGACGAGACGAGACAGACACATGGTGTTTTTTACAGAGACAACTGGAATAAAGATTTCTAACACCCTGATCACACAGAAACTCTTGTAGACACTTTAAAAGCCTTCAGGGATTACCTCGAACTTAGAAAAGTTTGAGAGATACCAGTTTTGGTAGCACAAGTGTGATGAGACTGCAGGAATAAATAGATAACTTTGCTACTGTACTAAGATTCATAAATGAATCATCACTGTATGATAAGAACTACTGACTCTGTGGAGGAGCTGCTACTGATACAGACTGTAAGCAAAAATCTCTCTCTCTCTCTCTCTCCCTCCCCCTCTCTCTGCCCTTTTCCCAATTCCTTCCTTCATTTCTTTTAGTGTGGGCCGTTTAATAGAGCATCTGCTTAACCCTCTATCACCACAAATAGAACAATGATAAATACTTTCCTGTACCACCTGCCTAAATACCCTAAAGGTACCAGATCCTGTCTGATCTTGGAAACTAAGGAGGGTCAGCTCTGATTAGTACTTGGATGAAAGACTGCCAACAAATACCAGGTGCAACGGGCTATATTTCGGTGGAAGGAACTGGCAAAATCACCTCTGAGTATTCCTTGCCTAAGACAACCCTATGAGATTTGTGGGGTCACCATAGGTTGATAAGCAATTTGAAGGAACATACACATACACTTTCCTATAAAATAGAAATTTCCTTGTTACCGTGTTTTTCTCTCTGTTGCCAGGGCAAGAACTCAGGAGGGCTGTATAGCCTGTACTCTAAACTTCAGATGTGCTACTTGTATTTCCAGGAGTTCCTCTCCTTTATTGGCATGTACTCTTTTTCCCTCCCTCTTAGTAGAAACAGTAACAAGGGTCTCATCAGAAACACAAGAATGTGTGTAGTCATGGAAAACAATGAGCTCTCAGTGGGGACAGAGCTAGCAGAAGAAAGGGCATTCTGTCCCACCAGAAAAGCTTCTCTACAATCTCTCTTCCCCTTGGAGACCAGGGATAACTGTGGAATGAAAGCACCTGAGAGATTGGCTGCGGAAACAGTTATTAATGTAAAGCAAAGAGGCCACTGGGGACTAAATTAACGGATGTCTACTAATATTTGGGGTGTCCAAGATGGTATCTCTTAGCGCTTGAGATTTACCAATTAAAATCCATAGCCAAAGTTGTTGCTAAAAGGAATGGCTGAAAGCTCATAGCATTTATTGTATGTCTTGCAGATTAAAGACTTTTTTAAAGCCTAAAATTGCCAGAGCTCATCCATGAGAATGTCAGTTTTCAGTTTAGTTTTACACTCCATTTAGGATTTTATATCCTGGGCCCTCAAAAAGCCCAAGGATATCTTACAGATACAATTGCAAAGTATCTTGAAGAATCAGAAATTAGCTGGCCAGTTTTAAAAGCACATTTACTTTAATCTCACAAGTACAAGTGAGTGACATTAAAAAAAAAAAAAGATAACCCAGATTGCAATAGGATACTTTTTTTTACATGCTGAAATCATAGTCAAAACTCTCATAAAGCATGGATATATTCAAAATGTCCTAACTGCAAAGCTTGCTCTCTCATCGCAAAACTGAAGCATCCAAAAGAGTGAATAGTAAAATGTTATAAATAGATAAACACGTAACCCTAATTGTTATGCTTCTGGACTATAAAACAGCTTTACACAGTTCTACCAAATGTTCATCTAATTTAATTATAATCCCTTGCTCTGATCCAGCAAGATCTCTGATTGTACTTTGGACTTGTAATTGGGTAAATGTGTCAGAGCCTTTCTGTTCCCCTTATTTCTATCATCAAAAATTTATCTTAGGAAGAAGGAACAGAATAAATTCACATTTTTAGAGAATGCTGTAGCTGAAACTTTCTTACTAAAATATCTCATCTCCAAACACAGATGTTATTTCCCTCCTCCTTTTTAGAATGTGCTCCCCCTCCAAACCAATAATACCCCAATTTGAGATTGCTGATATTTTGACTTTAATCTCACAATTTTTGTTTATCACCTTGGTGGATTTCAGAGTGTTGGTACAGAAATACTTCAGATATGATTAAATGTGAGAGACAGTGTGGTATAGTGATTTGAGTATTGGACTAGGATCCTGAGAGACCAGGGTTCGAATCCCTGATTGGCCATGCAAATCCACTGTGTGACCTTGGGCAAGCCACACTCTCAACCACAGAGAAAAGCAAGGGCAAACCCCCTCTGAACAAATTCTGCCAGGAAAACCCCATGACAGGTTCACTTAGGGTTGCCCTAAGTGAGAAATGACTTGCAAGCACATAACAGCAAACAAAGATTAAATACAATATAATATGCAAGGTCTCTCTGGCTCACCCAGAAATTTTCCAAATGTTCAACTCGAATGCTCAGCCAAGCCCTTGAAATGTTTTTGTTCATTCAACACGAACACTTCAAAAACCCAGTTTGCTGCTACCCTACCCCTTTTCCAAGCATGAAAACCTTACCTGGGGAAATCCAACACAAGAGTAAATCCACAGGGTTTCTTCTCAGTTGCTAAGGTCACATGGAACGTAATTTCCTTCCAAGGCCAACGATCATGGGACTTGCAATCAAGTCCTATGACTCCTGAGAGGAAAATGATGTGCAGAGATGAGGTTCTAGGGGGTCTCTTCTGGGTGGATAGTTGTTAATACCTCCCCTTTTAGGAAAGAGTGTGGTTAAGATGGCAGAAGTTATTAATGAGGAAGAACACACAAGTTCTAAATTAAAGACAAATTCCATTAACTCGGCAGAGGTTCTGTTCTTTCATCAGTTCTTCTTGCCTACGAGGCTCACTTGGAACCACTTGCATGTGCAAGCTGCTTGCAAAGTGAGACGGGGTGGTGGTGGTGCTAAGCCAGCTGAAAGACTTTGCAAGTAGTGTGTGTGCAGTCAGTTTCAACTGAGCCTTCATAGGTCCTTCCTGTTCCCTACAGTACAGTATATAAGTTCCACTTTTCAACTACTGTAATTCCATTTTCTGACAGTGCCCCAGTCCCTAACCTGTCAGATAAGTGTGAGAAGCCTGTAATGAGTGTGGGGAGGAGAAAACAATCAATAGCATCTTATCCAAATGTCATCCAGCCGTATCAGCTACACAAACTACTTTTTCTTCCGATTGTATACCTGGAAGCCAAAACATGACAATATCAGTTGCATTTAATCTCCTTTATTTCAGTGATCTTAAGAGTACGCTCTCCTATGTTACACTGTTGTGAGATGTTTTCTGAGACTACTTCCCAATTTTGCTGAGACAACTATGGAACTCCTGTGCTTCTTCTTTAAATCCAGCTCTTTGAGCTTCAAGGAACCTATGATTTCTAAGAATGCTAGAGACAGACGGAGCTCCAGATGGAGGACTCCTATGATTATTATTGCTGTTGTTATTATCTTTATTTATACTCTGTCTGGGAGATCTAATGCTGCCAATCCAAAAGGCACTATTTCCTCTTTAATAGCTTTTCTTGTGTGGACAGGAAGAAAAGACAGAAGAAATGGTGGCAAAATGCAGAGAAGTGGCAAGTAGAAGAGGTTGTTATCTAGATCCTTGTAGTATTTGGTGAATGAGGCAGAGCAATTGTGCAATAAAAGTCTCACACAGAAGCACTCTTATCTTATAGCTGTTTTTTTTGGCATTTTCAAAGAGACATCCTTCATTGGCTTTTCTGATTCAGTCTCTTCCAGAAGCAGATAGGGGTGGAGAGGTGAGATACAGAATAAACCAGGATTTTCTAATCATCACTCTCCCTATGAAGTGGACTACAAATCCCATAATCTCAGTTAGCATATTGATGGAGATGCTTGCCAGTGGTGATGGGATTTGTTGCTCAGCATACATAGAACTAGTTGAAAGCTGGCATAAAGCATGTTTCTATGAGATCCTGTGCATCTGTTTTTACCCCATTGCTCATTGAACGAAGCTGGAAATTTGGCATTGTTATTATTATTGTTGTTGTTGTTGTTGTTGTTGTTGTTGTTGTCATTGTGCTGGTTTCATGAAGGGAAATTGTTTTGTTGCACTGGAACAACAGTTGTGGCAAATTCAAACTATTCATATTACTTGCTAAATTATCTTTCTGCTAAATTGGGATGGGCAGCTGAAGATTCCAGCCCCAACCAGTTTAGCCATCATGGTCCATGATCAGAGGTATAATGGATAGTCCAATAGCTGGAGGGTAACAGGTTCTCTAACCCTGGTTTAAGTAATGGAGAGAGAATGCTGAGCAATATACACTTACATACATGTAAGTCCCATTGACAGGATGTATACCTACTGAGACAGCCAGTGTGGTATAGTGGTTTGAGAGTTGGACTACAACTCTAGAGACCAGTGTTCAAATCCCCACTCAGCCAAGGTAAGCCACTGGGTGATCTTGGGCAGGTCACAAACTCTCAGCCTCAGAGGAAAGCAGTAGCAGCCCCCCTCTGAACAAATCTTGTCAAGAAAACCCCAGGATAGGTTCACCTTAGGTTTACCATAAGTCAGAAATTACTTGAAGGAACACAACAACAACAGCAATACCCACTGAGTATGTATAGCCTGAGTATGTATATAAGATGGCAGAGTATCATCCCTTTAATTGCTGAGAATCCAGCAAGTATTGCCTTCAGTAATTCCAAGCAGGTCTTCACAGCCATGAATGTTAGTAACTTAACAAAACAAACAGGCTGAAGTTTCCAGAAAGCTCAGTTCTGTACAATATTCCAGATACTACATCCTGTTCTCCTCTGTGTACAAAGTCCTGCTTAAGTGTAGATGTACACTCAACATCAGGTGTGAGGATATATATCCCATATATCCTCAGCTCTAGGCAGCTTGGCCAGTCTTCAGGAAAGATGGTGGTCTAACAGCAGGCGGGGGGGGGGGGGACAGAGGCAGCACCAGCACTCCACTCCTGCCCTAAAGAAAGGAAGTACTCATATGTTAAAACGTACTCTTTGGCCTTTCTGTTTATCACTTGAAAGAATTCTGTTTTATTAATTATATTTTAAATTATATTCCTGTAGAAACCCTTCCTCCAAAGATCTCATATAGTCTTACACTACCCTTCTTTTATCCTTGTAACACCCCCACTCCCAGGCTAGTCTGAAAAGCAGCAAGCTCTTCCAGATTAGTCTAAAGAAGCGTGACTTCTTATAATATATTTGGTTTTTGCTGGTTGTTGTTGCTCTGTGTCCACTCATTCTGTTCTTTTGCGAGGAGGCTGTTTGTAATAATTTCTTGGATCTGCACTCTTCCAAAGGGATTTTAAAAGTGGGGCATGGTTTGGTGAGGTGATCCTATGATATGAAGGGCAAAATTTCTTTTCTGTCTGCCTCTTTTTTCTTTCTTTCTTCTTCTTCTTCTTTTCTTTTGGTAGAGTTACTGGTAGAGTTGCTATAGTGCAAAAATACCATTTCACTGATACACTATGATACTATAATTTTAAAATAATTAACAGAGAGAGGAAAAGTGAAGGATACTTCTTTTGGTTCTGATATGTCCCAGAATTAAAAAGAAACCCATTCAGGAGGAGGAGGAATAAAATGTTGCCACGGATGCTGGGAATTCCCTGGGCAACTGATCAACATAATTCTGGAAGAAGTCCCAGAATTCTCTTGCCCAGAACTCCCAGGCAACAGAAACTTCATTTGGGCACTGGAAAAAGAAACAAGAAGGACTAAAGCCTTCCAACACATTTGTCTTGCCTGGAGAAGCCCAGTGATTCACCCAAGGTCATCCAGTCAGTTTCATAGCACAGCAAAGATCTGAACCCAAGATCTCCTTTGATTTCTTGATTGTCAAGTGGCCCTTAGATTACGTGGGACTTGTGTATGCTCCATCAATAGCAAACAGAGAGGCAAGCTCACTTGAAAGGCTCTTTGGATCAAAGCTGCAAAGGCATGTATTATCAACAGGAAGAAATCCGGATAGCTTTAGAAGCCAGTTCTGCAGGTGGCAAATTGGATCCTGAGCCTCTTTAGGAGCCTGCAGTCCAGGGACCTCATCTCCAGAGCTTCTGTCTCCTCCAAATCTCTCCTCGCTCCCCAAGATAAAGGAGTCATGGCAGTGGAGTGGCACAAGGCAGGAGTTAAAAAAGCACATTCAGTACCAGATGATCTAGGCATGCAGTCAAATATTTCCTTTGTTTGCCCCTTGTCCAGCTGCCAGTAAAGTCCTTTTTTGGGGGGTGGGGGAGAGAAAGAAAAGAAAAGCATCCACCAACTTCAATGTTCTCAGGATGCTAAGCCAGGACTGAATGGATTTTGCAAGGTGCTTAGTCACAGCAAGTGCGGGGGGGGGGGGAGCTCCTAATAAAAGAAAGGCTCTAGGCATAGTGGAATATTGATGCTGTCACTTCAATGGTTGGGCGAGTGATAAAAGGCTGGGATAAGTGTCTGCATCTCATCCTTGAAAATCTTGAGGCCGGGAAGGGGATGTGTTTAGGGGGCAAGGGAGAGGCTCAGATGGCAAGGGAAGCAGCTGTGGGACCAGACAAGGATGGGTGAGCCCTTTCTGCCATCCTTTCGCCTAAGGAAGGGGTTTTCCAAACCAGGAGGGGTGGGGGGGAGGGGGTGGGGGGAGGGAAGGAAGGAAGGAAGCCAGGGGAAGGGGGCGTCCACACTCCCCAGGTCCGTGGCTGCAAGAGCTTAGCAGGAGGGACATGACTAATACACATCCCACTGGGGGAGTGAGATCAAAGGCACTGAAGTAGATACAAGAGGTTTCTGCTTCACAGGAGCTGGTTAAATAGAGGCTTTGTTACTAAGGCCCTCCAGAGTCCGGAATGGAGAAATACCTGATCTCCTCCCACCTCAACACTGCCCCCCCCTTCCCGACACACTGTCCTGCTCCTCCAGCACATCCAAAGTGCCTTGATGCGGAATCAGTTCAAGTATGAAACACAGCAGTAACTGCTTGGCTACTGTTGGAAGGACCCCGAGGGAGGGGATGGTGGGAAAAGGAGGGGTCAGGGGCTTCAAAAGCGAGTCAAGTTTAGTTGGACGCCGTTCGGAGGCCGGTCGGAGGCAAGGAGTGGAGGAGCGAGAAGCGCACCGACGTCTGCATCCTCGCCGTCCTGTGCAGAGCCAGTCAGCCACCTGCTGGATTCCTATGGCGCTCTTCACCAGCCAAGCGAGAGAATCTTTCCTGAAATGTGCTCTTTTGCTGGAGGGTTTAAGGCAAGCGGGACAAAGCCAGCCTGGCTTTTTCCAACCGCCAGCTTGCGTTGCCGCTACTGTTGCTGTTCCTACGGCCTGCATCCAAGCTGCCTGTCCTGGCACCGGCTCAGCCGCTCAGCCGCCAGTGGGGAGTTGTCTGCTGAAGGTGAGATCATTTGCAATTCGGTAGCCAGAGCCTTCGGTTCAGTCTTTGGGGGGAAAGGAGCGGGCTTGTAAATGCAGTGTGGCTAAAGCTGGGGCCATTTCCGCACTACTGTTATAGTGCTGTTATAGTGCTATTATTCCACTTTCAACATCCTCTGGAATCCTGGGGTTTGCAGTTTTGGGAGGGGCCAGAGGATTCCAGAGGATGTTGAAAGTGGAATAATAGCACTATAACAGTGTAGTGCGGAAATGGCCTGGGTCAATAATGAGCCAGCGTGGTGAAGTGGTTTGAGCCTTGGACTATGACCCTGGAGACCTGGGTTCAATTCCCCACCACTCGTTCATGGAGACCGACTGGGTGACCTTCGGCGAGTCTCAAACTCTCAGCCCCAGATTGGGTTCGCTATAGGGTCTCCATAAGTTGAAAATGACTTGAAGGTACACTGCCATCATAAACACACACCTTTCTCTGCTTTGTGTGTGCATAGAGCGGGGGATAACCATAGCTATCCATTATGTGTGCTCTTATCACACAGTATATTGGGGTTGCCTTAGGAGCATCAAGGTATTAAATCTTGTCATATACCCTCCGTTGGCTGAACCACCTTTTCTTCTGGGACTATCACTGAAAAAGAAGCACAGAGGCAGCAGAGGGGCTATGTATTATGGACACATACAGACCTGGATGGGTTGTGACATATTCTTCACAACCATAGTTCAAACTGCTGCCATCTTTGAATGTTCAGACTATGGTCATTTCCACACTAGACTGTTACAGTGTTATCATTCCACTTTCAACATCCTATAGAATCCTGGGGTTTGCAGTTTAGGGAGGGGCCTCAAAGGCAATCTAGTGCGGAAAAGGCCTATGAAGGGATGGAGTTGGTAGGGTTTTCTGCTCAGAAGGCTTTTGCTCCTCAAAGTTATTTGGCTGGTCACTATGGTACCCACAAAGTAAGACTGTGGGACAGAGGTCTGGTGTCCTGTGCTCAGCATTGTATGTAGAAATGGCCTCCAAATATGGCACGGTTGGCTTACCACATTCTGAACCAGTTGAAGTACTACACATCAACTTCTTTTTAAAAAGGGAGGTAAGGGACTTCCACATGACAATTAAGTCCAAAATCTAAAACCATGGAATGAAGCTGGTAGCTGGTACAAATGAGAAGTACTCCATAGAGGACATTCCAGAGACATCTCACTTGAAGTTTGCACGATTCCACTAGAAAAAAGTGAACCATGCAAACGACCGTGCAACCCATGGTTCATTTCCTATAACCCTTATGGTGGGGAAGGTGTTCCTATGTCCTCCTAAACAGAGGACACTTCTTTGCTTGGAGGCAATCCGTATTTGCATAGCTCTCCATTGCCAGACTTAACTGAAAGATAAAGAAAGAAGAGCAAGGGACTTAAAGCTGCCTATCAGGAGTAGCCAGCTAGTAGAATAAGCAGGTTTATGTCTCCTAGCTACATTCTTGCCCTTTATGATGAGATGTATTGTTTGCCTCTTGGATTGTCAGAGTAATTATTTCCAAATTTATATTTGTGCATCGAAATTAGCATATGCAAAATGTGTCACCCATGCAGGGAGGGATGTATTTCCTTCTTTTAGCCAATGCATTAAGTGGACCCATTTAATAAGAGTATATACAGACAGAGAATTCCACATAAGCTTCTTGCCCATGCAAAAGCAGCAAGCTCGATTTGGTGTCTTTGAAAATACAGAGGCTATGAGTAACATCTGTTGCAGCCAAAAGAAAAGGTGGGTCTACAGAACAGATGTCCACTTGGCAGCTGCTGGAATTACGGCTGGATGTATCATTTGAAACACTGAGCATGCACAACTGATTACTGTTCTGTCCAGACTGTTTTCCAGTGTAAAGGCCACAAGGAATGCATGACTGTATGAGAGCACATGGTACAGTTCACTGAGCATCCATAGCAATGGTTCCAACTGGGGTACAACCCAACCTCTCCAATGTCACTTCTTTACATTAGTACACAACCGAGTCAATTGTAATTTAAAACAAAATTTGAAATAGTGTATTGTGCTGTGTTATGATTAAGCATTTTACCACTCAGATATGAGCCAGCAAGAAGGTCTGGACGTGGCTCTAAAAGCAATGGGCTCTTTATTTATTTGTTTAATTATCTCATTTTGTACCCAAGAGCCCAGGGCATGGCACACAGTTCCCTGGCCTTCCATCCATTCTACACAACAATCCTATAAAGGAGGTCAGACTGAGCTACAGGTGACCATTCATGGCCAAATAAGGTTGTTAACCTGAGTCTTTCCAAGTCTAAATAAAACAATTTATCTGTTGCATCATGCTGGCTGTCATATATCCATTGATATTATAGATGGATGTTGTAATTCAAATGAAATCTGGCTAGATTTTGTAGATCGCTTATTGTGCCTCTTCCCAGGAGCACATCAAGCAAGTTCATATAGTGTGCACATTGGATACTCATATGGAGGTATGTACCTCATCTGATCACATGGAGCCATGGGGTCTGTCTTTGGTAAGATGCTTTTCTATACATTTCTTTTAAGAAGAGAATCGTAAGATCTTGAACTCCTGTATTTGAATATAGGGGACAAATGCATGCATGGAAAATAAATTTGTGCATGCAATTGTTCATGCATGTAAAGTTCACTGCCAGGTTGGGGAGTGGGGGTAGTAGGCTTTTAGGGTCCTTTAAAACAACAGTATCAGAACTCAATGCAAAAAGTGCTGTGAGGGGGGAATGCATCATGTATCAGTCATCTCCGGTCTTGGTATGTTAGTAAATAAGCACTGTTGTTGAGCAAGCATGAGTCAGAGCAGTGTTTGCAGAGAGAGAAAAGTAAAGGCAGAGGGCCAGGCCTCCAGCTGGGCAAACTGATATAAAAGCATTGATGTCCACACAGGCGCTCAGCAGACTTAGCCCACAAATTCCATCTTGAGCACAAGGTGCAGACACATTCATTAAATAGCAGGAACTGTTCCCATCCGTAGGAAGGAGCACTGGGGAGATTTTGTTCTTCTCTAATTAAAGCACTTTCCTTATTCCAAGAGCTCTTTTTTTTAATCGTTTCCCCTGCCTAAGCACAGAGAGGAGTTTCTTTGAAAAGGCAGCTGAGGAGAGAGACCATCCACCTGAAACGCAGGAGGCGGAAATTGTACACTCAGTACAACTCTCTTTATCCCTTTTGTCTGGGAACTACAAAAAAGTTTTGTTTTGTACACCTTTCATTGCTCCACATGCCAGCATTCATTCATCTCAGGCTATTTTCATGAGGGATGCTTTAATCAGGTCTCACATTTCTTGTGTCTGTAAATGGAATGAAAAACCTACATTCACTAAAAATGTACAGTCAGTTTAAAAGTGTTTCCCTCTCCCAACCCTCCTCCCACCTACTGATTTGCATTCCATTCCTGGAAGGGAAATAGAGCAAAACACATTGTAGCATATTTCCAGGTCGTGGACTTGGTCCACTCAAATTTGTGCGTGTGTGTGTGTTTTTAATGGTTACGTGGACCACACTGCCATGTCTAAAAAGGGATCCTTAAAAGTCATGCTTCTGGGAAAAATCTAGAAAATAATTTACTATTGAAAGTAGAGTCTCACTGTCTTTTTAGAACCTTAAAGGATTTTCTTTCAATATCTCCCAGGAAATTGATGGAAGCACACATTTCCTGTGTGTCTACGCATACATGTCATTGAACATGACACACAAGAAAACTTGAAGCTATAGCTATAATATGTTTATGTTTGAAACAAGCTAACTCACTATGTATTGAAAAAGAAATAATGAAAATATAGAACAAGTAGACTGCAGTGAATCTTCAAAATGGATTTGGGCGTAGCTGGGTTCCAGTGCATGATATTTTGTAATGCTGCCAAAATTGAGCCACTTATGACTGGGTGTTTTTGTTTCATTTTTTGGCAATTCTTCATATAGTAAATTAGTACTTACTTTTATCAGGTACTTGGTAATTTCTTTTCACTTTGTAATATAATTAGCAAACCAATTTATTCTTAGAGTCATGGAAGGGAGATCTCAAGTAAGTTATAGATGTTTATATTTGCAAAGGTAGATATAAAAATTCCTAGGACACTTTTTGCATTGGAGTAGGAAAAAACAGTTGGGGTAAATGTAATAGGTTCTCAGTTTTCTTTAGACATTTCATTTAATACCACAAAAATAATCTGATCTAGGAACTAATATTTAAAGATTCAAGCCCCTGAGACTTGTACAGCATGATTTTGGGCAAGTCTGTTTTATTGCTTGTTCCTCCAACAGAGCAGGACATGCATCTTTATTTTCTGAAGTTCTCAGAAGTACATTAAGTTCTCCCAGTGTCCAGCAATCAGTTCTCTCTGCTGAGTCTTTGGCAAAATCTTTGCAGCACTGGCATCTTTTGCACTGTGTGCTGATTGTATGTTTCTTGGATCCAGATATGCCTGGGATTTGGTGGGGCAATCAGTGCAATTCAGTAGCCTTCTAGACCTGGCTGAGTATATCAGACCCCATTATTTGATGAGGTAGACAACATGCAGACATCAAAGGTTGCCAGAATGGGTCACCATTAGTAGTGTTGGTCCCAATTTCTCCCAGTGTTGCTGCCATTACTGTTGTACAACATTATTGCATGTCATGTAAGGAGAATCATTCCTGAAGGCCTTGTTTCCCAGCAGAAGTGGGCTCCTGCCAATCCTCCAATCAGCTGTTGCCTGATTATGCAGGAAAAGGTATGTGAGGATAACTCTCCTCGTGCACCCAGCAGAACTGAGATAGCTGGAAAGATGGGCCTCAGGGAGAGCATTCCCTTTATACCTTCTTTTCTAGCATGCAAGGATCAAAATCTAGATCAGCACTGTACAGCTGGGGAGGGAAGCTTTAACCATATCCCCATCTCAATGATCATGACCAGGATCTCTGAGCTTGGAGAAGGAGGACTGAACTTCTCCCCAACCATCCCTGTCACTCTTTTCATTCTACATTGCTGGGGTGTGGCGAAAGTGAAAACCTTTTGCCATCCCCTTTCCATTACCAGCAATCTGAAGCATGATCACTGGGATGGGTGAAGGAGTCTTCAATCTGTCACCTATCCCAGAGATCTGAATCGAGATCCTGGATCAGGGTGCCAAGGTGGGGGAAGGGTTTGCTTGCATGTGCCCTTGTCCACCTAGCCAAAGCCACATCCAGCCGTCATCCCTACAAAGGCTGCACACTCCATTTGAAGACATCTTCTCTACCAAAACAAAATGAGGCCACTGAAAGCTTATTTTAAGGGATAAGAGCAAAGCAAATTTCATTAGGGATGAGCCTCAAGTAGACTGGAAATGATCAAAGTGGATCAATTACCAAGGAGATGACTAGCCAAGGTAACATTTCCAGGACTACCTCTGTGATGTGGAACATTGGAGACTCAGTCCAGGTGGCCCCAGCTTGGAGGTTCTTATTTTTATCCTGCTCTTTTGTGTTTTCTAAAGGCTTTCGGCTTATCCTCCTTAAGCCCTCTGTTGTGGTCTATGGCTTTTTATTCCTATGTGATTGCTTTTCATAACTCATGTAGGGCTAAAAGCCATGGGCTACACAGAGGAATAATCCACTTCCTTGGGCACCTCAGCAAAGCAACATGAAACAGAGATTCCTTAACTCTATCCCTCCTCTCTTCAAAAGAAATCACCCATCTTTATTTTGTATCCAGTGGCCAATGGGAGAAGCCAGCGTATAGCAAGGTTGAGCTGGATGAATGTGACAAGGGCTTGTTAGAAAAAGAACAGACAGAGGTGGCAGGATTGATCTCTCTTTCTCCTCAGCCTCTTCTTCTCTCCATTCACAGCTGAAAAGAAGGTGGCTTCACTGATCAGGTTACAGCTCAGTTTCTGTAAGATGTTTCTGAAAAAGGAGAAAGGAAAGAGTTCTGCTATTCAAACATAAGGGCCAAAGATTCCATCACTCTTCAGCCCATTGTAAGGAATGCTTGGAGCAGAATGCAAAACCATTTCCATGAAAGCTACATAGAACAATCATTAACTAGGCAAGCTGAGAACAGTGACAGGTAATTAGAAGCGCTTTCTCACAGTCAGGTTGTGCAGGTGTCCAGCCAAGGGCAGGACGACGACTGGAAAAGACTGAAAAATTGGGATTTTCAGTGAGATGCACAATTGCAATAACTTTAAGAAGGTCATTCAGGGAGACAAAAATGAATTCATGATCACTGGCACATCTGTAAATGAAGATGGCTTCTTTTTACAGTGTATACTGTATGATAAGAGCACAGATGCCCCTCATTCTTCATCTGTATACTGTTTCATATGCCCACAGAGGACTGATAACCCTTCAGCAGCACAATTCTAAGCATCTTTTTAATGTCTCAGTGGGCTGCATACAAAAGTATCATGCTGCTCATGCCAAACATCTGCTAAGGAAATCCTGTTGTTGTTCTTGTGCAATCTGTCAGAATCTGTGCCCTGGTACCACTAGCACAACCCATTGCACAAGCCCTTTCACAGATTGTTTCAGAAGCCACTCCACAATCTGATTCACAAGCCCATACTATAGCTTTTGCACAAGCCATGCAACAAGCTGGTGCACAAGCCATTCCAGAAGCCATTGTGCTAGGTTTTGGGGTGCCACCCACCCACAAAAGCAGTTTAAAAATCATTGCACCACCCTTTATACTAATTGTTGCAGGAGCTGTTTCAAGCAGGAGTGGGGAATTGTTCAGTTATAGACCACATGTAGGCTGTAAGCTCCAGGGGCTCCCTGCATTGCAACTTTTTAAAACAAAAGTGAAGAATTCTGGCTTCAGAAGCTTTAAGGAGCATGATGGTCAGCTGAACAAGCCATGGGGCTTCCTGCAACTTTTCACTTCTAGCCACTCTAAGGCCATTCCCACACTACACTGTTATACTGCTATTATTCCACTTTCAACATCCTATGGAATCCCAGGGGTTGCAGTTTAGGGAGGGGCATTTAAAATTCTAAGCCAGAGAGCTCTTTGGCCTCAGTAAACTACAAACCACAGAATTCCACAGGACATTGAAAGTGGAATAATAGCACTGTGACAGTGTAGTGTGGAAATGGCCAAAATGTCATCAGAAAGCAGAAGTGGGTATCTAGGGGTGAAAATCAGGGTGGGATGTCCCCTGACCTGTATGGCTTTACACCTCTGTTATAAAGGTAGGCATTCCTTGTTCTAATTGGTCCTATAGAGAATGTGCTAGCAGAATGTCACCCCCTTTTGTACATTTTCTACAACTTTAATGTTGGATATGGTCCAGAAAGTCCAATCAAATGTCTTCCCTTCTAAGTGTAAGAACTACAATTTTTTTTAGTATATTGAACCAGAGAGTAGTCATCTGAATTTTAATAGAATATATTACCACTTCATACACACTTTTGCAGAACTTAAAACAAGCAAACACACTTGGGGAATTTTGCCACATTCCAAGACTATCAGTTTTTCAACTGACTTCCCCAGCTTTGTCCTTGACAGCAGCTTCAGATACAGAAACTAGCAGAGAATATTTATCTCAGTGCTGTAAAAAGCATAACCAGAAACAGTTGATAGTGCTTAGCTGCTTATGCCATTAAAGAGATTCACCGGCTGAATTCTGCAAGATGAGCTGCTGTTAAAAGCACAGGAGCACATCAGCCTGGATTTTTTTTCTGATTAGTTGGCAACTCTAATGTGGTCCATGCATATGTAAAACTTCCTTAAATGAGGTGTTGGTTGCTGCAGTCAGAGGTTTAGAGATAGGTGAAAAATTATTTCTGTCTCATTTTATAGTAAACATTAGTTAATTTGCATTCCCAAGCCAGTAAGCAGAGTGAAATACACTTCTACTTTGAGTGTTTCAGTACAGTTCAGGGCAATCAAAATGTGTGAAAAAATGGGTGTGTCAAAGAAGCACCCATTAAAATGCACATTTTCGTGAAAACAACCTATAAAAACACTTTATAGTAAAGGGAAAATGCTTGCAAATGCATATATTATGGAAAGGTAAACAAAACATGGCTATTTAGGGGAGAACGTACACAGAAATGGGCATGGATCCCATGCTCACTTTTATAAAATAAAAAAGTGCAAACTGATGCCGAAAAGGGATGAAACAAAAAGATGCAAAACAGCAAAATGGAAATTGACAAGTTTGTCTGTCCCCAAAGGAACTGTCCTTTCTGTGAAGAGCTGTCAATCCTATAAATACCTGATTGAGCAGGTACCTATTAGCGTGCCCAGACAGGATATTTTTTAATGATAGTTGGGTGGCGGTTCTCTTCCATTTCCTCCTCTTTCATTGTTGTTGTTGTTGTTGTTGTGTGCCTTCAAGTCATTTCTGACTTAAGGCAACCCAAAGGCAAACCAATCATAGAGGTTTCTTGGCAGGATTTGTTCAGAAGAGATTTACCATTTCATTTTCTTTTATTAAATTTATTTATTATTCCTTTTTAACACTTGATATACATACAAAAAAATATTCCAGTAGTTAATACAAAATGATCAGTGCTCCATCCATGACCAACAACAAAAGGAATGAGGGGGGGAATTTATAAAATGTTATTGGAAAGCCAATTTAAACCAGAAGAGGGTTTATTAAAGTTATGGGAAAAAATATGAAAATAAGTATTAAACAAATTCAAGAGTGGCAAAATGAAATTGTTAGGATTAAAAATACAAAAACAATGGAGTAACAGTTTAATAGGGAGATGGTAAAGAATACCACAGCAGTTATCGTATACAATAATAAAAAAATGCCATCTAATTGTTGGTATGGATATGGGAGTGGAAGTAAAGGCACATATGTACGTATGTGGTGGGAGTGCTGTATGGTGCAGAGATTTTGGCAGGAAATAATTAACAAAATAGATGGCATAGTAGGAGGAAAGTTGTAATTAAATAAAGAGAAATGTGTAACTCTAAATGTAAAGAATTTGAGTTTGGTTAGAAATGATGAATATTTGCTGAAACAAATGTTGGGGGCAGCTCAGGTGGTTATGGTATATGGCTGGAAAGATGAAGGAAAATGGAAGGTGGATAGATGGCAATATTATATTGTAAGATATATAATGTTTGATTTTACATTAGAAGAATGGAATATATGGGTCAGTTGAATGAAGGTGGTCGGTTAAGGAAGTGGCGCAAACTAATACAAACAATTAAAGAAAGGAAGGGGTACAAAATTATAAAATATACAATTAACATGATTCTCCACATTAAAGGAAAGGGGTTTTAGATAAAAATTGACTTTGTTCCCGGGGTGGGGGTGGGAGGAAGGCAAGGGTTAAAGCAGTATAATACTTATTGGGAAAATAAATTTGTTGTAGGAGGTTTGCTATAGCCTTCTCTTGCCTAAGGTCACCCAGTGGGTTTGCATGTCCAAGCAGGGATCTGAACCCTTGTCTCAGAGTTGTAGTCCAATACTCAAATCCCTACACCATGCTGGTATTTTCATTAGGGCATGTTATATGTATGTGTATGATATCTGAGCCTTCTTTCTAACACAACTGCCTTAGAAAGTACATCTCTCAGCTGCTATGGCAGGTACTGCCTTTGTGTGCTCCAATGCCAACAGCAAAGGTCATACCACACACCTGCTTTTCTGATTGTACTGCTTGTAGTGGTGAATGAGTGGGACTAGGATAGCCAGTGCCTAATTAACTAGCAATAATAGGAATAGGGATGGCGGAGGGATAAAGAACCCATTTAACCAGCTTCTTTGTTGCAAACCAAAATGTTTTCTTGTGCTGGGAAAGTAATGAGCAAAATCCCGTTTGCCTTTAGTTGAGCTTGAATTGGAACAAAACCCCTATGGAATGTGCAGCTCTGTTTTCGCTCTTTTCTCCCCAATTGTACCCTTAATGATCAGGGCAGCTGCAGTGGGGGCCCAGGAGCTTTTGAAGGCCAGGCTCTTAAATGGTCAACATAACTAAAAGGGATTGAGGAGCAGCTCTTCTGAAATGCTGGCCCTTCCTATAGGGGATTTGCTTGAATTTGGTACTCTCCGTCTTTTCAATAACACCTTAAAGAGTTAGCTGTGCTGTGAAATAAGTGTACATCTGTCTCTGTGTGTATGGGTGCATATTCCACAAAGACAGTACACCCTCAGAGGAATAACCGGTGTTGTCAACTGACTAGGGGGAAAAAACTGCTTCTGCCTTGCCTGCTCTTGTACTTTTAACTGGAATCAGATGTGCAAGCGATGAGTGGGTGAACTTTTTCATGGCATGGAAATAGGTACCATCCACTGTTTATGTCTGCTGAGAATCAGGCCAGTAAATTGCAATCCTAGCTGGTAAAGAGAAGCAATTGAAGACCTTCTCTTTGGAAATTTAAAAATTGTCAGGTGACTCTGTATCTAGTTGTAAACAGGGGTCATATAGGTCCCTCGTGAAAGAAATAAGGAGCAAACAATTATCTGGTTGGCCTTTTATTAGCCAAACGAGAAATTAATTTTAGAAAACATTCTAAGTATGAAGCAATGATGGGGCAATGGGATAATGTTACCTATTGGATATTATACCACTTTAGGCAGTTCCATTGCTCTAGGTCATGTGCAATAGAAGGTCTGTATGGCATGTTCTAATTCTGTGTAATTGTAATGCTTCTCCAGCTAATTTAATAGACAAGGATAATTTGTCTCTTTGTTTAATTAAATATTGAGCATCCAATATCCTTTATTTATGTTCCAGACACAGGAGACTGGCACGTTGTTTGTAAGGATAATTTCTGTATTCTTATATCAGCAGATGTGGGGAACTAATGCCAAGGTGCTTTTTCCCAATAAATATTTGGGTATAAGCAGAGGGCTCTGAACAAGTTTATCAGCAAGTTTTTGGAATATAGGTTAGAGCCTTGTCACTTGTGATTTGTTTCACTATTTTTTATGCTATTGATTTTTCTTTTAGCAAACAAGATGCGAAAAGAAGTGTTCTGTGTTTCTACAGCACATACATTTGACTGCATTGAAGGAAATGTTAGGAAGCCTCAAAGTTTGCATAGAGCTTTGTGAATGTATTGGAGAAATGAATATTGTAGTGACTCACCCAGTGTTTGAATTATGGGTGAAAAGTGTGAGAGGGCAGGCTTAACAAACTCCATAGGCCCCACACTTAAGTCTCCATAATTTCACCCAAATTACCTCATAGACTCCTTAAATGAGGGGGGAAGAATCTCCTCTATCCCCACCCCCCATCTAACACTGGTTTAGTGCTCTTAGAGTCCTATTCTTAGCTTTCTTTCCCTCTTCTTTGCTATCAAAGGAAAATCAGATAGTCTTACAGCACAACCTTGTGCATGTTTATTTGTAAGAAAGTGCCATGTTGTGCACTGTGACTCTTTCTATGCTAAATGTGATGAGTCTTAATCAGTCTTAATCAGTTCTGTGCTAGTAGACCAAGGATCTTTTCTAGCCAGCAGACAGGGAATAGTAATGTGAACCAGATACACTTTACAAATACAGACCAGTTACTTGACTATTGGACTTTAGAACATAATTTATTATTATTACTTGCTGTCAAGTTGACTGAGACTTATAGTGACCCTATGAAGACCTCCAACTAGCCCCAGTCGATTGTCTTCTTCAGATCTTGCAAACTCAAGGTCACGGTTTCCTTGATTGAATTAATCCATGTATAATAAGGTCTTTCTCTTTTCCTACAACTTTCCACTTTACTAGGCATTGCTGTCTTTTCCAGTAAGTCATGATGTCTCATTATATGTCCAAAGTATGACAGCCACAATTTTGTCATCTTAGCATCTAGTGAGAATTCTGGCCTGGTATACCCTAGGACTCATGACCTATTCATTTACCTTTTTCTCAGTCCATGATGAATAGAATTTTTCTTCAGCACCACATTTCAAAAAGGTTTATTTTCTTCCTGTCAGTGTTCTTCATTGCTCAGCTTTCACAACCACACACAGAAATCAGAAATACTATGGCATGGATGATTCTGACTTTGGTATTTGATTTGGTATCATTACATCATCATTGAGGATCTTATCTAGTTCCTTCATAACTGGCCTTCCGAATCTTAAGTCGTCTTCTGATTTCTTGTCTACAGTCTAAATTTTGACTAATGACTGAGCTGAAGTATAGAAAATCTTAAAGTATTCCAGTGTTTTCATTTCCTACTCTAAGGAGGTCATTATTTTTATCATTCTTGACATTCAACTGTAATCCACGTTTTGTACTTCATTAGCAAAAGTGTTCATATATCATTAATGTGTCTGTATATGCCATCAAGTTGCCTGTCAACTTAGGGCAACTTCATACATATCATAGGGTTTTCTTGGACAAGGAGTGTTCAGGTGGTTTTGCCAGTTCCTTCCTCTCAAATATAGCCTGATGTTTGTTGACAGCCGCCCATCCATGTACAAATCAAGGCTGACTCTGTTTAGCTTTCAAGGTCTGATAGGATCTGGTGCCTTTATGTTGTTTGGGCCCTATAGAGTCCCTACTTACAGTCATCAGAAAAAAGGAAATGCATCCACAACAAAAGAGGACACAGGTTGGCATAAAATGTGCACATATTAATTTAGATGTACAAATACAAATTTAGAAGTAACAATATGATCTGAATAAAAGTAGAATGTATCTCAGTTAATTTTGATCTGTACATCTGCTCCATCTGCTGTCCACATGATAAGGGTTCATGGGTAGCTTCAAGCTTCCTGCTCTCCTTTCCTATGATTATTTATCATTAAACTGGACATTAAACATGGCCCTTTATATAGTGAATATTTTCACATTGAGGGCTTAGCTTTGGCAGGGAGCTATCAAACAGGCAACTATCCTCTGCAAAGTAAGATCTGTGACTCCCTTACACATCACAGTATCAACTCCTTCTTTGGAGATTTTTAAGCAGAGGCTGGATGGCCAGCTGTTGGGAGTGTTTGATGTGGGTTCCTGTATGGCAGGGGGTTGGACTGGATGGCCCTGTGGTCTCTTGCAACTCTATGATTCTGTGTTTAGAAGGCATGGCATGCATGGAAAAGTATGGTAACCTTTAGTTAACCATTATCATACATGGAAAAGTATGATAAAGGTTA
The DNA here is from genome assembly GCA_030412105.1 of Cyclura pinguis. Lineage (NCBI taxonomy): Eukaryota > Metazoa > Chordata > Lepidosauria > Squamata > Iguanidae > Cyclura > Cyclura pinguis. The sequence continues at coordinate 58,383,706 of CM059602.1, forward strand.
GCTAAATTTTCACCAGTAAGTATTTCTGTAACTTCTGGTTACTGTGGCCTTAAAAACTGTTTGCAGACATAATACTGAGAAGTACATTTATACCTCCTTTGTACTATTTATAAATTTACAATAAAATTTCAACCTCATTAGCAACAGAAGTCACTGAAGTTAATTTTCTGTTGCTAATAGATTTGAAATTTTGTTTGGTGTCCTTTATTGCCCTTTGTCCCTAGTCCTCGCATGGCCAAGAAGGGGAGTGGTCTATGCCTGCACTGAAATCCCCCAGTACTGTCTTAAGTGACAAAAGAGTAACATCTAAGATAGAATGTAGGCCTGTGATTCTAACATTGTCACCCTTTTTTCTCCTGCATGCTTTTAAACATCTTTGCCTGATGAAGAAGCCAGTGAAGCTTTGAAAATTTGCAGAATGTATTTTAGGCTTTGAAGTTGGCCTGATAAAGGTGCCTGGTAGAATGTGGCTGTAGTGATTTTTGCTTGTTCCTTTCATGGTCCTGCCACCTCACCCATCCCCTTCTGGCCATCCAAGTTACCATTAAAGGAGAGGCAAAGGTGCGTGTGAGTGTGACGAGACTGTAGAGGAAATGATTCAGGCTGATGCAGACTTGTCTCCCGCGCTAGTAAAGATTTAGAGGGCTACCTCCAGTGTCAGAGGTGTGACACTTCTGCTATTAATTTACTCTACAGCCTCTTTCTGAACATCCCATCTGCAATACTGGAATGATAATAGCTACCTTTATAGCACTCTTACAAGGATTATGGAGATAATTATATGAGCTATTCTAAACATACAAGAAATCAGAAGTCAGCATGGCTTCTGTTTCCAAAGTTCTGTGGCAAGGGTAGATCCTTATGCAGCCAAAGCAGTGTCACTTAGGCGCACAAGAGGGTGGTATCCGTAGGCCTGGGCAAATTTGGTAACCTTCCTACAAGCCCAATGATGACTGAGCAGGAATATTAACAGGGTGGGTAGAAATTTGGGGAGCACATGAGACATGACAGTAGAGAAGGTGTGGCACTTTTGTGGATCATAGGTTTCTGATGCCTCAACTAAGGCCCCTGTGTATCTCCCAGTATCTTCATACTCTTACCAAATTCCTAGTCTATCCCCTATCTGAAAAACAATTTGCCTTAAAAATGCCCAGTTAAACCCAGAGAGGCCTCAAGGGCTGGGATTGGCCATTTCAATCATACAGGTAAGACCCAAACTGCCACTCCTGAAGATACTGCAAACTGCAGGTGCTCAGGGCAAAACTTGTACACTAAAGGAGATGAGTTAATATATACACTGTTCTGCATTTTGGAAGCTTCTTTTGCTAGTTATCTTGTTTCATATATTTTTATCCTTCAAGTCCAAAGGATTCCCAGAGAGGTTCGACAGTAAAGGAAAAAAGGCATACAGTTGTAGTGACTGGTATCTGTTACACTGTGGTGAGAGCTTTGGGGCCATGAATTTTATTTGCTGTTGAGAACAGCAGATAATCTGTCTCCCTCCCTTTCCAAGCAGAAGAGGATTTCCACTTCAGAACAACTTCATGTGGAAGACAGGTTGAAGTATAGTATATGCTTCCAGATTTTATTGACTTTGTCCCTGATTGTATATGTGGATGTTCCAAACTTTGGTGTAAAGGGTGTTATAAACAAATGTTGTTGTTGTTTGTTATGCTTCCATTCTCAACTTGTATACTGGCCCAAACAGCCTTTTTCTCATAACCCTTTCCAACCTTTTCAGGGTTTGGAAAAAGGGGTGACTGTTGCCTACTGAGGTATGTGAAAAATGGATGGTGTGCAGCCCCAGAGCCCTTTGGTGGCTGCCAATACTTAGATGGAGTATTCTGTAAGAAGAAATAGCTGATTGGCTAGAATTATATAAACAGGAGCATTTACATACTGCAACATTTCTTTTGCAGGTCCAATATATTATTTACTCTTAGTGACGGAGGAGTCCTGCTCCCCCTTGATGTTTAAATAGCAGTAAGGGGTACTTCATTGATGAAGCTAACACTGGCCATTTCGGCATGAGACTGTAATAGCGCTATGATTCCACTTTCAACTACCTATGGAATCCTGGGGTTTGCAGTTTCGGGAGGGGCCGAGTGGCCCCTCCCAAAACTGCAAACCCCAGGATTCCATAGGATGTTGAAAGTGGAATCATAGCACTATAACAGTCTCATGCCGAAATGGCCACTGATACAGCTTCCTCTTACTTGGAAAGGCAAATAAACACAAACAAGATTAATTAACTTGTTAGCAGTTAGCAGTGCTTCAGATCTGTAAAACTTTGTTTTCTTAGGGACAATACAGTTGGCCCCTCACACTTTTTAGGGTTACAGGTGCAGGAACTTTGCAAAAGCGGAAAAATCACAAATATCAACATGTATGTGTGTGATCTGGGAAGGGGACCGAGGTCTGGTTGGGAGAACAGGCAGCAGGGTCCAAACCAGGTTAGGGAAAGGAGAGGGAGCGGGGGGTTGGCATGAATGATGTCCCTATACTTCCTCTCTCTCACTCATCTCCTTCCTTTGGTATTGGAGGGCATCAAGAGAGGGTTTGTTGTGTTGTGCCTTCAGGCAGCTGGTAGAGGAGGAGGAAGACCAGGGGTGGGTTTTTAAAGGGCTGTGTGGCCCGATCGGAGCTGTTGAAAGAGAAACACCTGAGGTGGAGGCGAGGGAGGGTTTGAAGAAACTCACAATAATCAAATCCATGAAAGTCAGATCTACGTATGTGGAGGGCTGACTATAATTTACAGCTGGTCTGTCCCTGATTTCTAATTAATGATACAGTTACTCTGGAGACTTTTTAAAAAGGAAATCTGGCAGTTTCAAACTTTTGTCATTGGTTTACTTCACGTGGATGAGTCCCCTATCTTGCTTACACAATTGGGAAACCAGTAGGTCCAAAGCTAGATGTAAGTTACAAATTATTTACTTCCCTCTCTCTCTCTTGGCAGAGAGAGCTCTGGTTGTGTAGAACCATAGAAGAACTGAGGTCCTTCTTTTGGTTAGAAAATGGGTTATTAAGTAACAGTCTACCCTACTGGTGCTGACTCAGGCTGAAACTAATGAACACCCTGGCTGGCCATTTGAAATTTATTGCACCTATTAATTACAACCATTAGCTTCAGCCAGTGAAATTTTTATAATGAGGGCCCTTGCGACGTTGCTTTCCTTGCAGCAAATTAACTGTGTGTATATGAAGGCTGAGGCGAGGAGGGGGGTTAGAATCAATGGGATCAGCATACTTTACAGAAGCAATGTTTTAATTAGTAATTCTCTGCAAACACTGCAGCCTGAAACACCAGCTGTATGCGCATCGTTATTTCCTTTTAAAGGGACAGTGCTTCCCTTTTGCCAATTCAGTTTATTTCTTCTTCGGGTTTTTGTTTTTAAGCAGCAGTTGGGTTTTCTGTATATTTTTTTCCCTAGCTGGCTGTTAATAAAGAAATAATGCATTAAGATAAGTAAAAAAATGAAATAAAAATAGGGGGAGTAGGAGATAAGGGAAGCTGAAGCCAAAAATAAAATAAAATAAAATAAACTACTGCTCAGATTTGCCTCTCACCCTTTGAGGACCTCAGAGCTGTGTCCTTGGGGGTTATCCCATTTTGTCCTCACAAACAACTCTGTCAGTAAAATGAGGTTGACAGAGAGTGTCTCCCTCATTTGTCTCTGAGTGTAGATCTGAGCCAACGTCAAGCTGAGATATGTAATGACCATCTCCACACTAGCTTGGATATTGCATCATTCCATCCTTCTATCTGGGGCTGAGGAGCATGTACTCCCCCAGATGTTGCAGTGCAGTTCACAAGAGGCTTAGCAATGTGACCAGTGGTAAGGAGTTGTCCACCAATGACATCTGGAGGATCGCATGTTGCACAGCCCGTCTTTAGCTCCTGCTTCACTGTTACTGAACAAAATCAAGGCATCTAGACTATGAGCAGCTTATTAAAGGAGACCAGACGTAAAGGAAAGTGGAAGTCCTTCATCTTGCATAGACATACATAGACGAGGGATTTCTATATGTCCATTTTTTCTGATCCACATATGACAAGCTACAGCTGCCTTTACATCTAATTATCCTAAATTGATGGGCTCTTCATTTTGAATAACTAACTGAGGGAGTGAATGTTTCATCTTGAGCCTGTCATGAACCATCTGCCATGATTCTGGAGGTGGCCAATGTTTTTCCCACCACATGGCTTTTTTTAAATTAACATCCATAATAATACAATTTCTAAATGCAAGTGAGTGAATATGTGGCAATGACATCATTGTCATTGTTGTGTGCTTCAAGTCATTTCTGACTTATGGTGACCCTAAGGTGAACCTGTCATGGAGCTTTCTTAACATGTTTTGTTCAGCCTTTGCCTTCCTTTGAGGCTGAGAGAGTGTGACTTGCCCAAATTCACCCAGAGGGTTTCTATGGTCAAGCAGGGATATGAAACCTGGTCTTCAGAGTCCTAGATCAACACCCAAACCACTATACCACACTAGCTCAGATAATGATATTATATTCTACCCATATGATCATTATCCATACTTTTGTCAGAACAAGCCCATCTGTGTTAGTCTGATTATATTTGTTATTCCACTTTCTCTGGATAGGGATGTTCCAAGAAGCCATACTGAAGGAGTAGAATCTATTCACCAGTATGTACTGGTCTGGTTTTAGATTTAGTCTTTAATTCGAGTGAATCACCTAAGTTAGTCATGATTAATTTAAGATTAGGGTATTGAAATCACTGGAATTTGTTAAACAAGATTAAATCTATTGATTTGAATGTGCCTGCTCTTGGGTTTGACTAAATCTGTACCCATTGTGTAAGTAGTCAAAAGGAGAATTAAAAACTAGCCCACCTCCTTGCTCTGTTCATGGGGCAGTGTTGCTTTTTGCCCCAGTTCTTGGTAGCTTTGACAAACTGGATCATATCTCTCTTCATTGCTGAGAGAATGTGCAAAAAGGATAAAGATTTCCAATTTCAACAACAGGGCCCTAACTGTTAAGCAGAGCAAAAACCCAGTGAAATCGGTAATTGTTGGTCTAAGGAATTGGTTCTGTCCAGCTGGTTCAGAAAGACATTTATTAGGGCTTAGGGAAAGTGACATTATTAAAGTGAGCATGCTGATTTCAGACAGCTCCCAATTCATCACTCTGACAGTGACAAACACAGCCTGAGGTTAAGCAAATGACTAAAGAGAATTCTCTGGCTTTACATTTTTAATGCTCACCACATTTTCTGGGCTGCGGAGGGTTCTATTCAAAGGATCCTCTCCCCTGAATAGAAAGGGCAGAGCTGGGCCATGAAACATGCTTAGATTTTGCAAATCAAGTAGGGCCTCTGTCACTCGGCTAGCACTAGTTCATTTATTTTTTAATTATTCCTCACTCCTTAAAAGATCCTTTTTCTCCATTTTCCAGAAGAACAGGAGCATTTGACTCAGCTGTGCCGCCTCTATTCTTCCTGGCTCGTTCATCATTGTCTGCCCCCTGAATGGAAAGTGGAGGGTCAGTTTTAAAAGGCTCCATACTACAAGCTTCCCTAAATACATCAATAGCTCCCTAATGGAATTGGGAGTCTTGTCACTCAGACCACCCAGGTCTCCTGGCAAGAAAATGTACTTCAGATACTTTGGAATATTCTTCAGCTCCTTCCCACTCTTAAACTCCCTCCCAGTACATCAGAATCTCATACAATGATAATATAAGCAGCTTATAATCCTTACTACAGCTTCTTTTGCAATAGTACTATAACAACAACAACAACATCGTAATGATCTTCATTTTCACCTGACCTTTCCCCCCGAATTGGGACTCTAAGTGGCTTACAATTTAAAACAAGTACAAGTACATTGGATACCAATTTGTTTTCAAGTTTAGTGCACACTACTGGCTTTGAACTTAAAAGCCTTACGTGACTTGGGGTCAGGGCATCTCCAGAATTGTCTCCTCCTGCATGGCCCTGTTCAAGAACAGGGCCACATCTTCATGTTCTCTTACCATCTGCAGTATAACAGGCATGCTATCTATATTGTGGAATAACTTGCCTAAAGAGATTCAGCTTGGCCCCTCCACTGCTAAAGCTTGATGAGCAGTTCTGTTCTTGTATACATTTAACTAATGTGGCTTCCCTTCATATAAATGCTTTAAAATTCTGCCACTTGTTGTTTGTTCTAATGGATTGTTCACGGCAGTAGAATTAGTTTAGTTTTGGTGTAATTTGCCTTGAATATACCCATTTCCAGAAAGGGTAGATGTATTTATAGAATCATAGAGTTGGAAGAGACCATGGGCCATCCAGTCCAACCCCCTGCTATGCAGGAACACACATTAAAGCATTCCCAACAGATGGCCATTCAGCCTCTGCTTAAAAACCTCCAAAGAAGGAGACTCCACCACACTCCGAGGCAGCATGTTCCACTGCCAGACAGCTCTGACAGTCAGGAAGTTCTTCCTGAGGTTCAGGTGGAATCTCTTTTCCTCTAGCTTGAATCCACTGCTCGTTGTCCTAGTCCCTGGAGCAGTGGCAAACAAGCCTATTCCCTCTTCCATATGACATCCTTTCAAATATTTAAACATGGTTATCATGTCCCCTCTTAACCTTCTCTTCTGCAGGCTAAACATAGCCAGCTCCCTAAGCCGCTCCTCATAGGGCATGACTTCCAGACCCTTCACCATTTTGGTTGCCCTCCTCTGGACACGTTCCAGCTTGTCAATATCTTTCTCGGTGCCCAGAACTGGACACAGTATTCCAAATGAGGTCTAACCAATGCAGAATAGAGTTATTTATGATAAATAAATAAATAACCCTAAATACACTGAAGAAACCAGATCCCATCTCATCTTGGAAGCTAAGCAAGGTCAGGTTAGTACTTGGATGATGGATTACTCAGGAATTCCAGGTGCTGTAGGCTATATTTCATGTTTCAGTCCATTTTCTTTGTTGGAAGGCTGTTGATGGGTGTTTCAATGGTATCTAGCATACCTAGAACCTACGAATGTCTTTTGGCGTATTATGAGTGATTTTCTTCCATACAGTTTTTGGAGGATGCTGTTGAGATGTGGTGGACTTTAAGGATTCTAAGTGGCTGCTAAAAATCCCTGGAAGCTTTTTTTCTCTGCCCATGAGCAAAAAGATTTCATAGGTATTTGCACTACTGTCTTCCTATAACAGTCACTTAAGACTTCCTATATTTTACAGATGGAGAAATACACTTCCAGCAAATGGAAGTGAAGCAGGACATTGGTCCCGAAGACTTACTCAAAAAGCTGCATTTATGATTGAAACAAAATCCTCCAAAATTACATTGCAGAGCAGGCTAACAGCTGGGAAGTAATTTCTTTGTACAGCTCACATGCACCACCAAGTTCTAATGAGTAGAGTTCTCTATTCCATGTTGTATAAATTTATTTATAATTATGTCTATCATATAGCCAGCACATATTGCAGGAGCTTGTTATGGACAACTTGTAATCCACCACCAAGAAAGTTCATCAGATTATTAAATAAGACAAGGCAGATCAAAGCCGGTTCTACCCCCAAATACCAACATTTTGGTCTGGTATTGTACAACAAGTTCATTGAGGAGTCATTCTAAATGCTGTATTTCAGAGGAAGGACCATCTCTGAGTATCCTTGCATAAGAAAGCCCTATGAAGTTAATGAGGTTGTGATAAGTCACCTGGGAACTTGAAGGCACATATACACTTCAAATTATCATTTTTATACAGCTTTTATAAAAGGTAATTGTAATAGTATACGGAAATGGAAACAATAACGTGTTATAATGAAAAAGTATTTTAAAATGTATTTAAATTTATATGTTTACACGCATATGTGGACAAAGATCCATTCACAAATTATTAAGCAGATATACAATCATCCAAATATAAGCATAATTCTGGCAAAATGAACAAACTGGGGATATTTGTGATTTTCTTGTTATTTCTTGTCATATTTATTTTTCTTCCTCTGCTTTGGTCTTTTTAAAGCGTTTTGGTTTCACTGAGACCATAAATTCATCCACTTGTTGTTGCTTTAAAATTAAAACTTGAGATGTGAAGAAAAAAGAAGGAGTACAGCTACTGAAAATTCAAGGAAGCACTATCCTGTATATGGAAGGACTTTGTTTATATAGTCATTGTCTTCCTACAGTGGAGCTTGATGCTGATTAAGGTACTATTCTAACACTTTCTGGCAATGTTGTTTACCTAGAAAAAACATTGACAGCAAAAATGCGGGTAGAGAGTCAGGAATGAGCTCACTTTGTGGCTGCGTGGCTAGCCATCCGACAGCTTCACTTGGTTGAACTTTGCTCTCTCTTGGCAATTACCTCAGAAAAGCCCCTTGCATACATAGAATAAAAACAGCCTAGAGATGCGCGAAAGATGGCAATCTGCTCAAAAACCTTGCAGACAGGAATGCTCATTAAGGAGTCTCTCTAGTCATTGTTTTGTGAGCCTCGGAGGAACCATCAGGGCTCTTATTTAAACGAAGAGTTCCAGCAGACAGGTATACAGAAACCTGTCAAGGGAAACTGGTGGTGTAGTGGGAGAGGGCGGCAGCTGGCAGGGGTAATGTGCAGCTGTATAAGTGAATTAAACAGGCCGTGCATTTCTGTGGTTTATCTGTATTGGAGCTGCTTTGTTATAAAGTCAGGGTCTGTCACTGCAAAAGACAAGGTCAGGCTGCAGCAGAGAGGACAAAGCTAGCCTCCTCCGGTTCCCAGGTTACTGGATGGGAGGGATGCAATTTTCATTGCTGTGTGGAACTGACTGTTCTGAGGTGCTGAAGGGTTCTTTAATGAATGCTGAGCGGCTGTGTTTGAAGTTGGAAGGTCAGTCAAATATTCCCTGTAACCTTGGAGGGCTTAATCATGCCCTGAGTGCTAGCCGAGCTATTGAAAAGCAACCATCTCAAACGGGATTTTGGCTCTTGCTTCTTTTTCGTCTGGCTGAGGTAATCCACAGATTGGAATGTTTCACTTCAGCAGGAATTGTGGTGGGAGGGGGATTCACAGACAAGCCATTTGGACTTGCTGGGTTTGGCTTTGCTTCACAACCTTTGTTCAAATCAAAAAATCTTTGGGCCTTCAATGAAATCTCCGTGACCACAATAACCAGTACTGGCCCTAGACATTCTTTTCTCTGCTTGAAGGCAAATTATCATTTTAAAAAGAAATGTACCAAAATGGATTCAGGAAAATAGTGTCCTGTGTTGAACCCCCTGTTGCCATCCATTGTACTAGACCTTAAAAATATTACTGGTTTGGACTGTAACTCCTGGAATGCCCCTGTCAGAATGGACAGCAGCATGTTGTTTGAAGATTTTGGGAACTGTAACCCAGAAACATAAATATTCCATGCTATTTCATCATGGTCAGGTCAGCCCTGAAGCTCTTGGTTCAAGGGGCATCCCAAGACCCTTTGCTTCCTGAGGTGAAGCATGACTGCCCCTTTTATATAAAGAATCTGACTGGCAGACCACTGAGTTCTACATCAATAATGGTGAGGACAGCATTTTCCATGCATCTGAGAGCAGGACTCTACTTCAACATCAATAGTTCTGTCTTCTACTATCTCTCTTGTTGGAAAATGCTTCCCAGCCAAGCATTCTCTTTACCCCTGTTCACCCATTTTCTATTAGAACAATGAGGCTGTAGAGAGTAAGGGCTTCCTGTGTGCCTCTACCCTATGCATGATACCTCTGTAACTTTCCCCATTTGCTCAGTCCTCATTGTGGGGAGTGTACCTGAGCAACCACACCATGTGACCAAAGAACCATCCAGGTGTGTTTGCAAGCACATAAGACTCCTGCCTCTCTTGTTCTCTCTCTCTCTTACTCTTACCCCCTCTCCGTCCCTCAGATTCCAAAACTAATCCAAACCAAGATGTCTATCTAGATTTGTTTGCAGTAGAAGGAGAAGGCTGCCAGCAACCAAGCATGGAGAACTCTTCCATTTTCCAGATGTCTTGCAGCCTACTAGCACTCCAGCACTTTCAGAGCACCTGAGGCACAAGAGACTGCTAATGCAGAGGATCACCCAGGTGACCAGAAACTGGATGGTGAGCCAGAGGTAAAGCCAGGTATCCAAGTCTAGCTGAGAAAGTCCCAACACTCCAATAGAAGTCTGCCAGCTGATAAGATTCTCTTATCTAGCCATAGGGGATAGGCTTTCACAATCTCTAATTGGCAAAAGATCAAGAGATTACCAGAGTCAGATACTGAGAAATGGGTGCAAGCTGCTAGTGAAGAGATATAATCTTTATATAAAAATGAAACATGGACTTTGGCCCTTTTCACATGTGGGGAGGGGGAACGGGCAAAAACACGCTAAAACGGAGCTTACCCGCAGCCGGGTAAGTCCGTCACCACGCGGAGCAGCGCGAGCTCGCTGCTCCACAGTCCTCCGGCGTCCCAGATGGCGGCTTCCGGTTGGTGGAGGCTCTCCACCAACCGGAGAAGCTCGCCAGCCGGAAGCCCGCCCCCAGCAGATCTGCAGGCACACACTTGCACGCGCCTGCAAATCCACTTTGGAGCCGGGCAATGGAGCGGCACGGGGCTGCGCGCTCCGTGCTTTTTAAAAACCTCGAAAAAGAGGTTTTTAAAAAACACACAGCCCAGCTAGTTCCAGCTGCTCCTGAGTGGATTCTGCTGTGGAACTACAAAAAGTAGTCCATGCCAGTCCACTCTACAGTGTAGAAGACCTCAGTGACAGGTTGCTCTGCACCGTTTCAGAAGCCCGGTATGGAAATGGCCTTTGTTAGAATTATCCAGATGTAAAAAGGCAATTGGCTATAGATGGATCTTTACCACAAAGCAGCAGGATGTGGACAGGGCAGTTCAGAGATATAAAGCAAGACTTGTAGCAAAGGGCTATAGTCAAAAATATGGTGAAGACCACAATGAAACCTTTGCTCGAGTATTACAGAACTATTACAACTCTCTTATGTTTTGCTGCATTGAAGCAAATTCATGCTCAACACCTAGATATTAAAACAGCCTTCCCGTATGCTAATCTAGATGCAGAACTTTACATGGAACAACCCCCAGGATTTGAAATTCCAGCGAGGGAACATCTTATGTGTAAACTGAAAAAGAGCATTTGTGGTTTGAAGTAGGCTACCAGAACATGGGGTGAGGAGCTAAACCAACTTCTTATCACTCCAGGAATGTTTGACAAATGTGTATACAAAAGGTTCAGAAATAATAGATGGACTTACCTTATAAGCTAACTGGATGGTTTTGTCCTGTGCTGTCAAGACAAGGCACATAGCGAAGAGATAATTCAAAATCTCAAGAAAGGGGTAGACATTAAAATTTGAGAGACACCTCACACTATCTTGGAGTACAAACAGAAAGAATTGAAAACAGAAGATAATAGATCTTCTGGAATGCCTTGGTCTAAAAGATGCTAAAGTCATGCCAACCCCAATGGAAGTGGGTTTGTTAAGAAACACTGAAAAAGCTGAACCTTTAAGAAATGCTGACAAGTGTAGAACTGTAGCTGACAAACTTCTATAAATTGCTAATTTCACCAGGTCTGACACTGCAAATACACTTGAAATTGTGTGCAGAATGGTTAACTCTCCTATTGAAAAAGATCTCATTGCAGTGAAAAGAGTAGCCAGATATTTAAAAGGAGCTGCAGATCAAAAACTGATGCTATCAGTCAATGACCAACCCTGATGGGCTACACAGATGTGGGCTGGAGACCTGGCAGGCAGAAAGTCAACAAGTGGGGACCTGATTTTCTATGGTAGAGGAACCATAAGCTAATCAAGAAATAGTCTGCAATTACTGATTCCTCCACAGAGGAGAATGCGTGTCTGAAAAAGCAGCCTATGATGAAATACAGTAATTACATAGCTTATTTTCAGATTTTGGGATAACAAAACTAGAGCCAGCTATTTTGTTACAAGACAATTGAAGCTGCATCAGGATTTCTGAGAGTGAGAAGCAACTAAAAAAGAATATTGACAGAGCCTTCCACAAGGTGCAACAAATGTGTCAAGATAGGCTTGTTGAGCTAATGTACTGCAACGCAGAAGTTAGGACTGCTGAAACAGCCACCAAGCCTCTCCTCAAAGACTTCCAAAGAAAGGATTCAAGTCATTGACTGGGATGCAAGAGAATGAGCAGGGGAGTTGTTGGGAAATGCTTCCCAACCAAGCATTCTCTTTAACTCCCTTCACCCATTTACTATGAGAAGAATGGGGTTTTAGACAGTAAGGGTTTTCTGTATACCTCTACTCTATACCTGCTGTGTCTACAATTTTCCCCATTTGCTCAGTCCCCCATTGCAGGGATGTATCTGAGCAAGCACACCATGTCACCAGAGAACCATATAGGTATTTTTGCAAGTACATGAAACTCCTCTCTCTTTCTTTTTCTTTCTCCCTCCTCCCTCAAGATGACATCTGCTGCTCTTCTTGAAAATTTCCTGTAGTTAGCCAGGGCTTAGGTACCTCATGTATATATGTTTGAATGTACCTTTAAATGTAATTACTGGTAATAAAGTTTTTAGGTACGATACTGTTTACTTTACTTTGCTAAAACTGTCTCAGAGGCACCTAAGAGATTCAGTGCTTCCACTTGTGAACTCTGCTAAAGGCAGCTGAGTCTTAATTGAACCAGTCTTCATCTTTCCAGGAAAAGGAGCTAACGCTCTGGAAATCTGCTTCTAAGCCAACGTCACCATCATCCACTCACTGCTCTACTTGGTGCGTGCTGGATGTCTACTTGAACAAATGTTGTGATTTCATGGACTGAGTTCTGTCCCCTCAAACAAGCTTCTCTGGTCAGGGGATTTTCTTAATGGCGCTGTCTGTGCCACGCTGACCGGAAGAGACTGTGTGAGGCAGTCAGTTCAAACAAGCATTGCCACAAGGGCAGAGGATCTGGAAGATGGGAATCTGAGCGGGTTGGCGAGTCAGGCAGAACAGTTGGGGGTTCATCCAACATTGTCTCACTCACCCAGTAGCCGGTCCAAGCAAGTATTGCCACAAGGGAGATTGGGAATGTCAAGGAGTAGGTCAGGTGGAAAAGTTGGCACTGCCCCAGCTAGGGTTGCCAGGTGAAATAAGGGACAAGGCTGCTATTTCTTTAATGTATGTGTAGAAGAGGGAATGTCAGCAGGTGTTACTTGTTTCACAGACTTTACCTCCTGAAATTTCCTCTTCTATCTAACCATTAAAGGGACAGCAGTCTTGTCCTTTATTTCACTTGGCAACTCTATATCCAGCATCTACTGCTTAAGGTGGTCAAGACTGCTTCATGATAAGACCACCTTTGAAAGTGTTGCTTTAACATTGCTTCATAAGGCTAGCTCCCAGAGCATGACAAGGTACTTTAACTTGACTTTATCATCTTTTTCCATTTTCACTAAATGCACAGCACTGCATTTGCTATTACTGTGGCCATTTCCACACTACAGTGTTACAGTGCTATTATTCCACTTTCAGCATCCTATGGAATCCTGGGGTTTGTAGTTTAGGGAGGAGCCTTTAGGATTCTCAGCCAGAGAGGTCTTTGGCCTCAGGAAACCACAAACCCCAGAATTCTACCAGATGCTGGAAGTGGAATAATAACACTATAACAGTGTAATGTGGAAAGGCCCTGTTTCTGATCCCTTTTCTCTCTAATGTGTTGGTTACTTGCAGTTTTTGGGGAAAGAGTCCAGATGACAAGCTTTCTTCCTAAGTGATAAGTCATAAATACAGAAAATGGATTCTGTTTCTCCATGCCCAGTGTACAACCTTTTGTGCTTGTGTTTGTTGGTGTGTGTTTTGGGGGTTGGGAACTTATAGGATGTACTCCAACATCAGTGGATCAACAGAGGGAGACTCATGGGAGAATCTAAACTGCTATGCTGATATCTATGTAAACCACTTTTTAAAATTTATAATGAGATATGTTACAGAGCTGTATTCATGTGGATTTTGGAAACACGTGATTCGTTCCCTCTGAAATCAACTGTTCAAACCAAATGTGGGACTCAAACCTATAACCTTAAGGTTAAGAGATAACCCTCTGCTACAACAGCTTACCAGGCCAGTGTACAAAATAAGAACAATGAAAACATCCATACATTACAGATGGAGAGAGGGAGCCAGAAATACGTGAGTTGCCTTGCAGCTGCAACTGTACCACAAAGAGAACACGCAAGCCATTGGACCATAACAGAACACAGCAAGGTTCAGTGACAGAGCTGAAGGCAGGTCAGCCAGTGATTAACTTCTAGGAGCAGACATTTGAAGACTTACACATATCTGCAAATTTTGTTTTGTCAAAAATATACTTTTGATATTGAAAGACTTGAGCAATAAATCCTTCCCCTATAAAATTATTTACAAAAATATCAGCATCTCCAAAGATGAGTTTCTAGTGTGTTAATAGCAACAGCTGTTAATGTTCAGGAATGTAAGAAGCTGCTTTTTGTCAAGTCAGACTCTCTGTTAAAATAGCATAGTAGTGGCAGTGGCTCCCCCAGCATCTACTGCAGCAGGGTTTGTCCTACTTATTAGATAGAGTGAGATGACTGCTCCAGGTAGGGGATACTGAGAGAGAGCTGCAAGATTTGTGCTGCACTCCTTCAAGTATGGTGGAGGATGATGTCTTACTGGTCATGTCAAAGGATTCAGCTGCTAGCCCAATTGGGTTTTGTCCATGGGATGTGAGGGGAGCTTTCTTGGGTTTGTTTTGTTGTATTTTGTTTTGCCTTAAATAGCAAAATGTCTTGGGCAGAGAATCAGTGATGTCACTAGTATTTGATCCACTGAACTTCGGACCTTCTAAATGCAATCTAAATCCAATCTTATTACCGAACAATGGTGCCTCTCCAGTTGTGTAGGTTCTAGATAGGGGGCACACATGTTTCCAACATTTATCTGGAATTTCTCTGGAATGCCAGCAAAGAATGTTTTGTTTGGAACTCAGCTTTCTGTTTTTTATCACCTTATTCTGTGTAGATTTCTTTTGGATGCTCCTAGTCCTTGCCTGTCCTAGGGAATGCCCCAGTTCACTTTTGCTTGCTTTTGTGGGCTCCATGGCTTCTGCAAGATGAAGAGGAAAAAGGAAGAGGCCAGCAGTGAGCAAGAGACAGCTGTCTGAGAAGAGAAAGCATTCCCTTGATGTATTATTTTCAGCTGTATTGAGTTGGAAGAATACTGTTGCTACAGTAACTTGGTATGATATTATTATCCTCTTAGGCTTCCTTTCATGGACACTCCACCCCCTAAAAACCCTCCAGCTATTCCACAGGTCTCTCTTCTCATGGGAGGGAGTGGTACTGATGTGTGGATTATCTAGTAGCATATTTTGCATTTTTAAAAATTATCCCACACAGATGTAGAAATGTAAATGAAGTGGCAGAGCCAAAGGAACAAGGTATATCTTAATGTGAGTGATGGGCAGATTTTAGACTTGTGGGATCTTTTTCTTTTCCCTTGAGAATTTGGAGCTCTATAAATTGGAGTCTGATCCAAAGACATGCTTGTAGAATTAAATATTCTAGATCCAAAGAATTTGCTTTGAGGACCAGGACTGAAATGCAGCCTATAGTCATTATTCTGTATAAAAATTCATTCCTGGTTATCCCATGTCATCTCAGTTTGGGCTTATGTGCAGGTGTCTAGCCCTGTCCCGTGCAGCCTGCAGAGTTTGTGTGTGTGTGGGTGGGGGGGGGGAGGAATTCTAGCTGTACGTTCCTGACAGAGGTGCCCTCACCCTTTTGCTCTCCCATGGAGTTTGATGGATTATAACAGGAAGATGCCCTGGCAGGAAGAGATGAACCCACCATGTGAATGATAGCCTCTCTCATCAGTGTCGGCAGTAGGAAGAGCAGAATGCGGAAGACGTTAATCTTTTTATTACATTTATTTCTTTGTGTTTCTCTCTCTCTAGAGACTGTAGAGATCAAGAAACAAAATTTTCTGTGCGAAAACAAGGTTACTGAAGATTTAGAGGCTACCTGGGCAAAATGGCAATTCTACACCATTTTGTAGTTTGATTCACCCTGAGCCTTAGAGATTGTAGATATTCATGCCTCGGAAGATTCTGTTTGTGGAGGTACTAATTTAGACTTTTTAAAAACTGATTTTGTGAGAAAGCTACCTTCCCCCACTGCCCAAAAAATGAGGAGTTAACTCCCTCTCTCTAGCTGCTACAGTCCTGATAATTATCTATCCTTCCACAGCAATTTGAATTTCCCCGTGGATATTACAGGCAAAGAGATACTTGAGATCTCATCTAGCTTGATCCTCAGCTTCTCAAATGGCAATAAAATACCACCTCCCTTTCAGATGCTACCTCACTCGCCCTAACAGTAAGAATGGCTGCATATAACAACATCCAGTTCGGCCAGGACACTGCAAGCTTGGTATATGATGCAAATTAATGCTGATATGTGGTAGCTTAGGTATTGCTGTGCAGCAAGGTATACTGATAAACTCTCTTTAAACCTTTATAGTGTTTGTATCTCTGCCAGACACCAGAACAGTAAAGCTGTTAAAATGTACAATATACATAGTTTTCAGCTGGACATACTGGTTTGGCTCCTTGCCATGAATCACACAGTACTTTATTTTTTTTTATCTCACAACAGTACATGAAGTATCTGTCCAGCAAAGATATCCAACACTGAGCTGTATAATGATGTCATCTGGGGGGAAGGGCTATTTAAAAAAAGGAAAAGGAGAAACTAAGAGAGATTTTAATTAATCTTTGTCAGTACTAGACAAAGGAATGATGTTGCTGTAGGAGATGCCTGAGCCGCTTCAAACCTGTAATTCTGAAGAGCAGGACAATAATGGGCTGAAGCCACAATGAGGATCCATCTGGCACTCGGTCATCAACCTCACTACATCAGCCTGAAATGTTCACAGGGTAAGACTTTTTCTTTTTCTTTCTTCTTATTGCCATGGAGCTGAAAGAATCCACTTATGCAAGATCCTGACTAGTTCACATACAAACAAAAGCCAGGCTAGGAAAATAATCTAACTTAACTAACAATGGAGGTGCCCCTTTTGATGCCAGAACCCTACCTGTTCTTACTTCAAGTCTCACAGAACAGTGGAACATCCTTCTCATTCAAACAGCAAGATATACTGCGGGATATACTGTTTCCGCAGATGAGGAGGCTGATCTGGCATGCTTTACAGAAGCTTGGCTAAGAGATGATAGCAGCCCATCATGGGCTCAGCAGGGTGCTGTGTTAGTGAGTAGGTAAGGGAAAGTGGGGGCAGAAGCATGAACTGCTGTCTAGTCTTATTCAGACCAGATTACCTATTAGGGAGCTGGACCACACTGAGTGTGAACTGAAGACCAGGGATAGACTGGGAATTTTGTTAGTGTACCGTCCACCCTACTGTCTATCACACTCCCTGGTCGAGCTCATGGGACTGGCCTCAGAAAGAGTTGGTGTTGGAGTCACCAAGACTTTTGATCTTGGGGGATTTCAGTATCCCCTTTGAGACCAGTCTGTCAGGAGCAGCTTAGGAGTTCCTGATATCCTTGGGCCTATCCCAACTGTTTTAGGGCCCACACATTCAGCAGGTCACACACACCTTTGATGCTATTTTCAGCTTGGAGCATACAGATCTGAGGAAAGAGGTGATTGTTGCCTCTGAGTTGTCATGGACATATCATTTTGGTCATAGTTAGTATTACGGCTGCTGCCTGTCTCTGCAGGAATGGTGGACCTGTTAAGATGGTCCATCATCAAAGGCTAATGGATCCTTCAGGATTCTGGAAAACCTTGAGGGTTTTATGGCTGGTACCACTGACAATCCTGTTGAAGCCCTGGTCAAGAGATGGAATCAAGACCTGAACAGGACTATTGACACAATCACTCTCACACATCCTCTGCAACCTGTTACTAATGGGGCTCCTTGGTATACAAAGGAAGTTGGAGAGCTGAAACAGGAAGTGTAGTTCTGGAGTGTAGGTGGTGGAAAACTTGACTTATGTCCAACAACACATGATATAGATAACAACTTTATTTCTATAAAGTGGTGACATGTGCAGTATAGAGAGTATTCTTCTCTGCACATATTGTGTTTGTGAATTCGCATCCAGCTGAACTGTTCAGGCACCCTCCCCCCAGAATGCAATTCTAGAGCCTTCAGCAGTTTGCTGTGATGTTTTTAATGATCACTTCATAGATCAAATCTCTCAGATAACAGCCAACTTAGATACCATCATTATAGCAGAAGTTGACCGCTGTTTTTGTTGTTGTTGTTTATTATTGGCTCCACTAGAAAGCACTCAAAGGTCAAAGTTGTCTTCTACCACACTTTAGCCACAGCAAAATTGAAAGTCTCTGCATTTCTATATAACTGGTAGACAAAAAATCTTGCTGTTATTAATAATTTTCCCCAATCTCTTGAGATCCTGTGCTGTGCATGCTGCCTTGTACAAACTGAGGAATGCTAACCAATAGACATCAATCACTCTGATGCTTCCACGCTTCTGTGGAAGACTAAGGGGCCGCATGAGCCCCCGAGGAGACCTTGGAGAGCCGTACCTGCTCACACAATAAATAAATAAATGCCCCCAACACCTCTAGGGGGTGTGGAGGCATGTTCACCATGTTCTGGGTTTTGAAAAAAAAAACAGCCTCTCTTGGGCCTAAATTGGAACATGGGGTGCAAAATGTGGTGGAAATGCACCCCATGCCCTGTAATGGACATTTTAGAGCACTTCAGGGCATTTCCTTTTTACTCATAGGGGGCCTCCAAACATGGTAGAAATGTCCTCCACACCATAAGAGTGCATTTGGGGGCATTTTGGAGCAATAAAATATTTTTGAACCTGGGGGGGGGGCTGCATGCAGCCAATGGCCTACACTTTGCCTCTCTTGACGTACACCATTCTGAAAACTGCACAACTATTTTTCTTTGCTTTTGTTTTCCAAGAATTTACCCCAGGAAGAAAATATGCCATGTTTCAATATTTGAAAGGATGTCATGTCAAGGAGGAAGTGGGCGCTGCCCCAGAGATTAGGACAAGGAGCAATGGATTCAAGCTGCAGGAAGGGAGATTCCACTTGAACCTCAGGAAGAACTTCCTGAGGGTCAGAGCTGTTCAGCAGTGGAATATGCTGCCTCATAGTGTGGTGGAGTCTCCTTCCTTGGAGGTTTTTAAGCAGATGTTGGATGGCCATCTGCTGGGAGTGCTTTGATGTGGATTCCTGCATGGCAGGGGTTGGACTAGATGGCTTCTGTGGTCTCTTCCAATTCTATGATTGTTTGACTGGTATTTGGTAATTTGGTAAGTAGACAATACCAGACAGTGTCCATTGCTCCTAAAATGCTGCTTTGTCTTCTGTGTAGTAACAGATATGTGTGTATGTGCATTCAAGTCACCTGTTGACTTATGTTCTACAGACCTTTTTTCTAAAGTTTTCTCTCTGAAAAAGCCCATTTCAACAAAACTATTTAACATTTTCACCCCCATGCTAACCAACAGTATAAGCAGAATGCACTATTACAGCTTTCCATTTATATATACAGTGGCCCATCTACTTTTGCAAAGGTTCAGGGCACAGAACCCTTACGAAAGTGGAAAAACCACAAATAATTCCTCCCTCAATCCCCCTCGCATTCCTTTGTCTTTTGCTTGCAGGCACCAGAGGCAAGGAAATGGGAGGAGGGGCTCCAGAGAGGAGAAAGAAGGTATGCACAAGCCTTTCCCCCATTCCCTTGCCTTTTGCCTTGGTGTGAGTTTTCAGTGCTGGGGCCAGAGGCGGGGGAATGGAAGGGGGAGGTCCAGAGGGGGGAAGGAAGGCACGCACACATCTTCTTTAAAGTCAGAATCTCTTTAACTATTTAATTTACATGAAAATAGAAGTTACATTTTAAAAAAATTAAAAAATGTGTGTGATGAAGTTTTTCTGAAGTTCTGCTTTGTTTTGATCTTTTCACAGAGCAAATTGTCCAAGAAAACTGTCACTGTACTGGTTTAAGATAAAGAACACATTTACGTGACAAGCTGGAAAGGTACAGGACATGGACAAAGAGTGGGAATGAAGGCAAAGCAAAGAAAAATGCTCAGATTCTTTGTACAGCATCTTCATGTGCAAGAGGAAATTGTAAAAAAATTAAATGGACCGTCTCACGCAAACTAACATACCCTGTTATTTGCACTATTAATACTGGCATCTGAAAACCGTGAAATGGGGATGATATAAACTCAATAACTCTGCTGACACTGACTTTAGCATTTAAAAAGAATTGCATGAGTATTAAGTTTGTTGCAGATTGTACAATGGCTGCATTCCAGTATTATTCAAACTGGAAATGATTCTCAAAATTATAACAGATATACTTTTTGCACTAAGAATTATATCATGATAAGCACTTTATTCTACATGGTTAGAAGATATGGATTTTTGGAAATAGACAACTAGACCGTCAAAATATTTGTGATCTTCTGGTTCTTCAGAACATTTTTTCTCAGAAGACCAAAGTAAAGGGAAAAAAAGCCTACTCAGCATCTCTTATTTTCAACCTGTGTTGCCTCTAGCCATTTGATAGGTGCTTTGACTCCCAGAAAGTAATGCTCGGATGTTTACTACATTTTCAAAACTATCCTCATTTTAGGTGGTTGGCTAAGAATTTTCCCCAAGATTCAAACTGCTCATGTTGCACACTCCATTAATCAATCATTTATTACAATCCTACTCTTTTTTTAATCCAGAGAAAGTATTGCATGAACCAAATCTTGCTGGATTTGCCACTGTAACTAATGGTCAGTTTGCTTCCAGGCAGTTATAAGCCGCAATTCTTGTCTCATTTAGGTATGCAGTATTGTGTGCTGTATTGATTTTTGTATGTTTCTGATTTATGAGAACAATAGTTACACACTATCTTTTTATTGAATGTACCTGCATTCATTTTGCACAGTTACATTTATGGGTCACTAAAGAGTACCATAGTTATGTATATCGAGTATTTGTGATTCAGCTGGAGTATTTAATATCTACAAACTATGTATGTCTACCTACAGGTATAGTCTTAGGTTTACTCTGAAGTAATTATGCTGGAGTCTAGCTAGTGTACACCAGAGTATGACTTCATACTGTGCCATGTTTTCAAAAACAGAAGTGGGCCTCAGTCAGAACAAAAGACTTTGAGATACCTGGAGGTGCACACCTTGGGCTGACCTGAAGGCAATGATGAGACATTATGTGTAAGGCAAATAAGAGGAGCACAGAAAGGTGTCCTTAGCTAGCCACATGAAAGCTGAAAGCCTGATGAAAAGTTATGAAGACATAACTCTTCCTGCTGTTGCTAGATGACTCCAAGCAAGATCCCATGTGTGACAATAGTGCTGACAGCTTTGTAGATAACATTATTTTGTTTTTTAAGTATTCAGGGTGCTATTCAAAATCTAGGTGTTACCAGTAAGCACAAGCTTTGGTGTATTTTTTCACAATTTCCTATCACAGCCTGATTCTGTACCCTTCAATCATCTCAATTTGGCAGAAACAGTTCCAATTAATCCCCATAATCCCACTTTTCCCATTGCTTTTAAAACATCCCAGTTTCTTCCTAGCACTTTCCCCCTTTTGTCCTCAGCTCACTTCAGTTGCTACAAACTGAGTTCAAAGTGCAAAAATAGTTTCCACTCAATTAACTCAGTATAAGGGAGAGGAGAGGAGGGAAAATAAGTCTTCTCGAGTTCAGTGAGAGTTATTCTCAACAATGAAGAAAGGGTGAATATAGAGTTACAGGCTTTGTGTCAATTATATATACTGCTTAAAAAAATGGGATGGAAGCCCTACTTCCAAGCACTGTGCTACATCAGGACCTAAATATAATTGTCTATATTCATTACTATTGTAACTCCAGTGACCTCTATAGATATTCAAAACTCTCATATTCAAACACACAGGTGCATTCTTATAATCTATTTTTGTGATTCATGCAACTCAGGACCAGGGTATGGAAATTCTCTATACAGAAACATCTGTTTTCAGAGACAGAAACCTGTATTCACTTAGTAGACTGGGAATGGACCCATCTAACAAGTATATATCACTCTTTGGGAGTGTCCCAGTGGAAACTCTAGAAATTTCCTAGATGTAAACTTGTGCTCAAGCTATCAAGAACGGTAAGGAATATGACACTTTGGAGCTGAAAAAGCAATGAAAACATTGTTAGCAACATCAGGAGCAACAAAGAGAGATAGTTAAGGCAATGGCAGAAAAGTTACTTGACACAGACCTTGATACTCTGCAAAACAAATTGGAAGAATTGTGTACCTCTTGAAAACAATAGAAAGGTAGCCAGTTTCTTCCACAGCCATAATCAATGGGGATCAAGCATGATATTTAAACATCACCTGTTTGGATCAGTGGTAGCTGCTTGGTGTTTCCTGCTAGGACATTTTGACAACCTTTAGAGCCAATGCAATCAGACTGCATGATAATTAATGAGAGATGAGCAGCTGGGTCTTATAAGGACACATCTTGGCAGCTGGGAAGAGGGAAGCTGAAGTATGTTACTTACATAGCTGCTCCCCATGGTGCAGAAGATATGTGCTGATCTCACTGCTTAGAAAATCTTGAACCCATTTTGAAGACTGTAAATCTTTCATAGCATGTTTTCTTTGCTCAAACTGCATTTTTTAAAAATATATTTTAAGCTTCAGGCTTGAGTTAATGGGAAAACCCCTGGACATAATGGTAGATGAAAATAGATGTTATGCCTATTTTTAGCTCTTAATGTAAATGTGCTTATCATGCAGAAAGCACTTGCTTTACTGTGCCATAAATGGTTGGCTTAATCTGGATCTCCAACTCCTGTCAATAAGAAAGAGGAGTCATACTTGCATCTGAAGGCTGGCAAATGAGAGGGCACAACACATCCTGATACAGTCCATACTTATTTCTTTCCCCATTTTTGCTCTCCAAATTCCATTATATAGGAACATAAACAGAAATGTTCCTCGGGAGTCTTCCAGCTGCAGTAGCCATAGAAACCAGCTATTTCTATCTATTTTGCATGATATCAATAAATGACTTTTTCTATACTGGATACAGGTCAACTCAGCTTCCTGTGAACTGGATGTCCTTAATAAGCCATGCATACTGATTGTATAATATTGTACATCAAAGAAGAGAAAAAAGTGATTATTTATACACATGTAATGGAATCTGCTACATAGATTATTGGTGTGCTATTAAGTACCCTTTAAGAGATATAAATATTTATGAGAATTTTTAGAACAGACCCTTTGTAGTATTGATTATTTTAAAAAATGTATCTTCAGAGCCAGGTGATAGTGGCAATGTTTCTTTAATATATGAGCTACCTTCTTTCCTAAGAGGACTGTTTTTTTTAAAAAAAGGATATTCCACTGTGTTTTTTAAACAAATTATTGCTATTGAGAATGCAATTGTAATGTTAAAGATAGCTACCCAATAACAGTGTTATTGTTTTATGGGATCCTGTTTGTCTTTGCTAAGGAAGGCTTTTTGTAAAATAAGATAAAGAATCAAATTTATATGGTCAATAATCAAGTGCACTTTACAGGGAGAAATAAATTGTAATTTAGGATTCTTCCCCCAAAGGATTGTTCAAGGCAGTACTATCTTTCAGGATTCATTGGTTCACAGTCCTACACTCTGAGGATTATGAGAAATCTGTCATATCTAGATATTTCTCCTCATCTAAAACCTCTGGTTACCTGATTTCACTATGTATCTTCCACTGTGGCTTTAGAACTATTGTATCCCTCTGTAAGTCCATTTGTGGCATTTATACACTTATTGTAACTATCTGTAACTCCATTTATATGACCCTCTGATTATCTGAATGCTTTAAATAAGTCCAGGTCCTTTTCAACCAACTGGTAGTGCATTGAATAGTCTATTTGAACAATTATCACAAAAGCTCCCAAACTGTGTAAGCTCATATAATCATAGGAGCTTCGTGATGGGTGCAAAACAGTTGTGGGAAAAAATGGTGCTAAAAACTTAATATTCTTGAATTACATGCAGTGTTATTAGGGACATGAATACAAAGTGACGTTCATCTGTGTCATTCTGGATAATGTGAAGATCACCTTGTGAAACTGAATCAATAGTGCTATACAGCCTGAAAACCTTTGTTGAGGTAAAACAGATCTCCATTGTCTTTATTACCGATAACCAAGTCTGCTGAATATGTTCTGTACATTCTAACGTTTCTCAATGCTAGTGGAACAGAGCATCTTATAATCAAATCAAGAAAATCTTATGGCATAGCTGACTTTCTTTCAGCATTTAACAGGTATTTTGGGGTTGTAAGTACATGGAGTCCAAAAGACTTTAGTTGTAACAAGGTGGTTTACAAGGTTGTATTATAAATTATAGATGCCTATCATGTCTGTATCTTTCACTGAAATACTTGCCTATTGATTGGTCTCCTGGCTGATTAATTCCCTGTTCTGCCTGATGCCAATTTTAGAACCAGCTAAATCGCTTGACTTCAGTTTCTTCTGTTTGTTTTTTCAGATCTATGCACTTGCAATAAGCACTTTTTTGCTGTAACTGTGAAAGCATGCTAAGAAGAGCAGAAATGTTAATTGCCATAATAAAGAGAGTTTATTATAACATCTTTTGCATTTGCTACCTTACCCTTTGTTTATTGTTGAAACTAAAGAACTATCAGCTGCACCCCTAACTTGAACAACCACATATTTAAACAACTGTAAGAAACATAACAGTAACACTAGCACTTGTCTATGATCAGAAATAAAATGTAAAAGCATGGTTTAAAGGGAAAGACAAATGAGGTCATGGTGGTGAAAACTCAGCACCTTTTCATTCTGCCCAATGTAAACAACATATTTTTTTTTAATCTTATAAAATTTCTGTTTTACATTGTTCTCAGACAGCTCAGTTCACTTGCATAACTCTACTGTGTAGTGGGGCTTTATTTACACAACTTGGTCCAATTTACACAACCCACACAGCAAAGGTGGTTCATGATATTTGGGCGATTGAAGGAGAAAATCCAAACAATGCCCTCTATGGTAATAAAGCACATAAAGTATAGATTACTGTACTTTAAAGGTATCCCTAAATGTGTTGCCTGATGGTGGGTTGGTTGTGCCTACCAGTATAAAAGGGGTATAAACTGAATGCAAAAGGCCAGTTATATTCCAGTAGATGTATAAAAATAGCCATCTACACATGTTGAAGGTTACACACTTTGCATCTCCAAGAAGGGATGAGAAAACTCCCGTTGGCCTGTATTATCGACAATATTGATTTATTATTTATAGCACTGATTCATCAAGACCCTTGAGGTGATGCACAATTGAGTAAAACAACAACTTTAAAACATTAAATAAATAAAAACCAATTAAAACACCCCTGTTACTAATACTGGACAATACTGAACTGAATGGCATTCATGGGAGCTTCATTTTTAATGACTACATGTTATAGCAGGGATTTTGTCGGGATGCTGCTGCCCTGATGAAAACAGCCTTTCTCTTCTGGAAGCTATCTTATACTGACTCAGACCATTGGTCCATCTATCCAGTATTTCAATATCAATTCCAATGGCCTTTTAAGGTTTCAGAAAATCATTTTCCTAGGTCTACCTGAAGACACCTGAGACAGAACTCTTCTATACTCCAGCTGTGGCCCCTCTATCTAGCATTATTTTTTTTCTAAAAATTCAAACATAATTGCCAGGTGTGTGATTACATTAAGATTAGTTTTAACCTCACCTAACATCCTATGTTTCTATATTGCAATATTCCTCTCTCACTTTATGCAACCACAAAACAGAGCCCAATGTAAACTACACAGTGTGGAGCAGCCATACTTTGGCCTGCAGTCACCAAGGAGAAGGCCCAAATTAAGCTTTTCCTCCCTCCAGGATGTATCCAAATGTACACCTTGATGTCTGTGTACTTGTCTTTTTTGTAAGCAAATAGTTGCCAAACACTTCTTTCAGAAAAAGCAATGGGACACTGTGGCAGTAAAGGAAAAAAAAACCTTTCTCCACAGTCCTGAAAGTGAGTAGCCCAGCGGAGGTCCTGCTAGAGCAGCTGTGAAGGTGAAGAATTTCCAATATATCACTATGTGCACCAAGAGTAGACAGTTAACACACTGTATCTTCTCCAGATTCTTTCCAATATGCAGCCTTTACCCAATACTCACCCTATTTATCCTTTTTTGCTATTGTGTGTGTACCAGTCATTTCCAACTTATGGAAATCCTAAGGCAAACCTACTGAGGGGTTTTCTTGTCAAGATTTGTTCAGAGGATGATTGTGCTTGCCTTCTTCTGAGGCTAAGAGAGTGTGACTTTGCTCGAGATCATCTAGTGGACTGAGCAGGCATTCAAACCCTGGTCTCCCAGAGTTGGAGCCCAACACTCAAACCATTAAACCACTCTGGCTTTCATCCCATCCTATGGAGGGTCATTTTGATAATATATACTGTATTGAAGCCTGTTTTGAGTTAAGAAGACAGCTGAAGTGTAATACATATAGAACAACATAATGGTAAGTCAGCCCTGGAGAATGAGAGAAAAAGGAACAAGTCCTTCATGTGACTGCAGCACTCACCCTGTAATAACCAAGTCTTTGAAAGCTGTCATGTAACCTGTAAGATAGCAAAGAAATTCTGGAAAGAAATACATGATGAAATTCAAAGAATTTATAATTTAAATTTTGAAATGAAGCCAGAATTTTATCTGTTAAATAAATTAAGGCAACAAAAAGAAATAAGGTGTCACCAGAAGACATTGTTATATTTGATAACTGCTGCAAGATTGATATATGCGCAACATTGGAAAGAAAATAAATATGTTGATTATAGAAGAATGGAAATTTAAAGTCCTGGATATGGTTGAGACAGAAAAGTTAACATTTTCATTGAAAAACAAACCTATCCAGAACTTTGAAAGGGAATGGAGAGAAGTTTTAAACTGGATAAAGACATAGTATAAGGAAGAAAAAGGAATAAAGTAAGATTGTATGTAATGAAATGCAACAATGTGATAAGGTAATATAACAAAGCAACAATGTAATAATGTAAGATGTAACAATGTAAGATCATCTTTTCCTCTGACTTTGCAGTAACAATGTATGAAAGGCATGAAACAAGCGGATTCAACTGGATAACAAGCTTGGAAGTGGGGAGGGTTTTTTTTTTAAAAAAATATACACTTTAATAAAAATATTTTAAAAAAAACAAAGCTGTCATGTAACATTTCCGATGTTCCCCAATAACACTGTTTTGTTTAGAATAACCTTAACAGAGCTTGGCCCTAAGACAATGGATCTGAGGATTGCTTCTGCACAGAAATCCTGAACCTGCTGGAGAGGCGTCTAACAACCAACACTATAATACAATTAGACACAAGAAAGCCAATGCCATGTACTGTTTTGAGTATAGGAATAAGACTGAAAGATCTGTATTGAAATCCCCACTCCTCCATGAGATTAACTTTACAGTCACAGTTCCTCAGCCTAGCCAATTTTACAGGCTTGTTGTAAGGATTAATATAGGGAGAAAGATCATGGATATCCCATTCAGTTTCTTGGAACAAAGCGGGACAGAAATATAATTAAATATAAGAAAAATATCTGAGAAATGCAGTAACAAGAATGTTGTTGAAACTAGAGTTTCATAAATAATGCCTGAGATAAGATTTTAATTTGAAATAAAATATGCGGAAGTCATGATTTCAATGGCGCTTCCACACCAGCATTTGTAGGACTGTATCTTTGTTGTCTATATGTAAAGTGAAAATTTAGATTAAACAACACAGATACAATCCTACAAATGCTGGTGTGGGAGTGCCATTGAAATCATTTTCAGAAGTTTCTTCCTTGCCAGTGACTCTTGGGTCAAGAGTTTTTAAGCGTTTTGATTTTAAAGCAGTCAGCCAGCAGCAGGCTGTCCTCAATTTAAAAATAACTATTTTGACAGTTTTGTTCCAAATACGTGAAAGACATGATTATATGTTTTTCTTTTTGCATTCTACACTGCCTGAAGCTATATGAGCTGAGGACAGAGCAAGCTAAGAAAAAAGATCAGACAGTGCCATCTGCAGGGCTTTCCCTTACTTCTTATCACAGAAAAGAACAGCTGGCAAAGCTCTGTAGTGGGAAACCTCATTTGTTCCAGAACTCCGATTCTCCACAGCACCCTCTACTCCACACCACAGATGAATTAGAACACAGACCAGAGTTTTAACTTCACAGGAAATAACTGAAGAGAAGAAGAGGAGTCAGGAACATCATTTACGAAACTTCAGAAAAGAATGACTGGAGAATAAATCATCTTTAGGCACATACTTAATGTTATTTAATACCAGGATTAGCGCCTTTCATTAATTAACCAGATAGATTAATTGGTTTAGTTCAATTAATATCTTGATTTTCCATAGCAAAGTATTCCCAAAGATACTCATAAGGATACAAGAAGTACATAAGAAACTTGCTGTTTTGGAGCAAAAGTCTATCAGCAAAATCCACAAGCTGCCTATGAGAAACCCACCTGCAGGACATAAATAAAACAGTGCTCTCCTACTCACGTTCCCCTGCAGTGGATATTCAGAGACATACCGCTTTCAGTACTACCTTGGGCTCACAGTACGACTGTAAATGTCAAACCACAACATTAAACACAATTCATTATAAGAAAGATCAAACAACATGAATCCATTTTAATTGACTTAGAAGCCATTAATTGGGAAGCATTTTTTAAACTTCAGTCCTTTAATTGCACGTACTTCGAAAACTGTAGTAGAAGAAGAATTCAACCTGCAGCCAGAGAGAAAGGAACAATTCTTGATCAAATGATGCCTGTTGAATATCTATCTATCTAGATAGATAGATATAGATATATATACACACACAAACACATACACCCCTAAATATAATACCCAGCATGCTTTTTTTTTCAAAATCATTTTCTCATGCAAACATACAGATTTAATGTGATAAATCAGTTATAAATTCAAGTGGATGACAGCCTTACTAATACAACTTACAACCTGATCTTATGCGTGCTTAGCCTGCAGTGTTCCACTGTGTTACAGCTGTCTTATGAGGCAGCTGTCCTACACAGTCAAGTATCCTAAAATGTATATTGATTACAGTGGTCTATTAACAACTTGAAAGCATATACAACAACAAAGATGTCCTTAACTCTGGATCTGTTTACAGAAAGGCACAGGATTTCAGAGACTGCTATCCTAGTAAGCAGACTTACTAGAGAGTTGCAGGAGCCAGACCTGCTATCCTGCTAAAGCACCTTACCTCTTTATACAGCCCTGCTTTCCCCTTTAAAACCACCAAATTAGTGTATACAAGCCTCTCAGTTGTTACTCAGAATGATTTACTGATCTATGGTAGTGTGTTACTCATTGATTAGAGCCAATGGAAAGTACTCTACTAAGTCAGAATTTATAAAAATACTAGCATATATATACCCTGTGTTGTCCGGGATTTTATTTTCTCATAGGTAATACTTGTTAGAAAGATTTGAGATCCTGTGTCTCTAACTTCCCAAATGGTCTTGTCCAGTACCTGTAACTTTCCTCTATATTCCTCAATGCAATCTGTATTCAGAGTTATTAACATACAGAGGATGGGTTCCTGAGGAAATACACTACCCTCCTCCTTGCTTCTAGGCCTTGTCTCCATAAAAAACAGCACAAACAGCTTATTCAAGACAGACACAGTTGACCGAGGCCCAAAAGCTCTCTGGCTGAGAATTCTAAAGGCCCTTCCCCAAACTGCAAACCCCAGGATTCCATAGAAGCTTCTCAGGCAGCCAATCATAGGAGGTCTTCATCTGACACAGCCAATCATATGAGGTCTTTGCCTGACACAGACAAACTTTGACTTTAATATATTAGATAACATAATCTTTATTAAAATAATAAATAGGGAAAGGTATTAGTTGTCATAAGCAAATACAAGTAATAAGAACTTCGAAAGACGTTTATCCAGTTTTTTATAGCTTAACTCAGTATACAGATACAGAACTTTCCTCCACAGACAGGCCTTTGGTTTCCCTTTTGCTCCAAAGCTTCATTTCCAAATCAGGGTCACACCTTCTGACCCAACTCAGAAATGGTTTGGTTTCTCCTCTCTCTCTCTAGACCTCTGAGAAGACAACCAGCATTATTCAGACAACCTGCCTGGCTATATCCTAGAGTGCTCTCGTTCTCCGTCTCTCCTCCCTTCTCCTCTCAAACCTCAGCCCCTCCCTCTCACCAATGCACTGGGTTTCTCTCATACAGAGCCACTTTGCTTACATGGCAACCTGTTACTGGGGCTGCCCTGCCACTCAGGCTAGCCACACACCCCAGGCTCCGTCCCAACAGTGCGTCTGCAGAAATAGACTGTAGTCCATCAAAACTCATGCCATAATAAATCAGCTAGTCTTCAAGTTGGTAAAAGCCTTTTTGTTAACTGCATTGGGGTCTTATTAAATCAATAAAATTTATTCCTTTATTCAAATTAAATGTGCATAGACTCAGGTTGCAAGCTGTCCTTATACCACTACAGGTATACCTCACTTTAAAAAGCATGACAAAGAAACATCTTTTTACACCCTTAGTCCTGTGCTCCTCCTCCTCTGGCTGGCTGGATGTTTTTTTAAAAGCATCAGTATTGAAGGATCTATAAGTTTGGCCACCGAGATGAAAATCATCAGTAAAGTGGAGCCAGGTGAAAAAGATCATCCTGATTGCATCTTGGAAGTAGCGTTCAAGAGCTCTTCAGAAGATTCAAAATATTTTTATTTACTTACGCAAGGTTCACCTGACCTGTTTCATTTCACATGTCCCTATTTTTGTTTTAAATTAAAAAAAATTGCTGAAACATGTTGAATTGCTCTTCCCATTGTGTATGACCCTATCTCTATTTTCTTCCCTATTACTTTTGCTTCTGGAACCAAATTTTCTGCTAAAGAAGTAATGCCCAGTAATGCTTCTACTTCCTTACCTGAGAGATCCCTGTACTGTATTTTCAGAATAGTAATTTTGTAAATGGGTGATTCTCCTATCCCATTCTAATTATGGAGGCTATCAGACTGGAAAATGGTATCTAATATTGACTTTACTGGAGTACGTAGATGCAATTTTATCGTAATTAACTTTCTGTACAAAATTTGGGTTCAGCAGCTTCCAACCTCCTCAAAAGAGCCTCATCACAGAATCTGCTTATGAGTAAACTGAACTTCACTAAAAATTACAATACATGCATTGCACAGCCACTATACGTAGTCCTCACTTCAACCTCTGGGTTATTTAAACATTAAATATATGAAACAGAAGTAGAAATGAGCTGAAAAAATTCAAGTACAAATATTGACTACACAAAAGGAGTCTTTTAACACCGTAAAAAGCAGATTTATGGGTTTTTCTTTTTTAATTTCCCCTTTTTTTCTTTTCCCCTTGCCTGAATCTTTCCTGATAGCTCATTATTCCCTTTTCCTTTTTTTTTCTTTCCAATTTGTACATTTTTCTCTTTCTTCTTCCCCCTCTTTTTTTTCTTGTTCTTGTTTTGTCATAGGTCGTTATCTCCTTTTCCTTTCTGATTTGTACAGTATAGCATTTTTTTTATCTCTCTTTACTCCTGTTTGTTGTTGTTACTGTCTTCCTTCTTTTTAGTGTATTGGAGAAGAATTAATATTTTATTCTATGCGAAAACTTAATAAAAAAAAACCTACCTTTTTTTAAAAAAAGCAGGTTTATGGTTACTTGAACTTTTACGGAAACGAAAAGGAGGAAGGGAGCAGTGATGATGCCAAGTTACAACTCCCATCGTCCCTGAGCACTGACTATGCCGACTGGGGCTGATGGGATCTCAGAGTCGAACAACATCCACTCGTGAAAAGGCGCCTCCTTCACCAGAAGACCAAAGCCCGTCTTTCACGAGAAGACAATGTGTACTTTCTCCCTCTGAAGAAGAGGCCACTGAAACTTAAAACTATTTTGTTTCACGTGACACCAAAGTCTTTGTTGTACTTCCTGTTATTAACGGGCTGGCCGTCTCCAAACTAGATATGAACTCGACACAAACACAGCGCCGTGTAAGACCTCCAGCTTTGGCAACCCCTTCCTTGATCTGAATTCGCCTCACTCATCTCTGGTTGTCAATGGAACACACCCATTTAAAAAAAAAGACGTCCCCCATTGGGGAGATGCAGATGGTACCTTCCACGGTAAATACGCTTACCTCACACAGTTTCCCTGTAGCTCCGCCCAGAAGAGGCGTGGTCTCCTTGGTGGTTGGCTGGCTGAACATGAAGGGGCTGTCCCTCAAAACGACGGTTTCAAAACAAGTTGGGAAGGCGCGCAATTTTTCCCCCTTCCCCTTAAGATTTCGTTCTCGGTTTGTGAGGGAAACGTAGGGCGGAGGGGTTGGGGTCGGTTGCAAAGAAAAGCGAGGTGGAGGGACTGAAGTTATGTGATTTATTTTCACCTTTAGCGAAGAGTAGTCAATTGTAGGCATGCCGAGGGAGTAAGGTGCCCCCAAATGGAGTCCAAAAAAACCCTAAGGCGCATGCGCCCAAAAGGGATAGGAGAAAAAAAAATAGAAGGCCGATGAGCAGACTCTTGAAGCTTAGCTTCCAATCGTTTGCTCGAAGACCTCGTGGCGCAACGGTAGCGCGTCTGACTCCAGATCAGAAGGCTGCGTGTTCGAATCACGTCGGGGTCATTGATGGTTCCTCCGAAAAGGGGACTTATTTTATACCCTAAATGAAATGTTGACAATACAAGAGAATTGAAGGTGTGGGGAGCTTAAGCAGACCCGTCATTTCGCTTTAAAAGCCGGTGGCAAAACATAACAAAGTCAATGTGGGCTTCGAGATAGCGAGGCAAGGATGGAAGATCCAGGCAGAGGGGGTGTTACACGTGAGGAAAGAACATCTTGATCAGTGACACGTAACAAAGGTACGAGCCGCAGACGCGGCCAGCAAAGCAAGGGTAACGTAGTGAACTTGTGGCCTCGTGAAAGACGGAGACCCTGCAAGGAAAGACAGACGAGGCGGAACACCGACAGAGCTGAACACTTTTTACCTCCATCGAGGACAAATTATTTGGAGGCTGGGGACACTCCGGCACTTTTTAAAGAACGGGGAGGGAGAGATGAAGGCACGTTCGGAGCAGGTCTAGTAGCATAGTGAGGTTTGTTTTAGTATAGGAAAAAAAATGTAGTTTGGGAAGATCTCACAGAACAGGTACATTTATTTAAAAAGAAGCCTTTTCATTTAAAAAACATTGGGAGCTGAGGCCTTTCTTGGGGGGGGGGGTGTCTCAAAAAGGTGCTTGCATCCAAGCAAGTTAAATTTTATTTTGTGTTATAAAAAGCTGCCTTTGGGGAATCGGGTCATAAGGCTGCCAGGCTGAAAACTGGAAAGGGCTGCTTTATTTATTTGTTACATTCATATCTCGCCTTTCTCCGAAATGGGACCCAAAGCAGCAGCTTTAATGGTGGTGTAAAAGAGGGAATTTCTATAGGAGTTGCTTGTGTGTATTTTTTTTCTCCTGTTTAACAGTATTGGTGACACACCTCATCATTACTTAAGAGCGATGGGACAAATCCAGAATTTTCCGAATCCCTGGAAGGTTCTGGGAATCCACAAATCTCGAATCTTTCGAATCCTTTTTTTTAAGAAGGGTTTAAAAAGCAAAGGAAAGAAGGATCATCTTGGGCAAGACACACTCTTTCAGCCTCAGCAAAAGCCTGGGCAAAGGCAAACCTCCCTCTGAAGAAATGTGGCCAGGACAATTGTCATAGTTTTGCCTCAGGATCTCCCCAGATTAAAAATGACATGAAGGCCCTTTGCACACACGCAGGAAAACATGGATTAATCCCACATTTCCCCTGCCTGTGTAAACAGGACCACTATAGTACAGAGATGATTCAGGTCAAAACTGGCTTTTCTTTGCATAGCTCCTTATGGCATCCTGGGGTTTGTAATTTGATGATGCACCAGCACACTTTGGCAGAGAAGGCTATGACACCTTGTAAAACTACAAACCCCAGAATTGTGTCTGAAAGAGCTTTGCAAGGGAGCTGTGCAAAGGAATCTTTCAGCTGTCCTTGAAATCTCAAGCCTGTCCCTTCCAGTCAAGTGCTGAACTTAAATCTTAAATGTTCAGTTTAAATATCTTAGAATACAACCCCATATGTAATGTCTGAAATTGTTAGTGAAGGTCATTATTACTCCAAGGGAAAAACTCACCTCCTTGCCATGTCTCCTTGTGTGTCTGGTCTCCCAAGTTTTCAGGTGTCCTGGTCTCCTGGATTTTCAGGCGTCCCGGTTGTTGGATTTGAAAGATTCGGTTTGCCTATTTTGGCACAGGAATTCGGATTCACAAATCTTGAATCCTTCCCCAGGATTCAAGGATTTGAGGATTTGGTTTGACCATCCTTATTACTTAATTAAAGTAAGATTTGTACCCAATAAATTTGGAGTTTGGACCCACTCCAGAACATAAAATGTAAATCTGCATCCATTAGTCGTATTTCTTTAGAAAAATGTGTATTTGTTTTGTAAACTATCTTTAAAAGCTCATGCTCAAATTTTGTAATTTTTACATTGGCACAAGATAATTTATTTATTGCAATAGACTAATACAGCTATGTTATTATGTCCCATCCAGTCAACTTTGACTTATGGCGACCCTATGGATGAGTGCTCCCAGAGACCTGTTATGAACAGACCTGTTTAAGGCTTGCAAACTCAGGACTGTGGCGGCTTCCTTTATTGAGTCAGTCAATTCATCTGTAAGCTGGTCTTTCTCTTTTCCTTTTATCTTCAACTTTACTTAGTTTTATTGTTTTTTCCAGTGAGTTGTGTCATCTCCTGATATGTCTAAAGTACAACAGCTTCAGTTGTTTTGGCTCGCAGTTAGAGTTCAGTCTTGATTTGCTCTCATATCCATTGATTTGTCTTTCAGAAGCATCCTTGGTATCTGCAAAATGTCAAATAGTTATTTTTTTTACCTGTTAGCTTTCTTCATTGTCCAGCTAGAAATTATTGTTTTTCTCTTAAAATACATTATTTGGTTAGACACACAAATACATACATTTTGCTTCTGTTTCAGAAATAATGTGTCTTCAGAAATAATTTGATGTTTTTTGTTTTTATTAATGATGTATGGTCACAACCCTTGTGCTGTTCAATGAAATCATTGAGAACTCATTCCAAAATTGACAGGAATCCTGATGCAGCAACTGAGTTAAATCACATTTACCACTCAGATACATAGGAATTAATGGGAAACTGCATGAAGACAAAAATCCTTAACCAGTATTGTATCTTCTTTCGTAGGTTGTATCATTAGGAAATGGAAAAGGTTACTGTAGATGTCTGCATAAAAAGCAAAGAAAAAGACTCTGCAGAACAAGCCTCCAAAGATGCGATTGATGTTCATGCTCTGAATGACATTGAATTACGGGAACAGCTCTCTGTATACGGAATCAATGCTGGACCAATATTGCGTATGCATCATTTTAATGTCCATTTAAACTGGTTGGAGAGGTGTAAAAGTCAGCAAAAGCTAGTACTGGGTAGGGAATGGAGTTAAATGTTGCTGGTAGAGAGGTGTGATTTGTGTCTTGGATAATTTGCTTCTGTAACCAATCCTATTCTAAGACAAGCTAACTTTGACCAGGTAGGTATAGATGGTTTGAGATGCCTCTTTTCCTTAAGGCAGGATGCTCAGCGCTTGCTATAGAACATATGCTTTTGTTGATTCAGACTCTTAACTTGTCTTATCCTGCGGGCTCAGTGTAATTTGAACATGTTCCAAAATACACATCTTGTTTGGGTAATGTAAACAAGCCTGTATCTATTCTGTGCTAAAAAGCAAAATAACAGCACTACGGTAACTCAGATTAGGCATCAGGAAAAATTGCATTCTATACATTTTATATTTTCAAATGTATATATTTTATAATAGATTTATTTGGTTTCTGCTGGTGTTGGGATGGGGCAGGAAACTATTCTGAGTACAGAAGCCTGGTTCTCCTTTGTCTATAAATTGGATTTTACAGATGCCATATATTTGCCTATTTCTTTCTTTCATCTTCTTCTCCATCCTGCTTCTTAACAGTTTTGTCCACATTTTAAAACTTTGCTTATTTTCCCCCCCAACACTGCCTTCCTGTCATCATTTCGATAATTATTATTGATGCCACCACTACTAAATTGTTGCTGCCATTATGATATAACTGGCTAACAAGGAGAGGGCTCAGCTTACCTCTAAAGGTGGTATCAGCTAATGTAACTCTGTTCCTTTCTTCAATTTGTAAATGGCAGTGAACAATTCTGTTTTATGCTACTTGCTCCAAACCCTGTCTTTCACTCTAGAAAATATTTTATTCCTACTTAAAAAAAACACACCACTGTCTGCCTCCTCTGGCTGGCTACTGCCAAATGGCTGCAAGTTCTAGTGATACAGAAGTACAGGGTTAAGTTTTGGAAATTGATGGTGATGCCATTTCTCAAATTCTGACCATTAGTACAAACACCTATAGAAGGAATGAACAGATATGCAAGACTAACCAAATGAAATTGAGCAGTGACAAATGCAAAGTTTTACACTGAAGGGGAGGGTCGATTAAGCTCACATCTATAGGGCAGAGGTAACATGGCATGGCTCTAAAACATACAGAAAGGATCTTGGAATGAAACTGAAAGGCTGAATACAAGTCATTCATGTGAAATAATTACAAAAAAGATGAATGAACTTTTAGCATTTATTGATTGAACCATAGTTTTAAAATTATAATAAATACTATTGGGACTTCTTTTGGAGTATTATATGCAGTTCTAGACACCAGAGCATAAGAATGATACAGATCAGGGGAGAAGAATACATTGTGAAGCAAATGATGTTGGAACACTTCTGTCATTTTTCAACATTGGCTATGTTGGCTAGGGATTTGCAGACAGTCAACATGTAAACAATGACATGATTCCTTCTCCTGAGACAAACAGATTGGAACAGGTTTAGAAGAGGACAATGAAGGTAGTCACTGCTATGAAAGAGAAAGGGAGTTGAAGAAATTAGTAAGTGTAGCCTGCAAAAGAGAAGAACAAGTGGGGGTTATGATAACATTGTTCAAACACCTGAAGAATTCTGTTGCACCAGGTGACAGTACTAGATGTAACAGATATAAATGGCTGAAGGTGGTTCAGTAGATTCTGGATAGGTGAAATTGCAGTATGTCTGCAATTTCAGGGGAGAGTGGGACTTGGCGTATAAGATTCCCTCCAGTCTGTGGTTATCAACTATTCTGAGCGCATAAAATTTTCTGAAGTTTTAATTCACTGGAAAGTATAGCAAGCCAATGCTAAAAGTTGTTGTTTGTTTTAGCTTTCACAAGGACGACTTATGAGAACAAGCTGCTGCAGCTGATGAAGCAATGCCCAGACTTGGCAGCTGGAGAAGAAAGCAGGCTTGATGATTCTGAAAAGGAAAATGGAGAACAAGGTGGGGATTCACCAAATGAAATTATGTTTTAAGAATGCTTATGAATGAGTAGACCATTGCAAATAGCTACAAATAATTGTTAATCTCTTGATATCAGTCATTATCATTATTGACTTTAATAATAATGACTTCTTATTTGCCTTGGTAGTTATACCAGTAGAAATGTACAATTCAGTCATTCAGCAAATCCTTGTGGAACAAGAAAAGCTATATAGGGTGAAAATAGATTCCCATGAAGTCTGCTTGGATTTCAAAACAATTCCCTGTGGATTGCACTAGAGCAATGACCCCTGGTACCCCCAGGGATTAAAAACATTGTATTGTATTATTTTGCTCCAGAACATCCCAAAATGATCTCTGGGGAAATAGAAGGCATTTCTGATATGTTGGAGCCCCACTGGACCCCGCTCCCGGGTCAAAATGAAATTTTGCAAAATTTTTCCAAAATGTTTTTGTGCCTCAAAATGTCTGAAAATGCCCTCTAGGGGCCAAGGAAGGGCCAAAAACATCTCCCCATGTCCCCTACAGGGCTTTGAGTGGCATTTGAGGATTAAAAAAATGATTTTTGTTTTTGCCCAGCCCTGTACTAGAGTTAGGAATTTGCAAGTCGAAGTCAAGCCCACCTTCTTTTCTATGCTACTTTTTGACACCTCCAGTTATGATATAAAGAATGTCATTTAGTTTTAAAAATTGCTTGGCTCTTCAGAATTGGAGATACCGTTAAAAAATTTATTCAAAAGAATTCTGATTGCATGTAGGATTTCCTTGGTCAGACACAAATGCTACTTTTAATAGCAAAACTTTACTCAAAAATGGTACAAAACTACTTAATTAATTTCAGAGGGATTCCTTGTATAACAACTATACCACCCTGAACAAATATGATCCTATTTGAGTTTGAGAAGGATTGAGCCTATTCAGTACTTGGATGGGAAACTCCCAAGGAAGACTAGGGATGTCCTGGTAGACCTCCAGATCTGCTGTCATTCGAAGGTGGCAGTATTTGTCTAGATCTACCAGCGGTCTAACTAAGTATAAGACACTTTCCTGTGGCCAAAGCAGGGATTCTTTATTAGCAATGACAGGTTGCCTTGGTTTATCTCTTTGTATGTTTGCAGAACAGTACATACCATCAAGCTCCTAACCTTGGTTTTTGGTTATTGTTTCTTAGAAAAGCAGAATGTCTACATAAAGCAGTTAAGCCCCATATTTTAAAGAACTTGGATACAATAAAGCAATAGGGCTGAAGCAAAGAAGAGCCTTTCTAAGTACTCCGTATAGTGAGGATTATATGATAATTGATATTTTTGTTAAAATCATTTTAAACAAACAAGAGGCTGGAATCTTTTTAGTGACATGAGCACATGTAACCTGGCTTTATGTGCACATGCATCTTTTTTGGATGTTTCAGAAGGAGCCATTTACTAGGTTCTCATATAACATCCAATTCTGCTCCCATCCCC
The DNA here is from genome assembly GCA_030412105.1 of Cyclura pinguis. Lineage (NCBI taxonomy): Eukaryota > Metazoa > Chordata > Lepidosauria > Squamata > Iguanidae > Cyclura > Cyclura pinguis. The sequence goes on from CM059602.1 coordinate 58,422,653, forward strand.
CAGCAGCTGGAACCTGTGAGTGAACAACTAGAATAAGTTTATGAATTATTCAATTTTTTTTCCTCATTGAAGAGTACTGAGATGGTTAAACCATTGCTGTGACCAGGGACTTGCAACAGTACTCAACATTTTCTTAACACAGAGCTCTGTGAAAGACAACCTGAAAAAATTATATTCTCCCTTCATCCAGTCCTGTAGCAGTTGTCTCACAGTTAAATGAATGAGTCTGAACAGAAAATGAGAAGATGCTATCACTGCCTGTTCTTTTATCTGAACTGGAATCCTGCAAATGTTACTCACTGCTGTAAGGCAAACCTATTTTCTGCTTTCAAACAGCCTTTGAACTTATTGAGGACAAAGCAAAGCCTTCTGGTTGCCTTACCAGAATAGAATGGTTGATTGGGGCTGTTTTTGCAGCTGCTGAGAACAGAAAATTTTGGGCAGCTTGAAAGTGTACTGAAAGATGCTGAACAAGCAGTTGTGTATTCATCAAATTATTATTGCAGGTATTTTCTTCACTCAATCTGGGAAAGGAATTGAGGGTTATTGGTACTGCCAATGCATTTGCCGGTATATCCAAAATTGTTTTCTTCTTAACTTGCCTGCTTACTTATACCTGAACAATCAAGGTAGAATGATATTTTCACATTCATTCTGAACATCAGATGTAGAGGACAAACAATACCTTGACCCCATGCACTTCTTGTAAGGTTCCTTGAGACATTAGTGCGATAGCCACCACGGGAAACAAGCAACTTCTGGCCCAGGACTGCAGAGTAGCTGAAGCTGTTTCCAAAGATCAATAATAAAACCATTGCTGTCCTCATACTTACAATATAAAGGACATAGCACAAGTGGAAAATGTATTGACACTGGCAATCAAAAAACAAACTAAGGCACTAATTCTTAGAATCAAACCAGATGATATGTATATAGTGGTTTTAGAAGAGGTGCTCTTTCAAATGGTGAAAATCATCTGTTTGTCATAGCATATGATTTTCCTCACATATATATACCTTACATTTAGCATACTTTGTTTTGTTATTGGTCTGAAAAGGTAAACGTAGGATTAGTTTGCAGGTCTGATTGCCGAGGCCCGTATCTCTGAGGAAATCAGTTAGTGGGAGGAAAAACAGGTTAATTGTAAGGAGTATGGATTCTCTTTAATGTCTGATTTGACTATTGGAATGGAAACAGGTCAAGGACAAAAGGGGTCTAATGCTGATCTTTCAGCAGAGGCAATGGAGTGATTCTGCTTCCCTTCTCTCCCTCACCTCAGCCTGATGGAATGACTGCTCCCAGGTGTCGGTGATATTGAGATGAACTGGTTGGGCCTGCCTTCTCAGCAGAACAGATGATGGCTCTTCATCCTTTTCCCCCTTACTGCAGCCTCATATGAGCATTTTATACTGATAGATAAATATGACCAGAGATGTATGTGTCTGCTTCGTCTATATGTGTGCTCTTTCTTTCTCAGCTTGTCTGCATACCTTCGTTCTCATAGCCCACATTTATATTAGAAAATGAACACCAGGAGGTCAAATTACAAGAGAGGCAGTATTGATTAAGCAGGGCAAATGCCTGAGCAAACATTAATTAAAAACTGAGATTTCCAGACAGAGAATTTTAATTATCCATTATCTAGAAGGAGCAGAATTTTCCCATGGGTGCTGTGATGACAGACTCTTTGCAAATGTATATAGTTTTGGAAGCCAGCAAGCAATATCTTCAACAAAGGATAATAGAAGAAAGCCTGAATTGTCTCATAGTCTTAATTGCAGAACCTAAAGTCCTTTAAAAATATATTCATTAGATTTATAGCAATGGAATAGAATGTGTTTTTCCATTTCAGTTGTGCAGATACACATGATGTCTTTCTGCCATAAATTAAATTTAAAAATGTGGAGATCTTTGAATGGAGTACTGCCTGCTGTATGTGTTTTGGGACTTTACGTTGTTCGCATATATAGTCAAGGATAGACGTGGGGAAATTTTCTTCCAGGAGCATGTAGTCCCTAGTTGGTAATGGGTATCTAGATTTCAAACATTTAAACAACAGATAAGCTGAATATAAGCTGCATAGAAATTTGATCCCCTGAAGAGTAGTCCAGTAGCAAGAATGTAATAGAGCAGGGGTGTCAAACTCAATTTCATCTTGGGCCACATCAGCATTATGGTTGCCCTCAATGGGCCAGTGGTATCTGTAAGACTATATAAATGTATCTACTCTTTTACCATATTAAATAATGATATTTCTGCCCTCCAGCCCCTCCCCTGTACCTCTTTCTGCCCCTCTCTGTACCTGGTGAGCTCGATCCCCACATTGTGGACCCCCAGATGCCAGTATTCTGAAGAGGGGCCCAGCAGTCAGAACTCACGATCTACTTCTACTTCTGACTGCTCCTCTGTCCAACTCTTGCCATCAGAGTGTTGCGGCAGATTACCGTGGCAATGTTCCACACGGCTTGCAAGAGTCACAATATGGGAATTGGGCTCACCAGGCAGGGGGAGTGCCGCAGCTGCAGGAGAGGTGCGAGGGCCACATGAAATGGACTGGTGGGCCGGATTCAGCCCGCGGGCCTTGTGTTTGACACATGTGCAATAGAGAGTAGTCTGGTAACTGTAGACTAGTAGTGAGTAAGAAGGTAAATGGATATGGAAATATATTGGGAATACATCTGGCAAGCAGACACTTCCATCAGTCACTTACCTAGCATTTTGAGCAGTAAACTCAGAATCAGTTTTTTAAATCTTCTTTCAAAAGTCCACTACTAAAGGGTTTTGAGTTTGGAGTACCATATTTTGAAAGTATTGTCTTGCATAATGTGGTACAGATCATTCAGTGAAAGTTACTCAATTTTTTTTTTAATTTTCACACAGGGCCAACAACAGAAGTAGTCCTCCAAACAAACAACCTCAGAGTGACAGCTGAATGTGCCTCTGGGCTTGATAATGTAGGTAACTCAAGGCATGAATATTTTATGGCTGCAACTAAATGCAGGAAATTATAAATTAATATAAACTGATGTACTTTGTGTCAGTCTCCTGACAAGTGAAGCAATTACTCCAATCACATAATTAGAATGTACTTATTCTGTGGCTTCTGTTAATGTGCTAGAGCCCTAGGAAATCTAATGCAAAATAGTTTGCTCAGGTATTTAAAAGATGAGTCAACTTTATTTTACAGATGGCAAGTGCATGTCATGGAAATTATAGCCAGTAACATGGAAGAGTTTTATATATTCTAGAAAAGTAAGTTCATATCCATGCAATAGAGGATTATTCTGTTGATCTTCAGCAATAATAATTGAATTTGTTACTTTGATTGTTGGCCTAGTAAGTTCACATTCTGAGTAAGGAGTCCAAGAGAGGACTTGAACTTCTTATCAGCTTGCTACGTCTCCTGGGACATGCCAAGCGCACATTTAAGTGTTGATTAGGCCCAACCACTCTGTATCAGGAGCATTTGGTAAATTTAAGGTGTGCTTGTCAACCCTCTTATATTTGCATATTAGATTCCACAGTTTTCTCACCAACTTGGTTCAGTGTCCAACTCTTCTTCATTCCTCTGCTTCCTCTGAAGCCAGCTCTAGGGTTTTCAGGATTGGAGTTACCTAAAACACATTTCTATGCCTACTGGAACCGGAGAAATCTCCCTCTATAGCCTCTGAAGTTTGTGCTGTTGTATCAATAGGAACCAGTTAGTGTCACTTCTAAGGTCCATGCCAGTAAATTGCAGATAAAAGAATTTTTTCTCTTTCAAATTACTTGGGACAGTTATTTAATTTCAATGTTATAAAGAGCTGTTGTTATAAAAAGCACACTTCTCAATTCTTCACCTGTCAATAAATGGCTCAGAACTTTCAAGAATGAATACCTGGCAAACTGTTTCCCATAGTTCCTCCTTTCTGGGGAAAAGAAATCTTTAGCCTACATGTTTTGTAGGGCAAAGGTGTGCACTATCATCCCTTAATTTTGTTTACCACAACAGCAGCATAGTAATGTTTATTTTTTGGGATGCTGCAGGGTTCTCACTACCTTTTGAAGCATGTGCATGTGAGGATGAGGGATGGGTAAACATCAGTTTGTAGGCATTAAGAAAGCTCTGAATAGTGATCTATGCAGGTATGGAATCCATCCCTGTGGCTATATTGATGACCGCTCGAAGGGCAGGAGATATTCAAACTCAGCTTGTGATCAAATAGCAGAAATGAGAATATATGTCACTTCAGGACACATGTTTCATGCAATCTTTTCAATCTTTCAGCTTCCAGTCATGTTTTTAACAGTTTCTCTTCTGTCTTAGAAACCAGCTGTAGATGTTGCAGAACGCCAGAAGAAACTCTTATCTTCTGATATTGAACAAAGTTTGGCCAAAATAGTGGCAGAAGTAAGTAGCTACTCTGATTCAGTTATGCTGATGCATCTCAAAATCTTGAATTGTTTATCTTAAAAAGTTTTTCTTAATGTATGAGTTACATGTATATTTTACGTTTCCTCCATGAATTCAGGGTGGTATACATGGATCTTCTACAATTTATTCTCACAAGTAATCTGCTAAGTAGGTAAGGCTGAAAGCCAAGGAGCAGCCCAAGGTCACCCAGTGATTTTTTATAGTTCAGTGTGGAATATAGTGTGTACCTCCAAGTCCCAGTCCAGCACCAGTACAAGACATTTGTCTTGTCCAGACTGGTGATTTGTGCTGATCTATATTGTACCATTTAATATTGTGTCTTGACACTTCTTACTGTTTCTCCATCCAAAATCAGTAGAAAAAGGGCATATTTCACTTAATTTCTGGTTTCTTGGGTTGTAACATTACATGTGGGTGTCTCCAGCCCGCTCAGATCTCCCAGATGTGATTCCAGATTGTTGCAATGGCCTCCTATTTCTCCCCCAGTGTCTCCTGCTATTTTTTTTTTAAATTTGGAGCAAAATCATCCATCACTGACACACATTCTTTGTATAGATAGGCTTCTTCACTTTGCACAGGGAGAGTGCTGAGTATGAGTGTTGGCAGGGATGTGTGATCTTGCTCCAACCAAACAAAAAGAATAGTACCATTACAATTTAACACTTTGCTACTATACTGTTACAGATTCAGTACATTCTTATGTTTGGAAAGATCAGTTATCATACATGTGGAAGTGACCTGAGAAAAGTTTTGACTATTGCCCTCTCCACTTTTGTAATTTTGCAGCTTCTCCCCAAGTTGAAATTGGCTTGTGTGAGGAAAATTGTTCTTCCAAGTACAAGAGCGTTCTGCTTGGTCACCTAGACTGTAGAGAGAGTTTAAAAATAATTAAAACTGTTAAAATGAGGCAGAAGGGGGTGGGGAAAAGAGAAGGGAAATAGTGAAGAGGGTGGAAACGTGCTGAAAATATAGAAGAGGTGAAGTACTGAATTCTGTTGTCACAGTTGTCACAATTCATGTGATAACCAAATGGATGAAGTAAAAAAAATACTTTGCAATAGTGTGCAAAAGGAAGGGAAACAGTCCAAAATTCTGTGTGATTAGTGAAACATAATTTAGGCCTTTCTTTTAAAAAAAGTGTGACATACTGCCACCCCATTAAACAGTTGCCTGCTTTGGCTCTTGTTCTGTATTGTGCATTGTAAACCCCTCTGTTAACTGTGAAGAAAATTGCCTTGATTATCCTTATTTATTTCCCAATAGCTCTTGTTTGTATATAATGTGTCTGTTTTTTTTAAATTGTGTATATCTTTTCTCCCTTCATAATAATTACATGAAAATTTCAGCTTCAATACCAATTGATACTTGATTATCAGTTTTGAAATTTCTGTTAGGAGTTTTGGCCGAGATCCTATATCACAGATATAGCTGTGCATTTGTAACTATATATTGTTCCCTGGCCCAATCCCTTGCCCCAAATCTTCCTTAACAGCCAGCAGCTACACTGAGCAATGAAGGCCTGTTCTGTTGACAATCAGGCCGCAGCAGGATGACATTTCCAGTCTCCTCCTGCCAGAGATCTGTGGTACACCAAGGAATTTCAAAACGGGTCCTGCTTTTGATGGTCACAGCCACTGGCAGGAGGGGGCTGCATTCTCATTGCCAGCAGAGCAGACCTCTGTTGCTTGGTGCATCTGATGATTGTTAGGTTGGGGGGATTTACAGTTGTGGCCATTATTGGCCAGTTGTAGACATGAACACTAAGCAATTACAAATGTGTTGGTCTAGCTTATTGCACTTGTGTCTGGTCAATGGGATGCCATCCCTCACTTTCAACAGATCTCTGTATGCAAAAGAAACCTATAGCATTTTACTCATCTATTTGTTTGTTTGACATATTTTCATGGAACACTCAGGGACATATTGTTATGTGCTCCCTTTACAGATTTACTGTCATCTTTTCCTATCATCCTATTTTCCTAATATGAGGCTGAATTTATAACTGTGTGAATGGCTGTTATAAGAATGACTGGGGCACTGAGTGGTGTCATTAAGCAGTGTTGTTGGGATAGGGAAAATTCTTCCCCATGTTTTGTCAGGTGGTGGGGCAAACTATAGAAGGCCCTAATTGCTTGAGACAGCTCTGCTAAAAGATGCCATGTAGCAGAGAAGTATGATTTCTTCACTGCTACCATCCCAGTGGAGAAGGCCTTCCAATAGCCTCTAGTCTGTATTTGGGAATCACTGCTCCCTAGTAAAGCAGGAGGATTGCTTGGCTCTGCTCTGTGCGAGAGAATGTAATTGTGTCTTTTGCACTGGCCATTTCTCCATTCTAGGGATTAGTTAGGGCTTTGAATCACCTGCCCCGACAACAGGAAACTCCCCAAGAGCTATCAGCAATCCATCTTGATCCATAGGTCTCCTAGACTGGACCATCTTAATTGTCTCCCCCATCCTTGCAGAGGCTCCTAACCTCAGTAAGTCTAATTCCCACCAAGTAGTGATCTGTCCATGGCAAGAGAACTATATAAACTTCCTCTGCATCCAGATCACCATCATCCCACCAAGCACAGAAAACTAGATTTAGAGGGTGGGCAGTATGGTTGCAGATACACCTTTGGGACAGACCTGTGGCTGTCACAGAGGACATGAAGTCCTGAGCCACTCCTGACAGTGCAGTCTCCATATGGATACTGAAGTCCCCTAGCACAGTTATCCAAGAGGACGGCAGTACCATTGCCAAGACAAATTCAGTCAGCTCTGGAAAGGAGACCGTTGAATGGTTGGGTGGGTGGTAAACCAACAGAATCCCTATTCTATCCTGGCCATCTACCTTCAAACATATGCACTCACACACAGCACACCTGGTAAGGGAAATGGAATCATGATCCACCACTGCAGCTTTGCTTCAGTGCCCTTCCAGGCACTGCCTGCTGCTGGACAAAATGCTCAAGTGGACAAAAAGTAAAGAGCTTCCCTGCTTCCCCTGCTGCTGCTTCACCTGGCAAAGTCACTGTGAGCCAGGTTGGCATGCTCATCCAGAATTAAATCCTGGATCATGACTGTTTTTCCATGTATTGACCTAGCATTAAGCCACAGAAAGGGAACTGAGGTAGTCCCTTTCTCATGAGCTTCTCTATTATGCATGTGGATGCACACATACACGTAATAGAAGAGCCTAATTGGGGACCATTAGTGAAAGATGACAGGTGAGGAGGACATTGTACAAATTCTTTATACTATGGCAGGTTGCTTGAAAATGAGTTGTTGCAGACATATAATTAGACATTTAAGAAGAGAACTCCTGTTTTGGCACAGCCACTTGTGTTATTAGATAAGGCACATGTTTTTGAGAGTAATAATGCAAAAGAGTGATGTGACTACTGTTAAAGGAATACTGCAAGCAGATATATTTTAGCAGACTGCAAATTGAAAATGTGTGCAATTGTGTACCAGACATTCCTAACTTTGATCAGAGACTTTACCATGAATGTAAATACACCCGTTTTCATCTTGTGCCCTTGTCCATGGCTATTTAATTAATATAATATTGTTTATTAATAGCTACAGGAAATATTGCCAGAGGGTAAAGTGGCATTGAATCGGTCACAAGGACTAAGGAGAAAAGCTGGTGGCAGCCCTGAAAGGAAATACAAACAAAAGGTATTCTTGCAACAGTGTGCTGTGTAGTCATATTTTAAAGATTATCCTGAAGAGACTACATGTTGAAAGTAAAGTTCTAGAGTACAACATAAAATATCTTGTGTTTACAGTACATAACTTTAATGTATCAGATTTTATATTCCTCTTGTCATTTTCTTAACTGTTGAAACTTAATATATTCTTCTTTTCCTAACTTAAATTATTTAACGTTCTGTGTCTGCTCTGCCTATTGTAAGTGCAAACCATAAGCTATTTAAATAATTTCTCTTCCTGTTCTTGGACAAATTAGGCATTTACTTGGCTTTTGAAACAGAAATCTTGCTTATTTTTTAACCTGCAAGAATGTAGGCAAGAAGATATTATAAGCTGCTCTTCACATTTTTTTGTGTAATACTATATTTGTATTCTAAGTTAACCTTGTTGTGTTAAGCCCCTTTTTTCAACAAGAACTGGTGGATAAAAGTATTATGATATGACCCAAAAGTAGTATTCTGAGGTCCTTAATAGAACAAAAGTATTTGTTCTCTTGGGTTGCTGTAAATGTTTCACAAGTTCTGTCACTTAACCTCTTGCTTTCTTCTGAACTGAGGAGTGGTAGTATAGCCAAGAGGGCCTAAATACCTTAAAGGCACCACATCTCATCTGCTCTTCGAAGCTAAGCAGGGTCAGCACTGGTTAATCCTTGGATAGGAGACCACCAATGAATACCAGGTGCTGTAGGCTATATTTGAAATGGAGGAACTGGCAAAACCACTTCTGAGTATTCATTGTCTAAGAAAACTCTATGAAATTCATGGGGTTACCATAAGTCCACAGGTGACTTGAACACACTTACACACCTACTCAGTGTATGGTTAAGGTATTACTGACAAAAAAGTTTAGGTCATAAGATCGGGTCCTTGACTGCAATGTATCTTCTGTCAAGGAATTCTTTTCAAAAGAGAGTTTCCTCAGCATGGCTATTAACTGCTGTGCTGTTAGGCAGAAATGAAAATAATTCTTAAACTCATTTCATATGAGCTTTTGTGGTCATGGCTTATGATTTAAAAGCTGAAAGCTCTGAACGCCAGTCATTCTGTCTAAAGAACATATGATGGAGAGTTATTCATTCCAATCTCAGTTCCCTCAGGATGATGAATGTATACCAAATTTAAATCATATTTCAGCAGGGCTGTATATAATGTCTTTTATCTGTCATTTCCTGTATGTCTTTTCTCTTCTGGTGAAAAGTGTACAGTAGTTTGCCGTAGTAGTTTACAGTAGTTTGCCCTTTTGAGAAGAGGCTCATGCAGAGAAGGCTGAACAGGTTGAAAAAAACACTCTGCGGAGGTGAAGCATCAAAACCTTTGACCATGAAAAATTATGGATTGCTCTAAGAGGAATGGGAGTATTGGGTAACCTGGATGTGAAGTTGTATTGATTGGATTGGATTATATACTTGATTGTTATGTAACCTATGGACATGAAGATACTGTCAGGGCACAATGTAGGGAAACAGAATAGTTTTCAGTTGGCAAGGAAGCCAGACAAGGCTATATTTTATCACTGTACCTATTTATTTTAAATGCAGAATACAACCTGTTGAAAGCGGGATTAAACTCAGGAAGCAGGTGTGAAAATAGGAGGAAGAAACATCAGTAACTTAAGATAGGCAGATGACACTATATTACTATCAAAAAATAGCAGAGACCAAGAATGATGAGTGAAAAAAGGAAGAAAGTGCAAAAGGAGAGTTACAGCTGAATATTAAGAAAACAAAAATAATGACTATAGAACATTTATATAACATTTGAGTGGGTGATGATGACACTGAAATTGTTAAAAATTCTCTGTACCCAGGCTGAGTCATTAATAAAAACTGAGACTGAAGATAAGAAATCGGAAGAAGATTAAGACATGGAAGGGCAGCTGTGAAGGAATAAGATGAGATCCTGAAATACAGATATATAATTGAATACCAAAATTAGGATCATCCATGTTGTTGTTGTTGTGTGCTTTCAAGTCATTTCTGACTTGGCAACCCTATCATGGGGTTTTCTCAGCAAGATTTGTTCAGAAGGGGATTGCTGTTGCCTTTCTCTGAGGCTGAGAGAGTGTGACTTGCCCAAGGTCATCTAGTGGGTTTCCATGGCTGAGTAGTAATTCTAATCTTAGTCTCCAAAGTCATAATCCGGCGCTCAAACCACTACACCGGCTCTCCATCTATACCACAGTAGTTCTCATTTTTGGAAATGGATGTGACAGCTGCACTGTTAAGAAAGCAGACATGAAGAGAATCAACTCATTTGAAATGTGGAGTGGATGAGAGTTCTGTAGATTCTCTGGATAGCCAGCAAGACAAATAATGTATCCTAGAGCAAATCAAGCCTGACTTCTCAATAGAAGCCAAAATCATTAAACTGATACTGTCATACTTTGGGCTTATCATGAAACATCATGATTTATTGGAAAAGGCACTACTGCTTGGTAAAATGCAAGGCAGTAGGTAAAAAGGCAGACCACACTGCAGATAGAATGACTCAGTCTAGAAAGTTACTGACTTTGCAAGACTTGAGCAGGGCTGTTAGTCACAGGGTCGCTAGGACGGCTGTCATTCATAGGGTCAAAGCCAACTTGACAGCGCATAACAATGACAAACCATCAAGCACATGACTATTGCTCGCTCAGTGGCAATAGCAGTTCAGCTCTTTGTAGCACAGTGGGCTCTAAGCAAAGGTAAATTTTGCTACTTGCTTTTCCACTAGCAAACACTGGAAGCGATTTCTACCCAGCTAGCAATTCATTTAACAAAAAGTCCACTTTGAAGAGGTAATGGGGACAAGAGCACACCCTGTCACTGAGTTCTACCAGTGTTTTCCTTTACTGCTTTAATTATGTCCTATCCATACTTTTCATGCTTCTTCATTGGCAGTATATACTTATCAGGAAGATGGATTGCAGTGCCTTCCCTGGCTGCAACATGTCCTGGTTGCAACCATTCAACACAGTTCTGTGCATCCCACCTGCAACCTAAGGTGACTTGTGACAAATCCTCCAGCCTGAGACAATGTTTGGAAGGAGTTGCTAGTCACCTTGATTTAGGAAATACAGATAACCTGTTCAACATGCAGAAGGCAGGGGAGGCCACATCCAATAAGAAAGTAAAGGGGATACTTCTCTTTTATGCTTATCTAAGAAAATGCTAGCTTTTATTATTACCTTTTTATGTCTTTATTGACTTATTGTAAATCATGGACCAGTAAATTCAAAGATCTTTTAATAAGTAAAGGGTTGCCACAATCAGCGTTATTTTCCTTTTCCTACTCTTCATCTTTTGTCAAGCCCTTATCTTTATTACAGCTTAGTTAGTTGGAAGAGAATGAGCTACTTCAGTTTCACTACTGATCCCAAAATGCACTGTAGACCAGTAGCCTCCACCACTTATTGAATTCTTTATTCACATTTGAATCCCAAGATTTTAAAAGAATAGAAGCCATCGCTCTGGTTGAGACTGCTAAGCCTTAAAATTTAAGGCCCAGTTACAGAGTTTTGTCTTGGCTTCCTGATCTGCCTAGACCTACTTCTTCAAAGACTGTAGTAATCTTCTAGGAGCTGTACCAAGTGGTTGAGCCACAGTTGTGGGTAACTTGAAAACTATAAGATCAAAACACTTTTTCTGTTTTAAATAGGTATGTACCATTGGCTGTAATGTATAGGACATCATAATTTCTTGCCCAACAAAGAAAGAAAAGTATTGTAGTAATGTTGATTTTAAAGCTAGCAATGTTTTGGAATAGCTTTAAAAACACGAATTCTGCTATATTTAGTTCCAGAGACAATCAGGGAACAGGTATAGCTATGTTTATGACCTCAGACCTTTGTCTGATCTCTTTATCTCATACGTAGTTCATATTATAGCTGTGAGTTTGAATAAGCTGCTTAAGACCTGATTAAGATGTCATGCTGGCAGCCTACGCACCTTTTTTTTTCTGCCAAGATATCTAAAAGCAAGCAGCTTGGGAAGAATGAGATGCCTGTAGTTGGAACAATACATTTGGAAAACAAGACACTTTCCCTGTTGGAAGCTATATCTCATTTAACACATCAAAAACTTCTTCTGAAAGGATTTCTGAGGGTTGTACCATCTCAAATTTGTATAGATCTTGGGCCGTTCATCAGACACTCCAAGATGAATTAATAAATTTGCAATTGTCTCATGGAAAATTGTAATGAATAATAAACTATTCGTCATTTTTTTTTAAGTTTTGATGTTAGAGACCATTAGGAATGAGAGATGGATATGATACTTTTAGCTATCTTCAGGGAATTAGTTGGACTGATGAAAGAACAAGAGCAGGCCATCCTTAAAGCATACAGTCCAAAATAGCACATTAGTATCCCTAATGGAAAATTTTGCCAAGGCCCCAGAAGGAGGCAGTTGCTGTACTTTGTATGAAGAAAACATCATATCAATATATGGGTAGGATGCTTATGCAGGTTCACCTATTCATAAAACTTCTTTCCTTTTGCAGATAAATGACACTCCCCACATAGATTATGGCTACCCTGATGCGAACAGCGTAGGAGTAAGGTAAACTCTTTAAGTTACCTACCTGAACAAGTTTGGCAAGCTCGCTGTATAAATCTAGAATCATAGAATCATAGAAATGTAGAGTTGGAAGAGACCACACGGGCCATCCAGTCCAACCCCCTGCCATGCAGGAACACCCTCAAAACACTCCCGACAGATGGCCATCCAGCCTCTGCTTAAAAACCTCCAAAGAAGGAGACTCCACCACACTCCGAGGCAGCATATTCCACTGCCGGACAGCCCTGACTGTCAGGAAGTTCTTCCTGAGCTTCAGGTGGAATCTCCTTTCCTGCAGCTTGAATCCATTGCTCCTTGTTCGGTCTCTGGAGCAGCAGAAAACAAGCCCTCTCCTTCCTCTACATGGCATCCCTTCAAATATTTAAACATGGCTGTCATGTCCCCTCTTAACCTTCTCTTCTGCAGACTGAACATACCCAGTTCTCTAAGTCTGTCCTCATAGGGCATGGCTTCCAGGCCCCTCACCATTTTGGTCGCCCTCCTCTGGACCTGCTCCAGCCTGACCATGTCCTTCTTGAACTGGGGTGCCCAGAACTGGACACAGTATTCAAGATGAGGTCTAACCAAAGCAGAGTAGAGTGGTACCAGTACCTCCCTCGATCTAGACACCATACTCCTATTGATGCAGCCGAGAATTGCACTGGCTTTCTTGGCTGCCGCATCACACTGCTGACTCATGTTCAGCTTGTGGTCTATTAAAACTCCTAGATCCCTTTCACACGTACTGCTATCCAGCCACGTGTCCCCCATCCTATATTTCTGTATTCCATTTTTTCTACCTAAGTGTAGGACCTTACACTTCTCTCTGTTGAATTTCATTTTGTTAGCTTTGTCCCAGCTCTCCAATCTGTCCAGGTCATTTTGAATTTTGATCCTGTCCTCTGGCGTATTAGCAACCCCTCCCAATTTGGTGTCATCGGCAAATTTGATGAGCATGCCCTCTATTACTTCATCCAAGTCGTTGATGAAGATATTGAACAGCACTGGACCCAGGACACAACCCTGTGGCACCCCGCTAGTCACTTCTCTCCAGGATGAAAAGCAGCCATTGGTGATCACCCTTTGGGTTTGGTCGGTCAACCAATTACAAATCCAACTAACAGTAGCCCTGTCCAGCCCGCATTTTACTAGCTTCTTTGGAAGAATGTCATGTGGAACTTTGTTAAAGGCCTTACTGAAATTGAGAAGTGCTACATCCACAGCATTCCCTTCATCTATCATAAAAAGAGATAAGATTAGTCTGGCATGACTTATTTTTGAGAAATCCATGTTGACTTCTCGTGATTACCGCGTTGCTTTCTAAGTGATTAGAAACTGACTGCTTAATGATCTGCTCCAGAATCTTTCCAGGTACTGATGTCAGGCTGACTGGGCGATAATTATTCGGGTCCTCTTTTTTTCCCTTCTTGAAGATGGGGACAACATTTGCCCTCTTCCAGTCTGCTGGAACTTCTCTTTTAGGCCTTTTCTTTCTCTTGGAAATAAGTTAGAAGCTGCATTACAGCTTGTAAAGTGTTGTGAACTAACTTTTTCTAAGGTACCAAGTTTGTAAATATTGCCAGTCAGAGGTGAAACTATTTATGGCTTCCTAGGCAGTATGGATAGGCATAGATTTTTAAAAAGGCTAAGTAGAATTGATATAAATTGGAAGAAATAAAAACCATATGTTTCTTGGAAAGTATGGGCAGAATACTGCTTACATTTATTTGATGGGAAACAGGATGCAAAAAATGCTATGAAATGTTTGAAAAACAAGGTGCTTCTAGATTGGTAAGTGCATGGGTGCATATGATTTGGTTATGAAGTAGATCCGAAAAAAGTTTATAATATGCTGGGTTGAAGATTGATTAGGTGAAGTGCCTGTTCTAATCAATTTGCCTGTTGAGAGAGAAAAAGGCAAGTGCCAAGGAGTTAAATCTCCTGGCCTTGTGGGGTTGGAGTGGGATTTAACTGTAGCAGTGGTTCAGCAGTTGGCCTAAGAAAGCTGTTGGTAGAAGGCCTACCTTGCAAGATTTCAGAGAAAGGATGGGTCAGAAAGCTATTAGCAATGTATAGGTTTTCCCCCACAGGTGTTCAGAATCCTGGAATTCCTAGCACCAGTTTGCTATACTCATTTTGTACAGGTAGTAAGTCTATGTGGAAATTCCATTTACATGCTATAACAGATATTTTATACTGCCTTGTACCATGTTAAAATGAACTTAATTAAAATTGCTGCTAGCTTGGGATGGAGATGATAGCATTTTCTTTCACAAAATACTCTTTTTAATTGGCAGCAGGTTGACATTCTGTAATATTCTCATGTCTTCTTTTGTTTTATTTTTCTGGGTGAGAATACTGGTCTGATTTGACTGCATGCCTAAATTTGCCAAGTACTAGACAACATTTCAATCTGGATTTTTAAAAAGATCCTCATCATGTTGTCTCTTGTTCTTCTAGTACTAGAAGAAGAACAGTACAAGAGAATCCTCCTTCAGTGAAGCAAGCTTCTGAAAAGAAAACTCCAGTGATGTCCAGGAACCTAAGAGAAGAACTTGTACCAACCCGTGTAAAGATTGCAGTGTTTACTATCTTCATTTTTCTTCTCTTTGTTTATATCACTATGGAAACTAGTATAGATAATTCATTCCCAAGATTCAGCATGGGAAAATGAGAACATCCTTTAGCAATGGCATTGAAAGACCAAAGGCTGTGGTTCCGTTTAGCCACTTAAGAATAAGCAATTTGGATAGCTAATTAAAAAGCCAAAGCAGATACACAATGTGTGTGTTTTCTTTGCTTAGAATTTAAAATGCATAACCTCTCTAGCCTGAAACATCTGGCAGGTTCTGCTTTTTTGACAATAGTTCACAATTCAGCTGATAGGTAGATATTTCCTTAAGGGTTTAATGAAAATTTCTTGGTTAACCTCTTCTGCCTTTCTTAATTCTAGAGGGTGAAGGTTTCTCTTAGCAATCAGTCCTCCCACCATTGGCTATATTATGCAAGGAGGTCTCATTGGCTAGAAGACAGTTTGTTAAAGCCTGATGAACCAGCTAGGGAGGAATGTAAACCTGGAAAGAAGAGGTAGCAAAATGATAGAGGAGTGATTTAGCTGTTCTGTTGTTACAGAGAAAGAAAGTTGCTGGGTAACTCATTATAGGAGCCAAGTAGATCCCATGCCCATCTCCAGTGCATACTATCATAGCCTGGTACTTTATTTCAATCAAGAGCCTTTGTTTTATACAGAATTAGGCTGCATATTGTTCCCACTGGGAGCTGGGCTACATTTGTTTTCTCAGGAGAAGCAGCCTGCTAGGTAATCAAATGCAAAAGGACAGAACCACTGATGCTGAGGTGTACAGGTACAGCCATGACTCTTGCACTTCCAAATAAAATAATTTAAATGCACTTCTTTCCTTCTGATTAGCATTGTGATATTGTGGTATTCAGAGCTTGGAAGCATTACTCTTTTGGACTATGACTCCCATTGGTCATCCTGGCTGAAGTGCTCTGGCAGCTGTAGTCCAAAAACTACAGTCTGGTTTCTAGAAAAGGAAATGGAATTAATATCAACACCTTCTTGTGCCTAATATTACTGTCTTTAATGTGTTTGAGCAAAGTTCTTCACGTGGCTTTTTTCTAAGCATGAAAATAACTGTCAGAAAAAGTCCAACTCATCTCATTCTTACTTTAATTGGCAGCAGAACTGAAATACAGAGTTGAAGAGCTGCTGCTGTTGTAATTGGGTTTTTTTTTGAAAAGCATGAAGTACCTCTCAAATGATGTACACTTAAAAGTTGTTCTATGACAAATGTTGTATTTTAGATTACCTGTGATAGCAAAGTTCTCTATAATTTCTACCATCTCCAATAAAGTGCTTTATTATATATCTTTCTTCTCATTCTCCTAAATTGTACTCCTTGTGATTTTACCCTGTGGCAAGGAAAGGGTACAAACAGCAATCTAGCTGTCATTCATCTCCTTTAGTGAATGTTTCCTGTGATTACCTCCCGACATGTGATTTAGAAAGAAGAATGAGAGATGGTGTGATATCCTTTAACATGCCTGTAAAAATGATATTGCACAATAACCCTGTAATAATGTACAGAAAGCACTGGGAAAAGAAAATTGAGCACTGAGATTCAAAATCTGTCTCCTTTTCTTTGGTGCATAAAAGAATTTCTAAGAATCTCAATCAGGGATGGGAATCCCTGGTTTGTAGATTTAATGTGCACCACCAGAATCCCCATTGTGGCTCTTAGAATGTATCCACACACATTTCTACCATGACATGTACTTACCTTTTGCAATTTGATCTTCATCTTCTATTTCTATGTGTTCTCTCAGCCCCCACGTCCTCTGAACAATTATTAACATTTGCTTTACTGGTTACAGTACTTTATACCATACATTCTGGTCTTGTTCTTTCATCTGGTCAGCTGATGCTCTTTCAGAAAATTTTGGAGGTCTTAGGAACACATGGAAAAACAAAGATTGTATTCCCATTATTTGGGGTCATTCTGGAATTACTCATATATTTCAAATCTCTTGGGAAGCTGCTTAGAGTTCTCTTCTGTCTGTTTGATCACAGCTAAGCATCATTAAAGAGACTTTTTGTCTCTTCTAGACCAAGGAGATAAAATCAGAGTGAAATCTCAGTTGAACATGCAAGCATATGTAGTAGTCATCCATCTTACATAAACAGGTGTCATGTATTGTCTAACTCCGAGTTCAAGAAATTAGGCTTAGAAATTTCCAAAAGCTTTAATCAGGAACAACAGAGAAAACAGCACATTGTGCTTATTGCCAAGACTAAGGGAGCAATGGATTTGCAGTACTATATAAGCCATAACAATTCAAATTAGGATGCACTACCATCCTATATGTTAACAAAGCAAAATTACTCCATTCCTGGACTTTTGTGCCCCCTCCTAAATTCTCACTCAACTTGCTAAGGAACTGATCTTGCAGTCGTGGCTGGCTGTACTTACCACCATCATTCTGATAACATTCCAAAGGTTCTCCCTTCATCCATCATTGCTGCCTCCCATCCACTAGGGAAGTATCTGAAAAACAAACCTATTGTCATAGGTTGTTGTGGGTTTTCCAGGCTTTGAGGCTGTATTCTATTAATATTTTCTCCTGACGTTTCTCCAGCCTGCATTTGTGGCTGGCATCTTCAGAGAATCTGGTGGCATGGAAGTGAGACAGAGTATATATACTTATGTAGTCCCTGGGGTGACAGGAAGCAATTTGCATATGTTACAGTTGACCTGTGTGATGGCCTATTGTTAAATGGGATATCCCCCAGGGTTGTGTTGTTAGTCAGGGGATATGCATAACAGTGCATTAAGTACATTAGCAACTCATTGTATTGTTCCCTGTAGAGGGACCTCCAGAGTATGGGTGGTGTTCATTGGCATATTTTGAGTCTTGATTCTAGTGTTCTTCAGTACTGGTAGCCAAATTTTGTTTACTTTCTGAGTTTCTTCTTTCCTGTTGAAATTGTCCATGTGTTTATGGATTTCAATGGCCTCTGTCTGACATAGTAGTTGTCAGAACAGTCCAGAATTTTTGTGCTTTCAAAAAGCATTCTGTGTCCAGGTTGGTTTATAACATGTTCTGCTACCACTGATTTTTCTGGCTGGATCAGTCTGCAGTGTCTTTCATGTTATGATAGACACTGCAGACTGATCCAGCCAGAAAAATCAGCAGTAACAGAACATGTTATAAACCAACCTGGACACAGAATGCTTTTTGAAAGCACAGAAATTCATAGTACTTATGGAGCACATCAGATGGTCCATCATGTTTTGTGTATATTATAATAATCCCTTCAGAATACCTCACAGTAACCCTTTAAAATAGATCTATATTATCCTCATAGTGCTAGTGGGTGAAGAGTGGTTGCCTGGGATAACTTACTTATTTTGTGTGTTATTTTTTGATTTGCCTTTGCACCAAATCATGCTCGAGATGGCTTTGCTGTTCTTTTGTTTGCGGTCAAGTTATTTCTGACCTATGGTTATCCTAAGGTGAACCTAGCTTGGGGTTCTCTTAGCAAGATTTGGTTGTAGAAGGTTTGCCCTTGTCTTCCTCTGAAGTTAAGGGAATATGACTTGCCTAGGGTTACCCAGTAAGTTTCCATAGTTGAGTGGGGATTAAAACCCTGGTCTCCCAGGGTCTTAGCTCAGCACTCAAGCTGCTATATCATGCTGGCTCAAGATGGCTACCAGCTATAAAATGCAGTTATAATAAAATGTATGTCTTCATGGCTGAGGTGTGTTTTGATCTGATAACATCCAGCATGTTCTGTTACTAACATTAAAGCTCTGGCTTGCTTTTGTAATCAATATCATATCACAGCTTTAGATCTTGATAGGACCAATCAAAATATTTTAATTTGCATTTGTTTTTAGGCAAGGTAAGCATACAAACTGCTTTGCAGTGAAAACAAGGAACTTCTACTATAAATAGCATATTCTATTAATATAAGAATGGAACGCATGAGAACTTAGTTTAGGGCAGGTGTGGGAATTATGTGGCCCTCCTAGTCTTTCTAGACTGCAACTCCCAGTAGTTCTAGTCAGGATAGACCCTGGCAATGAATGCTGAAAGTTGCAGTCTACAAACACTTGGAGGACCATGTGATTGCCACTCCTGTTCTAGAGGGTAGAGTGAATTCTTGGCCTCCAGAACATCAAATGAGTTGGGTTGGCTAAGCTAAGTGCCTGCTTTATTTCTCCTTCCACTGATCAAATAAAGTACATGAAAACCGGGAAGTTATTTTTGCTCTTTTTGTAGGCTCAAGTAGTGAGATGCTAACAAAGACCTTTGGAAAATCACTGGCGTCTCTTTTTTTTTAATCCTAATAATGTCAGCTAGTCTGAAACCAGGCTAAACTATTCTGTGTCTAAGCCTCTAAACTGCTGGTACTGTGGAGTTGCACATGCATTTTATTTTTCTTAGGCCTGGACTTTTTTTTTTTTTTTAATAGCAGCTGTCTGCTCTGAAATGATGCCTCCTCCTGTTTTGTGAACTGGTCAGGCCCAGCTGGCAACCTTCTCCCCTTAGGCTACATACCAGCCAGAAACTCTCAGCAAAATACACATCTTCAAACATTGACCTGATTAGTAGTGGCACTATCTGCCAGAGCAGTAGGGAAGAATTCATCAGGCCCTTCTTTAAGAAGCAGGATAAGACCAGCAATTCCTGAGCCGTTAGGACTGATGGATTACTGCACGAAGATCTACTGCTGCTGTATATGTTAAGAATTCAAATCCTCACTTCTTTGAAATCATGATATTACAGACAGTTCAGCGTGCAATACTGTGCCCATTTATGGAGAATATACCTCATCGAACTCAGTGGAGCTTCCCTTCGAATAGATATGTATAAGATTACACCTTACAATAGTTCAGTCTGCTTTACAAAAAGATCACAAACAAGATCTTGGTGGATCAACTACAATTGCTTCCTTTTTTACTTTTAAACAATTAGACTTTACTTTGTCAGTGAGATCTGAAAACAAAAACAAAAAACAAAGCCAGTGCTGGATTGATGCACAAACTAAATAAAATACAGGGCAGGAGTGAGAAATTTCCAAAGGTTGTGAGGCTGCATCAGCCATGTGTGGAACTACTGAGGGCTTCACTCCCATTCTGATCTTCTTGCATTCCTTTATCCACATTATCTTTTACCAGAAACATTTTAAGCAAAAAAAAAAAAAAGTGGATAGCACCCACCTTATTTCACACATTTTTGGTTCTCACCTGATTTAAGCCCATATTGGCTTGAAACAGGCTTGGGGAGAAAACAAATCTGGGGCAAAATGGCCAGTCACAACCTCTAGAGGCTTCAGTGGGTGCTTTTGAGCATTTTTGCCCCCCCAAAAATTTTAGTGAATTTTTTGTGGCTGGGAGCAAACTGCCCTTATGTTTCAAAAATCATGAGAAATCCTCTGGGAAAATACAGGGGTCCTAGTATACCACCTGTCCTGGCAAAATCCTGGATTCAGAACTCTACCATGAGCTCTCCTCACCACCAGTATTAAATCCATGGAAGTCCTACCTAGAGAAGCCCATCCATTCATAAAAAAGAAGATGATAAGGTCAGCCAGGCTCTCTACTTCTTGTGGTGGAAGCTGACTGAACAGGAAAGAAAACAGAGGAAGGAGCAGAGCCGCAGAGGGCAGGAACAATTCAAAGGGTTTTTTCCCCAGCTTATGTGTGTCTTAAGAAAATGTGAGGATGTTTGTTTACCCTTGTGTGAATATCAGTGTGAATATATCAGCTTACAGTGTGTGGAGGGGGTGGGGCTACAGCATAAGGGGGCGTGGCCACTGTGTAGGGGCATGGCCAGGGCGTGTGGAGGCGTGGCCAGGGCATGTGGGGGCGTGGCTACATGCTGCGATGCCCGAGAAACATTGCCGCCCGGGGCGAATTGGGCTCCCTGCCGCCACATTCCTACACGACTGGTGAATATGAGAGCATTCGTGAGTATTTGTGTAGGAGCTAGAGCATATTTTTTGTGAGAAAAATAAAGTGTGTGTGCATGTATGTATGTATGTCAGTCAGTGAGAGGGAGGGAGGATCGTAGAGCTTCCCCTATTAAGCAACAGTTCACATAAAGTAACAATGCAATCATACATACAAATATCAGTTCAGAAGTAAGCCCTATTGAGTGGACATTGTCAATGACTACAATATTGTAATCCATGTAACATCCTGAAAGGCCACTGGAATGTGTCAAATTCTTTGTGAGAATCACATTTTTTTCAACTGTATGCATTTGAACTAATTCTGTTCCATTTGTTTTCTGGCCCTAAAGGTGATTTTCCCCATCCCCACCCGCATTTTTAGCCTAATAATCCTAGAAGTAGGTTAGACTGAGAAGCTATGATTACCTCAATGTGATCACATGAGCTTTGTGGGGAAGCTGGTGTGTGTGTAAGTATATGTATGTATATACACACATACCACCACACACACACACACACACACACACACACACGAATGAATCTGATGTATAATGTGTGTTGAGCAGACAGGACAAGTGTGAACATAAAACTCATGCACGGATCCTGAGTACAGCAGAAAGCTGTTATTCTGACTAGGATTTTGTTGATTTTATATTAATGCATATAGTCATGCTGCATGCTGCAAAAACACACACATACAATATAATATTTATTAATGTAGTTTTTTCACCTTCTCTCTTAAATTCATACGTACATTCAACTGCTTAAAGTACTGGTTTTATATGTTCTTCATCATTAATAACTTTCACACTTGACCACACCCTTTTGATTGATCCATACTTTTAGCTCCTGAAATCAATTGATTGATCAGCCATGGGTCTTACAAATTCACACAGGTGTCCCCAGTTTCAACTGTTAAATGTTGGAGGCTATGTGGAGGGTGTAGAGACCTTTGGGAATCACAAAAGTGGCCTTGGGCCTTCCTGCAACTTCTGGGCCACTCTGTGCCCACCCTCGTTTAGGGCGTAAGATTATGAGGGCACTCTAAATCAGAAATAAATATGACACAAAAAAAAATTCTGTTTGAATAATGCAGGCTTTTGTTTTTGTTTCAGTAATGCTATTTTATCTGTTAAATCTGATACAGTTTAGATTTTCGGCATGTATTAATCTCATCTTAGAACTAGTAAAAGCATCCAGCTTCACCTGGGTTATAACAGCCCTTCATCCAGTACACCAGAGAATTCAAGAAAAATGATATAGTATCAGAATTGGGTTGAATCTCATTGGTAATCTCAACTACAATAGATCTATTAAATGTGTAAGATTTATGAAGGAGTTGACTTATCATACAACATTTAAATCAATGGGTCTGCTTTAATAGAGACTACCAAAAAGATTAAGACTTTGCAACCATCTCGTCTGAATGAAGTCACAGCGACTGAGATGCCAAGGTATGACTGCTGCCCCCTGCAGGTGGAGGTTGGTACACGCCATGCCACCTATTACTATGCCCCTAGGTTGTTCCCCTCCCTTGCTTCAAACTCTAGCAATTGCAAAGCTATGCAGTGGTTAGGTAACTCTGCCACCTGGTGAAGGAAGGTGATACTGTAGGGTTCAAACACATGAACATTAATGCATTTCAAAAAGAAAAAAAATATCCATCAGTCTTTCCTTCCTTTTTCCAGTAATGAAAACCTCCAACTTTGACAAATCCAGCTGTTTGTTAAACTGCCAACTCCTTTTCCCCCTTTGTTCTCCAGCCCCTCTTCCCAGTGTTTTGTGGGCTGTAATAGGCTAATCCACAGGGTGGGTAGGTTTTACGTCTGTGCTGATCATCTGAGCTAATTACTGCTAAATTAAATTAGGGGATTGCTTACATAGTATTCCATCCCTGGTGAAAGTACATCAAACTGTCTCCAGGTATGTCCATCAACATAGGCATACCTCAGTTAACAAAGCCTCTGACAGTGAAGCTCATTTTTACAAAGACTTTTCACATGTCCCAGCCATCCTTTCCACCTCATCCCCTGTCTAGCTGGACATTTTTCAAGAGCATTAGCATTGGGAAGATGGTGAAGAAGGGTTGGAAAAACACACTTCCAGTGTGAGGCTGCAGCTGTGTGCTTGCCTGAACTGGGAAAGAATGGGATCCAACTCTAGTTGATACTGAAGCTGTATGTGCCTGCCTACAACAGGCAAGGTAAATAGGAGCTACGTCAGAATCTCTTACTGAATGTACATGAATAGCAAAACAAAGAGGAAAAGGAGAGGGCAGGTAAGCCTATCTCTCCTCACCTACTCCCAGCATGTTAAAAAAGAGCATAGATCTCTAAGTGTCTCCATCAAAACAGAAATTGTAAAAAAGTGGAGGCTAGTGCAAAAAAAAAGGCATCCCTAGTTCTGTCTTGGAAGAAGTGGTTTGTAGAAGGCTCAAAATGTTTTTGTTCAATTACACAAGGCTGCCCTGCCCTGTTTGTGCGACCTATTTTTCCATTTGAAGTACATATTATTGGTTTTGAATACAAAGTTTCTGAAACATGTAGAACTTCTTTTTTTGTGGTCCAGGAACCTGTCCATATTCTTTCCATGTTATTTCTGCCTCTGGTACCAAATCATCTGTTAAAGAAGGCATGTGCAGAAACACATCTACTTTGTTAATAAAGTATATACCTTGGTGTGAAAAAGGCATTATATATCCTGGGCTGAGCATCTGTAACAGACTGAACCATCTTGTATAGTCTCTCATCAGAGCCATATCCTTCAGATTTGCTATAAGGGGAAGTATTTTGCTAATTTTCTTGCTAATCAGAACAGTTGTGGTGAAGCCCAGGGAAAGGACCTTTTTTTGGATTACAGTTCCCACATTCCCCAGCCAGCATGGCCAGAGGCCTTGAAGGCTGGGAGATTCTGGGAACTGCAGTACAAAAGAGTTTATGAGGTTCATCATCAACTAGATATAATACTGATAACTGTGGTCAGGATTTCTTATGATTTAATAAAGTAAAAATGCTAGTCATAGGAGAGAGTGGAGAGGACATGATATTGAGAGAAAAGGTGACCATGTTGTTTTCTCAGTGAAAATACTCGGTTTTCCTCTGGAGAAGCCATATATGTGTTTGCACTGGTGCCTATATGTTAAACTGTGGATGAATAGAATTGGTTTGTGATTTAAATTTGGTGCCTATATGTTAAACTGTGGATGAATAGAATTGGTTTGTGATTTAAATTTGGAAAAATGGAAGGTTTAAATTGAGGAAAATGGCACAGAACAGAAGTGAAAGATTATGCCATAGCACAGTCTCAGTCTGAACTGCCCCTACTCTTTATGGCTGCTGTTAATGTTAGACAAAGAAACAATGTGAAATTCCATTCTGTGACCTGCCATGTTCCTAGCTTAATCCTTGTTTATTCATGGGTAGATTTTAGAGTTTATAACTCGTGTAGAATTTGATGATTTCAGAGGGGGCAACCTTTAGCCTAATAATTTCTGACAATATTTGGGTATCTCAGTTTCTTGTTATTTACCTAATGTGACCAGTTATGCTTTGAACAAAGAAAATTATTACCTTTCTATTATTTATTCCTTATTTACTTGATTTATATTGCGTTCTGTCTCATGGGCATGGATCACATGTGGCAGGTTTTTCTAGGGTTTCTAGTTAAGAGTTCTGTCCCCTAGGGGGCTCACTTTATATTCAAATATCCAAAGAGAGAACAGCTGTTGTTTCCTTCTGCCTGCAGCCTTTGTGCTGCAGAAATCCATTTTGTGCCTAGCACTGTCTGCCTAATTAATTCTGCATAGCAGTCTTCTCTCTCTCTCTCTCTCTCTCTCTTTCTGTCTGTGCGTGTGCGTGCTTTCAAGTTGTCTGTCAACACCCAGAATTTCATAGGGTTTTCTGAGGCACTCAGAGGTGGTTTTGCCAGTTCCTTCCTCTGGAAACATAGCCTACAGTCTTAACACTCAGTTTTAAAAGAAACTTCAGAAACCCCATCTGGGGTGCTGCTATGAGAGGGATAAATCTGCTACACCAAACCAAAATATGAGTGCCAAAGTATAGTTCTGCTGCATCAGACAATGCCTGCTGGTGAAAGAAGATGGGTTACACAGAGAGCAAGGAGGGGAGGGACAGTCCAGGGAGCAGCCATTATTACAATGATGGGCAGAGGGAGATGGATGGGGAGACGGACCTATTATTATGGTAGAAGGGAGAGCCACAGGGTGTGGGTTACCCCCAAATTGTCCCTCATTTCAAATAGTCTGGATAGCCTTGGCAACAGGCCCCCTCCCCAAGCTGACAGTGCTGCTGCTCAATGCCAGGTCGGTAAATGGAAAAACATCCTTGATCCAGGGCTATATCCTGAGTAAGAATGCTCAGGACTTCATGTCCTCCATGAAAACCATATCTCTCTCCCAAGCAATATCTGGTGCCAGTCATGCTGCAGGACACACTCTGCATTTGTTTTTCTGTTCTGGGTGGGATGATGGTGATCTGGGTTCTGTTGCCATGGATTAATCACTATTTGGTGGCGTTTGGACTCACTGGGACTCAGAGCCTCTGCAGGCATGGGGGGCTGATTAGGATGGTTCGCCCAAGGAGGCTCATGGATCCAGATGGGTTCCTGATGGGTCTTGGGGACTTTCCTATTGTCTTGGCAGGTGATCCTGTCTAAACCCTGGCTGGTATCTGGTCAGCACAGTGGACATGATTGCCTCTAAGCATCCCCTCTCACAATGTGGAGCCAAGTGAGAAACCTGGTTTACTAGAGAACTGGCAGCAATCAAATGAATGAAATGGAGACTAGAGCGACATTGGAGGAAGACCGAGAGCAAATCTAACTGAACATGGGCTAGAGCTCATTGGAAGGCCTATGCTGTGGCAATGATGGCAGTGAAGAAATTACACTTCTCTGTCACCATTGCATCAGCAGAGCTGTCTCGAGTGGACATGGCTCTTTTACATTCTGGGCCCACAAGAAGAAAAGAAAGCCTACTTGCCAACCCAGTGTGATGAATTTGGAAGATACTTTGCAGACAAAATTGCTTGGATTCCCTTTGGCTTGGATGCTGCCATTGAGACAGGTCCAGTAGATGTGATCTTGGCACCTGCTTGTCCTATGTTACTGGATACATTTCAGTTTGTGCAGCCTGAGGATGTGAACAAGATCCTTGGAGAAGCGAGAGACACCATACGTATACCGGATCCTTGCTCCTCTTCGCTTCTGAAAGCAGCTAGAGGGTGACTGATGAGTGGGTACAAGTGAATGCTTCACTGCAGCAAGGGACCCTAAGATATAACTCTTCTGGCTGGATGGCAGTACGTGTGAAAGGGATCTAGGAGTATTAATAGACCACAAGCTGAACATGAGTCAGCAGTGTGATGTGGCAGCCAAGAAAGCCAATGCAATTCTCGGCTGCATCAATAGGAGTATGGTGTCTAGATCGAGGGAGGTACTGGTACCACTCTACTCTGCTTTGGTTAGACCTCATCTGGGATACTGTGTCCAGTTCTGGGCACCCCAATTCAAGAAGGACATGGTCAAGCTGGAGCAGGTCCAGAGGAGGGCGACCAAAATGGTGAAGGGCCTGGAAGCCAAGCCCTATGAGGGTAGACTTAGAGAACTGGGTATGTTCAGTCTGCAGAAGAGAAGGTTAAGAGGGGACATGATAGCTATGTTTAAATATTTGAAGGGATGCCATGTAGAGGAGGGAGAGGGCTTGTTTTCTGCTGCTCCAGAGACCAGGACAAGGAGCAATGGATTCAAGCTGCAGGAAAGGAGATTCCACCTGAAGCTCAGGAAGAACCTCCTGACAGTCAGGGCTGTCCGGCAGTGGAATAGGCTGCCTCGGAGTGTAGTGGAGTCTCCTTCTTTGGAGGTTTTTAAGCAGAGGCTGGATGGCCATCTGTCGGGAGTGCTTTGAGGGTGTTCCTGCATGGTAGGGGGTTGGACTGGATGGCCCGTGTGGTCTCTTCCAACTCTACATTTCTATGATTCTATGATTCTTCTGGTTGCCAAAGAAGCACCACAATCTACATAAAACCTGGACTGTCAGCATGAAATTTGTCAGAGATGATACAATGCGGTCCCTCACCAGAGGTAGGAACACTTGTGTTGCCATTTCGCCTGCTGCTTGTCGCTGCCTCCTTCCTCTACCATTCCTTTGGTCCCAAATGCCTCACTCTGAGGGAGTCCTTCCTTAAAATGAAGCATTTTATGGCTGGAGTTGCTAGAAATATTGACTATGCTATGATAGCATAAGAGATTTCCACAGCCATCCCACCTGCAATGCCTTTCTTTGAGATTTCCTCAGAACAAGGCACTTGGGGTCTGGTGGGCTCAGGAGAGCTACACACTGGTTTTTCCTCTTGGCATGGCCAGCTGCTTCTCAGTTGTATTTGCTGCAGTTCAGGAGGAGCTAGTAAGAGCTAGTGCGGTGTAGTTGTTTGAGAGTTGGACTATGACCTTTGAGATCAGGGTTTGATTCTCGTGGCTTGGCTGTGGGAACCCACTGGGTGACCTTGGACATGTCACACACTCCCGGTCCCCAGAAAACCCTGTGATAGGGTTGTTTTAAGGTTGCCATACGTCAGAAACAACTTGAAGGCACAGAACAAGAATCAAGCTCATGAGAGCAAGTCTCTTTTGATGATTACTTCTTCTTCCCTTTGTGCTTCACGTCCTGAAGCAGGTGCCTTGCCCTCTCATTAGGGAAGTCCAGCCCTGAATAAACCCTACCTTGCTTCACTACTTTTCTTTTTTTCATATACACTAAGTTTATGACCAAAATTTTTCTACCTTGGTCTTGTAAAAATTCCTATCTCCAGCCAAACCATTAAGATATTGTGAACTGTAAAATACTTCTACAGCAAATACATAATACTAGCTTATTTACCCGGCATTGCCCGGGGTTTTTATTTTCCTCTTAAGAACTCACCAAACTCACCAAACTTACCACTTACTGCAACTTTGCTCCATGTTTCCCAATGCAATCTATATTCAGACTAAAGTCGAAGGCTTTCATGGTTGGAATCCATAGGTTGTTGTGGGTTTTCTGGGTTCTGAGGCCATGTTCTATTAGTATTTTCCCCTGACGTTTCGCCTGCATCTGTGGTTGGCATTTTCAAACAATTTCCTGTGAAGATGCCAGCCACAGATGCAGGTGAAATCAGGAGAAAATACTAATAGAACACGGCCTCAAAACCTGGAAAACCCACAACCTATATATTCAGAGTTATTTACATACAGAGTTTGGGTTCCTGAGGGAGTACACTGTCCTCCTCCTTGCTGCTAGGCCTTGTGTCCATAGCAACAGGCCTATTTCTGTACCTGTAAATTTCCCCCATATTCCCCAATCCAATCTGTGTTGTCTGGTGACATTGATGTACTGGCTTTTTTTTCTCTTTCTGTTGAATTTGTGCGATGGCTTTACACTTTTCTGGAAGCATTTTTGTTTTGAATTTCAGCTTTAATATTCCTCACACATGGAGCCCATACAATCTACTGTGTGAGGTAAGAAGACCTTGTAACTATGACAATTTCTGCCCTGCACTGTTATGGTGCTGCTATTCCACTTTCAACCTCCTGTGGAATTCTGGAGTTTGTAGTTTACTGAGGCCAAAAGAGCTCTCTGTCTGAGAATTCTTAAATGCCCCTCCTTAAACTACAAATCCCAGGATTCCATAGGATGTTGAAAGTGGAATAATAGCACTATGACAGTGTAGTGTGGAAATGGGCTATGTTGTGTATGTCACTTTAATTTTTCTCACATATGCCTCCCAGAAGTTTTCTGGCATCCTTATCGATGTTAGGCCTCATCTCCATAGCAACCAGCCTGAGGCCCAAGAGCTCTCTGGCTGAGAATTCTAAAGGCCCCTCCCTAAACTGCCAATCCCAGGATTCCATAGAATCTTCACAGCCGGCCAATTGTATGAGGTCTTCTTGCCTCACACAGCCAATCAAATGCTGACGCAGACAAATAAACACACAGACAAACATTGACTTTTATATAGTAGATTAAGAAGAAGAAGAAGAAGTCTGTGGCCAAAGAATCAAAATTCTGTGACCGGCATGAATTATGCAAGTTGAGTACTTTTGTACCATGTTATTAATGAATAAACAAATAGCATTCAGATGGCATACTTTGAATGCTCTGATCATATCACAGATATTATCCTTACAAGAGCCTCGGAAATTATGCCAGAATACCCATTTTAGTGGAAATGGAAGATACATGCATGTACGTTATGTTCTGTCCATTGGAAAGCAGGAACTGGGAGAGAAATACATTTTATTCTTTAAACACTATTATGTTGGAAGCCAGCTGTACCACTAAAAGTAGCATGTTAAATGAGGAAGTCATGTACAACACAGAGCGTTCAACTTGTGTTTAATTTACAAGTCCAAAGAACATCTCTGCCCCTGTTCCCATGGAAACCGATGCTGGCCTGTTTAAAAAAATTCTTTACAGTCATGTGGTTGGCCTCTAATCCACAGATGTTAATTTATCTATAATTTAACTGAATGTTCATAAATCCATAGAGTTCCCACAGCCTGTCTGCAAGAACTAGTCACAGAGAGGGCTGCAAAACCTCCTCTTGTGCAGCCAGTGCATCTTGCAATAAATTTAGCTCTGCCTCAATGTCACGACAAAGCAAAGCCCATCTGTGTTAGACCCAAGTAGCAGCTGGAGTCCTGGGAATCTGCCCTCTCAGCTATAGGTGGCTTTTATGATCATATTTCAGCTTAACAAGCTGCTACACAAACCTCTCCCTGCCATG
Organism: Cyclura pinguis; assembly: GCA_030412105.1. Lineage (NCBI taxonomy): Eukaryota > Metazoa > Chordata > Lepidosauria > Squamata > Iguanidae > Cyclura > Cyclura pinguis. Next base: position 58,452,559 of record CM059602.1, read on the forward strand.
CAAAACACATTCTCTCCCCCCACCCTTTTCCCCCTTCGACACTCTGACTCCTTCAATCTCTTGGATGGGGTTGTTTCCATGGCATTAACTGTTAGCAATCTCTTTCCATACAACACAGTATTCCCTCTCTTCAGCCCTCAGCAAGCTAGTGGAAGCTCTGAAGACTGCGTGTCTGTCTGTGTGTGTGTCTGTGTTTATTCCTTTTTGAAAAGGACCAGCTAGACAAAGCCAACTTCTGCCTTTCTCTCTCATTGTATCAAGAATCTGGTATTATATAAGCATGGCTTTTAAGCATCCATTCTTATCCAGCTTGTCAGCTACAAGCCGAGCAACAGGGAAATCATCAGTTCTGCTCTGAATACCTTGGATTTTGTATTGTGCATGAGATGACTGTCTTCTCCAGCAAGTCAGTCCTTGTATTCAGTGCAGTCCTCCTTCCTTCCCAGTCTTGCTATGCCCCCTTCTTTTGTACTGTGCAGCTGATAGTCTGAGGCAGTTTCTCCGTGATAAGGTAAGCCCATTTAAATGAATCTTTTCAGGAGCTATTGCCCTTGACATGAATAACTGTAATGCCGAGTTATATATTTTAAGGGAAGTGAGCAAGCTCCATGCTCAGATTAGACCCTACAGACAAGGAAGGGCTCTGTAAGTTTCCCAGACATGTGTGGCCTACAGCTGAAGACACTGCAGAACTGGGTTTTGGTGCTCTTATTTATTTTGTATGAGGTGTGGTGGAGGAAGAAATTTCTAGCCTTCCCAACAATGCATAAGAATTATGTGGGCTTTGGTGCATGTCACAGAGAGGCATTAGCTCACAGCCTCTTTATTTTCTGTTGCTGCTAGTTTTCTCCATTCTCAGCAGCATGTGTAGGCAAAGCTGCTGCCCATTGTACAGTCTGCCCACTGTGAATTGTGGAGCATCATGCTTTTTTTATTGTGGCAGTGGCCAACCCTATCAAATCCATAAAGCAGACTGAGAAAGTACTGCACTGCGTGACTATGGATCTCTGAGATGCAGTCATTTGAAGGGGATCTCAGCACACATGGAAAGGGTTAAGCCAAATTAAGGATAATGGGAGAGCAGAAAACACACCCTGAATTCTAGCAGGGTGTGGGGGCAAGTGTAGATTCCTGCATTTGATGTTAGTGCAAATGGTGCACTGTTTATATTATGCTTTGTCTTGGTTCCCATATTGTGAGAAAGACAAGTCATAATAAATAAGCAAACAAAATAATATTTCCGGGTGGTTTTCTCATGGTGGAGCTCTTTTATGCAGGAGGGGAACATTTGTGCTGATTTGTTTTCAAATTTCCAAGTTTCAAGAACTGGTTTTTCATTTTTGTGACAAATCTGTGAAAACTAAAATTTAAGTCCTAAGTATTAGTCCAGGTTCTTTCATTTTTTCCCCTGCTTTAAAAATCCTGGATGAAGATGAACTCAAGTACCATTTGTTTGTATATTGTAGTAGGAATTTAGTGGCCTGAATTCTGTTGTTAACTTCTGGACCCACTACATCAATGGAATTTATCTTTGTGTTGACTTTCCATTCAACAATTGATTGTATGGATCTATTCTTATTGAGACTAAGAGGATGCAGGCCTGTACCTACATATGTGAGAGGAGATTTTACAAATAACAAAATATCGTAGTCTCTAAAAGTTTGGGAAGTTGGATAACTTGGTCTGATTCATTCTCAGAGCATCTCTTTTTCACCACTGTTGTTGTCCAGATCATTTAAAGCACTGGTGCTTCAAACGCTGAGTTTCATCCAAGCCAGAATGCATTACAACTGTGATATGACCTCCGTTTTTAATAGGAGAACATGAGACAGACATGCATAGTTTAAAAAAATAGAATTAAAAGTATACTTCATATTTCAAGCTTTGTTAAAAAGTGGGTTCTGAGTTTCAAAAGGGTGCAGAAGGCATATTGTGGGAACATGGGAGAGGGCCTTCTCTGTGGCTGGTCCTACAGTCTAGAACTGCCTCCTATGTCAGCTCCATCCATGCTTTCCTTTTGCTATCAAGTGAAGATTTTCCTATTCCAGCAGATGTTTGGGAACTCACTCCTTTTTTATCACAGGTTTTCTGTTTTAGTGCTGTACTGTTTTTAATCATTGCTTTTAAATTAATGTCTTATATCCTTTTAATTCTGTAGGCAGTTTAATATTATTTTTCAACTTAACTTTCAATATGTTTACCTATTAGCTATATGTAGCTTTCTTCTGTAAACCTTCTTGAATTCCACTCTTGTTAAAAGGTGGGATATAGACAAAGTGATTGACTGACTGATTCTGAAGGAGGGGATGACCCAAAGAGAGGTCCCCTTTAACACAGTCTGTAGGATCTGTCCAGCAGTACAGAAGCTGTCCTAAATTCCATACAGATAAGCAACTTAGGCCATTTCCATAGTACACTGTCATGGTGCTATTATTCCACTTTCAACATCCTGTGGAATTCTGGGGTTTGTAGCTTACTGCGGCCAAAGAGTTCTCTGGGTGAGAATTCTATATGCCTCTCGCTAAACTGCAAATCCTAGGATTCTATGGGATGTTGGAAGTGGAATAATAGCACTATAACAGTGTAGTGTGGAAATGGCCTTAGGTTTTGAATAAACAACACTTTTACTTTTGTAAATTAAGATATTAATCTTCAGCTCTATTTGAACAAATTTTAATTAAAGCCAGCATAGTATGGTGATTAGCCTAGAACTTGGACTAGAATCTGTGAAATCCAGATTTGAGCCTCCACTGAACTGTACAATTCATTGGGTGATCTTAGGCCAGTCATTCTCTGTCAGCCTGATGTCCCTTGCAGGATTTTTGTGAAGGCAAAAGTGGAGAAGAGAAGAGCCTTATGTGCCACCTTAACCTCATTGGAAATAAGGTGGTGTATAACTAGTAAACTCTAAAAATTGTCACTCCAGTTTAGTGTTTTGGTAGCTGTTCTGAGAGATGTAGTGTGGTGCTACTCAAAGTGGTGGTCCATGGACCAGTTTCAGTCTATGAGACACTGACTGTTAGTCTCTGGTGAGTTTCCAGAAAAGAAAGAAAGAAAGAATTGTGAACAGTGGGCAAAAAATGTGGTACCAGTTCTTGGCACATTGGAAAAGAAAATGGCCAGCTTCCCATATCAGATAGCTTGAGATGCATTACTCTAGTGGGTAGGTTGTGCCTGGAAGATGTTGCCCATCAATTTCAGCATGAATCTGGTAATCCACTTGCTCAAAGAGAGGTAGTGTGGTGTAGTGGTTTGGGTGTTGGACTAGGACTCTGGAGATCAAGGTTCAAATCCCTGCTCAACCATGGAAACCCACTGGGGGAACCTTGGGCAAGTCGCATTCTCTCAGCTTCAGAGGAAAGTGATGGCAAACCCCCTCTGAACAAATCTTGCCAACAAAACCTCATGATCGGTTCACCTTAGGGTTGCTACAAGTTGGAAATGACCTGAAGGTACACAGCAACAAACATAATCAAAAGCTCTGTATGTGACCTAAGACCTCTCTAAATCTTTGCAAAAGATAGATCTGCGACAGCACATAAAGGTCAGGAATCAGTGAAGGACACGAGCTATCTTGTCTACTATGCCCAAATGGAGCCAGAAGGATTGTTTTCTTTTCTTTTTAGTGTACCAAATGAAGCTTTAATTAGCATTTTAATATTAGATTGGTTCCATCGGAAACATTCTATTTATATGCAAATTAAAACCCTCCCTTTGGATAGTTAGGAGATTAAAATAGCTGATAGGGGACTGGAGGCTGCCCTGGTATGGAACAACTGCAATCATCTTGTTTATTGGCTTCCGCAGTTCTGATGGCTTGTTTTGGTTTTAAAAACAAAACTGTATTTTTTTTATTTTTTTAAAAAACTGCACAGTACCTTCCAAATAAGGCTTATTGGGCAGCAAAAGACAAAAGGTGCCTCCTAACAACTTTGTAACTGGATGGTGGCAATTGTTTATAGCCTCTGGCCTCTTGGTAAGTCCATCATTAATTTAAAAGGGATGGAGAAGGTTCAAGATATGTTCATTCAGTCCCATATAAAAAGGAGTTTGTGTTTTTTAAAAAATTTTTTTTCAGAAAAGAAATTGAACTGAAGTCTCTCCCATCTGCATCAGCCAAACTCAAAAAGGTACAGCTATGGAAGGGAGCATATCGCACCTGCCTGCCATATCTTTCAGGAGTCTGGTAGAGGAAAAAAGAGGTGGCATAACTCTGTGGGCACTAACTTGGCTGAATATGCAAAAATTCAAGCTCAGGTTTTTAAAGAGTTGAGTCTGGGTGGATCGGTCCGTTAGTTTTGGTTTGTCTAAGATTTGCATGTTTTTAATCTCTTTTTAATTCGTTCCATTCTTATTGATGAAAAAAATCATACATTTGTGAGTTTTGGTAAATTTGGTAAATTTTTCTATCATATGAACAAAAATTTTAACCTGTCCCTATTTTCACACTCTTAAACCACATGGAAAATAATCTTTAAAAGTCAGAGTGAGAAAGTGGAGATAGCAGGATGAATACTCAAATGACCACAGAAGACGGCTGACACCGCACATTAAAGGCTAGCATATAGTGCACTTTGAAATGACTCCTGTATGGTTAACCTAAGATTTTTGCTGGGCTGGGCCTAAACTCTTTTGCAGTGTTGTTATAATTGAAAAACATTATTTACCAGTGTTTTGCAATTCTTCCAAAATTGTCATCTTTATTTCCAGTCTAGAACGCCCACCTCTGTGTATCATAGTAAAAACAACCTAAAATATATATTAGTTTCCCTGAGGCTCTTTGCACGCTGCTCAGTTATATCAATTTTGCTAACACTTTAACTATACTTTAACATCCTAGAGAATCCTGGGATCTGAAGTTTGATGAGGTGCTTAGAATCTTCTCCTTGAGAGCTGTAGTAGACTCCCTTGAACTATAGCTGTAGATTTTTTTCTAGCAGAAAATTCTAAGTACCTCAGCAAAACTAAAAATCCCAGGATACCATAGGATGGAACTGTGGCAGTTAAAGTGGTATGAAAGTGGTGTGATTATGCAAGTAGTTTAAGCCACCTCACAAGGGTTGAGTTCAGGAGCAGGATTGCCTCAGGTAGCAGATGCTGGTAGACAATGGTGGCACTCCGTAGGCTCCTTGGGACAATTGTGGCACACCTCAGCTCTCCAGGTGTTTGCATGTATAGGAGGCCAGAGTGGGGTATGCCACATGGCTAGTCTCGATATCCGTAAACTACCCTATTGCTCAAGTGTGGTGGCGGTTAGTCGGCTTTAGTGTATAGAATAGGGAGGGGTTGCCATCTTGCCATTGCTTAAGCAGCAATATATCTATTGAGGGAGCTCTCTTAGCTGATTGAGCAGAACTGAAACAAGTAAGTTATCACCGCTAGTTTGTTATGAAGCTAAAACCTCAGACTCTTTGCCAAAAAAGAGAGCTACCAGTCTGTTGGGAAGCCAGTGTTTTATTGTGCACAGTAGAGATTAACTGCATATCCTATCCTTTGGAAAAAGAATGGGTCTGAGTGAGGTGCAACATAATTCTCGTGTATCTTATGTGAATATGAAATAAGATAAAGACTGTGTGCTTTTCCCTATTAGTTGGCCTTAGCTTCCCATAATTTTTGCCAAGCGAAACCACCACTCTTCAAATGAGCCACTTCCGTGCCTCACAACAACCACTGATTGCCTTGGTGGTTTGCCTGTCACCCAGGCTTCTGGAGGGCAAATTATCATTTTCTTTTAAAGTACAGTTTGTATAATTTTACACTTAAACTGGAGTGATAAATCTCAGGAGATCTGGGGCCCAAATTATAGTCCTTATGGGACACGTTGTGGACTGTGCCAGCCTTAGAAACTAACCCAAAACTGCAAAAACAAACAAATTTGGAGAGCGTGGAAATCTGCTTCTGGTTTTCTGGATGGGATAGGGAAACAAGATACGGCTGGATTCTGCACCTTGTTGTAAGGCAAACTTACCACTTAAACTCCTGGGCATAGAAATACTTTTTTCCACTTTTTTTTTTGGTTGATGGTTCAAGGCAATGCCAAAACAAAACCCTGGGGCCAAATACAGCCTACAGCTAATAGGATACCCACCTCAAATTTAAACAATCATGTGGTGCTTCACTTAAATAAAAAAAAAGGAAAAAATACTAGTTGTTTGTAAATAAAACTATTGTCCTGGAATGAAAAGTGTTTGGTGGATGGCACAGTTGTCCAGCCAATCAGTGCTGAGCACCACACCATTTGCTTCAGCCTGGCAGAATTTCTTTTCCTTGCCTGTCCTCAAGAGAATGTTTCATGTGCAAGAACAGCATGGTGAGTAGACTTTCCAGACTAGTGTAACTTGTCCTGTTATGCAAGGTCATTGGTGCAGTGGCCATTTTTCAAAGTGCAGGAACGTACTGTTATATCTGTCATATCAGGAATGTACTGTTACATGACCACACTTGTAAAGAGAATCCATAGTGAAGCACTTAAAGGCAATCCTGAAATGTCTCCTCCTGTGTTGATCATGCACAGAGAATAACAGTGAAGAGCATGACACTCCATTTATTAGGACCAGTGGAAAGTTATTGAACAATGAATGGTGTAGTAGGTAGCAGGATGAACTTTGGATGGAGACACTTGGCCTCACATCCTTGATTATCCTAGAGGTTCACTGTATGATTTTGGACAATAGCAGCTAAGCAGAGAGAACCTGGCTCCCAAGGCATTTAGAGCTTAAAAAATATTAAACAGTACTTTGAATCAAACCTAGAAATAGACAAGCCAGTGAAACTGATGTAAAAGAGAACTTACATACCATCCAGCCTTAGTCCTGTTAGCAATTTTGTCACTGCATTATTTTTATACCAGCTAAAATTTGAGAGGGCAGCTTTTACAGTAGAGGTGGGTAAAATGCACCCCCCCACACCAGATGCTCACTGTGGGGGCCCATGGGCTCTGTATTCCCTCTGACCTCCCTGCCATGCCTGTGCTTTTTTTGGTATTAAAAACAGGTGATACCATTACTCAAAAGCAGGGATAAGGCATGTCACTCCATTTTCTCCAGCTTGTTTTAGGCTGAGGCAAGGACTTTTTCAAAACTGGTCATGGCGTCTACAACAAAACCATCTACTGGACTGCAGTGGCTTGCTACCATCATTTGACATGCAAGTAATATATTTGCAGACCAGCAGACTTCTCCATGTTTGAGCTCATAGAAAACTTGAGGTGGGCAAGCAGGTTGCATAAGCCTGCTTCAAAAGTGAAGAGAGCTTTTCAATCTGCAAAATTATTCTGTGGCTCAAACTAAAATCTTACCCAGAGAAGAAATGCTGCATTCCCTCCTGCCCCAGGCTCGTTCCTCATACTTCGACATTCAACAGTTGCAACAGTGCCTCGGAGAACTACGTCTCCCATGATTTCTGGGGGCTCCACACTAATAATCCTTGCATGAGAATAATGGAGGAAGATGGAAACCATTTCTCCTTTAATTGGAGTGGCAGTGGCTGCTGCTCCTGCTTCCAAGGAAAAGAAAAAAGTAGGGAGTTGTATGAATGAGAAGTTGGCAAAGGACACTTCAAGGGGCTTGAGATTGTGACAGTGGTTCTCCTCCCCATTTTATCCTCACAACAAACCTTTGAGATAGATTACGCTGAGAAGAGGCAATAATGTTTGGCAAGGTGGAAGGCAGTAGGAAAAGAGGAAGACCACATTGCAGGTAGATAGGCTCAGTCAAGGAGGCCATGGACCTGCGTCTGGAAAACTTGAGCAGGGCTGTTGACGACAGGTTGATCTGGAATTCTCTCATTCATAAGATTGCCATAAGTTGAAGTTGACTTGACAGCAGTTAATAACAACAAGGGCCATTTTCACGCTAGACTGTTAGCACTATTATTCCACTTTCAATATCTTATGGAATCCTGAGGTTTGCTGTTTAGGGAATGGACTTTGAGGCCCTCCCTACACAGCAAACCCCAGGATTCCATAGGATGTTGAAAGTGGAATAATAGCGCTATAACAATCTAGTGCAGAAATGATGAAGTCTAAGAGAGAGTGACTAAAGTCACCTGTGAGGGGGTCACCCTCCTTAGGGTCCTTAGCCCTAATCCAACCACTGCAACACAGAAGAAATAATACAATCCTCAAGTTCATCCAAGGTAAGACTGGGAGAACCCACCATTCTTCAATTTCAGTTTGACTGATATGCAAGGAGAATGGAATGATTAAACATTTATTATCCATGGTTTTTGCCGTGGACAACAAAGTTAGTCTGTGCCTTTTGCTGCTGTATTTCTTATTTTTACAATGTTATCATTTTATGAAATTTTAATCATACAACACCCAGGGCTCCCGGTAGGTAGAAGATGAGATTTATATGTTTAATAAATAAACAATAAATAACCTGCAGCAATGCAAGGTAGAAAGTCGGTTTCAAGGCGAGTCGTACTGTTAAGCAGAAAGGCAGCTCCCAGACAGCAGCTCTAGATGTCATAGAAAATACAGCAAGGTGTTAGTTGTTTGATTTATTATTATTGTATTTATTTTTTACCACTGTGGGGAGATGCTTGTGGGATTTTCTGCATCAGGTGTCAAAATAGGTTGACCAGCATTTAAGTATTATGTACCTTGATTTAAATTGGAGAGTAAGTGTGTGAGGTCTTCTCAGGGTGCTCCTGTGCCTCAGACAACAAATATTTTTGGAACAGCTCTGGTCTACTTTATCTCCATCTTGCAGATGGGGTGGGGTTGAGAGAGAATGACTTACCTCAGAACAGCCAGACCAAGACCCTACACTGAGCAGGCGGAGTGTAACGCTCAGCCCACATGGTTCTGTGTCCTCTCAGCCCATCTTGACAGCTGTCAGATCTGGAAAAATGCTCCTATTGCTATGGCTTACCAGTCAGAAAGGAAAACGGGGGAGGCAATTCAGGGTGCATCTAGACTTATTAAAAAGACCAGAAATGTTCCAGATTTTGTTCCTGTTCTTTCCAACTTTATTTGGGAGATCCTTACGTGTTTCCTTTTTAATCCCAGAATATTTTATGTCAGCTTCCAGCATGATCAGAGACTTTTTTATACCAGCTCCCTCAATCAGTTTATTTTAACCCAGTATAAAGCTGGAAAGCACAAGGACTAAATCTGGGATTTTTTAATCAACCTGGATGAGCCCTCAGATAATTAAAAAGCATTTGACTCAGAAGGGGAAGAAATGAAGATGCACCTCACAGGTGGAGTGCACCATCCTTCTTCTTCCCCTTGGAGCCCTAACCAGCAGCATCTTGATTGTCTGAACTGACTTTCACTTCCCTCTCCACACGAGTGGTCTGACAGCTGCCGCAAAGGGGGTGTTGTGGGTAGAGCATAAAGTATTAGAGTAAAAGTCTGTGCACTCCATCTTGCAAGAGATGTGTGCTTGTAAGTGCACTTGGTTATGGGTTTGTCACTAACAGGATGACATCCATAGTGAGCAATGGTCGCGAGTATCTTCTGTGTTGGTGGGATGATGAACTCATTCTGGGTTTTATTTGAAACTCTAAAGTTCAAAGTAAAACCCCGATGGATTTACTACCCACTTACATGGAAACCACCACTGCTAGTAAATTCACAACAGAGGTGACATTTGAACCAGGGGCTTTCTGGATTACAGCCCTTTCTCAGCCACTACACTCTTCTAACACTCTGGTATGGATTTTTTCCTACATAAATGCCATGAAGAAAATTGCCCAGCTTGCTTAGTGGAAAAGTGAATGGTTTAGCAAGAGGCAGCTGCAACCGTGAAAAACTTATAAACAGCCACTTTGTAGACATCCTTCCTTAGGCCCCTGCACTCAAACTTTAAATTTCAGATTACCATGAAATCTATTTGCATTCATTTAGAACCACCTACAAACACTGACAGGTTTTAACAAAGTTGGTGGCATATAGTTCCCTTAATAAGATATGTGATCTAATATTTTCATAAAATATGATTCAACATTTTCCCATTAACTCTAAATGCAAATTGCTGTATGCATAATTTGAGCAAGTGCCATGAAATCTTTACTATCAATCATGATGAATAATTTTTAAAAACCTTTCTTATGGTTATTCAGCTCTTTCTGCCATCCAGTATTGGGGAAGAGGATATTACAACTACATTTTGGTGGTGGAGAGAACTTTCTCATTCTTAGGACAGGACTACTCCACCCACAGGAATGGAGATCAAATTGCAGTGCCTTGGAAAAGTTACTTTTTGAACTGCAGCTTCCAGCATCCAGGTGTTATTCTAATACAGGTTGAGCATATCTAATCCAGAAAACTGAAATCTGAAAGCCTCCAAAACCTGAAACTTTTTGCTGCCAGTCACCTGCTTCTGCCTTTGAGGTGGTAGCTTCAGCACTTCTGCTTGTCTCTCTCAGATCCTTGATCTCTCCCCAGCCTCATGTCTCATATGCAAACACAAGTAGCAAATGAATGAGATGTGAGGCTGGAGAGTTATGCAAGAATCTGTGAAATGGCAGGTATCTAAGCAAAGTACTCAGCACAAATCCACACCTCCCACCATTTAACAGATCCTCATGTCCTCCTTCAGCTTCACTTCTCCCTCCAGCCTCATTCATTCAGTACTTGTGTTGTGTATGAGATGCAAGACTGAGGATCTGAGAGATTAAGGATATAAGGGATGCAGTACTGTACAGGAGATCTCCAGGGAGTCTGCCAGCCACCCGCTTCTGCCTTTGAGGTGGTGGCTGTGGCACTTCATGGGCTACCGAAAGATCTCCTATACAGTACTGTATTTTATGTGTTTGCGAATACAGACATTCCAAAATCCAAAATGTTAAACACTTCTGGCCCTAAGTATTTCAGATAATGGATACTCAACCTGTGTGCAGTTGAACACATTTTGCACAGCAGAAAATAGCATTTTTTACAGCTGACTATATGGGCTTTAATTAAGAACAGGATTATTTCTTAAAACATACAGAACAGAAAAAGATAAAAGAAATAAAAAACTTAAAATAACTACTCTTGCCTTTCAGTCTTCATAATTTTATAGCAATATCGTTTTGACGTGACTAACTACCTGCTCCAACTATGACCTAGGCGGATATTTGCATAAAGATCTGTCTAGCTCAGGTGGCCATGCCCCCTCTCTCGTAATAAGTGTGGTTGGGTGGTTTACTAACATTTGTATGGGCTTTTTCTCCACTATAAAAGTTGAAATTCTTTTGAGCTAAAATATGCTTCATCCTTTTACCCTTGGCCCACCCATCACTGAAATCTGGCCCTCCAGAAGTTTTTTTCAGACATTGAATTTGGGCCTTGAACCGAAAGAGGTTCTCTGTCTTTGATAGACAGCCCATCCACATACTTTGTATAAAGATGGCATATTGAAGGCTAAAAAAAAAACTATGAAAGAGATAGCCAAAGGGTGACTATACAGGACAGGTATATTTCTGTATCACCTTCATTGTGAAATGAGTAGTGCATTTTTTTCTCTGCATATACTGAGAAGCCAATACCCATGGCTGTATAAGCCCACCCCAGTCTAAGAGAAAGCCTGCCACCTTGATTCAGGGTTTCTGAATCCTGCTTACTGCTGCTGTACAGTATTATGGCTCAACATGCTGGAGCAGCCGCAAGGTGAACTGAACAATCCATAGGACGTTTGGCAAATCAATGTAAAAGGATCATGTCAGTGACCTACAGCTAAATCATCTTTATTGACAGCCACATACTTTCTCAGTCTGTGTGTTGAAACCAAAGAAGTAAAAGAATAAGGCTATATAGCAGGACTAGAAACTGTGTTACTCTCCATTAATTGGACCATGACTTCCATGAGTCCTGCCTAGCACAGCCAATAGGGAATAATAATGGAAGTTGCAATCTAGCTGTATTGTGCTCATGCTGGCTGTACAGGCATTTATTGCTAAGGGGGAAAGGAAGGGTTTAAATTTTCTGTGTGCCATTGTGCCCTGACCTTTGTAATTCTGTTTCTTTTAAGAAAGAATGATATACCATGCTTCTCCATGATGCAGGCTGCGTTGGGTGTAAAAGCAGCTCTGATATGTAGGTGAAGAGCTTCTGAGTGCAGATCTGGCATAACTGTTGCTGAATGTGTGGGGCAGGAAGAGGAACAGAACACAGCTGGATTTCAGGAATGGGTTTATCTGGACAAAAGTGATTGATGGAAGCTGACGTTAACACCAGTGTCATCTGGTGCTTATACTCATTTACTTGAGGAGTGCACAAGGCACCTTGGATTCTGCAAATACTTCCTACTTACTTTTTCAGTGTTTTTGACATTTTTTTACCCATCCCTGCCTCGCATTCCCAACTGAGCCCCCCCTCCAGTTTCTTGCAGTTTGCCGTGTGAGAGTCTATTGGAAAACTTCCTGTGCAAGCATGGGAGCCATAAAAGGCTTATTCTGGCTCTTGTAATCCAGTGCGTGCACACACACACACAAACACATGCACACACTCACAGACAGACAAACACACTCCTCCTCCTCTTCCAGCTGCCTCTAGTCTAAGCAATGAGAAAATACAGGTCACACCAGCGGATGGGAATTCCTCCGCCTCCGATTGTATCTCAGCTTCCATAATGAAAAGTGAACATTGAGAGAGTTGGATTTATGCAGCTGGGTGATTCATTTCCCTTACTCCTCCTTTACCAACATACAGTCTGATTCTCCTTGGGGCTTAGTTCCCACTTAGAAAGAACGGCATCCTCCAGGGAACAGCCATCACAGATGCATGTGAGTAATTATATACCAGTGGATTTGGAGAGTGGGTGTGTAGGGAAGGAGAGAGAATCTGAGACTTGCTGTATATAGAAATTTGGACTTTCTTGTGTGAAACTTGCTGTTTATCTTCTGAAAGAAACAGTCTGTTTTGTGAGAATATATAGCTGCTTCTTCATATTGAAAATACAAAGCCATCTCGAAGGGTTTTTTTTCTGGCAGTTAGATAAAAATACAATGTTCTTTAGAGGTTATTAGGTTACATGCTTTCTTTCTCTCTCCCCCTCTGCGCATGTGTATTTATGCTTTGCCTGGAGGAAAGCTCCTTCCGAACATAAATTTTAGGGTGAGAGTAATCATAGTTGTTACTGAAAAGAAGGCTGTAGGTTGGTTTAGGGAGTAATTTCTTTGACAGTGTCAAAACTTAAGGTCATGATGCACTAGAAATTGGCAGGCATACTATTAATTACTCAGGTCTTCCCAGACAGGTTTGAGGAACTGCATGTCACATTTCTGGACTGTAGAATCAGATGTAAGCTTCCCCCTGCCAAAAAATAAAATAAAAATAATCTGCATGGTTTTGCATAGGTAAAGTGAAACATGCATAAATGATCCCATATTAGATGCCTTCTGGATGCCAAAGAACAAGACATGATATTGTGGCAATGCTTAACAAACATATCAAGTGAATTTTGCATGTGGTTGATCCCTTTCATGTTGTAGTGAATGATTGTGGTTTCAAGATGCAGAAGAAAGAAAATAATCATCAAAGGGTTTGGTGTCACCACAAAATGTTTTCTCCCTTCTGTGGGAACTGTATTTCCAAGGATTATCAAACAAATCCTAGGAAGAATTTAATAATCCATCAGATTATCCTATCCAAAGCAAAAGAACAGGGTGAGATGTAGAAAGATATGCTTTCCAAGCGTGGCCGTAGTCCTTGGTTACACTTGGTGCTTGCTTGACAACAAAAATCCTGAGCTCAATATTTGGATCACTGTAGTCTTGAGAAATGACTACATGTATGTCAATTCATTAAGTTGCTAAACTATTATCAAATTGTAGGTCCATTTAGGTAAGAGTTGTTTTTTCTGAGTGGCATGAACAGGCTCTTGTAGGCCTCAGGCAGATGTCTTTCCCATCCTCCAACCTGATAACCAAAATAGAGACTAATAAATCAAAATCAGTGAAGTTTTTAATTGTTGCAAAATTTCTAACTTTAAAGGAGTAACTTAAATTCATATTTTAACTAAAGCAGTTGGTTTAAGTTGGAATTTTAGCATTAACATAATCCCAGAATTAAGTTATTAAATTGCTAATTAATTAAGCAAGAGACCTAACATTTTCTATTCCCTAGCTGTTTTTTCCCCCAAAGCCTAGTTCTTCGGATTTTGCAAAACTAATTCTTGCATTTATTTACTCAGGTTGGGGAATTACAGTACTTAGATTGTGAGATCCAAACCACTTACTAGTTCATGATTAGAGTATGACAGTTTAGTTAATTCCAAGGTTAAAGATTTTCAACCAACAAGTAGTGAAGGGCAGCTTGGAAAGAGGATGATTGTCTGCATCCAGATGATTCTCGTATTCCACATTAGACATGACAGAGAAGCTCATGGGCTGTTCCAGGAAACTGAATTATGAATCTCCTAAACCTGGAACTTTTGCCAAGATCCATGTGGGAATAAGTAAGCTAAGGAAGGACAGCGGGATTAGGAGATGAGATTATAATGGAAAGAGAAAAGGAAAAAATTCATGGGGTGAATGAGGAATGGGGTTTTCAAAAATTCATAGAGATGTTTCCTTCTCTCCAAAGCTCAAAACAGAGATTGGGGTGGTATAAAATTATGGATAGTATTTTCCAGTTTCTTTCTGGTGCATACATTTAACTTTAGGGTCTAGTCAATGCTCTCATGTTTCAGGTGGCTCGGTTTAGATCTTTAAGCTATGGCCCTGGGAAATAGATCAGCACACATCCTTTCTTATTATGATATAGTTAAATTTATGCTTTAATGTTATTTTGTATTTAATTTTCTTATGTTCCCCTGTTTACATTTTTTCCCTTCCGTTCTGTGTGTGTATATGTATGTGTGTACTCTACATACATATCTATACCAATCCATCTCTCTTTAGGTCACAGATCTGTTAATTAGCTTTTTACGACCAAAATCTTATGTTATAATGTGTGTGTGTGTGTGTGTGTGTGTGTGTGTGTGTGTGTGTGTTTTAAATGAACAAGTTGATTCTTAAATTCAGACTTTGGTTTATAGATATCAGGATTCTAGCAGAACAACTATAGCAACAATGTAAATCCTGAAAATTCGAGCCTCATTGCCATGAAATGAATAAAAGCTGAGAAGGTCGTAGGGCCATTTTCCAGGTTTCTTAAGTGATTTATTATGGCAAAAAATATCATTTTCAAAGAGGGTATGCTGAGCCACATATCTGGTTTTGTGCCTTCTGTTTGATCAACCTGAAAAACTAACTATTGGAGTTAGAATATTAAAATAGGCTTCCTGAATTAAATGCAGAGCTTGAAAAATGTACATTTTGGACTCTAGCTCCCAAAATCTCTAGCTATACCATTAGAGTTATAGTACAAAAAAGTAACTTTTCCAAGCTCTTCTTAAAATATTTTTATACTACATTTCCAGTATTGCCAAGGCTTGTCCACTAGTATACTAAGAAGTTGAATTTGACTACAGTATACCATTCCATGTGCTACATGGGAGACACATATTTTGTGTGTCTCCTGTGGCAGTTTCATAGCCATGCCAAGAAACTCTCTTCAGTGGAAGTATATGGCAAAACTACTTTTCCATACTGTGATTAAAAACAATGTCAGAAGTTCTTACTCATGTCAACTTCTTATTTTCTTAGGGATAGGGAATATGTGGTTTTCCACATGTTGGACTGAAACCCCCAACATCCCTCATCGTTGGCTATAATGAACTTCAGTCCAAAAATATCAATGGGGGGCACACCTTATCCACTTCTATTTTACTTCCTTGGGAACTCTGTAAATCCTTACTCTTCAGATAGTTCCAAGATTTTGACATCAAAATTAATAGCAGCTACTATATCTATAGTCATGTTTGGCACAGTGGATCCATCTTATGTAGCTGTACTGTATTTGTGGTTTACTGGAGTTCCAGAGTTTGGATACAAGCCACTGTAGAGTTCTTATGAAGAGCTAAGAGATGCGATGTAACAGGTTAACTCTTGTAAGCAAGATACTGTAAAGTCAAGGCTGTAGTTGGACCCACTCTGGCTGCTTGTATACACATGTTTTCTTTAACTGAGGAGATTTTCTCATGCAACTCAAGATGCAAAGTGTAGTTTCAACACTAAGCAAACTTTGTACATGACGTACCAGTGTTTGCAAGGAAATCTCACTGGGCACATATTGAACATGAAATGCATCTTTAGACAAATGATTTTGACTATATAATTTATGGAATATATGTGTACGTTTTCCCTGCTGGCTATTGCTTTATTCAAAATCATACCTCTAGCTGTTTCCCATCCTCCATTTTGGGGGTTCCAGGTAGTTGTTCAGGGAGGTAAACATACATCTGAAATTCATGAGGCAAAAGGAAGAGAATTCTGAAGAGAAAAAAATACTGGATTACTATAGTACATTGTATGAGGAGCTGTCCTTGAAGATTATTTCAAAGCTTCATCTAGTGTGGAATGAAGCAGCCAGGATGGTAAGTGGAAGAGCGAAGTAGAGTCATATTATATTGATTCCAAAGAATCACATTGGATGTCTACTTATTTCTGAAGTCAATTCAAGTTTCTAATGCTTCCCATTAGAGTCCTGAATGGTTTGGGATGCACATATCTGAAAGAGGCGCTTTCCCTGTATGAGGCTGCCTATACCATGAGATCTTCAGGGAGGCTATTGTCCAAATTCCCTGGTACATCGTGTGACAATTCTGGAAAACTCTTCACAGAGTGGAGCAACTGGCACTGACACTGGGCTCCTTCAGAGAGGCCAGGAGTGCACCTGTACTAGGAGTTTCTAATCCAAGAGGAAGTCAGTGTCACGTGCCTGTAACCACTGTTTTGGTTGTTCCCACTACATTTTTGGGTAATGACATTTGAAGTAGATGTGTGATCTTTGTTGCGGAGGTTTCCTGCTGTCCTACATTCCAGTATTACCTTTCTGCTTATCAGATTGAACATTTCTCCCCACCATCATTGCCAATTCTTTTTAAACTTAACTGAAGTATTATAGGCTTGTATCACTTTAGCGCTGTGACTATATAAGAAGGAAAGAAAGAAAGAGAGAGAGCAAGAGAGAGAGGAAAGAAGGAAGGAACAAGAATTAACCTGCAGGACAGGGATACTTGAGGAAGAGACTAGGGGGGAGTGTTGGGTTCATGGAGAGGATGGCAGAGATGGAGGGAGAAAAGAATAATATGAAGATCAGAGGCAATGCTAAAATCCATTACAGCCAGCAACAAAAAAGAGCTGCAAACTTGGTATATTTAGGATACAACCTGGATGAGCTGTTGGGCAGTCTGGAGGAGGCCATAATACGCTTTTTTGGCACTATAAACATATTTGCTTAGGGATTTTAAACTGATTTATAAAGCCTGCTGCTGGTATAGCTGAGCTGCCTGTTTTATATATATCCTGCCCTTTTTGGGGTGAGGGTGTTTGTTGTAGTTGTAGGATTTTTTTTCTTTAATTGTATTTTGTAAATGTATTTTATAAACTGCACAGGTGCCATAGGGGGAATGGTGTGTGTGTATGTGCTTTCAAGTTGTCTGTAGACTTGTGGTTACCCCATGAATTTCACTTGGTTTTTGTACGCATGGAATGCTCAGATGTGGCTTTTCCTGTTCCTTCCTTTGAAATATAGCCTACAACACCTGGTATTTGTCGGCAGTTTCCCATCCAAGTACTAACCAAGAATGACCCTGCTTAGCTTCCAAGATCAGACAAGATCTGGTGCCTTTAGGGTATTTAAGCTGGCTAAGTGGTTACTGCAGTATAGTAGATGGTTATTTATGAGATAAATCTTTATTGTATGAGAAAAACTCTAGCCAGTAGCCTAGTGTGATCTACCTTGAAGAATATTCATTATTATTCAGTCCTAGATATTAAAAAAGGAAAAAAATAGAAGACCAGCTAGAATTTTGTGCAGTTTTCTCTTGGTATTTGGTATCTCAAAATGTTGTGGTGGAGTAATTCTGTGGAGAGAACTGTACGGGAAAAAATGTTTCATGAGTAAAAAATCTGTTTTCTGAAAAGGAAACAAATTTTTAATTTTTTTTAATTTTTGCACAAAATGTGATTTCCTGTGCAGAATAATCCCACAGCAACACCTTGGGACATTCAAATATGGTGGTGGGAGAATACTCTGGGGGATATTTGGGGGGGGATCTACATGTGTGGACAAAATAATTTAGGATTTACATCTGTAGATCTGCCAGACTCCTTACCCTACCCCCCAACAAAGCAGAAACAGCTCAGCTGCAAAGAAACACATCCTGCTGAACATATGCAGGGAAGACTCATTTGCAGGGGAAATCCACCCCTGCAAATGCTAGCCCTGCATTCATGTTAATCCATATTAAAGGAAGCCCTTTTGAGATGGGAGACAATACAGAAATACCACAAGTAATGTTAATGGATAAACACATTTTAGGAAGTATATCTGATATAATATGTAATTCTGTCTGAAGCAGGCAATCTTGAGCACAGTGACTGAAAAGTAGAGACAGAAGTAGATGTCAAAGGACAATGAACAACTGAATGGTTAACATTTCCAAAGCAAATTGCAGGTGCAGATGAGCTGATCAATTTACTTTTAAAAAGCCAGTCAGAAAACTGGTAACTGTGTGGTTGGTAAACAGATGGAAAGAATATTTGTAAGTATATGAATCCTAGAAGAAAAAGGGGTAGGAAAATCTGATAAGGAGAAAATTGGGTGGATCAGAATCTGTGCAGTTTGAAGCTTTCTTCTCCATGAAATATGCACCTGGATTGATTGATTTTGCACAGAAAATCCCCTTTTCTTCACAGAAATTTCATTTTCTGCATGGCATGGAAGTTTCCTGCACAAAAAGTAATGTTTCTTCATAGAAAATAGTATTTCCTATGCAAAACCCCATGTTTAGATTTTTCAGTTTTTGAGGACTATCACAGCAGAATTACAGCTCTGCTAAAACAGACCAAGGGCTCTTCTAGTTTGGCCTCCTATCTTTAAGAGCAAGGTTCAGAAAAGTTACCTTTTTATAAGTTGTCCCTGATTAAAATTATTAAATTTGAATATTTTCTCTATTATTGGTAGTACTGCTATGCAATATCTCTAAAAACATACAGGTCTTAGGAAAAGAAGGAGGAAGAGTGTGAAGATAGGTATAATTGTTTAGCTTGAGTTTATAACTGTTACTACTGTTTAACAGATTATGTATTTTTATTTGTTTTACCTTTTTTTGGAAAAAATAATAATAAAAAAGAAAAGTTACTTTTTGGACTACAGCTCCCAGAATCCTTCAGCCAGCATTGCCAGCATCACAGTAGCTGGAATATTTTGGAAGGTATCATTCAAAATGTAATTTTTCTAAGCTTTACTTGAGAATGGGCTACCCCACACTAGAAAGCTGCAAACTAAACAGAACTGTAACAGCAGCCTAATTTACAGACAGGGTTTAAATATGGAGGTTTCAGCTGTTATCTTGACCTGCTTTATGGTATGGGTTTGTGGTTTTGGTTAGGTGGACATGACCTATAATCAAGACAGCACTAATGTAGAGGAAGCTCCCAGTGAAGACAATTTCTTAGCAACAGTGGTTCCTCATCTCTCTGAAACTGGAGCTCTGGCATCAGCAGTATTTTTCTCTTGCACAAATCAGCTAGCTGATGCAGTTTAATTTAGTTTGTGTGTCTGATATTTTCTGACCTCACATCAAATTGAACAATTCCCCTGCCATGGCAACCACTATATAATGAAAGCCAATTCACTCCCTTTTTCACACTTGGAAAATACTATGAGAGGTAATACAAATGCTTCAGGTGTAGGGAGGAATTAAAATAAGGTGCTTAGATGATCAGGAATGTCTTCTTGGCTTGAAAGTAATTAGAGAAAGCTGTAACATGTATATCTCCTTTTCTCTAGGCCGTCTTGCTTTCCTCAGAGACTTTTGGGGAGGTCTTGACTGTACTTTGTCTGTTCATGTTTCTTTTTTAATTCCTAGGTTTCCTGTCAATGATATGACAAGAGTTCTGCTTGTTTTCTGCCAGCATCAGCTGGGCAGCCAATTATATGCAGCAGCAGCAGGCTCAGTCAAAACTGAGAAATTTTACTTTTTTGAACCATGATGCCCAGAACTTTCCAGTTAATAGCCAGTGGCCATGCTGGCTGGGCGTTCTGGCATAGGAATCCGAAAAGTAACTTTTCCAACTCTGGTCTGGTAGAATTCCCTCTGGTGGATTCCCACATAATGCAGTGGTCAAATAAATATCTAAGAACAACTTGGAACCACTTCTCCACCATGCCTCCAGGGCATTGTGGGAGATTAAAGCAGAGGTCTGCCCCCAGACCCAGCCAGTCAGTGCAGGGAATGAAGGGCAGAAGAGCTAATAGTGCAGTGGTGGACTAGGACTCCGGCAGCTAACAGAGGATGGCAGATTCTATTGCTGGGTCTGGCTATACCCATATCTACTAGTCATTATGACTGTATACTACCTCCAGAATCAGAGGATGCATGCCTTTGAATGCGCCCTCTTAAGGAAAGATGACAGAAGAGGTATATTGCCCTCCTGCTCTGCTTCTGGAGTCTTCATAGACAGCTGGTTGTCCACTTATGGGAAGCAAGAGGATGGTCTGATCCAGCAGGGTGTTCTTATGTTCTTACTGTTCTAGGAAGAAACAGAGTGAAACAATGGGCCTTTCCACACTACACTGTTATAGTGCTATTATTCCACTTTCAACATGCTATGGAATCCTGGGGTTTGCAGTTTAGGGAGGGGCATTTAGAATTCTCAGCCAGAGAGATCTTTTGCCGCAATAAATGACAAACCCCAGAGTTCCACAGGATGTTGAAAGTAGAATAATAGCACTATAGCAATGTAGTGCAGAAAGGCCCAATGAGTGGGAGGTGGCCTCAAATGAAATTTTTGGTGCATAAGTACCTTGCTGCATTCCCAGAATTTTATGGGGAGCCCTGACACAGTTGTCATCCACTTGTAACCCTCCTGAATTTTCATATTACTTACCCTCCCTTCCTTCCTCCCTTCCTCCCTTCCTCCCTTCCTTCCTTCCTTCCTTTGTTGTTACTACAGAAAATGTGTTAAGGAGGGAATTCCTTCTGACTCATAGTGGTAGCAAGAAGTGCCAGGGCTAGCCTAAGCCATTTTTTTCCTGAAGCAAAGGACAAGAAGTTTCACCATCCCTGATGTACGAAAGCAACATAAAATCAATCTCACTGGTGATGTGACAATGTCTTCCACACTCTTCAAGAGAAGTGGGCTACATTAGGAGGTCGAGGGCATGCTTTGAGAAACATGGGCCATTTCTGCACTAGCCTGTTATAGCGCGATGATTCCACTTTCAACATCCTCTGGAATCCTGGGGTTTGCAGTTTCGGGAGGGGCCGCCTGGTAATTGATTAATTGAGAAGGGTCTGCCAATGCTGCTCCCAACATTTGCTTCCTGGTGTAGTTTCCTCACTGTGCCTAATGCTGCACTCAGTCCCTGAAGTGCCTCATGTATTTTTACCAACTGGAGAGGGAAAATGTAGACAGAAGTTTAGAAACAGAGCATCTCCTGACTAGTTAAATGATTACTTAGAGCATGGAGACATGAGCATCATCTGTCTAGCTGTTCTAGCTTAGTCCTGTTTTAAGTTGTTTATTTGGGGTAAGGCAGGGGACTACAGACAGTGCTCTGAGCTCCTTGGAGAAGGAAGAAAATAAAATACAGTCTGACTTTTGGGGATTTGGTTATTCATGAATTATTTGCTGTCACTTCTGCTGCCTCCCTGTGCCATTTTTAATAGGGACTGCAAGCCTTGTGAGACTGAGAAACTGCAAATGAGGCTTGTAAGTCCCTCTTAAAAATGGTGTGGGGCAGCAGTGGGGGTGGCAGTCAGCCCCCCCCCCACTTCTGCCTTGTGAAGGAACCCTGATGCCTCAAAGGAATTCACAGTGGGTTGAATATGGTGACTATACTTTTTTTTGTGTTAAATATGGTTTGGGAGGGCCTAGGATTATTCACGTTTTTTTCACTTTCACGGGGGTCCTGAGCCCCTAACCCTAGCGAATGTGGAGGGATGAATGTATAATCCATTCCACCAGTAGCTGTACATTCCTGTATCCTCCTGTTTCCATTTTTTTCTTCTTCTTTGCAGTAAACATTTGGTTTTGTGCTATTCTTAGCCTTCATTGAACTAGAAGGGAATCTGAAGGAAAGTGTTGCACAAATCCAATTAGGACAAATGAATTACTTTAAGGAGAAAGTGTAGCTGATCTCCAGCTGTGTCTCTTTGTGATTTTAACACAAGTTGATATCTGACAGTGGGCACGCATTTTTTTTTAAAAAAGGGCCCACCTGTAATGAAGTAGAGATAATTGGAAAAGGCAATGCTGGAGATTCAAGGCAAAGCTGAGAATAATGAAAGCATCCCAGATAGTTAAAAAGGGAGTACTGATAGCTGAACAGTTGTAGAATTTCATATTAATATAGACAAGATTAGCAATCTTGGGATCTAGAACCTTGATAGAAACATTCTGTTAACCAACAGAACAAACTCCATGGGTATACCAGTGAGTGTGTAAAGAATCCCAGGAGATCTTCTCTAAAATGAAAAATAAAATGAAAAGTAGTTCAGGATAAAGCTAGTAAGTGGTAATAGAGAGGAAGCTTAACCTTCTGGCAGTTTTAAACATTCGTTTATTTATAATATTTATTTATAATATTTCATGGCCTAAATACCCTAAAGGCACCAGATCTTATCTGAACTTGGAAGCTAAGTAGGGTCAGCTCTGATTAGTACTTGGATGGGAGACCACCAATGAATACCACGTGCTCTGGCTATATTTCAGAAGAAGGAATTGACAAACCACCTCTGAGTATTCCTTGCCTAAGTGAAATTCATGAGGTCACGATAAGTCTATGGACAACATGAAGGCACATATGCACCTCATCATTCAACCCAAAAAATCTGTATATTCTTTGCCTAATTCATGGGGTCAATATAAGTTGACAGATGTCACCATAAGTTGAAGGCACACGCACACACATAGTAATCACTTGGAAAGCTGATAAATCCGTCCATGTAACTGCTTGGAAAGCTGATAATCTGTTAATATTCTACCAAATGATGAGAAATTTGACTCAGATTTGATGCAAATGCTTGTTGGCTTGCAGGATGACAGCAATTACCATTAGCTTACCTCCAATAGTTACATTAACATTCTCATAGTTTAGCACATGTCAAACAAGCATCTGGATTAACCTAGTGTAATTTAGGAATGTGCCTTGAAAAATCTGATTTCCCACTGACTTTGCATTTGACATGGTACATTTCTGGCCTTTGCCATTATGGTGTGTTTTTGATGGTTTGTCACTTGTCAGGTGCTGAAAATGTACGCAGAGACCTAAAGACTTTGCACAGCTAAGAGCTGTGCTTGTATTTGTTTCTGGATAACAGTAGTTGATGGAGCACCACAATACATCTCTAATGAGATGAAAAGAAAGAAAACATTCCATTTTGTTCTAAGATGGTTGTGGAGGAGACATAGTTTATCCTCTTTTAACAGAGAAGTGATAAGACACAGACACAGTTTTATAATGTGTTCTCTTTTGTGGCGCTGCCTTGTTTACTCTGAGAAGGTAGGCATAAAGAAAAGACATAACTGAATGAAAGAGAACGACTGAAATATAAACCAAACACAGCAATGAGATGATGACAGCAACAAAACTGAATTTGTTCACACAATTATGCATGTTATTAAACATCAGTGTTAAAAGTGATACTATAATCTATGGCTTCTAACAATAATATTCCTTAAGAAAAACTACCTCTTTTTATCTCTTTTTATTTTTTTATATCTCTATTAACAACTGTTACAACTTTTACAATAGTATTACAACAATATTAACATGTCTACTGTTATATTTAATATGTTCCATAGTATAATTGATTATTCCCTGACTTTATCATTTTATTCAAATTCAGATATAAAACAAACAATTATAACTGTCAACTTATTTGAAATATTTCTGATCTTCCACACTGATCTAGATTTCATTATCAATATTTCTTAACATGCTTAAAATATTGTACTACATTTTAGTGCTATTATTACTTGTTGATTCTTGCATTTCCATCTCATATTCCCGCTTCATGATATATATCCTGTAGCCCCCTCATAATTTATCTTAAATCATGAATCACAGATTTCCATCTGATGGTACCCAGCAATTACCTGTTACAATTTGCCATTCTTTTTGTATCTCTTCGTCTGATTTCCCTTTTAATCTCTGAGAGACCATATCAGCATTTTTGTTTTCAATCAGTGTACCCCACCATAGTTCTAATGTGGGTATTTGCTGAGTTTTCCACATCTTTGCATATTCAATACGAGCTGTTGTTATCATGTACAGTAATATTCTCCAGTACTTCTTTATACCAGTACCTTCTAATACGTCAGTCATATTTAAGAAATACAGTTCTGGTAACTTAGGAAACTATACTTTCGTTAATGCACATATTTTGCTATGTATTTCAGTCCAATATTTCTTAGCTTTAGGACATGTCCACCACATATGATATATCATACCGACCTCATTCTGACATTTCCAACATTGTCCAGTACCTGTATTATAAATCTTTTTTAATTTATCTGGTGTCATGTACCATCTATGAAATAGCTTGTAATAGTTCTCTTTCAAATTCTGTGCTACTGTAAATTTCTGTGTTTTTTTCCAGCTCTGCTCCCAAGACTCTAATTGTATTGAATGTCTGATATTTTGTGCCCATGAAATCATTGTTGCCTTTACTGTTTCTTCTTGCCTCTCCTGATGTAGTATTTCTTGATGCATTTGGGCAAGTAAATGAGGCGGATTTTCGAACAGCCATTTAATTACTCCAGTTTTCTCTTTTAGTTCAATTCCATATGTTTTTATATCCATCTGAAACCTTTCTGCTAACTGTCTGTAAGGGAACCAACTTAATGTTATTCCCTCTTGTTCTAGTTCTTCTCTTGTTTTAATCTTAAGGTTGTTGGACGTTGATCTCTCAATTATATCATCATATCGCAACCATTTATCTGTGTCCATCCATCTGCCAAAAAAAGCCTCTTGCGGTGAGACCCAGGTGGGGAGCTGCCGTATGTTTTTAGTTTTATAATCCTCCCAAATTTTCAGAAGTGATTTTCTGATATAGTGATGTGTGAAGTCTTTATCTTTTTTTGCTTTATCATAAAACATATAGGCATGCCACCCCATCCTCAGGTCTGCTCCCTCCAGTGCCAACATTCTCATGTCTTGTAGGTCTACCCAGTCTTTTATCCACGTAAAAGCCGCGGCCTTATAGTATATTTGAAAGTCTGGTAGTACCATTCCTCATCTACTTTTTAAGTCTGTCATAGTATTCCATTTTATCCTAGGTTTTTTCCCTTGCCATATAAATTTGGTTAGTTCTCTCTTCCATTGTATGAAAGGTTTCATGTTCATTATTATGGGAAGATTTTGGAACAAAAAGTTCATTTTTGGCAAAACATTCATCTTTTTTGCAGCTATCCTCCCCATCATTGACAAACGCATGGAGGTCCAACTTTCCAAGTCTTTTGTTATTTCTTTCCATTTTTTTTCATAATTATTTTGAAATATTGTTTCTTTTGGCTATCCAAATACCTAGATATTTTACCTTTTGTCCTCTGTTGAATCCTGTTTTTTGTACTAATTCCATCTCTTCTCTTTCAGTCATATTTTTGGTTAAGAAGACTGTTTTTTCCTTATTAACTTTAAAACCAGAGAATTCTCCATATTCTTGAACTGTAGTAATCAATTTTTCAATACATTTCCCTGGGTCATCCAGTAAGAAGACCAAATCGTCAGCGACAGCTTTTAACTCGTAATGATATTTCTTAATTTGGACTCCTCGTATTTCTTTATCTTCTCTTATAGCATTGTTAAGTATTTCCATTGTCATGATAAACAGCAGAGGAGACAGGGGACACCCTTGTCTCGTACCTCTGTGCAGTTCTATCATTTGTGTTCTTTCACCGTTTATGACCAGTCGAGCTTGTTGTTGGCTGTAAATTGCTTCAATCCATGCAACAAATTTTTCTCCTGCCTGCATCTGTTTAACTGCCGTCTTCATGAATGGCCAGCTGATCATGTCAAAAGCTTTCTCCGCATCTACAAATATCATGGCCATTTTCCATTCATTATGCTTTTCATAGTATTCGATTACATTTAAGACCGTTCTGATGTTATTTCTCAAAGATCTTTTTGGTAGAAAGCCATTCTGGTCCTCATCAATTACGTCTAACAGCACTTTTTTGAGCCTCGCTGCTAGAATTGAAGCAAAAATCTTGTAGTCTGTATTCAAAAGTGATATTGGTCTATAGTTCTTTACATCACTCAGATCTCTTCCATCTTTCGGGATCAGCACAACGCTAGCTTCTTTCCAAGTATCTGGTATTCCTTCCTTTATTATTTCATTTATAGTGCTTTGCAAAGGTATTGAAATCTCATGTTCCATAATCTTATAATATCTTGCAGTGAAGCCGTCAGGTCCTGGAGCTTTATCGTTCTTCAAATTCCTAATAGCCTCAACTACTTCTATCATAGTAATAGATTTGTTCAAGATTGATCTTTGGTCTTCATTAAATCTCATTTTATTCATTTTCTCCAAATATTCTTCCACTTCTTGTAGTTTTTTCCCCTTTGAGATCTTACTCATCAGCTTCACGTAGTAATTATAAAAAGCTTGTTTTATTCCCTCTTGTTTTGTAATTCTTCTCCTGTTCTAATCTCGGTTATGATATTTCTGGACCTTCTTTTACGCAGCAAACCTGCCAAAAGTTTTGAAGGTTTATTAGCTTATTCAAAGAAATTATATTTCGTTCTCTTTATCTGTTGCTCTATTTCTTCCAAATTAAGTTGATTTAATTCAGCTTGCTGTACCTTCATCTGTAATCTAATCTGTTTATCCAACGGATTTTGTCTCATCTGTTGTTCAGTTTCTTTCATCTTTTCCAAAATTCGCTGCTCACTGTTTCTCTTTTCTTTTTTAATCTCTGCAGTCCATCTGATAAAGTTGCCATGCATTACTGCTTTACTTGCATCCCAAATGGTTTTCATCGACAGCTCCGACGTCAAGTTCTCATTAAAATAGTTAATTATCTCTGTTTTTGCTTTCGCTATGTACTTCTCCTTATTCCAAATCTCATCATTCAGTCTCCATGTTCTTTCTCTGTCTTTAATCCTTATCTTTAATTGTAATGGATTATGATCAGAGCATAAATTGGGAAGAATGTCCATATCTGTAGTTTTCATCAAGAGTTGTTTGGATACTAACATCATATCTATTCTTGACATTGACCTATGTCTATCCGAATAATATGTATGTCCATCCAGTTGCCCGTTCTTGTATCTCCAAATGTCATATAAGTTTAAGTTGTCCATCATATTAAAGAAGCTCTCAGGAAGTTTGCCATTGTTTAGGGGAGTTAACTTTTGCATTGTCCTGTCAACTTGGGGACTGGTTACTCCATTGAAATCCCCCAAAACCATAATGTTAGAATTTCCTGTTTCATTAAGATATCTCAATACCTCTTCCTGTATTGTAGGGAAGAATTCACCTTTAGCTCCGTTTGGTGCATATATTCCAACTATTAATATTTTATCTTGTTTCAAAGTAACTTCAACTCCTATATAACGACCATTGCTGTCCTGAAAGATTTACTTTGCACCTAATTTTTAGTTTACATATATCAAAACTCCCCTCTTCTTTTTATCAATCGTAGCTGCGAAACAGCTACCTAGTTTCAAGTTCCTGACATATCTCAAATCTTGAGTTCTAATTCGAGCTTCTTGCAGACATATTATATCTATATTCTGTTTCTCTAGATGGTGAAAAATTTGTCGTCTTTTGTATTCAGAGTTAAACCCCTTAATGTTCCAAGAATAAATCTTCAAATCCATTTTGTGGGTTATATTAATATTTTATTACTGAAGTTTAGCTTATTCCTTCAGTATATCTCCGTCTACCTCCCCTTCTTCTTGTTCCACAGTTCCTTGCACTACTTCTATTACTTCCTCTTGTTCTCCGTCGTCGTCTTCTCCTTGTAGTTGTTCTCTTTCCTCCTCTAGAGGTAGCTGTTCGTGATCTTTCTCTCCTTCAGAGGTGTCCTTTTGTAAGTCTTTCTTCAATCTATCCATCATTTCTTTTGCTTTGTGTACTGAGTTAATCCTATATCTCTGCTGTTTATAAGTAAAGGACAAGCCTTCAACCTTTTCTCATCGATAATTAATCTGACGCTTTTGCAGAAGGTTGGCCAACGGTTTATATTCTTGTCTTTTCTTTAGGATTTGATAAGGTATATCTTTGAAAATTCTGACGTCTTTGTCTTCAATCTTCAGTAGTCCATCATAGCTTCGCTGTAATATTTTGTCTCTAACCATAGTCCTCGTGAATGTTATAATAATATCTCTTGGTAATTTCCTCTCTCTCGCTACTCTGGAGGAAACTCTGAACATTCTGTCAATATATGTCTCCATCTTTTCTTCTTCAATATCAATGAATTCTGCCAAAGCCGGTACAATTTTTTTGTACAAATTCTCTGCTGAAGCCTCTGGAACACCTCTAAATCGAAGACATCTTTCCCGATATCGTAACTCCTGCTGAGTAATTTGAAATTCATCTTCTTGTTGTTTTCCCTTCATCTCAGTCATTTCCTTTTCGACTTGTTTAACTTGTTGTTTTATCTCCTTTGTTTCTGTCTTTAGCTTTGTCACATCCTTTGTTATATTTTCCAATTTCTTCCCCAATTTGTCTATTTCTTTTTCATGTCAGCTCTCATCTCTTTCCTTGTTTCTTTTATATCACTTCTTATGTCATGTTTCATGCTTTTAAACTCTTCCATCATCTGTAACATGAAATCTTGAGGTTTCTGGGGTATATCCACTGATGTCCGGCTGGTTGCCTGGGAAGTTGTTGTTGTTGCAGCTGCCGCCGCTCCTCTTCTTGTCCTTTGGTCCATTTTTGATTTTTTTTATAGTACCTGATGCAGATTACTTTTTTGCTTTCTGTTAACTTAATCAATATTCAATATAAAAATCAATTCCTTATACCTATATTTTTTACCGTTAGCACATAAAAAGCTTACTATTTATAACCTTGTAGTTTTCAAATTCTAATAAAATTCAAATTGTTGTATCCACAATTCCTTCACGTTAGATCCAATTCACTGCATGTATAAATCAATCACATCAATCACATATATCCTTAGCTTGAATTAATTACTTTAAATTGAAATTAACACTGCTACCCAGTCACTATATCAATGAAATGGAAATAAAAATAGCTGTATATATGTAGATTATGCAAGTATCTTATGTATCAATTTATATATGTAGTATTTGTATAGATATATAGATTTATTCTATAGGATTATATATAGCTAAATAGAAAAGACCACTTATTTTGAATCTAGTACATTGTATTCAATTCATTCAGCAAATTCATTCAATAAAATCATACAGTAAGTTCATTCAATATAATCAGTGGGCTCTGCCTGGGCCCAATTCTTTCACTTCCGGCTCCCAGCGAATGCTGAGTCTCCTCTCTCTTCTGGAACTGTTCCCAGACCTTGACTGTGAGAACTTCTCCTCCTTCTCCTCCAATGTTGATAACAGGAATCTGAGCTGCTCCGCTGCGTGGGGGCAAGAGTCTCTCTGTCTTTCCTGTATAATTGATTATTTAATTTAGCTGTAAACCCTCAAATATTTCCTTTTTTTTTTTTTTTCCGGCACATCCCCTCCCACCCACCACCGAAGATGGTCTAATTATTTATTATAATTCTCTTTTACCTTTCATGTGGAATATTGCTTTAATTGTGTTATTTACATTCTCATACCGCCCTCTTTCTTTTATCTTCTCAATCAATATTCTCCAGTTTCTAAACCAAGAATACTCTTTCAGTTGCCCTATATAAATCCCTCTTTTTTTCCAATAGATAAACAAGCATATATTCTGATATGTAATATTCCCATTTCCTAAGTTCCCATGCTCTATCACACTATGCTATTATAGTGCTATTATTCCACTTTACCTGCCATGACAACATCCTGTGGAATTCTGGGATTTGCAGTTTAGGGATGGGCATTTACCATTCTCAACCAGAGAGCTCTTAGGCCTCAATAAACTACAAATCCCAGAATGCCACAGGATGTTTCCTTTGTAGTTATAATGGAATAATAGCACTATGACAATGTATTTTTCTCGTTTTTTCCACCCATATGCAATGACAGTGCATTATAGTCATTTCAGCATTATAGCAATATTTCTCCTTCACTATTTAGCGATGCCCCAATAAATAATTAAAATAAATA
The DNA here is from genome assembly GCA_030412105.1 of Cyclura pinguis. Classification (NCBI taxonomy): domain Eukaryota; kingdom Metazoa; phylum Chordata; class Lepidosauria; order Squamata; family Iguanidae; genus Cyclura; species Cyclura pinguis. Next base: position 58,482,842 of record CM059602.1, read on the forward strand.
AAATAATAAAAGTTATTGTTATACCAAAAGGGAATGACATCATCGTTTGTTAATTTACAGGTGTAGCTAAACTGAAAAGTGGAATTGTAAAATCTAATTACAAATGGTAGTTCAAATAATTACTTTGTTCCAGGCTCTGTTCTTCAAACCTTTGCTACTCTTAGCATGAGGGGCTAAATGACTGAATTTGGAAAGTGATGGCTTGTCAAAGAAAAAAAATGGTGATGAATGATGGAAAAAGGCTAAACAGACCTGGAATTTTTAAACAAAGACACTCATGGTAAGGGAAAATTAACTGTTAGGGCCTTTCTGGCCTGCACTATTATAGTGCTATTATTCCACTTTCAACCTCCTGTGGAATTCTGGGGTTTGAGGGCAAAGAGCTCTCTGGCTGAGAATTCTAAATGCCCTCCCTAAACTGCAAACCCCAGGATTCCATAGGATGTTGAAAATAAAATAATAGCACTATAACAGTGTAGTGCAGAAGTGGTCTGAGTCAACATTCCCTAACCTTCGGACCCCACTTTCTACCTGAGGCTCTCTGTGTGGACAGAAGACAGTTAATAAGCAGTACTTCTTAAGTGATCTTGCAATTGCACCTGATTAAAAATTCTCCAAGGACAAGTTAATCCTTGCTCATTTTTATTTCAGGGTTATCTCCCACCATCACTGTGTCAACACCTGCAAGTTTAAAAGCTGAGGGGGAATCTTACACTGGTTAGCCGTTCAGTTAAGATCCCATTTTTCTCTCCAAAATGAAATTAAAGGCAGCTCAAGATAAAATTGGATTTTTTAAAAAATTGAATTGTAAGATTTAAGTTAGACTGAATTGATTCTAAGCCTGCCTGTCTGCCTACTTGCTCCCTGGGGTCTAATGTAACAGGGAGGAATTACAGTGCTTTCTTCCCCTGATAGATTGCCTGATAGTCTGGAGTGTTTGGAATGAATTGTTCACATGAACTAGAAAGTATCCATTGTTGGCAATCAGATGCTACCAATGGTGGACTATGTACTATTCATTTATTTGTTTAACGTTTCTATCCCACTTTATATTATAAGATCTCAGGGTGACATAAAAAAAACATCAGTTTTTAGAAAACGAAAACAACATAAGAGTAATTTAAACAATCTAAAATGTATAGAACAGTTTTAAATTGTTTAAAACCATTAAACTCTTTGATCAAGATCCTTATGCCCCAAAGTCAGGATCACTGGCACTTTAGGCCTTCAGCAGGACACAATTTCATAACTAGGATGCTGCAGCTAAGCAGGTCTTCTCCCACATGGCCACACAATGTATTGCCCCCAATGGTGACACAAAGGGTAGAGCCCCTCCAGCAGATCTTGATGTGTAGGCAAAGGTATATAGGGAGAAGGGCTTCGTCATATATTGAGGTCCTAGGCTTTAAATGTCATCACTAATACCTTGAATTCATATCAGAAACATACTACCAATCAGTGCAATACCGTTAAAGCAGTTACCATATGATTTCTGTAAGGTGTTCCTATCAGCATGTTAACTACAGTGTGTTACATTTGAGCACCTTCATCTTCCAGGGCAGTTCCGCACAGAGTGTATTGCTGTTGTTAATTGCCGTCGAGCTGGCTTTGATTTATAGAGGCTTCCAAGATACACTGAGAGGCTTCCAAGATATACTGTCATCAATGTACACAGGGCTGTGGCTTACTGAATTTAGTCTATCGACCTGTAATACGATATTTCTCTTTTCCTGCTACCTTCCCCTTTCCCAAGCATTATTGTCTTTTCTCATGAGTCGTGTTGTCTCCTGATATGGCCAAAGTATGATAGCCTCAGTTTTGTCATTTTGGCTTCCAAGGAGAGTTTCAGCTTGATTTGCTATAGGATCCACTTTGGCAGTCTATGGTATCCATAGATGCAGCTTCAATTGACTGGCCCTCATCTAGTCTGTACAGCATCCGCACAGTAGTCCAGCACCTGCATAGCACCAGGTAGCTCCAGTGGCAAGAAGGAGCTGAGTATCGTCAGCATATTCTTGGCATCCAATCCTCTAACTCCTCACCTAAAAAATTCATATCAATACTAAACGGCATGGGAGATGGGGTGGATCTCTGTGGCCTTGGGCCCCTCCCTAAACTGCAAACCCCAGGAATCCATATGATGTTCAAAGTGGAATAATAGTGCTATAACAATCTAGTGCAGAAATGGCCGAAATGAACTGGAGTATTTACATTGTGTATCACCGTTGTCCAGTGTTCTACATGCGTAAAACCTTTCCTTTGGCCAGTATGCATGACAACATTAGAATTAGGAATTAGTGGCTAAAGTCAGAGAAGCAAATAAAAACATTTTTAAAAGAGCTTTTAAACAACAGCACAACAAATAATACATCTTGGTTCTGTAATGAATCTGTGGACTTTTCTGTCTGGGTCTGCTTATATTTATGAGGAGAGAGCGCAGCAGCTGCCTCCCTCTGGATAACACATTGCTCCTGTTTCCTACATTTATTCCTCTCATCTACATACTTGTCAGCTGCTCAGAGCAAGAGAGGAAAAATAATCCCCTGGCTTGTGATAGGAGCTTGTGACTCTGACTGTGTCCTAACTAATGGGCTGTTCTCTAGCGCACTTACAGCTCAGCACTCTGCTGCATAAGACAGAGTCAGGATATGGGGGATGGGAAGAATGTGGCTGTACCTTGTCCAGGATGATATAGGCAGACGTTAGGATTTTTAAAGGAAATAAAGTTGTCAGGAGAGCTTTTGGAGCGGGGAAGGATTTGATATGTCTGACTGTCACAAAGCGGAAACAAAGGAGTGAGACCAACTTGTTTTGTTTGTTTGTTTTGTTTGTTTAGGAGCAGAATCCAGGAGATGCAGAAAAGGAAGATTAACAGAGATTCAAGGAAAGGTATGAGTATTGCTTTGTGTATATATGGTACAGATAGAACAGGCTGTCCTCCACCTGGCAACTTTCATATCTTTGGGACCATAATTCCCATTATCCCCATCCTGCATGGCCATTGGCTCTCTTGGATAGGGATGATGGAGATTATAGCCTCCCACATCTGGAAGGCACTGAGTTGGGAAAGACTTGGATAGGATGTTGTTGAAGGCTGCGGGAACAGAGATGCATTGCCTCTTTACTTTTCCAGTTACTTCGAATCTTAGTTTCCAGTTGCTTTTCTTTGTATGAATGACTTTGTTTGTTTTTTGTTTTGCAGTATAAGTGGTTGACCTAGCAGATGCTGTCTTGTCCCTGAGATGGAAGTGCCAAGCATCAAGGATTTTCAGTGGAAAACTCTGGCACCCTTGCCCAGCCCAAGAGTCTATTGCTCCTTGGTTGAGGCTGGGGGTCAGGTTTTTGCCATTGGGGGCTGTGATGACAATGGCATCCCCATGGACTGTTTTGAAGTGTACTCCCCTGAAGCCAACCAATGGAATTCTCTCCCTCCAATGCCGACAGCCAGGGCCGGGGTGGCTGTAGCTACGCTGGGCAAGAGAATCATGGTGATTGGAGGTGTTGGAGCTAACCAGATGCCTTTGAAGATTGTGGAGATGTACAACATAGATGAGGGCAAGTGGAAGAAACGAAACTCCTTGAGGGAGGCTTCGATGGGTATCTCTGTGACAGTAAAAGGCAAGAGAGATCTTTTACTAAAAGAGCTGATGACAACATAATATTGGATTTTAGGGAGGTACTCCCCCACCCCTGTGTATTCCTTCTAAGCAATTTGATTGATGGGGTCAAATATATTTCTTCTTCAGAGACAAATCTAATCACTGGGCAGCTATCAGCCAATATCTCCTAACTGTTATTATGGCCTGGCTTTGACCCTTATCCCTGAGGTGTTAGAGTGACCATCTCTGAATTGCTAGGGGTGAGGTCAGGTGATTTTTAACAGCCTAGTCTAGGACTGGCTGTGAAATATGTCTTGTAATTGGCATGCACCATCTGCTTCACTGGCTTCCTCTTTGCTTGTTAAAAAAAAAAAGATAGCAACAGCAGCCAGGCACATTCTGTATGCCTGCCAAATATATAGGACGGCCTGTTTGTTGTGTTTTGTTTGCAGAACAGCTTTACTCATTGTTGAAGGACAAAAGAATCAGTGCTTTCTAGTGCATGAGACAGATTGAAAGGCTTTGCCAGAGCAGGGCACAAGAACTGTGAAAGTGAAGGTCATTGTCCAGAAAGCTGTATATCTCTTGTAAGGTATTCTGCCTCCTTAACTGCAGCTCTGTGCCATTTTTGAAAAGCTGCTTTTGAAACCCTGAGCCACTTCAAATAGAATGGATGGATCTTTCAAAGCCTGTATTGAAATGGCATTATTCTGTTGGCCATTCTCCATGCTCAAAGAAACCATTATGCTTGCTATACAGATAAATTCCATATACTATTAATACAGCCTAAGAAGATGCAAACATAGAATCAAAGAGTTGGAAGAGACCATCAAAAGCCATCCAGTCAAACCCCCTGCCATGCAAGAATATATGATCAAGCCACTCCCAACAGATGGATGTCCAGTCTCTGTTTAAAAACCTCCGAAGAAGGAGACTCTACCATATTCTGAGGAACCATATTCCACTGTTGAATAGCTCTTACCATCATGAAGTTCTTCCTAGTGTTTAGGTGGAATCTCCTTTCTTGTGGATTGAAACCATTGCTCCATGTCCTAGTCTCTGGAGCAGCAGAAAACAAGCTTCTTCCATCTTCCATATGACATCCTTTCAAATATTTAAACATGGCTCGTGGGACCTCTTAATCTTCTCTTCTCCAGGCTAAACAAATCCTGCTCTCTAATCTCCTCACAGGGCATAGTTTTTAAGTCTTTTACCATTTTGGTTGCCTTCCTCTGGATACTTTCCAGCTTGTCAATATCTCTCCTGAATTGTGGTATCCAGAACTAGACACAGTACTCCAGGTGAGATTTGACCAAAGCAGCCCAGAACGGTACTATTACTTCCCTCGATCTAGACATCATACTCCTGTCACACTGAATCACATTGGCATTTTTAGCTGCTTCATCATACTGTTGACTCAGGTTGAGCTTGTGGTCTACTAACACTGCTAGAGCTCTTTCATGTGAATTGTGGTCAAGCCAGGTGTCAACCATCCTATATTTGTGCATTTCATTTTTTCTGCCTACATGTAGTACTTTATATATCCTTTTATTGAAATTCATGTGGTTAATTTTGGCCCAGTTTTAATCTGTTAAGGTCATTTTGAATTCTCATTAGCTACCCCTATTCATTTGGTATCATCTGCAAATTTGATAGGCATGCCCTCTATTCCCTCATCCAAGTCACTGATAAAGTTGTTGAATAGCACTGGGCCCAGGACAGAACCCTGTGGCACCCCACTAGTCACTTCTCCCCAGGATGAAGAGAAGCCATTGGTGACCACCCTTTGTGTTTGGCCAGTCAGCCAATTACAAATCACCTAACAGTAGGATTGTCTAGCCCGCATTTTACTAGCTTGTTTGCAAGAATATAATGAGGTACCTTATTAAAGGCCTTACTCCAGTTAAGATATGTTATATCCACAACATTCCCTTCATCTACCAAGCTTGTAACACTATTTAAAAAGATATAAGATTATTCAGGCATGACTTGTTTTTGAGAAACCCATACTGACTTTTAGTGATCACAACATTTCTTTTTAACAGCTTACAAGATATGCTCTAGAATTTTTCCGTGTACTGACATCAGGCTGACTGGGCAGTAATTGTTTGGGTTCTCTTTTTATTCCCTTTTTGAAGATGGGGACAGCATTTTTCCTCTTCCAGGCTGCTGCAACTTCCCTGTTCTGCTTTCTGCTGTATAACAGAGAGAAGAACCAGGAGAACCAGGAGAACATGGTCTCTTCTACCTAAGGATCCCACCATTTCCACCCCATTAACAAGGCCATCACTGTTCGTTAGGATCAGTTCTAAAATAGCTGACCCCCTTGTTGCCTCTTCTACCTTCTGAACAATGAAATTGTCTGCAAGGCAAGTGAAGAATTTGTTGGACTTTATATTCTTGGCAGAGTTTGCCAACAAATATCAGGATGGTTGAAATCTCCCAGTATTATTACATCTCTCCTTTCTGAATGTTTGATCATCCATTCTAGGGAAACATCATTCAAGTCCTCAGTCTGGCTTGGAGATCTGTAGTAGACCCCCACTGTGACATTGCTGTTATTTCTCTCCCCCTTAATTTTTACCCAGATGTTTTCAACTTAGCATCCAGGAGTTAAGTCATGGATCTCTTCACAGGGATGAACTTCCTTGATATATAATGCTACTCCTCTTTGTTTCCTGCTTGGTCTATTTTTCTGAAATAGGTTATACCCCTCTGTTGCTACATTCCAATCATGAGACTCACTCCACTAGGTTTCAGTAATACTTATTATCTCATATTTGCTTTGCTGTATTAAGAGTTCAAGTTCATCTTGTTTTCCCGTGCTCTGTGCATTAGTTTAGAGACATTTAAGCCCATTGTCATTCCATTTAGCTGCTTATTTAAGTTTTTTTTTCTCTCACTGTTGGGTTCTTATGCTATTTGCCCATATCAGGTTTGTGAGACTCTTAGCAAAAACATTCCTGTTCTGAGGTGCAATCCATCACTTGCCAAAAGTTCATCTGCATGAAACCACAGATCATGGTCCAAGAAGCCAAATCATTCCCAGCAGCAACATCTGCAGAGCCAGTTGATCACCCCCACTATTCTTCCCCCCTTTCCCAGGCCATGTCCTTCAACTGGGAGGAGAGACAAAATGACAACATGTACAATCAAGGTCCTTCAGCTTCCTATCTACAGCCTTTTAATCCCTTCTGATATCCTGAAGGCTATGCCTTGCAGTGTCATTGGTCCCCACATACATGAAAAGGAAGGAGTAACGGTCAACAGGCTTGATAAGCTTTGTCAGCCACTCTGTTACATCACTGATATTTGCTCTAGGGAGACAGCACATCTCTCAAGACATCCTGTCAGGCCTGCAGGCCATTGCTTCTATTCCCCTCAGCAAGGAGTCCCCTACTACCATCACGTGTTTCATCTGGGGATTGGCACGGGCGATTCCATGTGCTGAAATCTTCAAGGTCATTTATACATTCTCTGAGGACTGACACTGTTGCTCTTGTTTCTGTTCTTCATCATCACTGATCAAGGAAAGAGCTTCAGACCGATTCTGTAGTTCTAAACTCACAGGACAATCCCTGGTCATTCCACTTCTTTGTGTCATATTCCTCCACATGTCCACCTCCTGTGTTTGGGAACTGACCTTCTCTTCAGAGACATCCCTTGGGTTTTCCTCATCCAGGATGGTCTGCTCTGATTTGCTCTGCCGTGTCCAAGAAAACTTCATGCTCCCTGATAGGCTGAAAAGTAGATACATAAGCCTCAAGCTGAGGGACGTTTTCTTCCAGCAGGGCAACGAACTTGCACTTGCTGTTGGTGTAGCTACCCACCTTTTCTGGCGAGAACACAAACATATCACAACTGTTGCAGATGACAGCAGAAGTTCTCTTACCATTCATATTCAGTAGTTTCAAGCAGACACTGAAACAGAACTCTGGGCCTCCTCTTCAAAACTCCGCTGCTAAATACCCATGCAAAACTGTTGACCATACCTATTAGCCAAGCTCCTGTTTGTTGAGCTCCAGAGATTAGGACTGCAGCTATATAGAGAGCCAGTGGCTGCTAGCTTCTCCCCCAACCAAGTCTCTGACTAACTTCCTCTTAGCAGATGGTGATTCCTCTAAGACCATGTGCTCAGGCAGAGGACCTGGGCCTATACCCAATAGAAGAATATGCATCTTTGGTAAAAAGTGATGCACAGTTGTGCTAATAATCACTTAGGAGCTGGAATCATGTGGTCCTCCCAATTTTGCTGAACTACAATTGTTGTCATCCCCAACTACCATAGCCAAAGCTGAGGAATGCTGGGAGTTATAGTCCAGTGATATTAGGGTCACATGATTCCCATACTTGCTTTATATCTTCATATTATGTAAAGCAGATGAGTGTATTATTTAGTGATTTTTCTTTGGCAAGGACACCCACTCAGCTTTTCTTGATAAAAACTGCAGTTATTTATAGATGGGGTGGGCACTTGGGAAGGATCTGAGTTCTCATCTGCTCCACTCCAGGAGGTCTGCAGGTCACTCCCTCAAGTTCAACAAGGTGATTTTGAGGGTAACAACATTAAAATGGACAATACCCATGTAGGCTTCTGGGGCTGCAGTTGTCCACTTCAAGCCCATTTCTGCCAGCAGTGGGGGGACAGGCTCCAGGAGGACAGCTGGGGTGATCACATATGGCCAACAGACCATATATCTGCCACCTCTGGGAGGGTGTGTTCCGGTTCCCTTATTTTTAAGTTGATTAGTAGATGCATATTTTACTTTCTGTTTGAGGCTGGAATACTGTATATCATCTCAGTACCCAGTTTCCCTTTGAGCAACATTTGAAAGTTCTTATTTTGCTATGTTGAGATCTTGGCAGGCATTGGGTTCCTATTTGTCTGGTGTGTGTGTAGGGGGGGTTACTGAGCTCTAATATGTGTTTTACATATCATATCCTCCCCCACCTCCAACATAAAGTGAGGCAGTCTCTTCTCAGGCTGCTGAAATATATCAGAGATAGCCCAGAGGCTAATTTTGTGTTTGGATTTTTGTCACTTCTTACTTGCTGTCTTTTCCAGACTACAGGATCTATGCAGCAGGCGGAATGGGAGCAGACCTGCGCCCACACAATTATATGCAGCATTATGACATGCTAAAGGATATATGGGTGTCATTGGCGACCATGCCAACACCGAGATATGCCGCTACATCCTTCCTGCGAGGCACAAAGATCTATGTGCTGGGTAAGAATGGGTCTCAGGCCTTTTCTTTCTATTCTTAAATTTTATTTTATTGAACTGTTTCTGTCATGCCCTCTGTTAAAAGATCTTAGGGTAACGTACAGGTAAAAGAGGTTAAAATAATTTAAAACTAAACATAACTGAAATACGATCAAAACGTTAAATACATTAACAAGTTAAAACAAGGTTAAAAGATTGACACAATATTTTATTTATTTACTTAAAATACCGTTTTGCGTGTGACTGGGGCTGTGGTGGTACTGGGGCAGTGCCTGGATGCTGTAATTGATTGGATGAGGGTGAATAAATTGAAGCTGTATCCTGATAAGATGGAGGCTCTGTGGGTTGGTGGTTCTTGAGTCTGGGAACTGAGTGGGTTACCTGTCCCGGGTGTGGTTGCACTCCCTTTGATGGAACAGGTTCATAGGCTGGAGATACTCTTAGACCCATCCTTTCACTGGAGGCCCAGATAGACTCAGTGGCTCAGAGTGCTTGGGGCCAGCTTTGACTCGTCTGCCAGCTATGGCCTTTCCTGGATGGGGATTATCTTAGGCCATTTCTACACAACACTGTCATAGTGCTATTATTCCACTTTCAACATCCCGTGAAATCCTGGGATTTGCACTTTAGGGAGCGGCATTTAGAATTCTCAGCCAGAGAGCTTTTTGGCCTCAGTAAACTACAAATCCCAGAATTCCACAGGATGTTGAGTGGAATAATAGCACTACAACAGCCTAGTGCAGAAATGGCCTTAGTCACAGTAGTCCAAGCACTGGTAACTTCATGATTAGATTTCTGCAATGCACTCTATGTAGGGCTGCCCTTGAAGATGACTCAGAAACTGCAGCTAGTGCAAAATGCAGCAGCTAGATTGCTCACCGGAATTCCATTCAGATATCATGTAACATTAGTTCTGAAGGAATTGCCCAGGCTGCCAGTACATTTCCATTCTGAATTCAAGGTGCAAGGTGCTAGGACCTCAGTACTTGAGGGTGCGTCTCTTTCTATGCCTGCTCAAGAATTGAAGTCTGTTGGAGGGGCTCTCCTCTGTGTCCCATCAGTAGGGGAAATACATTGTGAGAGGATGTGGGATACGGGAGAAGGCCTTTTCTGCAATAGCATCTTGGTTGTGGAATTCCCTCCCATTGGACGTCTGATTGCTTAAAACCTAGCGTTTTATTAAAGCCTTGGGGCCAAACTGTTTTTACCCAGCCTGCACATGCTTCATGGTTACAGTCAGCCCTCCTCTGCATTTGTGGGTTTCACTTTTGTGGATTTGATTATTCATGGATTATTTGCTGTCAGCTCTGCTGCCTCCCTATGCCATTTTTAATAGGGATTACAAGCCTCGTGAGACTGACACTGCGAACAAGGCTTGTAAGTCCCTATTAAAAATGGTATGGGGCAGCAATGGAGGTTGCAGTAAGTCCCACCAGCCACCCACTTTTGCCTTGTGAAGGAGCCCTGATGCCTCAAAGGAATCTGTGGTGAGTTGAATATGGTGATCATAATTTTTTGTGTGTTAAGTACGGTTTGGGAGGGGCTAGAGTTATTCACTTTTTTTCACTTTCATGGAGGTCCTGTGCCCCTAACCCTAGCAAATGTGGAGGGATGACTTATATTACTCAAGATTGTTTTAATTGGTTTAAAATTTTTTAAATTGAGAAACTATTTAATGCATTTTAATCTTTCTAAATTTTTGTGAAAATTTATTGTCTTAAATTGATTTTATTGTAAGCTGCCATGAAATCTTTGGATAAAGGGTGGGAAATAAAGGTTTTAATAAATAAATAAGCTGCTGGACATCTGTTCTAGCTGTGGAGGGCACAGCTTGTGGCCCACACTAGAAATGTTAAAAATATAGTCTGAAGATGTCTGCATAATTTGACATCAGATCTTGCAGGGAGGCGTAACCTTGGGGTTGCATGAGGCCTCAAACTGTATCTTAACCAGCCCTGCTTGAGATGCTATTAGGGCTGCAACTCTCGTAATCACTCAGTACTGACCATGCTGGCAGGGGTGAAAGGCAGGTACAGAATCTAACACCATCTGGGGGAGCATATCTTGCTTAGCTCTGTTCTAGGCTAAGATCTACTGCAGAGGTGGGAATTGTGCAGCCCTCCACATGTTGAATTGTAGTAGCCATCCGTCTTACTCAACACAGCCAATAGTTAAGCTGAGTGTTGCAGTCTAACAACATCCGGAGGACCACACGATCCTCATCCCATTCTACTGGCTGTATACCTTCCAACATTTCACAGAGGAAAACTGGGTCATATGTGGTCAAACAGCCTCAGAGTGTGGTCCAGATGACAAATTAATTAGGAAGAACATACCAGCTCAGATAAGCTGCAGCAGTTTGCTTTTGCTTGAGTCTACTGAGAAGGGCAAGATTGTGCCCCTCCTCTTCCCTCCTGGCTGCTGATTTAACTGAATGCAAACTACTTTTGCACTTTAAACTCAGTTTGCAGTGGTTGAAATAAGCTGAGGACAAAGCGGGAAGAGGAGGAAAGTGAAACTGGGACCTTTTAAAAGCAGCTGAAAAAGTGGGACAACAGAGGATTAATTGCAACTCTACCTGCCAAATCAGAACATTTGGGGGGCGGGGTGCAGCTGCCAACTATACCAGATTTGTTTCCATTGTAGGCTCTTTATATACTCTGTGTGTGTATCCTAAAAAAAAAAAGCGAAACCAACATTCATTGGGAAGGCAAGTTAACATTCCTTGCACTTGAAATAGCTGGATCTTGTGGCCTATATGCAGTTTGCAAAAAAAGCACATTTTTGCGTATTTGCTTAGATGGCAAAAAAAGAAGTAGGTGCGAGACAGATGTACATATCTTTGTGGGTTAAAAGACTGCTGTTTTTAGGACAAACTGTTGAAGCAATGCGTATCCAATTTTTTCCTGTTTCTAAAAGAAGCTGCCTCTGCAAAGTGTTAATTACTTAGTTCTTGTGATGGGGGTGGATTGACTGAATTAGTGGCTGCATTCCTTTGCAATAGTTTATTTAGTCCTCTACCTTAGAACTCTTCTGCTGCCATCCCGTGGATGTTGTGATTTGTTAGACTGTTTCTACGCAAAACAGTCCCCCTGACTTTTTATTTCAAAAAATCTCCTTTTTAGCAGAGTGGTAAGGCTCTGAGTATTCTTTACCTTAAAGAAAACAAAACAAACCCTAGGAGAGTTGTGAGGTTGCCCTAAATCAACAGGCAACGTGAAGGCAGGTGTGCGCGCACACACATACACGGCTTTAGACAACCAAAAACTGCAAACCACAGTATTGATAATCTTTTTAAAAAAGGTTTACTAATCCAATATAAAAACAATACCAACAACAAGATTTGACAATTATGTATACCCTAAAAGAGTTTTTTTTTTTTATTTTTAAAAAATGGTCTGTTTCAAAGTCACAACTGACCAACAAATAATGAATATATGGATTCCTCCAAGCCTATCTAATAACAGTCCCTAAGGAAAAATTGTTCTCCCACAGATCAAGCCTCCCACTTTGGCTGTTTATCTGTTTCTGACTCCTTGCTGAAGCTTCTTCTTGTTGCCCTACATGTCTCTTATCTGCCTTCTCTCTTCTTCACCTCTCCTTAAACATGAATCCTAATTCCAGCTATCTTTCCACTGCTTTAACTCAGCATCTATTTCCAGCTTTCTTTCAGCATTCCCACCTGCCTTACTTATATAGGCAATTTTGCTTTCACTTACTATTGTCTACAAATTCCTTGTTGTTTTTTAAAAAATTAAACTGACTCACTGAACATTAAGCCCATATATATCAATACAAAATATGATAAAGCACTATTGAACCAATATATATCAATATAGTTAACCTAAGACATTGTTCCTCCACTTAGTCACAAAACCAGCTCACTGCTACCTTCTCAACCTATACAGATGTTTATTCTTCTGGCAGTCATAAAGTCCAGATGCCTATTCTTTCACTTCTTTTCTTTCTTCTTCTTTTTTTTCCCTTTAAGTGGTCAGGGTTTGAAATGTAGGCTCCCCCCACCTATCTGACAGGTTAGGGCCTGGAACACTGCTGAAAAACAGAACTGGTTGAAAAACTGAACCCATACTGTACTGTAGGGAGCATGAAGGATAATACCCTTCCAGTAGTGTCCCCGGCAACTGCTACACGAGGCATGGTATTTCTGGTGGAGGTGGTTCGTATATAGCCATTATAACTAGTACTCATTGACAGTCCCATTCTCCAGTGCCCCTTTAGAGCTGTCCAAAAGGGTGGCCATTCCTATGTCTTGTGGCAACAAGTTCCCAAGAAGATTTTATGATCTTACAAACAGGTCTTTCAAGAAGTCGAAAAATCAAACTCTGCTGCCACAAGGGGCCACCACATGCTATTTTGTGGTAGTAGGTCTCTCTCTGATTTCATGCCCTTTGGCAGATTATAATCCTTTTCATTTTCAGACTCCTGTGCAATTGCTCAGACTCCTTGTGTCTGTAGGTCTGCCAGTGTAATGCCTGGAGCAAATAAATAGGCAGAAAGAAAATGCTGAATACAAGCAGAGAATGCCTGAGGTGGCCTGGCATCCATAATACCAGGATTTATCCATTTTTTTTAAAAAAAATAAAAGTAATAGCTGGTCATTTTAAAAGGAGCTTTAAAAGGGAAAAAGAAATGAAACCTTATTAGTCTGAGATGAAATGTTTTCTATTTCACATAGCATTGCCCCCAAACGTATACTTATTTTGAGCAACTGTAAGTGATTCTCACACTTTTCTAGAAGCTATTCAGAGGTAAAATAAACACTTTGGTGCCACAATTCCAGTGGCTTTTATTTTTAGCCTTACAAAGTTTATCCCAGATGACTACAGCAGAGGAGTAGTCACATTACAGCAGAAGCAAAAAGAACCTTGTGATACCCCTATGACTAACAGACCTATTGCCGCATAAACACAAAAGTTTATGACACAATAAATCAGTTAGTCTTTAAAGTGCCACAAGACCTCTTTCTTGTTTATGCTCGATAGTTTCTGGAAGGCTATTCAGTCTGATTCTCTCTTCTGGCTGTACAAAGCTCTCCATCCAGTTAGATTTCTATCCAGCTTTATTGAAAAGATTAAGGAACCAGATTTTACTGGCTTTGTTTGGTGGCTTTAATAAAAATTTTGAGAACAACTCGGAATTCATCAGGCAAAGGTCACTACCGCAAAATGATGAATTTCTGGGCATCAGATACCATTAAACATGGTGCTCTTCATAGCAGGGATGTTACCCCATCAGACAGTATTTCTGTAGTCAAATCTCCATTCTGCCTGTAACCTAAAAATATATTGTGCATTTCAGAAGGCTAGGCCAAAGTATTTTGCTGCCTAAATGGAGCATAAACACACCTATTTCCAGCCAGGATGGATTCTGCTCTAGATTACTCTCAAGTTATTTTGGCATGTGTGGTTGAAAATCTCACAAGTACCTCTCTCTATTTCTAGACTGGATCCAGAAGTAAATGACTTGCAGGTGATTCCTATTGATTTCAGTGGGAAGAAAGTCGTGATCCACTGATGTCAACAGGACCCAGGTTCAATTAATTTACTCTGAATCCAATCCAACAATAACAAATAAATATTTATTAGTTTCTTTTTCAAGATACCCCAAATCAGCTGCCTAATTCTGTGTAATGGTAAGCTGGCCCCACCTCTGGTCCCATCGTTGGCTGACACTGTGAAAGACAGGACAATATCCAAGACCATGATATTGTACCACATGATATTGTACCAACATGTTTTGAGAGAGAGCTAGACCTTGGTGCAGATGTGTTGTTTTTCAGTATCCCCACAGCACATAAAACATTAAACTCCAGCTTCAAGTAATTGTTAGACATATAGTAGCATAGCCAGCAGAACCAGTGATAGCCCTGGCAGCTAACAGACCCCCTCATACAAACTTTTGTGTGAGGTGTGTTGCCCTTTCCTTCTCTGCTCTGTACTTCAGGAGAGGAAGGGAAATAGGAGGACAATCTAAGTAGAAGTGATGGCAGCCATCTATGATAGAAAAAAAGCATGTCTTGACTGAAAAGAACTGGCTCTAAATTGATCTTCTTTACAGCACATCTCCTTCTCTTCCCATTGACTGCCTGTGTGAATGTTCTCTCTTTGTGGCCATCTTATCCTGCAGCATGGACTTGTCCATATTCCACAAGCATCATGACAAGACACTTTCTATATGCTGTTCTCTGCACCAGCCATATTTGATATAAAAAGTACTTGAGTGATCAAATCACATTTTGTAACTTGTGCAGGGAACCATAACCCTTTTTTTGTTTAATTTATCTCAAAGAACTATTGCCAGCCAAACCGGAGAAAAATGGCAAGCTGTGTCAAACTAATGAAGATAGTTAACCTTTTGTCTATTGACAGTCATTGATAAATCATCCAATCAACCCCTTACAGGAATTGATATCTGCCAATGTACTTTGCCTTGTGTTTGGAAAAGCATCCTCACAAGTAAGAAATCTGATTGCTTTGGAGCCTTTCATGCTGGAGCTGGGTAGAAAGTAAATTTATAGATAAATTCGATAGGACTCTAATCCAGATTAAATCTAAAATAGGTTAGGCAGTGAAGTGGATATCTGGCATCTGATGGTTGCTGGATTCTAGCAAAGATTCTGGGCATGGAAGACTTTTTCCTGGATGAGCAAGTCAATACTTAAGCTTTCTTCTTCCTCCTAGGTGGAAGACAATCCAAATATGCCGTGAATGCCTTTGAAGTCTTTGACACGGAGACCAGATCTTGGACAAAATTTCCCAATGTCCCCAGCAAAAGGGCTTTCTCCAGCTTTGTCTGCACAGAGAATAAAATCTTTAGCCTTGGGGGATTACGGCAGGGCAGGTTATACCGTCAACCTAAATTCATGAAGAATGTGGATGTGTTTGACATTGAGCAAGGTGAGTTCTTTCAGGGTGTCCCTCTATTTTTCACTATTGTTGCTGTTGTTTTGTATCTTCCAGTGGTTTCTGACTTATGTTGACCCCAAGGAAGACCAGTAACATGATTTTCTTGGCAAGATTAGTTCAGAAATAGTTTGCCATTGCCTTCCTCCTCTGACAGTGTGATTTTCCCAAGGTCATCTCTGGGTTTCCGTGGCTCAGCAGGGATTCAAATCTTGGTCTCTCAGAATCCTAGTCCAATACTAGGTAGTATTGCAATAGATAAGTAGTATCCAAAACTACTTTACTGTGCTGATTCTACTACAATACTTTAAAATGGCAATATGGGACACCGTGTAACGGCAGTAAATATCCACCCCTGAGTGAGGGTTTTTCCCAGTTTATTTTTAATAGAATGAACCAAAATTTTGCAAATGTGTTCATGTTCAAAATGGAAAGTTTTTTTTAGAAAATGAATGTAGGAGAAATGAAAGCTCAGGGTGTTTAGCTCTTAAAAGTCTGGAATTAGATCTCTATGCATTCAGCCATATTAGTGCTAACCCTAAATATGTCATGTAGGTACAACATGCTGAGCACAGTTGTACCTGTTCAGTTTGGCCACAATCTGGTCTATATGGGGGAGAGTATGATGATAGTGATGATGATCTAATTTCTTTTTATTTTTTAATAATCTACTGAAATTGATAAAAGTTCTTCACATTCAGTAGAGAGGAAAAAAACTCCTTGAGGTTTAAATGTATGAATATAGGGGAAAGCAAAATGTGAAGACCTCTCTGTTCCTATCCATTGCTGTTTCTGTTTTTAGAGAGCTGGATGTATCTAACCAGGCTACGTACTGACTCCCGAATATTAATGAAATCTTTCAGTCAATTTATGCCATCAATTTATGCATGTGTATTATAAAAGCTTTTCTACTTATTTCAGGACAGTGGATGTCACTCAAGGACTACAGAAGCAAAGAGAGTAATAGCAAAATCTATGGGCCCTGTGTCTATGCCAGGCAAACCTGCTATTCCCACTATACTCTCAAATCCTTCTGGGCTTTGTACTATACTAATCTACATATGAATATGTATCCACTGTAAAAGGGTAACAGAAAAGACCTTTGTGAAAATAATGAGTCCAGGAGTCAGATTTAACCCAGTGAAAGACCTCTCTTTACGTGGAGACAAAGGATTTGTGGGAAACCATGTCTTCTGTGTACAATAACTAAAAGCTAGAAAAAAGGGCTCTTATCTTCCACTAACACTTTCTTTCCCACCTGGTATGTTTGAGAGGATTTCAGCCCACAGATCGTAGTTTTTCCAGCAACCATGGTCATGCTGTGGGGGCTGATGGGAGTGGCAGTCCAGTCTGATTTCTGATTATGATTTGGCAGATTGTTGTTGTAGTGTGCCTTTAAATCACTTCTGACTTATGATGACCATAAGGCAAATCCGTCATGGGGTTTTCTGGGGACTGAGAATGTGTGTCATGCCCAAACTCACCCGGTGGGTTTCTACGGCCAAACGGGAAATTGAACCCTAATCTCTGGAGTTGTATTCCGATGCTCAAACCACTACACAAATTCCTGTACTAGCATCAAATACAATAATGTAGTGAGGGTTGAGCAGCATTAATGAGACAGAATCAGATTATGCATTTTTGAGCTGGCTGCTTAGGGCCTAGCTTCAGATCTAAGGGGAGCTTGGGGAAATTCTCCTCTGATGTCCACCCCATTGGTGACCTTCGATACTTATCCCAGCAAACTGGACCCCTTCAAGCAGTGATATAGGCTCAAGTTGATTGACTTGGACTCAAGTCATGATATAAATTGCTTCAATGACTTGACTTGAACTTGAATAGACAATAAATGATGCAGTGACTCAACTCGACTTATGACTTGCATATTTTTAGTGATTGACTTGCTGCTCTTGGTTCAGTAACATAACACATTCGTTCAGAATGAGGAATCCAGCTTTGAGGAATACTTCCATCTCTGTTTGCCTACTGGTCACAAGATGATGTACCTCAAGCCCAAAGTTTGGGCACATTTCTCAGAGGGGAACAGCAGTGGGTTTAGGCAATGGGTTTGAAGTGGGGATGAGGTGTGCTCAGCAGCCTGTCCCCAATGCATATCAGAGAAACCTTGCCCCCAGAACGCAGGGTGTGTTTCTCAGAGGGGAACAGAAAATGTGTTAGGCTTGAGAAGGAAGGATCCTTACTTCTTAAGCTTTTGAAGCTTCAGTAATGGGGAGTAAGCAAGATCCTATTCCCTACTTCTGAAGCTGCAGATGAGAAAAAAAAGTGGAGGGCTGACTCTACTTAAATGGTTAAAACTGTCTTTATTTGATTCTGTCCAGAAATTCTGAAATATAGGTTGGGGTATAAAGTAGGTCCCTAGACTTGAGACTTGACTAGAAAGTATCTTCTAAGGACTTGAGACTTGACTTGAGATTTGGAGCAAAAGACTTAAATACATCACTGACTTCAGGAGCTTACTAAGGCCATTTCTGTACTACACTGTTATAGTGTTATTATTCCACTTTCAATGTCCTGTGGAATTCTGGGATTTGTAGTTTACTAAAGCCAAAGGGCAATCTGGCTCAGAATTCTCAATACTCCTCCCTAAACTGCAAACTCCAGGATTCCATAGGATGTTGAAAGTGGAGTAATAGCACTATAACAGTGTAGTGCAGAAATGGTCTAGGTTGGAGGTGTGTGGCCATCCAACAGCAGACACCAAGTGGCTTGACTGTGCTACCACCATATTAATTACCCATATGGCATTGCATTCTGGTAGAATTAGATTGAGTTCAGTCATGCAAGTTTAGTTCTCCTCCCTGCACCAAGTGAATAAAGAAGGGGGCTGACCAAACCTACCATCAGCAGAGGTGGGTCCTGCTGAAGTTCTAGGGGCTTGACATTTGCCTATGTATACTTGAAGCTGTTACCAGACCTGCCACTGTTCAATCATGTGTGCCAAATATTTGTGTGATAAAAGTATGATATTGTTGCAGACAGACAGACATACTCAACTCTTCTCTTATTAATTTGCAGATACAA
This sequence comes from Cyclura pinguis, assembly GCA_030412105.1. Classification (NCBI taxonomy): domain Eukaryota; kingdom Metazoa; phylum Chordata; class Lepidosauria; order Squamata; family Iguanidae; genus Cyclura; species Cyclura pinguis. The sequence goes on from CM059602.1 coordinate 58,501,633, forward strand.
GGCTGATAGAACAATAGTGTGTGGGGGAAGAAATCACACTTATGTAACACATGATCTGGTTTATTTTCAGGAGGCTGGATGAAGACTGAGCATTCATTCTTTCTGAAGAAACGGCGGGCAGATTTCACAGCTGGTTTCTTGAAAGGAAGAATTGTAGTAGCTGGAGGATTAGGTGAGGATGATTTTTGTCCTTCTATGGCATACCCTTCAACTGGAGACAGCCCCAATTAATTCTCTGCCGTTCCACTTTTTCATTTGCTTTTAAAATGTCCCAGTTTCTCTCCTTTCCCTCTTTGTTCTCAACTTATTTCAATTGCTGCAAACTAAGTTCAAAGTACAAAGGTAGTTTCTGCTCAACTCACCGGGAGGGAGAGGAGAGGAGAGAATGGAGTGGAATCTTACTGTTCCAAATAGACTAAGGGAAAAGCAAACTGCTGCAGGCTTTCCTGGCTTCTGTGTTATTCCTCCTTAGTATTTTTTGCCATTTTGAAGACACTTTGATGTTGCTTGGTCACATGTCTCACAGTTTTCATCTGTGAAATGTTGGAAGGTATGCTTTGCTTATGGAACCAAATTTTGATAAAATTACTACTGCTATTCTCCTCAGTCCAACCTCATTCCCATCCTCACTTTGGGAACATTTTTCTGAGCCAGTGTGGAAGTCGATTGGGCAGGCAAAGCATAGTGCTAATACAGAGTCTGTGGGCAATACATGGCTCTCTGGATCTTGTCAGACTGCATCTCCTATAAACTTTAGCCAACATAGGTAGTGGTGAGGGATTAGGGGAGTTGCAGTCCAACAAGATCTGAAAGGATATATGCTTTGCACCTCTGAAGCATGGTTTTAGTGACCTATATAATTCCATTCTAGGCACAAAAAGGCAAAATGCTGTCCCACACTAGAAAGTGGGTCACTGCAGTATGGACAGTTTGACCTAAATCCAGTGGTTGGTCCTGATTAAAGCAGTCCAATTGAATTAGTGGCTTTTATGTAACATAAGTGTTAACCAACCAAGTTCTCATCAATTCAGGGGTTCTGCTTTAGTTGGGACTAAAAATTGGACTTAGGCCTCTGCAGGTAAAAGCCTGTTAAGATTTATGAACTGCACTGATGGGAGACTAAATATAAATTTATATACATGTGTCGGGGAGGTTGGATATTGAAGTGAAGTGGTCATAAGCCAGAATAGAAATGGGGGCGGTAACATTAACTGAAATGCGAAAAACAAATAAAGCACATATGTTCATAAACTTATAATACATTGTGAATACAAGACAGCTGAAGGATCTAATGGAGTGCCATAAATGCACGCACATTCGCACATGCACACACACACATACACATATATTTTTGTAGCCTTGAATACTTACACAATCTAGAATCAACTTGATTTCCTTTCTGTACTGAGAAAGCCACCAATCATCTGGGCCTCAGAAATGTTTTAATTGTGCCTGTGTTCTTCTTAGAGTTGAGGAGAGAAAAACTGACTTTTTTGAAAATGGATCTCTTTCTTCAATATGGCAAGCAACCACTTATCTCTCCTGCTCAGAGAGAATACCCACACTGGCGGTACAATTACGTTAACTTGCTATAGCACCTGAACCCATCCTACTTCAGCAACCCACATATTTTATAATGTTGTGAAACTGCTGAGAATTATTTCATAAAATTTCCTAGCCACATCAAAGAATTGCAGTTCCCAGGATTCCTTCATTGGGAGCTGGAGACAAACTAACGTCCTAACTTTCTATTAAAATTATTTTCTAAGTGCATGCTGCTGGTTTATTATTGTTTTGTTTTTAAGCAAGTTTAAATTGTAGTGCAGACTACAATTAAGTTTAAATTGTAGTGCAGACTACAAAGGGAATATTCAGAGAGATACAAGGTATCCCTTTGAAAATTCCCTTAGGTTTAAATACAGTTGTTAGTCCTAGCTAGAGTAAACCCATTAAATCAGTGGATCTTACATACGCATTGATGTACTGAGTTCCCAGTGATCCCGTAGATCTACAGTCCTCCCTCCACATTTGCAGGTTGGACCTTTGTGAATCTGATTATTTGCAAGGCACACATATTCCTTCTCTGCTCCCATTCTCCTTCTCCCATTCCCTTGTGTTTCGCCAGGAGCAGTGGAGGAATGCAAGTGTCTGGACAAAAGGCAAAGAAATGGGGGAGGCATGTGCCTGCCTTCCTTCTCCCCTCTAGATCTCTTCCTCCCATTCCCTTACCTCTTGCACCAAGGCAATAGGCAAGGGAATCGAGGGGGGGGGGAGCCTTGCATGAGGCTTCCTTCTGGAGCTTCCCCCTCCCATTCCCTTGACTGTGGCCCCAGTGTGCAAAAGGCAAGGAAAAGGGAGGGAGGAGTCCTGGAAGGGGGATTGCGGGGGTGGGGGTTATTTGCTGTTTTTCCATTTTCGTGAGAGTTCTACACCCCAAATCCTTGCAGAAGTGGAGGGGCCACTGCACTTCAGTTTGGACTACTAAAAGAATCGGACTTAAGCCTTAAGTGTTCTGTGCATTCTCTCTCTCTCTTTGTATGGCTTTATCTCTGTATGTCTCTCCATCTCTGTTTCCCCTGCCTTCAGGAAACCAACCAACTGTTCTGGAATCAGCCGAGGCCTTTCATCCTGAGAAGAACAAATGGGAGGGTCTACCTTCTATGCCCACCCCACGATGTGCCTGCTCCAACATTGTGGTAAAAAACTGCCTTCTGGCTGTAGGTGGAGTGAACCAGGGCCTGAGTGATGCAGTGGAAGCTCTCTGTGTCTCTGACTCCTAGCTGGCCTGTCTCCAGACACTCCCTGTATGAGGGGCCTACACAAGCACCTGAGAAAGTCATCACTCTGTAGTTCCAAGTGTTGGGTCACTACTACTTAACACAGGAAGAGTTGACACCTTCTGTATACCATACATCCCATTCTGCTGCCTTCCTGTAACTCCTTTCACTCTGTATTTTGGAGGAGGCCCCTTCTTGCCTTATGTAGCTGTAGTTTTGTGGCTCTGTCAGCTAACAGAGGCACTGACACTTGTGGCGATGTCATCTTGGCAAGTATCACTGAGCTGCACCACTTGATGAATCTAGAGTCACTTCCCCCTGTCAACTCTGAACAGCTGAGGAACATGCCAGCTTTACCATAAAGCAGCAGAAGTTTATCACACAAGGTGGGCTGTTTCAGCTAAGGATTAGAAGGAGCATCCGCTATAAACTGTGTGAGGCCATTTTGCCTTCCTCCATAGTACTATGTGTGAAACATACCCGTTGAGTGAAGCATAAGGGACTCTGCTGGGTTCTTCGCAGGTTAACCATGGAAACAAAGAAAAAATGAATCCCACAGAGCTAGAGATTGCACTTCCAGTGCTCCTTGAAATGCTGTCCTGATGATGATGGACTCTTAATTTCTTTCTATGGAAACCCTGCAGCAGTGCACGGCCCCAGACATTGCCTGCTGTGACATTAGATTCAAAGCATATGGAATGGATTTCCAAGATGCTTCCTAGCCATACAGCTAGTTGGACGGTGAGCCACCTCCATCTGTGGGAGAGCAAGCAACCTCATGCCTTGATTGACTGTTCCGGCAATTAGTGTTGCATATTGCCTATGCTGGAAGGTTAAAAGCTAAAGAGAAAGAAATCAGTGAGTGTGGAGAAGAATGCCTTCATGCAAGGGATTGAGATTTTAGCCTCTGCAGTGTGAGTGTGCACACCCGCACACAGACATATGGATGAACAAGCACACACGTGCACACACACACATTCCATGTTATTCATATTCATTGTTTTGATTGAGTCCATGGCACACTAGGGGGCATTTGCAAAACCTGGACAGAGCATAATGTAGCCAGTGTTTGTGAAACAAAGATGTTCTGGATCCAGCTCATAACAGTTCTGTCTGAGCTCATGCCAGCAAAGAAGTTTGGTGCAGTCTTGCCTGCTATTTTTATTGTTTTGCACACGTGCACACAGACACATGCACGCACACACACACACACACACACACACACTTCCTCTTTACTTCAGCCAGGAGGCTGAAATTATCACTGTTGTCAAATTATGTACGGTGCATCAGTTTAAGTTTTTTGACTTATTAGAAAGTAGCACAATTAAAATCCATGTTTTGGTGTTAATCTGAGTGCTTACTTCAGTGACGAGGGACCAAAAGAAAGGTGTATGTTCCAAAGAGGCTCAAAATGCTATGATTGTGCTTTCTTTTTAGCAGATGTTCCTTTGCAGCCTTCCAGTGTATCCAGTGCTGGTAGGGTACCGGCACCATTTGCCTGCTCAGTAGTGGATGCTGTTGTCTCTTCCTCCTCTTGCTGTTGCACAGCGCTCTCAGCCAGTTCCGTGATAGGCACTTGGCATTTTGTTTCCCAAACATAGCAAAAAGGCAGGTCAACAAGTGCAAGACTGCAGAGGGTATTCATGGTGGCATGCTTACCTGTCCTTTACTTATGCCAAAGCATTTTCCTCCTTGTGGTTGGAAAGAAAGTGCCCAGCCATCTTCGGAAGCCAACCACGGAATGCTTCATTTTCCAACTGGAGGTGGGAAAGAAGGAAGGAGTGGCAACAGAGATGGCAGCCCCTGCTTGCAAACTGGTGGTATTGGATTTGCCATTAGACTGTGTACATTAAAATTCTTTTTCCTTTGCCATACAAATCATAAAACACTTGACAAATATATAACCACTGACAGCAGCAATTACAAATAGAACAAATATGTTAAACAGGGTTATCAATCACATAAAGCCCTTTACATAAGGACATTGTAACAGTCATCCAATGGCATCTTTGCAAATTTGCCCAGATTTTCAGAAGAGAAACCTTGCATATTTTATGGTTTGAAATTAATTAAAATAAAAGTTATATAAGTGATGGTGTTGTGGTGTTTTTAAGGAAAGAACGTGCTTGTTATTTTGAGCCTCTTTTGAATGGACATTTGTCTTGGATATTAGTCTCCAGTTTCAGATGAAGCAAAGGGAAGAGGAATTAAAATTATCAGTGGAAAACAGTTCAGAGCTTTCAACAAGCATAGAAAGGGTCTTTCTGGGTGCCAGTACAAGTTCTTGCTATCCTCAGGCAATTCTTCATTCCTCCGACTTTTTCTCCCCGTTGAATTTGTACATTCATGAGAAAACAACAGCTAGAACCTGATATATTCAACCTGAGCAAGATTTTATGAATATCAGGCTCAAATGGGTTGAAGGGCCAGATCCTGTTCAGGAGACCCCAAAGACCACTTATAATTTTTTCACTAGACATTACCTGTAACATTGCAGTTTTTAAAAATGTGCTACTTCCAAATCAGCTCAGTGGTGAGCCATCAATTCTCCTTAAGACAGACTATAGAAGGTGCATCCAGAGTGACTGAAAAGTATCAGATTTTGTTCTGTACTTTCCAATTTTATACTGGGTTACAATAAACTAACCTGGGGAGCTGGTCTCTGATTGTACCAAGAGCTGACACACAGTATTCTAAGATAAACAAAACATGTATGGATGTCCAAAATAAAATAGCAAAGAACAGGAACAAAAGCTGGGATGTTCTGGTCTTTGTAATCAGTCTGGATGTGCCCACAGACTAAGAGTAGAATCTTAAGAATATACATAGTAGTACTTAGACATATATACAGCTCGAATGTCCTTCTATGCCAGAACTGGGTGTATTTCTGGACTTCCTCAAGAGTTCTCTCAGTCCAAACACTTGCACATGTTACTGATGTAGTATAAGCTTTATTGGTGATAAATGAGGCGGCAGACAGTAGACAAGGATTCCAGTCCTTTCACTGATAGGGCCAGCATCCCTGCTCAATCAGTGGTATAACTGACCTCCCAAAGTACCCCTATCCAAACTGTTCCTGGCTGACAATCAAATTCTCCATCGTTGGCTATATGGGGCACCTCACTTGGTGTGCACTCTCTATCCACCAAGGCTGAGGGAAGATGGACTCTCAAGGGTTATGTTACAAACAAAGAAAATCACAGTGTGCAAACATGACTCATCCCTCCCCTCTCATAGGTATGAGAACTATGCAAGTTGGGTTAGCAAACAGAGGAAAATTCACTCCCCCAGTCTGTTCTCAGACCTCATACCTTTTCCCAGCCTCAGACTGCCAAGCTAATGCAAAAAGTATCAAACAAGGTCATTCATACAAATGGATTTTTTTTACACTGAACTGCTGTTAGCATTTGGCCATGATGCTAACAAGAACTCCAAAACCCATCTGCCTCATGGCACAGGCCCAACTCACAACAAATGTGAAGATGCAATCGTATTGCTTTGCCCTACGGGTCTCAGGTGCCCGCATTCTCATCCTCAGAAAGCCATCTATCAAAACAAGGGTATCTGCATCTTCCACCTATTCTTTTTGCTGTTATGAAGCCATTGGTTTTCTAACACTGCATGTAGTTCAAAAGTGTTTCAGCTTCATTCATTTTACAGATCCTACCTGCAGTGCCACTGTTTCCAGGGCAGATAGTGAAGGCAGAAGCAATGAAACCACACAATAATTAATAAAATAAAGACATGAATTTAAAACAGCAGATATTTTGCAGAACAGAGCTAACATTACAAAAGATCCCTTTAAAAGACATGAGGGATTTAAAAACAACAGCAGCAATAGTATTTGCATAGCACTGAAAAAGTCAAAGGAATGGATGCCAAAGGAATGTCCCTTGGAAGAGCATTCTAGAGGAAGGTTGCTACAACAGAGAAGGCCTATTATTCTCTTTAGCCTGTAGAAATGACAACTAAGAGCCTTCATGATTGATATTTGAGGGGCTGTTGGAAACAAATTTGTTCTCAGTTTTTTCAGAGGTAGATCTTGAATGGCTCAAACAGCAAGAATGGGGATTTTCACTAAACATAGAACTTTCTAACTGTGAGTTGTTCATCAGTGAAACAAACTTTAATGAAAAGTGTTTTTTTAACTCTACTCTTTAAGTAGAGTTTGGTTCTAGTAATCTCACAGAGATAGGTGTATCAGCTAGGGAGTGAACTAGATCATGCCTTCCAAATGTCACAATTTGGCAGGGACAATCTTGATTAATCCTGTGCCACGCCACTTTCTCAGCTCCTTTTAAAATGTCCCAGTTTCTTTCTCTTCCTCTCATTTTTCCTCTTTGCCCTCTGCTTACTTCAGTGACTGCAAACTGAGTTCAAAATGCAAAAGTAGTTCACACTCAGTTAACTCAGTACGGAGGAGAGGAAAGGACAGAATCTTGCCCTTTCCAACAGGCTTACACACAAGAAAACTGCTGTAGCCTCTCCTTGCTGTTTGTTTGTTCTTATTAATAACTTTTGCCATCTTGACTATATTCTCATGGTGGTTGGTGTCATGTGTCCTGGTTTTCATCTGTCAAAAGCTGGTGATTATGATGGCCTTTGATATACCTCCCAGTTATATGAAAAATGGAATAAGGCGGTGAGGAAGTCAAGAGGAAAGCCTCGGGAGATGATCTTATCCTGGGGTTTGCAGTTTAGGGAGGGGCATTTAGAATACTCAGCCAGAGAGCTCTTTGGCCTTGGTAAACTACAAACCCCAGAATTCCACAGGATGTTGAAAGTAGAATAATAGCACTATAACAGTGTAGGGCAGAAAGACTCTTAGTGTTCACCCAGTTTTCTGTGGAAGTTGACAGTTCTGAGTACACAGGCATTTGTTGTGAGCCCATGCTCTGAAGTATTGGCAAGAGACGGTCTCGTCTACTGACCTAAGAGATCAGCCAGCGTTAACAGTTATTGTTTAGACTAACTGTTGTTTCTGAGCAGTCTTCAAAGCCACCCGTACACATAGCACATTACAGTACTCTAATACACTGGGGACAGAGATCTGTCTGAAAAAGATTGCATGGGAAAACATTTGCTGTTGATTTTGCTGCCCAAGACATATCATGCAATAGCCATCATGTGACACGTACACACATATGTGCAACTTGTGCATACATGTGTCCCTTTTTGGATGGGGTTCTAAAAGCTGTCCTCTTGTCCTTGTCCTCCTACCCCGCAAATCTATCCCTGACAACGATCAAGTCCCGGGAGCAGCTGTTGCTGCTGCTTCTTATTGGTAGGAAAGGGAGTGGGGAGGTAACTCAGATCATGAAGATATAGCTACTCTGGGCTCCCAGGGGAAGGAAAAGGGGAGTGCACTCCATCTGAGAATGCATCCTCGTTTCTCAACATGCTGCTACTTTGTTGTCTGAATCACTTCTTTGCTCCCTCCAGTAAGCAGCAAACGCAGCCTGTCTTAAGGGAGAGGGGGAAAGATGCAGAATTGTGCAAGTGAAGCTAGGCTCCAATGTAGGATCTTCACCCCTATTTGCCAGTTGACTAGAGAAGAGAGAACATTATTATTATGGGTTGGAACAATCAGAAAATGTTTCCATTCTCTGTTGCATCATGTGCATGCCCTTTTCTAGTCCACAGAGAAAAGCACATTAGTAACAGTGTGCTAAAATGAGCAGGACTCATGGCAGCCACAGTTGCACACCTGCAAGTCCTACTGATTCCACATGAAAAATTATCCTCATACTCATCTCTCTCCTTTGGAATAAAGGGGAATGCTTAACTTGCTTCAGATTGCAGCTATGGTATTTGGACATAGTTTAATAACAGTAATCAGACACCTAGGTACCACAGAGAAGAAGGATAGCAGACAGAAAAGGTAACAAATGCTTTTTGTTACTGCAGAGGGATAACCTTCATGCTTTCTTAGGCACCAGCAGCGAATCTTATCATGTTGTACATGCATTAATAAAGTCACTTGGCCTAGAGGAGTAAAATGGGATTTAGCATATTGTAATCACAGTCCATTTGAGCAGAGCAAGTTGTTCAGGGGAAAGGGGGAGGAGGAAGCCGTATGGCAGCTTAGCAAGCACTGATCCCAAGTGTAAATGGCTTAAGCCTCTTGCCTTCTTGCAGAATGCTGTTGCTTTTCTTCCATGTTTCTAATATGGCAGGAGCGATCACAGCAAGAGTTTCTCAGGCAGTATACAAAAGACTGGCTTTCCTCTGGCAGGCAGATAGAGCCATCTGTGCTAATCCCTTGTGCATACAGAACTGGCAAAATCAGTGAGTGACGCACATGCTGGCAGGGAGTGCCTCTGAAAAATCGGTTTTAGTGGTATGTAACCACCCAGCAGGCAAAACATCCCTCGGCCTTCCTGTTGCAAGTTGATAGCACACTGAATCAAGGGAACCATATTTCAGGAGAGAGGGAGACATATATTCAGCCTAGAGAAGGAAGACCAAGGGTTGCTTTCGGTACAAGAAAATCTTTCTACTAGGATCCTGGATGGGGAAAAAAATCCACGAGCAAATATTTTCCTTGTGCATATTTGGGCACCTTTTCAGTGAAGCAACTTCTAGTTAACCAATCAAATAAATATCGTTAGACAAAATGAACTCCACAAAGGTACAGCCACATGTGGCTGTGTGGGTAAAATATTATGGGTGAAGTGGCTGTAATGTGGCAGGTATCTTCATGCAGTTAGAAAGCCTCAGCATGGAAGAGATAAGCAGCTATTTTTCTCTGAGGAGAAAAGGGGCAAGTAATGGGTGTTCCAAGACTGGCCCTACCATTAGGCAGTGGTAGATGGTGGCTATGTCACCAGGGTGTGAATCTGTTCCTGGTTTCAGGCTGAATTTTAAATGAGGTATCCAGGCTACTCCCCAAATAGTTCCTTTAAAGTTTGAACTAAATTGTGAGTGGACCCACTGCTCCACTGGCAAAGCTACCAACGATTCTAAGCAGAATGAGGCAGCCAGCTTTGGAGGCTTATGGGGGAAGACCATGTGCAGAATGGCAAGAATGTGTTGGAGAATAGAACTGTGTGTGCCATGTGCACACAGGTTTTGAATGCCATGAGCTAGCTTGATGCCTTCAGGTCCACCATGGAATGCTGTTGAAGATTCAATTATTTTATTTTATTATTTTAATATAGCAAGGGGAAGAGGAATCTTTATCTCAGACAGTGGAATTTCTTGTGCAGGTTTTTACCTGTGTTCATATTTCTGAAATTGGTTCAAGGGCAGCTCAAAATGGGATCAGGTCACGGCCAATTTTCTTCCTTGGTATTGAAAAGAATACCATTCCATAGGGGAGGAAAATTAAAGCCTGGTTAGTGAAAAGTTTATAATTGTATGGATAATATTTTAAAATTGGAACATTTCAGGTCTGGAGAAAGACCTGTTTCTGATTTTTTAAATTTTTATTCCCACATGTGCATATTTAGTGACTTTTCAGTATCATAGTAAAAGCACAGCGGATGACAGTGGGAAGTGGTTTGGCTAGGATATTACAATAAAATAAATATAAGAATATTTGGACCAGGAAATGAATTGCCTAGCCCTAGGTAAAATGTGCAAGTTGTGTATGTGACCAGTGCTGGTAGCTAAAAGCAAATAATATCAGCAGAGTACAGAATGAAGTAAGAGAATGGATACGGGTTTTGATGGGTTGCATGAATCAGGAGCACAAAGACCTTCATCCTTGAAAGCATGAGGGACCAGCCAAAGGAGACGTTTCACTACTTCTAATTAGTGGCACTGTGACTGAAAGGACTCTGGGCTGAAGTCAGGGACTTTGTTAATAAAAAATGCAAAAAGACAGTATCTGTAGTTAAAAAGAAAGAAAAGCTCCAGTGTATGACTGATGAAATTCTTCAAACAGTTAAGGACAGGCAAGAAGCAAAAAGAGACAGAAAGAGGGCCAGAATCCTAATGTATCTGGATCTGAGAAATGGTGGGAAAACTAGCAGTCTGGTTCTGCTGGGTTGGAACAGGAGGGACCAGAGATGCCAAAAGTACTGGTTTTACTCTCATCTGTACCCTGGGAGACAAGCCCTGGGCATCCGTAAGACTCAGGCCATTTCCTAAAGGCCCCTCCCTAAACTGGAAACCTCAGGATTCCATAGGATGTTGAAAGTGCAATAATAGCACTATAACAAGCTAGTGGAGGAATGGGCTCAGTTGTGGAGCCCCTTATGGGATCTTGAGGGTGTGGGCAATCAGGGCCGTGTCCAGCTTGGGGGCAAATGGCTCTGTCCACGCCTAAGTGGCAGGGGAATAACATAGTGGCTTCTTTCCATGTGGAATTCCACAAATGTCATTCTGGAAGTATACCCAGCAGGGAGGCTAGGTGAATTTGTTGCTGCCTAGGTATTTGGTTTCATTGGTCAGACGGTGGGTCAACCAATGCCTGGATCCAAATCTATGCTGGCCTCAGCTATAACTAATAAAAAATGTGGCCTGTTTTATCCCAGCAAATGTTGCTTGTGTCATTACTGCCAAGCGGTGCCTCAACTTCCTCTGGGACCACAAGAGGAAAACAACAATTTCTGAATGAGCTGAACACGTTGTTGTTGTCATGTGCCTTCAAGTCATTTCCAATTTATAGCAACCCTAAGGCAACCCTATTACAGGATTATCTAGGGGCTGAGAGTGTGTGATGTGCACAAGGTCACCCAATGGGTTTCCATGGCTGAGCAAGAAAGTGAACCCTTGTTTCCAGTGTCATAGTGCAGAGATCACACCACTACGCCACACCAGTTCTTGAACACATAGACACTTCCCTAAATTGTTCACAGATCTGTTTTGCCCATTGTAATATGGGAATAAGATATTTTCACAGGGCGCCTTGTTACCTGAACCCTGCATAGTCAGCCAGATGGCCTTTACAGTCTGGCTTTGCTGATAAAATACTCCAAAGATTCTGCTTTGAACATCTTGGCTTCAGATTTATAGCACTGTGAGGAACCCCAGTCTTGGGCCATTTCTGCACTAGCCTGTTATAGCTCCATGATTCTACTTTCAACATCCTATGGAATCCTGGGGTTTGCAGTTTTGGGAGGGGCCATCTGGATGGCCCCTCCCGAAACTGCAAACCCCAGGATTCCATAGGATGTTGAAAGTGGAATCATAGCGCTATAACAGGCTAGTGTGGAAATGGCCTTGGAAGGAAAGGTGGGACATGAATAAATTGGATTACTGAACAAACGATTATGTGTGCTCTCTTTCCTAAAAGTAAATTAAAATGGGTGTGGCAAGATCAATGACTAATCCTGGGCAGCAACAGAGAAGACGACTGATTGCTGGTAGTTGGTTTGACTTCACTATGAAGCAGATTAAAAGGACTAGCATAGGGTAATGCCTGATAGGCTGAACTAAAGAGAGTTCTTCTTGAGATTCAGAAAAACCTAGCAGGGCTCACAATATTAGTAGAAGTACCAGCACTCAGGATTTCTTATACTCAAGCGGTTATTTTACTGTCCTGCCTCTTTTTTGCAATACCAACTGGGGATTTTTTTAGTTCTGTAAGATTTAGTAATCTTAGAGCCAGCATGATGCAGTGGTTTGAGCATTGGACTACAGCTCTGGGAGACCAGGGTCTGAATCCCTGCTCAGCCGTGGAAATCTGCTGGATGGCCTTGGGCAAGTCACATTCTCTCAGCCTCAGAGAAGGGCAAAAGCAAACCCCTTTTGAACAAATCTTGCCAAGAAAACTCCATGATAGGCTCCCCTTAGGACTGACATAAGCTGGAAGCGCGCACAACAACAGCAGCAGCAGCAGCAACAAAAAGATTTTGTAATGCTTAGATTGACTAAAAATAACCAATACTGTTAAAAAAAGAATGCATCTCTAAGGTGGCATTCTCATGAAGCTCTGAGGACATCTTGTGGACTTTCTTCCAAACAACACCTGAAATTTACTTCATAAAATTTCACCTTTAAGGAATAGTGGCAACACTCCCCAGAGATGAATGAGAAAGCATATCTGAAAGTGCCAGGACCATTACTGTGGCTGGAGTCTAGTGAAAGATCCAGTCTTCTAGTAATGCTTTCATAATTTTGATTAGCCCTCTGAGATGACACTCTGCCTTTCCATGTAATTTGTGCATTGCTCTTCATGATACATGCGGAATGCCTTCTCTGAGAGGCTAGTAGTCCTTCCAGAAGCCTCCCGAAAGCACTATTTTCACTAGAAGTAAGGTGTGGGGGCAGCACTACTAGTAGGCTTAAAAGACCATGATTAGCTCCTCAGCGAAACTACATGGTACTCAGGGTGTCTTTCACAGAAAAAAGGAAGAAAAGGGTTTTTCCTCTATCATGGCAGTTTGGGCAGTTATTGGGGAGATTTTTACAGAGTTTCAGAAACCACAAAATGCATGTGGGGGGATATTGCCCATTTCCTACTCTTCGTATGACACCCACCCAGCCCATGAATAAAGGCTTAGTCATAACTGAGGCCATTTCTGCACTACACCATTATAATGCTATTATTCCACTTTCAACATCCCATGAAATCCTAGGGTTTGCAGTTTAGGGAGGGACATTTAGAATTCTCAGCCAGATAGCTCTTTGGCATCAGGAAACTACAAACCCCAGGATTACACAGGATGTTGAAAGTGGAATAATAGCACTATAACAGTGCAGGGTGGAAATGGCCTGAGTTGCTAGTGCTTTTTATGACTAAGTAATACACAAAGAACCACTCAGAAGCAGTCTTCCTTTCCAGCTCCTTCTGTGCAATGGTGTAGTGTTCTGTTTTAAAGTATAAGCATTTGTCATGACAATCTCCATAGCCGTGTCCCCCAGGGAATGCAAGCAACTATCTTGCAGTTTGAAGCCTCGTCTGTGTCCTGGGGCCTTTCCACACTACACTGTTATAGTGCTATTATTTCACTTTCAACATCCCATGAAATTCTGAGGTTTGTAGTTTAAAGAGCTCTCTGGCTGAGAGTTCTAAATACTGCTCCCTAAACTGCAAATCCCAGGATTCCACAGGATAATGAAAGTGGAATAATAGCACTATAATAGTGTATTGTGTGGAAATGCCCCTAATCTCTAAAGCAGCAGAAAACAAGCTTGCTCCATCTTTTACATGATATCCTTTCAAATAAGAGCTTCACAAAAGTTCCTTTCGGTGAACTACATCTTTCCAAAAGCCCAGGTAGCATGATTACTGACTGGGGAATTCTGGGAGTTATAGTCTTGAAAAACAATGCTTTTGAACTCTGGGTAAGCTTTTATCTCACCAGAGTAGACTCGGTGAATTATGGCTGTTGTGTGCCTTCGAATCATTTCTGACTTATGGTGACCCTAAGGCCCTAAGGCAAACCTATCACTGAATTTTCTGGGGCTGAGAGTGTGTGATCCGCCCAAGGTCATCAAGTGGCTTTCCATTGCAGAAAAAGTGAGATACTGAAGGCACAAAGTTCAAATCTTGTCTCACCCGGCAACAAACTCACCTGGCAATCTTAGGGAAACCTCCTTCCCTAAATTTCACCCACCACCAATATACAACATGGGGAAGGACAACACTGGCCATTATCATTTCATCTCTTCTCCCAGTGGCAGGCTGTCATTTCATCTCTTTTCCCGGTGGAAGGACATGGCCCACGAAGGGAAAGAAGAATAGTGGAGATCAACAACTGGCTCCGAAGATGGTGCCACCGGGAGCAATTCAGATTTTTGGATCATGGCCTCCATTTCCACGAAGATGGTCTTCTGACAAGGGATGGACTGTACCTTACAACTGTCGGCCGGAACGTTTTTGCTAACAGTCTCGCAAAACGGATCAACAGGTCTTTAAACTGAGGTTGACTGGGGAGAGGGACAGCGTTATTCTGGGCAAGGATTCAGTGAGTACTGTGAAAAATAGCCCACATGATATAGATAGGGCAGGCCAAGTAGAACTAGAGACCAACAGGAAGAGGGAAAGTAACTTTAGGACAGAAATTCCACAAAGGGCACATCGTCTCAAGTGTCTCTACACTAATGCACAAAGCATGGGGAAGAAGCAAGATGAACTCCAACTCATAGTACAACAAAATAAATATGATTTAATAGGCATCACTGAAACCTGGTGGGATGAATCTCATGATTGGAATGTAGGAATAGGGGGGTATAACCTATTTAGCAGAAATAGACCAAACAAGAAAGTAGGAGGAGTAGCCTTATATGTCAAGGATGTTTTCACCTGTGAAGAGATCTGTGACTTAAATCTGGGAAGCCAAGTCGAGAGCATGTGGGTGAGAATTAAGGGAGCGAGAAACAATAGGGATGTGATTGTGGGGGTTTGCTACAGGCCTCCGGGCCAGCCTGAGGACTTGGATGAGGCCTTCCTGGAGCAGATGACCACACATTCAAAAAGGAGAGATGCTGTGTTAATGGGAGATTTCAATTATCCTGATATTTGTTGGCAGTCAAATTCTGCAAAGACCACAAGGTCGAACAGGTTCCTCACTTGCCTTGCAGACAATTTCATGGTCCAGAAGCTGGAAGAGGCGACAAGGGAATCGGCTATTTTAGATCTGATCCTGACCAACAGGGATGACCTAGTTGATGAGGTGGAGGTGGTGGGATCCTTAGGAGGGAGTGACCATGCTCTTCTGGAGTTTGTCATTCAGTGGGAAGGAGAAGCCAAGTGTAGCCAGACACGCATCCTAAACTTTAAGAAAGTTGATTTCTCTAAACTTAGGGAGTTACTTGCTGAAATCCCATGGTCAAGAATACTAAAAGAGAAAGGAGTTCATGATGGATGGGAGTTTCTTAAAAGTGAGATACTGAAGGCACAATTGAAAACAGTGCCAATAAGGAGGAAAAATGGCAGGTGTCTAAAGAAACCAGAATGGTTGATGAAAGAACTCTCAGCTGAGCTAAGTGTTAAAAGAAACATGTGCAGGAAATAGAAAAATGGTGAAACCACCAAAGAGGAATTCAAGCAAATAGCCAGGAGATGTAGGGAGAAGGTCAGAAAAGCTAAAGCGCAGAATGAACTCAGGCTTGCCAGAGACATCAAAAACAACAGAAAGGGCTTTTTTAGATGTGTCCACAGCAAAAGGAAAAACAAGGAAATGATAGGATCACTGCGTGGTGTAGGTGACCAATTAATAATGGGGGGAAGTGAGAAGGCAGAACTACTCAATACCTTCTTTGCCTCAGTTTTCTCCCAAAAGGATAGAAGTACCCAACCTGAGGCATGGGGAGCAGGTGAGGAAGTGAAGGAAATGCGGCACAGAATAAGTAGAGAAGTAGTACAGGAATATCTGGCTAAACTAGATGAATTCAAGTCCCCAGGGCCAGATGAATTACATCAAAGGATATTAACAGAACTGGCAGAAGTCATTTCTGAACCACCTGCAATAATCTTTCAGAACTCTTGGAGAACAGGAGAAGTTCCAGCAGACTGGAGGAGGGCAAATGTCGTTCCCATCTTCAAGAAGGGGAAAAAGGAGGACCCTAATAATTATCGCCCGGTCAGCCTAACATCAATTCCAGGAAAGATCCTAGAGCAGATCATTAAACAGTCAGTTTGTAATTACTTAGAAAGCAATGCCGTAATTGCTAGAAACCAGCATGGATTTCTTAGAAATAAGTCATGCCAGACTAATCTTTTCTCTTTTTATGACAGGGTCACAAGTTTGATAGATGAAGGGAATGCTGTAGATGTAGCATATCTTGACCTCAGTAAGGCCTTTGACAAAGTTCCACATGACATTCTTCCAAAGAAGCTAGAAAAATGCAGGCTGGACAGGACTACTGTTAGTTGGATTTGTAATTGGTTGACAACCGAACCCAAAGGGTGAGCACCAATGGCTGCTTTTCATCCTGGAGAGAAGTGACTAGTGGGGTGCCTCAGGGTTCTGTCCTGGGCCCAGTGCTATTCAACATTTTCATCAATGACTTGGATGAAAGAGTGGAGGGCACGCTGATCAAATTTGCAGATGACACCAAATTGGGAGGGGTTGCTAAAACACCAGAGGACAGGATCAAATTTCAAAAAGACCTTTACAGATTGGAGAGCTGGGCCAAGGCTAACAAAATGAATTTCAACAGAGAGAAATGTAAGGTCCTATACTTAGGCAGAAAAAATGGAATGCACAAATATAGGATGGGGGACACGTGGCTAGATAGCAGTACATGTGAAAGGGATCTAGGAGTCTTGGTAGATCACAAGCTGAACATGACTCAGCAGTGTGATGCAGCAGCCAAGAAAGCCAACACTATTCTTGGTTGCATCAATAGGAGTATGGTGTCTAGATTGAGGGAGGTAATGGTACCACTCTATTCTGCATTGGTTAGGCCTCATTTGGAATACTGTGTCCAGTTCTGGGCACCTCAATTCAGGAAGGATATCGACAAGCTGGAATGAGTCCAGAGGAGGGCGACTAACATGGTGAAGGGTCTGGAAGCCATACCCTATGAAGAATGGCTCACGGAGCTGGGTAGGTTTAGTCTGCAGAAGAGAAGGTTAAGAGGGGAAATGATAGCCATGTTTAAATATTTGAAGGGATGTCATGTTGAGGAGGGAGCGGACTTGTTCTCTACTGCTCCAGAGACTAGGACAAAGAGCAATGGATTCAAGCTGCAGGAAAGGAGATTCCACTTGAACCTCAGGAAGAACTTCCTGACGGTCAATGCTGTCCGGTAGTGGAATATGCTTCCTCGGAGTGTGGTGGAGTCTCCTTCTTTGGAGGTTTTTAAGCAGAGGCTGGATGGCCATCTGTTGGGAATGCTTTGATGTGTGTTCCTGCATGGCAGGGGGTTGGACTGGCTGGCCCCTGAGGTCTCTTCCAACTCTATGATTCTATGATTCTATGATTTCTGCCCTATACTGTTATAGTGCTATTATTCTGCTTTCAGCATCCTGTGGAATTCTGGCGTTTGTAGTTTTCTGAGGTCAAAGAGCTCTCTGACTGAGAATTCTAAATGTCCCTCCCTAAACTGCAAACTCCAGGATTTCATAGCATGTTGAAAGTAGAATAAGAGCACTGTAACAGTATAGGGCCTTTTGTTAGGATAACTGAGATAATGCAGATGTGGGCAAGTTGTGATTACACAAAACCAGTAAATAGGATTATTGGAAAGACAAGAGAGCTATGCCTTAAGAAACGTAGCAGTGTGTAATTTGCAAAAGATTTGCAAAAGATCAGTGGGGAGGGGAACAATTTGGGGTAGCAGAAAAAAAGTATTATTTATGAGGAAGGGGGAAGAAAATATATTTGGAGGATAAATAAGGGGGATTCCAGATGGTGTGTGTGGGGGGGATGGAATTTATGAGGGTGCATGCCAGGAAAGACCTATATTGCATTTTAAAATGCAATCTTTAAATGCAATTTAATTTTTTCTAACGAAGTTTAGGAGGAATGGGGGTGAATGAGGACACTGACCTGTAATACGCTGCTTCCCCCCGAGGGTCCCAGTTCACCATGTCCGCTTGCTCAGGGAGGATACCCCCTCCTTTCACGCCCCCTCCAGCCCCAGCTGGTCTTCTCCTTTTCCAGGGCACTTCTGCCCTCACCACCCAACCAAGGGAAACAGAAGGAGAAGAAGCAACTGCTACCATATTCCGCAAGGGCAAAAGGTAGCATCAGCTTGGCTCTCTGCTGCCCCCTAGAGGGAAGGAGGAGGGAACAGCTCAGCCAGGTTCATTCAAAACCATCAGGAACCTAATTGCTGCAACCTTTTCCGACCCTCGTGCTCACAAGCAATGAGGACCGCACAAAATCCTTTGGTGGGCTGCAAGTGGCCCGCGGGCCATATGTTGTGCAGGCCTGCTTTATATTATGACAGGAGTGGCTCACAACAATGGGAAATTCCATTCCACACCCACACCTACCTAGTGGGTATAAGAATTAGCTGAACTCAGAAGGAACAGAGGAATCTGAACAGAATGGCAGATAGTAACCCTGCTAATGAAATAGTCCAAGCAGTCCAACCTGCAAGCCATTCCACTACACCATTTTTCTTGTGTCCTAACTGGGAATTTTATGACCTTTCTCTATGCCCTAACTAGAGACAAGGAATTCAGATCTTGAAGGGAAGAGAAAAAAAGTAGGGAAAGGGACATGAAAATGAGTCCTAACTGTACATTTGGAGAAACAGTGTCTGGTTTTCTGAAGTGCCAGATCCTCAAGAGGATAAATTAACTCAATGAGAACTCCTTTAATTGGGTCTTTCCAACTCAGCCATCCCAGTAAA
The DNA here is from genome assembly GCA_030412105.1 of Cyclura pinguis. Classification (NCBI taxonomy): domain Eukaryota; kingdom Metazoa; phylum Chordata; class Lepidosauria; order Squamata; family Iguanidae; genus Cyclura; species Cyclura pinguis. The sequence continues at coordinate 58,520,610 of CM059602.1, forward strand.
CTCTCACTGAACCTCATACACAGAGGCAGAAAAAGGCACAGCTGATTCTTGTCTCAGGGACTAGAGTTCTGAGCAAGCAAGAGGAAAAACAGTCCAAACATTTTGCCATGGAGAAGCCCCTTGATGTGTTGCTGCAGCTGTAAAATAGTTTTTATGCCTGCTGACCTCATGTGGGCGCACAGCAAAAACAGCTTCCTCTGTATCTGGCAGGGCCATCATTCATTATTTACAGCACACCTGTTTGTGTTTGGTTTAGTAAAGTGACAGCAGGCATGTCTTCTGTTTTCACACCTGGTGTGTCATGTATTAAACCATCCTCCCACCCTTTTAACCTGATAGAGATTTTTCAGACAGCCATCTCTTAAATTCCAGAGAAGTCTGTAGCCTGGATTGGGGGGGGGGGTAATTTGCTGTTCATTTCCAACCCAAGAAATGGGTTTTCCAATACTTTAGACTGCTGTGAGATTCTTTGCACTATGGAAAGCATTTGTCTAACAGAAATACTTTTTTTTTCTGAACAGAAATCTGTTTTTTGCACAGAAAAAAAGCACATACATTCTACAAAGAACATGTGTTTTCTGCAAAGCAAAAGCATGTAGATTTTGATGCAGAAAATGTGTTTCTTGTACAAAAGAACTATATGCATTTGTCTTCAGAAAGCATGATTTCAGTATAGGGAAAAAAAACACCCGAGATGAATACTTCCTGAAGCCTGAACAGTGATTAAGAACTGCACAGAAATCTTTGTTTTTCCATACAACAGAGAGAAAACTATGGGAATGATTTCTTCTTGCATCTGAGAACCAAGAACATGAAGATTTACATTCCCACTTTGTAGCAGAAAAGTGGAAGAGGAAGAAAAAGGATGCTCTGGTACCTTTGGGCAGCTTTCCTAATGTAGCACCCTCTAGACTTCAGCTCCCATGATTCCTCATCATTGGCCATGCTATCTAGAGCCATTTCCGCTCTGCACTGTTATACTGCTATTATTCTATTTTCAACAACCTGTGGAATTCTGGGGTTTGTAGTTTCCTGAAGCCAAAGAGCTCTCTGCCTGAGAATTCTAAATGCCTCTCCCTAAACTGCAAACCCCAGAATTCCATACGATGTCGAAAGTGGAATAATAGCACTGTAACAGTGTCGTGTGGAAATGGTCTAGGGCTAACGGAAATTACCATTCAAAACATCTGGAGGTCACTATGTCAGAGTCTGAATCAGGAATAGGGAACTGCAACTCTGGCTCTTTGGGGTCACAGCCAGGCCCTCTGGAATTCTTCAGATGGACCTTCCCTCCTTCTCATGATGGTTTGTTGGGTTTCCAACTCTTGTCCGTGTTTTTCTCATTCTCAAAGGCGAAACACCTTCTCTAGGCTTTGATATTAGCCATTAGAGTTTTAAGCTAAAATGTGCCCAAAACTGTTGGCTCTGGCACTAGAATCAAGAACTTCTCTTAAATTCACTCCTCAAAGCAGTTCTCTATGTTTGGCTTGGATTCTCAAACTGTAAGACAGGACTCCACAGTATAAGATACTTAGATGGATTGCAAATGAGCCCAGGTAAGGGGGAAGAAGAGCTTCCCCTTGCAGAGCATTGATACCTTTGCCAATCCATCCAGGCTTGTTGTCTCATTTCCTATCAAGCTGTATTCAGTGGGTATGTGAAGGGAAAGGTGAAGCCAGTCTGTAGAGAGGGAGTTTTGGCAGAGAAGCAAATTGGTTATTGCTCCTGGTGAGAAGCAATTCAACCCACAGATTCTCAGGCACGCTCACTCACCAGCGAGGCAACAGAGCTTGGAGTGTGTGGAGGGGGGGTGGGAGGGGGGGTGCCACAGAGGTGCGGCCACGGATGTGCAGGCGCTTGTCAGTAGTATGTGAGGCCGTGGCCACGGTGGGTGGGGCGTGGCCATGGCACGGCAACGTAGTTATGAGCCAGGACACTCCAAAAGCATTGCCACTGGGGGTGAACTGCCCCCATATCCCCCTTGTCCCTATGTGACTGCACCAGCATAGTGACTGATGCTGAAGGGCAGGATAACAGGGAATTCAAAATTTTTGAAGAAGCCTGCTTGAACGATGGCTTGCTCATTTATAAATTACAATGTACACTTCCAGAGGCAACAAATTACTTTATCGGTGGCATTACATGCATAATGTTGTGTTACAAGTCCTAAAAAGGACAGCAGCACTAAAAACCAAGCCAAGCGTTTTAACTCCCTGATGGAAGTAAATGGAATACAAAACCATTTAATTGATCGGCCTTAAATCTTGTAAAAGCATTCTTCCTCCAGCAGTAGGAGAGCTCAGAAATGAAAGGATATCACCAATTCCACACTTTATGGTACTCCTTAAATATCTAGGATTCAGAGAAAAGCATCAACTCCAGGTGAATGTTTGCCTATCCCTAGACAATTCTTCTTGTAGACTGAAGTCCTCAACATTTTCTCACGCTTGCTCAATACTTGGAAAACTATTTGCAGGAGGTGGCATGCTGGCCTTCTTCTTTTTGTGCTAAATTGCGCGTGCGTGCGCGTGTATGCCTTCAAGTTGCCTGTTGATTTATGGCGATCCCTTGAATAGCTAGATTTGGTGGTAGGCCATCTCAAGCCATCCAGGGACCAATTTTGCTTCCACTCCAAGATTGTGCCTCATTCTCCCTCTGCCAATGTAGATTTTTAGCATTCATTCAAAACCAGAAATTCACTTCTGGTCGAAGAAGGAATCAAAAGCTCCTGCCAAAATTAATACAAAGTGTCAGGTCTTGTTCTAGTGGAAAATAGGAAATAAACATTTTGAGCCCCCCTTGGAGAACACCTTGGATTGGTTGGACCCTTCAAAACAACTCCAAGGATTGCATGCAGCCCACTTTGCCCACCCTCACTTGGAAAGGCCAAGTGCTATTGAACTTGGTTGGATTTTACTTCTGAAGAAACATCCAAAGGATTTGGCAGCAGGCTCTCAACTGGCATAGCTTTGCTTAGCCCCAGAGAAATGATGCATTCTCAAGCTGTGTTAGCTGCAAACAATATCAAAGGGGAAAGGGAGGGAAAGGTCAACAAATAATTCAGGTTAAAAGGGGAACTAGGCAGTGTGGTGTCAAGAAGGAAATGACAGGAGTGTTTGCAGAGGGACAGAGGATTAGGGATTGGGTTGGATTCTTGTGCTTCCCACTTGCTAAGTAATATGTGAAACTAATCAGATGGCTTCTCTAAACACATCCTGGGAAACTTTGGGGACTGCTTCTCCCAGGTTGACAACCACTTGCTGATAGGCAGCACGGCAGGCTTGTTTCCATAGCATTTTGTGGCTGGGTTAATTTAAATGTATATTACATTTTTGCTAATACATACAGGCAAATATTGAATAATGGTGGGCAGCTCCGGGAAGTCAGAGGTGGGACAAAAGAAACTCTTTTGTTATAAATACTCTCAGGAAGAAGTTCTTGAAGGGTGCAGATGACATTGTGTTCTCTCTGAATCACAATTCAGGGAATTGTGGGAATTAAGGGAAATTTGTTAGCTACTAGGCATGACAGCCAAATTTGGAAAACTGATCCTTATTGGACTAGAACTCCAAGAATTTTCTTTTTTTTCTTTTTAAAAAGAAATAGAATAAATAAAAGAAAGTAAAAAATATATCCTAGAATAGAGAGATCTCTACAGATAAAGCCTAAAGATGATACAATATAAACATAGAAGCATAGTAGTATTACACAACATATAACATAATTGTGCATACCTAAGAGATACCTAAGGTACATCCATACTTCCTAACTTCAGTTCCAATCATTCCTCATCCTCTCTGGCTTCCTGACTAAGTTGTCCTTAGGATAATAAATTCACTAGATAAGTGAGGATCTATTTCCTTCCTTTAAATACATCAGGCCTCTACTAACATTACCATTTTTGTAGCTTTAAGTCTTAACATCAATGATTATAGAGATAGTTTTATATTGCATAATATTTTGATGATGCCATTCATTTGTCCTTTTGCAATGTGTTAGGAGATAAACAAAGGCTGCCAGTTTTCAAATTCTAGGTGGATTAAAGTATCCTATAGTCATACCATGTGAAGTCCTGATTGCACTGGACTTTTTGTGGGAGAGGATAGAATACAAATCTAAATAAATAAACTGTACCATATTTGCCACATTTACCAATCAAAAGCAAATATGGAAACTATGTGGCCCTCCATACATGGTTAGATTGTAACTCCCAGAATTCTTCACCATTGTCTATGTTGGCTGGAGCTGTTGGGTATTGTAGTCCAGCCACATCTGGAGGACCACATGATTCCCACCTCTAATCAAAGGTATTAAAGGCATCCTGATAAGGCATTGATAAACATTTACTACGTTTTAAGTGTAATTCTTTTCCATGAATGAAATAAGCTCTATTTGTTTAAATGTTAACTGAAAGGTAGAAAGTTCAGTGCCATTAAAAGAAAAAAAAATTGCTCAACTTATAATTAGCCAGTCAAATCTGTGCTGGAATATAGTCAAGGGTATATTAAGATTTTTTTTAAAAGGAAGGTGAATAAAGGAATGACAAAGCTATATAGAAGTAGAATCGCTTAAAATGTTAATTGTTATATTGAGACATGTAGCTTGCCATAATTACCAGGTTTAAAAAGAAACATTAATGGGGCGGATTTTCCACATATTTGCATGTCTTAGCTGCTGCAAACTTAGTGAAATGTTTGTTGCTTATTACTGAGAGAGACAGGAGTGGACCTGAAGGCAGAGACCCAAAGGACTGTTTGACTATGATCAAGAAGATTTATTTCCATATTATATTGTTAGCCTCAGGATGCAACTGTAACTACTTACCTGCTTTACCTGCAGAAGATCCCAACTGGCATCTTGCTTAGTAATGACAATGTTGTAAGTCTGACTGAATGATATCATAATTATTCCAGTTTTAATTTATGGTCATTCCACAATCACAATGCCCGAAAGTGTCACACCAACACAGCCATTTCTAAGATGCTGGAAAGTGGAGCAATGAGTAATGATATGTCCAGTCATTTTCCAGTTGTGGAGTATGGTGAGACATCCAGTTGTGACTGAAACCCAACAGGATTCCACAAGGGTCTCTGCAGTGAGCAATAAATTAACTCAGCAGGGGAAAAGGAGAAGAGAAGGCAAAATCTTACCCTCCCCAGAAGGCTTAGGCAAAAGCATACTGCTGCAGCCTCTCGTAGTTTGTGTGTTCTTCCACATTAATAAGTAATAATTTTTTGCTGTCTTAACCACACTCTGATCTTGCTTGGCCACACATAACTCAGTTTTCATCTCTGAAATGTTGGAAGATATGCTCATGAGAAAAGACAATAGTGCTTGGCAAGGCAATAGGAACAGAGAAAGAACTCATTCCAAATGGATAGATTCAATCAAGAAAGACATATCCCTAAATCTGCAAGACCTGAGCAGGGCAGTTGATGCTAGAGTGACTTGGAGATCTCTCATCTATGGGGTCACCATAAATTGAAGTTGACTTGATGACAATTAACAACAACAATGTCATAATCTTTTATCACTGGCTATGCCACTCAGTATTGATGGGCATCTAGAAGGCCAAAGGTTTCCACAGTCAATATATGGCATTCCTGTGTCTTCAAACAAGTCCATATAGCTCTTTTTTTTCTGGCCACACATGCTCTGTGTTTGTAATTTTAGTGCCTTGATGTCTTGTAATTTATAACTCTTTCATTTTGCTTCTCTGTGTAGTTGCTCAGATGTAAATCCTGAACACCAGCAGGAAACTGGCTGCTAATAGGCCTAGCTCATTTTGCTACATATAAGTGTGCAGTTTATTTTTACTGGGTGGGGGAAGAGAACAGAAATGTGGATCATCCTGACTGTCCTTGAAAAAGAGGACCATCCTCTGCAGAGTACAGAGCCAACCTAAGTGAAATATGGTAACCCTAGCGAGTATCTAATGGTGTAATTGTATAGTAGTACTAATGATGTAGCACTTTCATGCACTGGACTATGTAAAAGAGGAGAATCCAACTTAGTTTCAAAATGTGTAGCAAATGTGCTATCACTTAACAAATGGCAGCGGGGGTGGGGGTGGGGGAATTCTGCTAGTACACCATTTCTTTCCACTAACATTACTTTGGATTTAAGCTCTGAACTCCTAAATCTCACCCCTGGAAAGAGGGCAGAGATCATTCTCCTGCCTTCCCCGTAGCGGGCCCACAGCTGTTCCCTATGCGACCAGAAGAAAAGGGACCCAGTAGGCCAAAATGTGGCCAATTCCCAAAGTTTTGCAGGGCATAGCATATGGCAAAGGGATTCAAGCTGCCACAGTTTTTTGATAGTTTCAGTATGTTAAAAAGTTTTTGGACTTTAGGAGTATTTTTTTAAAAAATTGAAAGTTCTGAAGGCTTTGGGGTTCTCCAAGGTTTGCTTTGGAGCCCTGAATTACTTTCCCAGGATTGCACATTCATCAACTTGCTCTAAGTTGATTATGGTTGCTCTAGGTTTGCACTGGAGAGCCAGCATGGTTGTAACAGTTTGAGCATTGGACTACAACTGGAGAACAGAGTTCAAATCCCTGCTCTGGCACAGAAACCCATGGTGTGACCTTGGGTAAGTCACACTCTGTCAGGCTTTGAGAAAGGCAAGGGCAACCTGCCTGTGAACAAATCTCACCAAGAAAACCCCATGATTGGTTTGCCTTAGAGTTGCCATAAGAAAGAAACAACTTGTGGGTGAACAAGAGCAACAAGAAATTTGCACTGGCACAAGGCTGGAATAAACAGCACTTGAGGCTTCTTCTAACTTCACACTTTGATGATTATATCATATCACTTTGCTCCAGATGACCCCATCACAGAGTATTCAATCTGTAAAAAGGAAACCCTGAAAAATCAAGTTCATTGTTAATAAGAAAACAACAGTACAATTGACCAAGGAAGCCTGATTCTGGAGATGGTTCATCACTCTTAAAGTGCCCTGTGCTCAAAAGCAGTCCAAAAGGTTTTGTGAACAGGTCTACCCACCTGAGAGCCCCCCAAAAGTGGTGTGATTTGTGTGGGGTGGTGATGTTACATTTGGATTATGAAATCCAAATCTTTTTGAAAAGAAAATGCTGTCACTGAGATGGGTAAGGAAGGAAAGAAAACAGAAAGGAGATGGTAGTCTAGATAAAAATATGCACATGCCACATGAAGGGGGTTCAACTTTCACCAAAGTTCAAATGAAAAATTTGTATGTATGAGAACTACGTCTTAGAATAATTAACCAGTCTCATGCAATTATGGCATTGTTCTCTAACTTGTCAAGTTTTTTTTTAAAGACGACCTGGTTTTCTCTCATTGCATTTGGGTCTATTTTGTATGCGTGTAAAAGCCAAAACTAAATATTAGATTAATAATTTTATTTTGATGGTATATGCCAGCATCATGTTGTATATTGCTATTAATTTGTTTTTTGAACTCAAAGCTTGGAGAAGTAATGCTTTCAATTCAGCATTCATAATCCCCCAAGCAGCATGGTCAGTTGTGTACACAAAGAAGCTGAGTTCAGCCCCAACACACTATTTCACACATGTTCTATGGGAGACTGAGGAGTTTGTGTCCTGTGCCAATTTCATATCTACCCCAACAGGCTTGCTCAACAAAATGGTGGACATGACTAGAAAGAATGCTCTCACATCCAAATGGCCTGCCAAACTTGTACCATATTTTGAAATAAAACATTAGCAACTTCAGCATGCCCTTTTAACCTTAAAATAAGCATAACTATGTAATTAACATAACTACATGTTGCTATGGCCATGTAGTGCAGTAGTTAGAGGGCTGGAGTGGGATTTTTGAAACAGGAGTTTTAATTTCCACTAAGCAGTGATGAAACCCCTTGATGTGGCTTTGGCTGCTTAATTCTCTCTCAGGCTTACAACACTAGCTGGTTTTTGGAGAATAACAACCACAAAGTGGCATGGATGAAAGGAAGGATATAAATTTATCAAAGAAATAATTACTAAAATATGTATGACAGTCTGATGTGGCATCATAAATAAAAAGGGCCTTATTAGTGACAACTCTATTCATCCCCCTGCCCCCAAAATCAATATCATTTTATCTTCCCTCCCATACCAAACTTCGAACTTCCCTTCTCTTCCATTGCCATTTGTATGCCCATAATGAAATGCTTCCCTTTGTCCTGAAAGGACCTTGTCCCCAGGAGGACATGCCCTCGGCGCCAGTGACTCTTCTCATTAGCACGAAACTCTGTTTATGACAATGAGGCTGTCTACTGGCAAGAAGTGGAGGAGCTCCATTCTTTTCCTACTTGCATCAGTGTGTGCTCTGTCAGCATCATCAAAGCTGCACACCACGCAATCAGGAGAGGAGAATCCAGGTCTCCTGTTGAGAAGCCCGCCCAGGAGAATGCAGGCCAGATTCTCCTCTCAGTGGAAAATGAAAGGTGTATTCAGATATATACATCACCCCAAAACACAAGACTTTTCCCAGTTCCTTCCATCTTGAAAATGGAACTGGCAGGTGTACTAATCAACTAATCAATCAATCAATCGCTGAATTCAGCTTCTATTTTTGCTCTTCTTTCTGTTTTGCAGAAACAGAATACATTCTGCTACATACGTTCTACTTGGTGTATGTATTTTTTAATGTTAAAAGAACATACATCTATTATTAGTATTAGTATTAGTATTTTCAAAGTGCCATTCATTTTTTAAATAATTGATACGCTATTTGGTAAGCTATCTGCCCTGCTCTTTGAGGGGGGAAAAACCTACTCAATTTAATTTGTAAATTGTCTGTGGGTAATTTTCCTACTTCTTCTTCTTCTTCCTCCTCCTCCTCCTCCTCCTCCTCCTCCTCCTCCTCCTCCTCTTCTTCTTCTTCTTCTTCTTCTTCTTCTGCATTGACATGAGGTTTACTGTTTAGAGTTGTTATCACATTTGTGGCGAAGCAATGCACATTGGACAAGAATCCCGCTCACTTAGCAATTGCCCCTGGGGTGGTTCACAAACAAGAAAATAGAAATTAATGAAATCACAACCAAAACAAATACATCAGCCAATTATTTCTTGAGAACTGACAACAGAATTACCACAGCAAGAGATAAAAATAGAATCAAGAACTAAATCCTTACTGAAGAGGATTGTCTTAAAGTCTGTCTCTCTCATATACAGTAAGCCCTCTGCGTTGTGGGTTTCACGTTTGCAGATTTGATTATTCCTGGATTATTTGCTGTCACCTCTGCTGTCTCCCTATGCCATTTTTAATAGGGACTGCAAGCCTCATGAGATGACTGAGAAACTGCAAACAAGGCTTGTAAGTCCCTATTAAAAATGGTGTGGGACAGCAGTAAGCCCCACCAGCCACCAACTTCTACCTTGTGAAAGAACCCTGATATATATATGGTGGATCTACCTAGCAAGAGCATTCCACCCATGCGGAACCAGAATACACTGCATGTGCTAACTCTAATCCTAAGGTCATGCACTTCACCAGCATCTCTCATCACTCATGCATTCAGTTGAAAGTTTGTAAAGGGAACACATAGGTTCTTAATTACGTCCCATTTCAAGGGTCTAGCTACCACTTAATGGGGAAGCACCGTCCTAGGCCTCCAGCAAATGGGAGCCTTCTGAAACCCTAGTTCCTGACCTGATGACCAATATAGTGTCACTGGTCCCCAACTCAGGAGACCTATTTTTTGAATTTTGGTTCCATACCCAGAGTACTAAGCTATGCCCCTGTCCCGTTTAGTTCCACTTTTCATTTGTTCCAAAAAATATTCAAAAATACTCAAAAATGTGTATCTTGGGTGTCAAGAAATTTTGATGAGGAGAATCCTGGCCTGATGAGAATGTTTGCAGTTTGGGACTTTGCACAAAATGTGTGTGTTTCTGCACACAAAACAGCATTGCATAGAAAACAGGAAACAGACAAAAATAATACTTCTGTGCAGAAATATTGTTTTCCATGGAGAAAATGTTCCTTCCTGTGTGTGTGTGTGCGCGCGCATGTGTGTGCACATGCACACATTACAACGTCAGGTGGATCTACCTAGTAAGAGCTAGTGTAAGTTCCAGACCATGAATACACTTCAAAAACTGCAGTTTTCAAAGACTTTCTTTCAGAAGAAAACAGCTAAAATTATTGCTTTCTTTGGGAACGAAATGTGCAAAGAATTGTATCCATAAAAGAAGGACTCACGTCTCAGCAGTCATCCGCATGGCAGGTGCTCTTGGCTATGCAATCATGTGCTGTAGTACCTCCTGTGTGAATCGTGTGATCAGAGGGGAACTGCTTGCATGGGAGAGACCCAGAAAATAACTTTCAGCACACAGACTTTTCACTGCTACCTAAAACAGCTAATTCCATAGTGATTAATAAACCAGCAGTTCCCTTCTTGGTAGCCAGAGGGGGATTCACAATTTATCTAGGTTACAGCAGAAAGAATTAGTTGCGATAAGGTCCAACCAGGTCACCATGCCATAGTTCAGTGACACAGAAGCACACAAGAAGCCTGACTTCAGCTTCCCAAGCAACCAAAACAAAGATGTATTTCTACCCATAAAAGGTTTGATCAAGGGCCTATGGGAGAGGGGTCCTTGTCATGAATTTTAGGATTGTTCTTTTGTCTTCAAGACCACAGCTGAGAATATCCCATGGAATCAACACTCTCAGGGCTCAAGTCTTCTTTCTTCTCCAAGGAAGCTGTAATAGGGGGCAACCTCCAAAGCTGGTTAATAGGAAAGAATCCCACAGGAGATTGATTCTTCTTTCTTCAGCAGCCTCATTGGCTCTATGGCTTTCCTATTCACATCAGCCTCACTAGGAGACAGGTAGATGGTAGATCGATTGGAAAGAAGCCCACATACTGTTATTGAATGAGTCATATAGGCCAGAGCTTCACAGGTTAAAAATAACTGCAAATGCCTCTGGCAGAACAAGCTTGATGTCCCCTGAATGCTAAATGAGGGAACAGAGAATTCAGTGGAAAAGCATATGCAAGGAGGTAGCAGAAGGCATACACAGAGACACACATAGTCATGAATATGTATGTATATGAATCACAAATCTGACATTTCCGCTGCCCCTTCTTCAGTGCTGTCAGCCGGGATAAGATTAATGAAGACCATCCAGTGACAACTGTAAAATTCCCAGGATCTGAGCATGGAATTCATAGGTGTTGTTGTTAATTGATGCATTTGATTGTATCTTTTTAAGGGTGCGGGTTTAGCCTGCTTACAGTCCTGTTACAGGATACTGCTTTCAATCCTGTCCAGCTACTCTGTTCACCAGAGAGAGAGAATAAGAAAGAGAGAGAAAGAGAAAGAGGAGAGAGAGAGAGATTCTGTTAGTGGCATAAACCGGGGCAAGTTAACTGTATGTCTATTTTTGCTGCAAAGGTTGGTATTTCCTTTCTCCTACCACAGCGACCAAAGGCCCCCTCCCCCAGATCTACAGTAAAACCAATTAAATCCCCCCACTCACAGCCATTCGTGCCTGGATGAGAAGAGTGGGCACAGAAGTGTCCTATGTCCCTGTAGACAGACATGATATGATTATGGCGGCTGGTGAGACCGCCAGAGGATCCCAGTTGACCTTAGCTGATGATGTAATTGCTTATATGTGCCAGGCAGATGCTTCTGTGATTTCCCTTCTCCTCTAGGCACAAATGGCACTCTAGGCACAAATGTGTGTGTGTGGGGGGGGGCGGTTTCAGTACATCTATACCAGCCGTTTAAGCAGACCACTGTCCTTTGTAGTTAAGGTGACCATAATTATGGGATAGTGTAAAACACTGACCCTCAAACTTTGCTCCTCCAGAAATTTTGGATTTCAGCTGCATACTGGCTAGAGCTTCTGGAAGCTGAAGTCCTAAACACCTGGAGGAGCAAAGTTTGAGAGCTACTGGTCTAAAACAGCCCTCCTGTACCTGGTGACCTGCACATATGCTACCTTTTATCTCTCACAATCCCCCAGCCAAGCAACATGCTCTAAAAGAACGCTTTGGACACATACTGATTTCTTGCAGGGTCAGATCTCCCTAGGAAGAGATAAAATCCTTTTTACCTCTAGATGTCGATGGCATATACACTTGCACAGACATCTATTAGGAGGAAACAAGTGTTATCTACTCTAAACACCTTCTGTTTATTCTCAGGAAACATGCCAGCCACTTACTTAGGCCAGCTCAAGAAGAATCCTGTGTTCATTAATCAGGGTATGGAACAGGTAACATGCTATAGACAGAACTAACAGCAGCTTAAAGTGAGCCAGCACTTCTTCAAGAGTTAATAACACAGCTCTATGCTTCCAGCTATGGCTGCCGCTGGGTTCATTTAATGATAAATGGAGAAGTAGGGCAAAGTATTCTTGCAATTGCATAAATGGGTGTGTGTGTGTGTGTCACAAGCCAAGATGCCTTCTCCTACAAAACTAAAGGTTCAGAATTCTTCTTTGTATCTGACCACCCCAGCCCTACCATTGAGCTGCAGCGCTTCTTCTCTAGATATATCAAAATTCTGTGCTCCTCTCCAAGAAGGTTTTCAAAATATTTTCTGGTCTCCATTTCCCCAGAAATCTCTCTTGTTCAACATCTGTATTTCTTCCTGTTCAGGTGGATGAGTGAGGCAAAAATTTATACAAGGTACTCAAAACACAAGCCTGCAGAAGGAATCTTCCAAATGCCCCCTCCAAATCAACAATAAAACAACACCCCCCTGCCACCAAAAATCTCCCACAACTAGAGCTAGTTCACGATTCCCAGTTCTAATAACCCTTGAAATCTGCCTTCTCAAAAGGTAAAGGGTAAGCAAAGATCGGAAAGTTCATTTTTAAAAAAAACTGCAACTACCAGAATTCCACCAGCCAATAAGGGCAGTGATTGTGTTGGTTGGAGCAATTCTGAGAGTTGTAGAAAAAAAAATTCTTAATATTTCCATGGTTTTCTAATAATGGCTCGATTTTGTCCCTCCTCCACCCATGACCTTCTGGTTACTTCTAGCCCTATAACTCCAATGTCATTAACACCATTTGAGAAGTTTGTATTGTATTGACACAGTCAATAACCATCCTAATAGTATTCCTTTACTACCGAATTGGGGTTGTAAATTAGATTAACTACCTTAAAATGCCTTTGGCAGAAATGATAGAGCAGAGCTTTCGAGTGCTGCACAGCCATATGATGATGCATAAATGATGGTTCTTGGCATCCTGCATTTTCAAGACAAGAAAAACTTGACATGTTAAATGTATGTATGCAATTTATGCCTGTGTTCAAGAGGCACGAGCCAGAAATAAAACAGAAAAGCATGGCATGATTTTGTCATATATTATTTACTGCTATTTCTGTTGTGTCAAGGGAGGTTTTCCAAACAAGTTGTATGTTCATGCTGGCTCAAAGGTACCCTTATCTATTCTTCATTTTTTAGGTCTAGGGATGTGCCACTGAGGTACACATAATAACAAAAATGTGTCCAAATTAAGTATTCTGATGTGCTGGAAACTTTAAGAAACTGGAGTCAAATAGATCTGTGCAAATATGATACATATTTTACCTCTCTTAGGATGGGCACATACAGCGATCTTCCTCAACTTGGCACCATTCATATGTGCCACACTAGAACTAATACGGACGACAATGGGAGGTATAGACCAATCCATCTGGAAAGTGCCGGCTTGAGGAAAGCTAGCTTATGCTGTTGTTGTGTGCCTTCAAGTCATTTCTGACTTAGAGTGACTCTATGGTGAACCTAGCACAGGGTTTTCTGGGGCTGAGTGTGTGACACGCCCAAGGTCACCCAGTGGGTTTCCAAGGCTAGGCAGAGAACTGAACCCTGGTCTCCAGAGTCATAGTCCAACATCCAAATCACTACACCACAGTGTTTTTCCCTATTGCTGTAAGCTAAGTCTGACTGGCAGACAGGCAAGGTGACTCTGGCAACCAGTTGCTGTGGCAGAACTTTGAATCATGAGGAGAGCACTAGAGAAAAAAATTGAAGGCAGACAAGATTGAGCTATTACCCAAAGCAAATGGACCAAGGAAGAGGTGCCATCCCTGATGTGCTAGACTTAAGACCTAAGTTCAGCAGACACCATGGGTGGCACCAGAGTTCTGGCGTGGAAATCAGAGAATGAAATGAGAAATTGAAAGAGGACCCAGAGAAAAGCAAGGTTTACAGATTGCAGAACCACAAAAATGTTCCTGCCTCATGGAATGCATCAGAATATTTCCCTTGATTAGCCATGCAAAGGGGCAGCAATCAGCAGGAAATAATATGTCTCATAAAGAACAAACAATTCATAGTAGGGAGAAAAGGCAGACAGACCACTTTTTCTGCACTCTCCCAGGCTAGGTAATGTCTGTTGTTCTTTATCTCAAGTGTCCCATTGAATTATCCATCATAATGGACCTTGCCAGGAAAAATCACCTGCCTGGTACTGAAATGTGACTGACTTCAAAGTAGGAAAGCAAGAGTTTCGTACATTAAATAAAGATATGCATCGGAAGAGTTTAACTGTTGTTGACAAAGTCTGCGGTTGAGGGGTGGGGAGAACAGTCACTATGGAGACTGATCAGGCAGTAATTTACTACAGGGTAAAAACTATGTTTCCCGCTAATTCACACTTTTGATAGAATGTCAGCATTCAAAGGCAACTTTTTTGAATTTCAAACATGATTAGGTGTGTATATTTGTGTTTGCTTTTTGAAGTGGTGTTTGAAGAACACTTCAAAAAAAAACCCACAGTTTTGGCTTGATTCTTCTCATATGATTAAGTTAATTTATTTTAATGGCATTTCTATTTTGAAACTACATTTAAATGCCTCCTTCGTAAAATATGCCTGTAAAATATGCTAAGAGATTTAAGAGATTTAGGCAGAGCCAGAGAGGGACAGACAGAGCCAGACATTTTGGACTATAATAGCCACAATCCCTTATCATTGACTATGCTGGGCATGACTGATGGAACTGATAAACCAAAACATTTGGTCAGCCAAAGATTCCCCACCATTCCTCACCATTGCCTTATATCTTTACAATCATATCAGTTTTCTGTGAGGTAACTAAAGAGGATGGGTCTCTCTTTCAGCCGCTGAAGTAGATGATCCTCATTCCCATTCCCCATCTTGCAGCTATCAGGGTTTATTTGTTTTATTTGTTTGTTTGTTTTTCTTTTTCTTTCCCTGATAAAGCTTCTCTGTAGGGCTGGCCCCAGAAATTTTTCTGCTTAAGGAAAAGGGAGAAATGGCATCCTGCTCACTCAAGCCATATGCATAGTATCGAAAGCCAGCCAAGTTACTTTTGGTACATGAAACAGAAAATCCCACAGATGTCTCTGCTTGTGCCTGGCAATAATAATAATAATAATAATAATAATAATAAGAGTAATAATAATAATAATAATAATAATTAATAATGAAATTAAAAAGCAGTAAATTAATAACTTAACACTTTCTGCTCTTTCATAACACCCAAAATCTGGTGTACCTGCCTGAAGTACCTGCCTGATGCTTACCGTTCAGTGCCAGAACTGGCTGCAGTTTCAAACACTGCTCCAAGTCATTGCTATAAGCTAAGCTTCATTGGTGGCCAATGGTGCAGCCCATGGTCACAGCAGAGAAGCATTTCTGCCCTTTCACTGACGGTGTCAAGCATCCCCTTGCAAACACTGACAGAGCTGGGTCCCTAAAAAACTAATTCTACTCAGACTCATATTCCCTGGCCAGCAACCCAGTTACCTGTGGATGGTTATTGGGTCTGTGGGTTGAAGTACATGTCCTCAGGGCAAAGCCAATGGAAGGTGGACTCCCAAAAGTTATATGTTTCAGAAGAAACAAAGAAAACCAAGCGAGACCCATCCACTCTTCATATGAGAACTGTGCAAGCAGGTGAGTAACAGAGGAAAATTCACTCCTTCAATCTGTTCTTAGCCTTCATATCACTTCCAAGTCTCAAAGCTAATGCAAAAGCATATCTAACAAACTCACTAACACAAACTAAACCTTAAGGTACCACTGGACAGCTGTTAGTATTTAGACTTGATGCCAACAGGGGCTCCAAAAGCTGTCTCCTTGCCTTTCTTGTTTTTGTCCTCAGTAGTGTTAGAGGCAGAACTTACTATGCTACATCATGGTAGGCCCAGCCCTACTCCTGTGACTTGAATAGCTGCATTACCGAGAGTGCTCTGCCCAGTGTAACAAAGCAAATATGAGAGATGCTTCTTTGCCTGCTGTAATAAAACAAAAAGGATGTAGAGCGATGGGAAATTAATATTATTTTGCAGGGAGCAACCAGTAGAAGCTATGGACACTATAAAGGGATAGAGGATTCATACAGAAAGCATATCTCAACACTGTATATTCTCACTGAGTATGATACCATTTAATTGTGCTGGTAAATGTATTCTTACAGAGTATGACACCAATCAATTATATTGGTAAATGGTCACTTTGACTTCAGTGCCATGGTGACAGTCGCCTAAGTGATCCTTGAAATATTTCCAGAGGATTATATTTTTTAAAACTCTACAACAACTGTATCTTTTAGGTGAAAATATTTTGTACAAACTGTTAAGCAGAGTATTTGAGCCTCAGTGAACTTCAAAGTGAAAAAAACCAACAACAAGTCCTCTTTGATCCCATATCTATAAATCTGACAATCCGTAAGTGTAAGTCAAGCAGACAGAGTGTTTGACAGGGTTCATATTCCCTTGAACTCTGTGGGTGGCCATAGATAAATCAAGCCTGCCCAGCCTCAGTTCCATATCAGGGAAAGGAGATAGCAGAGGAGACAGCCATTAACTTTCTCTTTTTACCTGCCTAAGTAAAGGAAGGGATTTTGCTGTGGAGATATCTCCAATGCACCCTCTTTGAATAAGGACCTCCCAGCTGATTCCTTCATACCCAATATAGGCTCAGTTCTCTCGTTCTTATCCTTTTTATTAGCTTGAATATCAGTTATTTTATGGCTCTTTTGCTCCCAGTTCAATTTGGTGAGGACCAATTTATAACCTTGGGTCTAGTTTTCCTTTGTTTTCCTTCCTATAGAGTTGTCACTGTCTGACATGATTGGACTTCTGGCTCGAGCCTAGAAAACTTCCTTTCATGAATTAGAATTTACAGACTTCCCATGGGCAATGCTAGGTGTGTGATTCTGGAAGTTGTCGTCCACGATATCGTGTTTCCAAGCTCTTTTGGAGGCATACCAGTTTGTTGGTTTATAGCAGTGCTACTCAAAAGTGGTGGAGGACTGAAGTGGTATTGTGGTTTGCATGTCAGATTAGGACCCTGGGATACCACCCTGCTCAGCCATGGAAGTCTCCCTGAGTGACCTTGGCTAGTCACACTGTCTCAGCCTGAGAGGAAAGTAATGGCAAACTTCCATGAAGAAAAGTTGCTGGAAAAAAAATCCCATGATAGAGTTTCCTTAGGGTTGCCATGAGTCAGAAATGACTTGAAGGCACACAACAACAACTCAGAGTGATGATCCATGGACTGGTTGCCATCCCCAGACACTGGTTGCCGGTCCATAGTACATTTTCAGAAAAGGAAGAACTGTAGCCAACTGCCACAAATATAATGGCTGTCTTTGACATGTTGGAGAAAAAATACATGCCACTCCACCACATCAGATAACTTAAGAAGTGGCTTATTGATCTATAGAAGGAGATGGAGCCTGGACAATCTTCAAGCTTGTGGGTCTACTTTTTTTAAACTTAGAATCTCAAGATCTACTGCAGACCAGTAACAGAAACGTACACTTTGAATTAAAGAATTCTAAGCCCAGGAATTTGTTCTGTCTGTGGACCAGAATTAAACAGAGCTTCTAATCCTCTTTGTACACACAACCCAACTGCAGTTTAGCCCCAAGTTTTATTCATTTGTGCAATATACCTCAGGAAGTGGGTTCTTGCTATTGCAATCATTTTGTTGCTGCTGTTGTTAAACTGGGAATCAGAAATCTTTGACAATCTATTTTAAATCATCTCAAGATCTTTTAATGAATCCTGATTAGCCTTCGTTACATTCTGAGGAGAGTCAGCTTTAGATGCAGATGAGGGAGACCTAAGCTCTAATTCTGTACTCATTTTGGCTGAAGAACTGCATAGGAGTGGTTGCTATTTCCTAGTAGAATTCAGGAGTGCAAACTGAGTAGGAACACTGAAAATACTTTTTAGAAGTGGACCCTATTTCCCTTGAATTTTTCCATTAACAGTGTTCTGATGAGATGTTTCCCTGGATTTCTTCATTAAGGGTGTTCCAGAATCTTACCTCTAACTAGAAGGATCTACTGCTTCCAGGCAAGACTGTAGATCAATTGATTTGGGGAGAAAGATTACATGAAGTGAAATAATGCTGCAGTTGTTTGTAAGATAGACTAATAAGTAGATAGGTAGATAGGACAAGCAGAGGAACATGGCTTCTCTGCTGCCACTCCTTACTTCCTATTCAGCACTAAATGGTATTGGGTGAGGACTGCAGTAGCTAAAAGTTAGATCTCGGGGAGTAAGAAAGGAGATATTTCATAATTCCACCTGTGCACAGAGAGCCAGCATGAGGTAGTGGTTTGAGTGTTGGGCTATGAGTCTGGAGACCAGGGTTCAATTCCCCACTCAGCCATGGAAGCCCACTGAGTGACCTTGAGTGGGTCACACACGCTCAGCCCTAGAAAACCCCATGATAGGTTCACCTTAGGGTCACCATAAGCGGGAAACAACTTGAAAGCAAAGAACAACAACAACAACAACTTTACAATATATCTCATGATATTTGAGCTCACATTTGCTGAGATTCCTCCTTCATCTGCTAAACTAGGTCCCTGCTGTGGAGATCCGTATGGGGGAAGGGGGAGATATTTACCTTACATTCACTGCTATCCCAACCACTAGAAGCCCAGGAAGCTACCATCTGGTCATGTACTTACTCATGTCTGAACAAGTAGAATTGTATTTTACTGGGCTTGTGATAATACAGAGACAAAAGGCTTCATGCCACAACAGCTCAGCATAGAGAAGCAGCCAACTTCCATGGAGAGAAATCTAATTTGGCACTGAGGGGTTGCTTCCATGTGTCAGTGTGAAGAGTTTCAGGTGATTGTTTACACATGTATAAACTGAATAGGAAGGGCTAATTGTCACCAATGATGCCCCTTTGTGATTTAGGCTGCCCATGGATTCTATCAAGGACAATTGTCTGTTTGGAAGAGCTGTCAAAGAGCAGCATTTGAAAATATTTTTTGTTGGAAGGCAAGCACACATCAAAGAAGAACCACACAAAAGTCAGAGGAGGAGGAAACCTTGAAATGACCCACCAGAACTTAGCACCTGGGCAGCAGACTGAGCAACAGGCACACAGGTTGCCAGGTGAATCTTGCCCATTATTTGCCCACATGTATAGTTTTATGTCTGTAATGCAAACTAGTGCATGCACATTTAATGCAAACTGAGGTCTTCTTTTGCTTTTTGGGGGGTGATATGTTTTCCTCTCTTATTCTTTTTTTCCCCTTCCAGTGTGTTTGCCCCTCCAAACTGACCGGTCTAATGTTTGTGAAGCATTGTCACAATTGTGTGAAGGGCCTGTCAGTGTGAAAAGTCTAAAGCCAAACATTCTTCCAGTGCAGTGACTCCTATGGAATTTATCTATGCCATGACAAGGCTTGTAATTTATCTCAGGTCCTTCTACTACAGCTCCTTTATCAATTCCATAGATTGTGGACAGCAGAGGGCACCAGAACTCTGAGACTACAAGGAGAACCAGAAGACTTTTCCTGGCATTCATGTTTGCAGCCTAAGAGCCTTTTGCCAATGCTTCTTTCATTTATATTCAAAATATCTGGTTCACATGAGACATGATCCTCCCTCTGATGAAAAACAGTGAAAATACAGTTGTTGTTTTAATGTACAAAAAAGAAAGAATATTATGTCCATATAGAGATTTGCTGATCTCACAGTGACTGCTATTGGCATTACCAAGGTAATGACTATAATCTGAGTTTGTTCATGAGTGTATGGCCATTTTCACACTAGACTGTTATAGCCCTATTATTCCACTTTCAACATCCTACGGAATCCTGGGGTTTGCAGTTTCGGGAGGGGCTGGCCAGTCCCTCCCTAAACTGCAAATCCCAGGATTCCATAGGATGCTGAAAGTGGAATAATAGCGCTATAACAGGCTAGTGCAGAAATGGCCTATGATAATTGCTCACACATGTACAAAGAAGTAAGTGAAATGGATGTACATCTCAATCAACACATTTAAGGTCTGGCTACAAGGTTCACTCAGCAATGTTCAGTTGTCGTTGATGCTGTTGTTTAAAAAAGAAGAGTTGAAACTATTTAGTTTCTTCAGTTTCTAATCTTATCTTTTTTTATGATAGAGTTACTAGCTTGATGGATGAAGGGAATGCTGTGGATGTAGTATATCTCGATTTCAGTAAGGCCTTTGACAAAGTTCCCCATGACATTCTTGCAAAGAAGCTAGAAAAATGTGGGCTGGACAGAGCTACTGTCAGGTGGATCTGTAACTGGTTGACTGACCGTTCCCAAAGGGTGCTCACCAATGGCTGCTTTTCATCCTGGAGAGAAGTGACTAGCGGGGTGCCACTGGGTTCTGTCCTGGGCCCAGTGCTGTTCAATATTTTCATCAATGACTTGGATGAAGGAATAGAGGGCATGCTCATCAAATTTGCAGATGACACCAAATTGGGAGGGGTTGCTAATACGCCAGAGGACAGGATCAAAATTCAAAATGACCTGGACAGATTGGAGAGCTGGGCCAAGGCTAACAAAATGAAATTCAACAGAGAGAAGTGTGAGGTCCTACACTTAGGTAGAAAAAACGGAATGCAGAAATATGGGATGGGGGACACGTGGCTGGATGGCAGTACGTGCGAAATGGATCTAGGAGTCTCAATAGACCACAAGCTGAACATGAGTCAGCAGTGTGACGCGGTAGCCAAGAAAGCCAATGCAATTCTTGGCTGCATCAATAGGAGTATGGTGTCTAGATCGAGGGAGTTACTGGTACCACTCTACTCTGCTTTGGTTAGACCTCATCTGGAATACTGTGTCCAGTTCTGGGCACCCCAATTCAAGAAGGACATGGTCAAGCTGGAGCAGGTCCAGAGGAGGGCGACCAAAATGGTGAAGGGCCTGGAAGCCAAGCCCTATGAGGATAGACTTAGAGAGCTGGGTATGTTCAGTCTGCAGAAGAGAAGGTTAAGAGGGGACATGATAGCCATGTTTAAATATTTGAAGGGATGCCATGTAGAGGAGGGAGAGGGCTTGTTTTCTGCCGCTCCAGAGACCAGGACAAGGAGCAATGGATTCAAGCTGCAGGAAAGGAGATTCCACCTGAACCTCAGGAAGAACTTCCTGACAGTCAGGGCTGTCCGGCAGTGGAATATGCTGCCTCGGAGTGTAGAGGAGTCTCCTTCCTTGGAGGTTTTTAAGCAGAGGCTGGATGGCCATCTGTCGGGAGTGCTTTGAGGGTATTCCTGCATGGTAGGGGGTTGGACTGGATGGCCCGTGTGGTCTCTTCCAACTCTACATTTCTATGATTCTATGATTCTATGAGTTTACAAAATCTAACTCTTACATGTCTGGGGTTGCTCGACAGTGAAAAAAATACTCTGCACAGGTTCAAGGCTGTTCTCATTACTATTCTGATCATTTTCAAACCAAACTGAAGCATTAAAATATTATCTATTCAGTTTCTCTACACACATGCATAATTTTACATCCCTTGATCATGTGCATCCTTACTCGATTTGATAGTCCTAGTTAAATCTTTTTAAGAAGCTAAGGATCTCTACAGCCTTGGCTTTTATAATAGGATGCGGTCTATTTTATTTTATTTTATTTTATTTTATTTTATTTTATTTTATTTTATTATTATATTATATTTTATTTTGCTCAGGGAACCAAAACACTAAGATGGATCACAAAGTGCTAGAAATACAACTCAAGCTGCAAAAAAATATTAATAAAATTGTCAGGTCAGTCTTGTTTTACTTCCATTCTTTTTCAATTGCAGTGGCATCAGGTCAACTTCTGTGCAAGTGGAGTGCTGGCTGAGTCCCCTTTCATTAAGATAAGATCTTTCAGCAAGCTGCTGCAGATCTCAGTTCATTTTCAAAATCTATGCAAGTTGTACCTATGATGGTGACATTAAAGTCTGTAATGTAGCAGTGGCTTCCATCTCTTTAACAGATCTTTTAAATCAAGATTCTTAATGTCTTTCATAAAGGGAATGTTATTAGGACAGTGCCCATTTCTCAGAGGATGAAATAAATAAAGAGAATAAAGTACAAAACAGGGACGAGGCTATCAGAGAAAAATGCCAGCCTTACCATTAGTCAAAGTCAAGCAACCGTCTCAGTTGGCAGTATTATGGTATCATAAAAGGGTAGCCAGTTTTTAGTTGGAGAGACTTGATGGTGAGATTTTCTGTCTCCAATTTGTACGTACCTTGACTTGCATGGATAGGAATTGTAACATACAACTCCACTCCAGTCACCAAAATGTCTTGGGCTGAACCTAACAATCTGAGGACCCTTTTTCTCCAGCAGAGAAGCTGATCTGAATGGTTTCTGGCAGTATCCCATGGCCTATCTCCTGCTTGTGATCTCTAAGGAAATGAGGCTGGGGTCCTTTTGCAAGTCTATGAGCAACATGTTGAGTATTCTTTTCAGCAGTGGGATCTGAGACTGTTTCCATCTTTGAAAGTGATACTTGATGGATCTCATTCTGCCCAAGGCGACAAGAGAAAACATAAGCCAGGCAATTTCAGTTGATGATCAAACCAGCTCTGTTGCGTAGGGTCTTTGATCATAATTACCAATTATGGCAGACTTAGTTACCTTTGCTGAGGGTGACAGGAAACTGCTTGCCAGGATGAAACGTTACAATGAAGCTGTCTGTCTGCCAACAAAATTGTTCGGCTGCTTCTGAAGACTCAGCCTCAAAGACCTAGGATGTGATGAAGAGAAAGATTGCCCTGCCTACGTGTGCTTCTGCAGAGACACAACACATCTCTTATGTGCATTGCAATCATGCACATTAACTTGTCTATCTACACATACAGACGTATACTTATGTTCTCAGACAGCTGTACATGTAATTCTATGTACCTATATATGTGAAGGAAGACACAACCCAGAGACTACAGATAGAACTTGATATTTCTCGTGCCAAATACGTTTACAAAGAAATATATGTAATGTACTTTGTATCTGAGTGCATTTTAGTGCATTTAATACACTTACTATCCCTTTCGATCTTGTAGAATTTACAATGCAGATCCACAAGGCAATTGGCAAAATTCTTTAAAATCTACTTTGAAAATGAATTGCATCTTTGTGAACGTAGTGGAAGTGAGTTCCACTGAATTGTGCATTGGATCACTTCCTATATTTGTGTTAGAGAGTGAAGACGCAGAGATTTCCTTTTGTGTAGGCATGTATGCTCTATACAGGGTGGGTATCAACTGTGTGGCCTTCCAGAATATCTGGTGATCCACACAGTTCTCAAACCAAGTGCACTTTATTGCTGCTGTGTTCAGTAACCTGAACACCTTTGTAAAACTTCATTAAAGCTTCAGAGCTGCGATTTTAATCATGTAGCATGTGCTGCCAATCAGACACTTTTGATTCCCAGTTCCAGATCTGTCTACGGTATAAACACAGGCACCGTCGGGGGATGGGAGAGAAAAAAATAACTTCCCAACCTTAGCAAACATGCAAATATCACAATGAGAAATCTGTTACGAAGACTGCAGACGCTTTGCTAAATCGCAGGTTTCTCTTTATTTCAGGGCTAGGGAAATTTTGGCTCTCCAAATGTTTTGGGCTTCAGTTCCCAGCACTCCCAGGCAGTATGGTCAGAGATAAGGGATTGTGGGTATGCCTGTCCAAAGCGTCTGAAAGACAAAAGTTCTCTATCTTTATTTCAGGTCATATGGGCAGAAAATCAGGGGGTATGTACTGCATTATTACAGAGACAAGATGTACTACCTGGTATGCATATGTGTCAGTATGCACATGACCTCACCAATGTACCACCATGAAGATGTGCCTTTAGGAAAGAGCTAGAGCTGAAAAATGATGGGCTGGAATTTCAAAGTCTTACAGTGCTTGGATAGTACCTGCCATTCAGTTCTTTGTAGAAAGCAAAATGAGTTCACTCAAAATGTTCTCTCAAAATGAGTAATCAGTTGTAGCTGAGGGCTTCTATATGGATGCCTGTTCCAAAATAACTACAGACACAAGAATACTTTGGGTTGGATACAAGACCTTGCCTTTTAGTTCAACTCTTTTTATAGAGACTGGGGAACTGTGATTAGTTGGATGCATTTAGAGGCCAACAAGCTCCAGATATTAACCTTAACATAACCAAAGTCAAGCTGTAACTTACCATTAGTAATTGCATCCACAGACTCTGGTTTGTTATTCTGTCTGCCACAGGGGCCTGAGAGCAGCAGATGGTACCAAGTGAGTGTTTGTTTGTTTTTTTCCTACCTCTGTCTGCCAGTATAACCCATCTCTAATGGGACACAGGTGCTGGTCCTTTGAAGTTTCATTTTATATAACTACTAGAATTAGCTATTCAGTTATTTTAAAACAGGGGAATTTTGCCAGAGATTTACATCATACAATCTCGGCTTGGAGGGCAGAGAGAGAAAGCTTTTTCGGGGCTGCAGGTATAAGTCCTGGAATTCAGGAAAAATGGTATGGATATTTCCTGGAAGAAAGACACTAGCAGCCCTTCAAAAAACACATAGAGAGAATCAATGGAGTCTGATGTCATTTCCACACTAGGCTGTTTTAGCACTATTATTCCACTTTCAACATCCTATGCAATCCTGGGGTGTGCAGTTTAGGGAGTGGCCTCAAAGGCCCCTCTCTAAACTGCAAACCCCAGGATTACATAGGATGTTGAAAGTGGAATAATAGCGCTATAACAGTCTAGTCCAGAAATGGTCTGAGTACAGGCCCATCAATGCATACAAAGGCTTTGAGGCTTATCTTGCTTCAGGGTGGTCAAGAGACCCTGAGCATGACTACGTTGGTATGTTGTTCCAGCCAAGCAGAGAAATATCTCCTGCAGTTTACAGCAAAGTTCTCAAGAAGGCCCTGGACTGAGATGACACACTGTGTTCCCATTGTACTAACCATGCAGCAGGAAGCCAAGATGCCACACACCATGTGCCCCCTATTTCAGATCCCAAATGGAAAGAAGGAACTAGTTGCTAACAGCTAGGTACTTGTCATTAATTCGCTTTATCAACAAAGGTGCAATTAACTTTTATTATGATTGCAACTTAACAAGGGGTGAGTTAAATTAAGTTAAATTCACTCCTGCTGTGGTATAATTGTCACTTTTTCATTACTTTCATGGTTAAATGGATGTGGCTGTGAAGGAGGAATATTATATGGTACAAGTGCTGGCCTGTACTGTACCACATACTGTTTTGGTGTGTTCTGTTGGGGGCTTTGAGTCAATGAATAGGGAGAGGGATGTGATTTGGACAAGCCAAGAAGCAGTAACATTCAGATCTGTGTCTCTGTGTATTTTAAAGTAATTTAAAGGAAACTCTTCTGATACTTTTTGAAAAACATGAAAGGTAACAGTTACTTTTTAAAAACTGCAACAATAACAGTAACTATCTTTGAGAGGCCTTAGTACAATAATTATTTCTTTTAAAGTGATATTTCAAGTTCCACAAATGCCCTCATGTTTCCTACAGCCACATTATTCAGATTGGTTTGATTAGTCCCTGATAGGCTTGATATCCTGTTATGCTCATAACCAAGGCACAAGATTTTCCCTTCCTATTATTTTAATATGTATTTCTTATGGATGAGGAGCTTGATTCATGTTACCAACAGTAAACACAGAGAACCACCAGGGTTCACTACTCAGAATTGTCCCAAGGCATTTTGCTGCCTGAGTTAAACAAAAAGGTGGAGCACGCATGTGTGCTCATGCAAATGCGCACAGGCACATGCACACACACACACTACCTATATAGAAGCAAAGTGGTCCAATAGTGGGATTTAATTGTAATGATGGAGCGTCCACATTGTCCTCCGCTCCACCTGAGGAGCAACATAGTTCAGAGGGTGCAGAATCAAAGCTTGGAAACATTACTGTTTGGGATTAAGGCTGATATCCTATGTGATGCTGACGGTCTGGGAAAGTGAAGGCTGACAGTTGGGTGACAGCACCATGGAGTTCCCCAAGTGTACACCAGTGGCCAATCAGTGGTCATTTGGGCTGGGGGTAGACCTGTGCCCAGAGCCATCCTGTTGTTGTGGAACACCAAGATGATTCTGGCCTCCTAATCAGTGTTAACTGTCAACAGTCCACTTCAAAACCTCTCCTTTCCCTTCTTCTGCTCAGCAAAACAGAGAGAAAAGGGAGAGCAGATAACTGTACCTCACTAGCTCCCTCCAACTTGTCAAAAAACCAAAAACCATAGTCTTTGGCCATTTCCACACCGGGCTTCTGTAATGGTGCAGAGTGACCTCTCACGGAGGTCTTCTGCACCGTAGAGTGGACTGGCGGGGACTACTTTTTGTAGTTCCACACCAGAATCCACTCAGGAGCGGCCGGAACTAGCCGCGCTGCATGTTTTTTAAAAACATCTTTTTCGAGATTTTTAAAAAGCATGGAGTGCGCAGCCCCGCGCCGCTCCGTCGCCTGGCTCCGACGCGGATTTGCAGCTGTGCGCAAATGCATGCCTGCAGATCTGCCGGGGGTGGGCTTCCAGCTGGCGAGCTTTTCCTCCACAAACCGGAAGCCGCCATTTGGGACGTCGGAGGACTGCGGAGCAGCGAGCTCGCCCTGCTCCGCGTCGCGACGGACTTACCCGGCTGCCGGTAAGCTCCATTTTTGGGCGTTTTTGCCTGTTCCCCCCCCACATGTGGAAAGGGCCTAAGTTTTATCCTTCATTCTGCTCTGGATACTTCTGCTGGCTAGAGGTAAGTAAAATACATTAGATATTCCTTATCCCATCTTACTAAGTAAGTGAGAAGGAATATTCTTCTCATTTCAACTTGATTTGGGAAAAGCCCTTTTGGCTGAGATTTCTATCTTCTAAGATTTCTTAATTTTCAGACAGGAAATTATATCCTCTGTGTGTGTGTCTGAATGACAAGCTGTGGGCAACCGTGGTTGGTACTTAATGCATAACATTTCACTGATGATATCACTGGGGCCATCCCTAAGGCCCTTTCCTTATCCTACCTTTTCTCGGCGCTGGGGTGCAGTGATCGCACAAGCGGCCTCTTCTTCAGCTCCACACGAGCTTCCTGCTCGCGTGAGAGCCCCGCCTCTTCCTTTCGCAGTGCAGCCTGGGGCCTTCCCAGGCTGCACTGAGACAGGAAGCACGACTGGCCTGGCTCCTGAGGCTCTGCACGCCAGGTAAGTGCGTGCGGAGCCCGAGAGCAATGCACAATCACGCAGCATTTTCAGCTGAAAGCCGAAAATGCAAAGGTTTGCGATCATTGCCTGCCGGCCTCTGGAGCCTTGTGTGATTGTGAGGGCGTCATGCAGATCGCTCCTCGCAATTGCACGAGGCTCCAGGCCCTCTTTTGCATGGCAAATGCTGTGCGAAAAGGGCCTAAGTCTCAGGTTTTGGTCCAGAAATCTCAGGCCGTGGGATGAGCCTGAACTGATAAATCTAGAACTAATGACTACAAAGTTCTTGTACTTAGTTTTATGATGTAGTATAGAGTAGTCCCTGCTAGAAACAGATCTGAATAACTGGGCCATTTTCACAGACTGCAATGCTTTGAGCACTTTACTTACTCAGCAGTTAATTCCCTGTGAACACACTGCATAGAGCAAATACGTGCTGGCTTGAGCTGTTTAATCAGAAACTTTGTTGAGCTTAATGGAGCCTACTGCAACAAACACACAAAATATAAAGGCTATCAGTGCCAGAGCTTGAACATGACTAGATTTAAAAAACTAGTTCACCATAATTAATCCCATATCCCGATGACTAATTTCCATAATTTAGAGTACAATTTTAATTTATGTAGGGTTTAACATTGTTCCTTTTGCACACTAACGGTATTTTATCGTTAGCTTTATATTTATGGAGTGTGGCCTCACTAAATAAGAGGAGGAATATCATATGGTTCAAACACTGGTTCCTGGTGTGCTTCATTCTCCATTGTGAATGTTGAGGTGACAGCAAGGTGCATGGGAGAAGATTGTGCCCTTGTTGATTTGTTTTTTTTTAATATCATTTTATTTAATTTCACATATAAAACATACATTTGTAACTGACAGCTTATTTGAAATGTTTCTGCTCTTCCACACGGATCTAGTTTTCATTATCAATATTTCTTATCATGCTTATAATATTGTACTACATTTAACTGCTAATATTGATTCTTGCCTTTTCATCTCCATATTCCCGCCTCATGATATATACACTGTAGCCCCCTCCTAATTTACCTTAAATCATGAATTACAGATTTCCACCTGGTTACCCAGCAATTACCCACAACCGTTTACAATTTGCCATTCTCTTTGTATCACATCGTCTGATTTCCCTTTTAATCTCTGAGAGACCATATCAGCATTTTTATTTTCAATAAGTGTAGCCCATCATTGTTCTATTATAGGTATTTGCTGAGTTTTCCATAATTTAGCATATTCTATACATGCTGTTATCATATAAAGCAATATTCTCCAATGTTTCTTTATACCAGCCTCTTCTAATGTATCAGTCATATTTAATAAATACAGTTCCAGTGTCTTAACAAACTGAACTTTCATTAATGCACATATTTTTTTGTATATTTCACTCCAACATTTCTTAGCTTTTGGACATGTCCACCACATATGATATATCGTACCGACCTCATTCTGACATTGATTTGTTTTTAAAATAACTAAAAATAAGTATGTTAATCACTTTTGAGAAAGGGGTAAGAATTCCTTTTTTAAAATGCAATTGCAGTTAACTACTACAAACTAGAATAGTAAATACAGTTGGCCCTCCACATTTGCAGGTTTGACTATCATGGATTTGATTATCTGTGAGTTTCTCCAACCCCTGTCCCCCCCACCTCTGGTGCTTCTTTTCTGGGGGAACTTTCCCTGTCACTGGCTCCAAATCAGGCCATGAAGCCCTTTAAAAACCCACCTCTGGTACTCTTCCTCTTTCACCAGCTGCTGCTTGGCCAGCTAAAGATGGCTAAAAGCCCAATTTCTCCGAACCACAAACCCTCCGTTGCTAACCCTCCACACTCAGGCCATTTCCACACTACACTCTTATAGCGCAAATATTCCACCTTCAACATCCTATGGAATCCTGGGGCTTGCAGTTTCAGGAGGGGCCCCAGAGAAGGAGATGGGTGAAAGAGAGGAAGTATAGGGCCATGATGCCAAACTCTCCTTCCCTCTTTCTCCCTGACCTGGTTTGGACCCTGGGTGCCTTCTCCCCCTCCCCTGCCTTGGCTCCCTTCCCACAGACACAGAGACACATGTGGATATTTGTGATTTTTCCACTTCTGCAGCAGTCCTGTGCCCCAAACCCTAGTGAATGTGGAGGGCTGATTGTAATTCCTTTTTCAAAGGAACTTTCCAAGCCTTGGTCCACACTGCACTGAAATATGGAATTAAAAAATAAATGGTCCAGGAACTGTCAAATGGAGAACAGGTTCTGTTGCTTACACTTTTATATTAGTGTTTTTTCTTATGTGTGGAACCTGTATATTTCCTTGATAAGTTACTATGTGACAGACATATGGTGGTAAATACAGATCATGTAATTATCTGCAAATCTTCTAAAACGACAGTTCAAAAGAGTACTATACAATTTGACATAACATGCACACAAACCGTCTACTAAAAAGAAATTATTGTATTTTTCCTAATCAACAGCCCATGCATGCATGCCAGCTTTTGCAATTCTACCATAATTTGGCAAAACATGGCAAACGTTTAAAAAAATGGTGTTACTATCCAATACTTTTGCAAAAAAAAGAAAAGAGAATCTATGGCCATTTAAGCACTACAGTGTTAAACTGCTGGTATTCCACTTTCAACGCCCTGTGGAATTCTGGGGTTTGTAGTTTACTGAGACAAAGGGCTCTTTGGCTGAGAATTCAAAGTGCCCTTCCCTAAACTACAAGCCCCAGAATTCCATAGGAGGTTGATAGTGGAATAGCAGCACTTTAACACTGTAGTGAGTCTATGTCTCTGCTGGACACACTGAAGCCCCACTAAACACAGTGGGATTCTCTGTGGAGTGAGCATGCATAGGAGCACACTGTAAGAGAGAGACTGCATGTCTCCTCTTCAGTAATACTATTGCACTGGTTTGAGACTTCATCTGTGGGGGAGGAAAACAAACCAGCAGACATTGCAACCAGTGCAAATACATCATCCAGCTATCCCTTCATCAGTTGTAAAATAGGTTTCTAATGTGTGATATTTCAGTGATGCATGACAGTCGTTTGCATGTGTGTACACAGGTGCCACCTAACAAGCTAAAGGTCATGTTGCTTGTAAAAACATTGTCCCAGTGATTACAAAAACTCCAGACTATGTACTGCTTGTTTTTCTTTGTTTTTTTGCCCTGTGGGCCTAAGACTCTGCTAAGAAGGCTTAGTCACTTGGACTGAAAGTATGGAATGTGACTTGGGACAACTTTTTTTTCTTGGCCTGGTGGGCCTTTGTATGTCAGTTGTGACTCCCAATAGCTAGGATGAAAAACTCCAGAGGATCAGATGTGCTAGTCTGTTGCAGCAGAAATAACCAAGGGACTTGTGGGAGTAGTTTTCATGGACTGAAGTCACTATATGAGATGCACGAAGGTTCATCCAAGCTTCAGGTACAAATGTCTGTGATTGGTGACTGGGGATGAGGACTAACCAGTGAGGTCTGGAAGAAATAAAATGAAGAAAGTACTAGAGTTTAGAAAACCACTTTTAAATACTGTTCCAAGGCCCAAATCTTTTCAGCTCATTACCATCATGGTTGCAATCACCATGCCAACTGCGGCTACATTCCATGCATTTGGTGAAGTCGGCTGCAGTCCACAAAAGCTTAGGCTGAAAGAATCTTGTTAGTCTTAAGGTGCCTGGACAGTCTTTGTTGTTCTTGCTATGTTGAATTAACATGGCCCCACAAAGAAAGTAGCACTAACTGTTTTAAAGGATTACCTGCGTATAAAGTGCTCTGTTTTTATGACAGGGAAAGTGTGTCTTCCAAGGAAGTCATTCTGTACAGGAGTTTCATGATATAAAAGAAAAATGCTATCAGGGCAACCCAAAGCTTGGGAACTTTTCTTTAAAACAAAACAAATCTACAGATCTCAGAATCTGCTGGTTGGGGGATTCTGGGAGCTGTAATCTGAAATGTGACTTTTCTAGGCCCTGAGAAAGTCTTTGTCACAGTGTGCTAAGCAGAAGAAAATAGGCCTGTTTATACAGGAGAGGGCAATATTGCTAGCTATGATATTGTTTGTATTATCATCTCCCAAATATGCCTAATTTTTTACTGATTGATATCTTATTAAGACAGCATCAGAATTTTTTGCAAAGAAGATACACTGAAGCCCTCAGTTGTTTAGACACTGAACTCTGCTGAGCTGATTGACTAGATGAGATGTCTGAAAGGTAATTGGCTTTAATTTGTTTTCCTACTAGCCAGTGACACCCTCTACCTACAGCTCAGAAACCCAGACAGGTGTGAAATTCACCCATCCTTTGAAGAGCAATGAAGACATTAGCTCTAATCTAATCCTGCTAGTTTCAGTGACAAACAGAAGAGAGAGGCAAACACATTAGCACCAGTAACGAAGAGAATTTGGGCAGTAATTTAGGGCATAAGAGACTTAATGATTGCTCCTCTGGCTAGTAGGATTGAAGAATGTGACCATATGGATCGGTCAGTGAGAAGATGGGTGATCCAACTTGCTGAATTCCTTTCATTCCAGTCCTGCAGGGTAAAGGAATTTGTAAGCCATGGACAAATTGAAAACAATAGCTTTGTCGAGTATTATATCACATCTCCATTATCACTATATTATGCCTGAATACTGTAGAAACTTTCAAGTGTTTGCTCACGCAGTTTCCCTTCAGGCTGGCCAGGAGAACAGTTACCAATGTGTGGAGAAAGAGAAGTGGATCCTCTTCTCTTTGAGAGACAAGTTATGGCCAGTGAGGAAAGTAAATAAGTACTCTTGGTCAAATCATAGTCAATCAGCAAAGTCATGCTTGATGAAAAAAATAAAAGGGTACCATATATATAGCCATCCTTGTTAATGTTGTTGTTATACAGATATAATATAGCCATAGATATTATATTAATCACCGTCATCACCACATTGTCACTCTTTGTCTCTCTCTGAATTCAACAGTCTTACACCGTAACCTCTGAAATCATGTATTAACTAATGCAGATAGAAATTATCTTCTTTTTTGAGTAATAGCTGGTTATTATTGTTTGTCTCCTGATATCTGCAGAAAGGCATATGTTACATATTGTTCTTATGCTGTAGTATGGTATTCATAAAATTAAAAAAAAGTAAACAAATTAGATTTTGGAAAAGTTACTTGCTCTGACAGATGCAAGATTCCGAAAGGTGTAGTCCAAAAAGTAACATCCAAATTCTTATGAAAATATATCTTTTTCTCATTGCTAAACTAAGTAAAACCTGATCCATAAACGGTTCTGATGAACAGTAGAAAATTGTCCAGATGCTGATCTTAAATAAGGAAAAATGAGAAAGATATTTGAGGCACCAGAAAGATATTATCACATATATGTCTTAAACTATAGTTGACTTCATCTGTCTGGGTAGGTCTTTTTGTGGTCTGCTTGAACTAGAAACATCATGGAGGATTGACATCAGTGCCTGTCTCCAGCATCTAATCTCTGGTCAAAGCTCTTGTTACCCTGATTCCTGGGGGTCCCGGGAGGGCCACCTAAATGCGCTCTCAATTATATAAGTTGGGGAAATTAGCCAAGAGCACAGCCTAGCAATACGAGAGGCAGGGTAACGTAGCGAGATCTTGAACCCTATGTTTATGGGGTCAGGCCGAGTCAAGGAGCACACAGAAGTTGAAATAATAAATGTGGTTTTGTTAAAAATACAATCAAACAGTGTATGCAGCACACTCATACAGATAACTAAGGAAATAAAGGTTGGCGTGGGATAGAGGGATTTTTAGAGGAGTTGTTGGTTTGGGTGATACTTCACCTGTCCTGAAGCCTGGTTAGAAGCTGGGGAGCGTGGATCTCAGCACGTGGAGCTGAGGGGCAGGCTCGCTGGGCAAAGCGACAGCAAGGCGGGATGGAAGCCAAGAGCGATCCAATTAAGCGCTCAAAGTCAGGAGTTTTTATAAGGAGAACTGTGACCGCAGGCTAGTTCAGACTTGGGGAAAACAATGAGTTTGGGGCTGGGGACAAAGCCTCCGTAAGGTCAGAATTTGAATGATTGAGTTATAGCCAAATTGTGAATAGGATAGCCGGTATGCAAACGCAGAGTACTTGAGCGTTGTATAGTCAGATCATCAAGCTGCCAGCGCGGGGCAGAGGATCTTTTGAAAGTTGTGTGCATACCTAATTGAGGTGCTTGCCTTGAGGTCTCCTAAAGCTGCGAGTCGGCTATTTCTGGCCTGCCTGTATTGTGTTGGAATATTACGGCGATTATCGGCCGAGCCTGTATGCGTGCTTGTCCGGGGACCTTGCAAGCACGTGGAAGGGAATGGGTATGTGAGGCCGAATTATTGATATCAAGAGATATCTTTATATCCCCCAAGCTCAAGCTAGCCAGGGCAGTAACACTCTTTTAATCCATTTTTTTCCTGGCCTGGGATGTATAGCGCTGAGCAGCTGGATTTGTCTGCCATTTAAATTTCCCCAGTATTCCAACCTTGCTCTCTTCATGAGCATTGTGTGAAATTTAAGCATATTCTATAGTACCACTGTAGCCTGCTAATCCTGGCAGGACACTGTGAAAGAGAAGAGGGCTCATCAAAGGACATTTTGTCCAGAGTCCCCTCAAACATGGAGTCAGCCTTGATCTCTTGGAAGCCAAGGTATGCCACACTGAGTTCCAAGATGGAAGAACCATTTTTCAAAAAGAATGGATCAAACGCTACTGTAAAATGTACTGAAACCTTATGTCTGCTCTTTGTTGCTGCTTCATGATGATGTTTATTGTTACAGCTACAAGTATTTATGGCCATTTCCACACCGGGGTATTAAAACGGTGCAGAGCGACCTCCCACAGAGGTCTTCTACACCGTAGAGTGGACTGGCGTGGACTACTTTTTGTAGTTCCACACCAGAATCCACTCAGGAGCGGCCGGAACTAGCCGCGCTGCATGTTTTTTAAAAACCTCTTTTTCGAGGTTTTTAAAAAGCACGGAGCGCGCAGCCCCGCGTGGCTCCATTGCCTGGCTCCGACGCAGATTTGCAGGCGTGCACAAATGCGTGCCTGCAGATCTGCCGGGGGCGGGTTTCCAGCTGGCGAGCTTCTCTGGTTGGTGGAGAGCCTCCACCAACCGGAAGCCGCCATTTGGGATGCCGGAGGACTGTGGAGCAACGAGCTCGCACTGCTCCGCGTCGCGACGGACTTACCCGGCTGCCGGTAAGCTCCGTTTTTGGGCGTTTTCGCCCGTTTCCCCCCCACACACATGTGGAAAGGGCCTATAGATCAAACTATACATTACTTCGTAGAGAAGGGTGCTGCTAGACCTTGTTCCATATAGTCTTGGCTCTAGACCTATTCCATACGATTTGTAATTATTCTTTAGAGCCTTGAATGTCCATAGATAGAGGTTTTTCCTCTTTTCATAAGGGGGAGATTTTCTGAGGGGCTGTAGTTGTGGAAAGAAGCATTAAACCTTCCCTTCACACAGCATGCTGACCCTCTCAAAATCATAATTCAGCAGAGTAGTTCAGCAAACTGTGGCAATTTATGCAGCTCTGCATTGAAGACAGCTTTCATGGTAAGAGTGCTGGCCGAAGGGATCTCTGGCTGGAGAAATTCACTGTGGATCCAAGAGAGAATGGGAGATCATCCATAACGGTCTGGAATTCCCATTATTTGTGTTTATTCATGAATAAACACCTAAGGGATGGGAAGGACTAAGGGAATTACATCTGTTGCCCTTGCTGTGAAATGCCTCTGCTTTGATCTGAGGATCTGATATTCCCATGGCAGCAACCTGCTTTTTTAAAGAAAGGACTCATAAACAAAATGTTGAAGTTGCAAAAGTGAAGAATTCTTCTGATTAGAATGGAACAAAAAGAGATGCTTCCTCAGTCACTTTTTTCTGCAACTTAGGCCATTTCCACACTAGACTGTTGTAGTGCTATTATTCCACTTTCAACATCCTATGGAATCCAGGGGGTTGCAGTTTAGGGAGGGGCCTTTGAGCATTCCATAGCATTCCATGGGATGTTGAAAGTGGAATAATAGCACCATAACAGTCTAGTGCAGAAATGGCCTTAGAATTGAGTAAGTGTATTTACCACATAAGATCAGGACAAATAAGAAGACTGGGGGCTGATGCATTTAAAAGAGAATAATTAAGGATTTAAGGGCAGGTATTTTTGTGTATAGAATGAATTTCATCTCATTTACATGATAGAATTGGATGTTAATAAGTAGAAACTACAGCATGAGATAGTCCAGGTGTTATCTCTTTGATGCTGATAAAACCAGCTTGCTTGCTGTATTCAGCTAGTGAGAGAAGAACTGAACTGTTAACTCTGTAACTGCTGGACTGAATGAAAGCTGGATTATTCCTAGGAACTCTCTCAGGACTTTTTATAATGGATGCTGGAGGAGCTACATTTTTCCAGAAAAAAAAAAAGGACTTCTTAACTTAAAAAGAGATTTGAGGGAGAGCCTAAGGAATGAGATCAAAGAATTATGGGGAGATATAACACAAGGGGCAAGAACTGTGAGGCTAACATGGAAGGGAAGGAGGCTCAAAATCATATTGAGTTGGGGAAGATGAAGGATCAAGACATTTTGGTTTGTAAAATTGGAAATACAGCCCAAGGTGCGGAGAAGGAGGAAGCTAATCTGAATTTGAGTTGTAATGAATTTACATTGATGCTTGAATGAAACGATGGTAAGTTGATTTAATGAAAGGATTGGCCAACATTGCTGAAGGAGGTGAGAGAAAGATGAAAAAGAAAAGTGTGCTGTCTCAGGACAAATACTTCGAAACAATAAGCAGAAAGAATTTGGAGATATTAATAAAGGCTAAGGAAAGGAATCTGAGAAGTTGGGGGGAATTCATAGATAGGGTAGATGCAAAGAAGATATGAGTCAAATTTTAAAATTATGAGGGAAGTGGGTTGACTGAAACTAGAGCCATTTCTGCACTAGATCGTTATAGCGCTATTATTCCACTTTCAACATCCTATGGAATCCTGGGGTTTGCAGTTTAACTGCAAACCCCAGGATTCCATAGGATGTTGAAAGTGGAATAATAGTGCTATAATGGTCTATCGCGGAAATGGCCTCAGCTATAAAATGGTTACAAATATAAGACAATGAAAATTGGATTTGGTAACAAACTGTACAAAGGATCCTACAGTATGAAATGGTGCAGAAACATTTGAATTTAGTGACATTGTATAACATGTAAGTGACTTATATTTTTAAGCAGTGAAGATTAATGCCATGTAACTTCTAGTATTAAGATTAGAAGGCGCAATGTTGTTTATCATGCAAATGTAACATGTGACAGAATGCAATATAGATGTATCATGCTAGATATGTTAAACTTTGGTAGAAGAATATTCAATTTTCTTTTTGGGGGGAAGAAGGAGGAAGAGAATTGCTGGCTATTATCTTTGAGAGGCTAGAATATCTTCAGGAGGCTACAATTTAGTGTTTTTGAAAATTATGAATGAAGATATTTAAAAAAGAAAAGGAAACTGTGGCAATTCAGTGGGGCAATTCGACAGAGAAATCTAGGGGGATTCTTGGAAGATCACAATGGGGGGGGGGCTTAACCCTTTCCTCCCTAAATACTATGCATCTCCAACCTCTGCTATGTCAATTCAGGTGGAAGGAGAGGCTTAAACTGGTGCAAAGGAAAAAAAAAAATCTTTGCATTAGATGCATTTTGATAGGACTTCGAATCCTGTTTGGTGGCTATATTATTTTTGATCGGTCTTGACCGACAATGTGATTATATAACATGATTGTCCAAACTAAAAGGTAGAGCACTTGCTATTAGGATCAACAAAAGCTTACAAAAAAGTGATCAGCCTTTTTGAATTAATCAAGTCTCTTAATCATGCAGAATGTTAAACCCATAAAGAAAAACGACAAAGGGAGAGAGAGAAAAATTAGTGCTGGGCTGGATTTTTTTAAAAAAGGAGGGAAAAAAATCAAACAACCTAAATGGTGATCCTAAGATAATCTAAGGACATTCACAGAAGAAAATAATTGTAACAGAAGTACGAAAGAAAATATTGCTGGGTAAAGGCAAGAAAGCCGTTAGGCTCTTGGTGAGTGGGACAGGTGAAGAGAAAGGAGAAAGCATGTTTATTTTTCTCTTAAAATGTTAAGCAATCTAGCCAAGAGGTCCATTTCCAGTATCACCAATGTCTGTTGGACCTTGATCCTGTGTGTGTGGAGGAGATAATGCCCCCTTCTGGTCTTTAAATGTGTCCCTGTCTTCCCTGTATAATGACACATAGCTAGAAACTATGCCTCTATATGAATAGAGGCTTAGGGAGGTGGGTATGTTTAGCCTGGAGAAGAGAAGGTTATGATTTGGCATGCTAGCTATGTTTAAATATATGAAGGAATGTCATATGGAGAATGGAACAAGCTTGTTTTCTGCTGCTCCGGAGACTAGGACATGGAGCTATGGCTCCAATCTTCAGGAAAACAGATTCCATCTAAATATTAGGAAGAACTTCCTGACAGTAAGAGCAGTTCAGCCATTGAATATGCTGCCTCAAAGTGTGGTGGAGTCTCTTTTGGAGGTTTTTAAATAGAAACTGAATGACCATCTGTCAGGAATGCTTTTTTGGTGTATTCCTGCATAGCAGGAGGCTAGACCAATGGCCCTTTGTGGTCTCTTCCAGCTCCATGTTTCTATGATTCTATCTTTTGCCTGATGAAGAAGCTAGTGAAGCTTCAAAATCTTGCATGATGCATTTTATGCATTTTGGTTGGCCAATAAAGGTATTGATCTATTGTGGATGGCTATCCCTGAATATTTTTACTAGTCTAACCAGTGCTGCACTGCATCATTTTGAGAAGAATAGAAACACATGACTATAAAAGAGGGAAAGGTAAGGGTGTCAATCAGTTTATATATGTCTCCCAGCTTAACACAGTGTCCATTTGCAATGGCAAATTACAACAGTAGTAATTAGAGATAAGGCACACATCCTTCTTTTGCTTTAATATTTCTTATGGGACAAAGAAACATGTGTCTTTACTGAGTCCTAAATTAGCAGAATAAAAGCTCTTGATAAATTCCAGTTTAGGAATTTTACACTGGGAAATTTCGCATGAATTATGACTTTCAAATGTCCAAAATGTTCTCCAGCTGTTCTAGACTATTGTTGTTTATGATGCCAGACTTGTGTTTTGATTTATTATTTTGCATAGAGACAGACCTATTTGTCCTATAATCATCATACTAATCTTAAGCCCATTTGAACTGTATACAAAAATGTCACAGAATGTACGTGTTCTTTTCCTGGCCTTTATAGGCTTCACAGTTTATTATTTTCCTGTCATATATCCAGATGCAACTGTTTTAATGTACTGGAGGATACAGACCACAAAAGCTTATGCCACAATAAATCTGTTAAGTATTTAAGGTACCACAAGATTTCTTTGTTTGTTTTTTTTCTGTGTGGAAAGAGATAACTGTGATCTCATCCATGATCTCATCTGTTTCCACATTTCCGCTTAATTTGATATCTTCAAGTTAATTATAAGAGCGGCTGTTTACCACCTCTTCATATTGCTGTCCTTCTTGTCAGGTTTTGGCAACTCTCCCCCTATGTCACAATTGTCCCACAAGGCCACATGGAAGTATCAATGTACATTTAAATATACAAATCACAGCTACCACAATATATTGGAAGCGCTGGTAATTTCCGTGGTGAGTCAGAGCAAAAGACCCTTCTGCTATCTCTCCAACAATGAGAGACAATAAATAGTTTTAAACACAAAGGAGACACAAAGGATCTGTGTTTATTTTTAGCTTCCTGTGGTCAGAGAAGGCAAGGAATTTTTTTTATAGAACAGGAAACTGAGGCACTACTGCCTTATCTAGTGTCCGTTACACCACTAATCACCCTACAATTCTCTCCCTCTTTATCACCCAGATAAGAGCTGGCAAATAGATCCTCTGCTTGGACTAGGGCATTTTTGGAAAGATTTTGCAAGGTTACGTCAACAATTGCATCATTTCCACACTGACAGATAAATGTTTGGGGGAAATTTGGATTTTCTTTCTTCACAACTCAGTGTCATCTATGTCAAAGGGATATACAATCTGTCTCTGTGCTTGCCTGGCTGCGTCTTCTGAGATAGTTATGTTTTAATTAAGAATGCTTTGACTAAAAAATGTATTGTAAGTTTTATAATTTCATATGTCTTTTAAATGTTTTAATCGTTTATATGCTTTTAATGTGTTCTTTTTTAACCTTTTGGAAGCCACCTTGGGTCCCACCTCAGGAGAAAAGGTGGCATATAAATTCAATAAAGCAAGCAAGCAAGCAAGCAAGCTGCTAGTCCATATGCTAGTTCTCTCTACCAGAATGTTTCATGTGCATTTTGCGTTCAGCCATTCACTTATAACAAGGTGGCTGCAGCTCTGAGAGGACTGTGGGTAGCATTCTCTGTGTCACTGATCATGGCAACATCAGTGCTGACTGGAGGATCCTGGGAGTTGTAGTCTAAAAACGTTTCCAAGCTGCAGTGCAGAATAGCTAGGTATTGCCACCTTTTAATTTCTCACAATGCCCCAGAGTGATGCTATGCAAGATGGCTACATCCAGTTGTCTTTTGGTGCCAAGCCAACATCAACAATTGGTTCTGTGGGGTTTCTGGAGCCCAACAACTGCTCAAGATACTGATGCCAATTCTGATTTATAGAATTCATGCAGCTCCTTCTTGAACTGTAGTGAAAAAAAAATCAGGTTCTTTGGGGAAGTATTCCCCGTCTTACAAGCATCTTCAGGCTTGCAAAGGACTAGCATATTACGCCAGAAGAGGTACATGCACCCACCCATATGTATATATAATTCCAAAATCCAAGAGAGGTAGTGAGCGCAGGAAAAGTGGGTGTTCGGGGAGGGGATGTTTTGGAGCATTTGTTTTGTCTTTGTTTTGTTTTTTGCTTTTTTGCTCCTGGCAGAAAATGAATGCACAAAGTGTGGATGCTGTTTACCTGATATTCATGGTAATAAATTTGCCTTTGAAGAAAGGAAGATTAAATCCTCTCTTGTTCCCCAGTGACAGCATGGCTGTATAAAACATATCTATATCTGAACAGTTTGCCAGGAAAGAAGAAGGATAAAATTGAAACTGCTTGCTCCTCTGTGTGACATTTACAGTGTAGCTTAGAGGTGCATAACTTTTGATCTTCCAGACTTTGTTGGACTGCAGCTCCCATTAGCCAGCATTGCCAAAACTGAGGGAGGTTGGACGTTGCAGACCAACCTCTCCTCAGAGCCATAAGTTATTTAGCTGTGTGTTAGGAAGGTGATAGTCTGGGTCCACTATATGTTAGTGCTTCCAGGAACAAAAAGAGAAATCTTCCTGATTTTTTTTAAAAGTCAACTGGAATAACTTTTTTGGGAAAAGGTGCACCAAATTTAATTTAAATAGATAGATAGATCTTATAGCTTCTTGATGTGTCTTATTTTGAGGGAGCATTCCTATTATTTCATGCTTCTATAGGACTGATGTGGCCAACATCTCTGGTACTGGACGCAATATTTTCATTTACCCTTCAATTCAGGTCTGGTAGGGCCACAGAGAACGGGGGAAAAGATCATTTAACAGTGCAGGACCAACCTATTTGCTGTTATTGATCCCTTCTTACTATATAAGAGTACAGTGAGTGTCCCGTACCCATTGAATATAATGGAAGTTCCTTATTACTAGCAGAGTATGCCTTATTTCTGGAAAATTTGTATGTCAGATATACGTGACCCCTCACCAGAAGGTGCGGAGAGGAGTTAAAATGCCCTGTTTTGGATTTAAACCTAATGTCAATTTTATGTCGCA
The DNA here is from genome assembly GCA_030412105.1 of Cyclura pinguis. Taxonomy (NCBI): domain Eukaryota; kingdom Metazoa; phylum Chordata; class Lepidosauria; order Squamata; family Iguanidae; genus Cyclura; species Cyclura pinguis. The sequence goes on from CM059602.1 coordinate 58,561,860, forward strand.
GAAACCCCCCTCTGAACAAATTCTGCCAAGAAAAACCCATGATAGGGTCGCCTTAGGTCACCATAATGCACAAATGACTTGAAAGCACACAACAACAACTTGTCTGAATGCTGGCAGCCAGCCTCAGGAACACCCTGCCCCAGGAGATCTGTCCGGTCATCTCTGTAATGGCACTCTGTAGGGATTGGGTTTTCTCTTTGTTTCAGCAGGTCTTTGGCATGTACACGGTTTGATTACATTTGCTTCTCTTTTCATTGCTGTTTCCAGTTTTGTGTGTGACTTTTTAAATCTTCTACTTTGTCTGCTCATTTCATTCCTTCTTGGTCTTACCTGTTTTGTTAGGCTGTCTTCTTGGTTGCTTTAATTTTTGGATGCAGTAAAGTGGGACACACTCCTTAATAAATAATAAATGCATAATATATTTTCCATTAATGATTTGAGATTTGGTTCTGGCTTTTCCAATTACTTCTTATATGACCTTGAGGATGGAAGTAAAAATTATACCCCTTCTAGTATACCGGACACATCAGCATCATGCATTGCCTTCTGAATAGTTAGGTGGATGGAAGATGATGTATTCATATACAAAATCAAACAAGAAATAGTCAAGAGGGAGGAAACACAGCTATGAAAATATATTGTATTTCCCACATTAAGATGCTAGTCATTGTTGCTGTGAACAGCATAGAAGTCTGAAAATTTGACGATTTGGACTACAGTTCCCAGAATCTCCCAGTGTGGATGCCCAGTGCCTATGCAGCCTCAGAGATTCTGGGAACTGTAGTTTAAAACAGGAACTTATCAGAGCTCTGCCTAAAAGGCAAAACAGAGAATCCATCAGGACCAGTCCTACCATTAGGCAGAGCGAAGCACACTGAGTATCACAAAAGAGCGGAGTTGCTAGTTATTTGAACAATTACTGTTGTTGAGGTTTTTAACATCACTAGGCAGAGAGGAATTTTTAAACCTATGTACTAAAACATTACTGGCCTTGGGGCCTATGTGCCTTCACTTAGAGAAGTGCATATGATTTAGTGCTCTGCCTCAGGCTGCAAAAGGTCTTGGGTCAGACGTGGCGCCTGTTTCAACATGCACTGCGCAAAGCATGTGTTTTAAACAGCAAAACAGCTGATCACTGATTAACTAGCCAAGATAATCAACATACCCAGTACCCAGGGCCAGCTACCTACTGACTCACCCAACCCAACCCCCCTCCTTTTTGCCTGAAAGGAAGAGAAAGCTATCGGGAAGGGGGGGGAGGGACGCTGGTACCAAATGAGACAATTAGGGCATACTAAGAGTTAAAAGGGAAAGCACTGTCCTTCATTCCTCACATTCCCCTCAGCCAATACAGTACTGCATGACCCTTCACTTCTACAAAGCCCCCAGATTGCTGTCGATAAGAATCAAGGGCTGCAGAGTAAGATGGAGTGTTCCTTACTGTCTGACATTTCCCAACCTTTTGTGAGTCTGAAGTAGGTCCTAAGGATTCTATTTCCTTCCTGGTGGAAGCAAATAGTACCTTATAATGGAGAGGCCTGTATGCACATAGGGGGGGAGCGGGGAGGAGGGCCGGGGGAGGGAGCGGGAAGGGAAAAAAGCAAGCTGCCCAGAGGGACGCAAATGTAAACCTTAGGTTTCTTATTCCATCTCATGACATTCTGTTTTATATTTCCTTGCTTGGTCTTTCTTATCAAACGGTCTCCTGCAAAAGATCAAATAGGAAAGGCAACCATAGAATCTGACATGGAATGTTTGTAACCACATCAAAGAGGGTAATCAAACAGTTGTGTTGGCGGCTTAGGAGCCCATCCCGGTATAGTGGCCTCCTGGTGCACAAGAATCCATCAAACATAAATACTCCTTGGCAAAAGGTGAGACATCTGTTTTCATAGCAATGAAGTTTTGCATATCACCGCAATAACTTAACAGTTTAGTGGCTCTGGAGAGGCAGACTGATCCTGGTGGTCCCAGCATAATATGGCTGAGAAACAGTATGATGAACACAAGATGAGCCCTGCAGCATCAGGCCAAAGGTTCATGCCCCACTAGCAGTCTGCTTCAAAAGACAGCCAGCCAGAAAGATGCCATAGAGGACCTCACAGACAAAGCACCAAGGCAATGGCCCAGAGGATCTGAAGAACCATATCTCCCAAAATGGGGTTGCCTGAATGTTAAGATTTTCAGGGGAAGGTTTTTTCTCCGTTCCAGCACCAACACATGCATGTCGGGTGGGAACATGGGAAAGAACCTTCTTTGTGTCTGCCCCAGACTGTGGAATTTTCTCTGCTCTCTTTTGGACATCAGCCAAAGGCCCTTCTGTTTACTCATCTGGAGAGTTAACAGTCTGTTGCAGAAAGTCTTTTTACTGAAGTGTGTTGTATTTTTAATAGCTTCATCACCATATTTACCAGCCTTTTAAAACCTGTTTTAAATTGATGTTTTACATATGATTGTTTCATTTTTTTAAAAAAATTATATACTCCATTGTATTTTGTTTTCACTCATGTTGTGAAGCCAGCTTGGCTCCCATATTGGGAGAAAGGGTGATTTGTTTTATTCTGCACCTTCAAGTCATTTTTGACTTATGCAGTCCCTAAGGCAAACCTATTGTGAGTTTTTCTTGGCAAGATTTGCTCAGAGGGTTTTGCCACTGCCATCCTCTTAAGCAAAGAAAGTATGACTTGCCCAAGGTCACTCAGTGGGTTTCCATGGCTGAGCGGGCATTCAAACTGGTCTCTCAGAGTCCTAGGGCATTTCTACACTACACTGTTACAGTGCTATTATTCCACTTTCAACATCCTGTGGAATCCTGGGATCTGCAATTTAGGGACAGTCATTTAGAATTCACAGCCAGAGAGCTCTTTGGTCTCAGTATATTACAAACCCCAGAATTCCACAGGATGTTGAAAGTGGAATAGTAGCACTGTAACAGTGTAGTATGCAAATTACCCTAGTCCAACATTCAAATGCTGTACCATGCAGGCTGTCAAGAAAGGGTGGTAGATGGTGCCATTTGCTGCTATGTTTCAGGCAGAAAAATATCTTGGGCAATACTTCAGTATTTGGTGCTCTAGATTTCGGGGCTCTGCCCTCTAATTCCTTTCAAGCATATTCATGGTCTCAGTTGAATTTTGGAACCTAACAGACACCATTTCCACACTAGGCTGTTATAGCGCTATGATTCCACTTGCAACATCCTATGGAATCCTGCAGTTTGCAGTTTTGGGAGGGGCCACCAGGTGGCCCCTCCCGAAACTGCAAACCCTAGGATTCCATAGGATGTTGCAAGTGGAATCATAGCACTATAATAGTCTCGTGCGGAAGCATCATGGGAGAAAACCATGAACATCTGGACACAACCAAGTGTGAGAGTGGAGAGTACTGTAACTCCCACCACACACACACATATCAGTTTTTTCTACAAGCCATTAATCCCCCTTTGATCCCAGCTATATGTCTGATGAGCACACATTCATTCTGGGATAAGCCAAATCAACAGCAAGAGGATTTCTGCCTCCTCTGCAAATCTGACATGTCCCCTGTTAGATGCTATTTCAGGATGGGGAAAACCCCTTAGCCACATCTTTGTCACCCCTGAAGCCTCTCTGGCAGTCGCCAGATCTCCTCAATCCTTAAATAAAATAGACAGACAGACAGACAGACAGACAGACAGACAGACAAAAATTAAAACAAATTCCTGCTGATTTAGGATGATTTTTCTCCCCGTGAAAGCTGGTTCAAACCACCAAAATCAGATCACAAATCCAGTCTTATGTTTCTTCACCCAGAACCTCCCAATGTCCCTAAAATCTATTTAAAGTTTTTAAAAAGAGATGAAAATAACCTAAAATAGCAACCAGAAGTAAAATACTGCAATGGTGCAACCTGTGATCAGGGAGGGGACAAAATTTGTCCCCTCACAGTAGACCAATTGTGCTATAATTGTTTTGGATGCTGCTTTCTTCAAAGAAATGTTTCTCTCTTGTCTTCTTCTTCTCCCCATAATATTATTTGTAGCTTCTGTACAAATAAATTGGTTGTTTATTTTAAATTTACTGATTTTACCGCTTTTAACGCCTTTGGTTAATTTCTTCTGTACTGCATTGTTGTCAGAATTTTGTGTGTAATGAGATAATCTCTGACAACAAAGGTTTAGAAATATTTAAAGTAAAATTTAACTGCATGTGCTGTTTTGCTGGGAAACTGAAGTTGAAATAGAAAGGTTTGGTTGCTTGGCTCTGCATCAGTTTAGTAACACTAAGGCTTCATTTTTTAGAAAAAAAAAACCACCCCTCTGCCTCTCAGTGAATGAGGCTCTAGTATTTGCGGGTTCAGTTGAGGATAGGGACATGGCATTCAGCTTTCTGAGTCGCTAGGCACAATTAGGTAGCTGGATAACTGCATGCCCTCATTTGGGTGAACAAGAAAGGCATGCACAGAATTGTGCCTGGCAATGGTCTATGAGCACAAGAGTTGCTGGGTTCTGCCATGGAATCTCTCAGATCATGCACGCGTTGTCTCTGTCTGATGATCTCTCTCATCTCTGCCATGTTTGGCAATAATCCTTCTTTCTTGTCATCCAGATGACACCAGATTCAAACGATATAATCCACAATAAATCTCACTGTGTGTTGAGTGTGTGGATATTTGTAATCAGGGCATTTATCTCTGGAACTAACTGATTTTTAATAAATTGAAATCAACGTGAGTTAAGCTTGGTTTCGTGAAGGTGAGTACTTAAGCTGTGCTCTGGTTCACGGTGGTTACTCTGTGTGTGTGTGTGTGTGTGTGTACATGTGTGTGTTTTAAATGCTCAGATTAAATGTTCATCATGGTTGGGAAAACCGCAGTGACTCAAATAATTCAAATCACCTTAATTTCCACTGGATTTGGCCTTTATATGGCTTCATGTATTCTTAAGACATTTTAAGGGTGTGTATGTGTTTTAATGAACTTTGTAAAACATGCTATAAGACGTGCTCTGTCATCTCCACATTATTAAGTCAAATTGTAAAATCGACTACCACAAGATGCAGTGATGTGGGACAGCATCACTTTTTGGTGCTTCAACAAATTCTCATTGTCTACTAATCATGATAGATACTTGTAACGGAGGCAGTATGCTTCTGTATAGCAATTGCTCCGAAATAGGCCCACCAGAACATTGCTGTTACATTCACTGTAGGTATCTGTTTATCTCCCATGTGAACAGAATACTTGACTGCCTTTGGGCTAATCCAACATGGCTCTTCCGTTCTTCTGTACTTCTGACCTATTCAAAATAGTCATGTAATTATGCAAAGGTTTACAACCTGAGTAAACATCACCCTTTAAGCAGAGATTGGTATGATGTTAGGATAGGCAGCTTCTTGTCCTCCAGATATTTCTGGACTTGAGCTCCCATAATTGTCAGCTTTGGTTATGCTTGCTAAAGCTTAGGGTTCCCCCTACCCAGCAACAACATCTGGAGGACTATAAGTTATCTATCCTGATGTACGTGTTGGGTGTGAAATCAAGAAGTACAAGTTCTTGGTGTGAGGCTTAATGAATTAATGCACAAGTTTGTTTTAATGACAGGTCATTACAAACAAAGCTGGCCTCCAGACAGAATTTGTTGCTGGCAAGGGTTACTGTGAAGATGAAGCAATTGGAACATTATCATAACATGCTTTATTATTGTAACATGCTTCTTCCATCTCTCCTTTAAGAGTTGGAGAAAATTTAGCAAAGAAATCAATCACAGTGGTGGCTTTCATTGGAAATAAAAGGTGTGTCCCATATGTCTTCAAGTCTCTGTTGATGCCTTGGTGCAGATTTTAGTCATGTTGACACAATGAGATTATATGTTCATATATAACCTGTAAAAAAAATCTCACACTTTCAAAGTTTTCTTTTCTCTCTTTCTAATGACTATATCCGGACAACCAATCACAGACAAGTCTCAGTGTGCTCTAAATATTTTTTCCTACAATTGAGCTTTTCTTAAGTACCAACACCGTATAAGAGATTCTGTTCAATTGATGGTGATGGTATTATCTCCATTTATAGAAAGGTCTGTCATGCAAGTCTCACCATCAAGCCAAAATAAATAAATAAAATTACTGATGGGAGATATGGGATGTTCACATTGACCCTATTCAAACCCTATAAGACACTGAATTAATTGGATTTGTTTTCAGTTGAAGCCTTATGTCCAGACAGATTTGATCTCCCCTGATTGTATTAGCGTGTTCCTGTGGTATGTTTTGCTCCTGCCTGAGCCCTTTGAAGTTCTGGGAAAATCCAGGTCTGGATGAGTAATCCTGGAGTTATCTTTTTCTTCAATCAATGTGATGATCTCACATGCCAAAGTCAGGCTGAAGCTTTTGTTTTGACTGCTTTTGGAACTTTCCTCTTTAAGATCTGAAACCACAGTGTGGCAGTCATTCCAGCTATTCTTATGTTCCACATAGAAACTTGAGGGCAGGGGAGAATTGCACCCTCTGGGGTGTTTTTTCTTTTTAAAGTTTTTTAGAAATGTGTGCAATTCCCAAGCCTTTCATTGTCATAAATCTTTAATATAAGTAAGACAACGGGAGTACAATTCTGTAACAAAAAGAAAGGAGAATTCTTTGTAGTCTTATCCGTCTATATTCTAGAAGGACTACCTAAAAAGAAAGAGCAGATGCATGGGATAGTTTGATTTAGACATAAAGCATACTTTTTATGATAAATGTATACACCATTTAGTCCAGCAAGAGTTTATTAAGTCACAAGAAAATATCTCATGACTATAGGACGATTCAAACACTAATAATATTGCAATCCTATGCTCATTGAACTCAATGGGATTTACTTTTGAGTAAGTTTGCATGGGGAGTTTTCTACTAATAACAGCTTGCTTTAGGTCCATACAGAAACAAACAGTTTCACTACTAGCTTTTGTATGATCCCTTAGTACATACATACATACATACATACATACATACATATATACAGTAGTTATTCAAAATACAATGGTAATCTTAAGGTTTTTTTTCACATAAGTATGGGTACTGTCCAGATGTTTCTGGACCAGATCTGTCCAAATGTGTTAAATAGCAAGTCCCATAACTTCATACTATGGCAGCTGCAGTTCAACATCTTTATAAAATGCCAAGTTGGGAAAGGTGACTGAGCCCATTGGGAATATTACATTAGTGACTAAGTGTATAGCATAAACCTAAATCTGTTTACTTAGAAGAAATCTTACAGAGGTCAACAGAGTTACTTAAACATGCTTAGAATGTGGTCTTTATTTAGGCATCATTTCCATGGGTATCAGTTGGACGCTCATAAAAAACTGTAAAAATTCTCAAGTGAATTTGTTTATTAATCTGTTACAGCAAACACACAAACAAAAAAAAGTGATCTTTTTTATTTTAAAAGACCAGTTTTTATCTGGTGTAAACTTTTATGGACTGCAGCCCACTTCATCAGATGTGAGAAATCTTGTTTCAAATCCACATGAATCATGTATTTCTTGCAACAGAAATACTAGAATTGTGTATCTCTTGCAATGTAGTCCTACACAGTGTTTGATCAGAAATCACTTCCAATGAGTTCCATAGAATTTACTAACTAATCCTCTTGTATGGAAGATAATAACTTTTGTATAGCATTGCAACCACAGGGTCCATTTCCACAGTAGATTGTTATAGTGCTGTCATTCCACTTTCAACATCCTATGGAATCCTGGGCTTTGCAGTTTAGGGAGGGGCCTCAAAGGCCACAGGATGTTCAAAGTGGACTAACGGCACTCTGACAGTCTAGTGCTGAAATGGCCAGAGTCTTGTCTCAGTATAACTCTGGGTGTGAAATTCCATTGGGTTTCTGATTGCACTCAGAATCCCACTTGGTTATTCTGTGTCTTTCTTTCTTTCTTCCTTTTTTTTTTTTAAGAACAATTTCCACTTTTCTGGTCCGATAATTTGATTAGGAAGGTCCAAAATTAGAAGTAGAGCCCTGCCTATTCGGAAAAACAAAAGCTTACAGGAGGAATGTGAAACCCATCAGCAACCATTGCAAAGGGAACGCAAACATTGTGGGACTAACGGGTGGCATGAATCCCCCCTAGGCTTGGATCCTAAAATAATTTAATTGAAAGCATGTTCTCAAGCGATCCCTCCACCCTCCACTTCTCACCCGCCTCCCTTCATCCTCCCCCCCCCGTCGACACCTTGCGAACTAGGCGGACGACCACGTGGGCCGCCCGCAGCCAATGACCGCAGAGGGGGGCGGACCCGGCGCAGGCAGGTTTGTAGCATTTATTGGCACTGTGTCGGCCGGCCGGCTCAGGCAGCGATCCCAGCCGCGCGAGGGGTCCCGCGGCGCGGTGCGTTTTGGCCGGTCGTTTGCAGCGCTGCGAGAGGGAGGAGGAAGAGGGCGATGGATCCCGTCCCCGCGTCCGATCCCCCGGCGAGCTCCCTGCTGAAGGACGGGCTCCTTCAGTCGCCCAAGCCCTCCCTGATGAAGCGGCAGGCGGTGAAGCGGCACTATCACAAACACAACCTCCGGCATCACTACGAGTTCCTGGAGACGCTGGGCAAAGGCACCTACGGGAAGGTGAAGAAGGCGCGGGAGCGCTCCGGAAAGCTGGTAAGCAGGGCGAGTGGCTGGCCGGCTGGCTGGCTGGCTGGCTGGCTGCGAGAGCTGTCCTCCAGCCTCTGCTTTGGTGCCTTGCCAGGATTTTGCTCCTTGTCCTCCTCTCCCGGCTTGTTTTCCGCTGCTCCGGAGACTAGGACAAGGAGCAATGGATTCAAGCTGCAGGAAAAGAGAGTCCACTTGAACTTCAGGAAGAACTTCCTGGTGGTCAGAGCTGTCCCGTAGTGGAATATGCTGCCTCAGAGTGTGGTGGAGTCTCCTTCCTTGGAGGTTTTTAAGCAAAGGCTGGATCTGCTGGGAGTGATTTGATGTGGGTTTCTGCATGGGAGGGGGTTGGACTGGATGCCCCTAGGGTCTCTTCCAACTCCGTGATTCTATGGTCCTGTGACTTCCTCTGGAGCGTGGAGATGCAGCTCGCTGACGTGGGCCCCGCTTTGGCCCACCTTAAGATCTCCTCTGCTCTAGCGGCCTTCAGCATCTCTCTCCACAAGGAAACCCCAATGAGTTCCGGAGGGCACCCTTCCAGCGATATTATAAGGTGCATCTCTGCGCATAAGGGACTGCAGCCTCAGAGGCTCGGAGTCCGTGCCAGGGGATGCCAAACGCAGGGAGAGCCGGCTCGACGATCAGGCAAATTCCAAAATCCATATTGTGGTAGAACCTTTATCTCAGGGCTGGTAGTGGGAAGGGTGGACAGGTGCCTGGATCGTAGGCTGCTCGGTTACACGTGAGTAAGCCCCTCGGTAAAGATCTTAGGATTTGCATCTGACTAACCTACGACGGACCCTCTTGGCGTTGGTGGAAGGGTGGAAGAAGGAGAATAATCCCCACCGACATTCACACGCACACACGCAACCGACTGAGGCCGTTTCCACGCTGGACGGTTATAGTGCTGTTATTCCACTTTCAGCATCCTACGGAATCCTGGGCTTTGCAGTTTGGGAAGGGGCCCTCCTACCGAATCTTAGGCTTCATAGTGCTACTATTCCACTTTCAGTTGTATTGATTAACAGCAGTTGTAGTGCTATTATTCCACGTTCAGCATCCTACCGGATCCTGGGGTTTGCAGTTTAGGGAGGGGCCTCAAAGGATCCCCTCAGGATTCCGTAGGATGCTGAAAGTGGAACAGGAGCACTATGAGCGTCTAGTGCGGAAATGGCCTGCGTTTCTGCCAAGCTTGTTCTCCCTTCATCTGATCCTTGCGGAGTGCTTTCGTTCGTTCCTTCTTTCACGAGTTTGTTTTTCCCTTTTCTTTTCTTCCTGTGCTTGATCTCCCCCGAGGAATTTGTCGACCCCGGCGTCCGTTTGAATTTTCCCGCTGCAGGCGGACAGTGTGTGCGTGTGTGTGTGTGCAGGGAAATACAAGGAGGAGGGGATTCCCTCGCGAAGCCCTCCGCAGCGCTCTCCGCAACGCAGGGCCGGCCGAGGGCCGCTGGCTGTGGCATCGGGGGCGGGCGCCCCCGATGCCACAGCCAGCGGCCCTCGGCCGGCCCTGCGTTGCGGAGAGCGTTGCGGAGGGCTTCGCGAGGGAATCCCCTCCTCCTCCCATCCCCGGGGTTGGGGCGGGGGCGGGAGAGAGGCTTCCCTGCAAGCGCGAAAGTAATTAGGATCGCGCGCTCGACGGCGCTCGCGGACGGGAGGGTCGCCTGAACAATCCTTCCAGGGAGATTAAGGGAAGCGCGGATGGGGGGAGGGAGCCAACGCGTGGCCGCCGAGAGAAATGGGTTGCCTAATGAATGCTAATCATATTTAATGATCCTGCAGAGCAATAATTATACTACCTCTCCTCGGGGAGGGAATCGTAAAAAGTGTTGCGAGAGGGCCTTGGCTGATCGGCGGGGTCGGGAGAAGAGGTGGAACGCTGCCAAAGAGCATCCGTCGCTGGTCCTGCCGTCCCAAAATCTGGGTTTCACGGCGCAGTCTTGTATAGGTTTACTGGGAAGTCAGCCCCCGCTGTTTTCTTAGGGAAAGTGTGCTCTGGCTTGTCACCCGGAGCTGCTGCGATCCCTGGGAACAAGTTGGGGTTATTTCTGATGAGAGGCGTCTGGGATACCAGAGGGAAGATAGGGAAAAAGGTGAGGAGAGCTAGCGGCCCTGGGCAGGCCCTGCGGAGGAGAGCTAGATGAAGAGCTAGATCTCTGTAAGGCAGAGATCCCTGGCTGTGGCTGCATTTATTTCTGGTTGCATTTACTGCTTGTGCATCTGCCAGAACTTGGAAACAAGGACCCCCTTCCCCCCTGCCTCTCAGACACACACCCCTTAGTGTGGTGGTGATGCAAATGGCAAGGAGGCTGTAAAGTGAAGTAATCTAAATCTGAGTTGATACACAGAGTTAGCTCGGATACAGACAGGCCCATGCAGGTTACAGTGGCCTTGCAAAACTTCTCCGGCTTGCTGTGAATCATTCTGGCTGAGGAGGAAGAGTGGTGGGGATTAAGGGTAATTAACTCAGAGCCAGGGTGGTAAATTTTTCAGCTTTCTTGCCAGGCTGACTGTGTCCCTTTGTTGATTGGGGGCAAATCCACTAGGGTGCATTTGGGTTTCTTTTTTCCCCTTAGGGACTGAGTTTGTGGCAGCAAGTTACCCTTTTAAAAGGGGAGCGCCAATGATCTATATGGCCCCTTTTGGCTGAAGTTTGCCTTCCTCTCCTTGAAAGCAGAGGACAAAGGGAGCCAATTCTTTGCTGCTATATTTATTTCTCCCCTTCTACCCACCCCCAACTCCAACGCTTTTGCTCTTATTGATCTGACAAGAATTGCCCGTCCGTGCCACTGTTTGCCTTTGTGGCTGGCCTCACTTGAGATGCGGGCAAGTCAGCCCTCATTGGCTGGCCTGGGAGGGGGTGGGGAAAAGAGGATTGCAGACAGTCAGCATAGACCCAAAGATCTCTGATCTCTCTCTTTTTGGTCTTGCTATTCTGGGGCAAATTAAAATTTCCAGCAGACACTGGGGTGCCTAATTACAATTTCAATTTGCCCTCAAACTGCAAGCAGTGATTCTTGGCTCATTTGATGTAATCATCTTGAGAGAAACGGCTTGCTAGAAGCCTGCAGCATGATGGCAGTGATCTCTCCAGAAACCCACATAGGTGCCTATATGCAAGGTCTTGGCAAAAAGACTCCAGTGTGGGAATAAATTAGTTGGTAGCCTCATTGTCAGCTTGGCACATCTCCACACAGTGTTGATGTGGGTGGTGGATAAACAGCTTCCAGTCATGCTGACTGAAGTGGCAGGTTTTGTTTGCTTGTGAAAAGGGAATTTGCATGTTGACTTCACCATTCTTGCTGGGGAGAATAACTATTACCACAGTTGTATGTTTGGCTTTTCTCTGCAATTTTGAGTCACTCCAAGTTGTAAACAAAAATTGCAGGTAGCCATGTAGCCTGTGGTGTGACCTCTTATCTTTTTTTGCACCATGTCCAGTTTAAGCTGATGAAGTCTGTATAACACCTCCCCATTCTGTTTTTAAGACTGTTACAAATAAAAGACTAGGAGCTGTGTTCTGTCTTGCCCTGCTGCATCTTTCAAACTGTCCCAAATGACTTTGTGTTCTTCTGTTTAACATTCAGTTTGATAAGGAATGCTGTTCAACTCAGAACCTTGTTCACTTTTGGTCCTGCTAGATACTTTCATGCTGTTGTTTATGACTCTAGATCTTATAAAGCATCATTTGACTTACTGCCTTTGGGCCTAACAATCATACTTGATCATATCTCTTGGTTTTCTTAATTTATGGTTTCAATTTTTTTTAAGTTATGTTTCCGATGACATTTGTCTTATACATTTTCCCAAGCACTAATATAAGTAAATCAAGCTTAAGAGAAAGATAATCCCCTAAAGACCAGAAAGTGCAATGCACATGCTGTAATCAATATATTTTATTATCTTAGACCAATGGTTCTCAATTTCTGGCCTTCCAGATGTCTTAGACTTTATCTCCCCGAAGCCCTGCTCATCATGGCCAGTGGTCAGGGATTCTGGGGAAATGCAAAACATCTAAAGGCCAGAGTTTGAGATCCACTGGTTTTGAGCCATCACTCGTAATATTTTCTGGGTCATGGACTTCCTTGAGGACTTGAGAGAAGCTTTGGATCCCCTCGCAAGAAAAAATGCATTTAAAAGACTGTTTTCAAAGTAACTAGCTAGCTAGCTAGATATGTTTCCCTTTTTAACTGGCTCTTTGGGGTCCATAGACCACTTGGAGTCCCCTAGTTGTTGGACTGGAGCACTGAAGGATGATGGGAGGTGCAGTCCAACAGCATCTAGAAAGGCATGGTTTAGCGTATAAACTGCTAACAGTATTATGTTGTGATAAACATTAGCCCTTCGAGCAAACCAGCGCCATGAAGAGTAAGAGTGTTTCTAGACCTGGGACCATGAGTTCTCAGGATTCTGCATCTATTTTACATTGGTAACATAGATATGCATTTACTATTATGCTGTTTTATGTGGATTTGTGTCTAATGCTCCTGGGTTCCAGATCTTTTAAGTGCCTAGCAATGCCCCTAGTGAAGAGTCTGGCTGTTTAGAAATGTTACATTAACGCAGTACCCACCACCAAATATAACTGGTGCTGATGTGCAAAACGTGTCTTGGGAATACCGGCATTGTTCACCAGATGGTGATAACTAAACAGTGCAGCTCCTCTTCTAAGTGAAATATTAAATACAAGTTGCACTTTCGTTCCAGATAAGCAAAATATATGTGGGAACTGGTGCCTCTGGATGGAGGAAGCACCAGCTTCACTTGCTAGTATATGAACCATAGCAGTGTCCATATCTGAACAACAGGGTAGGCAACTTGTAGCCCTCCAGATGTTGGACTGCAATTCCCATCAATCCTAACCATTGCTGAGGACTGATAGAAGCTACAAGCTGCAGTTCGTGTATAAGCCATTGCTGATCCAAAGTTGTCTAAGTCCAATGGTCGCATCGTAGTAAGTCAACTGGTTTCTTTTACAGTTAGGTCTAGTTCACAAATCCAAACAAGCCTGGCTTAGCAACAACATTGATTAAAGGAAACAAACTGTGCATTTACTGTGTCAGGTGCAGTGGTACAAATACAAAACAAGCTGTTCTTGCCGTGGAGGTAGTGTGTTTTCAGAAACCAAAGAGTTTTTATACGTGCACCTTGCTGAAGCTGACTGTCTCAGCTTTCTACTTTTGCATGCATTTATTTGCTCCCATAGGTGTCACCTGGCCTCATGAAACTTTCTGTTTATTTACTTAAGCGGAGGTTAAGAGTGGCCTATTTGTCTGTCAGAAGCTTCATATGAAACTACAGCATGGCTGAAACGAGGAGGCTAACTGGTTTCTGCACCTGTTTGCCATCCTGCTTCTACCTATAAGCTGGAGTAGGGCTTTTAGTTTTTGGCTCTCAGCCAAATCAAACAGGAAGCCAGGGTTTCTATGGCCTTTGCTAGCAAAACAGGACATATGTACTCCAGAGCTTGTGCTGTGTGTATGGAAAGTGGGAGGGGAAGTGCTCCCAGCACTGCAAACTGCTACCCCACATACTGCTTTTAAAACAATAACAACCAAAAAAAAAAAAAAGTAGTAAGAGAACACTGGCCTCACTGAGAGGAGGATATAATCCATACCTTGTGAAGAAGAGGACAGTGTGCTGAATCTGGAACTGGTTTTAAAGCACCTGGCGGGTTTTCATTACTTGTCGGAGATCTCTTTCTCGCCAAAACCATAATTAAAACCAGATTTGGAATGAGCCTGAAAGCCAAATTATAACTTATCAAGTGGAGCTGACTGGTGGTGCGCATTGTCCGACTACAGTCATCATTCGCTGTACAAAGTGGTAGAGCTGACTTCACAAAATATATGCCTTGTCTTACTGTTCTCTGGTTGAAAGGATGTGATTCTCACAACTGAATGGGTACTTGTGTGCCTCCAGACACTCCCTTCAAGAACTGAACTGTTAGCAAGGGGTCAGGGGGGTACAGACCCCTGACCTGATCTTTTCACCTCATTGCTGTGGTGCAATAGTGTCGTTCAGTGCCTGCCTGCCCCTCTATCCAGCTCCAGCTCAGTGGAAAGCACTGAAACTGAGACAATATAGTTCCTTCAATATGTATTCATTTTCAGCCTTGTTTCTGAATGTCTGTGGGGACATATACCGCCTAAATTGTCAGGAGGACAAGGAAGGGAAGACAGCATAGCAGTATAGGGATGGGGTAACATGTTAAAGGCCACATGGAAGAGAACAGGTGACCACATAAAAGCTCAGGATGTGATCCTTTTAGCATCATTAAACCTCCACAAACAAATATATACTTTCATGTCTCCTATCACTCTTGAATGTGAAAGTTACCATGCTCCATCCCAATAACACTGTGGATGAAGTTCTCCTAATTTGAGTAAAGAATATACATGAATCTTCCTCATAATGGTGGCTTTCAGATATATTCACTATAGTTCCTATGGATCGGGGGTGGGGAAAGAAGTTGTAGTCCTGTACATCTGGAGAGCAACAACTTGTGGAGGGCAACTGTGAACGTTTACATTTCTGTTTGTTCAGTATTAGCTTCCAGATTTGCAAAGCTGAAAAACAAAATACGGCTGATTTTACAGGCAACCAAGGTAGCATGTCCTTGCACTGGAGAAAAAGGTTTACCACAGGCACTCTGAGTATTGTTTGAGGGTTGTGTATTTTCTGCGGTACATGGGTAAATCTGTCTCCACAGGGGTAGTCATGGTCATCAACACAGTGTGTTTGAAAGTGAAAAGTGAGTTTAGATTGGGAATAAGCCTATAGCAGTGGCCATGCTGGTGGGGGGATTCTGGGAGCTGCAGTCCAAAAGGGTAATATTCCACACTCTGCTTCTATCTGCCTACCTAATCAGTTGTCCAGTTCAAACATGATGATTCCTTAACTGTTATTATTGTTCTGTTTGGGAAGTAAACATAATTGTGAGGCACTTTTGCTTTCCTCTTGTTCTCAGATGCTCCCAAGTGGCAGCTGTGTCTCCCCAAATGTCACCCCTTTATTGTTGGAGAGAGGCTTTGTTTTGTGAGACCAAGGGAGGATGTGTGTGTCTTCAAACTACCTGTAGACTTACAGTGACTCTGTGAAATTCATAAGGTTTTCTTAGGCAAAGAATATTCGGGAGTGGTTTTGCCAGTTCCTTCTTCTGAAATATAGCTTACTGTACCTAGTAGTTGTTTGCAGACTCCCATCCAGGTATGCAGCATTGCTGACCCTGTTTAGCTTCTGAGATTAAATGGAATCTGCTGCCTTTAGGGTATTTAGACCTTAACAGTGGCTCTTCTTCAGCAGCAGCTATTCTGCCCATTTCCTACAGTGCTGCTGCCCAGGTCTTCAGGGCAGCTGAGGCCAGGGCCAGATGCCAGGCATTCCAGACGCATGCCTCTGGTCAGTGAAAAGTGGAACAACACAGCGACTCAGAGCACAGAGTTCAGAGGGGGCAGAAAGGAGGTGGAAAGGATGGGAGGACCTTAGTAAGTGGGCACAAGATAGACCTGGCCTGCTGTATATTGTCCAACAGCAGTTATACACATTCCAGAAGGTACAACAGGGGGTCAGGTGCTGAGGTAGAAGGGGTTAACAATTAACTCCCTGAACCTCACACAAAGGCCACCTAACGAAAGTGAGAGCTTCTGTGTGCTTTGCTGTTCTTTCCACTTCCCATTTATCTGGCTCTGCCTTATTGGCTGGGAGGACCTGCCTTCTGAAGATAACTCTCAGTTAGACACAGTCACACTGCTCCCTGCTTGTAATAGTGATTGACTTCTCTGTTGGTTTCTGGAGCTATTCTGAATTAAGTTTAAACTGATGGCTAGAAGGCTTTAGGCCTTCCCCATCACTGCTGTCTCTCCATTTGTTTTCCTCCAGCTACACAAGAGGAAGAAAGGAAGAGCTTGCTTCTGGTCATTTTGTTGCAAGTTGTGACTCATGATGATGCATGGGTCTGCTTGAGCTCACCCAGTATATCTTTGGAGAGGCAGCTCTTGATTTCATGGCCAGTCCTATGGGGAAGCCCAGGCCTAAGGGGAAAGAAAGCCGTTGCAGTATTTCCAGTGACACTGTGCCTGGAGGAGCTGTCTGTGTCAGGGGGTAAAAAAAATAGATCAGTAACTTCCCTGAAACACTTCTGTTTTTTCTCTCTCTCTGAAAACACTCATAACTTCTTACTATAGTTTCTGTGCCTATTGCTCCATAAGGAAAGGGTAACTGTTTTCTTAGCAGTAGTTTGGGGCAATCTACATTCCACAGTTGCCTAGGACCTCACTGAAGCTAATGAAGTTCCTTCTGTGTAAACTGCCTACATATCTGCCCAATTTATGCTTCTTCTGATAATGGGTTGAGCAAAGATATTGTTGGACTGCAACTTTCATCAGCCCTAGCTGGCATAGCCAATGGTAAGGAATGCTGGGTGTTGTACTCTGACAGCATCTGGAGGGCCAGAAATTGCTCTCCCCTGCTTTAAGAGGAAGTGGGGAAGGGACTGGCCAGCTTTCTTAAAATCCCAAACTAAGATACCTGCTAGTAAGCAAACTATCTCAAAAATGTCATCATTTGTTGGGCTTCCTAGTTCAGGTATAGAGGGGCAAATAGAGAATAACTTGCAGTACCTTCTTTTGAGATTGTAGAATGCCTCATGCCTCCTCCTGTCTATTCTTTGCAAGAGGGTATTTTAGATGGGAGAGCTCTAACTCTTCAGTGCTTTTGGGATGCATGGGGAGGCCTCCATTCCCTTGTTGCTGGGAGACTTAGTATTATGTGTCCTCCCGGATCCTTTTATAGGATTAATGCTGTTCCGCATTCTTGTCCCATAGAAGAAACGAGGTTGTGCCGGATTCTGTTGTAAATTCAACCCAAGGAGCACATTGTCTGTGCAATCCCTTTGAAAAGGGATTAGCTGCATCTATTCTCTGGTGCTCTCACTTTCCCTCTCCTCCCCTTCATTTCCTTGTAGAGGAATTTTCATAATAAAGAAATCTGAGCAAACTTTGGAAAGTTTGCTCCTGCTGGTTCAGATTTCTACCATTTTGGCCAGCTGGTTGAATTTGAGGAAAGTTACATTTTATTACCCCTCTTTTTTTTTTTTCCAGAAGAGGAACGATTACCTGAATTTGATGGCTTCTCTTTCAGTGCCAAACTTTTCTTTGTTCAGTTTTCTTTTAACTAAGTTGGAGTGACTTAGTCTCAATCAAATACTTGTGGGATAACTGAACTGTTTTTTATTGCTTCAGATGAAGCTATTGACCTTTCAAGTCACATGCACTGGTCAGAACACAAAGAAATACATATTAAGCAAGTGTGAATCTGCTGGTTTAAAAAAATTAAAAAGTGAATTTATGCTCAGCTTTAAATGAATAAGAGAAAATAATTCTTTACTCAATTTAAACATAATGTACATTTTTTTGGGAAGAGAAGCTGTCAAATGAGCCCAAGGCACAATGTTTGTTAAGGGATTGTCTGGTTGGTTAGTAGATCACATCCTGCACTCCTTCAGTTGCTAATATAAATGTGATTTTTTGTGTATCGAGCCAATTCCAAATCATATTAAAAATACAGAGTGGCTGGCGCTTCCATGAACATTGGCAGCACTTTGGTTTTCAAACCAGTAAGTAACAACTAATCACAGCCTACATTCTGTAATTTTGATACTGTTTTATTTTGAGCTGAAATTAATTTTAGATCTCTTCCATTCTACAGATTGGTTATAACTGTTCTGCTCCCAGGCCTGAAGGCACTGGTATGATTAAATTTGATTGTATTTCCATGAGCAAGGGAGGAGATTATCCCACAGCTAATCTTCTTGGTACTCTCGATTTCCAGGTTGCTATTAAGTCTATCCGGAAAGATAAAATAAAGGATGAGCAGGACCTTATCCATATCCGGAGAGAAATAGAAATAATGTCTTCCCTCAATCACCCCCACATCATTGCTGTCCACGAAGGTACGAACTCTTTATACATTGTTTAATTTGATTGTATGGGTATGATACATTGTTTAACTCTCTTGGTATAATCTTGGTGCCAGATGTCTACAAACTAAGCCTTAGATATTATGCCATGCTGTAACTTTTGGGGCAAAGATTCTCAGTTAGTATATTGCCATCTTATTCTTGTGTGTCCCAAGACATCATTTTTATTTTATTGTATTTTATATCTCAGATTTCTATCAATATGAGACCCAAGGCAGCTTATAATATAAGTTAAAACACTAAATAACACAAAAGTTTTAAAAATTAACCAGTTGGTCCAATTAAAGCACTTGCAACAGGTAAAAACTGTTGGGTTTTTAAAGCGTAGTAAAAATAAATATACCCCATTAAAAAGATTTTCCCACTGCCAATTAAAAGCTGAAGGCCTATTTAAATAAAGAAGCCTTTTGCCTACCAGCAAAAAGAGAGTAGAGAGAGGGCCAGCTGAGCCTCCCATGGGAGGAAATTCTGTAGCTTAGGAGCAACCATCAAGAATAATTTGGAATCATGAAGTTAGTTTAGTGGGTAACAGGGCTTCCTCTGTAGGAGCGCCTCGACTGTAGAATTCCCTACCCAGCGAAGTTAGGCTGGCTCCATCTCTTCTCAGCTTCCAGTGGACAGCCATAACAGTGCTGTTCTTCATGACATTCAGTATTTTTAGTTTTAAGTGGTTCAAAACTGGATTCTAGGATTGTTTTTAGACTGCTTTTAGGAGTTTTTTTAAAAAGTATTTTAATGTGTTTTAAAAATGTTTTTATCTTTATATTGTTTTAACTGGTGTTTATTCATCCCCTCAGGAGTCCTTGTGGGTTGGGAGGTGACACAGAAATAATTAAATAAATAAAAAGAAATAAGTAGTGGTTAGAGTATAGGACTGGGAGCTGGGGAATCCAGGCTCATTTATGAAACTGACTGGGCAACCTTGGGCAGATCACTCCCTGCCTAATATACCTTGCAGGGTTGTTGTGAGAGTAACATGGGGAAGAAGAGAGCCTTGTATACCCACTTGAGCTTATTGGAGGTTAAGTGGGGTCTAAAAGATGTGAACAAATAAATAATAAATAACAAATGACTGCGCCTTGAATTCATCAACCATAGTTGGCACCTCTGCACAAATTAATGTTGGGAGTGGCTGGTACAAAAAGACAGCAGAGGAAATATTCAAAAAATATTTGTGGAACGTTTGGCTCTCAAATGTTATTGAGCTGCAACACCCTAACTGGCATGGCCAATGGTGCAGGAAGAGAAGAGTTGTATTCCAAAAAAACCTTCTCACTGGCCACACATTCCCCTACCTTAAACTATACCTTACTACTTGAATCTGAAACTTACTCCCTTGCTTCAGCTTAGGGGTGAAGAATTGTACAAGTTGCAAACATGCTACAAAATGCACAACGGAATAATCCCCCTCGCTTTCATAGTTCGGCATCAGTTTCTTCATAGCCCCTGAAAACCTGCCTGGAATTGAAATGTTGTTATAATTTTCATTTTGGAGGCCAATTGCAAACTGTAGGGGAACGAAATCTACAAAACTTTCTCCCTAATCAACTGGCACTTGCAGTTTCTTTCCTCTTAACCGCTTTAGTCTTAATGTAAAAGTAAATGTCATTCTTCACCAAAAATGGACAATGTTGCAAAGCGATAGAGTAGAAGCTCTCAGTAGCCTTTGCCCTGAGGCACAACTGGGTGACTCATCCACAGCACTCCTCTCTCTATTACTCTAAAATCCCCTCCTGTTTTTTTCTTAGTACTTGCTTCCTTGTTTTTAGCTTTTCATTTTGTGTACAAAACAATACGTAGTAGGAGCACATGCTCTTAAAAAACATCAAGGTCCCATTACTTCCAACTTTTAAGGATAAAGTCTTCTAAACTTGCATCCTTTTTTCATGGCACCGTGAAAAGCTACCTATGAGGCCTTCTGCCATAGCCTTTCTCCAGGTATTGTATCTTTGTTGTTAGTGTAGGGCAGAAGTGTACAATATTGTGAAGGTGAATATGGGTGAGAGGGAAGAAACTGTACTTTTTTAATATAACAGCAAGGTTAACAGAACATACATTCTGTATCATATTGAATATAGTTTTTAATCCACAGATAACTTGGATAACACATAAAATAATGGTGGGAAGAGTATATTAGTCCTGATCTAAGCCTGAACTATTAGTGTGTCAAATGTGAAGTGCTGCTATATACTATATTTGCCGGTGTATAAAATGCACCAGCATATAAGATGTGCCTCATTTTCAAACAGTATTTTTCAGGGGGGGAAAATGAGTCTTATACGCCAGCAAATAGGGTAAATAAATACCAATAATGAATTAGAAAGATGTGTCTAACCTCTTCTGACAATGGACCCAGAAATTCTGGGGCACTTGCACCTTGCATTGGTTCTAACCTGTGGCAGTTCTTTGATGTAAAAACGTGCAAGATTTAAATCTAATCTGCCTGCTTATAGCCTGCATAGATTTGTTCAATGAGCAGGTGTTAAGCCACCATGGCATGCATGCATGCATGCATGCATGCATGCATGCATGCATGCATCTATCTATCTATCTATCTATCTATCTATCTATCTATCTATCTATCTATCTATTTATCTATCTATCTATCTATCTATCTAAATACACCCCTACTTTGCCTTCCACGTAGAGGTGTGAGGAACATCAAACAGTGATGGTTCCATAGGGAACTGGAATGGTACTTTAGAACCCACAGGATAGGCAGGATCGTGAGTTAGAACAGGAACTAAGGCCATAGGCTTGACCTGAGTCTTGTTCAGAATGGAAACATTCCCCTTCTCCTTGTTTGTTACAGTATTTGAAAACAACAGCAAGATTGTTATTGTGATGGAATACGCCAGCAAGGGGGATCTCTATGATTACATTGCTGAGCGCCAGAGACTATCTGAGCAGGAAGCCCGGCACTTCTTCAGACAGGTGGTGTCTGCTGTCTACTACTGTCACAAGGTGAGTAGAATTTGGTGGCCTCTTTGATATTGAGAGCGCCTCCCAGAGTGCTCAGGAGATCCTGCCAAAGGAAGAGTCATCGAGAAGAATCTTTTGGGATGCCTTCCCATATACATACTCTTTGTTCAGTTTCTTAAGACACTTGATAGGTTGTAGATTACGGACACCCCAGAACCTCCTTAAATATCACAACAGTGTTGGCTTTCTTCCCTGCAGGATTGACTTATTTTGCTAAAAAAAAAAAAAAAAGGCAGGAGGCAGCCTGTTTTTTTTTTTTTCCTTCCCTGTCACTGTGCAGTATCAGAAAGGAGCCCCAAGATGGAGATTTTATTGTGGGGGATATATGTGTGTGTGTGTGTGTGTGTGTGTGTATTATCTATCTATCTATGTATCTATGTATCTATCTATCTATCTATCTATCAATCAATCAATCTATCAATCTATCTATCTATGGCATATTGTGGTCACTGTATAGTATCCTTGGAAAATTTTATGCATGGTTATATAATCTTGTTATAAAAGAGAGACTGAGTTTACAGATTCCTGCCTTCCGAAGGAATCATGTTAATGGAAAAGGAGAATTCCCTCCTCAGAGTGGAGTGAAAAATGAAAGAGGTGGTGTTAGACACTTGTCCACTTTCCATATCTGAACATAATAGAACAGTTCAGGTAATACCTGAAAAGTTCCATCCTGTCCAGGCATGGAACTGGTGCACCATCCCCATAGAGGAAGTACCTCTGCAGTATGGCCTGTACACCACATAACTTACGTGTAAATGAAATCTGGGAACTGACCATGTGATTTTGGCCTCTGAGCTGTTTGCATAAAAAGTTTAGTCACAGTGCTATTATTATCAACTTCAGCACTACTTTCTGGGAAACGCCTGTAGCTGTCACACAATGTAAGGAATCCTGGTTTGAATCTCACTTTCATTTAATGTGAGAGGGCCACTCTGACAAGAAGAACTGAAAGGAGCTGTTCTATAAGAAGAATGTGATGAAACACCTTTACTTCCACCTGCAGTGTCACCAAATCCTGATGACCAAAGAAACTGTGGCCACAGCATAATCTTTGTTTCACTGAACATAAGAACCATTCAGGGTAAAGAAGTCCATGCAATTTTTGTTCAGCTCCTGAAAGTCTGCTCTTTGTATGGTTGCCTTTATTATTCTCTGTGACTATGCAGCATACAATTTGCATACCAGGAATAATAAAGCCTCTTGCTAAATTGGAAAGCACCTGTTTGCATTCAGCCTACCTTTAAAATCTATTCATGTTCTTTGTGCCAAACCCTTTGGCAGGCCACGAAAAACTTGATGTGATAGACTGAGGTACAGCTTGCATAAATGACTTGGATAAATGATCTTGGAGACCTGGAATTTTGCAGTCAGCCCTCTACATTTGCAGGTTTCATTTTTTGCAGATTTGATTATTCATGGATTATCTACTGCTGCCTCCACTGCTGCCCTATGCCACTGTTAATAAGGACTGCAAGCCTCGCAAAACCGAGAAACTGAGACCGAGGCTTGTAAGTCCCTATTAAAAATGGCACAGGGCTGCAGTGAAGGTGGCAGCAAGCCCCACCAGCTGCCTTGTGAAGGAACCCTGATGCCTTGCAGGCATCCACAACGGGTTGAATATGCTGATCATACTTTTTTGTGTGTTAAATATGGTTGCAGGGGGCTAGAGTTGTTCATGGTTTTTCCACTTTCATGGGGTTCTGGCCCCTAACCCCATATAATGTGGAAGGATTAACTTGTATATCTTTACTACTAATTACTTTGCATGCTTTGTTCTTGTTTGAGAGTGTGGGAAGGAAGATAGAAATTTGGATTTGGAACCTTTCTCTTAAGAAGGAATGTTTAGTAAAGTGTCAGAGAACAACAATGGTTTACAGCAGTGGGTGTGATGGGAGAAAGTACTGCATTCCTGCCACTTCTAGTTTATTTGTCTAAACACAATGAACTAAATCCAATGTTAGTACTATGAAGAATATCCTGTTAAAATGAATGGGACTACTTAGTCATTACTAACTTAAATCCCATTGTTTTCAATAGGGGTGCTGTAGGTAGAATTAGCATTAGTTTTGCCTGGAGGTGAGAATTATACCCAGCAGTCCTAGCTAGCATAGTTGGTGGTAAGGGATGGTGTGAGCTGCAGTTCATCCTCACCTGGAGGGCCATATATTCCCACCCTGATATAACCCATTATCAGAAACTGTCCACCTCAATTCAGGTATCTCTTTCCCATGCTGTGAGCTGGGATTCTTCTTCTTTGCACGGGATTCATGAAACTGTTCTTGTCTGAATGGAATGCTGTAGAAATTGAATGTTCCATATGTACCAGCACAGCATTTAAGACAGGCGTGGCAAATGGTGATGCCAAACATTGGCCTGGCAGTAAGCACCATGGCAGTGCCAGTGAACACAGCAAACCTTGAATGGATGGTAAAGAGTGCTGTGTTTATATTTGAGGGATAATATCAGCAAAACTGGCCTTCTTTCTCCTGCCGTCATGTTGATGATGTTGGGGAAATGAGAATAGCAACAGGAAACAGTTCTGGAAAGAGGTATTTTCAGACTATGCTGTTTAGACAAATAGAGCATTCTCTTGTGGCAGCTTGCTAGGTCACAGGGACTAGCAGGATTGGATGTGGGAGTCACCCCTCTTGCGAAAACATCAGGCTTGCAGATTTATATGAGGAGAGAAAAACATGTTCATGTGTAAGTATGTCAAGTGGTATAAATGAGGACTGTGACATGATTGGTGCAGGAGAAAGTAGCACTTAACAGTTGGGCTTCTGCTTTGGAGACCTAGCTTGGCATCCTATGTAACTTGTGGCCTATGCATTCATATGTCCCTGTTTGGATGGGGAGCAGGGAGCTATTCTTTTGTCCTTGCACTCCATTGGAAAACCTCCCTGACTCAGAGAGCTATCAAGCCCCAGTAAGGACAGCAGTGGCAGCAGCAACTGTTGCTTCTTGCTGTTGTGAAGGGGAGGAAAAGCAGGGTGCATTCTACCTGTGAGATATATGCACCCTTGTTTCTCCCCTTCCTTCACCAAGCTGCTACTTCATGGTCTGAATAGCCTCTCCCTCCTTCCTTCTCTACTGGTAAGCAGCAGCAGCACAGTCTCCTGGGCTTGACAGTGCCAGGGTTGGGGGAAGATGTGGACCTGTGTGAGCAGGGTTATGCTCTTGTGTATGATTTCAGCCATCATGTGCTGTCGGAGTAAAAGTGTGTGGAATTCCTTCCTTCTCTTCATTTTAATACAGAAAAAGGCAACCATTTTTGTCTTCTTCTAGATCTCAGTGGTTTCCGCACTCCACAATGCCCCACCCCCAATGGCTGAAAAAAAAGATCAAATAATACTCAGAAGCCTCAAGGATGTGATTTTCCATTTAATGCCAACCCTCCTGACACACACTGGGCCTGCACTGGTAGTCTTTGCCCACCCCTAGTGTAGTCTTTGCTGCTGTCTGTTTTGAGCTCTTGACCTACCGGAAAGCAAAAAGTCCTTTAATTATGTTGCTAGTATACCTGTAGTTTGGTGGAATGAGTACACACAGTCTTCTAGGGTGGCTTGACTTCCCTTCTCTACCAGAAAAAGTCCACTTACCTGCTGGTTTTTTTCCCCTCCCAACAGAATGGAATTGTTCACAGAGATCTGAAGCTTGAGAACATCCTGCTGGATGCAAATGGCAACATCAAGGTGAGCAGAACCTCTAATATGGGGAGTGGGAAGAATCAGGCATTGGTAGCCAGCATAGCGGATGGTCAGGGATCCTGGGACTTACAGTACAGCAACATCTAGAGGGCCAGAGGATTTATAGCTATGGTGTGGATGATGTTTTAACTGTTACTGGTTCAGCCCAGTTTGGCAACAGACAAAGACTGCACTGGCTCAGAGCCAAACGAGGGAGGGAGGGAGAGGGAGAGAAAGAGAGAGCTGTTGCGGGGCGGGGTTTTATGGTTATGTAGAAGACGCACAGTTGTTTTGTGGATAGGTGGGGAGCTTTAGTGTTATTGGCTGGTAAAGAAATGTCCAAGCAAAAAATGAAATGCTGCCACCTGAATCTTGATAGGGCATTTTATCAGTTTAGGTGGGTAAACGGTGGCCCTTCAGATGATGTTGGACTGCAGCTCCCATCATCTTCATCATTGGTTGTGCTGCCCAGCACTGGTGTGAGCCACAATCCAACAATGTCCGGAGGGCCATATGTTCCTGCCTGAATATTCCAACAAGGAAGGAGGTAAAAATAGCCTTCAATTACCAGAAATTCTAACTTATCACTCCTGTTAAATATACAAATACAAAGAGCTAATCCTGATGGTGACTCATGGCAGAATAAGATACAAGAGGAAAAGTTCTTGTGGCTTGTTTAAGAAATAAATAAAAGGAAACACTGGTTTTCAAGATAGCATACACACATAAAAATCCTTTCGAAAACAATTGATTAGACCAAATAATTCAGTTGTCTGTCTGAGGTTTACAAATAATTCATTGGGCTTTAGTCAAGCCGCACTGCACAAGAGGGATTACTATATTTAGAGATTCAGTAACTTGCTTTTAGTAACTTGCATTCCTTGGGGACCTTTGGAGGAAAAGATTACCCTGTAGCACTGACCTACCTGAAATCCTCCAGACATGTTATAGTTTTCATAATCCCATTCAGCATGGCTGGAAATTATGGGGTTTGTAGTTTGACCCATCAAGAGAATGCTGGGTTGGGTGGATAACTGGTTTACAGCGTGGGAATCACTATGACAACCAAAAGAAGTAACTTTGCCTAAATGTTACATGGTTTATTCATACTCAATGCAGAGTAGTAGAGCTTATTCAGAGATGACATATGTTGCAGTAACTTGAAAACATAATGCTGATAAAGGAGCTCTTACTGGTCTACAGACACATGTTTAAGGATATGATAGAGCAATTATGGTTGAACCAGCATGGTGTAGAGGTTTGAGTGTTGGACAAGGACTCCAGGAAATGGGGTTTCAAATCCCTGCCTGGCCGTAGAAACATACTAGACGACCTTGGGAACATCATGTTCTCTCATCCTCAGAGGAAGGCAATGAAAACCCCCTTCTGAGCAGATCATGCCAAGAAAAAAAACCATGATAGGGTCACCATAAGTCAGAAATGACACAACAAGAGCAAATTCCTTCTCCTGCCCCAAACTCTGTTGTATAGGTGTTAGGTTCATGGTAGTGACAGTGAAGATAATACAGCCTGGATGATTGAACTGATTGTGTCAATTCATCAGTTCCCATTTTTCCTAATGTGGAAAAAGAAACTGATAGAAAAGCACTGATCCCAGGAAAACTACAGTACTCAGGACTAAGAGGTTTGTCTTAAAGTGTCAGCCTCCTAATTTTACTGGGATGAGGAAGCAAGAATTTACCATGAAAAATGTGAAGGCCAGGGTCAGAGACTTTCAGAATTCTGCTATGTGGTTCTAACTCTGGTACTCTTCCACACAGGAGAGTCTATTCTTTCTTAAAAAGGATCAAACAACTCTTAACACAGTGCAGATTTTTGTACAGTTAATAATAAACAAAGCCCTGCCATAGTCTGTTTTGCCTGAACAATAGGCTGTTCCGCAACTACAAACCTGAAAGCATGTTCTGTACTTTCTGGCTCATCTGACTGGCTGTGGGCTGGATAAACAAAGGTATTAAAACAGTGGTATCAGCAAAAGCTTCCTACTATGGCACAAGCGGAGTGGTAGAGCAAGAATGCTATAGTCAGTCCTTAAAGCTCTGGTACAAGCTTAACAAATCTATTCTACTTTCACTTGAAGTAATGAGTGTGCTTCTAGGGCTTTCACCCTCCTCACAATTGTTTAGTAGTTACACGGGTGTGCAACAGGCAAAAATTCAGTAAGCACAAATGTGCTTAAAACAGTAAGCGCAAGTGTGCTTACTGAAGTGTGTTGTCCCTATAGCTGTTGGCTGGGACAAGCTGCCCTTTTTCGTGCTTATCATGTATTTGTTAAAGGCACAGGGCTACAGTCGGAGAGAGGGAAGCAGTGAGCCTAAAAGCTTTGACACAAACTCCTTCAAACAGAAGGAAGGAACTATCTGTCCTTACTGCATGCCTGGCAGAAAAGGATAATCCGCTCTGGATTCAGATTTCAAATCAAATAACCTTTCTTTCTGTCTTTCTTTCTTTCTGTCTTTCTTTCTTTCTGTCTTTCTCTCTCTCTCTCTCTCTCTCTCTCTCTCTCTTTCTCTCTTTCTCTCTTTCCCACTTTTCTCTTCACATGGGACCCCAGGCAACTCACAACACATCTATAAAGCTGGTGGTAATTTTAACAAGTAAATCACATAAAGAACACCACTCATTTAAAACAGTGTAAAATCATTTAAAAACATAACAGTAAACATAGAAGGACAACAGTTAAAGTATACTTATACTATTAAAGGGCCCTTCTGCCTAGCCAGTCACCAAATTGTTGTTGAAATATAAAAGCCAGAGCCTTTCTTGTGGAAAAGAAGACAAGAGAAAAGCAAAGTACTGGTTCTGTTGCTGATTCTATGATCCAGGGTGAACAGCTTGAAACAACTTGTGACCCCTTAAACGGTGGTTCTGTACGATTAAGGGGCTTCTCCTGGAATTACTGTATTTGCTGGAGTATAAGACTCACTTTTTTCTCCAAAAAAATACTGTTTGAAAACGGAGTGTGTCTTATACGCCTGTGTGTCTTATATGCTGGAAAATAGTATTTGCCGGTGTATAAATGGGGCGCGTCTTATACACGGGTGTGTCTTATACACCGGCAAATACGGTAATCCTTATGGGTGGGGGGTTCATACTGGAAAGTACGTTTCCTATCCATTTTTTCAAGAATGCACTCTGCTTTTTTTTTCTGTGATCAACAACACTAACCTGTGATCAATCTTCTCCCCCTAGATTGCAGACTTTGGCCTCTCCAATGTCTTCCAGCACGATCGGCTACTGCAGACTTTCTGTGGCAGCCCCCTCTATGCATCCCCTGAGATAGTCAATGGAAGACCTTATAAAGGACCGGAGGTAAGAGCTTAATCCCTTAAATGTTGCATAAGACAATATTAATGTAGCACATCCACAAGTATTTCAATTGCAAGATAGCATAGCTGAAATTTCAGCCTTTCCTACTGGATACTGAGTTGTTATAAGATCATGAGCCTGAAAATCTGCAATGCATTTAATAGGCTACAAGGTGTCTGTTGTTAAATATCTTTGGTGACAAGGGGAAATGAGCTCTTTGGCACAGAATTAACATCTGTCTATAGAAACCTTTGGTAAAGGAATGGCTGAAGAGGTTTTCTTGTCATGTCTTGACACTAGTTGGTAATGCCAGCTAAAGGTCTAGAAACAGAAGTGGCAAGAAAGAGGCAGTCTTGCATCTCCTAATAGAGTTCTTCTGTACTCGCAGGTTGACAGCTGGTCCCTCGGTGTGCTCCTTTATATTTTGATTCATGGTGCGATGCCTTTTGATGGTCATGATTACAAGACTCTGGTCAAGCAAATCACAAGTGGGGATTACAGAGAACCCACCAAACTTTCAGGTATGTAGGCATGAGAGCTGAGGATCTACCTAATGAAACATTTAGCAGAACCTGTAGCCTTTTAAAGTCACAGATGGTAAAGTTTTGGCTGTCTAGAGACTCCAAGCTCCCATCAGCTACAGCCAACATGATCATGAATGATAGGAGTCGTAGTGAAGCAAGATCTTGAGTGCCATAAGTTTCTCATCTCTGCTTTCAAGTGTATGCACATACTTCTATTTTAGTTGCAACCTTTGAATTTTCATGACAGATTGGTGGTGTGGTCTTACTACTTGTTTAATATGTTTTCATTCAGTTTAAATTAGGCTTATATTAAATTTATAATCCTGGAGTTGGAAGGGGCCCTAAAGGCCATCAGATCCAACCCCCTGCTCATTGCAGGATCTCCAACTGTCCAGCCTCTTTTTAAAGACATGCAGAGAAGGAGACCTCGCCAGCTCTCTAGGCAATTGGTTCCATTGCTGAACTGTTCTTACTGTCAAGAAGTTCCTGCTAATGTTCAGTTGAAATCTACCCTACTGTAACTTAAAACTATTAAACTTAGCTCTACCCTCTGAGGCAACAGAGAACAAGCCTGCGCTCCCCCAACTTTGTGGCAGCTCTTAAGGAATGTGCAATCATGTCACCCTTCTGTTTTCTCTTCACCAAGCTGAACATGTCCATAATTGTTGAATTGATTTTGTTTGTACACCCCTCTGCGATAGCAGGAAATAGGGCAGGATAAAAATGTAATGATAATAGTAATAATAAGCTACAGAGAACTCTCCTCTTACCTATTTTCATTGGTTTCTTTGTCCTTCAGATGCCTGTGGCCTGATCCGATGGATGCTAATGGTGAACCCAGAGCGCCGAGCAACCATTGAAGATATTGCCAGCCACTGGTGGGTAAACTGGGGCTACAAGGTGCCAGTTGGGGAGCAAGAGTCCTCACGTGACAATGAATCTTCATTAGCCACTGTAGCAGAATGGTTGCGCCGTTCCTCTAGGCCTCTCTTTGAAAATGGCTCCAAGGTACGCTGCTTCTTCAAGCAACACATCCCTGGTGTCACACTGGAGAGACAACGCTCGCTAAAGAAGTCAAAGAAGGAGAACGACATCTCTCACGCTCTGCAAGAGACCGGCCCTCCACCAGAGAACCCATCTAAATCTATCCTGAAGAGACCCAAAGGCATCTTGAAGAAGAGAAATTCCTGTGAGAAGGCCCAAGTTCCTCCTCCTCCAGCAACAGCAGGTCCTGTTGACTCATGGAAAGAGGAGAATCCAGCATCTACTATGGATGTGATGTGTGTCTTATCATCCAGAGCTTTAGCTTGCAAGCTAGAAGGAGTTGTAGCCACCCCTCCCATGCCCAAGAAGGGAATCTTGAAGAAAACCCAGAAGAGAGAGTCTGGCTATTATTCTTCCCCAGAGCGTAGTGAATCCACCGAGATCTTAGACTCTAAAAACCTAGATCTTGATGACAGTGCCTTTGCTGGCAATCCTTCATCTGCTTCAACCTCTGGAGACTCTCATGCCAGACGGAAAGGCATCTTGAAGCACAATGGTAAGTTCTCTTCCAGCAGCACTGAGTCTGAAGGTGTGCCTGCCAAGATCTTCTCCACTTTTGTAGAAGTCACCTTGCCCAAAATATCTATGGCCTCCCGTAATTGTCCATCCAGTGCTGTGAGTGAGGATAGTATACTTTCCTCAGAGTCCTTTGACCAGCTGGACTTGCCTGACCGACTGCAGGCAAGTGGAGGAGCACCCATGCGTACAGCCATCTCTGCAGATGACCTACTGCAGCTGGAGGAGGCGGATAGGGAGACAGGGGCTCGCAGACTCCGCCGTTGGACAGTAACCCAGTGCCAAAACCCCCTGGTAGATAGCTGCTTCTCTCTGGAAGACTGTGATAATGTCACTGAAGTCTACAAGCGGGCTGTGGCTATGAGCACGAAACTGAGCTGAAGGGCCCATTGTCATCAAGGGACCTTTGAGAATCAATGCACACAGATGCAGAGAGGTCTTGCAGCTCTGACTCTGTGCTCAGAATGAACGGCGTAGTCCAAACTATTTGCACTTCCCTTTGGGGTGGATGAGACGACTGTGTCTTCTCCCTGGCAATGCAGGAAGTGCAACTGACTAGAACTATTTATTTTGTTGCCTACGTCTTGACTTTTCTCAGAATGTAAAGAAGTGAATGCTCCATGTTTTAACAATGACTTGCAAAAGTGGTATAACAGGGTACAGCATGTGTTTGGAGAAAGAAAAAAGCTATGTTTGTAGAAAGCCGATGGACATAGGAAATGAATTAAGGGCAGTGCAGCAGGGCTGGAGAAATGGGGAGGTATCTGCAATCTAGGTAGGAATGAAATAAGATTGATGCAAGGAACGATGTAAAATTTTCTTTACTAGCAAAGGAGCAGTAAGTTGAAGATTTATTTGATAGAAGATTTAATTGTCTTAGAACACCTTCATCTCTCCAAACAGACCTTGATGATCACCTCTAATCTTAGGAACTAGGGTGGTTATTTTGTTTGCACTGTGCTTCTTTAATTGCACAAAAATGGGTAAGAGAGGCAGCAATGCCTCTGAAGTAGAACAATGTTGTGGCAAGATGATGGAAATGGAACAGCTCTTGGCTGAAAAACATGGTTGATTATTGGTGGGGAGTTTCTGCACTACAGTTTCAAAACGTGGTCTAACTATCCTGCTATTCTTAGGCCAAAAAGGGGTGATGGAGAAGGGGAATGCTTGCTAACCAAGCATCTTCCATATAATCAGCATCCAGCACTTCTTCAGATGACCCATGGCAGTTAACTGAAAACTTGGAAAACCAGTTGCAATCAGATTCAGATGTGCATTGAGCAAAATCAAACTCAGCATAGTTAAAAGTTGCTTCCCTGCACTTCTTCCAAAATATTGAAGTTTGATAGGGCTACAGCTGTGATTTTTGCATATTTGGATTTCACAGAGAGGAAACCTTTCTCAAGGCCAGCAAATCACAGCAGCTGTAGCATCTCCTGAGACCCATAAGTGGTTTGTTCTGGAATGCATCTTGGCTAACACTCTTAAGGGAAGGGACAGGGAGACCAAATGGAAACTCTTGATTGGGATGGGGGGAACTGAGGTGGGATTTATACTGTAGGCACAGCAGGCTTTTAAAGAAGTAGGCATCTGGTCCTTCCAAAACATGATAAATGTATGTGCCTTTAAAAAGAAATTTTGGACTATGGCTTAGATCTTAAAATACGTTAAAGAGGTTCATGGAAAGAAAACTTCCAGTAGCTGCTTCCCCGGCCCCATCCCAGTGCTCCTGCCTCTAATCTTGCAACCAGCTTGGTTGCTGCTTTGGGGAAGGTGCAGGGGTGGGGTAGTGACTTCTCAAATGTAAGGTGAGATGGCTGGGAAAGCAAGGGGAAGGAAACCTTCCTTCCATGAACATAGCGATAAATTCACCTTATGTTCCAAGCCTGTGTGTGTTGCCTTGATGCCTGTTACCTTGCCCCAATGGGATTTCTTTTTCATAAGTATTCTAAAATACTGCCTTTCTGGGTAATATGAGCTACTTGACAAATGTTTTAAAAGTTGGTTAAAGATTTTTTTAAAAAACAGAAGTAGAGTGATTTCCTAAGTAGAAAGAAATTGATCTGCAAAACATCTCCACCTTGTAACATTTTGGATTTAAAATACCTGTTGCACTATCTTGCCATGTGTTCTCTGGTTGGCCTTCCCAAGCTCTGTTTTTTTTTTTTTAATTTGTCCCACCAGAGAAATTAAATTAAGCAAAATGAGACCTGAACACTCTTATTCTGTGCAGCTCTTTTTTGTAAACTGATACAGTGGTTATGAAAGAAAGAATAAAATAAAGAGAATAAAATGAAAAAGAACCTTAATGGTTTGTTTGTTTGTTTTTTGCTTGTTTCTGATTCTCCTTCACTGACTAGACTTACCTCCTAGATCTCAGATCACCTCTACTCATGCTATAGTCTTTTCTCTTCTAGTCTTTCATATTCCTTGCAAATGAAGCTTGGTCTATACATTGCTAAAAGTGTTCTTCCCATCCGGGGAGCTGATAGTATCTAAATACTATGTAGGCAGCACATTCATGTCTATTAATTAGGAAGTATTTCAGTTCCCTGATGCCATACAGCTCCTCCATAATAGATAATTATCAGACAGTGTCTTAAGGTACCATTTTTGTCCTTAGTATTGGAGCTCTAGGAGTTCCTGCATGAAATGCAAGTTTCAGCCTGGTTATGGAACAGAGATACCTTGATGGATAACCTATGCTGGCAACTTGAAAAGGGGAGCTTGTACCTGTGTGCCAACTGTGCCCCTTTTGTGAGACGCTGGATCTAGCCACAATGGTACATGCCTTAGTTAAATCCTGTTTGGACTACTGTAATGCACCTTTGAAGAGTGTTTGGAAACTTCAGCTAGTTCTGCAGTCAGAGTGTTAACTAGGGCAGGTTACAGGGACCATACTACTCCCCTATTAAAACAACTCCACTAACTGCCAATTTGTTGCTGGGTATAATTCAAAATGCTAGTTTTGACCCATGAAGTCCTATATGGCTCAAGTCCAGGCTATCGAGGAGCCAGTATGGTGTAATAGTTTAAGCATTGGACTATGACTCTGGAAACCAGGGGTTGAATCCCCACTCAGCCATGGAAACCCACTGGGTGACTTTGGGCAAGTTATAGTCTCTCTGTCTTAGAGGAAGGCAAAGGCAAAACCCCTCTGAACAAATCTTGCCAAGAAAACCCCATGATAAGTCTGTGTTAGGGTTAGAAATGACTTGAAAGCACGCAACAAGCAGGCTGTCTGACAGACTCTGTCTTCTTATATGAACCTGCCCAGGCCCTGAGATCCTCAGGAGAGGTCCTTCTCTCAGTCCCACCACCATCACAAGCATAGTTGCTGCAGACCTGAGAGGGGTCCACTTGGTGTCTTCTCCTAGGCTCAAACTCCCCTTCCATGGAGGCCAGAAAGACCCCCACCCTGCTATCCTTTGTCACCAAGCAAAAACCTTTCCTTTCTGGCAGGCTTTTAAAGGGTTTTTATCTTTTTAATAGTATTATTTTCTTTTTAAGTGTAGCTTTAAATCATTTTGATAGTTTAATCCTATTTTAATGTGCAGGTTTTTGTATATCTTTATTTGCATTATTTTTCAAATTTTAAGTTGCCTTGAACGCCAATTTTGGAAGAAAGGCTGCAAGCAAGCAAATAAATAAATAAATGGGTATATTTTCACACCTGATTGCAAGTACAGAAAACTGAAATCTAGATAAAGCAGTTATATCTTTATCCTACCCTTTCTTTGAAGACCTCAGAGGAGAATTTGAAGCCTCTGTGATATGGGACAGACTGCAGCTGAGATATCATGTACCCAAGCATAGCAGTCTAGCGACTACAGTCTTGCCACTTTACAAATTAACTAATCCAAGGTATGTGATTTTGAACATACAGCCAATGAAGTCTTCTCTGATGTAAACTAGAAACCCTGATGTAACAACTTTGGATATTTCCTATATACCAAATGAGGCTATCCATCTACCTCAGCAGTATCCACAGTAGTGGTTCTCGGCGATGTCAAGCCAGATCTTCCCCAAGATCTGTTACTTGGTAGTTTGAATTGGAGATAGACAGAATGAAGCCTGAGATCTCATGCAGGTGAAATTGTGAATGCAGAAGCAGATGAAAATCCAGCTGGTCCTGAGTTACTGCTGCATCTGCCTTCAAAAATTTAACTTTAGGAGTTTTATAATGGCATGTGAATATGTATACAGTAGACCCTGTGGATTCGCTAGGGTTAGGGGTGCAGGACCCTTGCAAAAGTAGAAAAATGGCACATATCAAAATGTGTGTGTGTGTGTGTCTGCAGGAAGAGGGCTGAGGCATGGTGGGGAGAACAGGCACACAAAGTCCAAACCAGGTTAAGGAAAGGAGAGGCAAAGCGGGTGGGTCAGCACTGTAGCTCTATACATCCTCTCTCACCCACGTGAGGTCTGGGGGGCATCAAGAAAGAGTTTGTGGTGATGAGAAATTGGGCTGCGAGCAGCCCAATTTCTCATCACCACAAACTCTTTCTTGATGCCCCCCAGACCTCACATGGGTGAGAGAGGATGTATAGGAAGGAATAGAGGAAGACCAGAGGCAAGTTTTTAAAGAGTTGTGCAGGCTGGCTCTGTTGAGAGAGAAGGTTCACCTGAAAAAGAAGCGCCTGAGGTGGTGGTGGGGTTGAAGAAATTTGCAAATAATCAAATCTGTGAAAACGAAACCCACAAACGTGCAGGGCCAACTGTATTGATGTATGCAAGGCTAAAACATAGGTTCAAAACAACAGCATTGGGCTGAAACTACACCAAGGAACTTTTAACCAGAGGTTGAAAAAGTTACTTGTTTGAACTACAGCTTGCAGAATTAGAAAAATCTACTCCAACAATCCAAAGCTGTGCTTTTAATACAGTACAGAAAAAACCAAAAGGCAGCTGGGTTTGAACTGGTCAGAGTGAAAGCTGACCATTAACATTCGTCTACCCATTTGGTTCTAGACAGCAGGAGACTGAAAAGATTAATGAGGAAATTACAGGTGTTGCCTTCCGTTAGGAGTGTAACAAGATTTACCCTGTTGAGCAGCTCATGATATAGGAAGATATACTTTGGCCTGGCCATAGCCTAGAGGGAGAGCTGTAAATCTTGCTCAAAGAGAAATGAGTTTGTGAACAAGATGGAGCAGAAGCAAATGACACTAGTTGCACAGTCCATTTTTGCAGACTTCTTCTTTTTCACAAATCCATTCCATGACGATTTCACATACACATTTTTCAACGGAAAAAAGATCTGTCCTTTGGGGGGTGTTAACTTTCTTAAAATGTGAACATTAAGTGCATTTTTCAAATTGTATGCATTGTTTATGTGAATCCACCCATTGACCAAAGTGTGTTTCTTCACATTTTTGAAAGCCATGCACATTTGACGGACACATCTCAAATGTGTGCATTGTATTAGACACTTATTCTGTGGAATGTGGTGCGTATAATGTGTAGATTTCCAAACAAAGTGAGTTCTGCCCATGCCCATTCGCAGGTTGTTGTTGTTTTTTTTTGGTATTGATTAGGCAAAAAGAGACTAAGAGACAGGTCTGACTGGATTTCTCACACATACTTACTCCTAACTGGAAAAGGGAAGCAACGGTGCTACATGGAGCTGTACCTTCCTTTCTGGATCCTCCTAAAGTGTACTTGCTCAATGAAGAAAAAGGTCTTGCTGAATCAGACAATAAAAACTTGGCTCATCTTGCATCCTCTATCACTCAAAAGCCACACAGATATTCTTGGAAAAGCCTCAGAACAGTCATATCCTTCCACTTGTGCCCTACTCTACTACTGTTATTGAGAAATGCTCTGCTTCTAATTTTGGATAGCCCATAGCTATCAAGAGTTGTAGACACTGACATCCCTATCTTCCAATGATTAGTTTAGTTGGTTGCCGTCATCAAACCTTGTCTGATTAAATTCATGCTTTTAACTCCACACTGGGTGAAGCAGTACCTCTTGTTTGTCCAGAATCTCATGCCATTCAGTTCCACTGAATGACTCCAGGTCCAGAATGACATCTCTCTAGCCATTTTCTCCACAGCATACATAACATTCTTTACTTGTCTTCTTTCTGTAGTAAAAAAAGCTTTAAGCATTGTAACCTGTCTTCAGGTTACTTTGGTTGCCCTTTTATGCACTTTGTCCATCTTTATCATATCCTTTCTGAGAACTGGTCAGAAGAATGGCTGTATCTAACAAACAAAACTTAAAATGAATAAGCTTGCTTGAGACTGTTTTAAAAAAAGCTATTAAAAACAGTAACAATATCAAAATGGCTGCAACACACTATATTGCAAAAATATACATCATTAACTAATTTTGAAAAGAAACAGAATACAAACTCAGTTCTATGCACAAGAACATAAAATATTGGTATGTGTGGAAAAACATGCTCTGACACAGTCTTCTTCGATGATGGTTGTACTACAGTCATAGTTGTGTGGCTTAACGTCATTTCTATACAGCAACCTGAAAACAAACCTATCACTGGATTTTCTTGGCAAGATTTGTTCAGAAGGGGTTTGCCCTTGCCTCCTTCCAAGGCCGAGAGAGTATGATCCACCCAAGATCACTCAGTGGGTTGGCATGGCCAAGTGCAGATTCAAACTCTGGTTTCCCAAAGCCCTAATCCAGCATTCAAACCACTACATCACATTGGTTCTCACTACAGCTACAGGGCTGAAATGTTTAGTCAGCAGCAGACTAAATTGGCAGAGTCTATTTTTTGTACCAATGGTGCCACAGACAGACTTATAGCTGAGTGTAGCTAGTGTTAGCCAGCCAACACAAACACAGTATTAACATGAATAGTTTTCAGTGCTTGCCCCTTCCCCACAATACCCACAGCCACTTTACCAGCACTGCCAAACTACCACTCCTTCCAGTGCTAGAGCAGTTACAGGATAATGGCCACTACCAGTTTTACTTTCAACTCCTATTTGAAGGTTTCCTAACTGTGAACTAGCGTTTTTCACAGCTGCCAGATATGGAGTGAAGATTTTCACTTAGTTATCTACTATCAGAGCCGTAAGATCTCTTTCCCAGTCAGTCAGCCCCAAAACTGATCCCATCAGTGATTAGGTAAAATCATTTACCCTTGCATTTGCCATTTTCTTGCCCATTCACACAGTTCAAAGAGTTCCTTTAGAAGCTTGTCACAGTCTCCTTTACTTGTAACTACACTGAACAATTATTTTAACCACACTGAACAAACCATAAGCAAACCTGGCTACCTCAC
The DNA here is from genome assembly GCA_030412105.1 of Cyclura pinguis. Lineage (NCBI taxonomy): Eukaryota > Metazoa > Chordata > Lepidosauria > Squamata > Iguanidae > Cyclura > Cyclura pinguis. Next base: position 58,599,786 of record CM059602.1, read on the forward strand.
CTCTGACTCTTAAGATGGGGAAGCATTCACATGGCTCAGTGGTTATCTCATTTTGCATGAGAGACAATCAGTCTCACAGAGTTTGCTCTTGGATTGAGTCCTCTATTTGACAAATCCAGGCCATTTCCACCCTTTATTCCACTTTCAACATCCTGTGGAATTCTGGGATTTGTAGTTTGCTGAGGCCAAAGAGCTCTCTGGCTGAGTATTCTAAATACCCCACCCTAAACTGCGAAGCCCAGGATTCCATAGGATGTTGAAAATGGAATAATAGCACTATAACAGTGTAGTGCGGAAATGGCTTTTATGTATACACAGAACTTCAAAAGCAATTACATTTAATTTACATTTTTTGGTGTGGCTTGATTTTTCTCTGAATTTCTGAGCATTTATGTTGGTTTCTCCCGTACCTGCTCTTGTACTGAAACAGTTTATTCCCTATGTCCTGAAAGCCCTGAGCAAAAGTGGGAAAGAAATCCTATGTGAAAAAGAAATCCTAAGGGAATAGTTTGAAAAAAAAAGTGGGGAGGATAAGAAAGAAATGTAGACAAGAAAACAGGCGTGTAAGACTGATATTGTTGCATCTCTTCAAGGCATTTCCAACTTATGGTGACCCTCAGGTGACCCTATCATGGGGTTTTCTGGTACTGAGAGTGTGTGATGTGCCCAAGGTCACTCAGTGGATTTCCATGACCAGGGCATTGAACCCTGGTCTCTGAGGTCATAGTCCAATGCTCAGAACCACTACACTGCACTGACTGTTGGGAAAAATACATATGCACATAGTAAAACCTCACAACAAATTGCTACAGAAAAGTCAGTGTCATCAGTCATTTCATCTGCACAAAATGATCCTTTACTTTCAACACAAAAGAAAGCAACTAGACTGTAACTTGGCTATTGGTTTCCCAACTATCTACCCAAAGTAAAACCTAGCTTGCTGCTAAACTGCTGGAGACAGAGCTGACTTCAAAGCAGGCTGTGAATGGTGAATGCTCGATTTCTCAGAAGGTTCTAGTGATTTGTTTACAGGAGGGTTTCTTTGCAAAGAGGGAGCACTCAGTCTCAACATCACTAGTTAAAGCTAAGGCAGGCAACTTTACAAGCTGCGAAGAAATGAACTATTCCCCCTTCTCACTCCCCCATCTTCGTCCTGTGCTCCTTTATGCTGTTGCTCCTGTTATTGTACCCAAGCATGTTTTATTAGACCATAAAGCAGTGTAACATTTTCTCCCATTTCCACTTGGGCTAATAAAAAAAAAACACCCTTAACAGATCTCCTCCCCTTACCCCACTGCTAGCTGCTAAACAGAGAGTGAAATGAAAGCAATGAATGTCTGGAATGCCTTCCCTCCCCTCCTGATTCAGATGAAATTAACAAGGGCAGTGTGCAATTTGCCCCCCTGCAGAGAATTCCCCACATGCTTTCAGATCCATTAAGAAAACTCAGAAGTGCTTTAAAGCTGTTTTTGAGGGCATGCTTATTAGCAAGGGCAAAGTCTCAACAGCCTTGAGGTTTAATGGGGGAATTGTGGGGGTAGGGGGAGAGGGAGGCAGCTTTTGCCAAAGATCGGTACATTGGCAGCTGTCACCTGCTGACGGAAAGAGCGGAAATCACACTGGTTGTCAGCACTCTCTCTCGGTGAGTTTTCCACACGAGCATGCAGTGTGTCACGTCATTTGCATGTTGCACCTCCGGGACCTTGCTGGGTGTTGCCAGGCATTGGACAATAGGCTTGCATAGGATCTGCACCAAGACAGAGAGAGCAGATGGCACACTCTCAGCATCTCTTCTCCCTTTCCTTTGTCCTTTGTCCTAAATCTGAAAAGGTAGTCCACAGGTTTTTTAAATGGCCTTGAAGGAACTTGGGAGGACATAAAATAGTTCTCCAAGCACACCTCACCCTCTGTAACTGGGATGGTGTACAGTAGGTATGCAGGGTTCTCTACTGGACACAGGAGTGGCATGAGAGACTGCTGCCATACTTTTGGCTCCTTTTGTTTGTGGGTATATGATGAATTTATGATTTTTTTTAACATCCCCCCCAAAAAAAATACTAAAAAGCACTACAAATACATGAAAGAATACATAAAAGAAAAAAAGAGAAAAAAACAGCATCCAGGAAAACATAAAAACGCATGAAGTTAAAGAAGAAGAAGAAGAAGAAAAACTCCCAAAAATTGACTTCCCTTTGAACAGATTATAGCTTACCAATTGGTTTAAGGCCCTTTCTGCACAGCATTTTCCATGTGAAAGGGTGCCTGGAGCGTCGCGCGATTGTGAGGAGCGATCTGCATGACGCACTCACAATCGCGTGATGCTCCAGGGGTCAGCAGGCGCCGATCGCGCATCTTTTCATTTTCGGCTAGAAGCTGAAAATGGTGCGCAATCGTGCATTGCTCCTGGGCCCTGCACGCACTTACCTGGCATGTTGAGCCTCTGGAGCTGCGCCAGTCGCTCTTCCTGCCTCAGTGCAGCCTGGGAAGGTCACAGGCTGCACCGCGGAAGGAAGAAGCAGGGCTCTCGTGCGAGCAGGCAGCTCGTTCAGAGCTGAAGGACCCCGGACGCAAGAGCCTCTCGCCAAAGGCTGCTCACGCGATCCCCACACTCCAGCGCCGGAAGAAGGTAAGGTGCAGAAAGGGCCTAAGTATCTCAAAAAGGAATCTCTTCTCCCCTCCACAATGCTTCAAGAAAAGAAAAGATATGAACTTTTTCCCTTGTTAATGCATCAAGCGTAATATCCCCGAGTTACTTCAGCTACATTCTGTTACAGTTTTCTTACAAGATAAATAATATCAGATAGTAAATAACATTAATTCTGTTAAACATCCCTAACGTTACTAATTTTTAAAGTGCTGCTTAATGACTTAATTACATAACATTTTCACTCGTTAAGCATCTAGATCTATGACATCTTTAATACCATTCCTAAATCCAAATATATCACTATCATTACAGACACAATACAGTATAATTATCCTAAATCTGTGACCTGATTACATAGTATATTCACTAATTATAATTGTAGAAATCTTTTATTTTGAATTTAACTCCCCTCTTCCCTCATAGCCATCTTTTCCATGATTGCTTCCCACATTGCACTTTGCAATCACTGTCCTGAGACAACATCCTTATTTTTGACATGTTTCTTACAGCCCTTCAACCTTACAAACTAAATCAACTTCATTTTGTTCAAGCTCACACATGGCATTAGACAATCACAGCCCCGAGACAACATCCTTAATTTTGATATCTTTCTCACAACCCTTTCAATCATGCAAACTGAATCAACTTGGGCCCTTTTCACACAATGTCCTCACCCCGCCATAGCAACAGATTGCTCCTGGTCCAGGAGTCGTGCTTCTGCATGACATCATCAGCTGGTATTCCATTCCAAAGTGTTGCAAATCAGACCTTTCATTTCCAGAAAAATCCATTAAGAGCCTCCTTTAGAGTTACAATCCTGTGAGCCATGTCAGTGCAGTTCCATAATAACACTGAATAGCACTTTCTGTCATCGCAGATCCAGGAGCGGGCAGGGTGTGGGTATTCCCAGGTTGTCCCTCCCTCAGCTATTCCCATGGCATGGTGACTTTGAAATCTATCACCTCTACTTGTTTATTTTTACATTTCTCCCTTGAATTAGAATTTTATTTTTTTAAATACATTTTTAGGCATTATAGTGCAAAAGTGCAATAGTGTACTGGTGTGTCATGCCATTACAATATTGCTGCACTAGAAGGGCTTCCAAAAAAAAAAAAAGCCCACACATGAAAAACCTTGACCAGTCAGAAGCGGTGGGGAAGGGTGACGGCGGAGAAAGGAAGTAGCCAATGACGCTGTAATGTGGAAGGAACACCAGTGGCAATACTGCTACTCAGCTAGGCAAAAAGGTGCGGAAGAGAACATTCCTAACCTTATAGCATCATGGAAATGGCAATGCTATGACTGTAATGGAAGAACACACTATTGAGGGACAATGCGGAAAGGGCCTTGCTTTCAATCAACCATCAAAACAGTTTGTAGGTACCAGAGGGGAACAAAAGCCAGTGGAGTTGCTGTGTACACATTCCATTCTCTACGGCAGGAATGGGTATAGTAAGACCCCGAAGCCACAAGCACCTACCAGTGCTATTTCTATGCTCTTCAGGGCCCCTTTATCCCTTCTCCATGTTTGCCACTAGGAACAAGGTAAGGTGCAGAAAGGGCCTAAGAAAGGCTGCAGTAGTTTTCTTCTCCATGACAGGAAAGGACAGGTTTCACCCCTCCAAACCTGTTTTAGGTCCATTCAAGTTTGGGGTTTGGGGCAAAACAGGAAATAAATGTACTGCTTTCCAGCTTTGAAAAAAAAGGCATCATGTTCTAGATCTGAAAATGTAGTCTATAGGTGGCCATTATGGAGGTCTGAACTAGAATTCTGTGGCTTGCTAGTTCCTGCTGTCTTTTTCAAAATATGAAATGCATGTAAACTTTTTAGAGATGGATTGCTTTTCAATGATATGTGGTTACTGTCAAAGTAAAGTACTCTAATCATGATCAGAACAGCCCGACTGTTTAGTAGCTGCAAAGAAAACTGATCCCAGCCAATGTATTGCAGAAGACTCAGGACCTTTCCACACCTTACCTTGTTCTAGCGCTGGGGTGCAGGGATTGTACGAGCAGCCTCTGCCGAGAGGCTCTCCCTTCTCTGCTGCTTCAGCTCTGCACGAGCTACCTGCTCACGCAAGAGCCCCACCTCTTCCTTCTGCAGTGCAGCCTGGGAACTTCCCAGGCTGCAGTGGAGCAGGAAGCGTGACCAGCCCAGCTTCAGAAGCTCCGCACGCCAGGTAAGTGTGCGTGGGGCCCGGGAGCAATGCGCGATTGCGCACCATTTTCAGCTTCTAGCCAAAAATGAAAAGGTGTGTGATCGGTGCCTGTTGGCCCCTGGAGCGTTGCACGATTGTGAGCGCGTCGTGCAGATCGCTCCTTGCAATCACGCAATGCTTCAGGCCCTCTTTCGCATAGCAAATGCTGTGTGAAAAGGGCCTCAGTTTCTCAGACCTGACAATGGTTTCTGAAGCAAATCTTGGAATCAAACCTAGGAAATGGATAGAAAATAAAAATTACTAGATTTTCTGCTAGCTAGGAATACACCGTGGCAATATTAAACTCTGTGGCCTCTAGAGACACTAAGGGACTTTCTGCACTACACTGTGACACTGCTATTATTCCACTTTCAACATCCTATGGAATCCTGAGATTTGTAGTCTAAGCAGAGGCATTTAGAATTGTCAGCCAAAGAGCTCTTTGGCCTCAGTAATCTACAAATCTCAGAATTCCATAGGATGTTGAAAGTGGAATAAAAGCACTATAACAGTGTAGAGCAGAAAGGCCTTAACTTATACAGCAGATGTAAATCAACGATGGCTGATTTGTGGGCTTCCAGATTCTATCAGACTGCAGTTTCCATCAGTCCTATACCCTTTTCGCACGTTACCTGTTTGCGCTGCGGGGTGGGGGTCCTCGAACGAGAAGCCTTGGAAGGAACGCTCCTGCTTTCCTGCTGCTTGGGCTCCACAGCTCCTTCCTCATCGCGCGAGCGCCCCGCCTCTTCCTTTAGCAGTGCAGCCTGGGACCTTTCCCAGCCTGCACTGTCCAGGAAGTGCGACTGGCCTGGCTCCGACGCACCGCATGCCAGGTAAGTGCACGTGGGGCACCGGAGCGAAGCGTGAGCGCGCAGCATTTTCGGCTTTAAGCTGAAAATGAAAAAATCCGTGCGCTCTCTGAGTCCGGCCCTTGAGCATCGTGTAAAAGTGAGTGCATCATGCAGACCACTCCTCACATTTACGCGACGCTCAAGGGGCCCCCTCGCTTCCAAAACGTCATGCGAAAAGGGCCCTAGGAAGCATTGCCACTGATCAAAGCTGATAAGAGTTGCACTCCAATAACATCGGGAGGCCAACAATTTGTCTACCTCAGTTGTTGACTAAGAGCACATGTAAAGAGTAGAGTGGCTCTACTAGTATGAGAAAGCAATTTCTATACATGAACCATCAGTGATGAGATATGCCACATACTTCCCTAGCCATGGTTTTTCTGGAACAATATGTTCAAAAGGTATCCAAGACTGATCGGCTTTTGCTTTGTTTTACCACAAAAATGCAGCTACACAAATCTGCTCAGTTATAGTTCCACTGAATCAGTGAATCGTACCTTTGCCATACGGGCTGTGAGAGAGAGATCTTGCCCCAGATAATTCACTTAAATCCCATGGTAAGAATTCCACATCAGTATAAAAGTGGAAATGACTTGCTTTCTTTTGTTATGTGCACTGTTATTCTTGGGAACCATTTCTTGATGTCAAGCATGCGGTGGCTGAGTCCTGCCTCCTGAACTTCCCTGGAGAAAGAAGAAATAGAAGTGGGAGAAGGCATGGGTCGATGGGGAGAAATGGAAGTCTTAAGAAAATTGACTAGAAGAAAGATGCTGTATTTTGTTTTGTTGCCTCTCCCTTTGTCAGAAGGAGGTCACAAAATTCCATCATGGTAATGATCCCAGCCTGGACACAAGCCGTCATACTTCAGGGTCAGAGTATTAAGAAAAGTAACTGTGATACCAGCCTAAATGTTTACTGTTGTTGCACCTTTTCATCTTTAGGCAGCCTTTTTTAAAAAAAATCAAAGGAATCTCATCCACCCTGATTATGACTTAAAATGTAAGACCCTTGGAATCTTGGTATGAATCCCTTTCTCACAGGTTAAAGAAGGCATAGAGAGAAAGGGATCTGCAAAACAGACGCAGGTGCACCTCTTTCAGTAGGGCAGAGAGGGAAAGGAGAGCTTTTCTGGAATCTGTATCTCTTCCAGACCTCCTTCCTGCCTCCCAAATCCTGTGCTTCTGTTTTGAAAAGGCAACTGAGCACATGGCATTAGCAGGTGTTGTTTCTGCTTAGGGAGCTTGTCTGGCTGCTGGCCTGCTGCTTTCATCTTGCCCAGGAATGTTAATAGGATGGAGTCCTGGCCTCAGCAGTGTCGACCTTCAAGGGAGTGAATGCGCTGGCAGGCCCCACTGTGTGCAGTGGGATTAGGGGGGACATCCTCTCTGATAATAAATATTTTCTGCCAGATCTTCTCTGAGTGCCTTTGAACTTTTCCTGCTATCCAGACTCTGCTCCACGCCTCACCTCCTCTTGCTTTATCCCCAGGACAAGCCTTTCACTTACACTGTAGAAGCATTTTTCTGGTTGACAAAATGGTGAAAGTTTGAGCTCTGAGGCCAAAACTGCCTCCCTTACTACCTACTCTGTAATTGTGCCTAGTAGCAAGTTCTCCCATGGCACTTTTATCAAGATTACACAGAACACAGAAGGGAATGCAACATTTTAATCTGTTTTAGAATGTGTCTGCACTGTACAGTTATAGCAATTTGATACAGCTCTGGCTCTATCCAACGGAATCCTGGGATGTTTAGTTTGGTGAGGTATATAAAGCTCCTCTCCAGAGGGCTCTAGCGTACTTTGCTAAAATACAGCTGTAGAGTTCAGAAGAAGTCATATTGCCACAGATCACACAACTTTCTGTGTAGATTTTTCAAGCCCTTCTCCCAATGCGGTTTCTATAAAACAGAGGGAGGGAGAGAAAGAATAGCAGTAACATTTAAACCCTATGCATATAGGTTTTTGTGTGTGCCTCCCAGCTCCTTTTGCAATCATGACCCATGAGAAGCAAATCAGTTAGGGTTATTTCATTCTTTTTAGAGACAGAGTGATCTGGTTGTTATCAAACCAAGACCACCCAGAAATGTTGAGTCTATAGCATGGCTGGTCCTCAGCAGAAGAAGGGTTTAAGTAGACAAATGTTCACCCTACGTAAGACAACAGTACAGATAGAAACTGCCCTTTTCAACATTCTTTCTTCTCTCCAGCAGTGATTGGGGACCTTTCCCCCTTCCCCAGATATTGCTAAATTACTGTTTGCATCATGGGAGTTGGCGAAGGCTAATAGGAATAGGAGCAATGACAGTGGAAAAGCCTTAGGTTCTCCAGACTTGCACTAGAGACACAGGAATCCTGTATCATATGTAATCTGTGGCTGGACTTTGCTGACAAGTCAGCTTTGATTAATGGCAACCTTATGAATGAGAAACTTACAAGAGATTCAGTCATCAGCAGCCCTGCTCAGCTCATGCAAACTCAGAGTTGTGGCTTTCTTGATTGAATCAATCCATCTGGAATGTGGTCTTCCTCTTTTCCAACTGTCTTCCACTTCACCAAATGTTATCATCTTTTTCCAATGAGTCATATCATTGTATGATGTGTGCAAAGTACAATAGCCTCAGTTGAGCCATTTTGGCTTCTAGTGAGAGCAATCTGATGCTCTGAAGGGCCTGCCCAAATTTTGAATTTGCAGGTATTTACAAAGAGTTCATCAGGTTCTCTACTGAAAATAATTATGTCTCTTTGAGAGCACAAACAAATAGAGAGTTCTAAGAGGAAGAATGGATGTCCTACAGCTTAGAAAATTTCAGCATTGTCACTATGGGTGGGGAGACAAAAAGAAGGTATTGCCCCCAGTGAGAATTCTACCCTCTTGCGTGAAATGTTCCCTTCAGTTCCTAAATTTCTAGCACAGCAAATTTCTAGCACAGCAGATGGTGAAAATGTTCACATTGAGAATTCTCATAATGGTAAAGTTGCCATCCCCTTTCCTTGGATGTCTGAACTCTTATTTCTACATTCTCAATTAAAATTTTAAGTTATTACAGTGCTAGAAATTTAGGGATTGAAGCATTTTTTTTGTATGTGTGTATGTGGAGGGGTAGAATTCTTATTCTAGGCAGCAATGCCCCCATTTTGCCCTTCCTCCATACTGCCACTCCAGGAAATCTACATGCCCCATGTAGCTGCCTTGGTTTAGTGCTTGGTTTAGAGAGGCACAGCCTCAGATTCAGTCTTTTTCTGCCATTTTTCAGAGTGAGGAAAAGTTACTTTTTTGGACTACAGCTTCCAGATATAACAAGGTAGCCTTTTATTATCTCAACAATCATAGCAAGACTGTGAGACTATGGCCATTTCCGCACCAAGTGGTCGTCCAGTGTGCTTTTGAAAAACCTGTTTCTTGAGGTTTTTCAAAAAGCACAGAGCGCGCCAATGCGATCCTGCTCCCTTGTGCAGATTTGCAGGCTCGCACCAATGCGAGCCTGCGATCTTCCGGTGGCGGGCTTTAGGTTGGCGAGCTTCAGCGGTTGGTTGAGACCCTCGACCAACCGGAAGCTGCCATTTTTGACGCCAGAGCAGTGTGGAACGACGAGCACACACTGCTCCGGAGCAGCCTGGACTGGACCAGGGAGCCATAAGACCCGGTATGTAGCGGCACGGGGTGATTTCCTCGCCCCATGCGGAAATGGCCTATATATCTTGTCCAGGGACAGCCATTGAACTTCACAACTGAACTTGGGTCTCTGTTGAAGAGGCAGATCACAGACCTTTATGTCTTCCATGTACCACTAGCAAAGATTTTTTTTTTTTAAACCTTTACTGGACTACAACTTCCAGAATCCATCAGCCACTACCAGCCACATGGGGGCAGGGATATTCTGTGAGTTGTATTTCTAAGCTCTCCTACTTGCTGTGCAGTGGATAGCCTAGTTCCAACAATTACTTCTTACTCAGTTCCACCTGAAGACAAGCAAGCAAGCCTTCTACCCTGTGGTAGCACTGACATCCTAGATTTTACCAGCAAGGATGTAGATGTTTACATACAAAAACAAACATCTAAGCCAATGTGGTTTGTCAAAGACAGTGTTGCTAAGTTTTCAAAATAGCATTAAGGGGCAGTTGAAATTAATTACCAGGTAGCAGCTATTAACAAGCATGTGATGTACATAGATACTAAATGAAAGTATTGATTTCATATAACTTAGCCAAGTGTTTCTCTGTAAAATTAACATATTGTGCACATTCATACATTACATGGTGCACACATTGCTGCCTTTATGATGGGCCTGCTCCCCCAATATGGGGGTTGTTCACATCTGTCTGTATAAAATGAAAAAAAATTTCAACCCTCAGATAGGTGACATCCCTTATAATTAGGGACTCCTTCCAGTCCTATAAGGGATAACTTTCCAACCCTCAAATAAAGGATGCATGCCAGAATCCTATATCACTTCTTATTTTACATAACTTTACATATACTTAGATAAGTAGCAGAGGCACTAATAAACCCTGATGGTCAGTTGTGAAGATGCGTATCAGGACAGTGGCAAGAGCATCCAATAAGCACTGGGACTGACACAGTGTATGATACACATCATGTACTTTGCTGGCTCTGCTATGATGTAACACAATAGCAGTCTTCAACTGGATATGGATGTTACAAAACTGACTAATTCTACTTCCCTCATGCATTATTAGATCATTATGAAGATGTAACTTCCAGATAGGATTCTGGCCATCCTTATAATAAGGAACACCTTGGATAAAGTTTTGGATTTGGACTGGGTTTAAATATCTACTCTCTCTTTGAAGACATTGGCTGCTCCTGGGCAAGTTTCTCTTATCTGTATACAAGAGCTGTGAAGATACACAAAAACAAAATATACACACTCATTCTATCATGTTTTTGCTTGACAATATTGCTCTCCATACAGTTTCCTATAACTACTCTACATGATTGTTCTGTTACATTATTATACTGCTGCTCATTTTTGTTACTGTTGCTGTTGCAAACCGCTCTGAACTCTCAGGAAAAAAGAAGTGAATAAATGCAATGCATTACAATATGTTACAATACAGTTAGCAGTCTCAGCTAGAGTAGGCCTATTGAATTATAGAATCATAGGGCCCCAAAAGATAGGGCCCCAAAAGCCATCCAATTCAACCCCCAGCACAATGCAGGAAATCCAGCTAGAGCAGCAGTTATTAACCTTTCCTTTACTGGGGACCTCCTGTAAATATAATTTGTTGCTGAGGGCCCCCAAGACTTAACTCCAGATATTTAAATTTAGTTTTAAATATTCAAATATTTATAAGAATTCCCTCTAACTCATCATCTAAGTCATTAATAAAAACTGAAGAGTGTCAGGACAGAACCATGTGGCATTCCACTTGAGATTTCTCTTCAATTTGAAGCTCAGTCATTTATGATGACTCTTTGAACATGGTTTTCTGACCAATTATGGATCCATCTAAGATTCTTCCCATCTATTCCACATTTAATCAGTTTCATAATCAAAATATCATGGGGGACCTTATCAAATGCTTTGCTGAAATCCAGATAAATGACATCTACAGCATTCCCAGTGACCTGACTAGAAAAAAAAAGAAAAGATATTATTAGCTTGGGAGGATTTGTTATCGATAAATCCATGCTGGCTCCTACTAATCATTGTACTGTTATCTAGATACTTGTGACTGACTCCTTTATAATCTGTTCTAATACTTTTTGTGGTGTTGAGGTTAGGTTGACAGGTCTGTTGTTTGCTAGATTTTTCCCCCGCTTTTCAAAAAGGGGGACGATGTTTGCCCTTGTCCAGGCCTATGGTATCAACTGTTCCATGATGAGTCAACAATTATGTATATCACACTGATTCAGTGGGCCTACTCTAAGTAAGACTAACATGCCCTCCAAATGTACAAATATGGCAGGGGCAATTCCAATTAATCCTCTATTGTCCCTCTTTTTCAGTAGTTTTTAAAATGTTCCACGTTCTCTCTTCTCCTCCCATGTTCCCCTTTTGTCCTCAGTTTCAGTTGCTGCAAACTGAGTTCAAAGTGCAAAAGTAGTTTTTAGTCATTTAATTCAGCAAGGGGAAGAGGGGTGGAGGGGAAGAATGTTACCCTTCCCACAGGCTCTGGTGAAAGCAATCTGCTTTAGCATCTCCTAGCTCATGTGTTCTGCCTCATTAATAACTCTTGCCATTTTAACTACACTGCAATGTTGCTTAGCTATCCATATCTCAGTTTTCATCCGTGAAATGTTGGAAAATCTAGGCTAACCATAGGATTAAGGGAAATACATTAGCAAAAAAATACATCCAGGCCAACACCTCAATAAATGAAAACAATCCAACAAAAGCAAAGGACTGCCAAAAGAGAGTTAAACTACAGCTATATTTAATTATTGCATGTTTCCACTTGTGCCGTACCTATTCACTTCTTCCCTGATGTCTGGGTTGAAAATGTATTGGATTATTTAAATGTGAGATTGTTGATTTTCTGTTTTGTATCTAAATTAGCCCAGGGCACACACACCAGACTCCACTGAACTACTGTGACTGTCTGTCTATTTCCACACCTCTGCTTCATTTCCACACATCCTACTGCATATACATCACAAGGGTGGGGATCATGTTAGACCGCAACTCCCAGCAGCCTATTACCCACCTTAGCCAGTGGCAAGGGATGTTGGGAGTTTCAGTCTAACAACATCTGGAAGGCTATATGATTCCCAGTCCAATATACAAGGTGAAAGCTCAGGAAACCCCCCATCAACTGAGTATCCCCGCTATTCTTAAGGGTCCCTAGCCAATTTTGTGTCATGGAGAAGGTGTTTCCTGGTCAGCCTTGGGTGGTTTCCAATGAACTAGTGCTGACCTCGGGGCCATGCTTTTAGCTTGAAGAGTGTGGCAGAGTGAGCAGCTGGGAACAAAGAGCGTCTGCGGTTTCTCTTTTTTCTTTACTCTCTCCCAGAAGGAGGAAGGAGAGGAGGGCAGGGCAGGAATGTTATGGCTGAGGTCTGGCTGCTTCATTCTGCTCCTGGCAAACATAACATTGCATTGTTGGGGGACTGCTAAAATTCCAAGACATGCCTGTAAAACCAAATGGTCCAGCAGAGAGAGAAAGAGAGAAAGAAAGAGAGACATTTTTGTTTCCTGAATACAAATTGTTAGCGGCTGGCTCAGAAATGGGTCATAAATACCAGGCTGACCACAGCTCTCAAGGAGTTGCTGGATGGGGTGGGAGTTTTGTATTGAAAGAAGCTGGCTGAGTCTAACAAGAAACTCTTCTCCTTGGGTTTTTTTTCCCAGGTATAAGCAACAATGCAGCCAAATTATATTTTAATTATACAGCCAGGCCTACCCCTGAAGTAATTCCTCAAAGAGACTTTTAGGGTAACACAAATAAAACAAAAACCCACATCTCCCATGCTCTATCTGGCAATGTAGGTCAAACCTTATGTTTGGAGAAGTATCCTGGAAAATAAATTCAATATGGTATGGTAAGAATCCTTTTCTAACAACATATTTTGAACTGTGCAGACAACCAGGCCTGCACTGTTCTCCCACAATTGTCCCATCGATCAGAAGCCATGGAAGTGGCTGGATGCAGAGTTGCCAGGTTGATAGCATCCCAATTCCCTGAGACTCCATGACAAGGCCGGGTGATATCCCATGGCTGCCAATACTCAAGTCAAAAGGATAGTGAAATTATTGCTATGAACCCAATGGCAATTACTCAATCATGTTGTTGCTGTGAGCCTTCAAGTTATTTCTGACTTATGGCAAGCCTAAGACAAACCAAGCACAAGGTTTTCTTGGCACAATTTCTTTAGAGGAGGTTTGCCCTTGCCTTCCTCTAAAACTGAGAGAGTGTGACTTGCCCAAGGTCACTCAGTGGGTTTCCTTGACTGAGCAGGGATTTGAACCCTGGTCTCCCAGTATTCTAGTCCAACATTCAAACCACTATACCACACTGGCTCTCCATCAAGCATCTCCACCGAAATTCTTATAGACAGGTAACTCTCAGCTCAAGATAATTTTTTGCCTGAAGCAAAGGTCAAGATATCTGCCCCCAAAATCAGTTGAACCTGACTTCACAGTGACTTTGGGAGCCAAAGGAAGTGTATGTGAGCTCCCCACCCCCACACAGGCCTTGAAGTCAAATCTTCATTGAAGTGTTCTCTGTGACCCAACAACTCAAGGCCCTTTGAGATGTAAAACAGGTAGGGATGGCCCAAGACATTGTGCTGTCTGAGGTGTAGGACAAAGGCATCCTCCTTCATCTCATGTACAGGAGCCAATTAAACAGGCAGTTGAATCTAGGGTTGCCAGATCTCAGGGCCTAGCCCTTCTTCTCTAGTCCTCGAGGTGAGGGTGAGGAATCTCAGGGAGAGATCACTGCCTTAAAAGGTGTATTGCCCTCATTTTGGGGGGCTTGGTCTTTTATATTTAACTAGCATACTCTGTGAAACTGTGGTTGATATTTAATGTATCTTGCTTAATGACACAAGACTTCCCCTTGTAGTGTCATCCTTGTAGTATCAACAGGGTTTGTTTCTGTGACATCATACAAGGTTATCCCATTATAGAACATCCATTTATGAAGGCCAAATATCCGTTTGAATAATACACTTATGTTCAGTCTATAACAGGACCTAATCTTTATCTATAGACAGTGTGTCTGCTATCTTCTGGTGCTTGTTGCTGACTATCTTGCCTGCTTACATTCACATATCTCTTTCTTCCAAGAATCCAGGAAGTTCTGCTGAGCATAGCTTGCTCTCACACTCCACCCACTTAGAAAAACCAAAGAGAATGTGGAGTAAAAATTGCCTGTTCAGCAAAATCAAGTTTCTTTCTAATAGCACAATAGCATTAGCTTTTCAAGAAAGGACTGCTACTTTTTAATCCTGTTATGTTCATGCATCAGTGAAGGCTAAAGTGTGCCTGCTGCTATGAGAACAAGCACAGATCACATCCACATACACGTACATGTAAAAAGGATACAGGCAAATAAAGAAAAATGTTGTTTCTTTACCTAAGGATGACCATAAATGATCCTGTACGATTCACTCTGGAGCCACCAGTTGTTGACAATGGAATTGCCTCCTCCAACATAGTGCCTTCCACATATATTGGATTACCATGTCCATATCGACACAGTGAAGTGCAAAGCTACTTTTCACTACGTAATAAATACACCAGAATATATAAACAGCCATGTGTATTTCTAAATATATAATGACTGCAGAGGCTGATACAAATCTATTTCAACAAAACAGTCATTGTCAAGTCCTCTATAACATGAACCTTTGGGCATTGTATATTTGGTTTATAATATCCATCATCCCTGACCAGAAGATAGGGGATGATAGGAGCTGTACCCCAACGCATCTGGAGGGCACCAGGTTAGGGAAGTCCTCAACAGAACACTGCGTAAAATGTATTCATTGCTGGAAAAATTCCGATCTCAGCTGCATGCTAAGAATTCCCCCTTTCCTCTTCTTTTTGTTCGCTTGCTTGGCTGACACATGCCATTGGCTTTCACAGAAATCTCTCACTGAAACAAAAGTATTCCTTTGAAGAAAAGGTTGTAGAGAAGGGGGAGCAAAGCTCCTCCTGTGGAGCACTTCCAAGGGCTTATACACTATGCAAACATATATTATTGGGATGTCCATTACTCTGTGGTCTGGGATGCAAATTGCTGTGCAATATGTTTCTGCAAGCAAGAAGGAATTGGGCCTATGTCCCTCAAAGAGGAATTTTCCTGAAAATGCAGCATCTCTATATCACTTTTGAAACAGAGAAGACCTCCAAAAGCAGTTTGTAAAAGGAATTTGAAATTCAATTTTTTTAAAAGGAAAAATCTCATAGACATTCCTATTCCATCGGATGCCCCTAAAGTAGCTCTTTAGTTTCTGACTCTTATATTTTAGACATATTTGAGGCATGCATACAATAATGAATTTATCTGACAATCTCTTATGCTGGTTCACTATCATCTTTCCAAACATTTCTTAATGACAGCATTTTCCCCAATACTCTGAAAGGAAAAAAAAATACATTATTAGTGCTGTGTGCAGCACCTGCATTTACTCTGTTCTCCCCCCTTGCCCCGTAGCTCTTGACACTGGCTTTGGGTTTGGGCAGGTAAGGGCCTGGACTGGGCCCCATATTCTGAGCAGCCACAGAGCTAGTGCTGCAGTCATTGCCCCTTGCTTAGTAACCTGCCCAAAATGTGTGCGTGTGCAGCAAACTCCTGGTTTTTCACCATTCCTGCCGTCATCATTCTCTGGCCAGCTGCTGGAACATGTTGTGTGGGTAAGTAAACAGTCTTGCCTTTTCTATCAGACCTGCTTCAAAAATGGAGCCGTAGTAGGTAAGTGAGTGAATGCACAGAGAGTGCTGCTGACCCTGTGCTAGTGGAACCAAGATTGACATAGGCCATGAATGGCACAGGTAAGGATATTGCTGCTATCACTACGCACTTCTGGGTCCTTTCCTCCATTTGCTTCCACCAAACTGAGATGCCTCTTCCCTTCCTTTTTAGGACAGCTGGAAGGAAAGCCAGGGAGGAGAGTGGCACATTGACAGTCAGCGGGTGACTGGACCGGCATTTGGGGGCATAGCTTAGTGCCCAAGGGTTAGGGACAAGAGACACATAAGGACTCTCTGAGCAGCAATGAGGGTATGGCAATGAAGGTCAGATGATGGCAGCTTGTGCTCAGTACCCAGTCTGGCTTTTTCCTTTCACTCTGGCAGGTGGAATAGGAATAAAAGGAAGGGATTGGCATGGGACAGGTGGATGCAAGCAGTCTCTTTTGGCTGTTGCCCAGGGACAAAGTCCATCTCAGTCCAATGATAGCTCCCTCTATGCTGGCAGTTGGATCCTATTTTACCACTGGCACAGATACCCAGCCTAATCAGTCTAAAGGCATCAGATCCTGCCTGATCTTGAGAAGCTAAGTAGGATCAGCTTTGGTTAGTTCTTGGTTGGGAGTCCACCAATGAATACCAGGTACTGCAGACTACATTATAGAGGAAGGAACTGCCAAAACCACCTCTGAATATTCCTTGCCTAAGAAAACTCTATGAAATTCATGGGGTACCACTAAGTCAACAGGCAACTTGGAGGCACATACACACACAATAGGATACTGTCCTCCCTCACCACCAGCAGGACAGTTTAAGGTGGGCAGGGACAGCTGTGTGGTGCATATAACATTATTCTCTAAGAAAAAGAAATAGCTGAAAAGACAAAGGGAAGCAGCTGGGAGGTCTCCCAGTACTTCTTCTCAAAATCTGCCACCTAAGGCAGCTCCCTCACCTTACTTAATGGTAGGGCTATCCCTACAGTGTAGTGCCCATGAAAGGAAGAACAAAATGGTTCAATTTTATCTTCCCCTCTCTTTCTGGCAGTGGCTGAGTGGCCTGCAGATTGGACAACTTGGTTGGAAGCCTGAAAATGGAGCAACCAAAGTACACAGGGATCAATTCAGGGAGACTCCATTCACAGAAATAAGATGTGCTGAATTAATGCACTTCAGGCAGGCAGAGTACATGCATATGCAATAAACTGTAACTCTCGAATTGGATGGAAATCAGTGTAACAACACTGTAAGCAATCTGAACAGGGGGGGAAAAGGCAGTTAGATATTTGCTGGTATTTTCCCACAAACGCCACCGCCCCACTTCACTTAGATGTTATGTCTTCCTTCATTTTCCTTCTTTCTTTTGCACGGTTAGAGAGAGGCAGCCTCTCTGTTGTTTAACAGTTGCCCAAATAGACGAGCATGCACGGAAACTAATTTTAAGGGCTTCTGTTACCAACTGTGGATTCTTTCATGTTTTCGTCTCTATTCTATGTTTGATGGATTTCCTGAAACAATAAAAGTAAAGCTTTCTTTTTACCTTACTGCTAGCAATCAACTATTTACTCCTGTATTATAATAGTAAGCTCACAGCATTGGTTTGCAGCACTTTGTTAGCATAAATTCCAAACAATCTTACAGAACTGATTTCAGTGTAAGTGATTTGGAGCAGAAGTTGGCTTCCTCTCATGTTGTTTACTAGCATATGGCGTCTCTGCAGACTGGCAGAAAGAGACAGAAAGAGGCAGATGACAGTGTATCTTGCTGCAGGCAAAATCCAGCCTTACGCCTGGTGAAGCTAATCTTAAAGACAGTTTAAAAAGCAGGCAAGAATCAACAGGGCTAATTACAGTTAACTGAGTTGAGCCTTGGCATCATTTCATGAAGAATTTGCCAGTGTAAAGAAAAATAGTTTTTGCATTTTGTTAGTCAGTTCTGAAATGTTTAGCAAATAGAAGCAGTGTGACTTGTTCATGGCTACTTAGGCTCTTGCAGTGTAGCTTCTGTACTTCTATAGAGTAGCCAATATTGGTTTAGGCTCAGGAAACTCAATACAGGCATATCTCAGTTAACAAAGCCTATGACAAAGAAGCTCCTTTTTACAACATCCTTCTATGGAGCTCAGCCCAGCTACCCCTTTTCTAGTCGTCTGTCTAGTTGGATTCTTTTTCCGCATTGGCATTGGGAAGATGATGAAGGAAGGCTGGAGAAAGATAGACGTTCAATATTGGGTTGGAGCAGTTTGTTTGCAATAAACAATGGACTAAAGCTTGAGCTGGGGAAGAATGGGATTCTACTCTAGCTGATCCTATCATCACTGTGTTTGCTTATGTACAACAAGCAAGGTAAAGAATCATTCACTGAGCATGTGTGAAGAGCAAAAGAGAAAGAAACGGAGGAAGCAGATTACCCTGCCTCATCAGTTTACCCTGGCTTGTTGAAAGAGTGTAGATCTATAGGTTTTGCCCTAAAATGGAAATCAAAAGAAAAGTGGAAGCTGTTGAAACAAACAAGATCCAGGAATGCATTTTGGAAGAAACTTTCAAGTATTCTCTAGAAGATTCAAAATGTTTCTGTTTACTTACACAAGACTTATGTGACATGGTTGTTTTGTTTCACATGTAGCTAATGTTTTGCTGAAACATGGTGAACTGCTGTTTTTTTTCTGGTATAGGGATCTATCCTTATTCTTTCCCTGTTACTTCTACCTCTGGTACTCAAGTTTCTGTTAAAGAAGTAAAGCCCAGGAACACATCTTGTACTTTGTTAACTGAGATATACTCAGTTAACAAGTGTAATAATATGTAATGCAATAATAGTGTAATAATATGATTAAAGCAGTTCAGTCCAATTGTTTGGGAGCCCCTAAAGAATTCATGACATGGTTTTGATCACTTTAGGAATTCACGCTGCCTTTATTTATTAATAAAAATAAATCAAATGTTTATTAATCGAATTAAATAAAATCTGTATCAGCTATGTATCAAGTATACTTAACTAACTGCCTAAATACTTAACTACATAACTTCTCCTGATCGGACTTCCCCAAACCTGATGGAAACATCATTCAACCTGCGCTCAAATTGCTGGCAGAATGATTTTGAGTAAAGTGGGGAAAGAGAGTTAGCCTTGTGGGAATAGTGTCCCACTTTTGACCAAGGCCATTTCCACACTACGGTGTTATAGTGCTATTATTCCACTTTCAATATCCTGTGGAATTCTGGGGTTTGCAGCTTAGGGAGAGGCATTTGGAATTCTCAGCCAGAGGGCTCTTTGGCTTCAGTAAACAACAAACTCCAGAATTCCACAGGATGTTGAAAGTGGAGTAATAGCACTATAACAGTGTAGTGTAGAAAGGCCCTCAGTAGCAATTGTGAGTATGGAACAGTCATGGATGAGTAAATTTAGGTAACTTTTCTGTATACATGATTGCTACTTAGAAACAATTGTGACACTATTGTCATAACTGTAACTCCTCCAAACCTGCATTACCAAGCCTCAGCTGCATGAGGAGAAGAATGGCAATTGGAGCACAGGTGAATGATGTGTCTGTCAGCTTTTGAGGAGGGGGACTTGGGCCAGTAGAGGTTGAAACATAATACTGGCCAGTATAAATAAATAAGTCTCATTTTTGGAAGAAATGTAGGATATAAATCTAATGAATAAAATGAAATGGTCTGCCACCCAATGCACCCTTAAGACCCATTGAAATCAGTGGGTACAAATTTTCAAATAATGGTATGCAAGACAGCTGTGTTCAACACTTAAATATCAACATAGAACATAACCAGTCTGTGAAATGAGACCAATAGTTGAAAATTGCCTGGCAAATGAATACATCTACATGCCATATTTGGTCATTGGAAGAGCTGGGCTAGCATTACCTCTGCAGTAATTTGCAAGACTAATGCCTAGGATATTGGCTTTAATTATGGCTGAGCTATTGCTGTTTTCCCCAGTTTTTTTCTTTCAACAGTGGCTGTTGAAATCTATTACACCAGTTCAGAAAGCAGCATAATGGTTAAAGCACTGTATTGTTCTGACAGAGTGGATACCTATAACGGCATCCCCCAATAGGACTTCTGTTGCTACTAGCTGCACGATACCAGTCAATTTGCTACCTAACTAGTGTTCTGCAGCTAGGAAGAAAGGACAGGCATCAGTCTTGTAAAGCTCCAGATTACTCACTGGAGGTCCATTGTGTGTGGGGTGGTAGGGATGGCTCTGGAAGTGTCCTGCCCCCACTGGCCACTGATTGGCCATAGGGGTGCCCCCAGTGCCTTCCGACCAGTGGTGCACATGAGGGAAGTCATTGTGCAGGGAGGTATAGAATCCATTCTCCATGCTGGCATAACAAGAACTTATGCCAGCATCTGTCACCAAAAGGATTTCAGCCATTCAGTCCCGACTGTGTTTATCGCTGCCCAGTCTAAAGTCATCCTGATTCCTCCAAAAGCTTTCATGCTGTACATTTCCCAGCTTAAGGCACATCTGCTGAAGATAAAAGTGGTGGGGTGGGAGAGCTGAGCAAATACAATTAAACATGAGCTCCCAGCATTCTCTATCCGATCCTTGGATACAGTCCTTTCACTCGATGGCAACAGTTTCCGGTGCTACCCCTCCTTCCACTCCACCCCCATCACTCTCTGATCCCTGGCTGGAGCACACTTCACAAGAAAGGGCTCTATTCACTGACTGACTATTATTAATGAGCCCCTTTTATCTGTTCCCAAAGATACCCAGGTCCAGTCCAGTGCTTTAATAGAAGTCAAGGGGCCAGATCCCAAACCCTGTGAAAAGCTCTTGCTTTCATTTTAATAGACATGAAAGTCTTGCATCATTCTGGATACTTCTCTTCAGTACCTTTGCCGAGGGTGCTCAGCATGCTTGGGAACTGAACTGTGCAACTTTGTCCCCCTTCCCCTCCCTCCAAAAAAACCAAACACTCTTTTAAATTGCACCATGACATTCATACTGATAAAAAAAGCAACTTTGCAGAAGAATGTGCTACATTTTCAAAAAAAATCAGAAAACTGGAGTATTAATTATACTCTGGAAAACAAATGCATTTTCCTCTGTTTGGACATGATTTCTTCCTCCTTACTGTATTTCTATATTTTCCAAACTGTGTTTGAATGAATTTGTAATTTAACACAGACGAGCATGTTTTATCACCCAGGAAAGGATAAGAAGAAAAACAGCATTCTTGGTGCAAATGGGATGATGCAACAGAGGGAATTAAAGGGTGAGAAAGGCATAACAAAGCAGCTGAATCACCAGCAAAGTTTGTAGAAAGTGCTCTTCCTGGAATAGTACCCCTAATCTGTTTATCTCTTGAGTGTGTCTGGAAATATAGTGGGTGAAGATCATGCCATTAAAAAAAAAAACCAAAGATCTTGTGACACTTTAAAGATTAACAGATTTGTGGAGATATACACTGACAATAGGGCACTTCTTTAGATCCTACTGTATTGTTTACATTCCTTTTTCCCTTCTCCTATACAAAAATACATCTACATTACCAGGCACCATCATTACTTAAATCTCCACTTGGTGGTTGTGTTGTTAGAATGTTCTGTGTTAAAGAGGCAACCATTCTCAGTATTTACTGTCATGTATGATAAACCATCCAGTACCATTGCTGTGTCAACAGCAGATTCCATTCATCGGAAGCAGAAGATGGAGAAGCTTCATTATCTCTGCAAAAACAAGACCAGAAGCAGATAGTGGCACAGACCATGAATTGCTAATATCAAAAATTAGAGCAAAGCTAACGAAGAACTCTAAATCAATCATTCTGTCAAAATACAACCTGAAGAACATCCCTTTAGAACTGAAAGATAATGTAAAAAATAAATTTGCACTATTAAGTCCAATTGACCATGAGTCAGAACATCTGTGGACTGAAATCAGGGATGCTGTGAGAGAACAGTGCAAAAAGACAGTATCTCTAACCAAAAAAAAGAGACAAAAGCCTCTCCGGATGACAGATGAAACTCTTCAAAGAGTTAAGAACAGACAAGAAGCAAAAGAAAAAGGGGACAGACATAGCGTCAGAACCTTGAATGTGACTGTTCAACAATTTGTACACACCTTTGTTAGCTCATTTAAAGTTCAAGCTAAACCATCAAATGGATCCACCACTCTCATTTACACTGAAGTGACCAGCTGTCACTGGAATTGATATGGAGATGCACTCCAACTAGTTTCATGCAGCACACTGGATTTTAAAAAAAGATTTGCCTAAAAATGTCCTTCAAGACTTGGGCCTTTTCTACAGAGCTGATCCTAGCAGACAATTTGCAGTCTAGTCAGTTTCTTCACCCAGTAAGGATGAGTGTATGTGTGTTTGTGTGTAAACCAGTTCAGTTCACACTCAAAAGTGAAGAAGTGAGAACACACAAAAAAGTTGATATTCCTCTTCCATCTAGCCATTTCTTTTTCCAAGATGCACCATTCTGTTTTTTATTGTTGCAATTTCCTCCTTCCTCACTTCCAACAATCATTCAACAGCCACTGAGTTCAGTTCACATCAGTCTGTTCTGAATTCTTCTTGCATAGGATTGTTCCTTCTTGCTTGGGATTGCATTTTCCTAAATACTTTTTGAGGTGTGGTATGTTTTTGCAACTCTGGTTTCAAAGAGCATCTTGATAGCCTCCTGTCTGAGGATTGTGCCATTTTGGCTACATAAGAACTGGTACTCAAAGAATGAGTTTGCAATTAGCATATCCATGTGAATGTTGCTTTTGTGACTATGAATATTATCTACACTATACAGTCATAACAGCTTGATATGACCTTAACTGACACGAATCTGGGGATATGCAATTCAGTGAGGTACTTAGAATTCTCTGTTAGAAATTTGTATTCCATTTCTCTGAACTAGAGCTGGCCAGCACAGAATTTAAGTCCCCCACCAAGCTGCAAATATCTGGTCTCTATGGGATGGATCACACTGCCACAACTGTATGGTGTAGATACACTCTATGACACTGGTTCTTTATGTGGGGTTCGCGGAGCCCTCACAGGGGTCCTTGAAGCCCAGCACACGCACACATACTCTTGCCGCCACATCCCTGATGAAAGGGACATGGTGGCAGGCATATGCGCATGCCCAAACTATGTCTCTGGAGGCCAGGGTTTGAATCTGCACTCGGCCATGGAAAACCACTGGGTTACCTCAGGCAAGTCACATTCTCTCAACTTCAGAGAAAGGCAAAACTCTCATCGTAGGCAATCCTTAGGGTCACCATAACTCAGTTTGCAAAGATGAGAGACATGATGGCTAGAAAGAACCTTCCCCAGTCAGCGGCACTTTGTTGTTGTGTGCCTTCCAGTCACTTCTGACTTACGGCAACCCTAAAGCAAATGTACCACAATTGCCTTTCCTCTGAGGCTGAGAGAATGTGACTTGCCCAAGGTTACCTAGTGCCTGAGTGGGGATTTGAATCCTAGTCCCCAGAAGCCAGCCAGCCAGCCAGCCAGCCAGCCAGCCAGCCAGCCAGCCATAAATAAATAAATAAATAAATAACTTGAATCTTTAAATACATATTTGAATGTTTAAATCTAAATTTAAATACTTAAATCTTGAGTTAAGCATTGGGGGATCCTGGCAACAAATTATATTTGCAGGGGGTCCCCAGCCTTTACTTTGCAGGGGGTCCCCAATCTTGCTGTTGGGCTACGACTCCTGTTGTCTGACAGTGATGGAGATTGGAGTCACTTAGAGTGTTCCTTATCCCTTGACCTGTGGCCTTGTAAAACACATAGACCAATGTTAGAGAAATGAAAGGGGACAATGGTCAAGAAGCCATCTTTTCCCCCCTCCTTTTAAAAATCACATTGCAGTGTATAAAGAAGATACAACATCTCTAACAGTTAGACAGACAAGCCAGTCTGAGCCACAAACTCCTGATGACATTCAGCCTCACGTGCAGCAGCTATAAACAGAGCCATGTGTCAGCAAGATATAGCTCACCAGCTGTGACTTGCCTGGCATCTCCATTGTGTACAGCAACAAAGATTTTCCTTTTGGCTTTGGTTTGCACAAGGACTCCACCCTTGGGTTGATGGCCACTACAAAAAAACAATGCACCACAGAATGGAACCACTGGAAAGAGTGCTTGATGCCTGTGGTTGGGAAGATTTCAATGAGGCAGTTCCATTTTGTTGAAGTAATCATCTTGGTCTGTGAGGAAGAGAGGGTGACTGAATTTTTTCCTCCAAGGTCACTGAGAATATAGTCCGCCCTCCATATCCAGTAGGTTTAGCAGTGCGGGACTCCCACAAAAGTGGAAAAATAACAAATATCTAAATGTATGTGTGTGTCTATGGAAAGTGGGTCAAGTCATGGTAGGAAGA
This sequence comes from Cyclura pinguis, assembly GCA_030412105.1. NCBI lineage: Eukaryota > Metazoa > Chordata > Lepidosauria > Squamata > Iguanidae > Cyclura > Cyclura pinguis. The sequence goes on from CM059602.1 coordinate 58,624,219, forward strand.
GTAGGATCCAAACCAGGCCAGGGAAAGGAGAAGGAAGGGGGGATCAGCAGGGTGGCCCTATACTTTCTCTCTCTTGCCCATTTGCTTCCTTGAGTGAGGGGGGTAAAGCATTGGAACAGTGTCATAATGTCATTTTCTCCACAAAGAACATGTTTTTCTGCAATGAAAATGCCATTTTCTGTGCAACTCCTGCCCAAAAGCTATGCAATTTTGTGCTGAGAATACATTTTGAACTGCAACTAGTAGAAAACCATGAATTTTTGGGAACACCCTTTCTTAAACTTCCTCTTGTGTGTGCATGTGTACGTATGTGCTTTCAAATCACTGATTGACTTATGGCAACCCCATGAATTTCATAGTGTTTCCTGTCGTGAGGAGAAAAAAGGCATGTGAAAATGAAATTTATGAAAATTTACATCCCTAAAAGTCTTTTACTAGACATGAGCTTATAACAATCTTTCTGTAATCTTATTAGACTTGCTCTGAGTTTTTTTCCAATTTAACAGACTAGTGTGTAGATTTTGTATGCTGGCCCTGTGAAGTGCTCCTCCTTAATTTGCATAAGTCCCTCAGTGACCCAAGATACGGATAGGGACTGAGGCCATCCTCATGTAGTCAGTTTCCAGTTCCTATCAGCCTCAGTCAGCATAATTAGTGATCACAGATGATGGTAGATGTAGTTCCACTACATCGGAAAGGCCCCACTTCTTGCCTTATAGAGTCTTGCAGTTTGGTGATGCACAACAGGTCTCTGGATGAAAATTCTAAATGCCCCTTGCTAAACTACAAATCTCAGGATTCCATAGAATGCAGCTATAACAGTTGTTAAAGTAGAATCCTAGTGCTTTAATTGAGAAGTATGAAAGGACCCATAGAAACAGAATATATATTTACAATGCAGCACTGCCTCTCCTATTTAGATTTTACCTGCAGAAAAAGCAAAGACATCCATCTTTCAGATGGTTACATGTATACTCCTAAATACTTTGTTCATAGTTACCAGCTATATTGATAGAGATATCTGAAGCCCTCATACTTCAGACTTCCACTTGGTAGGACCTCCCAAGTCAAAACAGAGGAGATAATTTATCTGCAAAAAAACTGTGGCGGGGGGAGAGTCCATCATGGTGGGCTGATGGTGGCTCAGCAACTGTCAGCTTGCATTTATCATCCTTCTGCCTATACAGGAAGAACAGGAAACAAAAGATTTCTCCACCACCACCCATGCTACCACAGTGCAGTATTTTCGAAACAGTCCATGTTGTAATCAGTAAGATACAAGATGAGTCACATGATTTCATCATATGCTCTCCCTTTTCTCCCACTTCAGATCTTCTCCATTTTATGCCAATAACATTATGAGAAAGAATATCTTGAAGCGAAGGCTTTAGAGCTGAGGCCTGTTTTACTGGGAAACTACTGGGAGAATAATATACCCTCTAACATTTCACAGGTGAAAACCAGGACACAACATCAGAGTGTGTTTAGGATGGCCAAAGTTATAATGAGAAAGAGCACACTAGCCAGGTGAGGCTGTTGCAGTTTGCTCTTGCCTGAGTCTACCGGGAAAGACAAGATTCTGCTCCTCCTCTCCTCTCCCCCCACTTCTGACTTAATTGAGTGTGAACTACTTCTGCATTTTGAACTCAGTTTGCAGCAATTGAAACAAGCTGAGGACAAAACGAGAATGTGGAAAGAGGAGAAAGAAACTGGGATGTTTTAAAAGCAGCTGGAGAAGTGGACAATAGAGCATTAATTGAGTTTGTCCCTGACAAATCAAGACAGTTGGAGGTAATGGAATAAAGACAGCTGAAGTGTGGCTTTGAAGATGTAGTGGGACTTCAGTTCCCATCAGTTCTACCAGCATGGCCAGTGAAACGGAATGCTGGAAAGTGCAGTGCAACAATATCTGGAGGATGGAACCTTGTCTATGTCTTCCCCAGACAGTACTCACATTTTCAAAAATTTGTCTCTGTCTTCAGCAGCCTGCATCTTGGATGGGGTAGATCTGTGGGGAGACTAGAACTTAGTCCTAAACATGCTTATTTGAGTTCAGTGGGATTTAACATCTAAATAAACATGATGATAAGGATTGTGCTGCAAAGGAGCAGTCTTATCATCGGTTAGCTAGACATAAGCATGATGAAACCTTTAGATCTTTCCCCTTCTCCATAGGAATCCTGCATTTTCTAAAATTATAGCTATCACTCCTTCTAACAGCAAACACATCTGTTTTAAAGAAATTGTAGTAACTGTCACTGATCTGAATGATGGTGCTGGTCATAAAATTTAAGGGACCCAAACATGGTTGAAGCATATTGATTTAACCAGACATTTTAAATTCTTATATCTTCAGCTGCTGGTATAACATAATTCCTCTCAGTTTTATTCTCTTGCTGTTCAATGTTTCATACTATTTAATATAGTTTTGGTTTCAAATTTGAAACACCTGAAAGGCATTGTTGAATAGGAGTGTGGTTTATAAATTCTTAGAATAAAACACAATAAACCACAATAAAGAAAACTGATGAGCTTACATCCTCCTTGATGCTGTTTATACCATATTTCATTGTCAGCCTGGCTTTGCTCAGGGGCTGGGCTCAGACACAGGTGGAATATGCAGTGATATTTTGACTCTGCTGCAGATTCCTCAATGAAACACTGGCCATTTCTGCCTTACACTGCTATAGTGCTATTATTCCACTTTCAACGTCCTATGAAATCCTGGGGTTTGCAGTTTAGGGAGGGGCCTTTAGAATTCTCAGCCAGAGAGCTCTTTGGCCTCAGTAAACTACAAACCCCAGAATTCCACAGGAGATTGAAAGTAGAACAATAGCACTATAACAGTGTAGGCAGCGTAGGGTGGAAATGACCTTGATTTTATATTCCAGCATGTCAGAGGACTGGATTGGATTATCCCTGTGGCCCCTTACATCTCTATGGCCCTTTCCGCAACTCACCTTTTTGTGGAGCTGGGATGAGGGGATCGCGTGAGCAGCCTCTAGCGAGAGGCTCTCGTGTCCCAGTTCCTTCAGCTCTGCAGCTGCTGCTTGCTCGCGCGAGAGCCCCTCCTCTTCCTTCCGCAGTTCAGCGTGGGATTTTCCCAGGCTGCGCTGGGGCAGGAAGCACAAGCACTGAGGCTCTGGAGCTCCGCACGCATGGCAAGTGTGTGCAGGGCCCCGGAGTGATGCGCGATCGCGCACCATTTTTGGCTTGCAGCCAAAAATGAAATAGTGGGTGATCGGCGCCTGCCAGCCCCTGGAGCGTCACACGATTGCAAGTGCGTCGTGGACTGCTCTTCACAGTCGTGCGATGCTCCAGGGGCCCTTTCACATGGCGAATGCAGTGTGAAAAGGGCCTGTGATTCTACCATGCTATGAAAATGGGTTTACTTCAGTCCTTTTTTCCTACAACTTGCCTCCTTTCATAAAACAAGATCGTTAATGTACATAGTCTCTACACCACCCAGCATTGCAGCCAGAGAAGGTCTGTAATGCATGCAATAATGTAAAATACAAGATAATGCCAGCACTTTCTCATAACATTTTCATTAACAGAAATTTGCTTGGCACTGGTACATTTTTGGAGGCACGGATTCACAATCTGAGGTGCGGCCGGAAGAGAGGAAAAGAAAGGCACAAATGAGAAAAACTTCATCTATCTTCTTTTTTGACGCTCCCATCAATTATTTTGCTTGAATCAGGAAGGGAATTTCCAGTCAGGAGGGAAAAAAAGCAGACACTTGAGGGAGAGTAGCCTTCAGTTGCTCTGGGCAAATGACTAGAAGGTGAATCACATACCTTTGATGAGGTATATGCCTTTTGAATCCCAAATCCAATGTTTATGCCCAATCTCTCCCACCCCACCACTCTCATCTCTACTGCAACATGTCTACCGAGGTTAGACAAGTTAGTTTTTGGGGCTACAGTGTCTCAAATTCCCCAATCACCGAGCCAGTTCTACCTATGTATATATGGCTGACATAAAAATAGAGAGCTTGATATGTATATTTATACCGAAGACAGAGAAAGTGAATTTTGATTCTATATCAACCAATTCGCTATGTAGCCATCTTTGTTATATAGCTAAGCAGTGTCTCCAAGCCTGACTACCCTCAATCTCCACTTACCAGACAGCAGCACACAAACAACAGTAATCTGTTGTCTTCTCGGTCAAGAAGCAGTTGGTTGTTATTGCCAGCCCACTCCCACAAGCAATCTCCAGTGTGACAGTCAGAAGTAGGGTCCCTGTAGCAATTCTACCTCATACTGGAGATAGCTCAGAGGAGAGAGGTGGAAACATCAGTTAGCTGCTTCCCAGTCAACAGAGGAACAGACCTCTGTTGCTCACAGGATGACTTTCACAGGCCATTTCCACATGTTACGTTGTCCCGTTATCCTCCGGTCACAATCTGAGCAGCGTCTTTGATGGGAAGGGAGCATGACAGGAATGCTCCCCTCTGCACCTGACTGGCTCCCTACAGAAGGGAGCATGAGGGATGTGTCTCTTCCTTCCACAGTGCAGCCGGGCTCTTTCCCATGCTGCACTGAGGCAGGAAGAACCTCCAGGGTGCTTCCGGCCCTTCTGCATGGCAGGTTAGTACAGGAGCATCATGTGGTTGGGGTTCATTGGTGGAGAAATTCACAATTAATCCATGATCGTGCCAGCTGGCAATGCAAGAAGAATGAGACTTTAACGATGTCTTGTGGAAGTGTCATCGTGGTCCGACTCCTTTTGTGTCTCTATGCCAGGATGCCATAATTATGCGGAAAGGGACATAGTCCCAATTTATTTCTAAACTCGTGAATATGTAGGGATCATGAATAACTCTAGGTTACACTTTCATAAAAATTTTTGTGAATTTTGGCCATCATCTATTTCAAAGCAGAAGCTGCCTATATGTAGTTGCTTGCCTGGCATGTGTTAAGAGTACAAGGAAGAAAATATATGTGTCTGAGTTGCATTTAACAAAGTGCCCCCAAAGATTACTTAGTTCATGTATGAGAGGCATGCAGCTGCCTGAAACAACAGTGTGAACATTGGTGCCAGCCATCCAGATGGTGAGGGAGCAAAATGCCAGCTGCCCAGTCAGGTGATGCAGACCTCCTTCCTGTCATTCAACACTGTAACTAAACCCACAATGAAGTTAATCACAAGGATGCCTCTTTAAACTTTACTTTGTACTGGTATGCAAGGAATTGCTGAGTCAAGGTGAAACATACCTCCTAGGGACTGTTTGTTTCTCACATCGACAATCTCTGAATAGCAGCAGTAGTTCCAAAATATTTTTGCCTATTTCAATTTATCCTACACTGAAAAGAAATACCACTCATTTTGTACTGAAGTATACACCCCCATGAGAGCCAGCGTAGTGTATTCCTTTGAGCATTTGACTAAAACCCTAGGGACCAGGATTCAATTCCCCACTCAGCCATGGAAACCCACTGGATGACCTTGAGTGTGTCACACACTCTTAGCCCTCAGAATACCAGTCATAGACCCTTTCCGCACCTTACCTTTTTCTGGAGATGGGGTGCGGGGATCGCGCGAGCAGCCTCCGGTGAGAGGCTCTCGCGTCCCTGCTGCTTCAGCTCCACACGAGCTGCCTGCTTGATCGAGAGCCCCCCTCTTCCTTCTGCAGTGAAGCCTTGGAGTTTCCCAGGCTGCACTGGGGCAGGAAGTGCGACCGGTGCGGCTCTGGAGGCTCCACATGCCAGGTAAGTGCGCACAAGGCCTGGGAGCAAGGCGCGATCGCACACCATGTTCAGTTTCCAGCCAAAAATGAAGAGGTGCGCAATCGGCACCTGCCAGCCCGTGGAGCATCACAAAATTGTGAGTGCGTCGTGTAGATCACTCCTCACAATCGCACGATGCTCCAGGAACCCTTTCGCATGGCAAATGCCATGCAGAAAGGGCCACAGATTTTGTTCTATATCATCAAGGCCCTTTGTTCTTATTTGCCAACAAGTGAAATTCATATTATAGTGAGAGACCTCCAAGAGCCCCAGTCATCAGCTGTCCTGCTCAGGTCCTACAGACTCAGAGTTGTGGCTTCCATGGTGGAATCAATCCACCTGTAGTACAATTTCCCCCCCTCTTCCTACTGCTTTCCACTTTAGCAAGCATTATTGTCTCCTCCAATGAGTCACGTCACCTCATGATATGTCCAAAGTAGGACAAGCTCAGTTTAGTCATGTGGTTTCTAGTGAAAGTTCAGATGTATTTGCTCTATGACCTATTAGTCTGTCTTTTCAAGAGTGCATGGTATCTGTAGATTTCTCTTCAAGCACCACATTTCAAATGAGTTTATTTTCTTCTTGTCAGCTTTCTTTTCTGTTCAGCTTTCACAGAAATCTGACATAAAAGTACCCTAAAAAGTATCATAAAAGTCCTCTAACCCTACCTTAATATCTATTAGCTGCTGCAAATGGTGGAGGTCTGTTCTCCTGACAATCAGGCTGCAGCAGACTGATGTTTCCTCCCCACTCCCACCTGAGATCTTTGGAGTGAGGAGGAATTGTGAATGGGATCCTACTTCTGATTGTCACACTAGAGATCACTAGCAGGAGGCAGATGGAAATATCAGTCTACTGTGCCCCAAGTGACAGGAGAACAGGCCTCCATCACTCACAAAGGCTATTGGCTATTAAGATGGGATTATGAGGAGTCAGGTCAGGGGATCAGCTACTTACCTAACTAACGAACCAGTCTAGGATCTTGGCTGATGATTATAATTCTGCTTTACAGAGTGTAGTCTTCTATTTGAAAACAGTATACTGTTTAAAATGTTGCCCTGTTTAAGTCCAGTTTAAAAATAACAAGAAGGGAGGCTGAGGCCTTGAAATTGCCTATCAACTATTCAAATTCAACAGAATTGAGCAGGAACTCAAGTCACTGACTCAAAGGCCTTTTCTGCCCTACACTGTTAGAGTCCTATTATTCCATTTTCAACATCCTATGGAATCCTGGGGTTTGCAGTTTAGAGAGAGGCATTTAGAATTCTCAGCCAAAGAGCTCTTTGGCCTCAGTAAACTACAAACCCCAGAATTCCACAGGATAGCCTAAGTCTTGTGAGTTGAGTAATTGATAGAGTGTGAAAATAACTTGGTAAATTCAGTTCTGCCCACTCCCAGTACCAAGTTAGCCTAGTTCAATGACTTATAACTTGTGTGATGGTCAAATTTCAGCTGATTTACTAATATCCTATATCCTGTTTGGTGCTGTTTAGTAGGTCTCCATCTAAGCACTTTGGAGATTAGAAAGAGTTTGGATGATTGGCTGTCAGACCTTGGAAATAATTACTCATCTGTATAACTGAATTTCCAAACAGTGTAATTCTTACCATTGACTCCCCTCACCCCATGTCCCAGTATGTTCATAGCCTTTCTTTCCATAAATTTTAGCTGATACTGCCAAGAGATGATGTTTGGGCTTGGCAATATCACCTAAGAACCTCCACTCCACATGCACACTGAAAAAATGGGGCAGAAGCCTGCTTTAACGAGAATAGAGATTGACAAAAGGAGCAGGTCAACAGAGAAAGACACCACAGTTGCCTCATTTTATATTTTCCTGAGGAAAGTAAAGTAACAGCACAGATCTCCCCATTGCAGTCTGGCTCTAGTTATTGCAGGGAGTGAGTCTCCCCTTGCATGATTCTCTGAATCCCATCTTGGGTATGTACACCACTCACAAATATTTGTCAAAGTCAGAAGCAAACCAGGTGTGATTCTGTTTGCTCATCAGAGACCTAGGATGTTGACTAACGTCATTCCCTATAGCTCTGGGCTACCAGATGCTCTCACCTGGTAAAGGAAGGTATGCATTGACTTAAGTGTAGCTCATGTGCCACACCTACACACAGTATCTTTGCCAAGAGATATGCCCACCCATTTGCAAAAGCCAAAGCTTACTGTTCCAAGTCCCAAGTCAGTCTTCTCCTTGGGTGATCTAGTAAGATGCAAACAAACGGCAATGTACATTTGTGGGATGCATACCCACAGCTCATCTACCTCATCCGAAGGAGGCTATTCTATACACATAATATAAATGGTAATAGTTTGCCTTTCATAAAATGACATAGGTTTTGTCTGTGTCATGCAACAGTGAAATAAATTCAACTTAGATGCAAAATGCTCTTCTTGATTTTAAAAAGTTGACTTGCACTCAAACATGGCTTCAGGCTACACAAAAATGGACAAAATAGTACAGTATGGTTTAGTGGTTAAGACTGGGCATGAATTTGGATTTGTGGGGAGAGTATGGTTTCTTATCTTGGCCCTACAGTTGCCAGAAATTTTAGTGTAGCTCTAGGTGCGCATTTCTCTCCCCCAACCAAAGGTAGTCTCTGATTCTGTCTTTACCCAGAAATTTAATTGATGCTTGCAAGCATTAATTCAGGGGGACCGTGGGAAATCTAAAATGACAGGTGGCCTACCAGACTCACCTATCTAATACCTTCTTTTATCACCTTTGTTGCACTGGAACTTAGCAAACACAGAGATCTTTTACCTACCCAACAAAACAGAGCAGAAGGTGGCTGCTAGTGGTGTAGCGTTACTATCCTGGTATTGCTATTCACACAATGCCATTGAGTTAGGAATGCTCTTCTCCGCATGCTTCTGCCTTAAATGGATGAGTTGTGGTATTGCCACTGGTGTTCCTTTCCCACTACAATGTCCTTGGACACCCCCTGTCCCCGCCTTCACCCCCCCCCACCGCTCTGATCGGTCTTTTGTTTGTTTGTTTGTTTGTTTTTCTTTGGAAGCTGTACTAGTGAAACAATGTTGTAAAGGCAGGACACGCCGGTATACTATTGCATTTTCATGTTATGATGCTTAAAAATGTGTTTTTAAAAATAAAAATTTTTAACTCAAAAGAGAAATTTAAAATAAACACGGAGAGGTTTCAAAGTTACCACGCCATGGGAGTCACGGAGGGAGGGACAACCAGAGCATGCCCACAGCCTGCCAACTGCTGAATCCACAATAACAGGAAATTTGCAGCAGTACATTTACACACACTTAAGTGTTGAGCATTGACAGGCACCTTCCAGGAATTTAGTCTTCCCTTTTAGGCATCTTTGAATCATAAAGCCGAATTCTAAGTTTCCGTCGATATCCTAGACTGATAAAAAGACAAATGAATGGCTCCTAGATCAAATCAAGCCTGAACTCTCCCTAGAAGCCAAGATGGTTCAGTTGAGACTGTCTTAGGCCCTTTTTGCACGGCATTTGTCATGCGAAAGGGCCTCCGGAGCGTTGCGCAATTGTGAGGAGCGTGTCAGACGATGTCCTCGCAATCGTGCGATGCTGCCAGGACCAGCAGGCACCGATTGCACACTATATCATTTTCAGCTTTTAGTCGAAAATGGTGCAAGATCACGCATCACTCCGGGGCCCCACACGCACTTACTGTATGTGTGGAGCCTCCAGAAGCGCAGCCCTCGTGTTTCCTCCCCCAGCACAGCCAGGGAAAATACCCGGCTGCGCAACAGAAGGAAGAGGTGGAGCCCTCGTGCTGCCTGCCAGCTGGCAGGCAGCTTCTGCAGAGTCGGAGCGGCGGGGACGCGAGAGCCCCACGGAAGAGGCTGTTTGTGTGATCCCCGCGCCCCCATGCTGCAAAGAGGTAACGTGTGGAAAGGGCCATAGTTTGGACACATTGTGCGAAGGCATGATTCACTAGAAAAAAACAATTATGCTTGGTAAAGTGGAAGGCAGTAGAAAAAGAGGAGGACAGCATTACAGACGGATAGACTCAATCAAGGAATACATCTCCCTGAATCTGCAAGACCTGAGCAAGACAGGGTGAACTGGAGGTGTTTCATTCATAGGGTCATCATAAGCCAAAGTTGAATTTGCAGCAGTTAACAACAATATGTTCAAACTGGACTTGGACTGAACAACCTTCCAAATAAAATATGCTTTCAAATAGACAACTGTTATCTCTAAAACAGGACACACTCTAGATTCAACCTTTTATGCTATGATTACTGAGTGGGGGGAACTTTTTTTTTAAATGTCTGCTTTATTTCTAAATGTAGGATTCTTCCATGAGTCCCTCTAAATGGAGCTAACCCCCTTATCTACTACATAAAAGTCAATGTTTATCTGCACATATGTCTATCTGTCTGCATCAGCATATGATTGGCTGTGTGAGGCAAGAAGACCTCCTACGATTGGCTGGCTGTGAAGATTCTATGGTATCTTGCGGTTGGCAGTTTAGGGAGGGGCCTTTAGAATTCTCAACCAGAGAGCTCTTGGGCCTCAGGCTGGTTGCTATGGAAATGAAGCCTACCATCAATAAGGATGCGAGCAAACTTTGGCGAGGCACATGTGAGAAAAATTAAAGTGACATACACAACATAGCCCATTTCCACACTACATTGTCATAGTGCTATTATTCCACTTTCAACATCCTATGGAATCCTGGGATTTGTAGTTTAAGGAGAGGCATTTAGAATTCTCAGCCAGAGAGCTGTTTGGCCTCAGTAAACTACAAACCTCAGAATTCGACAGGATGTTGAAAATGAAATAACAGCATTATAACAGTGTAGTGCAGAAATGGACATAGTTACAAGGTCTTCTTGTCTCACATAGTAGATTGTATGGGTTCCATATGTAAGGAATCTTAAAGTTCAAATTCAAAACAAAAAAATGCTTCCAGAAAAACGTAAAGCCATTGCACAAATTCAACAGAAAGAAAAAAAAAGCCAGTACTTCAACGTCCCTAGACAACATAGATTGGACTGGGGACTATGGGGAAAAGTTACAGGTACTGGAATAGGCCGATTGCTATGGAGATGAGGCCTAGCAGCAAGGAGGAGGACAATGTACTCCCTCAGGAACTCAAACTGTGTATTAAATAATTCTGAATATAGAGTTCATTGGGAAATATGAAACAAGGTTACAGGAAATGGAGAGGACAGTTTAGTGAGTTCTTAAGAGGAAAATAGAAACCCCAGGCAATGCTCGGTAAATATGCTAGTATAGATATAATTACAAATGCTTTGGGGCAAAACTCTCCTTTTAGTGAATCAAGGTGCTGTTACAACTTGTAACGTTGACCTTGTGTCTGTAAATATGTCCCATTGTGGAAAGAACTGCCAGTAGTGCTCTATTATTTTTTAAATTAATTCTTTAAAAAGGCATGAAGAAAAGATCTGATAATACTCTTGCTCAGCCCAGTTTTGCACTGTCCAGTGCCTGTTGCACACTTGCCCTTTATTAAACAGAGGAATCATCTTCGAGCCATGTCTGCTAACTCTCTTGGAGGAAGTAATGGCCACGAGGGCAGTGAGGCGGCCTGGGCTGAAAACCACCAAGAAGCTAGCATCGCACGCTACTGTCTGAGTCACTGGCTTATCATGACTCAATCTCCAGACTGGTCACCTGAACCTGAAGGTGGTCTGCTGGAAGGCTAGACTTGCAGTTGCTCAATGATGGGATTTCAGGGCTTCCTGGTTCTGTCTGTGTGCTCTGTCACAGCCTTCCTTAACCCACTATCTTTCTTACACCCCATCCTTCCCAAGGAAAATGGCTAGCGGGAATAGATAGGAATTGTAGTTCCTGGGGAAGACTGTAGAATTCTAGCTCCTGGGGAGTGGGGGAGATGAACTAGCACCCACTGGGCTTCAATTGCTGGGTTATGAGTAGACCAAAACTAGATGATAAATGAACCTAAAACAGATTGTACTTGTTAAAGCTCCTCCCCATCCCGCATTCTCTTGGTGCGTATATTCAGAAGAGCTGTTCACTTGTCCAGAGCAAGTAAAAGCTGTATGAGTAACAAAGGAAGGGTAGCTACTCTTTGGATGTCAGTGCTATATGAGAGTATGTTAGGTCACTTCCTGCCAAAATCTGGAAGTGCTCTTGAGGCTGGTCTTGGAATTTAGAGCTGCGCAGTCCAAACACTGGAAAAGGCTGCTCTCTCCTTTCTGTTCTTTTCTTTTCCTCCACTGGATGTTAATAGACTTCTTTTTTGCTGGTCAGTAACAATAAGTGAAACGCTGTTGTTGTTGTGTGCCTTCAAGTCGTTTCTGACTTACGAAAATCCTAGAATGAACCTATCGTGGGGTTTTCTGGGACTGAGAATACGTGACATGCCCAAGGTCATCCAAAGAGTTTCCATGGCTGTGAGGGGAATCGAATCCTGGTCTCCAGGGTCGTAGTCCAACGTTCAAACCACTACATATGCTGGCTCTCTAACTGAAATACACAAGCACAGTTAGTGAATCTAGGTTTGTCGTCGTTGTTGCCGTTGCTGTTATTCGTGTTTGGTTTGGTTTGTCCCCTCCTCCCACCCATTCTCTTGATGTTGTTGTTCTGGTTAGAAGGCGTCCATGGAGAGATGGAGATTGGAGCCATGCCATGTGGAACCATCATGTCTGGGGAGGAGATTTAACTGTTTCTGCAGTTTCAAAAATATCATTGGTGCCAACAGCAGCTTCCTTTCCACAGAGCAGCTTTGGGCAGCTGGAAGTCAACTGGACAGTGACATGAGGGGAAAGGATTAAAATCTCCCTACCACACCATTGTACCAAGTTTCATGCTGCTTTCCCTAGCTCTACTGTTTAACCACAAGCCAGTCATTCTTCTGAAGCTGCATAGTTTTTCAGGGTTGTTGTGCAGGTAAAGTGACTAAGAGGAATGCCATGCACCTTGCCTTCAGTTCACTCCAGAAAAAGCAAAATATAAAAGTAATGAATAAATAAGTTAAATTATAAAATGTCTGCACAAAACATTTTAACACTCATGAAAAGGGAATACTGGAAACTGCAATTCCATGTAAAAGGTTAGAGTTAAACATAGAGATTGCTTAGACCTCTGTTTACCATCAGAGTGTTTCTTCTTTTTCTCACTAATGAAATACTAGACTCAGGGTCATGCAAAATTATCCCTGCACCCTGCTTCCATTTTTTTTTATGTTTTAAAATGTCTGTCATCTTATGAAGGCTACAGGAAGTCTGTTTTGTCTGTTGATGGTTTTCAGACTTTGGAGTAATGTTTATCATTCCATTGACCTTCTGTCTGATAACGCAACAGGGAAGTTCTCTTTACCACTCTTTACAGCATTTGCAGGAAATTTTAATAACTTTACAGGAACAGGTTGGCTCAACCCATTTGTAAACATTAACAGAATCTGCATCTTTGGTTGTCTGGGAAGATGGACTGCTGTAGTGGAACAGGAAGCAGCGACTGAAGGGACCTGGCTGCTCTTTTGGTCCAGGATGAAGTCAACAGTCATTAATTCATATCCGTAAACCATTCTATTATCAAAGCCTATTACCTCTTAGGATAGGTTGCAAAACTGCCTATCATTTTACATATTAAAAGTGACTGGCCTTGGTTCTTGAAAGACTCGTTTTTTAAAAAAGTCTGCTCTCCAACTCCATAAAAATTAAAATTATCCAGTAAAGCCTTACAGGCAGTAATAAAAATGGATTGCATGTTTTGACAGCACATTCATAACATTTTGCTGGAATTTCAAGCTTATGGATAAATCTTCATGAAGTGCTAGGGTTTTGTTTTTTCCTCTGTACACCATAATGTTTTGCTGGTACTTGCCTGTTCATGCCCTGTTTCACCACTGTTTACAGCTACTCCACTAAGTAATAGGATCCAGCATAATAGCAGACCATCCAGTGCAAGCATTCATCCCCTCACCTTCTTGTGGTGCCTCAGTTGTCTCAGTGGAAAGGGTGTTACAAATAAATGGTCGTAGTAGTAGTAGTAGTAGCAGTAGCAGTAGTAGGAACAGTAAGAAATTGTACTTTTTAGGGTGGAGAAAATAAGACTGAGGGGACAACAAAGAAGCAAAGCCAGGGCCCAACACTGATATTCCAAACATATTTTTAAAAAAGGAAGAGGAAGAGGAGGAGGAGGGGGAGGGGAGGAGGAGGGGGAGGAAGAGGAAGATTATTACTATTTATGTTTAGGGGGAAGGCCATTAGGGAGTCTGAGTAGCAAGGGCTGGAGAAGTGGGAGATTTTGACTAACAGAACAAAGCTGTACACAGCAATTGACCTTCTTCCCAAGAATAAACACCTATTTTGGATGCAGCAGGGCAAGTTTTGCTTGCATTGTTGCAGTTGTGAAAATGATTGTGAATATTGTGAAATCATTTTTCCCCTTCCTGGAAGCTCACCCACTGAAGGCAGAGTTAAGGGATGGGAAACGATAAGAATTCTATAGTAAGGCAATGAAAACAAGAGCTTTACAATACATCCCCTCCTCTAATCACATACGTGTGTGTTGTTTGTTTGATGGTTCACAGTGTTTGTAATGGAAATGTTTCATTTTCTAAGATGCCACAGCATCCCTCAGGAGTTTTCATTATTAATCCAGTCTCATTCATGTAAATGAAGGCCATTTCTGCACTTTACCATCATGGTGCCAGTATCATCTTGGCAGTACTTTTGCCACTGTGGGAGCAGGACACGTATACTGCCCTCTGCACCTGGCCAGCTCCCTGCAGAAGGGAGCGCAAGTGATGCACACCTTCCTTCCTTTCTTCCTTCCTTCTGCAGTGCAGCCAGCCTCTATCCCACGCTGTGCTGGGGAATGAAGTGCCTACATTGCACTTCCGTCCCTTCCACGTGGCCGGTGGTGATGAGAGCATTGCACAAGCATAGCCACTTAACAGATTATTTCTGTTAAGCAAATATCCTGGGATCATGACAAGTGGGGACGCACTGGCTGTGGAAGCACGATGATGTTGTGCAAAAGCACAACTCATGAACCACTGCCAATGCATCCCCATTGTAGGACAGGGACGCCATGCAGAAATAGCTGAAGAACCATGAGTCTGTTTATGTTGCCATATACAGTGGCCCTTCCACTTTTGCAAGGGTTCAGGCTCTCGTGAAACTGTAAAAACTGTGAATAACTCCCTCTCATTCTACTCCGGGGCTCCCCCCCCCCATTCTTTGCCTTTGGTGCAATGGGGCCAGAGGGAAGGGAATAGGAAGGGAGAGGTCCAGAGAGGAGAAGAAAGGTGCACACATGCACCTTCCTCCTTTCTCTTGCCTTTTGTTCCAGTGGACATTCTCAACACCAGGTCCAGAGGCAAAGGAGTAGGAGGGGGGGCTCAGGAGAGGAAAAGGAAGGCACACATGTTCCTCTGTCTCCATTCCTTTGCCTTTTGCCCGCTCATTTGCTTTCCTTCTCTGCACCCAGCAAAACATAAGGGAATGGGAAGAGGATAATGAGTGGGGGAAGATATGTGTGCACCTGGAGAATAATCAAATTTACAAAGATCAAACATGCTAATGTGGAAGGAGGATTGTAATTCCTTTTTATTTTGACTGGAGGCAAATCAATGTCATTCCCATGTTTATTGAATTGGCTGCTTACAGTTTACATCCAGCCTTGTTGAGCACCCCCTACCCCCACACAAGTTTTCTGCATCTTAGGCCATTTCTGCACAGGGTTTTTAAAACGGTGCAGTCCGTCCTCCAAGGAGGAGGTCTGCACCTGGGAGTGGACTGGGTCGGACCTACTTAACATAGATCCGCACCTCAGCCCGCTCCAGAACGACCCCAAGTGGTCGTCCAGCGTGCTTTTGAAAGACCGCTAAAAACAGGTCTTTCAAAAGCACAGAGCACGCCACTGTGAGCCTGCTCCCTTATGCAGATTCGCAGGCTCACCCCAATGCGAGCCTGTGATCTGCCGGGGGCGGGCTTTAGGTTGGCGAGCTTCAGCAGTTGGTCGAGACCCTCGACCAACTAGAAGCCACCATTTGGGACGCCAGAGCAGTGCGTATCGATGAGCACGCACTGCTCCGGAGTGGCGTGGACCGGACCGGGGAGCCGAAAAGTCCAGTAAGTAGTGGCGCGGGGCGACTCCCTCGCCCCTTGCGGAAATGGCCTTAGATTAGGTACCTCCTTGTATTGGTCCTGAAAAATCACACTGTGAATTTATGGGAGGGGGAAAAAAACACCTTATTTGGAGAGTGTACTCCCATTCATAGGAAAGTGCTCAGTAAAAGGCCTGTGTTTCCTAAAGCCATTATGGGGTAGTGTTTAGAATGGTGTACTTTGACCAAGAAGATCAGAGTTCTAATCCACATTCAGTCAGGAACTCACTGAGCGGCCATTGGCCAATCATATCCTCTTAGCTCTAACCTACCTTTAACCTACATTGTTTAGATAAAGTGGGTTAGAATTTTTATTATTACAAATGTACCATGTCACCATTTTTTGGAACCCTACTGAGGATTGCAGAAGAGGAAGTTTATCATATACTTTTCTCTAAATAAAAATTCCAGCATTTTAGGCTATCTCAAAGAAGTCTTCATCATTTGACCTATGGCTCCTGGTGGGACACAATGAGATAATCACAACACAGAAACCTGAATCCTGTTGCTAGTTTCAACTAGAGCAAGCTACTGAATCAATGAGATTTATCTATGTGTTGACTCATAGTTCAGCAACTGAGTAAAGTTGTTTCTTCAACAATTTAATCACCAGCCGGTGACCCTGGTGGTCAGGGATTCTGAGGATTCTAGCCCAATAAGATAACTTTTCCTAGCTCTGAAGGAACTTTTCTGGCATCTAGTTGGAGGAAAAGCTGAGCTCTTTTTTTAGCACTTTTGGATTGCCTAGCTCAAATTCAAGACTAAACTAAGGAGCACTTCCAGATTTTTACAAGGTATAATTTGAGAAACTCCATCTCAGTTATCACCCAATTCTTTTTCTGTGTTCAGCGGAATGCAGTTAATCATCCCAGTGCCCCAGTGGTGATCTGATGAGGACAGTACTCACCATGATGGTCAGTTATGTTTCTGTTAAGTGTTGTTCGTAGTCAGTAAGAGCCACTCTTTTGGCAGCTTATATCCTGAGCAAGCCTACCTTGCTCTTGCCTATTGGTGTAAGGAAGCTCAATTAGCTGATATTCCTGTTTTCCACAATTGGCCAGAACTGCACTGTTGAGAAATGAATGAATCTTTCCTCAACATCCCACAGGCCATTGGTTCAGGACACATTGGCCCTTTCCGCACGGTGCAGTCACTGCATAACTATGATGGCTTGAGGAGGCATGAATCCGCACGATGTCGTCGCTATTAAGCTGATGTTAAGTTGCTGGTGCGCCTTTGCATGTTGCTAAAGCGTCATATTTGAGCAATGGAAAAACGCGTTTTTCACTCCCTGAGACCGCTTCTACTATGTTTCTACAACTACATGCGGAATCACTGAAGCGCATTCTCACAGGAATGGGTGGGTTCAGGGCGGGCCCGGCTCAGCACACGTGATGTCGTATCTGCGTAGGGACATTCTTCCCAAGATTTTTTTTTAAAAGAGATCCAATGAAATGGGCTGGGGTGGGCCATAGGTGGAGCAGGGGAGTGGTGACGAGCACTGTAGTGCTGAACAAGAAAGCGGTCTTCACCGCCTCAAGCAGAGGACTGTGCGGAATGCCGTGTCGCAGAAAAGTCGCAGAAACACAGCCATAAACTTCGCTCCTACGACGCCATGAGGCATTTCTGCCATCTTGTGTGGAAAGGCCCATTGTGAGCTATTTTTGTTTTCATTCCAAACTATAAGTTGCCAGAACTTAGGAAACGTTACTTTTTCCAAGCTCTGCAAATTGCCTAGAAAGTGAAGCTGGCTGAAACTGAAGGAGATGGGACAATAACCCTGTTATCATTCCTCTTCTACTTGGAATTATCTGAAGATCAAGGTTGTGCTGACATAGCAGTCACTGGATAATCTTCTAGTGTTTATGCCATCCAAGTCTGCTATTTGCTATTCTGTTTTCCTGTCTTAATTTCTCTGTCTGTATTGCTACTGCTTTCACTTCTTGTTTTCCTCCTTCCTCCTTGCACTTTGCACCCTCTCAATGGTAGAGAAGCAAACCAAAGGCACTCTTTGATCTTTAGAAGAGACCGTTGGTACTTTTATCTTTATTGCAGGAGATACATTCCAGGCAATACACTTCTTTACTGCATGCCTCTTCTCAAGTTTATTTAAATGGACAACAGAATGATTGTATTTGACACAGGTTGCAGGACCATGGAAACCAGTGTGATCTGGTGGTTTGAACATTGGACTATGACCTTTGAGACTAAGTTTCAGGTCCACATTCAGTCATGGAAACCCACTGGGTGACCTTGGGATCATCACACATTCCCAGCCCCAGAAAACCCCTCGATAGGTTCTCCTTAGGGAAGTCAGAAATCTGAAGGCACACAACAATAGTAGGACCATTCAAAAGTCATTGCTATCACTTCAGCTCCTGACAAATACAAGCAATGTGCCTTAACGGTGATATGGTGTCAGTAGTTCTATAGAGTTCCAGTTTAAGTCTAAAATGGTGATATGCTTCCTCCATTCTTTTCTACTAAGCTAACGTGTTATGTGAGCAAATTGCTGGCAAGTGGGGGAGGAGAGGACCAACTATTAAGCAAAATGTATTACAAGAAAATCAAACAGTTCCAGCGGTGACTAATGGGTAGTCTGAGCCCTTGTCTTATAAGTAATTTTTCAAGCTCAGCCAAGAAGACAATTAAACCACTGAAGTTATATACTTTCTTGATCATTCTAACTGGTAAGTATAGCCTGCTTTTCCACATCACATTTTAAAATCCTTTGCTGAAACTATAAATGCCACAAGTATCACCATAGCACCTGATCACATTAGCAGATGGCTCACTACCTTAAAGTCCTTGTTCTTCTTCTTTCATCTGATACAAAATCAGCCAGTGCTTTGGCAGTTTCTTGCCCTTTCCTTGGGGAGGTGAGGAAAAGAGTGAATCTGAGTGGGGAGAAAATTTTAGGAGCAGGTGTCTTGGAAGGTCTTTTCTGGCTTCAGGCTGACTTTGTAATTTTTAAAGAGCAGGCATTCCAAGTGCTACTCACAGTTTTATCACTGGCACAGTACTCTAGATATCTGAATAAGTAAACAGTACAATGACTTTATTGGGCTGGCATGGGCACAGACTTGCCTGCTCCAGCAGGTAACAACAACCTCTGACTTGCTGTGGCATGAAGGGCACTCCCTACTTTCATTTCATTAACCTCTTGGTAGAGCATGTTGGGGCTGAGCATTTGCTGAGACTGCAGGGCAAAACCAGCTTGTTGCAAGTATATATGCAGCTGCATTAAACTGAATCAGACCACTCAGCCTATCTAGGCCAGTATTTTCGACTGAGGACCAGCAGTGGCTCTGGATGCTCTTAAGCAGAGGTGTTTTTCCCAATTCTTTCCTGGAGATGCCAGGCATTGAACCTGGGACCTTATGCTAGCTGTGTCCCTTCCCGAAATATCATGTAATACAGATACAGCGAATGAAAAGGATGTGTTCCTAGGCATCACTTCTTTAACAGAAAATCTGGTACCAGAGGCAGAAATAGCATGGAAATAATAGGAATAAGAGCAGTTCAACATGTTACAACATATGAAATGAAACAAACAGGTGAGGTTAGCTAACACTTTGAACCTTCTACAGGCCAGTTGAACACTTTTTCCAAAATGCACACAGTGATTTTGTTTCTCTTTCTTTCATCAGCTTCCACTTTTGTTATGATTTCCATTTTGGTGGCCAAACTTATAGATGTGTGCTTTTCTAACGTGTGGCAGGTAGCTGGTGAGGCAGACTTACCAGTTTTTCCCTTTTTTCTCTGTCTTCCCGTTCATGCATGCTCAGCAAAGGATTCCAGAGGCAGTTTACCTAGCTTGTTGTAGACAGGTACAATAGGATCAACTGGTACAGAATCCCTTTGTCTCCTAGCTCAAGCCTTATTGCATTCTTTTTAACTGCAGACACACTGCTAGAAGCCAACACTGAAAGTCTGTGTTTATCCAGCTCTTTCACCATTCTCCCAGTACCAATACTGCTAAAAAAAGGCTTCCAGGTAGAAAGAGGATGATGTAGAAAGGGGTGTAGAAAGGAGTAAAAGACTTTGTAAAATGTAGCTTTTCTGATAGATGCATTGTTAACTGAAATATACCTATGTAGTGGTTCTCAAACTCTGGTTCTCCAGATATTTGGGATTTCAGTTCCCATAATTCCTGGGCATTGACCATACTGGCTAGGATGTCTGGGAGCAAAACATATGGGTGGCGAGAGTTTGAGAACCACAGATCATTTCTTATTCTTCTAATTCCTGTGTGGAAAGCCATTATTTCCACTTTTAACTTGTGTGTATGACAGAGAGAAGTCATGGAGGAAGGGGCAGGCAAACCTTTATTACCTACTGAGTTCAAGCATGGCTGGTTACACCATCTGTTCCTACTGTTAAGCCTCAGGCAGCAGATGCTGAGAGTCATGGCAAAGGAGCCAATTGTTTTTTATTTATTATAGTATTTTTACTGCTAAGGATGTGAAGAAGTGTCCATTTTCTGCCTCATGAGTCTAACAGCTTGAATAGTTTTAAGCATCCATAGGAAGCTGGGTGAGAGGAGCCCTTTGCTGCTTCTCCTCATGTAGTAAAATGTCTTGGCCCAGTCCTGAGTTTATAACAGATGTAGGCCCCAAGAAACCCAATATTTCAGATTCTTGTTCCGCGGAACCTCCAGACTCACACAAAGTGGGCCCCTGCATAAAGTCAAGAAAATCTGGTCTATGTGTGGTCATGGGAAACCCATGAATTCAGCCATAAGCTCCCAAAGCCATGAGTATTTTCAAACATGGAAAGAATGAAGGAAGGAATGAATGTCCAATTATCTGTCCACTAGACTTCACTGTCTTTCCCAGGCAGGAAGCCCTGATGTGAGATTTGAGGTTAGTGCTTAGAAATAACTCTAGTTTCTCTCATTCCTGTATTGAAAGTTTTCTTCTTATTTGTCGGAGGGCAGAGGGCTCCTCCGATGTCCTGCTAGCCATCAGTGGCTTTTTCCTGGCCAAGTAAGAAATAACCAGCTGTTGTTTAGCCCTTAGGTCATTTCCACTCTAGAGTGGAGGAGTATTTCACTGGGTTTTATAAGCAGTGTTTTTTACTCCAATGTCCTCCAGTTTCTATTGAAAAAAAGCAGAAAAAATCATTTGTAGCTTCCACATGTCAATTCTCCTGGAACTCTTATTCCCCTCTCTCAGTCCACTCTGCCACTGCTGATTGGTCGATTTAATGCCCACCTCTGTCGTATGAATCGATGTAGCGCTTCTGCATGTAGGAAAAAACACTGTCAACCGTTTTGGCTGATTTGCTTTGGAGTTTTTCCGTTTTTACATTACACTGGTTTCAAAACAATGAGAATCGCTTTAAGAGCTAAACACATGTGGAACAAACTACGAGAGAACAACATCAGACTGGTTTGACATGAGGATGTATTCGAGACACAACGATGCCACAGCAATGTATCTCCCTTGTGCGGAAAGGGCCTTAGATGAGAAGCAAGAGCAGCCTCCAGCTTGAATTAACACTGCTGTGACTCCTGCATTCCTCATCACCTTCCAGTGAATCTTCTGCCTATATTGAAAAAGCTGTGTCTCCCACCCTTCCGTCTCATTCAGCCTTGATTCATGCAAGGAGCCTCTGAGCTGCTGCATGGACTCTTCCGTTCTGTGCAAAGCTTGCTCAACTCCTCCTTCACCACTCTGACACACAAAGGGATCCCCGTCGATTAGGCAGGGCATTTCATTCTGTTTCAGTTGTGACTTGGCATGTGTCAGGAAGGCCACATGTACTGAGGAGTCAGCTGCTTTCCATGCTCCCGGTTCAGTTGCCATGAGGCAAATCTTGTTGTACAGGAAGCTCTGGAGGGAGGACAAATGCCATGCCCATCATAGGCAGTGAGACACACACAGACAGTTGTGACACAGCCTGTGGGAGACAAAAAAAAAAAAGCAGAACAACACTAACATGTAGACTGCATGTGGCTGAGCAACACATCTAGCAGCCAAAATACACCATTCAAGCACATCCTGGCAGGAACACTGAGAGCAGATTCAGACCCTGGTGGGGTTCGGCAGGAAGGCACAGCTAATGCTGCATACCCTCCAACAGTCCCTACTTGGCAGTGACAGTCCTGATTAATTCTCTGCTATCTTGCTTTTTCAGATACTTTTACAGAGTTCCAGTTTCTCTCTCCTACTCCCTCTTTCCACTTTTGTCCTCTGTTTCAATTGATGCAAACTAAGTTCTAAGTATAAAAGTAGTTTATACTCAATTAACCCAGCAACAGGATAGGAGAAGAGGGGCAGTAGGCAGTACGCTTAGACAAAAGCAAAGTGCTACCACTTCTCCAGGCTTGTATGTTCTTTCTCATTACTAATTTTTGCTATCTTCACACCATTATGTTGTTTGGCCAAAGTGTCCCAGTTTTCATCTGTGAAATGCTGGAGGGCATGGGATTACCAGATTTTTCAAAGAACAATATGAGGCAGCCCTCTATGTTGCTAGGCCAGCTCAAGACTAGAGATTGCACAGGAGCCCAGAATCTCTTGCAAGACTTGGGGCAGGCTTTATATAGGATTGTGTCATATGTTTCTAGTCCCAGTCATCTGGCCCTGTAGAGTCAGAAGAAGAGGTGCCAAGTATGTTCACAATAGATGGATAACAGCAGCATATGGCATGTAATTTGAGGTCACTTTGTTCCACATCAGATGCTCCTGGGAAGGTCTGTCATGAGCTTGGTTGGCACCTACTCTTCCTAAAAAAAAAAAACCAGATTTGAGGCTGTTCTGCCACAAAGATAAAAACATATGTAACATAGTTCAGCCCTTTTGGGCTGTCAGATCCTGATAATTTTACCTGTTTTTCCTCCTCCCCCCGCCCCCACACTCACCAGCTATGTGTCCTGGCTAGAATTGTGGTGGTTCCATTGTTGCTGTTATTTCCAATTTATGGCAGTTATAAGGCAAGATTTCTTCCTCTGAAGCTGGGATAGTGCGAGCTATACAAGGTCATCCAGTGAGTTTCTATCTTTGAGTGCGGGTATGAACTCTGGAGTCTCAGAGTCCTAATCCAATCCTAATCCTAATCCAGATCATGATATCAGATCAAATGTCTCCTTAGCATAGCTGATACCCCAAAATCTTCAGCGGGTTAGAATGGGCTAACTACTGAACAATTTCCCAATAAAGTATGGGATATAGCACCAAATGCAGCAGTTTACATTTTTCACCTCCCAAAGCTCTGACCTCCAAAATGGCTGAAAATTGTGCAAAATGGCAGCCAGAAGTGAAGTGATATCAGTGCAGTCATCCCAAAATGTGATAGTAGAGTCCACTGTGTATGGTGGGGGGATTACAGTGCTATGATTCCATTGTAACTTCCATGGCTACATTCTATGGAAACCTGTGGTTTGTTGCTTCTTGAGAAACTAGAGCTGTCTGGCTGAAAACTGTAAATAACCCTCCTTGAACCGTGGATCCCAGGAATCTATACAAAGCTGCCATAACAGTTAAAGTGGAATCATAGTGCTATAACTATAGAGTGTGAAAGGATGCCAAGTGATGTCAATGGGCAACTTCAGTGCCTTTGCATTCACTTTATGTGAGACTTTATTTGCAATCTGCTTAATGCTTCCTGCCTTTCCAGTCTCCTGTAACTGATTAGGGATCTGCCAACTATGCCACACTTGCAGGGGAGATGGCAGTGTTGAATTCAAATCTCCAGCAACAGACATCACATCCCTTCCTTTCTCCTTTACAAAAGCATGTACCATTTTTTCAACCACTTGACTTTAGATCTTGTTTGATTTAATCACTTTTTTTTTTAACAGTTGTGTGCTCTCAGTATCTCATTTGGCCATTTTGGAAAAGGAGATACCCATATAGCAGTTTGCTTAAATACTTTGAGCTCACTTGAAACACAGACTCCCCACAGTTCAGTCACAGAACATGTTATTTATTTAAACATAGAACTTTGAGCTAGCATGATGTAGTGTTTTGAGTGTTAGACTAGGACTCCAGGAGACCAGGGTTCAAATTCCTGCTCAGGTATGGAAACTCACTAAGTGACCTTGGGCGAATCACACTCTTGTAGCCTCAGAGGAAGACAAAGGCAAACCCCTTCTGAATAAATTCTGCCAAGAAAATTCCAAGATAGAGTTGCCTGAGGATAATCATAAGTTGAAATGACTTGAAGGCACACAATAACAGTGACATCATCAGGGGCTGCCCTTTGTTAATATCACCCTTGTAGCATCACCAGGGTGATATTACAGGCTCCTACAAGGTAAATGTGGTGGCTGCCAGCTCTCTGTTCTCAGGCAATGGAGTGCCAAGATATTCAGCAGGCAAACAATGCACCTTAGCAGTCCAATCAAGTTTATCTGGTCAGGATGAAGCACAAGCAAAGTCCAGTGTCAGTCCAAAGATCAGAAATCCAGCGATCAGCAAGGTCAGACAGTCCAAAGATCAGAGAAGGCAGGCAGAGGGCAAGTAGAGAATCTGTAGCACACATGAAGTCAAGAGCCAGCAAACACAAATGTTGTTTCTGGATTGAGCCACTGTCCTCTGTCTTCCTTACAAAGGCTGGAGCCAGCTGGCTCTCATCACAGCCTGATCAGCTTGTTCTCCTTCAAGGCTGCTGTTCACTTGGGGAATCTGAGTTCCGGTTCATGACAGTAAAATCCAGAACTCCACTTAGCAAAGTGACCAACGTGGTAGAGCTGGACTGCCACATTTTTTGAAGTAGAGCACCGTACCACCTAAAGAATCTATCTAAAACCATTAAGAGCACCTTCTGAAATAAGACTGGAAAAACTTCAACCCAACATATGTACTTTTTGTCTTGAAAACAGCTGCCACAGGAAGGTGATCAGAATGAGAAATGTGATGTGCAGGAAAGAAAGTTAGTCCCACCACCACTGCTGCACACGATGGGGGAGGCTAGAGAGACAGCATCTTTGGAGAAGCAGAGGTTTTCATCAAGGCTGTGGCTTAGTGAAATGGGTTCACTGACTCCTTTCAAAAGGGAAAAACCCAACACCAATAGTTACATTAAAGGCATTTGTTTTTGTTTTTGCTGGTTTTCCTCTGATTAAAACAAGGGGTGGGAAATGCTAACTAGTTTCAAATGAATAAAATGCTTTGTAGATGAAAGTACCCTGGAGCGTTAGCTGAATTTCACAGTTTCACTGTTCTAACAGGGGTGACTAAATTCAAAGCTGGATGACCTTAGCAGACCTTTCTATTTCCTGATGGTTCGGAAGTATAACACATCCATGATTTTTAATCAGAGCTGAGAAAAGTTACCTTTTTTGGACTACAAAGTCTAAGATTGCAGAAAAGTTAAGGTTTTGGACTGCAGAACCCACAGCTCAAAGGTGTAACTTTTGGGAGGCTCCAATGGGCAAGCTGGTGGGGAATTCTGAGGAGTCACAGTCCAAAAGAAGTAACTTGATTTGCATTCTGCTTAATGCTTCCTTCCTTCCCACTCTTCTATAACTGATCAGAGATATGCCAGTTATGCCATGCCTACGGGGTGATGGCAGAATTAGGCAACAAAGTCAGGGAAGGAGAAAGATAGGCAAATTAAATGTCTGAAATCTATCTGTCTGTCTGTCTGTCTGTCTGTCTGTCTGTCTGTCTGTTGCTTTGAAACTGGCATAAAAAGGAGGGAAGAAACCAAAATGAGCCTCTATTGTGAATAGCTGTAAAGGGATAATATGTCTCATCTCTCTTTAAGACAGATGCTAGTGATTACAGGAGGGTTTTCAGTGGCATTAGCCAAGGACCATCTGTAATTCTTTAAGCCAATCCCACAGTACAAAAGGCACATCACAGCACATCAGTCATGTGTGCCCTAGCATGGTGGGCAGGCAGGCAGAGGGAGCTCCTGTGATTCTTCGTTTTGAAAAGGCAAATTCCTGCATGTGCTGGCTATTAGAAAAGTTCCTGCTGCAATCAGGACATTATTAACTCCTTTGTATCTGGTCTGGTCATACATATCCCTGATAGGTTTGCAGGGTGTTAATAACTTCACAGAGGAAGAAAAATGGACAAGTAGAACATTTGCAGTTGCTGCAGAGCATTTGCCCAACCCTGGTCCCTCATGCAGAGAATCATAAAGTTGGAAGTGGCTTCAAGGGCCGCCAAGTCCAATCTCCTGCTCAGTGCAGGATCTCCTGCTAAGTGCAGGATCTCTAACTAAAGCATCCTTAGCAGATAGTTGTCCAGCCTCTTTGGAAGGCATCCAGAGAAAGAGACCCCACCATCTCTCTAGGGAGTTGGCTCCATTGCTGAACTTCTCCTACTAGAATTATATAATTAGCAATCAAGTAGTCTATTTAAATTATTAAACATATAACTAACAAAATATCTAAATTCTTATTGTAAATGAATATACATGCTTGAGTTGATTAAGCAGTTACGACAACGGCTATTTCTGCCCTACAGTGTTATAGTGCTATTATTCCATTTTCAACATCCTGTGGAATTCTGGGGTTTGTAGTTTACTGAAGCCAAAGAGCTCTCTGGCTGAGAATTCTAAATGCCCCTCCCTAAACTGCAAACTCCAGGATTCCAAAAGGTGTTGAAAGTGGAATAATAGCGCTATAACAGTGTAGTCTGGAAGTGGCCTATATGTATTCACCTTTATGGCCCATATATATGAAACAATACTGTTGGAAGTGGCAACCTTTGCATGCTTAATTAACTGGCTAGTTAGTTTGCATATTTATTATAGGTATTAGAGGGGGCTGCCTAGAGTAAACTTCCTGTTGTTTGGTCAACACCCACTTCTCCTTGCATGTTCTCTTCCTCTTCCGTTTTTCGTTCATCAGCTTCCCTGCAAGCATGTGGTCTCCAATCTTCTGGCAAGCATGCTTCCCTGTAAGCATGTGACTGCTTAATTTCTTCGTACTTTCTTCAAGAATTAAACCTGTGTACACTATGCACAAGATTTTGTGAGTAAGCCTTTTCATACTTTTTAACCAAGCTATTTGTGCTTATTTTGAGCTAGATTAAGTGTGTCTGGGGTGGAGATGATAAAGTGGGACTGGTAATTTGTTCAATTTCTGCCTGTGCATTACAAAAGACTCTGCTGATTGGGAGACTTATTACTAAAAATCTTTCAATTCTCCAACAAATACCACTATGACAGTAATATTACAGTGAGTACATAGTTGAGATGGTACTTCCAAACAATCCAGGCAGAAAAATAAATTGTTGGACAAGGAATGTGTAAGATAAGCTCAATAAATCAAAACATTACAAACAATTCACATACACAAGGTAACAGAGTGATATGACATCATGCAGTTACATTCATGCAATGTTGCCACTATATTAACAGTATAACTCTAAGACTATGCAGTGGAAATGTACACTTTATCTATAGAAACAGCAGAGATAAACTATTCATAAACTTTTTATAAAATCTTTGTACATCTCTTCATTTCCTTCTCCTCTTTGTCTTCTCTCCAGCTGGAAATTTCTTATTAGCACCAGCATAGGGAGGATGGTGAAGAAGGGCTGGAAAAACATAAGAGTCTGTATATCAGAAATAGTGGTATCTCTGCAGCAGACAGTGCAGTAAACAAATCTTGAGCTGGGAAAGAGTGGGACTCTCTTTTAGCTGGTTCTACTGTAGCAACATGTGCCTGCATTCAACAGGTAAGGTAAGCAGCCGTTGCTACCTCCGGAATCCCTTACTCAGCATTCATGTGCAGAAAAATAAAAAAAAGGGAGACAATGGCCATTTCCGCACGGGGTGAGGGAATCGCCCTGTGCCACTACTTACCGGATCTTCTGGCTTCCCGGTCTGGTCCAGGCTGCTCTGGAGCAGTGCGTGGCCTTCGCTCCGCACTGCTCTAGCATCCAAAATGGCGGCTTCCAGTTGGTCGTAGGTCTCGACCAACCACTGAAGCTCGCCAGCCTAAAGCCCACCCTCCGCAGATCGCAGGCTCGCATTGGTGCGAGCCTGCGAATCTGCATGGGAGGGCAGGCACACAATGGCACGAGCCGGCTTTTTGAAAAACCTGAAAAATCAGGTTTTTCAAAAACACGCTGGAGGACCACTTGGGGTTGCTCCGGAGTGGACTGAGGTGCGGATCTACACTAAGCAGTCTGGACCCAGTCCGCTCCAAGGTGCAGACGTCCTCCGTGGAGGACGCACTGCACCGTTTTATTTAACCCATGCAGAAATAGCCTACATGTGCATGTGAAATGAAACAACCAGGTTGGGTAAATCTTATGTTTACTACATAAGATTTACCTAACCTGGTTGTTTCATTTCACATGCACGTATTGTTAGTTTTGAACAAAAAGTTTGCTGAAACATGTTGAATGGCAATACAGTCTAACAACTTTAAAAAGACCTCCTTCTGGTGGAAATAGATACTGCTAGAGCTGGTTTGTTGATATGATATAAAACAGCTAACTGCATTAGAGGGATATGGCTATGGGGCTCTTATGATGAACATGTACACTTCAAAGTTTTCCAGTATCCATCTGCCTGCTGCACTTTTCTGTATGGATGACAGACCTGACAACATCTCACAGATGAAAATCAGGACACAAGTAGCCAAGCAACATCAGAGTGTGGTGAAGATGGTAAAAGTTAGTAATGAGGAAGACCGCACAATCTAAGAAAGGTTGCAGCAGGGTTTTTTTTGGGGGGGGGTCTTTTTTTGTTGTTGTTCTGCTTGTTTTTTTTGTCCTGAGAAGGGCAAAATTCTGCCCCCTCCTTTCCTTTCCCTCTTGCTGAGTTAGAATCCTGGGGTTTGTAGTTTGGTGAAATAAGAACTCTCTGGTTGAGCATTCTAAATATCCTTCCCTGAACAGCAAATCCCAGAATTCCATAGGATAGAACCATGGCAGTTAAGGTGGGATCACAGTGTTATAATTGTGTAGCATGCAATGGCTCTTCATCATATCTGCTCCATAAATCAGTACTACTCTCCAATAGGTAGCAAAGAGCCATGCTCAGAGAGCACATTAGAAATTATTTATTAAACCTGTTTGCATTAAAATAATGCATATTCTGCCTTCTTCTTCATTCTGACAATCAAGGCAGCTAACAGCATAAGTAATTTTAAAAATCTGTGAAAAATAAAAAGTTAATAAAATGACTCAGTCCCTTTTAAAATAAATATAACAAATAAGATATTTTAATTAAGCGTACCAACTAACATTGCATCCACCACAAAAGGATGTTGTTTCAGTCATATGCAATTGCATGTTCCAGCAGTGTGCAAAGCTGGGTTGGTGTGTACATATAACAAGGCTTTCTCTGTAGCAAATCATTGACTGTGGAATTCCCTGCCAAAGAAAGTATCTGAGCTTCTGGCAGGTAGCTTAAATGGAGTTGTTCCCCATGACCTTTGGTTCTTGAAATCTCTCAGCTGTTTCAACTGTATGGTTTTACATTACATTTATATCAGGAGATGTGGCTACATTTCTTGATATGCTACCTGCTAAGAACTAGCTTTTAAACACACTGCCTGCCCCTTCCCCAACACAGACATTTCCATGGTGACAGACAGCAAAAAGATGAGGAGGGACATGCCTTGCTATTTTCTAGTAGCTGGATGCACTACGACAGGCATCTACAGCAACCTCTACAGGGAGTCAGACTCAGCCACAGTAATTCAAGAAAAGGATGCAAGCCTATTTTAAAGGAATGTTGTTTGTTTGTTTTAAAAGTTTTTACCTATGTATTTAATCTGTTGTGTATCACCCTAGGGGCCCTTGTGGGCTGAAAGGATATATGTAAATGTCATAAATAAATCTAATATATAAAAGTCAAAGGTTGTTTGTCTGTGTCAGGCAAAAACGTCATATGACTGGCTGCCTAAGAAAATTCTATGGAATCCTGGGTTTTGCTGTTTAGGGAGGGGCCTTTAGAATTTTCAGCCAGAGAGCTTTTGGGCCTAGTAGCAAGGAGGAAGGCAGAGTATTCCCTCAGGAACCCAACCTCTGTATGTTAGTAATTCTGAATACAAATTGGATTGGGGAATATGGGGAAAAGTTACAGGTACTGGACACCATTTGGGGAATTAGAGACACAGCATCTCAAATCTTTCTAACAACCATTATCTATGAGAAAATAAAATCCTGTGCAACGCTGGCTATATACGCTAGTAAAGAAATAAAACACAAGACCAAGCCAGTGGAAGCTTCTGAAAGAAGACATTCCACATCTGAGGTGCAGTGCCTGAAAACACTGTGGCTTCCAGTTCTCTCTGTAGCCCTTTTCGCACCTTATCTCTGTCCGGCGCGGTTGTACGGGGATCATGCGAGCAGCCTCTTCCATGAGGCTCTTGCGTCCCCGCTGCTTCGGCTCTGCAGGAGCTGCCTGCTGGCCAGCAGGCAACATAAGGGCTCTGCTTCTTCCTTCCGCAGCACAGCCGGGTATTTTCCCAGGCTGTGCTGGGGGAGGAAGCGCAAGGGCCATGGCTCCGGAGCTTCGTATGAAAGGTAAGTGTGCGTGGGGCTCTGGAGCAATGCGTGATCATGCACCATTTTTGGCTTTTAGCTGAAAATGATGTAGTGCACGATCGGTACCTACCAGCCCCGGCAGCATTGCACGATTGCGGGGACATCGTCTGAAACACTCCTCGCAATCACATGACACTCCAAAGGCCCTTTTGCATGAGAAATGCCAAGTGAAAAGGGCCTGTGAAACCTCAAAGGACCATGGAGAGACACAGAGAAAGACACTCAATGTTTGATGAAGAGCCAGATAAATTGCATCCTAGGATATTAAAAGAACTGGCAGAGGTCATTTCGGAACCGCTTGCTATAATCTTTGAGAAATCGTGGAGGACAGGAGAAGTTCCAGCAGACTAGAGGAGGGCAAATGTCCCCATCTTCAAGAAGGGAAAAAAAGAGGACACAAATAATTATCACCCAGTCAGCCTGACATCAGTACCCGGAAAGATCCTGGAGCAAATCATTAAGTAGTCAGTTTCTAATCACTTAGAAAGAAATTGGTAATCACGAGAAGTCAACATGGATTTCTCAAAAATAAGTCATGCCAGACTAATCTTATCTCTTTTTATGATAGAGTTACTAGCTTGATAGATGAAGGGAATGTTGTGGATGTAGCATATCTCGATTTCAGTAAGGCCTTTGACAAAGTTCCCCATGACATTCTTGCAAAGAAGCTAGTAAAATGTTGGCTGGACAGGGCTATTGTCAGGTGGATCTATAACTGGTTGACTGACCGTTCCCAAAGGGTGCTCACCAATGGCTGCTTTTCATCCTGGAGAGAAGTGACTAGCGGTGTGTCACAGGGTTCTGTCGTGGGCCCAGTGCTGTTCAATATCTTCATCAATTACTTGGATGAAAGAATAGAGGGCATGCTCATCGAATTTGCAGATGACACCAAATTGGGAGGGGTTGCTAATACGCCAGAGGACAGGATCAAAATTCAAAATGACCTGGACAGATTGGAGAGCTGGGACAAAGCTAACAAAATGAAATTCAATAGAGAGAAACGTAAGGGCCTACACTTAGGTAGAAAAAATGGAATACAGAAATATAGGATGGGGGACACGTGGCTGGATAGCAGTACATGTGAAAGGGATCTAGGAGTCTTAATAGACCACAAGCCGAACATGAGTCAGCAGTGTGATGCGGTAGCCAAGAAAGCCAGTGCAATTCTCGGTTGCATACTCTTGGTTACCATAGGAGTATGGTGTCTTGATTGAGGGAGGTACTGGTACCACTCTACTCTGCTATGGTTGGATCTCATCTTGAATACTGTGTCCAATTCTGGGCATCCCAATTAAAGAAAGACATGGTCAAGCTGGAGCAGGTCCAGAGGAGGGCGACCAAAATGGTGAGGGGCCTGGAAGCCATGTCCTATGAGGATAGACTTAGAGAACTGGGTCTGCAGAAGAGAAGGTTAAGAGGGGACATGATAGCCATGTTTAAATATTTGAAGGGATGCCATGTAGAGGAGGGAGTGGGCTTGTTTTCTGCTGCTCCAGAGATCAGGACAAGGAGCAATAGATTCAAGCTGCAGGAAAGAAGATTCCACTTGAACCTCAGGAAGAACTTCCTGATGTCAGGGCTGTCCGGCAGTGGAATATGCTGCCTCAGAGTATAGTGGAGTCTCCTTCTTTGGGGGTTTTTAAGTAGAGGCTGGATGGCCATCTGTTGGGAGTGCTTTGAGGGTGTTCCTGCACGGCAGGGGGTTGGACTGGATGGCCCCTGTAGTGTCTTCGAACTCTACATTTCTATGGTTCTATGATTTCTATGATGAAGTGAATGGTGGGTCAACTCAGTTTTGATATACCTCAGCCTTATCAATGAGAGCCCTCTGTTACCAACAGGCCTGCTCAAGTCTTGTGAACTCATGGCCATAGTCTCAACTGGAGGAGACCTACTCAACCAGTGATAACTTGAAAAAGCAACACTTAATGTAGATTCCAATTATTTAATTGGTTAACTCAAATTGGAATTAACAATTGGATTCTGACCAATATTTTAGAACAGAGATGGGTAAAGTCCAGTCCTCCAGAAGTTGTTGGATTGCAACACCTAGCAGCTCTAGCCAACATAAACAATGATGAAGAATGCTGCAAGCTGCACTTCAGCAGCATCTTCAGGGCCTCACCTTGCCCACCCTTGTCCTAAAGGGAGGCACGACAACCTCTGTCAAAGAATGTACACAATTGCTATCACCATTCTTCTTAATCTTCTGAACCTCAAAGTACTTTCACCCTCTCTTATACCCTGGAAACATTTGTAAAACTCCTCAGTCCGCATAATCTCTATTTTTGAACAACTGTTACAGGACATACGATTGAAGAGTTGTTACAGAACTCTCTCAGTCCCCAAATTCTCAGCTTTTCATTGCAGGTGTAGTCAAAATGTAATCTCTCAGCTATCAAGGCCCATGATCATGCTGGCTGAGGGATGCTGGGAGTTCTAGCCCAGAAAACAACTTCTTTAAACTGTTTTCTTACTGTAAGTCTGGACTAACCTGATTGCATAAATGTCCTCCTCACTCCTGAGTCACATAATCACAGATGGAAGTTTGTGTTTAAAACTAGCTACTGTGTTATAAAGCAAGGATATCCAGCCACATCTGTATCCTCCAACCTCCTGGTGCCTCCAAATGTTTCATACCCTCCAGCATTTCACAGATGAAAAATGGAACATATGCGGCCGAGCAACACTGGAGTACAGTCAAAAGGGTGTGGCCAAAAGGCCAAAAGAGGACAAAAGTTGTTAATGGAGAAGAATGTGGAAAGCTATTATTTTAAAGCAGAGAATCCCTGGAATTTATATACTGATTATTAGAAAGCCTGAAAAAAGTCTTCTGGGAAGCTGAAGAATCTGCCCCATTCTATTCTTCTTGCTCAGTTAACTGAGTGGAAAGTACTGTTGCACTTTGAGCACAGTTTGCAGCAATTAAGATTAGCTGATGAAAGTGGAAGGAGGAGAGAGAAACTAGGACATTTTAAAAGCAATTGGAAAATGGGACCAGCAAACTGGGATAGCTGGTGTCAGAAGGCAAAGAGTAGTGTTCCTTTCTTTTTATCCTGCAAGTTGGGTTGAGTCCTAGCTTTGCAGGGAAAGTGGGGTATAAATAAAGACATAGATAGACAGACAGACAGAGCTCAGCAGTTCAGGCTTAATGAAAAGCCAAGTCAATAAGCCTCCTCCTGGTGCCAGTGGAAATTCAGGTAAATTATATCCTCCGAAAATATTTACCACTCTGAGTATACATACATATCTACTAGGAGTAAGCCCTGTTGAGCTCAGTGGGGCTAAGTTAAAATGCATAGGACTCAGCTGCAGAAGCTGGATAAATACACCAGTGCAACTGCCAACTCATCTCCAAGTGCTCCCCTGTGATTGAGGCCATTTCTGCAAGGGGCGGGGGAGTCGCCCCGTGATGCTACTCACTGGACTTTAAGGCTCCCCGGTCCGGTCCACGCTGCTCCGGAGCAGTGTGTGGCCAGCGCTTCCCACTGCTCCGGGGATGAAAATGGCGGCTTCTGGTTGGTCAAGGCTCGCCAGCCTAAAGCCCGCCCCCAGCAGATTGCAGGCTTACACCAATGTGAGCTTGCGAATCTGCATAAGGGAGCAGGCTCGCACTGGCGCACTCCGTGCTTTTGAAAAACCTCAAGAAACGGGTTTTTCAAAAGCACACTGGATGACCACTTGGGGTTGCTCCGGAGCGGGCTGGAGTGCGGATCTACGTTAAGTAGGTCTGACCCAGTCCGCTCCCAGGTGCAGACATCCTCCCTGGAGGACGCTCTGCATCGTTTTAAAAACCCCATGTGGAAATGGCCTCAGTTTAGATTCCTAAACTGGTGTCCAGCGGTTCCTCTGTATTTTTCCTCCTTAAGCATACTTGGAAAATTGGGCTATCTCCAAATCATGTGTGATCCACTCCCTTTGCAGGAACATCCCTCTCCCCATCTTTCCTCCTCATCTTTCCTCCTCTTCCTCAACACAGCCTGGACCCACTGCAAGAAGGTTTTTCATACCGATCTTACCAAAGCCACTGAAAGTAAAGAAAACCGCTCTGCTCCTGACCTTGGGAAGGAATGTGGGCTCTCTTGCATTCAAGAGGAGTGAATTGCAGTGGCCACCCAAGGCCTGCTGGAATGCTCTTGCCTTCTCCCTTTGTATGGTTCCCCTCCTCCACCGCCTTTTGCGGTTCTGCAGGTGTGAACATGAGGTGTGGGCAAAGAAAGGAAAAACAGAAATAGAACAATAAAAAGCCCAGACTTCACAGACTGGGAATGCAAAGCATGGGGAGTATTTGAATTGTTATGGTGATCCCAATTATTCATCCTTTTTCGCTAGGCAAAATTGCAGTTGGGAAATTTCACAGAGGTAACTTAAGCAAACTCAGCGCAGGCATGTTAGGAACAGGAAGGGGAAGGTTGGCCCCATCCAGACCACAGTTTCCCACTGGCACAAGTAGAAATGTAGTCCATAAAAGCCTATGCTGCAGCAAGTTTATTTAGAAGGTGCCACAAGACTATCTGTGCTCTGTTGATGTCATAACCAGCTAGGACTCAAAAGGATGCCATTAGTTAACATTTATACCTTTCTTCCAGTAAGCTCAAGGCTCATTTCCTCCCCATTTTATCCTTATAACAAGCCTGTGTCATGGTTCTGGCTGAGTAATTGGATCAAAATGTATTTCTGAAGGCTCTTGATTCTAGGTCTCTCAAGTCACAGTCCAACTCTCTAATGCTGGGGTAGGCAAGTGCAGCTCTGTGACCTCTTATGCCCACCATACAGTTTCTGTGGCCCTTGACCCCTCCAGAATCACTGGACAGTCCCTTTTCTGTCCTCTCCCCATACACCAAGAGACAGAAATTTCCACACTAGACTGTTATAGTGCTATTATTCCACTTTCAACATCCTATGGAATCCTCGGGTTTGCACTTCAGGGAGGGGCCTCAAAGACTCATCCCCAAACTGGAAACCTCAGGATTCCATAGGATGTTGAAAGCAGAATAACAGCACTATTAACAGTTTAGTGTGGAACAGTTTAGTGTGGCCAGAGAGACAGAGAATTTGCTAGAAGCAGCAATTCACTTTTTAAAATAGCTTGTAATCTATATACAACCCCACCCACCCCCTGCAAAAAAAAACCCAACCCAACACTGTTTTTCAAACCAAGAAGTGTACATCCATTCACTTCTGGGGCTTTGTTTTGATTTTTTTCAGCATTTTTGCAGAAAACAGAGAATGTATAATTGAAATACTAAGTAATGTTATTGCTGCTGGCAATAGGACAGCCTTCCCCAGCTTGATGGTCTATAGTTTATTTTACCTCCAGATGACTACAACTCCCATCTTTCTTGACTATTGGATATACTGGCTGCAGATGATGGTTGTCCTAGTCCCAAACACCTGGGGTCCTGCACATCAGGGAAGAGGTGTTAGAGCAGCACACTACTGGAGAAAGTGCCATGTCTTGAAAGAGCAAAATTCATTGCCCAACCCAGAGGTAAAATGACTTTGCTATGCATTCCCAGAAGGCATATGTAGAAGAATTGAAGCAGCTGCCATTTTGTTGTTGTTTCCATCCACTTTGTAACACACAGAATTATATGCGCACTTAAGATAGGGTGAGGCAATGATCGCTTCACTACAGATAGTAGCGGAGGTAATCTTTTTTTTCGTTATCCTGTTGATTCAAATGCCATTTTTTGCCTTTGAAGGTCTGCCCTGAAGAATCAAATGGTGCATTCCTCAAAAAGCTTACACAACAGCATTCTCTCATCTCATTCTGTGGAACAACTCCAGGGTACATCGTTTATATTTTATAGCTTCATAGCTTGTCCAGCATGACACAGAAAGCTGCATCCAGAAAGGGTACATCCATCATGGGGCTTCCAAAGGCTCCTGGCAGCAGAACTGTTTGGTCATTCTTTGTTCTCCTCAGGAAAGCTGGCCTAGTGACCTGATGATCCTTCCATCTTCCTGAAAACATCTTCCTTCCCTTCTGTTTCCTTACTGCTTAACTATATATTTGATCTGAGAGTAACAATAGGGCAATTCCTGTGCTAGGAACAACTAAATGATCTCAAAATATTTAACCTAGCTAGATCTTAAGCAAAGAAACTCAGCAAAACAAAAACAAGGACAGGACACAAAATAGTCAAAGGTATTTTAGGTTTATCCCTCCACCAGCTACTAGCTGGAAGGTGCCACTCCATCAGGCTGCAGTGGAGGATAAGACAGTAATACAAGCTGCTCCTTCATCTCAGCTGAGAAACCAGAAACCTTTGGCTGCTATTCTGCATGAACCGTTTTGATATTATAACTTAGTAACTGTGAACAGCTAGTTCCTGAGTTTGCTTTTGTCATCTTCCTTCCCAGGCCATTTCCACACTAGACTGTTATAGTGCTATTATTCCACTTTCAAAATCCTAAGGAATCCTGGGGTTTGCAGTTTAGAGATGGACCTTTGAAGCCCCTCCCTAAACTGCAAACCCCAGGATTTCACAGGATGTTGAAAGTAGAATAATAGCACTATAGCAGTCTAGTGCAGAAAGGCACCCAATCTCTCTTCCTTTTGTGTTGTGTAGTTTAGACTGTAAACCTGAGGGCAGAAACTGTTATTACTAAAGCCACTCTGGAAGCCTTTGGGGTCTTAAAATAGAAAGGAATGGTGTTATTCGGACTTAAATTAGGTTAAACTGTACTTGCAGAAAAAGATCTGACTGTACCAAACACTACAGGGACACCGCCTTCCTCCTTCCTCCCCCAGGCATGGCTGCTTTCTTTTGCAAAAGATTAAAGCTAGCAAATTATTTGAATCACATGTTGCATTAACAAAAACTTTTGGAACTCCTGTGTGGCAGAGAGGAAGAGTAAAGGAAAACAAGGCAGTCCTGTTTTTAAACTAAAGCTGGAGCACAAATTTACATGGTGTTTAAGGTGCAAAACACATCGAAGCCCAACTGAGTATCATTACTGTGCTCATTACTTGCTCATAACTGTGGCCCTTTCCGCACCTTATCTTCTTCCAGTGCTGGGGTGCAGGGATCGCGTGAGCAGCCTCTGGCGAGAGGCTCTCGCGTCCAGGGTCCTTCAGCTCCACACAAGCTGCCTGCTCGCTTGAGAGCCCCGCCTCTTCCTTCCGCAGTGCAGCCTGGGACCTTCCCAGGCTGCGCTGGGGCAGGAAGCGCAACCAGCGTGGCTCCAGAGGCTTCGCACGCCAGGTAAGTGCACGTGGGGTCTGGGAGTAATGCACGATTGTGCACCATTTTCGGCTTCTAGCCGAAAATGAAAAAGCGCTCAATCCACGCCTGCCAGCCCCTGGAGCGTCGCGCGATTGTGAGTGCGTCATGCAGATCGCTCCTCACAATCGCACGACGCTCCAGGTGCCCTTTTGCATAGAAAATGCCATGCGAAAAGGGCCTGTGTGTTTGTATCTGGCTGTCTATGGCCATCAGCAGGCAAGGTGCTTAGCAGAAGAGGACAGATTCCTGCCTGAAAGAGTTTACAGCTCAAACAACAGAGGAAAGGGAAGAAAGTGAAGGCAGTAGCAAACAGGGAAAGAATATACAATTGTTTCATTAATATACACTCAGTTTTCCTAGAGGCTAGGTGCTGAAGTAGATGTGCCTATTATCATGTAGTTCGGCACTGTGGACCCTACTTTCCCAAGCCCTGCTGGTACTCACTATAGCTGGAGTTTGCCCCACTGCAATTGAGTGTCCTGGAAATCTATTTAATTCCCACTTTGCCACTGCTTTATCAAATTTGATGTGCCTCATATGTGGTCCATGTGTCTTTTTTATGTAACAGAGGATAGCCTGTTGTTTGAAGACATTGGCTATTGAAGACATCTTCTGTTTGAAGGGCAATCCATTTCTAAGCACAGGTTAAATAGAAACTATCTAAAAAAGGAGAACAGGGACCTTGAAGTTCCCCATCAACTCTTAGCATCCAGGTAGCAGATGGGGAAGGTAGGCAGGACGCATAGTTGGCCCTTTTCGCATGGCATTTGCCATGTGAAAGGGCCCCTGGAGCATCGCACGACTGCAAGGAGCGGTCCACACGCACTCACAATCGCGCAACACTCCAGGGGTTGGCAGGCACCGACCGCACACTATTTCATTTTTGGCTGTGAGCCAAAAATGGTGTGCAATCGCTCATCGCTCTGGGGCCCCGCGTACACTTGCCATGGGTGTGGAGCTCCAGAGCCATGGCGCTCACACTTCCTGCCTCAACGCAGCCTGGGAAAATCCCAAACTGCACTGTGGAAAGAAGAGGAGGGGCTCTTGCGCAAGCAGGCAGCAGCTGCGGAGCTGAAGGAACTGGGATGCGAGACTCTCTCGGAAGGGGCTGCTTGTGCGATCCCCGCACCCCAGCTCCGCAAAAAGGTGAGTTGCAGAAAGGGCCAAAGTGTTCCCCACTATGGTGAGAGGCACTGTACTTCATACAGTGATATAAACAAATGAATTGAAATCAATTCAGTTATGAATTAGGTTGGAAATCCGTCAGTGGAAAGGGGCAACATATTTAAATTTAATTCTTAATGAAATTGATCTAAATTGGAATTTCAGCATTAATTTTTTTTCAAAGTGAAGATATTGATTAAGTTATTAATTAACCAAATGAATCACAGTGCTAAGGAGCCAAAATTATTACATTATTCCTTGATTCTCAGATTTTTGCAAAATGACTTCTTTCTTTTTTTCAGTCCCTCAGGATTGGGGAATTACAAGATCTGGCTCACCAGTAATACAGGAGCTTGGGGGTCTCTGGTCCTCTTGTATGCTGCACTAAACACAACATTGTTGTTGTTCTGCGCCCTCAAGTCATTTTTTACTTAACAGCGACCCTAAGTGAACCTATCACTGGGTTTTCTTGGATTTAGAGACTGTGATGCACTCAAGGTCACTCAGTGGGTTTTGTTGGCCTACAGGGTCATAGTTCAAATGGGCACAGGTTGCTATTTCCTTTGCTCACATGCTACTCTATTTCATCTTGCCTTTCTCTTTCCCCTTCTCTATCTATAATCTAATAAAATTCTGGTCCAGAACAAGCACTGCTTCTGTAATGTTTATTCTGCATCAAAGTTGCATGCTAATCAGTCTTTCTCTCTTGTGTAATGAAATAGGTGCACAATTCATTTAAGCTTCATCTGATGTTCTATGAATAAAATGTAAAAGGAAACCTCTCTGTACCGCACTGTGACTCTAGAACCTAGAGACATGTAAAACGAAGATGCATGTGTACATATTTGTACTTATGACATACATGCATTAATACAATAGCCAGAATCCTGTCAGTGACTTAGGCCATTTCTGTATGTTACCTTATCCCATTGCAATCCTGGCAGCGCCTTTGCCAGGAAGGGAGCATGATAGCAATGCTCCCCTCCGCACCCAGGTGGCTCCCTGCGAAAGGGAGTGTGAACAACACATGCTTGCCTTCCACAGTGCAGCTGGGCTCTTTCCCATACTGCTCTGGGAAAGGAAGTGCATCCATCGCACTTCCGGCCCTTCCATATGGCAGGTAAGGATGGGAGTGTTGCATGATCACAGACATTTAACAGATTTAATCTGTTAAGCAAAAATCCTGCGATCATGACAGGTGGGAGCAAGATGGCAATGGGACTGCGATGACATCATGCAGAAATATGGCCTCTGGACTGCTGCCATCCTGTCACCATAGTGGGACTGCAATGCCACGTGGAAATGGCCTTAGTCATGAGTAAGTACCTTACACACATTCATAAGTCCTTTTTTTTTTTTTTTGATGGGATGCAGAAGGCTATTCTTTTGTCCTTGCAGTCCAACCAAAAACCTCCCACTACCTAGCAGCTGACAACCCCTGACAGGGGCTCCCACTGTTATCACTCACATTTGGAGAAGGGAAGGAAGAGATGATTCAAACTGTAAGGCTTTGAACTCTGATGGAAAGAAAAGGTGAGTGCACTCCATTTGAGAGCTTAGCCTTATTCTTCCTCTCCCCCAAACTGAGATCAGCCACTTCTCCATGCCCTGAATTACCTCTCCTCTCATTTCTCTCCCCTCCATTAAACAACAGCAGCAGGTGTTCCCCTGGGGGTTTGACAGTTGCCAGGCAGTGAGAAGACATGGAATTGTGCAGATATGCAATCTTGACCATTGTGTAGTAAAACACCCTGCTGTTGCCTAGACTGGTGCTATTCAAATTGGTGGTCCAGTGCTGGTCTGCAAGCTATCAACTGCTGGTCCATGGCCAATCTCCGGGAAACTCTGCAAAATACAAAATACAAAATAATATGGCACCAGTCCCTCATACACTGAGGGAAAAAAAATCTGCAAGTCCCCCTGTATTAGAGAACTTGAGAAGCACTGACCTTGACCTAGAACAGTTCTCCCAAAGTTTGTGCCCTTCAGTATTTGGGATGCAATTCCTATCAACCCAGATAACATGGCCAGAAGTTAAGAATGATGGAGCTGAAGTAGAAATCATTCTGAGATCGCGGTTTAGAGAATCAAACAGCTGTTAACAATAAAGGTGTTGGACGCCTCTTATGTAAAATGCTGTGCATTGGAACAGTGCCACATAAGAACAAATGATAACATCTGCCTTGTTGAGAAAGGCCACCTCAGGTGAGTCATCAAAGCTCATTTTGGTACTTGAGTCTAGTGTTGCTGAGACCCCTTTTCTTCCAGGCATTTTGACCTGAAGGATGACTGAATATTTGTCATGTTGGTCAGTTGAAATCCCCCTTAGAAACAGCCATGGAATGCAAAGTATGCTATCCTTACAACCAGCTCTTTCTTTTTATGCACAAAGTACACCCAAGACAAAGCTGGCTAGAGAACGAAGGAGGAAGCAGGGGAATTGCTGGCATCTGGGAACTCCACAATGCTGTCTGACTTCCAATTGGCAAGCTTTGCAGTAAAGAATTAAAAAACAAAACAAAACTCAGCTCAGCAGTAGATTATCTCCCTTGTCACTTGCTCCAAGGTTATTGGGAGCTTATAAGAAAACAACAAGATTCTGTGGCATCTTAAAGACAAACAAATCTGGCTGGAATTCACAATCTCACTTATGAATGCATAACCTATACAGATTTGTAACTGATTCATATTCATGATTCCAATGTATTCAATAGTGGAGGGAATATGTCGGGATCGTAAAAGCCCCCAGTCCTGTCTTACAGGGCAGCAGCTACCATGAGTGATAGGGAGGCATGAGGACCTGTCCTATTGACCAGAACACAGCAGACTGATGTTTCCACCTCCCTTCCATGAGACTTCACCATAGCAAAGAGGAATTGTGACAGGCATCCTGCTTCTAACTGTAACACCAGAGTTTGCTCGTGGGAGAGTATGGAAACATCAATCCATTGCATCCTGACTGACAGGAGAACAGACCCCTGCTGTCCAGTAAGTAAAGACTGGGAATATCAGACCAGGAGACTATGGATACCATGATGGATTGTCAAAAAGATGAAGAAATGGTTGCTAGATCAAATCTAGCCTGATTTCTTATTAAGGCAAAATAACTAAACTGAGGCTGTCATACTTTGGGCATATCGCAAGGCAACATGACTCATTAGAAAATATCATAATGCTAGGGAAAGTGCAAGGCAGTAGGGAAAAAAGACTGTATTATAGATTGGTTACTCCAATGAATGAAGTCATGGCCCTGAATTTTCAAGACCTGAACAAATTATCAATGACTCAGGTTCATGGAAGTCTCTCATTCATAGGCGTGCCATGACAGCAATATGGGTGTGAGAGCACACCTTGGGTGAGAGTAGAATTACATTTCTTTCTTTTGGAACTGTTTGTTTGGCAAGGCGGAGAAAACAAATTTCAGTGTTTTCAGACGGCCACCAATACAGACTTTGGGGCCCACATGCAGCTTGTGGGTTAGATGATTCCTAATCCATTCTAGTCCAATCAAGAATGGACTCATTTCAACTCATTTCATAATTTGCCCCCTCAGGGTTCAATAGAACTTCCTCCATCTTCTCAGTCAGACTTCACAGAATTTCCCATGGGTTTGGCCTGAAGGATGGAGGAGCAAGGCTGTTCACCGCCTCCTGTTTTGGCTGGTTTTTATTCTACCCAACCAAATATGATGATGACAGACAAATAGTTCCTCTCAACCCTGTGTCAGCACTTCCATAGTAATTGCCTTACACTTGCTGAGCACTAAATTGCAACTGCCTTATCATAACATCTGATCTACTTCCTTTGCAGAAAACTCATAGTCTGGTCTTATGAAGAGGAATTGGGGGCACAGTCATCTATATTAAAAACACTTCTCACCTGGAGCTAGAAGACATTTCTTCTTTGTGTGTTTAACAGTTGTGTTGCCCTCCAGTGAGATCCTAGAAACAAAAAGCCTTTTCATAAGATAGCTTAAGTATGTGAAGATGCCTCTGCCAATGTTCAGCAAAGCCTCTGGGGAGATCAGCTCTCTATTATCTCTCCACCTCATGGTTACATAAGCCAGGGGCCTCACCCTGGTATGAAAATCAGCAAGGTGAATTTAAAACACCCAAGAGTGTTTGGGGACAAATTCCATGAGTGTAATCTCTTGTAAGAA
Organism: Cyclura pinguis; assembly: GCA_030412105.1. Lineage (NCBI taxonomy): Eukaryota > Metazoa > Chordata > Lepidosauria > Squamata > Iguanidae > Cyclura > Cyclura pinguis. The sequence goes on from CM059602.1 coordinate 58,667,100, forward strand.
AACCAAAGAGCCTTGTGGCACCTTCAGTTATTATAGCATGAGGTTTCCGCAGACAAGCCTCTGCTTCATCAGATGCCATGCAGACTGTTGCCCATGGGGGTCAGTGTAGAATCTGCAGGAACAAAGGTTTTTCCAGGAGATGGTGGGATTAAAAAATGGTTTCCTAATGAAAGTAAAAATTAGCCTGCTGAGTTAAATAACCACAGCTTGAAAGTAACAAATAATGAGAAATACAGCTACTTGCAATGTATCCCCCCTCAGCTACATTTTTTTTTCTGTTACAGGGCATAACAAAGGCCCTTTCCGCATGGGGGGGGGGAACGCCCAAAAATGGAGCTTACCGGCTTTGTTTTCTGGCCGGCCGAGTCCGTTGCCACGAGGAGTAGCACGGGTTCGCTGCTCCGCAGTCCTCTGGCGTCTCAAATGGCGGCTTCCAGTTGGTGGAGGCTCTCCACCAACCGGAGAAGCTCGCCAGCCGAAAGCCCGCCCCCGGAAGATCTTCAGGCATGCACTTGCGCGCACCTGCAAATCTGCTCCGGAGCCAGGCGATGGAGCTACACGGCTTCGCTTGCTCTGTGCTTTTTAAAAACCTCAAAAAAGAGGTCTTTAAAAACCACGCTGCGCGACCACCTCGCGCAGAACTGAACTGAGGTGTGGATCTACAGAAAGTAGTCCACCCCAGTCCACTCTACGGTGCAGAAGACCTCCGTTGGAGGTCGCTCTGCACCATTTTAAATTCCCAGTGCGGAAATGGCCAAAGTTATGTTTGAAATGTAAGTGAGGAACAATGATACCTTTTTGGTGTCTGTATAATGAGTGTCATTTTGTAGTTGCTTTTAATCTTAGATTTTAAAAGCATCCTGGGTTACTTGGAGCAGAATTTTTCAAACTTTGTGCCATTCTTTTCTCCATTTTTTTTTTAAAAAAGAAAAAGTTGCTTTTAAAAGTAATGATTTTTCAGAGTTTTTTTTATATGTTTGTTCAGGAACCTTTTGGTTTGGAAGGGTCACAAAGTGATCATGTGACATTTTAGTGGCCTAATGAAGATATTTACCACAATGAAAAAAAAGTGGGAAAAATGCTTTAGAAAAAAAGATAATTACCTAATGCATAATATTGGATGTTACCCTGTTTCCCACAATGGTTGGTCATATGTTGGCCCTATGGGAAGCCCGCAAGCTGGTTTGGAAGATAAAAACTATCACAATATTGCTCTCCAGATCCTGTTATCCAGTGTCTCTAAACATGGCAGCCCCTCAAGATTAATAGATTCCTCCTTCATAAATTTATCTAATAGATAAGAATTAACAAATGGTTTTAAATTCAGATCATTTTCACCAGAGCTTGCCACTTTTTAGTCTACAGCTCACAGAATCCTCTAGCTAGTATAGTTACTGCTCAATTGATCTTTTTGGTGATGCAAACTTACAGTGAACCACTGGTCCAACTAGTTCTGTACTATCTGCCTAAACTGATAAAAACATTTCTCTTTCTTTCCCAGCAAATATTACCTGGAGATGCTAGGGACTGAACCTTGGAATTTTTTTTCATATGTGAAATCTGAGAAAAAAGGAGGAAGTCCCTAAACTGGTATGCTGAGTGTGTGGACAGTGTATATGTATAGTGAACACAGCATTAATTTAACTAAAGCATTTCCCACACTAGCACCTTCCAGGTTATGTTGGACTATGTCACCATCATCCCCATCAATGTGGTTAATGGGAAATGGGAGATGAAGTCTAAAGAGAAGTGAAATGTTTTATCTAGCTGTGATCACCAGCAAAAAACCATGTGTAAAGCTATGTGTCCTGAAGACAGCAGTTAAGAGTTTTCATGGAAAAACTGAACGGTTGAAAGTCTATATGCCCCCCTTCAGCTCATCTTGAGCATCTATAATACTTTCCAGTTGCAAATCCCTATTACTACTCATCTCACTATACACATTGGTGCATGAATACAAAGATCTACAAGTATACACATGTCAACAAAAACCTCTGACGGTGAAGCTGCTTTTTATATCTGCTCACTCCCCATTTCTTCCTCATCCTTGGTCTAGCTGAACATTTTTTAGAAGCATTAATACTCAGGAGATCATGAAGTGAGGCTGGGGAAACATATACTTTTGGCATTGGATTGTAGCAGCATGTATGCAGTAAACAACACAAGAACGCTTAAGCTGGGAAAGAACGGATTTTTTCTCTAGCCAGTCTTACTGAGCTGTGCACACTTGCCTACAACAGGCAAGGTAAACAGCACCTACCTCCAGAATCCCCTGAACAGCAAAACAGGGGAAAGCGGATTAACCTTTTTTCACCAGCTGCCCCAGCATGATTTTTTTAAAAAAAGCATAGATTTATAAATTTCCCATCAAAATGGCTAGAATAACAAAAATGGAGGCTGATGAAAGATGTAAAATAATCCTTGGATGCATTTTGGAAGAAACATTCAAGTGTCTCTGTTCTTCTTTACACATTCAAGGATAACCTGACCTGGTTGTTTCATTTCACTTGCACATATTGTAAATCTTTTTTGGGCAAAAAAAGTTTGCTGAAACTTGTTGAACTATTCATCCTTTTTATGGTGCAGGAGCCTATCCCTATTATTTTCATTTATCTCTGCCTCTGGTACCAAATTTTCTGTTAAAGAAGTAATGCCCAAGAACACATCTATTTCATTAATCGAGGTATACCTATATTATAATAGTGGATGGTTTCTAGTCCTATAAATCCTCCTCACTAAGTGTTCCTCAGATTCTACCAGGAGGCAATATTCTAACATTGCCCTCTAAGCTGTTGCAGAAAGAAACCATCTGAACTTATTTTGGCCTTTTTGACCTTGCTTGCCACCCTAATAGAATAATTACTCTGAATGCACCCTCACTTCATCATATCTGAGCACATTAACAGTAGGATGAACATTTTATATTTAGTTACTTTTACAATCCTATGTTAATAGTAAATTGGAATTTGAAAAATGAAAATGTAAAAATTAATTTGAGCTAATATCACTCCAGCATTTCCTGTCACTAACTAGTTGAGGGCAGGGCTGGCCCAACCAGTAACCAAAGTGAGGCAAGTACCTCAGACAACTGATTTGGGGTGCCATGGAAGGGCAGACAATTGTTAGTTTATTTAATTTGTTATTATATTTTTATTGTCAGGGAAGTGAAGAAGCGCTTGTGGGATTTCCTGCCTCATGAGCCAAAATAGTTTACCTTGCCTTAGATATTAGGCAACTTTCTTTGTGGAGAGGGGAGCGGCACATTTTCCTGCTCCACCTCAGGCAGCAAAATGGCTTGAACTCACTCTGGCTGATTGCCATTTGGCTTATGCCTTTGACAAGCTCTCAGCTGATATGAGGCAAACACATGCTTAGAAGCAGCAGTTTCTCCATCTCTCTCTGAAGTGGAGAAATTTCAGTCAGCGACGGACTAAATCATGGCCTGACTATTGACCACTATTGTAATATTTATGCAAAAGGTGAGGGAAGAATAAGAGAAACAGAAATTATGTGTATATACATACAGGACACAGAGCAATGGCTTCAAATTTCAAGAAAAGAGATCCCCTCTAAACGTTAGGAAGAATTTCTTGACGGTAAGAGCAGTTTGATAGTGGAATATGTTGCCTCAGATTGTGATGAAGTCTCCTTCGTTGGAGATTTTTAAATGGCAGAGGTTGGACTTGATGGCTTTTGTGGTCTCTTTCAGCTCAATGATTCTATATGCACAGTTATTCAAAGTCTCAAAAGCTGATCTGTAATCCTGTGCAGGTATGATGCTTGCCTTTATGGCCTGTCTAACAAAAGTTTATGGAAATAATTGAGAAATTAAACAAAATGCCTAAATGATGGTCCCATATCCCACGTTAGCAGAAAATCTCAAAGAATGTCAAGGCAATCAGATGCTATAAAAGGATGTTCTGTTTCGAGAGGTTTCCTTATGCACATTAGATTTCACGATGCCAGATTTATTAGCAGGTGTGCACAGAGCCCACGTTGCCTGTCAAGCTTTTGTGTATGTCCTCTTGGGCCTAAAATTTGTTTTATTTAAAGCAAAACAAGTTTGGCTGGTCTCTCAAAGGAGTGTGTCTGATGTGCTTAGCCATGACAATCCGCAAGTGCCTGCAGCCTAGGTGACAGCCTTCAGCAAGGCTGAAACAGGTCGTGTAGCATGGCTGCTTTTACATGGCAGATTTATGAGAAAATGGAGGAGGGGTAATTCCCCTGATATGAGTGAAAATGCAGAGGACAACCACCTTTGATTAAGCTCACCTGCAAGAACTGAGAAGTGATACAGCAATAACTTACATTTGCCTGAAATGCTAACTGGGAGCATGCTGGAGCTCATGAAGTATCTTGAACATGCTCTTCCAAGGCTTCTTGTTCAGACAAGCACAAGGAAAAGTTCAGTGAAAGCACTTGAGATTTTAAACAAATGCATTTTATTTGTGTCACATGATGAGACTCGGCAACAAGATTTCAACATGGAGATAGAGTTATTCATATTTTTACTAAAAAGTTTGGGTTATCTTACAAATAGAATTAAAAGCAACATTTCTGATCTCTAACACCAATGGGTAGTGAATTTGACATGAGGACATTGGTCCAAATTAGAGTATCCCCTCCCATGCAAATCATACTAAATACAAAACTGAGTCTTCTAGAAAAGTTTGGTGAGCTTTTGGCTATTAAACAGGAATAACCACTTAGGATACTCATTGTAAGATAAAAAAGAAAAAAAATATTTTTATTATTTCAGGAAATGCACCAAACACTAAAAATAGGACAGGAGAAAACAAAAGAACACAGAGATGGTTACAGAAGCCCCTAAAGCTGGCTTCCATGTGTACAATCTGCTCCAACAGCCATTGTGGAGACTCGACATGATGTTTGCCTTTCTCTAGCTGGGTGAAGAAGGAGAGGTCATAAAGTCTAAGCATAGCAATGTGTACATATATCTAGACATGACAAGGGGAAACCAGTAGGGACTACCTATTTTTATGAGCCACCTTGGGTCCCACTCTGCGAGAAATGTGAAAGTAAAATGAAATGAAGAAACAAATTTGACTATGTTCCCTGTCTCTGGTTCAGGTTACTTCCTACAGCATCGGTGCTGTAAGGACAAAGACCTTCTCATGACCGACAATGGTGTAACATTTTGGGGAATCGTGCAAGGAGGTATCACATTCCACCTTCTACAACAGTGGCTATACTGTGCCTGGGCGCATTCCCATAGCTGTCAGTGGCTGGAGGAATAGAGCTGAACCAGAAAGACTTCACTGCCTGCCATTTCACAGTTAGGGAAGAAGGAGCAGCCCTTACACCCCAGCTTTACATTTTGCTGGCAGTCAAATAAGATCTTGGCCTTAATTTCCTACAACAGAGTCATAATGCTAACAGTGTATTGCTACCTCATTTTGACTATGGCCATTTCCTCACCTTACCTTTCTCTGTTGTCATCTGGGCATCATCCTCTGCTGGGATGGTAGTGTGACCCCAGCGCTCCTCTCCACACCTAACCAGCTGCCAACATAAGGGAGTGCGAGAGACATGCTCCTTCCTTTTGCACTGCAGCTGGCCTTCTTCCTATGCTGCAGTTGAGGAAGGAAGCAGGTGATCACACTTCCGGCCCCTCTGCATGAATGGCTGCAACAGAAGCCTCACATGATCTGGGGCCATTGACAGAGTTTTTCCATCAATGATATACCCCACGATAGTGCCAGCTGGGGACACAAGAAGGGTGGGACTGTGACGACGTTATGTTGAAGTGTCATTATGGTTGCACTCTTCTTGTGTCCCCGTGCCAGGATGCTGCCATGCTGCAGAAAGAGCCTATATCAACACCTGTCTGTTGTGATTTAGGTAAATGATATCCACTTTCACACAAGCCAAGAACTTCCAATGAAGCATGTCATGATAGACTGTCAAAATTCCAAAGAAGAACGTGCCCATAATGTATGTTGAAACTCTGTTGTTTGGACTGTTTGTGAGATGCAGCTGAGCTGAACTGCTCACTACTTTTTGTGTGTATGCATTTCCAAATGCGTCCCTTTTCATGTGATTTTTTTCACCACTCTTTATGAAAATGTTCAGTAATTCCTTTGCTTTGTACATATTCTCACTTGCTCTCAGTGATGTTATTGAGTAGGTAATATTGACAGGCTGTGCAAAGTTGTGATATCTTCATGTTTACTGTGTGATCCCTAATTAGATAAAATCTCCAAGCTCATTAATCAAGGAAGAAGCAGTGAAGAACAATGGCACCAGACAAAAGCTGGATGAAGAGAAGGAACATTAGGAGATAAGAGAGCTGGCATGTTATAGTGGTTTGAGCCTTGAAATAGGACTCTGGAGGACAGGGTTTGAATCCCCGCTCAGTCATGGAAACCCACTGGGTGACCCTGAACAGGTCACATTCTCTCAGCCTCAGAGGAAGGTAAAGGCAAACCCACTTTGAACAAATCTTGCCAAGAAAACATTGCTAGGTTCATCTTACGGTCACTCTAAGTTGGAAACAACTTGAATGCATATAAGGATGTTATTACAGTGAAAATCTACCTGAAGATTGATCCTGCATAATATGTACCACTGGAGAAAGTATTATTTCTGTCATGATAACATCCATTTCTTTTTATATTGTCATAGTCCAAGCCTGGGAACATTACTTTGGGGAGTTACAATCCCAGAATGGTTGCCTTCATCAATAGTCAGGGATTTTGGAATACAGTTCCCAAAATTCCCCAGCAAGCATGGTCAGTGGTTAAGCTGTCTTGGGGATTCAGGGAGTTGTAGTACAAAAAAATAATAACTTTTCTAGGCTCTGATCAGACAGCAGAACTGTCCGTCTAAATAGACAGCAGAAATTGCACCAACTGTTGTGACACCACTCAGGAATGATTCCTTCATTACTGACCACTCTTCATGTCTTCCTGGCCTTCTGGCTCATTATTCTTCCAGCTGCCCAGGGTTTCTCCATTGTTAAAAGACCCTGGAATGTGCCTGTCTGGCCTGATCCCATTGAGCTTCTCTTCAATGCTCCTGTTTTCAACAACAGGCTCCTGGGAACCGCTGTGTCAACTCCTGCATTAGCCTCCCCCTTTTGCAAAACTCCCCACAGCAGGAGAGAAGCGTAGGGCATCCCATGTCCAACCCTTCCTCACAGATTTGCATTTGTAACCAGCTGCCACTGTCAGATGCTGCTGACACTAACAGGGGACAGCTGTCTTGTCACGGCTTTTCCAGCCACCTTGGAGCCTTGAGGCCAAATATCCAAGTGTGAGAGGAGCCGGGGGTTAGGGTGCGAAACTCTACCACTTCTTTCAGTGGGCTGGGATAACGGGGACCTTGCAGTGCATCCTTGCCCCCTTCTTGCCATTCAACATTGCTGTGAGGAAAGCCTCTACTGCTTCCCAGCAGCCCCTGCTCCTTGCTGAGAGCCTGGCCCCTGTCACTCTGACTTATCCCTCTTTCAATGGGCACCCAGCTGCAGCTATTACATAAGGTGCAATTAGCAACACAGGCCTGAATGGCATTAAGGAATTCCACCCAGGGTGACGTAAAAGCCTCCCTTCTCCTCGTGCCACAGAGACAAAGGGGGGCTGTTGTGAGCCAATATGTCCCACTGAGCCAGCTCCAGCCACTGGGAATGCAAGTCATTAAGAAAGCCTGAGACACACACGGGAGCCAAAGGAATTGTTCGCAGGGCGAATGGAATGAAAACAATAAGCGAGTGCACTGGCCTTTCAAGGGTGGAGCAGGCACCCCTCTGCTCCCTGTTGTGCGTGCAGCCAGAGCCCCGTTTCTTGTATGCCATCTGTTCTGTGCCCATACGTGAGACACCACAGGGGAGGGGTTGGCAGATAAAATGCCCACGTCACCAAAGACTTCACAGTTTCTGCTGCGGCCATCCATTTGTTGCACAAGACGGCTTTCCCCAAAGTTATACTTGTTTGTCTTTATTTTAATGCCAACTGTTATGGATACACACACACAGAGTTTCTAGAGTTGGGGGGCATCTAGCAAACAGAACATAGAGAGCTCAAAACACCCAGAAATAAAATACAATCCCATCCTATTATTTTGAGTTAAGCACTACGGACAGCATCAGAGGTATAGGCACCAGGGGGAGGAATGAGGACATTGCCTCCCCACTAAGAATTCTGCACAATCAAATGAAATTTTTCTTCAGTCCCCAAATTTCTTGCATTGCAGGGAGTAAGCCAATGAAAATTGTTCACACCAGGATACTTTCTATTTGCTATGCTCTCATTCCCTTGGTAACTTCCCTACTTTTTTTCTTTGGATGCCTAAACTATATCTCTAGATGTTCACCTGAACTTTTAAGTTACTGCAATGTTAGAAATTTGGAGACTGCCAGAAAATTTTGTTTGGTGGAGGTCAAATTATTTGGAGGATTAAAGCCCTCAATTCCCCACCACCACTATAGAGGCACCCCTGAGCAACAGTTAGTTTAAAGTCACTTATTAGACTAACAGATAGTCAAGTCTGCTTAAAATCACAGCCTTTAATCTAGATTGTACCTTCTCTCACTTGACAAATTTCTAGACATACAGGTTGAGGTTTGAACATGTTCAGAAGTAAGTACTGTTAGTATTACTGTCCATGCTTTGAAGCTATTGCTGTTGTTGCAAGCCTTCAAGTGATTATGGCTGACTTATGGTTTTCCTAAGGCAAACCTATCATGGGGTTTTCTTGTCAGAATTTGTTCACGGGGAGTTTGCCCTTGCCTTCCTCTGAGGCTAAGAGAGTATGACTGGCCCAAAGTCACCCAATGAGTTTCCATGGCTGAACAGGAATTTGAACCCAGATCTCCCAGTGTCCAACATTCAAAACACTACACCATGCTGGCTCAAAGCTATATACACATTTAAATAAATAACAGGTTTTATGATTGAACCCTGGGGAGTCTATGTTCCAAGTGAGCTCAAAGTACTTAAGCCAACTGCTGTATGGGTACCTCCCTTTACAAAATGGCCAAATGAAATGCTAACAGCAGACAGTGGGGGGGGGGGGGGTTAAATCAAGCAAAATCTAAAATCAAATGGTTGACAAAATGGTACATGCTTTTGTAAAGGAGAGGGGAAGAGTTGTGGTATCTATTACTAATGAAGTCACCGCAGTAATGAATAGCAGTCACGGTAGTATTGAATTGTATTATCTAAGTCGAGTGCTATGGTTTTCCTTTACATATGTAAAATATTCCACTGCAGAAATACAATTGCTCAGAAAATATAGTAACTATTTTAGTTTAATTTTTCAATGAATGTATCCTTTGGGGCCTATTAAAACATCCGTCAAAATGGCAAAAACACCACACAGCTATCTTATCAAGTCTGTCCTGAAAACTGGTATGTATGTGTGTGAGAGAGTGCAAGAGACCAAATACACATTCTATTGTGAGATAAACTGATCACACACAGAAAGCCTCTTACGTTGCATTCCTGTGCATGCTTATGTGGGAGTAAGCCCTTCTGAACTCAGTACAGCTTTACAAAAAACAAAAAACACCCTCCTCCCCCCATAAGATCATTGTAGGAGAGGTTCACTTGTGTTCCCAGGCTTCAGTTAAGAACAGACTCAGTCCCTTAGAAAATACTTTTAAAATGTTTAAAATCCAAGATAATCAAAGGTCTGGTGGAAATCAAGCTTTTATAGGGAATGACTTAGGATGTTAGATATGTTTAGCTTGGAGAACAAAAGACTGAAAGGTGCTATCTTTAAATATCTGAAGAGATGTCACATAAAAGATGGAGCCAGCTTGTTTTCTGATGTGCCAGAGATTAGAACATAAACCAATGGCAAGAAAAGAGATTCTACCTGAACATCTGGAAGAACTTCTTTATAGTAAGAGGTGTTTGCAGTGGAATACACTGCCTTGAAGGAGGTGAACTCTCCGTTTTTAGAGCTCTTTAAACAGAGGCTGAATGGGCATCTTTCAGGAGTGCTTTAGTTGTACATTCTTTCACAGCAGGGAGTTGGACTAGATGGTCTTTGGGGTCATTTCAAGCTCTAAGATTCTATGATTCTGCATGTGACCAAGAAACCCTAATCACAACCCCATACCCTCCAACTGTCCCAGCTATACCAAGGACCACTTTTCACATTCCCCACACACTCCTAGTGAACTGCATTATGCTGCAGCACCTAAACTGGAAGCAACATGATGTCACTTTTGGTTCTATTTATGGCTATTTTCTGTCTGTCTTTCAGGGATGAGGAGATTGGGAAGGGTAGAAGAATCAAAACTACAACAGATTTGATTCCATTTGTTCAATTTTGGACCCCAAAATGCCTCCCTAATTAATAAAACCATTCTGGAGTGATTTGGGGCTTATGAAGTATTCTGGAGTGGCACCAAGGAATGCAAAAAAGGGGTAGGTGTGGACTGCACTTTCACCACCTCACTGTAGCTTCAATATTGACTAGCAGTGGTTCTCCAGATTTTCATTTGAGAAGTTTCCCAACCTTAATTGGAAATGGTGGTGATTGAACTTGAAACTTTTTGAAAGCAAACTGTGGGCTCCACCACTGAATTATGGGTTTTCTGCATTGATTTTAAATGATAGCAAGGAGCAACAAATGGAGGAAGCAGCATGTGGATGAGAACTACACTGAAGAAGATGGGTTAACTATTTCCTGACTACATTTGTCTTAGGAAAACCTGATTCCTTCAAGGAGCTATTAGTTTCACCAGGATAAACATACAGATGCCATATAGATACCTGCACAATAAAGTGCAAGGGGGTATTAGAGAAGTGGGGGAGGCCATGTAGATTAATATTACTCAAAGTTGTGACCAATGACAGTCCCTGAGCCATTGGCTGCTGGTTCCTAGTGGCAAGTTTCCAGAAAAGAAAGAAACAAATGTATTCAGTGGGTACAAATTTAGTCCCGGTCTTTGGCACACGGAAAAACAATAATTGCTGGCCCTGCACACGAGATAGCCTGTGAAGCACTAATGCAGGGTGCTTTGAGGGCAAAAACAGAAAATGGAAGAGAGAAATGTGAAGCTTCAGTGAGGAGACACATTCTGGCTTGCAACAACGGGTGACATTCTGATAGAACAGAAGACATTTTTTGAAGAATTTCATTGCTTCTGGTAATAGCCTCTTGGAAATATGGTTTACCTCAGCTGTCCATGGACCCCTGGGGCTTTGCAGTGTCCTCACAGGGGTTTGTGAAAGCTTGAAGAAATGTTATGAGCTTTTACACTTAAGAAATGTTATGAGCTTCTACAAGAAGGAAGGAAGGAAGGAGGGAGGGAAGGAGGGAAGGAAGGAAGATGGATGATCATACATTGATCTCAAAGAACAGGAGTACAAAGTATTATTACGATATCTCAAACTGTTCAAAAGTTCTGAAAATAACTGTTTGATAGCAAAAAAAAAAAAAAAGTACTTAGCACTTGCTCGTTCTGCATGCTGAGAAGCCATGCAAGTGAACGACACTGAGTGGCTGAGAGAAAGCATGTGATATTTCTTGCTACCACACATATAGCCAGAAGTTGTAGTAAGTCTTGGCGGTCCACAGCAACAAAATTTTTTTAATGGGGGTCCTTGATAAAGAAGGCTTACCTGATTTACAGAATGAGCCAGATTTTAAAAAATCTCCTCCTGGATACAAAGATTACAACAAAATGTGTGCTGAATTTCCACCAGAGGGCGTTTCATGACTACAGAAAAAAATCTAGAACATTTAATTGTGCCCTTGCTCAGTAAACTATTCTTTCCCTTTCAAAGATGAAGGCTTCTAAGTCTTCTTTGAAATTAAACCTCATGCAGCTCTTACTATGAATCGTCTGTCATTTCTCCCCTGCAATTTGGATGTCTCAAATTACTGGCAGTTGTGTGTGTATTTGTTTAATGTGTTACTAGTCTGGCTGTGAATTATTTGTGGTTCTCATGGTTTGCTGTACATTATGAGCCTTGTCCTCATTTTGTAGACTGGGAGAGAGAGAGTTAGAGAAACTAAATGCGTCCACAAGATGAAAGTTATACAGAAGACCATCTTAGAATTAACTGACACTGTTTAGAAGGATAAACAGCTCATGATTTTTTCTTTCTTTTTCCTCAGAATCATCAGAGTTAGGAAAGGCTCTGATTATTACCTTAGTATTGTGGAATCCAAGGACCATCTATTCCAGTCTTCTGAATAATAGCAAGTATTCCACAAATAGCCTCATCATTTAATCATCCAAGATTGGATCAAAGCCCAAATATTTGTGGGGATGGAGACACTTTTCTCAAGCTTGGTGATCCAGGAGATGCAAGGCCAGCCTGAGAAAATACTATGGCTAAAACCATGGAACTTGTGTGAGGATATTTATGCAAACATTTTTTCTATCTCTGTGTACAGCAAAAAGGGGTGACCTGCAACCCTCAACCTAATTTTGAAAGCCCTCTGCAAGTGACCCGTTCTAGCCAGAATAGTTTACCCTCGCCCACAGTTCATTGAGGAAGGAGAAAGAGGATGAGCGAGGGAGAAAGAGAAAGGGGAAAAAGGGGGTAAGGGGGCTCTGACCTCACCATCCACCAACATGGAGCCACTGGAAAATTATCTTCCAAGATAATACAGTCCTTGACAAAAAAAAAAAAATTGCCATCTCTCATAACAGACTTTCCAAAAGCTGTACGACAAAATTTGGCAACATGCGGCCCATGCTGCATACAGATACCAGATTCTTCCCAGAAGCCCTGAAAAGTTCCTGTGTGGAATTGCCAAATTCCTACCCTGTCCACTCAGTGCTCCCGCTGCTGCCCCATAGTATGCAAGGAAAGTCAAAGAATAGCCCTTTCAGCAGGCTAGAAACTGGCACATCTTGTTTTCCAGGAGACCTGGTATGCTGGGAAAGAAGGCATGTGAAGAAAGTCATCCTTGCATCTTTTCCAAACAGAAGAAATTCTGCTGAGATAAGTGTGTGTGTAATGGGAGGCTAACCTTACCCCATCCCAGCATTTTTGCTAGATGTTACTGGGAAAGGGAAAAGGCCTTCTTTCCCCATTGTAGCCATATGCAGCAGCAGATGGGTGAGTTATCATCTTGGTATGTGTGGGGGGTGGGGGCACACATGAGCAAATGCACATAGAAGGATTATATTCCCTAGTGATTTCTTGGGGGTCCAATATACTTCACACTTTTGGAGAATGTGAGAGAAAATTGTCACAAGGAGAGTACTTAGTATTCACAAGCAGAAGGTGAGCAGCAACCAGTCCCACACCACCACCACCCCATACACAAGGTAAAGCAGGCTCAATCTTCTGTGGTAAAATATATGAAGTAGTTTTACTTAGAATTACTCAAGTATTTACAACATTCATAAGTGGCTGTGTAATGTTCTTGTCAAAGACAGATGAGGGAGAGAGAGGTATAGACCAGAAAATGGATGATCAACAAACTCAAACTAACTGCAAACTAACAGAAGCAGGAGGAGAGAGGGTGTGGCTAAGACCGACATAACAGGAAATGACAGAAACACATGCTAAACTCTTAGAGAGAGATGCAAACAAGCAGCTACTGAGTATAGACATGTTAGGGTTGCTGCCTCTAACACACAACCACCAAATTGCCAATCCTTACTGGAGTCAATCCAAACAAAGGCTCTATTTGCTCAGCAGGAGAAAACATAGTGGTACCATACATTTGACATGTGGGTGCTTTTACCTTTGGAGGGAGGTGCCGCACCAGACATCCAGTCACAAGGTGTCTCCAGATTATGCTTTTATCCTGAAAACATCCTGCCTCACACAGAGTTTTACAAACAATATAGACAACATTTTCACCAGCTTGCAACTCCCTCCTGTTTTCTCACTCTGCTTTATGTCCAGTGGCGACAATGTGCAGTTGCGTAGGGACGGTGGGAGCAGTTCGCCCCAGGCGGCAATGTTTTTTGGGCGTCCTGGCCTGTAGTCGTGCCCCTGCATGCCCTGGCCATACCTCCACGCACAGTGGCCACGCCCTTCATGCTGTAGCCCCCCCCTCCTGCCCCCCCTCCACACACTCCAAGCTCTGCCACTGACAATGTGGCTTCCATCTCAGCGGAGTGGCAATTGGCTCCAGATTTTAGTCCAAATGTTAAAGGATCTATCCTAAGTCCCAGTTTTGGGAATGGGGCTTGGCACATTGGATAGCTCCTTTAAAACCCAAAGTGGATTCACATACAGCTTCAGCACAGAGGCCACCTATAAGCCACCTGCATTTGCCTTTAAATAAAAACCAAGGAAATAGCCAATTACAGAGAGAATAACTGAAGACTGTAGCTCCACTATGCTTTTAATAAGTTGAGTTGGGAGCTTTGTATCTGGAAGCCCACATAGATAGTTCTCATTTCTGGCTTGGCAGAATTTCACAACGGTAAGTCATGAAAAATCAGTGTAGTATAGTGGTCTGAAAGTTGGACTAGGACTCTGGGAGAACACTGGGAAGTTCAGATTCTTGCTTGGCCATGGAAACCCACTAATTGAATTGGGTCCAGTCACACTCTCTCAACCTGAGAGGAAGGGAATAGTAAACCCTCTCTGAACAAACGTTGCCCAAAATCTTCAATATAGGTTCTCCATTGGGTCACCATGTAACAGACACAACTTGAAAGTGCGTAACAAGAACAACAAACCACAATAAAGACTGTGAGGCATTTGGTAAATTAAAGTTATAACTTATTTTCAGACATCCAACAAGAGGTGAGAAGAATGCCATTAAAAATTCACTTTTTCATTTGTTCCGCACTTGTTTTTAAAGAATTCAATATTCCTTCATTAAGTTGCATTGTGGTTGAAAACTGGAAACATGGTGTCCTCTAGTGGATAAAATTGGCAGTTACTCTATGATTTTAAAAGGCTTCTAAATTCCAGAAAGTGGGATTTTTAAATATACCAGATTAGCCATCCCGCTCCCAGGTATTCAGCTTGCGGTAACATCCCTGTGGACAAAGCATCTACTGGTTTTGCCACATATAGTGATACAACAGTTAAGATGTTCCCAGTACAGGTTCATTATGATATATCTCACTTGACAACAGGAGTGTACAAGCTGTAGCCATTCCTTTATTCCCCCCATGGGTGTCCTGACTCACCATCTTTCTCTCTCTCTCTCTTTCTAACACACACGCACCCCTATTTATCACAGATGCCATACAGATTTTTCTCCTTTTTCACAAATGAGGCAGTGTTATCCTATTATGTGTAGGTAGGCCCAGTTTCTGCTCTCACACCTTTCCTTAAGGAGACTACGCTGACACATTCCAGTTGACCAAAAGTGGCACAAACTAGAGGTAAATCAACACCAGAAATAACTCAGTTTGGGGCCATTTCCACACTGCACTGTTACGGTGCTATTATTCCACTTCTAACAAATAACAAAAAATAGAGAAAAATAAGTCAGGCAGGTGCGTCTCTTATCTTATCAAGGGCTTAGGTATGCGGCTTAGCAATGCATGGAATATAGGGAGTTTGGGAGTCGATACGACCCAGGGAGAATACTCCCTGGTACAGAGATACTTCATTTTTGAAACTGTAATACATCATTTTGAAACTTAAACTTTTGTAACCTGTACCCTTTTCATATATGGTAATCATTTCCTGTACCTGTTTTTTTAAAACGTATAAATGTATGCTGAAACCTAAAACGGGGCTCTCAGTCTTTTGGAAGTTCATTCCACTGAGATCCCTGCGCAGTAAAATAAACTTTTGTTTTCTGATCCGCTGGTATCAATTCTCTGGCTTGCCACAACATTATTTCTAGCCATTATTTGAGGGGAGGCATTTGGGGGTAAACCATCATACTTTGGTTTTGGGAGGCATAAGTTTAGGCAATTGAGAGATTATTTTTTACTCGTATTTTCACTCACTTTGAGCTGGGGGACAAAAAAGAGGGCTGAGGCCTGAGGCCTGAGGCCTGAAGTTTTCTCTCTGCTGCAATGGGAGTCTAATTCATGCTGGAGGAAGGCTACCCCAAACTTGTGCTCATCATAGATCCTTTTCAGGATAATGCTTGTTTTGCCCCCTAGCAACAGAAAACAAACTAGTTAAGGCCAAACTGCCTCTTCCCTCCTCATTCTTTTGGTTTAATGAACAGTGATCCTAAAAATATTCTTGAACATGGAGGTAAACAGCCCTCTCTATGATCCTGTGGCTTCTACTAGGTCAATAACCAAAGTTTATGGGCATAGTGACAAATGTCCTGTTTGAGCCACAGCCATGACTACTGGCTATTTCTCTTAGGAGAGGATCAAGGTGAACTGTAGGCCATTGGCCAGGTGCATGTCAGGGAGGCACATGAGCTGTATAAAGACATCTTATCCCCAAAGTACCTGTTTCCGTGTCCTTAAAGCAGTTCTGGTGCTGTGTTTGTTGTAATGGAGTACAGATGTTGAAAAAACAGATTACTGTATTGTCCAAATCAAACAGGACTGATGTATGTACTCCCAATCTGCATAAATGAACAAGTACCACTAAGGTTGCCGGGGCAGGAGCTTCCCATTCCTTAAGTTTTCAGAGCAAAATATGATACTAAAGGATCAACCAACCACAAAGACCTGGCTCTTGTGTAAAAACTGTAAAATAATTCATGGGTCTGTGGTGGGGTCAGTCTAGATGACCTCTAGGTATGGGAAAAACAGTTATTTCTTTCTGAGTTTGTAAAGAACTGTGGGAATGCAATGGAACCTTGAGAGCTTGAAATGTTGGCAGCTCGCCTCTGATTGGCAAGCTCGTTTCTGCTAGACCTTGATACATTAAGAATTGCAACATTAGAGAATGGTCTATTGTGCCGGTAGGAACCTTTGTATGTATCTGTTTCCTTTCTTGAACATGTGATGACTGTACTGGAGAATGTATAAATTGCTGTGAATATGAAGAGGAGGGGCTTGGTTTCTTTTGGGAGATATCCCAACCGAGGCTTGCCGGCAAAATAAAATCTTTTTTCCTAACCGAAAGGGTCTTATCTCTGGTCGCTGCTTCATTTGGGGGCTCGTCCGGGATATGGGGCCTTTTGCCCTCTTGAGCGGCCACCGCCCCCGGGTCTCTTTGCCCCACCGATTGGGGACCTTGGGCGCCCCCGATGTTTAATCGGACGGTCCTCCTCGTGGGGGTGTTGAACCAGGGGAACGGTTTTGCCAGCCAGGAACCCAGGAACGGTTTGGAAAATTGATACAGACACGGCCATAGGTAAGTGTGTTAGTGCCTCCCCCTAAAGTGTGGGACACTGGGGAGAAGAGGGGCCTGATCAACCCCTTTCAGCTTTGCCCTAGTACCCCACTGCTGTTGTGGGTGAAGCCGCAGAGCTTTTGGTTAATTTTGGTTGTGGTATTGGAAATGGGAGCTTTTGGTTAATTTTGGTCGTGGTATTGGAGGTGGGAGGTTGTGTGTTGGTGTGAATGCGTGCAAGGATGGTCGTGTGACGCCGCAGTTTCCAAGTCATACTGTTGAGTTTCCGGATGCTTGGGTCGGCGTGATTGAGTGTAGTCTCTCCCCCTTTGTGTCGATCCGTGGGACCCCTTACCCACGGGTCAACTCCCCTTTTCCTTCCGTTTGTTTGTCCACTTGGGGAGGAAATGGGAGGGAGCAGCAGCCAACAGACACTGCTTCAATCAGACTCTGCTTCGATGTATGTAGGAAAAACCCCAAGAAAGGGTTAACTAGAGACGCACTTTTCAGCAGTTTCTCGCCTGGTTTGAGGTAACAGACAAACACTGCTTTAATGCTTCAATGTATGTAGAAACAAAAAAAAATTCCAAGGTTTGTGTGTAAGCAAAGTGGCATTTCACCTAGTTTCTGGTTTCTTTCTTTTTTTCTGTTCCTCTCCTGTGCTCAGAGCCGCCTTATCCCCCCCCTTGCAGCCCCTCCTCCTCCTCAGGCTCTAAGATTCAGATTTAACCCTTGAAGGACCAACTCCCTAGCATTCAGTTCAATATTCAATAGGGGCTGATGTTGGAGAAAAAGTGGAGACAGTTCTACCCAGAAAAAAAAAAAGTAAAGATGAAAATTGCTGTTTTCAATGGACTAGCAAGCCCATTTAAGCCACGAGGCTTGGCTATAACAGGAATTAAGTCAGTATGTTAATGAGGAAACAAACCTTTTGACCAGAAAAAAAAAAAAAAAAGGAGGCTTGATCTTGAATAAGGGAGACATGCCTAAGGAACTGGAAAAGTTATAATGGACGTCTGGATGGTGCAAGAAGCAGCCCTTCAAAGAGCCCTTCAAAGGCATTGAAAAGGCACATCAGAGGAAGCATTAAATTATTAAAGAGCAGAAAATGCAAGATTAGGATCTTCCTACCTGGACACACGCATGTCTCCTCGAAAGCAAGTTTGATTTACTTGGCACATGTGCCTCCAAGTAACCCCCTCCCTGCTGGAGGGAGAAATGGGGGGGGGGGGGAAATCAAGTAAAACCTGAAAAATTCATTTTAGTATAGAGGGAGCAACTCATTTCAGCCTTCCTTGGCTGTCCTGCTGCCCCTAAGAGTAAAGGGGATCATGGCTTCTGGCAGCCCTCTCCTGCCTCCCTGTTCTGCCTGCCTCCACCCATTTCTCTGCTTGGGAGGGTGCATTTTATAAGAAGAACATGGATAACCCGAAGAAACAGCCCTTAAAGGATTCTGGTCAGTTCATACTGAGTAGAGAAGAGAAGGTGCCTCTGCCCCCCCCCATGTGTATATTGTGCAACATCTGGAAAAAGGGTGAATCAGAGATACCCCATTCTGAGAAGCAGCCAGCAGCAGGAGCAGCGGAGACTACCAGAGACAGCGGTAGGAGCAGCAGACGAGATGGGGCTATAGATGGGTGAGGCAAAGGGGGGACAGGCAGCAGGGTTCCCCCCTTTTGATGACAGCAAGCTGCTCGAAACCCCGCAAAGCCACGGGCCCCAGCATGAGGGAGCTGCTAACCAAGACGGCAGAGACAAAGTGTGGCAGAGAAGAAGCAAGAAGGAAGAAAGCAATGTGTGGAAAGGAAATGCCCATAAATCGTGTTTTTCCAATCAGAGCCTGTGAGAGAGAACAGTCATTAACAATTGGAATGAGAACGAAACTACTTTTCCTGAAAATAGTAACAGTGTGTGATTCAAGATTTTCAAGCTTCTGTCCTGCAAGTGTCTGATTCAGCATATGATGAACAGGTGGCTGCACAGATGCCAACTGTACATTATGAATTCCCCAGTGGTTACAACTGTGACTTTGGTGCTGAGCGGCTAAAAAAAAAAAAATTCCTGAAGGCTTGTTTGACCCTTCCAATGTAAAGGGTTTATCTGGCAACACAATGCTTGGTGTGAGCCACGTGGTCACAACGAGTGTTGGAATGTGTGATATAGACATCAGGCCAGGTATCTATGGTAGTGTGATTGTAGCAGGAGGCAATACGCTACTGCAGAGCTTCACGGACAGGCTGAATAGAGAACTCTCCCAGAAAACCCCTCCAAACATGCGACTGAAGCTGATAGCAAACAACACAACAGTGGAGCGAAGGTTTAGTTCCTGGATTGGAGGTTCCATTTTGGTTTCTCTGGGTACCTTCCAGCAGATGTGGATTTCCAAGCAAGAGTATGAAGAAGGAGGCGAAAGCAAAGCGGCTGGGAGGAAAGGAGAAGCGAGCCAGGGCGACTAGCCACAGGAAAGGCTGGCAAGGCGGCGCTGGAGATCCAGCTGCAAAGACCCCACCAATGAGCCCCGTGTGGAGGTCTCTGGTCTCCAAGAAGAGGCAGCCAGAGTCCAGGAGCTGGTAGGGGAAAGAGGGAGCCGGAGGAATTGCGCTTGAAGAATGACTCTAGCAGCGAAGAGCTGAGAGACCTGCAAAGACAGACTGTCAGCAAGCTGAAAGGGGAGCTGGCTTCTGTGAAGGCACTGAAGGAGAGAGAAGCAGAGCTGAGAGGACAGGTTCAGCGGAATCTGACTGTATTGGCTTTGCAAACCAAGGTGTCTGTGGCCAGCTGTCAAGTGAAGACTGAGGAAAAGGTTTTGTCCCTTATCCCACAGATAGAGAAGGGCAAGGGCTTGGAGCTGTGACATCCTGGAAGGAGAAGTTGGCAGCAAGAGCATGGAGAACAAAGGGAAAGGCAGAGTCCTAGATGCAAAGCAGTCCAAATTGCAAAGGGCCCCCCCACCAGTTCCCGATAGAACGGCAATTGGTAAGGCTCTCTGGCCCAGCCCCAGCAGGCTAAGGAGGTGATAGAGCACCTCTGAGCTGGGAGGAAGAGGTGATAGAGCACCTCTGAGAGGCGATAGAGCGCCTCTCCAGGTTGAAGTGGAACTGCGGCTGAAGGACTCTCTGACTGAGAAGGTGAGGAAAAAGGAGTGGCTGAGCTGAAGGCTGTGGGACAGCCAGGAGACCAACGCCAGCCCCAAAAGCCCACACCATATAGGCTCAAACAACAGACCTGCATTTGTCCACAAGATCATCAAAGATTGAACCACTGCTCTAGGAATCGTGGAAAGGATGAAACAAAATCCTGAAGACACAGTAGTTCAATGTGTATGGCCCAGACAACAGCCCTGGCTATGTCTTTGGACTGGATGCCAACACAGGGCAAGTGGCACGATACCACCTTCCTAGCCCTTTTTTACAGAGACTTCTCACTCTTATTCCATGTGCAGCCCACAACAGAGAAACCAGGAGTGTTTTTGTTCTTCCCATAGCCCCATTATGATAAGGCATAGGATAAGGTGCACACCTCACAGAACCATAAGGTTGTCCCCTTTTTAGCCAAAGTATGAAGCCATTTTGGGAGGATTAAGGAGAGACAGAAAGGAATTGGGAAATAAAACTCTACAGGAGGAGGTTAGTGCATTAGGAAAAGTTATGAGTAAAATAAGGAAGTATATGTTAGAATAGTGACTCCCCTTTCTACAGACACAGGCACACCCCTTCCAACCAGGAGATATGGTTGAAGGATTGGGGGCCACTTGGTCATGGGTGGAGGAGACCCTATCAGGTAGTAGTGACAACTCGCACTGTAGTCAAGGTAGCAGGACTGAAACCTTGGATACATTACACTAGGGTAAAAAGGGCATTTACTGATTGGACTGTAATCTCATCACAAGAAAACCTTCTGCAACAGAAATTGTCCAGACGAAAAGGGGGGAGAGAAGATTCAGACTAGACTCTGCTGTGGTCATACCAGGGAACTGACCACTCTACGCACAGTCAGATCTGCAACAGGTGAATGAAAAATCTAGGCTAGCCCCTACTGCTATCACACGTCTGGAAGCTGGTAGCTCTACGTACGGTCAGACCTAGCAACTGCAGAGGAAGAAGATTGGGACTGGGCCCTGTCATAGTCACTCCGGAGGCTGACTATTCTACGCACGGCCAGATCCCCTATGGAGGATGATGGTGAGCAATGAGTGTTAGTGAAATAGTAACAATAGTAGTGTGTATACTCTTTGGAATTTTAGCTCTGGTGTATTTTCTGTACATGTATAGAAGGTACTGGTGTGGAATAAGTAGGTTTGGACCTCTGTTTGGCTCCGAGGATGAAGTGGATAATGGTGATAGGAGTGTGGAGCATGATGTGTGGAATGATTGAGGCCAACTGGTTTAAGCAACACGCCGCACATATGTTTCAACAACGTGGACCCAATGTCACTCTGATTTATGAACATCCGCAGACTGTGGCAGAATTTGGTTTTATGCCCTCCCTCATTAATGAACCGGGAGTGGTTGTAGGAGCCCTGCAGTCAACATTAAAGGGAAATCCCAATATGTTTGCAAGGGTTGATACGGGCCCTTCAGCAAGAAATTGAAGAGCTCAATCAGTTATTGTTACAACATCTGATGGCCTTGGATCACCTATTAGCTAGTAAAGGGGGGCTGGTCCTCCTTAAATAAGTTCCAGGAAGAAACCAGATTTCATAATGGTAAATGGATGTATGGTCTACCTCCAGGGATGAGTTGGTTGTGTGGAAACTGGGGAGGGAAAGTATTTCCCTAGGTGTGAAACAGCACCTGTGCCTTTGAGAGTTTGGCCACTGTGGGTATCACCTTTCACCCAGTGCACCAACCAATGCAGGCATGGGATAGGTAGTTTGGCTGGACAAGAATGAAAAAGGTTATGATGAAAGCTATGGGTATGATCCTGACAACACGAATCTGAGAGGTTGGGAGTCATCATGTTCCCCATGGTGGGAGTTGTTTTTAATATAAGGCAGATGCGTGTAGGCTGTCAGCCCAGCATGAAATAGCTTTAGACTATCTCCTCAGCCGTGACATGAGGAAGGTTTGGGTGTATGGCTATTATGTAAAAGAATCTGGATGTGAAAAAAAAAAAAAGAAAAAGAAAAAATGCATTCTGAAGTATTCAATATTAGAAAGTCATTCTTGTAGTCTGCAAACACGTGAACATGATTATCTGGCTCCCTAATTAAGCATGGGTACAGGCACTGCTTGTGGAATTGCTTTGTGCATAAATAATGGCCTTCTTAAATCTGCCTGTTAGTATGCTGCTTGTTAAAGTATTTTCAACCTGTAATGAATGAAATAATGGATGATAAAGACTGCTGTATATGCTCTGATGGCACATACTGAATAATTATGCTTGAATTGCAAAAGAATTCAGCATAAAAGGGGGGAAATGTGGTGGGGTCAGTCTAGATGACCTCTAGGTATGGGAAAAACAGTTATTTCTTTCTGAGTTTGTAAAGAACTGTGGGAATGCAATGGAACCTTGAGAGCTTGAAATGTTGGCAGCTCGCCTCTGATTGGCAAGCTCGTTTCTGCTAGACCTTGATACATTAAGAATTGCAACATTAGAGAATGGTCTATTGTGCCGGTAGGAACCTTTGTATGTATCTGTTTCCTTTCTTGAACATGTGATGACTGTACTGGAGAATGTATAAATTGCTGTGAATATGAAGAGGAGGGGCTTGGTTTCTTTTGGGAGATATCCCAACCGAGGCTTGCCGGCAAAATAAAATCTTTTTTCCTAACCGAAAGGGTCTTATCTCTGGTCGCTGCTTCAGGTCTTCCTGTATGCATGCATGCATGCATACACAGAAGAAGGATAAACAATAGGGATTTCCTGCACCACCTCCCAAACAAATATTAAGGACACAGTATAGACAGTCAGAGAACATATAGACCTCAGTATGCTAACACCACACATACTGTTAACGCACATATTTATCTTAGGACTCTCAAAGACTTGTGCACCAGATATATAATAATTTCTTATGTATTTGTCAACTGAAAATATTTAAGTAACATTTAGAAGCTGCCTAGTTTCACTGGTATTGAATTTGCTCATTCATATTGCTAAGAAGAATGTGTGGCCAGACTTTAAAACAGGGATTGGCAAAGAGTCGTCTGCATGAGGCCCAAGGGCCATTTTTGTGGCCACAAGATCTCCAAGATTTTTTTTTTAAAGGAAAAACATATTTTTTTTGCTCCAAAATGCCCTCTAGAAGGCATGGGCACATTTTTGCCATGTTTTGGGCCCATGGACAATTTTAGGCCCAGAAAATGCCTTTTTAAAGATAGGAAGTGAACAGAATATTACATCTTGTCACTTCCTGTTATTAAAAAAAGGAGGGGCTGTATTGGATCTAAGATGGCCCATTGGGGCTACAAGTATGGTACAGTGCCCCCATACTCCTCAGAGGGTGTTTGGGGCCTTTTAAGGCAAAAAAGTGTTTTTGTTTTGTTTTGTTTTAGGGAGTGCGCTAGGGAAGTGCAGCCATCTGAGATTCTGCTACAGGGTTAAGGCACCCCCGTAGTCTTCCACAGTTGCCTACCCATGCTTTAAATCCATCTCACACAATAAAACCATCTTTATCAATGTTTTGGATGAGGGAATAGAGAGCATCCTTATCAAATTTGCAGGTGGGATCAAATTAGGTGGGATAGGTAATGCCTCAAAGGACAGGATCAAAATTCAAAATGACTTAACAAATTAGAGAGCTGGGCCAAAACCAACAAAATGAATTTTAACAGAGAGAAATGTAAGTTACTACACTTGGGCAGAAAAAACTAAAATGCATAGATATTGGATAGGTGGTACCCGGCTTGACCACAATAGGGATCTAGGGATCTAGGAGTCTTGGTAGATCACAAGCTGAACACGAGTCAGCAGTGTGATGCAGCAGCTAAAGCAGCCAATGCAATTCTAGGTTGCATCAATAGGAGTACAGTGTCTAGGTCAAGGGAGGTAACAGTACCATTCTGGTCTGCTTTGATCAGATCTCACGTGCAAGACTGTGTCCAATTCTAAGTACCACAATTCAACAAGGATATTGGCGAGCTGGAACATGTCCAAGGGAGGGTGACCAAAATGGTAAAAGGTCTTCAAGCCATGCACTACAAGATGTGACTTAGGGAGCTGGGTGTGTTTAGCCTGGAGAAGAGAAGGTTAGGAGGCAACATGATAGCTATGTTTAAATATTTGAAGGAATGTCATATGGAAGACGGAGCACATGCCCCCTTCATGTTAAAACCAAAGTCCTGCTCCTTGCTTTAGGGAAGAACTCTTGGAGGCTTCTAGAAGTAACAGCAATCCTTCCTCCCTCCCTCCCTCCCTCCCTCCCTCCCTCCCTCCTACCTTCCTTTTTTGGCCATCTCCCCCAACAGTGTCCAGGAGGGCGTGGGGAGGTCACAAAACCATTTGGGGGCTGTATGAAATTTCCAGGCTTTTTAATTCCCATTTCCCTTTGACCAAAAAGGCCTTTCTTAGGTCTATAATGGCTTGTAACCCCCCTCAAAATGCCAAAAGTGCTTCCCTACCCCGGGACAAAATGTTGCTTTCTTGCAGGAGGGGAATGCAGGGGATGGAACCCTCCAACGTCTGTGGTGGAGCGCTGTTCTTTTCCCTTTCCTTTTTGATATGTATTTAAATGCTTTTCAGATGTTTTAGATTTGGGGCTTGCTTTTAATAGCTGCCATCCTATAGAAAAACAACCGCTGCAGTGTACTTTCAGAAGAACAAAAAAATGCTGGACTACATATTGGAGAACACCTTATATTCCTGGAAAGTACATGTGCTGCACTGATGGCTATGCTTATGTCATGTTAACAGGAAACTATTCCAAACATGGAGAGGATGGTTTTCCCATGCTGTTACTTTCAGTTCCATCAACTTGAGAGCTAAATGAAACTTGCTAAACATGGCAGCTTAGTTTTAATAAGATAGTTTTTAAATGTGTATTTTTAATGGTTCTACAATGTTATAATTGGGTTTACCTGTACTTTGTTTTAATTCCTATGGCAAACCTGTGATGTAGACTCAAGTCAATTGACCTGGACTCAAGTCGGAATTAAGTTGCTTCAGTAACTCGACTCAGACTCAACTCAGCAATAAATGGTGCACTGACTCGACTCGACTCGAGACTTGTATATTTTTAGTGACCGACTTGCTGCCCTTGGTTTGGTAATATAACATATTCATCCAGAAACTTTACAACTTTGAACGAATGCTTTGATCCCTTTTTGCCTAATGCTCACATGACAATCTGTCTCAAGCCCAGAGTGTGGGCACATTTCTCAGGGGAAACAGCAAATGGGCTAGGCAATGGGCTTGAGGTGTGCTCAGCAGCCTGTCCCCACTGCATATCGGAGGACCCTTCTAAAATGTTTCCTAAGAGCAGAAAAGACTTGCCTCCAGAGTTCAGGGTGCAATTTCTCAGAGGGGAACAGCAAATGTGTTAGGCAATGGGCTTGAGGAGGAAAGATTCTTCCTTTTAAATGTTTAGAAGCTTCAATAACGGGGAGTAAGAAGGATCCTATTCTTCACTTCCAAAATTGTAGACTCTTTTATGCCCATTAGCACAAAAGCCCCCAGCTTTGTGAAGAGGGAGTAAGAAGGATCCTATTCCCCACTTCCAAAGCTGCAGATGGCAAATGCGCAAATGTAGAGAGCCAACTCTGCTTAAATTGTTAAAACTGACTTTATTTGATTCTGTCCAGAAATTCTGGAATATAAATTGGGGTATAAAGTTGGCTCCCAGGCTTGAAACTTGACTAGAAAGTATCTTACCAGGACTTGAGACTTGACTTGAGATTTGAAGATAAAGACTTGGGACTTGACTTGAGACTTGGAGTAAAAGACTTAAATACATCACAGTGGCAAACTGACATGGGTCCTGTACTGGGTGGAATATTAAATACATACATACATGACTGAATAACTCTCAGTGCTTTAGGCAAGTGCCAAACAAGGCCATAAACCAACTGAATTTAAGACCTGAAAGCAACTCTCTAGTCCAGAGACTTTATAGTCCTTTGGCCTTTCAGATTTTTTTAGAGTTCAGTTCCCAAAAGTCACAGTTAGCTTGGCTGTGATAAGAGCTTATGGGAGTCATAGTGCAACATGTGGAGAGTCAAAAGTTTGCCATCCCTGATTTAGTCCAACCCCATCTTCAGTAGAGGTTCTCACAACTCCATTTTGGACTACAATTCCAAGGATTTCCCAACCAGCATGGTTGTGGGCCACACTGCTTGGGGGACTCTCAGAACTATGGCCTAAAAAAGAAATTTTCCCATATTCTACGCCATGCATCCTAGATTTCAGACTACATCACAGCACACAAATGGAAGAACCCCACTGAATTTCTCAATAAAGCAAATCACAGGTAGGATCTTGAGAACCAGCAATAGTGAGGAAAATTACTGTCTGTCTTCCTTATATGCATTTCTCCAAAGTTGTAACTTGAGAATAATTTCATCACTTGCTATTTTCTGAATCAGCAGGAGCCTTTTGCATACATGCAAGAATGCCAGATCTGAATTGTTCCTGGGTCTTCCAATCAGTGCTCCAGACACTTGATTAATGTTTATTTTAGTTTATCCCCAAGCCTGTGGAAAGTTGAAGTGGATATTTTATGCCACAAACAGCAACCACTGTTCAAAAGAGGGGATTAGGATTCTCTAACAGAGTGATCTCAGCACTCTTATTAAAGTACAATGTCCAGATTAGGGGTGGGAGGAGAACAATTTTTGTTAAAGTGGTATAAAATTGGTTAGGTAGGAGTGTAGATGTGCATTTGAAAGAAAGAAAGAAAGAAAGAAAGAAAGAAAGAAAGAAAGAAAGAAAGAAAGAAAGAAAGAAGGGAAGGAGGGAAGGAGGGAAGGAGGGAAGGGGGAAACCATACAGTTTTTCTGAATTTGCATCCATCTTATGCCTATCAGTAATATCAATTCCATGTATGAAGCATTGTAAGACTATAATTTTCTGTCTCAGACTATGATTTCTGACAAAAGAGCAGAAATGTGTTGGTAATTTCAAATTATGATTATTTAAATTATTTTATGTGCACACATTTAATGACATGAAACAACCCATTGTTACCACTGGAAATCTCCTTTCCATTTCAGGAAACCAAATATAGGTTTGCATTTGCTTGAAAGCACATCCAAATTATGGTCAGATGACCCAGGGGGAAATCCAAAATTAAAACCTGAGGTGAGACCTCAGAAACAAAATGAACTAAAATTGTTTCTTCCCCCACCGCAGTTCAGGTACAAAACAGACATGAGGGGAGATATGAAGCTCCATTAATGATTCTTAATTAATCTGATTAATGATTCTTTATAGCAAGTCCAGTTGAAGGTGAAGTAACTCCAGTGAAATAGTTGAGTAGACTTATACCAGTTGAGAAACAATTTAAATAGAACCAAGATTCTTGGAATCACTACCTTTCATATGGTTTCTTTACTTAATTTCACATAAATAAAAATATTTCTTATTGTGCTGGAGCATCAGAGTTCAGTTTCTTTACCTCCTATTCACTGTCTACCTTGTCAGAGGCTGGAAAGGTTAGTTTTTTTAATTATGGGTCCTAGAATCCCTCAGCCACCATGACTACTGGGCATTTCTGGCTGTGGCATTCTGGGAACTATCATCCAGCGCACACACGCACACGCACATACACACACTTCTTTGCACTCAGTTCAGTACTCTGATGCTGTCTAGTGATCAGTACAGGCCCACACAAGTAATGATGCAATTAGAACCCTTTCTAACTCACACCTTAGAATATGCTTTCCAAAGAGGGATACAGTTTAGAGCGTTCCATGCAGACACAACCGTAGATTTTCCTTGCAGCCTGCACTAGCTGACATCCTACAGAAAAACAACCCCTGCAATGTACTTTCCGAAGAAGGAGAGAATGTTGGATTACATACTGGGGAACAGGTTATATTCCTGCAACGTTCACGTGCAACACTGATGGCTATGCTTATGCCATGTGAACAGGACGCTATTCCAAACATGGAGAGGATGGTTTCCCCATGCGGTTATTTTTAGTTCCATAAACTTGAGAGCTAAATGAAACTTGCTAAACATGGCAGCTCCTATCTCAGGCCAAGCTCCAAGCAGAGGTATTTCTAAAGTGGTTGGCCACTGGTAAATCTTCTATAATCAAATAGTGTGCTATAGGTCACAGTCAACCTTGCTCAGTTTTTCTATTTCTTGTCATAATTGCTAGGGGACAGTGTTCTTGTGCTTCAAACATTTGTGCAGGAAAGCACATTTGGCATATGAACCTTCTCTGAACTTTGCAGCACTCTTATGGGACAAGATGAAGCAGCTGAAACTAACCGATCTGAACAACTGTTAGAAGCATAGCTGTACTATTGAGGATGACAACTCTACATGCCTTCCAGCTTTACATTCAAGTTGTCAAGTTGTCTCATTTCAGAAACCTTTTGCAAGTTGTCATCAGCAAAGGAGCTAGGTCAGTACTGTGTCCCACCACCATCCACCCCCCACAAAGACACTCTGTTGCTGCAATCCAACACCCCCTCAGCAAAGTGTAAACCCATCTACATGTGGGGATATGCTACACCAGGACTACTAAAATCCCCATGCAGAACAGCAACTTTGTGCAACCCATATAAATGACTGGGTACTGCTGTGCAACGCACAGTGCATAATGAGCAATGAACAATGCAATGCACACATGCCCAATGCACAACATTGCTGTATGTGCAACTCCACATCCACTGCACTATGCCAAATAATTCATCCCACATGTGTAGCATGACTTGTGCGTATGCCATGAACAGGATGCTAGCCTACGTGTGATCATCCAGATTTATGAATTACCTTCTTGAAATGTGCTTTGATCTCTCTAAATGCTTCTCTTTTGTCATAGCATGGAGGTTCATCAAGGAGTCCCAAATTTTTAATGACTTCATTTATGTATACATATCATAACTGTTGCCTGAAGAGGTCCATTAAGTTTATGGAAGTTAAAGGGTTGCAAACCTCTTTCTGTGTTAGATTGGGAAACTATCATTCATCCCACTGCCATTTGATTCATATGAGGCTTCCCTTTTGAAAGTCAAGTGTAGAGCACAGTACCAGCCACCAGGATCCTTCTGGTTAAGTGACGGCATGGTCTGTGCCTTGCTAAAACAGGGCAGAGTTCCATCATGCCTAAATGACCATTGTTGGGAAAACCCTCTCTGGATCCCACTGTATTGGACAACTACTGACCAGTTTTGAACTTCTTTTTCTGGGCAAGGTATAGAAACATGTGCATTGGCCTCCCAGCTCCATGGGTTGCTAGATGAGGTCAGTTCTCTAGATCCAGTGCAGCCTGGTTTCAATCCCAGCTATAGGACAAAGTTCAGTTACCTTGGTGAGTGATCTGTGCAGGGGCAGAGTCCTTGGTTCTGCTGGAATTTTGAGCAGCTTTCAGTACCATCAGTCAGGGTATCCTTCCAGAATGACTCTCTGGGATGGAACATGGTGGCCTTTGTTTTACAGCTGCTTCATTATTTCTAGGAGGAGTGAATTCAGGAGGTGTCCTTTGTCACTGGCAGTGCCCAGGTTCTGGAACTCCATTTCTGGAAAAGCTAAACTCATGCCCCCATACTATCTTTCTGTAGGTAGGTAAAGACTTTTCTCATTCAACAGACCTTTGAGAACTGACTGCACATGAGGAAAAGGCTTTTTTAAATTTACTGTGTTATTTGTTGTTCTGCTTTTAAAATGCTTGTGCTTTTAATTTGCTATTTACTTCATTGTTGGTTTAATTATATTTTAACTTTCATAAAATGTGAATTTTTAAAATCTCTATAAGCCACCTTGAGTTCCAGGACTTGGGGGAAGGTGGAAAGACATAGCAATTAGAGAATTTTAGCAGGTAGAGCTTGAGTGATAAGCAACATCTGCTGAAATCCCCTCTTCTGCACAAGATTTTTGGTGCACAAATGCAACACACCTACAAATGCCTTCACACTGAGCCAAAGTACTGTGGTGCCAGCTCAGAATGTGTAGAGATGTGTGCCCTGACTTTCAAACCACTTCACAAAAATAAAATGTCCACCTCTTCTTTGGCTTACTGTGAAAATATCTCCTCACCAGTGAAGTATGATAATTCACCATGACTTCAGCTAGTGCCCTGAGACCTGATAACCCTACCACCATAGAAGACCACCCATTTGTGACATCAAATACAGTATCTCAAATCATGTTTTTCCCGTCTGGAAACAGGTGGGAAAATGAAACAATAAGGGGCACATTCCAATAATTTCTCTTTGCTGCTCAGTTCAGTGGGGTATTGCAATTGTGGAAGAGAACTTCTAATGTTTGGTCCAATTGTGAGTGGAACCCAGATCTTAAGCTTTGGCCTGGTATGTCTGCAAAAACATTGGCACTGAGAATAAGGATGATGTGCCATGATGCTCAGATGTCACTACAAGGGATATAGCTTTGTATAGTACCTTTGGAGTGGCCAAGAAGTCTTAGGGGCCTCTCATATGTACTAGCGCTACCATGGTGTAGTGATTCGAATGTTAGACTACAACCCTGGAGACCAGCATTCGATTCCCTCCTCAGCCGTAGAAATCCACCATGCATCACACGCTCTCATCCCCAGAAAACCCCGTGATAGATTTGCCTCAGGTCACCATAAGTTGGACACAACTTGAAGACAATGACATGCACTACTAGGAATAGTCATGGACACTCCCATATTTGTAAAGCAACTGAATGAAAATCCAAACTGATCGGAATCAGTATGAAGATCAAAAACATTTTGAAGACACTCAAAGGGTCCATGACCAAACCAACTTGCTCTTTGGACTTGTACTTCATAAAGATACAATGTTGTACTTGGTACAAGCACAGTGGAATGAAATCCAACCTGAGCAATAAAAGACCCTGTCACTTTCTGGTGCTTTATAAATAGTCCACTGTGCATTAGCTCTTGATACAGCATTCCAGGATATGTTTCATGAGGCTGGCCTCTTGCTACATTTCTCCACTTGTCTTAGCATGTTAGCATGTCAGCATGTCATTATGTCAGTAATATCAAATCTAAAATGAAGGAGTCATACATAGGAAATCACATCACAGAAGTTACAGAGAGGCTGCTTTTCTGGACAAGGACATCAATAAGATTGCTGGACAGTGGGTTGATATTAGTCAAAGGACTGGTGAATACAGGACAGGGAGAGAAGCCACAGTTTTCTACTAGGAACTTGGGCAGGTTCAAAGCATCACAAATTGCTTCAGTTTTCTGTGAACTCTGTGGTGTAAGCAGAAGCCACATCTGATGAGAACATCTGACAGTCCACAACTTTGCGGGGAATGGAAGCTAAATGTCCACCCCCAGCACCAGGTCAGGAACTGGAAAAAAAATAAAAAAAATAAAATCCCAAGTGCCCTTCACCTGTTTCCAGAGGGTGGGTGAGTGGGCCAGGCTGGCTGTGTTACACCCAAATCACTGCTGCTAGATGCTTCTAGGAGGAGAACCCCAAGACCCTTAAAATAAGCATGAGGGGGGCACTGGAGATTTCATGTGCTTCATATAGTCTGCACTTTGCCCACTCTTCAGTTGCTTCTCTTCATAATGATGTCAGCTCCCTCCCTTTACTCTACTCTTTATCAACATCAAGAGCTGTTGAAACTTCTGAAACTTCTGAGCCCAATCACATTAGGGTATGCCCAATAGTTTCCCTCACTTCGCATCCTTGCAGTTAGGGACCTAGTACAGCAACTTTTAATACAAAGTGGATTTTTTTAATACTTCCATTAGCCTTGGGAAAGGACAAAAAAGAACAAAACGCCCATTATCTCCCTACCACCTTTATGTTTTGTTCAGCCACTCTCTTGATTTGCAGTGTTCACTGCCAATTTCTTCTTAAAGTCCACACTAAAGCTTAGAAAACACTCTTTCGGACTATAACTTCCAGAATCCCCCAGGCAACATAATAATGCCTAGACTAAATTAACTAATCAGATTACAAGCAGCTTCAGACCTAGCTAATTTTACCTCTAAGAAAAACTTTGATGAGAGACATATACATATCCCTCTTTCCTGCATTGTAAGGCTTGGAAAAATTACCCTTTTGACTATAATTCCCAGAGGTGGGTATTGGCTGGGGGATTCTGGGAGCTGTAGTTCAAAAAATAAGTTTGCCTAGCTGTGGTCCAGAAACTCATCTTTTTTTATGTACCAAATGGCAAGCTGCTTTTACACAACCACCCAGACACATGAAATACACATGGACTTGTCCTTACCTTCCACATAATTGTGAGAAAGTAGCATTTTCATCCTTTACCATCTGATCTATTGCCAAGCACTTCTCTGAAGAGTGTCCTTCCCCTCTTGTGAATGGTATCACCCCAGAAATTAAGAACAAAGGACTTTTCTTTTGCCAGTTTTTTAAAACTGTTTTTATTTGAAAAAAGTAAATGGAAAAATATAGTGAAATGAAACCAGAGCTTCCTCTGGACGGTTTCCCAAAGGGAAATAGATTTAATACCATGGGATGGGAGCAGGACAAGATTCAAGCATACATAATAAATACAGTCAAACAGTATCAGAAGACAATTATGCCAAGGGGGACGAATTTGGCTTTCTTCTATGGTAGTGGATCACATTCTCGCCAATCCAAACCTGCCATAAGGGCTAGAAACCTAGCACTGTAAAACTTGCCATTCTATACACAGTGGACATGGAACCTAATTTATTAAAATTTTTCTTTTATGCTGTAATGGACAACTATATGATTGCAATGATCATGTATAAATGAAATCCAATTATGAATTAAGAGTAAAGTCAAACATTCTTTCTATGGAAGTGACAGCGGAAGGGACTGCGCCACTCTATAAAAGCTAAAAATCTTGCTTTTAACGTGCAGTTGTGGGCACAGGAATCCTCCATACATAACTATGGACATAATAAGCATGACTGATGGCACAGAAGAATCCTAAACTAGTTTTGAATCAGGCTGAGAATGTGGCCACATGCCACTCCTATTTAAGGTAGGGGATGAGTAATTGTTGGTGGGGTAGTATGTCATGTTATATTAATTTATATCAGTAACTATCAATCATACAATTATGAGTGTAAGGCCACAAAGGACAATTACCATTGTTTGCTTCTGGAACCCATAAGCTTGAGAAAGTCACCAGTACTTCTTCTACCAGCTCATGCTTCAAAATGCTATTCAAAAAATACCTAATCCCATAAAAACATACAGTACTGTTAAAGTTTGGGGCAGAAGGAGGAGTGGTTGCGGTTTGGGGTAGAAATCTATGATCATGAAAAAAGACCAGTATTCAAAACAAGAAAAATGAAAATCCTATTTGAGTACGTCCTTCTTTTTGTGAAAAACTTGAATGGAAACTTTCCTTCAGCTCCATGTGATTTTTACAAACATTGTGAACAGCAGCAAGTTTAATGGGGCGTGGGGTAGAACAGGGTTTTTTTTGTACAACATCTCTCAAAATCCTCTAGCCTTCACTGGCTATGCTGTCTGGGGATGCTGGGAATTACAGCTCCCAACAGTAACTTTTCTATGCTCTGGCTGTACTCCCTCCTCCAAATTCCCACTTTGCTCACGGCAAAATAACCTTACTGCAGTAAACTGTTTCTACAATCTGTTCACTGATGACAGAGGGATGGATCAAGATTAGTACAAGGGCAGAACTAAAGATGAAAGCTCTAGTCCAACACAGAGTTACACTTCTCACCATGAATTGTGGCCAAAATGTCTTTTATTTCACGTTCTGGAATAACTTTTTTTTTCACTGAGAGCTCTTTTTCAATTCATTCAACATTCATCCTGACATTATTATTAAATAAATTATCCATGCACATTACGCTACAAAACCAGCTCCTTCTGGAACTGATTAGGAAGGGTATGCTTTTTTTTTTAACTTTTAGGAAAAAAATATAAAATAAATAGATACATACATAAAAGAAAGGTTGAGTTCTTCACATCTCCATGGGTTATTTAAAGGCAGGTCACTGATTGTTGCTTACACATGATGGACTTTTTTAAAAAAAATCACCGAGGCCTCCTTAGGAAAAGGCAATGCAAACTAGAAAGGAAATCCAGACCAGCATTCCATGATGATATTGCAGATGTTGATCCTACTAAGGCTCATATCACAGCTTGGAAAGGTTACCTTTGGATATCATCTCCCAGCATCCCCAGCCAGCATGACACTGACTGGCAGTTATGGGAGTTGTAGCCCAATTTTTCCAGGTTTTGGGCTCAGTACTTTAGGTCTGAGTCCCCTCTCCACTTTTAGGTGAAGAAAGTAATTAAATGCAGGTTTTGAAGAGTAGATGCCTGGGTTTGAAAATGAGCAATTTGGTCTGTTATTCCATAAAGATGATATTCCTGATAAAACAGAAATGTTTTGCATAACAAAGAGCAAATTTAAAAAGGGGTTACAGAAAAGGGAGAAACAGGCCATTGCTCTGTCCAATGGATAAAGTGACTCAGCCTAGAGGCAGAATCTCAGCAGATAAAGCTTCACCTACCGCTGTAGTGTTGCAGATGGGAGCAGAACCTATCCACATTCCTGTTCCATAATTTCTCTGACCTCTGTGGAAATGGACAAGACTTGGATTCTAGGGTCTTACACTCCAGAAATTTACAGTAGATCAAAGTGTCCTAAAGTGCATATGCTCATGAGTTTTCAGTGCTCCTTTCCTTTTCCTGTCTGCTTAACAGTTTGGCATCTACCCACAGTTCTCATCAATGTAAAATTGCACAACAATGGTATTCACACTTTTAAACCTAAATGGATAACCGAATGAGAAGGTAAAATCTTGATTGGTATTGTGTAAGTTCAATTTGTAGGTGAAAAAAATACATAATTTTTTTAAAACTCATATAAAAAGCCCTCCCCTGTATGTAAATAACCAGCACGGTTTAGAGGAAAGATTCCTTCAGTCCTTCTAGCTGTTATGCTGGATTTCTAGTTGCATGAATGTTGTTTTTAGCAACACTTAGCAATAAGGAAAATAACCCTAGGGAAAGACATACACACACACATGCACCAAAACAAATTTGTCCACACCATCACCTCAAGACTCCATCACTTGTCTGCTATATGAGAAAACCCAGCCTGTGTTGTACTGAAACACATAATTCTATTATATACTTACAATGTCCACGAGTCCAACTTACTATTAAGTCTCCTTTTCGCCAGAAAAGAGTAATTGCGCCTTTCTTTGCAAATACTAATATACCATCAGGCATGAATTCCTAGTCTAGATAATTTCATTTAAGCCTATGAGATGTGCCACATCCTGGTAGCTTTACTGTTAAAAAATGATGAGAACAAATAGTGTGAATAGATGCCTTCATACAAAAACTTTACACAAGGAGCCTTAAGACCTGAAGGTGATCAGTTTCCATTTTGTGAAAAAAAAATCTCTGTGGGAGGATGTGATTGTACACCTCATGAATTCTGTAACATAACATAACTCCATCATGGAGAAACAGAAGAATAGCCAAGTTTTCTACTGGTAGAATTTGATGAAGCATTGCCATATCCAAACATGGATTTTAATTCTGGACAGAACAAGAGTTTATAACTATTTAACCATTTAAAAGCCCATTTCCCTTCCATTTTCTCTAGGGACACAGGAGATGTGAAGGCAGTTAGATTTTTTTATCCAACATTTGATTCCAAACAAAACAAAACAAAAAAACAGACTTGTGAAATCAATAAATTAACACACACATGCACGCATACACACACACGATTGTAAGATTCGCAGATGCAATATCTGAATTTCTTATAAGTCCCTGAAGATATCAAACAAAAGCAAAAAGAAGGAAGAAAACAAAGCCAACCAAAAATGTTGAGTTTGCACCAGAATGGTAGATGCTTTCTTCTTAAATCCTGCCTCCATTGGGCATTAATTGTTAACCAGTGAAGTTGATGAACCCATCACAATAAGATGCCCAGCCTCCCTGCTGGCATATCAACTGTTCTAAAGGAATGGAAAGTTAAGTATCCACGTAACTTGGATAAGCTGGTGTGATATGTACATTCTACTCCTTGAACTCTGTGCACGATCATAAGGGGCAGGAGTTTTCCAAAAAGAGAAGAAATAGAAGTTCACTTTCAGTGTTGAATCGTTGTCCTCCCCGAGTTAGTATAGTGCCTGGGAACAATCTTTTCACTATCCTTCTCAGGTGGAAAAATATACCATCCAAGCAACTGTTTTCAAAGAACATCACTCACGTCTGTATGTGAAGCTTGGTCATCTACCCTTGAGTTTGCCTACTTTAAAGAATGACAGAGAGATGGAGGGTTTTTTACACAGGCTTCCTTTGCTTTCCTGATATCCCTTGCAAAGGCATCCAAGAGGAGTGAGTTATTTGACCTCTCACAAGCCCTATGCAACTTACACTCCCTTTGGCTGAGAGGGCATTGGAGGTGAATAAAGGCTGCTGTGCACGGGAAGCAAGTGAGGATTACATACTCCAAGTGAACAAAAAGAAAAATTAATGAATTGGTAGTCTCCTCATTTCCACTCCATCTCCATGAGCAAAAACAGACACCCTGCAGCCCTGGCACAATGCTGCCAGAGGAATCAGCTGGGGAGCAGCACATGTTCCAGAAGATAGGTGATGGAGTCCCAGTGCTTCCAGAGGAGGAAGAGAAAAAGCACCAGGAGGGAGGTGCTCAGGAGGCGCATGCGGGTCTTCATCAGGGGTGTGATGAAATTGGCAATGGTGGAGACAAAGACTAGGAGCACTGCCATCAAGGCCAAGATGACATTGATGAATTTGCCCAACAGAGCCCGGGCATTGGCATTTTCCACCCCTTCCAGCTGCACCACCTGTTGCTGCTGCTGTTGAAGCTCCAGCTTGGTGACGCGAGTCAGGCAGGATTCCACAGCCTCCTGCAGCAGAAACAGAAAGGGATCAAAGTTAACTCAAGTTGGGATGGGCACTATAGCTCAATGTCAGAGTGCATGTTCTGCATGCCAGTGCCATGCTAATGGCACTGGATTATGCCCCTGATGTGCAACAGTTAGAAAGGTGGCAGAGATGTGGATAACTTGCTGCCTGAAACCCTGGAAAGAGGTCCTATGCATCACAGTAGATTTAACTATGCTAAATGATGAAGTCTGACTTACTATAAGGCTGCTTTCTATATCCTTCTGATGGCTGCTGGTACATCTCTCTTGCCAAAAGCTTCCCACTCTTTTGGCACAAATAGGAGGAACACAAGCTACGCAGCTGCAACATTGTGACACACATTTGTGGTCACTCTGATGTCTTCCAAAGTGTCAGGACTGGTGCCCCCATCTCCCCTCAAGGCCTTCTAGAAATAAAGATAGTAGAGCAGGGCTTTCCAAACGGTGTGCCACAACATGTTAGTGTGTTGCCTGAAGCGTGTAGGTGTGTTGCCTACAATCTTGGAAATGTATGTTATTATTTATAAATCATATATTTTTAAAAATATATGAAAAATTTTCATGAGATACATTGTGTCCCCATACATTTTGTTATTACAATTTATGTATGTGTCTGTACCTCTTATAAGGGGTTAGTTTAACCTCTGGTTTGCTAGTAAAATAGAATTACTGTGTTGCAAAATGATGCATGTCTAAAAAGTGTGTCACCAACATGAAGTTTTGAAAGCTCTGTAGTAGAGGGTGTAACTTCAAGTTGAGCAGTATGACTCCCACCCTCTCCAGATATCTTCTGAAAGGCTATCTCTCTTATTTTATGTCTATTAATGCCTAGTAGAAACATCAGACATTGCAGAATTACTGAAACTGAGGAAATGGTTGTCAGCCTGGTCAGGAAACCACTGTGTATCTGATGTTTCTGCAGAAAATCAACACAGTTTTGTGTACATGTGTATCTGTGCTATATTATAAAGTGTCTGTCTGTTACATCACTCTAATTCATATCCGTAATCACAGTCATTAAACCTACTGTGCTGTCCAATAGAACCAAAAGCAAGATTATGGAGTCATAGAATCATAAAGTTGGAAATGGACTCATGGGCCATCTAGTCCAAACCACTTCTGATTTCAGGATCTCCAGCTAAAGCATCCCCAGCAGGTAACTGTCCAGTTTCTTTTTGAAAACATCCAGACAAGAAGAGCCCCCACTACCTCTCTAGGTAATTGATTCCACTAATGAACCATTTTTACTGTCAAGAAGTTCCTCCTCATGTTCCATCAAAATTTACCCTCCTGTAACTTAAAACCATTAGACCTGGTCTGACCGTCTTGGGCAGCAGAGAACAGCCTCCACCCCTGTTTCTGTGACAGCCTTTGAGGTATTTAGAGTACAATCACGTCACTTGTTATTTGTCTCTGCATCAGGCAGAATATGCCCAACTCTTTCAACCTTTCCTCATATATTTTGTTCTTCATACCTTTTCTAATCCTTCTTGCCTTTCTCTGAACCTGCTCCAACTCCTCTATATTCTTCTTACAATAAGGTGCCTAAAACCAAATGCAGTATTCCAGATGAGACCTGACCAGCACAGAATATAAGTGGGACTATTACTTCTCTTGACTTGGAAACTATGCTTCTATTAATGCAAGCTGAAATAGCATTCGACTTTTCTGCTGCAGCATCATGCTGCTGGCTTATGTTCAGTTTCTAATCAATAATAATCCTCAGGTCCTTTTCACATGTAGTACTGCTGAGCCACATATCCCCCATCCTATACTTGTGCATTTGGTTTTTGTGGCCTACTTGTAGAAGTTTGTGTTTACCTATATTGAATTTCTTGTTATTAATTTCTGCTTATTTTTCTAGTGTATCAAAGTCCTTTTAAAATCTGTTCCTATCTTCCAATGCATTAGTCACCCCTTCCAGATGTGTGTCATCTGCAAACTTGATAAGGATTCCCTCCACCCTATCATCTAAATGATTGATAAAAATGTTCAAAAGTAATGGCCCTAGGATAGAAAGCTGTGGCATAGAACTCAAGACTTCCTTCCAGTCTGAAGCATAGCCATTGATGACAACATTGATGACAACACAAAATTGGTGAGCAATTTTCCAGCCAATTATGGCTCCATCTGGCAGTGTTTCTATCTATTCCACATTCAATCAGGTTGCTACTCAAAACATTATGAAGGACCTTATCAAATGCTTTGCTGAAATCCAGATAAACAACATGCACAGCATTTCCACCATCTAATAAATTAATGATTTGATTAGCCTCATTGAAAAAAGATATAAGGCTAATTTAGCAGGATTTGTTCTTGACAAACTATGTGGGCTCCTACTGATCACTGCATTCTCAAGACACTTGTAGATGTTACCCTGATTTCTGAGGTCCCGTGGGAGACACCTCAATGTGCTCCAAATAATGGGGAATGGAAATTAGTCAGAGCACAAGCTGTAGCACTACGAGAGGCAGGGTAACCTAGTGAGATCTTTTACCCAACTTTTATGGGGTCAGGCCGAGTCAAGAGCACGACACACTAAAGTTCTAATTTAGTTCTTTTATTTGTAAAGTCACAGCGCACTTGTGTGCTCACTCACACGGAACTGAAATACTGCGTACTCGTGTACTCACACACACAGACCTAAGAAAATAAAGGGAGGAAAGTAGACAGGGGATTTTAAGAGGGAGTTTTTGGGGAAATACGACACTTGATCCTGTAGCCCAGGTGGTCTGAAGAAAGTCTGTAGGAGCAGAGGTTCTCAGCACGTAGAAGCTGAGGGGAAGGCTGGGCGAACGGAGCGGTAGCAAGGCAGTATGGAAGCCAAGAGCGATCCAAAGAAGCGCTCAAAATCAGGGGTTCTTATAGGAGAAAACGTGCCTGTAGGGTAGTCCATTCCCGGAGAAAACAATGGGTTTCGGGCTGGAGACAAAGTCTCCGAAAGGTCAGTTTTTAGCATGATTGGATTTTGTTAATAGCGCAGACAGTATGCAAATAGAGAGTGCTTGACAGTTGAGTAGTCAGAAGCACTAATTTCATCAAGCTGCCTGTTCGGGGCAGAGAATCCCTTGTATGCCTCGTGCATACTTAATGTAGTTTTAAAGTGTACTTGCCTGGAGGTCCCCTGAAGCTGCGTGCTGGAAAATTACTGGCCTGCCTGGGTTTGTTTTGTATTTTTCAGCTTGTTCGGCCGTGTCCGTGTGCGTGCTTGTCCGGGGGCCTCGCAAGCATGTGGCGGGGAGCAGTTTGGAATGGCCAATTCTTTGATATAACATTATATTTAATAGACCTCGGGTTAGGACTATGCACGACTGTAACACAGACATACTCCTGGACAATCTGTTCTAATATTTTTCCAGGTATTGAGGTTAAGTTGACTGGGCTGTAGTTTCCTGGATCTTCTTTTTTGAAGAGAAGGACAATGTTTGCCCTTCTCCAGTCCTTTGGCACCTCACTTGTTCTCCAAGTTTTCTCAAAAATGATGGCAAGGGGTGCTGTGAGTACATCAGCAGGTTCTTTCAGTGCTTTTGGATGCAATTCATCTGGCCTTGCAGATAGGAACTAATTTAGGTTAGCTAGGTGATTCCTGACTAACTCTCTATCAATTTTGATTTGCAGTCCAGATCCCTTGCCATCTGTATTCTTCCTTACATCTGTATTCCCATATTCTGTATTCCCACATTTCTTTTTACTTCCTCCTTGAGTTTGCTGGGCAGCCACATTGCCTTTTTCAGATGTTTCCCACTTTCCATGGAAGTATTGGTGAATTCTTCAAACCATTTAAGACAAGTATGGCCATCAACTCTGTGTCATCTATTTAAGTACAGTCTTCTCTTTTTTCATTTCTTAGTATCAAATTCAGTCTCTCTACAATGTTCCTCATATTGCCACATGGGGGCAGAAGAATACTTCATAGGCTAGGAATGTCTTTGTCTATTAGAATTAATGGAAACACTACTGTATACATTAGAGTATATATTTGTTACAACAGGACAATGGTGAAGTACAATGGAGGCCAGATGCTGTTACGGGAGTGGATAGGACAATTAACTAGAGCTCAATGGAACCAAATTTATTTCCTGTGTTCTCTGAACTACTAAACAAACCTGGACAGAATAAAAAACCCTTTTGCTTCATTTTCCACACTGACATGATTAAATGAAATGAACCCAAGACTACCCTCAATAAAAGCACTTGGGATAAAAAAATATTAATGCCACAACTGGCATATATCATACCACCCTCATAATACATGAATAGTTGGACAATTTCTGGACTAAATTACAACTAGCTTTGCTAGTCAACCAGTTTCAGGAGGGCCTATAAGAACAACAAGGAATCTTATGGCACCTTACAGACTAACATATTTTATTTGATATAAATTTGCAGCTGACTTGATCAGATGGATGAGATTTATTTTTCCCCCAGAACTGATGACGAAAGAGTTACTATAGCAACTCTGAGGAGCCCACAAGCCTATTATGCCCTTCCAGGGTTCCCTATCTAGACTTGGAACTTCCACAAGTCAGCACTCCCTCCATAACGCTCTTCCCCTTCAGAATGCCTCATGTTTCATTATTTTGCCTTGCTCTCACCTTCCCTGGGCAGAGAAGGCAAGAGATCAGAGAAGCTGTGTGCTGGTACTTTGAGACCTAGCTGAGTCCATTTCTTTGTATGGAGAAGCAGAGAGATGACCCAAGCAGCTGAACTGCAGAGCTGCGGACCAGTTCATACATAACCTAAGTGATCTGTAATTTCCTGGCTTAAATATGATCTTTAAGCTTGCGGTCAATTCTGTGTGATTTGGGGCCAGCCCTCTGTTCTTGAATATGTGCCTATACCATCATGCAATGCTTTTCAATTTTGCTAATAACGTTTTGCTACTTCACAATGATTTTCCTCTAACTCACAAAACAGCATAGAGATGTGTATGGCATTAACAGAAATGTAAGCAGCTGCTTTATAGTGAAGCAGACAAGCAATCCATCTAGCTTACTACTGCCTGAGAATTCAGGATCATCTGTTATTAAGGTGCCCTTCAGAGTACATACTCTGCATGCAATGGGTCCCAGGTACAATCCCTGGTATTTCCAAGCCAGGCTGAGAAAGACCTATCTGAAATTCAGAAGCTAATGTTGATTCAGAAGCTCTAGTCATATTCCACAATATGGGGACAGAATGGAATAGACTGAAGACTGATGCTCTCAAACATGGATAGGGAACATTTGCTTTCCTTCCCACAACATGTCGGACTTTGACTTCCATAAGGTCCAGCCAGCATCGTCAACAGCAGTGAACCATGGGATTTGTAATCCAAAAAATCCCCAAGGTTTCCTCACAAGGGATGTAAAGCTATGTTCCACAAAGAATCTTTCACTTTAAGCTCATTCCTCTCCTCCTGGAATAAAGGAAATATTTTGTCTCCCCCTTATCCATCCAAATCATCCATGCTCAGGTCAACATCTGGAGCCCTATGACATAGTTCTAGTGTTAAAGGTCTCGTTCTTAGTACAGCCTCTTAGTAAGGCCTGTATAGGATTTGTATGTCAGTAGTTTTGAGCTTATGGAAGTCCCATTCAGGGAGAAAGAACTTGAGTTCCAGTTAGGGGGGAAGGTAGAAGATAAATAAAGTGATGGATGGATGGAAGTCTGCATGGTTACATCTAATTAATAGATAATGGGGGGGGAGGGGGGAGCTGTTAGACCAGCTACTCAAGCATCCTATGCATTCTCCATACCTGAATGTCCCTGGCCCTCTCATAGGATTGATAAGCCACCTTCTCCTCCATGCTGGCCAACTCTTGCTTCAGATTGGTCATTTCATTCTGGTGAAGCTCTGTTAAGTCATTCAGCTGCTCTTCCAGGCGCTCGTATCTGTACAGTAGGTAAGAGAGAGAAAACACTAGTCAGGTGACAAATCTGAGCTAGAGATGCCAGTGATACTCAACTATTATCTGGGCTTGGAAATGAACTTGAGGGACTTGTAACACAAAGACCCAAGGGAGAGGTTAGCTCAGGACTGGGTATACTATAAAATAGATTGAAGTCTCCTTCTTTGGAGGTTTTTAAACAGAGGCTGGGTGGCTATCTGTTGGGAGTGCTTTGGTGTGTGTTCCTGCATGGCAGGGGGTTGGACTGAATGGCCCCTGGGGTCTCTCCCAACTCTATGATTCTATGATTCTAAGTAACTGCTTCAGGAAGCAGATGTTGAAAGCCAGCAGCAGTAGCAGCTGCTCTCATCTCTTCATCTTTGATGATGAATAGAGTTTTTTTACGCTACATGACTTCTTCTAAACCAACCTGCTGCTGCAGGTGTGGGGAAAGATGTTACCCAGTCACCATTTTTAAAATAAAGTTTCACTTTCAACCTGTTGGCTTCTGTACCTGGAATGAGGAGAGGCACCACCTTTGTCTCAAGCAGCAAAATGTCTTGGGCTGACCCTGCATAAGCTTCTGGATTCACTTTGTGACAGAAATCAAAATCTGAGCCGGAGAGAAATTCCTCTCTTTTAGCAACTAGAAGCAACAGAGCTACCAGGGAGAGAGTAAGAGAGAGGTCCATCTTCTCCTGCTCCTCTTCTGAACCCTCCCCAGGGAGTAAGTCTTGGGAAACACATCTTCCAGGAACCACCAAACTTTTCAAATACATTATGTGCAGATGATAACTGTGGTTAAATCCAGAACAGGTTGGGGATCAGGGACAGCTGTGAGAATATTTATGAAATGGGGAGGCTGGTGTGGCATAAGGTAAATACCTTATGCTGTAACACTGATTTTACTCTGAGAAGAAACACAGCTATTTCTGAGACAATATGACGTGAACTGTTCTGACTAGCACTAGAGGTATTTTACTTATCAATACAACATTGCACCACTATGACAGACATTGTTTTCCACTTAGAAAGGACTCTTGTGTTGGGTCACGTGGCATCCTTGTTGTAAAAAAATTAAAAACTGAGTGGCAAGCAATTATAGAGACTGCTAAATACCAACCAAAACATCAGTCCAATAACTGGTCTCAAGTCTAGTTTTGTTTGAAGCTGAAACCAATAGTTTGCTTAAATGAGTAAACTATCAGGGAAAAGATCTTGGATAGCTAGTGCGTATTTGTGTTTCACTGAACTTTTCATCACAGAACAGCTCACACAGGCTTACAATTAAACTGCATTCATAGATACGATCATATTACAGAAATAAGGGCCTGTATAACAGATTCTTCTCATGTCTAGCAGCTACTGATATAATCTAAGTTCCAAGCATTTCCCTTCTTAGGGTGAAGGCAGAAGGAACTGATGACTCAGTGGTTGGCTGAATCCAATGCCAGTCCACTGAAAAAAGTTCTTACCAATGAGAAAACAACTTCTTTGCTTTCAGAGCAGAGCTTTGGACCAATATGGATTGGCTGGCCCTTGGGCTACTCAAGAAACAACCTGTCCCACTGTCTAAGTCAAAGTATCAAAACCCCAGACAAACATTTTAATAAAACACACACACAAAAAGCCTTTAAATAGCAGTAAAGGCTCTCATGGCAACTTAAAAAGACTAATTCTTGTTTTATATCACAAGCATTTGCAGACTAGAGTCCATTTCATCACATAAATGAAATGTTCTAAGCACTCCAAAGGAACATGTGTAACAGGCACTCAGAAATTACAAACGTACAGCCAAATGGCCAGCTAAAACAACAGTCTGGCAATATTTTATAAAACCTGGTCTGATGCACATAGGCAAAAGGTAATTTAAAAACGGCAAAAAAAAAGAGGAACTGAACACAATAATCTTATCAACTGTCTAGCTCTTTATAGCATTTTCTCTCTAATAC
This sequence comes from Cyclura pinguis, assembly GCA_030412105.1. NCBI lineage: Eukaryota > Metazoa > Chordata > Lepidosauria > Squamata > Iguanidae > Cyclura > Cyclura pinguis. The sequence goes on from CM059602.1 coordinate 58,712,044, forward strand.
ACCAAGGAGAATAATAAAATACAGTTAAGCGAAAAATACATCAAAATTTCTTTTCTGCATTTGTTTTTCTTGCCTGCTTTTTTTCTCCTTCTTGGAAACTTTGCTACTGCAAACATTAAGTTGCTTCTCTGAACCTGAAATGTCCCATGAAACTGAATGGTGGAAGATTTGGAATAGACAAAGGAAACTACAGCTTCACAAAGAGCACAAGACAGACTGGTATACCCCAGCTATGATCCTACATGAAAACAGGCAATCTGGCTTCTGTCATTCATGCTCTGGTAACCTCTTGGCTGGATTACTATAATGTGTTGTATATGGATCTGTCATACCCTACAAATTTAAGCTGGCTCTGAAGATTTACTTACATATTAAACACATTTCTAGGCTCTTTAATCAGAAAAAAAACCCACATTAAAAGCAGCTTAAAGAAAATAAAACCAATGACATATCAACAACTTTATCCTGCTCATGTTCCTGTGGAAGTGAAGCATTACATTAAGATCTTCAGAGAGGAGCCACTTGGGGGTCTCCCTGCAATATGAGATGAGGCAAGTGGTTATAAGGAAGTCAGCCTTCTCAGTGTAGAATGTTGTAGAATGCTTTCCCCAGAAAGACTGACTTAGCTTCTATCTCATTGTTTTAAAAAAAGGTACCGTCTCTGCCAACACATAAGATGCACCCATGTATAAGATGCACCCCATTTATATACTGGCAAATACTACTGGCATATAAGATGCACCCCATTTTCAAACAGTATTTTTAGGGGGGAAAAGTGAGTCATATACACCAGCTAATACAGTAGGCAGCCTATTGGCATCTAGTGAATTCCTTTTTATTTCCCCAAAGTTTTAGACGTAATTTGAAATCTATACTCTTTTATACTACTTATATGCTTCTGTGGCCATTTATGTTATGAAGCTGTTGTACTGTTATTTAACAGTTTTTCCTTGCAATACTCAGTGACAGGATAACGTTAAAATACTTTTACTAAATAGAGAGGCCCCAACGCATTCAGTGAGCTCTATTCCCTTATCAGTGCCATTCAGTTGCAGCTTTATCTCTCCCAGACTCTCAAAGGGACAGATGCGGGTGACTGGAAAAACACATGAAATGACAGAGGGAGAGTGGATCTCTTCTCTGAAGACTGTCTGCATCTTGGAACAAAGAGTTTTATTTTCATTCCTGCTGTCACTGATAAGTGACTCCCAGAATATTTCAGGGTACTTTCCAGCTTCCTGGAAAAAAGGCAGAGAGAAAAATTCTAACACCAGTGAAGGACAAAGTGGGTATCTCATATAAAGCTAAACATATGTCTATAACATCAGCAGCACTTCATATAATTATATGTATATATGTAGTGAACACTTGTAAGGAGAACTGATTTGTGGTGGTAAGCCAGTCTGTTCACTAGATCAGAGCTTTTTAAACTATTTGATGTGGGAGACAGAGGATTATTTTTTGTCAGTGCACAAGGGACTGGCATCTAATTTGTGCCCATCAACTATGACTGTTTTTTCCTTTCAAGGAAGCTCACCACAGATCAGCAACCAAGAGTTCATGGACCAGACAATCCACGGGGCCACCACTTTGAGTAACACCACCACTAGATCACATGTATAATCCCTGTGCACATACAAAGTATATGCACAAAGCCCTTCACTGAATACAGGGAGAGACTTCCAAGGGATTATTGCAAGTTTATTCTGCAGCAGCAAAAACAGCAAAGACTTTCACAACATTTTACAGACTTAATTGGTTTTATGTGGCATAAGGTTTCATGGACTGCACCACTCTTCATCAGACATATGCAATCTATATGCACTTGGAGACCAGACACAACGGGTGGGGAATGTGTAGCTCTCCAAATGTTGTTAGATTAGAGTTTCCATCATCCCTCACTATTGCTAGGCTGATAAGGGTGATGGGAATTGTAGACTACCAACAGGTGGGAGTTCATGCAATCTGCACCCCTGTCATACAGACTACTGAACTTAAGTAGGCTGGGGGAAGGCTCGTCCCACTACAATTCCCAATGTCCCCAATCACAAGACATGCTGCCTGAGGCTAACAGGAGTAATATTCCAAAATATCTGACACCACGCAGAGAAAGACCTCGATCAGTAAGCCAAAGATGACAGGTTGTCAGAAGTGTAAGAGGGCTTCAAGAGATTTTTGCTCTCTAACTCTGAATCATCTACAAGAACAACATGCACAGCACTTCCCTTTGACAGCTCCCCAGTTCAAGACTATGGGCCTCCTCTTGAAAAATTTATGTGCAGAACAACACTTTCTGTATTTGCTATAACTTTAAGAAACCCCCAAAGTAAAAGCATCCTGGTGCTGAAGCTCCCATTGACAGAGGTTAAGTAAAAGTTGAACTGGATGTTTAGCCAGAAATACATTTCCTCTTGTGACTTATAACTGGCAACAGAGACACTTTTCTTCTGCAAGAGAATTTTCAGGCAGGAAATTCCAGCAGCCTTCTTCAAAGCTAGTGATAGCAAGGCAGGATGATTTAATTCACCAGGAAAATCCCTCACTTAGATCACTGATTTAAAATAGAAGTTCATTCAAAATGCATATATTTCCTAGATAAGTATTCATACTCTGTTGTGACAGCAATTAAAACATACTGATTGCAAATAAGTAGAACCCAAATTCAAACAAAGAGCTTAATTCTTAACTCTTTTATAATCCAGCCCACATGCACTGCAGAACTCTATCCACCTGGAGACAACGAAAACAGAATCCGAAATCTCAGTGCACTTCTGGGGCATTTTGGTTGGTCCCAATTAAGGAATTCCCCAAATGCGGATTTTGTTTTTACTCATGAACCAGTATTTTTTAAACATTTCTGTCTGGCTCTCATTATACACGAAGAATACCAAGCAAGATTATTTTCTTGGAGGCTAAGAGCATGTTTAATCTGGTGCTATATCAGAGCAGTGCTACTGGCCTAAGCAGAATGTCACAGGTGCTGAAGGGAAAGAGCAGAAGTTGACCATAAAGACCAAAATAAGGTAAAGCCATGCTAAAAGTATTTAAACAGTATTTTGAATCAAATAAAAATTTAGAAGCTGCAGAGTTATTACTTTCTAAGGAATCACAAGAAAAAGCTGATTAAGCACTACCAGACCATTCTGGCACAATCACTAACTGGTACTTTGTACTACTAATAATAACCATGTGAAATGTATGGAGAAGGTTTGGCATGAATAGTTTTCATTGGTAATTGCTTGCTAACTTTCCATTATAGTTTAATGACTGCTGCTTCATGACTGACTAGTCAGTATCCTCCTAATATTTGCTGCGTGTTGTTAAGTAGATTTTCCAAAACTGTTAGAAATGAAAAGATGCATGTTAGCTTTTCAGCCAGCTTGCTCATATTAAATGCTGACATCTGATCTGGCATTGTGCTGTTAAATAGACTGCTGTCTTTAACTCACTGTGCCTCCATTTTTAAACCCCAAACTTGCCCATTTTTCTTTCAGTGCCATATCCAACTATACTTGTGTGTAACAAATGTTAATACTTGAATGTATTGTACTTCTTTAGTCAAGGGTGGGGATGCTTCTGAAATTTTTACCCCTCCAGACATTATTTGTCTCGGCAGGACAGCTGTAAGTGTTCTTTACCAGCCTAGAGAATTAAAATACGTTGGCCTGGCCCTGTGCTCTACTATTCCTTGGTTCCTGTTTTTGTGCTCAATATGTTTTCTAAAACTTGCCTGTTATCCACCTTGATTTTATTTGATAATGTATGTGAGGCACTATAGATTTTAAAAATTACATAAATATGTAATGTGCTTAGTAGGGCTTACTCTGAAGAAAGTGTGCCTAGGAAGGCAGCATAAGCATCCAGAATTTTAGGGAAACAACAACTAGTGGTTACTAGGGAAAAGACTATTCCTCTGAAGCAAGGGTGGGTAAAGTACGGCCCACAGGCTGCATGTGCCCTTCAGGACCACCTTTGTGCACCACCAGGGGTCAAAAATTTTGAAACTTTTTTTTACTCGATATTATCCCCAAATGCACTTTAGGTGGGGTGGAGAACATTTCCACTGTGTGTGGAAGCACCCTAAGCCCCCAGGAATCAAATACAATTTTTGCAATTTTTAAAAAAAATAAACATCTTTTTTTGCCTCAAAATGCTCCAAAATGTCCTCTAGGGAGCACGGAGTACATTTCCACCACATTTGTGTGCCTCGTGGGCCAATTCAGAGGCAGCAGAAATGCTTTTTGAAGCCCCAAATATGGTGAAAACGGTCCCATATCTCATAGAGGTTTTTGGGGCAATATTTATGTATGTATGTATGTATGTATGTACATATCTGTCTGTCTGTCTAACTACCTACCTACCTACCTATCTGTAGGAACAGGTGTTCCAAGATCTCCAAGGGAGTTAATGCAGCCCCTCAGCCTTCTACAGTTGCCCATTCCTGCTCCATCTCTTTACCAACATCTTCCAGCTATTGTGCTCTGTAACATGAACCTATAAGAGATATCACATAATGGTAGGACAGTGCAGTCAGCTCCAAATGTCAAGACTAATTAATAGAGATGACATAAAGAACGTCAGGTTTCTATCTGCAAGAAACATAAACTCATGTAAAAAATCTTACCTGTAACGTTCCTCCTGCAAACACTGAGTCATGTAAGTATAGTCTCGTTGCAGCTGGGCCTTGAGGTCTTCCATGGAGTCCTCAAGGTGTGACTGAATGTCCTTAATATCTCTCAGTTCTTCTATGATGGTCTCAAAACTATAGTGGTGACTGTCCAATGTGTTAGACTTGGGACTGCCCAAGCCACCAGGACCTGCCCCAGAGTTGCTACCTGCTGCTGAGCCAGAAGTGGCACTGGAACACTCATCATCACTGCCATATTTGGGGCTAGATACCAGAGTAGCACTGCCACTTAGAGTCCGTGAGGCCTCTTCAGGGTGCCCATCATCCAGTGTGTCCTTCAAGTGGGCAATGTTGTCTGCACTGCCAAATTTGTTACGGATCAAGCTCGCAAACTCACGGGGCTTGGAAACCACAGCTGTGTGTGTGGCTTGAGAAAGGCCTGACAGCCCGCCTTTGACGCCCTCCACCACACCACCTCCAAAGCCACTGATACTGGAGCGGACATTGGCCCCTACATCCTTGAGGCCCTGGTGCATGTCCCGGAAGACATCTTTGGGCTGTCGTGAAGGCCCATTTTGTTCAATCTCCTTTAGCTTTTTGTGATAATGCTCAAGTTTCTTATGCAACTGAGCAATAGTCTGGGCTGACTTCTGATTCTTCTTCTCAAAGACCTGCTTGATACGAGAGGCTTGCTGCTTGTCAGCATTGTTGGCTAGTTTCAGATACTCAGCCACATTGTCATCTCTGGCCTCCTGTTCAATCTTGATCTGCTCAGTAATCTTGAGGATCTTTTGGTGCAGATGGTCAATGGCAGCCTTTGTTCTCTGTGGGTCCGGATTGCCATCTGGAACGTCAAGGCAAATGTTGCCATCAGCATCACCATGGCTTGTATTGGAGGGCAGGCTGAGTTGGCTCACATCCCCTTTATCCAGCTGTTTGGGAGAGGGAACAAGGAAGAAGAGAAGAAAGAGGGTAGGAGAACATGAATCAAAACTTGAATAAATACTTTTTATCTCATCTTACAATAATGAACAGACAAGATTGCACAGGAGGGAAAAACAGTGAACTACTGACAACACTTATATAAAATGAGATGAAACACAGACATTAAAGTTACTACTAGCACATCAGCTTTTAACTGATCAATCATTTGATTTCCAATCACTTAATTGATAAAATGTATATAACTGTTCCAGTTACCAAACTCTCAATACTGATGCCTTTTTGATATTCTCTAAAGGAGTCCCATACACAAGAACGTCACTGGAAGGAAAAACAATTTTTCATATTTTCCTTTGCATCCAAAAATATGAAAAGCAGCATAATTCCTATTACAATAATGCAACAAAGTCCAATAGCTTTAAAAACAAGCAAATCCAAAGCAACCAGAATTGCAGAAGATTCAGGCTTAAACAGATGTATTAACTTTGATATCGGTTTGTAATCATCTGATTCAGTTGTCTATGATTCTTATGGCCAGAAGGAAAACTTTAGTAGTTTTACTATGAAAGGCAAAAAAGTATGTCATCTTTGAATACAAACTCTAGGAAGCCTTTGTGGTTCTTGGTGGAGGGAATATTTGCATTACAAGCACCTCCACGGTTGAGCGGTTTGAGTGTTGGACTAGGATATTGGAAGATCAGGGTTTGAGTCCCATTTGAGTCAGCCATGGAAACCCACTGGATGACGTTGGACAAGTCATACTCCCTCACAGGAAAGTAAAGACAACCAACTCCTGAATGAATCCTGCCCGAAGAGCGCTGTGATAGGTTCACCTTAGGTTTGCCCTAAATCATAAATGACTTGGAGGCACATAACAACAGGCAACATTTGTGTATCATGCCTTTAACCTACTTTTCATCCCCAGACCACAGAATCATAAAATCACAGAGTTGGAAGAGACCCCAAGGGTCATCGAGTCCAACCCCCTGCCATGCAGGACCACACAACAGATGGCCATCCAGCCTCTGCTTATAAACCTCCAAAGAAGGAGACTCCACCACACTCCGAGGCAGCATATTCCACTGGTGGACAGCTATGACTGTCACAAAGTTCTTCCTGAGGTTCAGGTGGAATCTCTTTTCCTGCAGCTTGAATCCATTGCTCCTTGTCCTAGTCTCTGGAGTAGCAGAAAACAAGCCCGCTCCCTCCTCAACATGAAATCCCTTCAAATTAAATATTTGGCTATCATGTCCCCTCTTAACCTTCTCTTCTGCAGACTAAACAGACCAAGCTCCCTAAGCCGTTCCTCATAGGGCATAGCTTCCAGACCCTTCACCATTTTGGTTGCCCTCCTCTGGACACGTTCCAGCTTGTCGATATCCTTCTTGAATTGAGGTGCTCAGAATTGGACACAGTATTCCAAATGAGACCTAACCAATGCAGAATAGAGTGGTACCACTACCTCCCTCAATCTAGATACCATACTCCTATGGATGCAACCAAGAATCGCTTTGGCTTTCTTGGCTGCCGCATCACACTGCTGACTCCTGTTCAGCTTGTGATCTACCAAGACTCCTAGATCCCTTTCACATGTACTGCTATCCAGCCATGCGTCCCCCATCCTATATTTGTGCATTCCATTTTTTCTGCCGAACTGTAGGACCTTACATTTGTATCTGCTGAGATTCATTTCATTAGCTCTGGCCCAGCTCTCCAATCTGTCCAGGTCATTTTGAAATTTGATCCTGTCCTTTGGGGTATTAGCAACCAACTGAACAGAAGAGAATTCAAGAATGCAGACCAGACTCATGGCCCTTTGAGAATCAGCTTGATGGTACTGCTCAGGTAAGGGAATGAAGAGACCCAGAGTGGTTAACGGTTTGAGCATTGATGTATGACCCTGGAGAGCAGGGTTTGATTCCCTACTCATCCATGGAAACCCACTGGGTGACCTTGGAAACATCACACACACTCAGCCCTAGAAAACCCCATGATAGGGTTGCCATAATTTGGAAATGACTTGAAGGCACACCGCCACCACCACCACCACCACAACAGAATGAAGAAAGCTGAAGGTAAGATCTAAACTTTGCTCTGAGTCTTATATGAAGTCGTAAGACAGGAATGAGGAATCCACATGGATTTCACCTCACCACCAAGCTTCTTCTAATGTTATCATCCACCAGCAGTTAGAGAGAAAAGAGTATTGAAAGATATTTAAATGTTTAATATCCTACATGGGCAACTATGCTGTGGTTTGCAAGGAAGAAAGCCTGTTGAGTAGAACTGAGAAAGTGGGAAAGGTTTTATTCTGGGGCTTACTCCTGAGCAGACATGCACAGAATTAGGTAATCTTTTGTAAGCTTGCAAGCTAAGAATGATAAGAAATACAACCAGCCCTGCCCACTCAGTTTTGGCCCTGTCTACTCTGTCCATCTCATGCCCTTAGCCTTCCCTGTGTTGGCATGCAGGTGCCAACACTCTTCCCAAATTGGAACTCAGCCCTTTTACTATAAGTATTCCCCACATCTATCACAGGAGGTGAAAAGACTATAAAGAACCTAAGGATACAGCTTTGAGATTAATGATCCTTTGTGTCCCAATTTCACTCAGCAAGAAGCAATTCTTCTGGCTATCCTCTGACACTGGAATGATAGAAAGCTGTTAATTATATATGGGTTACAGTTGATGAAGCTTTTTTTAAACAAAATGCCTGCCTACCACAGAATCTAGGAACTCTACTCCCCAATTAAAAAATAACGTAAGCCCTTAGAAAACACTGCTCTCACATTAGAAATGTAAAATATTAAATAGCCACTGCTCATTTATTTTTCTATGCAAATTATTACATAGATTGAAGCAGCATATGAATAGCTTTGGGCTTGCAATTAGGAGATGCCTAAAAGTTAAGTGGATTCAGCAGATGCTAATTCAATAGCACCCTCTTTTCATGGAAGATTCTCTAATGCCCAAGGCCCTCTGAGGACTGTCACTACAATGCAGTACCAGGGAAGCTTCCTACACAGAAGAAATGAAAAGTTTAAAGGCCAGTTCACATGGACAAACATCATGTTTACATTGGGCAATCAAAGAAATAGTCGCCAGCAATTCCCATGATCATGGTGGCACTATTTATTGCCACAGCTATGTGAACTATAGCTAACTACTACTACTACTACTACTTCTCCTTCTTCTTCTTTTCTTTAATGTCCCACCTTTCTCTCAACAGTGGGACTCAAGCCCTATAATCCCTGTTCAGGCACTCAAATCGAATGGGCTAGTAGAGGACAGCACTTGAATACACACCACATCCTCTATTTACACACACATTTCAGTGTACACTTGTAGGCTGTGTGCATTAAAAGAGGGAGTTAGAGCATGGACAATGGCCATGACCCAATCTCCCCTTCATAAGCCTGAGCAGGACTATTACATTTATTGTTCATACAAATACGCCCCTGGGGACAGTCAAGAGTGCTTATGAATCAGTCCACTGAATAAAATAGATATCTGTGTTAATGGCTCACCATGAGAGTCAAGACCTCATATTAGGACCTTCGTCATAGGGTGGAAGAACATGCATCCCTCCAGATATATAGGTCTGCAACTCCTAACAGCCCCAAACAGCATGATCAAAGATAACTGAGTTGTAGTCCAAAACATCTGGTAGACCAAAGATTCTCACAGCCTTGCTATAGCATTCTCTTCTTATAAAATTGTTTGTTGTGAAAAAGAAAGAAAGGAAATAAAAATGCAACAACGTAATTTCACAGGACAGTAGCTTGTCTGTCTCTATTATGCAAAGAGATCATCTGTTTAGGCTTTGTATTACGCTTGAGGCAGTAGTAAGATGATCAACCCAAGCTGAAAATTCCAGTTGCATCAATGAAATTCAATATTTTTTTTCTATAAGCCATTTCATTTCAAGTGTTCCAAGGATATCCAACAAGCTAGAAATCAAAATATTCAGCCCACAAACCTAATATAACCTTTCTCAACACACTGAGGATGAATTCACACTATAATTGATGAATACCACATTGATGTTGCTACAAAGCTGATCCCCTGATAGCTGGAGCATAATAGTGATTTCACTCAACTATAAAGTTATATGGCATTTCTTCTGCCTATAACACACATTGCTGAGTTGTAAATCACCACCACTGTATTTCTACCCAAGCTTTTCCCCAGTCTTGAGACTCAAAGAAGGTAAGAAAATTAGTTGCAAACAAAAGTACACTTCACTAAAAAATATATAAATTATTCTATGGAAATTATGTTGCAAGTTATGATTTTATTATTCATTTTTTCCTTCCTTTTTTCCTTTTATTATTGTTGTACACGAAATTGGCTTTTTTTTTGTTTTACAATTGTTTATTGATATATTCTTTGAAGTTCTTCTCTTCTTTTTTTTCTGTTTTAATGGATCAATAAAAAGAGAATTAAAAAATACAAAAATTTTAAAAATAATTAAACTATCATTAGAGTTAAATGCCACTTAAAAGCATATCAGTAAAATAAAAAAAGTACACACAGACAATTTATTAATCTAATCCTTTTACAGTTCTGATAGTTTTCAGCATAGCACAGAATGAATTTCACTAGTTTTACCTTCTGCCTTTAGAATAATAGAATTATAGACTGTAGAATCATAGAGCTGAAAAAACCACAAGGGCCATTGAGTCCAGCCCCCTTGCCATGCAGGAATATACCATCATTCCTGACAGATGGCCACCCAGCCTCTGTTTAAAAATCTCCACAGAAGGAGACTCCACTGCACTCTCAGGCAGCGTATCCCACTGTTAGACTGCTCTTACCATCTGGAAGTTCCTCCTAATTTTTAGGTAGAATTTATTTTCCTGTAGTTTGAAGGCATTGCTTTATGTCCTAGTTTCTGGAGCAGCTGAAAACAGGCCTGCTTCAGCCTCCATACGACATCCATTCAAATATTTAAACATAGCTACCATGTCACCGCCTTTCACATGTACTCTGGTCAAGCCAGGTGTCACTCATTTTATATCTGTGCATTTCATTTTTTCTGCCCAAGTGTAGTACCTTATATTTCTCCCTGAATTCATTTTGTTAGCCTTGGCCCAGCTCTCCAATCTGTCAAGGTCATTTTGAATTCTAAGACTCTCCTATGGGGTATTTGCTACCCCTCCCAATTTGGTGTCATCTGCAAATTTGATAAGAACACCCTCTATTCCCTCATCCAAATCATTGATAAAAATGTTGAATAGCACTGGGCCCTGGAGAGAACCTGGTGGCACCCCACTAGTCACTTCTCTCCAGGATGAAATGGAGCCATTGGTGAACATCCTTTTGGTTCAATCAGTCAACCAATTACAAATCCACCTATCAGTAGCATTGTCTAGCCCGCATTTTATTAGCTTGTTTACAAGAATATCATGAGGAACCTTGTCAAAAGCCTTACTGAAATCAAGATAAGCTATATCCACAGCATTCTCCTTATCTACCAAGCTAGTAACTCAATCCAAAAAAGATGTAAGATTATTCTGGCATGACTTGTTTTTGACAAACCCATATTGACTTTTAGTGATCACAGCATTCCTTTCTAAGTGCTTATCGACTGTCTGTTTAATAATTAGTTCTAGAATCTTTCCCAGTATTGATGTCAGGCTGACATATATCAGAATTCATTATTACTATATGTTTCCTTTCTGAATGTTTGGTCATCTGTTCCAGGAAGGCATCATTCAAGTCCTCAGTCTGGCTTGGGGATCTATTGTAGACCCCCATAATGACATCACTGTTGTTTCTCCTCCCGCTTCCGCTTAATTTTTACCCAAATGCTCTCAAGTTTACTTCCAAGATTTAAGTCATAGATCTCTTCTCACATGTAAATGTCCCTGACATATAGTGCTATTCCTCCTCCTTCCCTATTTGGTCTATTTCTCTGAAACAGGTTATACTCCTCTATTGCGACATTCTAATCATGAGACTCATCCCACCAGGTTTCAGTGATTCTTATCATAACATATTTACTTTGCTGTGCAACGAGTTTGAGTTCACCCTGTTTATTTCCCATGGTCTGTACATTAATGTAGAGGCATCTGAGACCAGGGGTCACTCCTCCTAGCTGCTTATTTAAGTATCTTTTCCTCTCACTGTTGGGTTCTTAATATTGTTTGCCAGTTCTCCCTATAAGATTCAGACTATTATCTCCAACACCTGATGAACTCCTGCCCTCAAGAACACTGTTTCCCTCCTCTTGTAGCAACTGATGTGCTTGAATTCACACTGAATAAAAAGCATACTGAATAAACCAGTCTTAACAGGAAGACTGAAAGATACTGTATTTTTCTTACAGAGAGAGTAAATATTTCTTCCACTTTAAATCAACCTCCTCAAATTCGATACTTTTCAGATGAGCTGGACTACAACTCCTATCACTGCCAACCAGCATGGGAAAATCTACTTCTATACTTTTCCAAAAATACTTCAAAAACCAAGCAATATTAGAGTCAGATTACACTATATATTAGTTATAATGAAATACAGAGTCCTACTCAATCTTGTTTTCAATCTACAGAGGCATTGTTTGACACAGCAACGTATTATTCCCATTTTACCAGAACTACAATGCAATTCAGAAAATTCCTAACAAACCATTTTTAAACAAGCTACTTTCAGCAGAGAAGTGGAATTCCAGCTGCTGTTTTTTAAAACATCTCAGGCACCTGCATGTCTACTTAAAACACCACCATGAGCATGGACCCTGGAATCACGGAACAGTTGAACCCCCTCTAAGTCTAGGTTAGGGAGTGGGGCTTCCTGAAATGATATGGCAAAATTTGTACTCTCACGACTCCAAGGTAGTTTGGCACTCAAGAACTCTCAATCAGATATGTACCAAATGCAGTAAGTAATAAGAAATATTCAGCTTCAATTTTAGCTCTCAAAGGGTCAATTTCCACTCAATTAGTTAATTTAACTCCCAGCCCCCAAAAACCCAGGCAAATCTAGAAAGGCAAACTGGATGTGGCTTCTAGTCGCTTCTGAGTTAGGCTGATTAGATTTTTCTGGGGTTTGTGGGGGCATTTGGCATTGCTCTGGCCCACAGGGGAATGAAGCCGGGTGAAATTTGGCCCACTCCTCGGGACAGTTGCCCACCTCACCTGCTTTTTTTTAAATAAAACTTTATCTTAAAGTACCTATCCAAGATCACACTATTGGGACTACTGAAGAAATGTAACCTTCCTTCACCATGGGCACTGGAAAATAAAGCATATAAGCGATTGTGCTGGGCCTAGTGCTCAGCTGAGTGGGCCCACTCTCTGTGGCCCCAATAGTTTACCCAGCCTTGCTAAGTGTTGGCTCCAGCCACATCCCTCAAATTCCACTGATTCTAAGGAAATTTTGATAGCCCTGACAGTTTTTCTTTGGGGTACAGCTGACTCAGAAGACCAAGCCAACCACAGTTTACACCATACCTTACAGTGTTCATCCAGTTCCAGCACTTTCTTCTTTCTCATAGTAGTTTAAGACGCACTGCTGAGTTACGGCAAAGAAAAATCATTAGGAAGTGGTGGTTTCTTTTCTCTGGCAAAGGATAAACACAGGGAAGCAATGCCAAATCTGTCCAAAACATAGCAGAGGATCTTAACTTTCTGATACAGACATCCTTACTGATGTGTTTTGCTGGGTGACAGAGGCAAGCAGAGGGAGAAAAAACAACCCACACATATCATCATACAGTGAAACCACAAACTTGCCACAGCCTTGTTAGATCAGCACATTTTAAAAAAGGAAAAAGAGAGACGGGGGGGTTATAAACACTGTCTACCAGCCTATTCTTAGTTCCCCTGTTGCTCTAGGGGCTTACAATGGCCCAGAACAGTGAGAGATCTCTCTCATCTTCTATCACCCTGAAGGAACTGAACTGGAACCTACAGGAAATGGATTCCCCACCCCACTCATACAAACTCTTTTGTGTACAATAAAGATAAAAGCAACCCAGAAACAGTAACTCACATAATGCCGAAAGAGGAAACCTCACCAGCTCATCAGAGAAGTGTTTACACTCGTTTCCATGAAGTACACATTCACAGAGTCCCTTGGTTCCCCCTTTTTTAAGAGAACAACCTGTAACTTTTTCGGAAATGAAGAAACTGCTATTAGGAAATAGGAGAGGAAAGAAGAACCCAAACTATGCATTTTTTAATATATTCAGGGAAACTAACCCACATACAGATATCTACATAATATTTATCAACAAGGGTCTTCTTCAGGGCAGAGCTGGGGCAGTTGTGGCCTATCAAATGTTGTAGGGCTCCAATTTCCATTTGAGGCCAGCACTAAATTCCTAAACCAAGAGACTCCTAAGCTGATTCTTACCAGTTTCCTATGCTGAAGCAAGTAAAATTCGAAAATACCTTCAGGGCCAGAGAAAGGGAGGCACAGGGAGATCTTCAGAGGAATTATGTCAGGTTCCTAGACAGTATGCGCTGATTGCACAGTAGAGTCTGGAAAAATTACTTTTCTGTACAACAACTCCAGGACACTGAACAAGCTGACTGGGGATTCTGGGAGCTATAGTCCAAAAAATTAACTCTTCCAAGCTCTGCTTCATGGATGAGATAAAAGGAAACCAAGTAATGCAGCAGACAGATGACTATGGCCAGACCTCTTGACACTTGCATTGTCTTGACTTTGCAGTGTCAAGGTACAATTCTACCCCGACTCAAATGGTCATTGGTTAGGCTCATTAGGTGCATTGAGAAAGCCCTGACAGCCCTGACACTGTCACGGCACTGAGAAATGTTGCTGCTGGACTTGCTATCTCTTCTCTTCCTGGAGTCCAAACCTATGCACTGGCTGAACTTTTGCATGCTGCCAGCTCCAAAGAGGATTTTGGCCTCTGTCTAGAATGAATCCATCCCTGCATGCCATGACTGCTTATACAGGTTCTATAAATTACCAAGCATCCTCGTTTCTAAAACAAAGCCCTTTATAAATATAAGCTTATAAATAGTCCTGCTTTAAGGTTACAGTTTAGGAATTAGAAAATTGTAGAAATCATTTCCTCTATCTTCCTTCTCATTTGTATAGTACCCCATCGTCCTTGATTTCAACTCTTTTTTTTTTTTTTTGCATTGTATGACCGTCATCAATCAAGGCTAAAATGAAACAACATACACTGATGATGCTTCTCTGTTTGGAAACTGCAGCCAGAGCAACTCTGCAACTTTGCAGACTTGGTTGGTTGGTTGGTTGGTTTTTACAGAATGTAAGTGCTGAAGCTGAAATTTGAAAGTAAGGAAGGACTTCTGCCTTTTTTTGGCTTTTCTATCATTGTGCCCCTATAGGAAACAGAAAATACCTGTCTTTTCCACAGTTGGTTTAAAAGCACCTTGAGATAAGATTTCTGATAAAAAAAATGCCAAAGTATTGAGAAATCTTTTTCTTCCTCTGTAGATCTTGAAACTGCACTTAAAAAAATCTTCCAAATGAGTCATGGAATCACATGCAACATATGTAGTTCTGCCCAGGGAACACATTTCATAATGGGACTGTATCCAGTTATTACCACACAGCGTGCACCACAAGGGACTCATTCTATTGCATCATGGCTCGTGAAGATTACCTCAAAAGGAACGGATAATTATCCACAGAGGAAAGGGAAAGAGGGAAAGGATATTATTTGCTTGAAAGAAGGAAGAACATGGCTGACTGACTGCTGAATATTAACATACAGGTTAGAACAAGACCTTGGAAACAGCTAAAAATAAATTTCCCTTGCCTGTTATATAGACAAAGCCCCACAGTGAGATGATAGGCTTCGTCAATTATCACACAAATTTCTTGAGCAATTCCTGAGCGATTTCCTAAGCCTGACTGGATAATGATATGGAAGTAGCAAAGAATGTCTGAACTGTACGAGTCTGTAGCCATTTCTGAGGGTGGAAGTGCACTCCAAAAGCTGTTAGCATGACAAGATGAGTCAGGCAAGTTATTGCTGTAAGGTCAGATAAGGTCAAGTGCCTGAGAAAACCCAGTCAGCTTGGATGAGAGACCTGAACAGAGGCTGTTGTGTGTATGCGTGCTGCAAGGCAGGATTTAATCCTAACAAGCAATGGAGACTGTGTTTTCACATCTACATCTAATAAGCTTTTCCTATATATTTGACCTTACTGCTCATTAGGAAAGTACTTGAAACTGAAGTGGAAATTAATTTTAAACTACCCAATACATTTTCTGCCATTATGTGTATAAATTCTGAGTTTTCACATATGTATATCTTTATCTATATCTATCTATATCTATATCTAGAGAGAGAGGGAGAAAATGAGAACTTGGGTCAAAGACCCAGGCCAATGTAACAGGAAATGGACTTCTCTATTCACTTCTGTGTGCTGCAGAACCTTGTGAGAGAAAGTCCCAAGGGTGTATTTCTCCAAGAAGTGCCAGTTTCAGAGCAAATGTATACTGGTATCTCCAGCCAACCAAGGAGCACAAGAGCTAAAAATAGGACAGGTGGTAGGAACAGCAGATAAAGAATTTGGAGAAATGATCAGTTCCACAGTCCATGACAGGGCTAGAAGAAAAGGAATACTGGGATGAAACTGCAATGGAGACTGCTTACATCAAATTCAAGGGGAAAAGGAGAATGGTATATTGGTAGTATTGCTAGTGGACACCCTGGGCATTTCTGACATGCTTTTAAACCCCTGACGTAGCAGGTAATAAGGCAACCATTGCTTTGTCTGCCTCTTCCTTCCCCAGTCTTGTCATTTGTGCCTACCATAATTCCCTAGTAAGGGGAATTCCACTCTCCAACACAATTGGACAAAGGGCAGACTAAAGCAGCCACGCGGAATAAATGACCATACAAACTGTCACTGCTCTATCTCTAAGTTTTACAAATGTTTAAACATGCTGTTTGCAACCTTCTATTGTATTCTGAAAAGAGTGAGATGGAGAAGACGAATGGCAGCTCTAGAGAGATTTAGGTGTCAGACTTGCGGATGTGGGAGAGGGCAGGGGAATTTTTCAGAGGTTGCAGTGGCACAAAGAAATGAGAACTAGTGTGATGGAGAAGAAGGAGACAGTTAATGGAAAGAAACTGAAATGAAATTTGGGCAGCGGTAAATTGCAGGGTGTAAGCAGTGGAAGGGCAGAGTCACTGGGTAATAGTAGCATATGTCTTGTGAAAAAAAAAAGAGGAATGAAACTGTGTGTTGATAAGGAGTATGTGTGACTGTGTGGTTGCCTGAAACATATAGGTATGTAGGAGAAAGGCTGTGGCATTGCCCAACATCTTGCATGTCTGTGTGGGAGAGCTGGGGGCGGGATTGGCTGCCAAAGCTATCAAACATCATGAGGCAGAAAGTGGTAAAGAGCACTTTGCTTTTGAAAAGAGCTGCAGCTAACCCACAGAGCAGATGTAAGAAGAATGTTGAGGCAGCTCTTTTAACTGTCTTAATCCTACAAGGTACTAGGAGCCTTCAACACCCATTAACACGAGTGGGAAATACAAATAATCTCAGCACTCTCAGACACTTGCATAAACAGCCCTGCACAAAGTAATCTGTACAGATCAAGAGAACCTTTTTGATTCCATGTAATAAATGAGACCAAGTCCTCATTTGGTTTGAGTGGCCTGAGTTCACTAGTCTTTGATAGAGAACTCTGGAGCCCAATTTTTCTAGGGTAGGGATGAAGAGTCAATACCATACACAGCTGTACAGACCTTCAGTCCCAGCTCCTTGGGGAAAGTCCACAAACAGCTCCTCTGCAGGATGTGAAGAAAACTAAATTCATTTTGAATTAAAGAGCGCACTGCAGATGGGCAAATGGAAACAAACATCACAGTTATGTAATCAAACTAAAGGAAATAGTACTAAAACCTCAGCAGAATAATGGGATTTCTCAGGATAAAGCTCTCTGAGAGTTTTAAGGATCATCATGACTGGATGGTAATTCCGATTTCCCATCTTCAGCCAATAACAAAATAGCATTTATAAATATGTTCTCCAAAGGGCTGGACCACATGACTTTTCTAAAACCAGAGAGAACCATGGGTACTGAACACATGATGAGATAGACCACACTGACCTTCACAAAAGGTTTTCCAAAGCACTTTAATGATCCAGGAACACTTTAATGCTCCAGGTTTTCCAAAGCACTTTAATGGTCCAGGAGCATTAAAGCAATTCCCTAACGAGAACACCTGGCACCCCAATGAAATAATCTGAAATAATGAAATAATCCAGCACAGGCACATTTAAGGCCACTAAAATTAATAATTCAGAGATGAATGGCAGCCATGTGGTTGCACAATGAGACAGTGGTTGATGCCGCATTATACTTCAAGACATTGTACTGGCATAAGAATCTAATGTGAGCCAAAATCAGCTTGAGCATTATAGCATAAATTATTAAGAATGTCTAAAGCCACAACCCTAATCATTTTACTTGCTGGAATAATACTTGCTGAAATAGAGGGCAAGGGGCTAATACCTGGGTGAACATACATACAACTTTAGTAGGTTTTGAGAATTATGTGAGCCAGTGTCTCTTTGGCTAATGAATACTTGTTTTCTTGCATATTCATAGAACAGTTTACCTTGCCTTCATGTCTCATCAACAAGATCCCAAAATGGCTCACAGGCAAGGATTAAAATAAAAACAGTAGAACAGTATTAAAATTCAAACTAAAAATTGCAAGCACAACCATTTTTTTTTAAAAAAAAAACCATCTTATATAGAACAGTCTTCAAAAGGATTGTTCTAGTGATAGAACTGTTTCTAACAGCACTACCAGGTGATGGTAGTGGCATTTCCCTCTCCCCTCCAGCTATCTTGTATACCCTAAAAACCAGCCGTACGGGACTGGAAAGTCTTCTACAGTAGGATTTTGGTCAACACAGATCTGGAGTGGGAGAGAAGGGAGGAGAAAAATATCTATTGCACTAGTACAGAGGTGGAAGACATGAAGCCCTTTAGATGCAGATGGACTGCAACTTCCATCAGTCCCAAATAGCATAGCACTCCATAGCCTATGAAAAACATACATGGCCATGACTTTTACCCTTCTGTTATGCAAACCATTAAAACAGGACGGTAATTCACAAAATCAAATCAAAGGATATGTTAAAAAGATATGAAGGGAGAGAGAGGAAGAAAGAACTTTTTACATAAGCCTTTGTGGATTCCAGTTCACTTCACCAGATGCAGGTAGACTGGAATCTACAAAAGTTTATGCTAGAAATTTTCTTTTTTTCAATTAATTTCAAAGGTGTCACTAGATTCCTTTATATCTTTTTAGCCTGAAACAAACTTATATGACTAATGCCTTGAATAGTACTGCAAGAGAAATGTTGTTCACTAATCTCTTGAGCAAGTAATTTAAACATCTTCAGGTACCCAGCTTTGAAAAGGAATAGGAGGACATGCCGTGTACATTGATCTCTGGTATGATTCATATGCTCCAGATTTTTGAATCCTTCCAGACTCCCATC
The DNA here is from genome assembly GCA_030412105.1 of Cyclura pinguis. Lineage (NCBI taxonomy): Eukaryota > Metazoa > Chordata > Lepidosauria > Squamata > Iguanidae > Cyclura > Cyclura pinguis. The sequence goes on from CM059602.1 coordinate 58,731,097, forward strand.
CATCCATCCATCCGTCCATCCATCCATCCATCCATCACACAGGCTCCATCAAGCACAGGGGCAACATGGTGAAAGCAAAGCACAATAGTGTACAAAAGATCCCAGTTGGAATGGGTGAGCACTCCACAAACTAGGGTCTTGACAACAGCATCAATTTTTGGCAGGTTCAGAGAATAACACGGATTGGAGGGGGATAAGAATGAATTTCATACACTTGCCATTTTTCTACATGAAAGTAGTTTCCAGCAGGATAGAAACTTGTCATCTCCAGCAGCTGTACCTCATCTTGAGCCTTCAATTGTTAAGATTATTTCCCAAGCCTGTCTAAGTGGAATGCATCTTTTTTGCAAATGCAAATCTTGATTTCATGTCAAACTTGCAGCAACCTCCTAAAAGAAATCAATCAATTTAATGGTTTTCAACAAAAAGGACAATCCAGTTGTCAAAAGTAGTAAAAAGGGGCAAAGTAAATCATTGCAAATGATAATCATTACAAATCTGAAATGCCTATTTTACAATAAACCAGTGGGGGCACCTTTGGTAATAAGGGAGAAAAAATAGGATTCAACATTTTTTTTTAACGGAGCAAACTGAGTTCTGCCATAACATCAAACATATATATTAAAAGACCCACATCCAAAACAAAAGGATAAAGCAAACTGAGGTAATTGTTACCTGACAAGGCAGAGAGTAAGCAATATTGATTTTTTATATCAACTCCATCATTAAAAGCTGAGAAATGCTGAGCATCTCTCTACAAATCAAGAACCCTTTACATGTTTTAAGTGATGGAAATCTTGAAACAGAAATGATAAGACTCCACTGTTGCATATGAGGAAGCTGAGGAATACAATACCTTTCACCATTTCACAGATCAAAGTTGAAACAAGTGTGGCCAAGCAATAACAGAGTATGGTTAAGTCAGCAAAAGTTATTAATGAGGAAGAACACACAAGCTAGGCAAGGCTGAGGCAGTTTGCTTTTGCCTGAACCTACTGAGAAGATTCTGCCTTTTCCTCACCTCTGCTCGCTGCTGATATAATGGAACACAAACTGATTCTGCACTTTGAACTTAGTTTACAGCAATTCATGTAAGCAAGGACAAAGGGGAAAAGTGGAAGCAGGGGAGAGAAACTTGAACATTTTAAAAGCAGCTGGAAAAGCAGGACAACAGAGGATTAATCTGTACTGTCCTTGCCTAATCAGAACAGTTGGAAGATATTCGTACAGGATCCCACTGTAGAAACCTATGGTCTGGATAGAATCTTTTTTTTTTTTTATGCAGATGGATTTTGCCTTGAGAATAAGGGTAGGCAATCTGGTAACTTTTTAAATTAGGGGTGGGTATTATGTGGCTCACAAGATACATAAGCCTCCCAAGGCCTTCTGCGCATTTCTCCCCCCCCCATGCTCCCCATTAAAAAAAAAACAAGGACAAAAAAGAAGACTTCCAAAGGTCTCTCAGATATGCTTCTCCATTTAAAATTTTAAATGCTATTCATACCTTTGTAGGGTAGGAGGTCCAGAAAACTGGGTTTAGCACCCTCAAGACTGTCCATGTTTGTTCTAGATCAGGGGAGGGGAAGTACAGCCCGCAAGCCACATGTGGCCCCGAAGTCTGTTTTTGTGACTTCCAAGAGCCAAAATTTTACCTCAAAATGCTCCCAAATGACCCCTAAGCGGTGTGAAGGCAATTTTTCCATGTTTAGGCCCTGAAGAGGCTTTTTTCCCAACAGGAAGTGACCACAAATTAACCTTGGGATTACTTCTTTTTTGGGGGAAAAGACCTCTTCTGGGCTTAAAACAATCCCATAAGGTCAGAAGGCAGGAGAAATTGTTCCCATGCTTCCTAAGGATTGTGAGGGACCACTAGGTGACCAAAAAAAAAAAAGTTTAAAAAATTGGGAATGCAGCTGGGAGTACATCCCTCTAAGGTCCCCTGGCAGGGCCCATGCAGTGCCTTAGCCTCCAACAGTTGCCCACCATTGCTCAATGTTCTGGATTACAACTCCCATCTTCACTGACCATTGGCTTCACTGACCATGTTGGCTGTGTCTTACAGGGTTTACAAGGTTTATATTCCAAACAGGACTACAAACAGCCCTGCCAAGTTGCCTTATAGTGTCAAATAGAAGCCAGCCGGTCTTACGGCAGCTTAACCCTAATATGGGCTCAACACAGTAACCTTGACTGCCACAGACACAACTCTTACTGGCATTGTGGTAGCTTAACTATATTTAAAGCCATATCAAAATATTTCAAAGTAATAAGGGCGGGGGGCACCCAACCTTTCCTGTCAGAATGAAGGGAACATAGGTCGAGGTGGGGGAAAGAACGCTTCAGAAAGCATTAATATCTTAATACACCATCAGCCTTAAATTCAAGGTGAGAATATTTGGTCAGTTTCTGGACAAATACTCTTTAACTCGTTCCTCTTAAAAAGGTATCAATGCTAACAATTACCTGTATGTAACGTAACGTTAAAAGTCAGTTTGATGGAACCAAATTAATACTCTGTACCTAATGTGGTTGGTCAGACTCAAACCATACTGTGTTAGAATGACTGAAATAAATGGAAGACTTAAAAGATTTCATGAACTCTGAATGGACTCTAAGACCTTGGGAGCTCTGGGTAGCATCCAAACTAAGTACACAAACAAGTCCTTAATGTTGTTATATGCCTTCAAGTCAATTCTAACTTATGATGTCCATAAGGCAAACCTATCATGGGATTCTTTTGGCAAGATTTATTCAGAGGAGGTTTGCTATTGCATTCCTTTGAGGCTGAGAGAGAGTAACTTATCCAAGGTCACCCAGTGGGTTTCTGTAGCTGAACAGGATTCAAATTGTGGTCTCTCAGATTCCTAGTCCAACACTCACATCACTATACCACACTGGGTCTCATAAACTGATCCTACTGACCACAAATTTTTAACACTCATTTTTATAGAGAGACTTTCAAGACTCAAGTCAGGCATAGTATGCAGTCACCAGTATTTTTCTGGACATAAAAAACACACAAAACTCAGAGCAATTTTAGGAGGCTGTTTTAAGTAGAGAAACAATCCAGAGAGGCTGCATAAATCTTTCACTCTGGCTATTCTTTTTTTCCTAATCAACCTGCTTCTGTGTGTGTGTGTGTGTGTGTGTGTATGTTTGTGTAAGAGACAGACAGAGAGAAAAAAAATACAGAGGCAGATAGGGTGTGCCTAAATTTTCTCTTCTTTAAAAAAAAATCCTTTGATATAATGGTATCTAATGCCTGGGTGTGGGACTAAAGATCAGATTACAAAATGTTTGCTTACTTAGATCATCAGTTGCTTCAGATGAAACACCCAGTCGTCATGGTTATCATATGAGCACTCCTCCATTTTTCTTTGTTACTGCTCTGTTTCCCACTTTTTGGGATCCAGTTAATTTCTCAAACTGCTTCCATACAGAGAGCTCCTAGGTCTACCAAAGCAAGCAGCTGTGCAGCTCTTCCATCCTTCCCTCCTCAACAGACTTTTTTGAATGAAAGGAAAACATGGAAGTTGTGATGGGGAAACATGGGTGGGCTAGACATGAAAGACAATACCGTCTGAATATGTCTTAGTAAGTATGTATTTGAGGCAGGCTAATTGCATAACAAACCTGCAAATATTTTATGCTATCTTGCAATTTAAGAGACTCCCAGGAACAGCACAGAACAATGTCCGATAAAAATATGCAAGTTATCAAAATAACCATACATGTCAACAGATTAATAGCACAATCCTATACATGTGTACTCAGAAGTCTTGCCTAGTCAGGACATTCCCAACCAGATACGTGTAGGAGTGCAATGTAAAATGATCTCGATCACATACTGGAAGATATGGAAAAATAAAGAGATATTTGTCTGATACTCAAAAGGTGTCACACTCAATCCATCTAGCCTCTCTACACTGGACAGCACGAATGAAAAAAGCACTAATCGGCATGAGAAACCAGAGGAGCAGATCTAAATGGTCAGGCAGGTGCATGGAAGAGAAAGCCATCTTTTAGAGACATGGAGAGCATTTAAGTAACATCTGCAGCAGGAAAGCAGGTGTTCTTTGTTGAACCAACTCAGCAGCACAGTAGACGGACACCAAAACCTAGGCAGGCTGCATAAATACTGTGGTTTGTCCTATAGTGGAACCATCTTATACTTGGATTTGCCTTATGATGCACTGGGGGAAAAGATGCTGGTCATGTATTAGCATAGTCCATGAAGGATAGATTCATTCTAACGTATTTAATCCCTATCTAGAAAAATAGTATAACATTCCACTCCTGAAATGTCACTCTCTGTACCATCACGGTAGTGCAAAACGTGATACATGGTAGAACAGTAGTAAAATGAAATCAAGGGGAGGCTGGGCTGGAATATGTATCAAGTCCCCCTTTAAAGTGTTGCCTAGATATGCCTCAGTATGAAGATCCAGACATGATGCCTGCTGTAAAGTAAAAACAACTACTTGCACTGGAATGAAGCCACCAGATATTGACTTATCAGCAACAATGGATGTCAGTATTTACAGGTATGGCTTCCGCTTTGAGCAAATGAACTGGTAGCAGAGAAATTTTTAATGTAAGAACTAAAAAATAAAATGAAATCCAGCTTTCCAGATGAAAATAAGCAGAACTAGGAATCACATGACCTAAAGACCCAGTCAACATGAGCACTGAACAGGTTTAAAATAACAGAAAATAAAACACAGGAAGCTCTATGAACTGAATGTACCCTTGTTCAGCAAAATGGGAGGTGGCTGGGGGGCAGAACAAAATTCAGAGCAGCAATAGCCAGTTTGTTCATAAGCAGGACAATTTCAAAATAGGGTTGAACAACTTCTGCTCAGACAGTGTGCTTAAGACATGCTTCCCGATTAAGAGAGACAGGGTTCCATAGGCTTGTTCAGAGGCAAGGGAGAAAGATCAGCCACAAGCATAAGAATGTCAGAAAACACAGGCTCTAAGTGTCAAAATTAAGCCAAGTCTCACTTTACACAACAAATGTATTTAAGAAGTTTTAAAAGTTCTATCGGATCTTCACATTTTCAAATGCTATAGCAGAGCCCTAACTGAGATGGACATATTTGCTCCAAAGATCTGAGCTGACAAGTACTAGAGCACAAATGACAAAGTAGTTTAGTTTAACCAGAGCAGCTGCCAAACTGATCTAAATTCTTTAAGAGGGTAAGAAGGAGAAATGTGCTATGGTGGGAACAACTGTTTTCTTCTGATATAGTAAAAGGGCAGTTAAATCAGGACCAGGGCCACAGTCACGATGAATCCAAAGGTCTGTATGTTCTAATCACCATCATACCTTTACTAGAATCAGAGCCACCATTCACAATACTGAACTCTGCTGTTCCGAAGAAACTTATGAATCCAGGAGCACCAGCATCTCACTTAAAATGCCTCAAAGCAACATGTCAACATTTGTCACCGGATTGACCACTGTTCCTGAAACACATTGCTTTCTCAAAGGATGGAAAAAAAGAGGGCTGTACTTACAAATACTCCCAATAACGAGTTGAGCAGCAGTATCTTTTTCCCAGAACAGGAGTCAGACTCAGAAGGGTGCATTTCTGGCATAAGGAGCAGTCTTGGTAACAATCCCCACTGTGCAGTCCTTGCACAGGGAAAGTCACCTTCTCTTCCACCTGCCATGAATCAAGTCAAGGGCTGCAAGGTTGGGTAATTGCGTGTGAACGGAATATGATCCATTAAAAAAGAAATGAAAAAAAAAGAAGACATATGTGTTGAGGCTGCTCCTGGGAACTGCGGCTTCTGAATCAGCATCCAAGTACAATAAAGCCTGGCTAGCATCGTGGAGAACAGTGTGAACCCAGAAGAACATCGAACATGCAAAGCTCAGGAGGAAACTGTTCCATCTCCTTGGTACTTATTTCCCTTTCCCCTTCCCCTTCCCTTGCAACTGCATTTAGTGAACTAACATCACCAATCAGCACTGGTTTGAGTCAGCTATCTCCTCTTTGAGAAGAAAGTAACAGACAGAAAACTCTTTAAGACAGAACAAGAGAGAGACCCAAACAGATATTATAGGATACCCCTGTCAGCATCTCTTTGTACCTTCATGGTCAGTAAAATGCGACTCACAACCCAAATCTCAGCCTGTTTACTCAGGAATAAACTTCACTGGGCTCGCTGTAGCTTCCTCCCAAGAGCTGAGGTCTGTTGGAAGGATCCCTGTCTGTATCTCCCTGGTGGGGGCACTACCTTGGAGGAGGACAAGGAAGAAGACATTTTCTGCTGTTACAACCTGGTTATGGGATATCTTCCCCTCAGAGGCCTGACTGGCATCAACACCACTGTAAGCAGCAAATCAAAACAAGGGATTTTATTAAAGCCTTCACGGTATAACTGATTCTATCCCATTTGCACATGTGCTATAGTTAGCAACATTTCAAAGTATTTTAACCACTTTTAAATCGTCTGGTTTTAGATGATAGACGATTTAATGCATGTTTAGTATTTCCAAATTATTATTATGCTAAATTGATTTTATTGCACGGTTCCCTGAGATCCTTGGATATGGGACAGGACGGACGGACGGACGGACGGACGGACGGACAGACAGACAGTGATATGTAATTAAAATAATAGTAAATTTGTTTAAGCTTGCACTTTTTCAAATAAAGAGCTCCCAGCTTTGAGAGTGAAAAACTGGTCCAACTAGCGTTGTACATCTTCTACTGGTGGCTTCTGAAATTTGCTTTGGATGCCAGTATCAGGTCCAGTAACAGCACTGCCTCATATTACCCTTCGAAGCATGTCTAGACTGCCTGTCCTTCTCTGAAGCCTCCTTTCCTTTCTCACAGGCAAACTTTTGCAGCTGTCATCAAGCCTTCTAGGAGGCCTTTCAGAACATCTTTAAATGGGTTTTAACCATCGGTTGCACAACAAAAAGGGAGCATTTCAGGAATAAAGCACTTTCCAGCCCTCAAACCACAATCTATTATTATTTGATATTCTTTCTCCCAAGCCAGAAGAGCAACTGCAAACTGGAATAGCACTTGGAATATGGTTGCACATCTATCCCATACCATGGTAGGATTCTAGCAGCACTTCATAGAATCACAGAATCACAAAGTGAACATGACAATTCATCATGCTTTGGCTTAAAGCTCTGAAAACTGACTGGCTCCTATCATGTACTCACTAGCAGTTTGAACGCTCTTCTTCTAGTTTGGTGGACCATACATCAAGCAAAGAAAAAGTATATAACTATTCCCTCCAAAGCCTTGGCCTAGCAAGTATGGTACGAAAGTATTATGCTTTTGTCCATGAAATGAAATGTACAAGCCCCAAATAAATTCATGGGGGCAAGTAGAATCTCCAAATTGGGCAGAATTTTGACATCTATAAAATGTAAACACTGGCCCTTCCATCTATTTAAGGATCTATAAATATTTCTCTGCAGCTGTCTACAGATCATTTTTATATTGTGCTTATTTGGGGAGCTTCATTTTTGGTGGATTACCTCTTGCAATCAAAATGCAAAGTACAAAACACAGAGGGCTCAGCTCAACTCAGGAGTCCACCAATTAAAAATAAAACTGACCTTGGGCAGGGTATTTTAATTAGTCTCTTTGTTTCTCATTAGCAAAATGGAAGCAGTATTTTCTTCCCATGCTGATGGTGAAATATCTTTATTGGTTGACAGCCATACAACCTCCATGTTTCTACCATGCAAAGATCACCACAAATAATGATCCAACAAACAAACTAACAAAGAGGTAGGATTCTTCTCATTTTATTCCACAGCACATAATTGACGGCTTGGTATCTATTGTGTTGGTGCTGTCTGTATAGTTTCAAAATGGTCTCTTTTGTTGTTGCTTAAATTCTGTGGCTTTCAAATTCTTTGGCACCTTCCTCAAAAAGGCTGATTGGATTACTTTATTGAGTAAAACATAATGGTCATCTTAATAAATAGCCTGAATGCCTGATGCAGGTTTCTGTGAATTCAAACAAAAGCAACTCAGCAGTTCATTACTGGCAGCAGGGTCCACTGCATAAGAAAGTATCAGCATATGATTATCAGAGAGAGAAAAGTATAACCCCTAAACTCTAGGATGACAAAACAATGACTCACTCCTGGAAATCTATAAACTCAGATAGCCCAGCAAGCATGAAGATTTGCTGCTCCCCAGTTGGGATTGAGGAAAAGGCTATTAAAGGACTTCGATATGCTAGGGAAAGTCCCAGAGGCTTCACCATCATTGCTATGCTTAACTCAGTTCTATTGGAAATGACAACACCCACTTGGGACCTGCTGGCAAATCAACAAAGCCCTTTACATAGTGGCTGCAACAGGTTGAAATCACTGCATACTCTCCTTGAAATCCTTGTCTGCCTTGTCACCCTTATTACATCAGTCAACTGAGGGCACTGCTGGTCACCTTCCTGTGGTTAGGCACCATAGTACAAGGGGTACTTGAGATCATTGCTCAGCATGAGAAGTCGGGAATATAGCCTGCCTAGTCCATCCCAGCCTCTGTCAGTCAGGAGTGGGAGTAGTAGATTGAATTATAGAATCATAGAATCATAGAGTTGGAAGAGACCACAGGGGCCAGCCAGTCCAACCCCTGCTATGCAGGAACACACATCAAAGCATTCCCAATAGATGGCCATCCAGCCTCTGCTTAAAAACCTCCAAAGAAAGAGATTCCACCACACTCCCAGGCAGCATATTCCACTGCTGGACAGCTCTGACCATCAGGAAGTTCTTCCTGTGGTTCAGGTGAAATCTCTTTTCCTACAGCTTGAATCTATTACTCCTTGTCCTAGTTTCTGGAGCAGCGGAAAACAATCCCGCTCCCTCCTCAACATGACATCCCTTCAAATATTTAAACGTGGCTATCATGTCCCCTCTTAACCTTCTCTTCTGCAGACTAAACAGACTCAGCTTCCTAAGCTGTTCCTCATAGGGCATGGCTTCCAGACCCTTTACCATTTTGGTTGCCCTCCTCTGGATACGTTCCAGCTTGTCAATATCCTTCTTGAATTGAGGTGCCTAGAACTGGACATAGTATTCCAAATGAGGCCTAACCAATGCAGAATAGCAGAATAGATTGATACCATTACGTCCCTCGATCTAGACACCATACTTCTACTGATGCAACCAAGAATCGCTTTGGCTTTCTTGGCTGCCGCATCACACTGTTGACTCATGTTCAGCTTGTGATCTACCAAGACTCCTAGATCCCTTTCACTTTCACTGCTATCCAGCCATGTGTCCCCCATCTTATATTTGTGCATTGCATTTTTTCTGCCTAAGTGTAGGACCTTACATTTCTCCCCATTGAAATTCATTTTCTTAGCTTTGGCCCAGCATGTGATGGATGCATCATATGCTGGTGCCATAGGAAAAAGAAATCCTGGAGCACTTCAAGAATTGTTTAGATGTAATCAATGAAGCCTGATATCCCACAACTCACACATTGTCAATGTTAAGTTTCCTAAGCACTCAAAAGGCTACAGAGCCATTCCCATTCACTTATTCACTCTTTCTAATAATCAGAGTCAACAATATCATGATGGCTAAATTCTTGCAGGGCAGCCAACAAAGCTGTGCAGTAAAAGTACACCAAGAATTGTGGCATAAAGACACACATAACCTTTCCGGAGTAATGAGGCTTTTCTGGAATAACTCTCTCTGTATTTAGTCCAAATATTAGTTTATTTCAGGGTGAAGCTGAAGTTGGTACAAGTTTGCTGTGCCCAGTACTGAACGATTACTTCTTGGAATGTTACTAAGATACCTTTCCTACTAGTCTCTAAAGCAGTTCTGAATTGCTAGCAGCAGTGGAGAAACAGCAGTCTTGGTAGAGACTTCAGGAACCTAGGAGACCCTATTGTTTCTCCCTTCACCCTCACCAATCCTGGCTGAGAGGTGTTTCTCCATGGTAGTGGCAAAGAAAGAGCTATTTCAATGTAAACCAGGGAGACAGAGAGTGTGTGTCTGCATTCACTGAGATCTGCATGAGAGAGAGTAAGTACATCTATCTGTGTGCATGGATTTCTGTATATGTGTATGCATGCATGCATAAATGGGCCTCAGGCCCCTACTTAATGGAGTCAAAAAGGTGCCATATCTCATCTTTAGAGTATACCTTCTCTCCCTCCCTCTCTCTCTCACACATGCATTGTACATATGAACGTAGTACAGCAGACATAAAAAAAAGTCCCAGTGTGGTGAAGTGGTCTGAGCATTGTACTACAATGCTGAAGACTCAGATTTCATTCCCTGCTCAGCCTTGGAAACCCACTGGGTGACACTGGGCATGTCACATACTCTCAGCCCCAGAAAACCTTGTGATAGGTTTGCCATAAGTTGGAAACAACTTGAACGTGCACAACAACAAAAACAACAAACATATATAAAAAGGAGCATTTGTCCATTACCACCTAATATGGCCCTTTGCCACACAACGAGGGCCAGTACACCACCATCAATAGATCCGAAAATTGCTGCTGTATGCCTTCAAGTCATTTTCGAATAATGGCAACCCTAAGGCGAAGCTATTATTTTTTATTTTTATTTTTTTTGCTAAATTTGTTCAGAGAGGGTTTGCCCTTGCCTTCCTCTTAAGCTGAGAGAATGTGACTTGCCCAGGGTCATCCAGTGGGTTTCCACGGCTGAGCGGGAATTCAAAACTTGGTCTCCAGAGTCCTACTCCAATGCTCTAACCACTACACAATGCTGGCTCTCAGACATCCATATAAAGTTCAAGAAATCCAACATACTCAGACAGTGACTTGGAACCTGACAATAATTAGAACTATGGAATGTGAATCAAAGACATTTCCTATGTGACATTCAGAACAAAAATGTGTTTAACATGTTCTCATAAGTCATTTAGCCACAGACACACAAAGAGGGCCAGGGAAAAACATGGACCAGAACAAACCCTCCCAGTTTCTGCAAATACACCCCAGCTGCATGGTTTCCTATGCCACATACACAAGACCACATACTTACACTTGAAACCAGTCCTGCAAATACATTAGCATTATTTTTATTAGTTCACCTGTACATATGCACTACTGTAAGCCATTTATAACACATCTATACAGCCAAGAGAAGGGGAAATGCAGTTTGGACAAGCCTCCCCATTTGCTCACCTGATGACAGGTGCCTCTTTACAAGCCCACTCTTAGCCATCTAAACTGTCCTAACACACAGGATAGCTAATGTGCATTAAGGGGTAACTATTCTTCAATATGTTTTCTAGCTGATGAGAGAGCAACGCTGTTCCTGCCACAATCTTCAAATCCCCTGGGTTGACCATAAACCAATTCACGAAAAATCCTGAATTGGAGAAATGAATAATTAAGCTGTCATTGGTGGTTAGCCTCTTTCTTCCCTCATGTGGAGAACAGGCTTTTGATCAGCATACCCAAGAAAAGTCAGCATTGAGATTGCAGGTTTTAATCTATAATTAATCCATTTTCCTACCCCAGTCATATCTACTATAGATGGGACTACATGTAGAACAAAGATGAAAGGGGTAGGAGAAGGAGTTCGTTGGAATCTCTTATTCTCCCAGGATTTTTCTTACAAAATCTGTTGGAATTCTTCTTTCCAGTGCAATATTTCCTGTATAAGTTCTCCTTGTGTATGTTGCATGTGAATCTAGTCTACTTTCTATTGTTCTTGACATTATAAAATTGCAAACTATGATCAGGGTACTTTTCTCTCTAGCAGTACAAAAATGAAAACAAACAGGTCTGTGGCTGTTATGAAATCATGGAGAAAATATGTAGCTGTTCTTGCCCACATTTGATTGATGCTGCCAGACATGACCTGCATTCTCCAGAGGAATTGGCTTTTTTGGGGTGGAGACAACAAAAGATTCAAAGGCTACATCACATTCATGATATTTTTCACTCAATCATACACATAGGACGTCCACGATCTCTCACCTCTGTTCCACCACACAGTGTGGAAACCTAAGCTTAAATAATCCCTGTCCATAAGCCATTCACCCTCACAAAAGTCTGTCACAATTTTACCACTCTCTTCCAAATAATCATCTGGCTTTTATCAACAAAGTCTTTAAAAAGAACATTGCTTATTCCTCATATTCCTGTCCAACTGGCCCAGAGTTTTTCACATGCATTTGACCCATCTCGAATTCATGACACACCCAACCTGAGTATCAATTCAAATGCTGGGGACAAGGCCAACACATTGGGCTACCTGAAACAAACTGCTCGCCTCCATTCTATCATACTGGATTAGCACATGTATTTTACCTTAACAAGAGCAATGGGACTGCATTGTCCAATACAAGTGACAGAAGAATGTTAGCTTGAAAGTGCATGACACACATAACTCTACCTTTCAACACTATGCAATTCCTCCCCAACTCCCAGTCCATGCTGTCTGAGGCAGCTTCCTCACTCTGTCTAATGATAGAGACAGCTTTGTTTCTTACTATACAATGCATGACACATGGCACGTTTTATTTATCAAACAATCTCAATGGGAAAAAGCAAACAAACTGCATAGATCTCTCTGTGCTAGCTGATGAAAAAGTAATTTGATTTGAAGGAGTGTCACAACTTACTGACAAGAGTTGCAGATATTAGAAAAAAAACCCAGATGTGATTAGATGTGACAGCAAAGGAATTGAAGATGGAACACCAGAGTTGGTAGTCCAATACCACATGGACACAATATATGTGGCCATGAAATGTAGTCCCACAAACCCGCTAACTTCACTACTTTTAGTAACAATTAATGACTACAAGAAAAGGTATAAAGAAATAACATCTACTACCATTTGATTTTGTTCAGATTTTGAGAGCCTTAGAGCCTAAATCCTTTTATGACTATGGAGCTGGAATGTTGTGGGTTTAAACATCATATACTTGCTAGGTAAATTGGGCAAGCTTTTCTTTCACCCTGTTCCACCCTGCCATCTGCTCACTCTGTGATGAGAATTTCAGAAGTCTATCACAAAGGGTTGCTGTGACAAGTACAAAATATGGGCCTGTCTTGGATTTATGCTCACTATAATTTTTTTTCTTCCTATGCTTGTTGGGGTGAGGGTAATATATTTGTAGCAGAGTTTATAGCTTTGTACCTATCAATGCATTTCTTCCTATTGATTGTACAATTATTTGAATGAACTTACACAGAGGAGAGGAGGAAAGATTACTATGACAACAGACAAGAAACATTTGAAAGCTTCACTTCTCCTGTATAACTATTAGTTTGTATTATCAACAATATTAGTATTCAATGCAAAGCAAAATTATTTCCATCAACCTAGTGAATTGCCTCTGTGCATAAATAAATACATTGGTATTATAGACCATTACCAATTTAGTTTCCCCTCATTTGCTACCCCAGTCCTTCTGGATTAAGGAACTGGGGATCTGATTTCACCACAGTGTGAAACAAAGAATTAGCAGAGAGAACTCACATTGCTTGATTTCATCCTTATGATAACTCTCCAGTTGGCCTCCCCACAAAATCAAGGTACACATAGTATTTAAACTCAACCATGCTACTTGGCATATCAGGCAGAAAATCTTACAAGCACCTCCTCCTATCCCTACCAGTAAAAAATATAACTGTGATTATATGTAACTGTCAGTTAAATACCTAACAATTAGTTGAACTAATCCAAAGCTGCTGCCTGGGATGGCTTCTTCATTCTGCCACATGGCAGGGCTGGCCCTGGCCTGGATCAATCAGCACAGCAGGAAGGGAAGCCACTGCTAAAGCATCCAAGTTTCTTGAGCAGACAAGAAAGAGGTCAATCACAACCCTCTGTGAAGCAGGGGCACAGAAAAAAACAAAACAAAACACTGAGAAGCTTGTGATCAATAGCAAATGTTGCCTCCAAAGAATTTGCTTCTGTTTCTCAAATTCCAGACTTTGGCCCCTGTAAGCATCTGACTTCTCACTAACTCATCCATCCAACTACCAACCTCTCAACATTAGAAGTGGCCAAGAATCGTTGGATACACATTAATATATTCCTTAAAAATTTTCCCCTAACTTGAAGAGAGTAAAAGAAAACCCAGTTTAAGTCCCTATCTCCAAGCTAAGCAGACAGATAACATAAAGGATATTTTCAGTGTTGATGAAGAGTCGGTCCCGATCACCAGGATCCTTAGTCCAATAGTTCAACCATGCTTGGTCATTTCTGCTTGTGCTTCAAAATGCCTCCCATGGATGGTCTGTTACCTTTCACCATTATCTTTCTTTCTAGCCCAAAAGCTTCTCTTCTCTAATTTACTCAGTCTGGTTTCTGCTTGGTGTCTGAAGAGTTTTTCTTGAACTGTCCAGACCCTTCGCATCTCTAAGGCAGTCTGTCATTCCCGGAACAGTTGTTGACTCTGACAAGTACTAAGTAACCCAGTCTTTAAAAGGGCATGGGACAGCAAACTCCTGAAAACCAATATTGTCAGAAGCCAACTGGCATGGAGGAAGAAGCTGCGGCTGCACCCAGATCCCAGCCAAACAGAAAATGCCTTGTCAGAAGCAGCAAATGCTGCCAGACCTTCTGAAATGACAAGCCTGACTCTGAAGCACAGAGAGTTCATTGAAAGCATGCTAGGATTTTCAAGGCTAAGAAGTAGCTAGTCCTTGGAAACATATGGAACGAGTCCACAGTCTCCTATTCTTACTAATACACACACACACACACCCTACAACCACCTCAGACTATCACATTAAACCCTAGCAGAAGTAGGGGAAAGGTCATGTTTCAATAATCAGGGCAACAACAACAAAAAGTCCACAATCTATCACATACTCAGAAGCCTAGCCCAGCTTCTGAGGTACTCAGTTGATTTGGAAAGAAAAGGCAGAGAAGTTTGGAGTTGAAGAGTTACAGAAATGAAAGCGACTGTGATTAAGAAGACATCTATTTCAAGTCATTGTTCCAGTATATCAGAGGATTTTGAGTGAAGATGGAAGCCAGGATCCCACTGTATCAAACAACTCAGGCAATCAACCACAGCATTCGACATTTTTTGCTCCAAGGTGTTCACGACCCACCTAGACAAGCAGAAGTTGCACTGTTCCAATGGCAATTACTATGGGTAGAACAGTGACAGTTCCAGGAGGGCAGCTATGGAGAAGGGCAGCAAAATGAGAGCACTGCCCACCAATAAAAATTCTAACCCCAATAAACTTTTTGAGAACCAGTGTGGTATAGCATTTGCAAGCACTGGCCTACAATTCTAGAGACTAGGGTTCAAATCCCCGCTCAGCCATGGAAACTCACTGGGCAAATCACACTCTCTCATCCTCAGAGGGAGGCAAAGGCAACCCCTCTCTGTATGAATCATGCCAAGAAAACCCTATAAGTTTGCCTTAGGGTCTCGATAAGTCAGAAATGACCTGAAGGCACACAACAGCAGTAGTAGCAGCAGTAGCATTAAATTTTCCTCCAGTTCTCAAATGTCTAGCATTGCAATACCTAAAACTTCAGTTGGGCACTTAGAAATACAGATTAGGTATCCAAAGAAAAGGGACAGACAAAATTACCAAGGAAAGTGAATGCAGCAAATACAGGTGTTGCATATGTGGACCCCATTTGGGAGAAAGGCGGGATATAAGTGTAATAAACAAACAATTTTCAGTGTCTCACTCTGTGGAATGCTAGAAGGAAGTGAAGGAAAACTTGAAGGGAGGGGGCAGAATTCTTATTTGGAGTGGGCAATGCCTTCATTGTCCCCCTCCCCCCGTGCCTCAATATCTACACCCCAGGGCAGTCCTGTATTATTACACCAGTGAGATTTCCATTCCACTAGTAGGAGCTTAGCCAGAAAGTCTGACAAAATGTTTAACAGCTGGGCATGAAAATACGTAATGACCCAAAGTGCGGTTTAGCAGCACAGGCCACAAAGAAACCAGAAATTTGATTGCCATCTGCTGTTCTGATTTTAATAAGGAATGGACTTGATGTCATCCATTCTAGCAGGCTGCATTCGAGAGCTAGGATGTAAGACCAATCTGTTGGGTCTGATGAGAGACCAGAAACTCTTGGCTCTTTCCCTACTTGAATTGTTTCTAGTCTGGCTGGTCTTTGTTATAAACAGTGTTTTCTTTTTCTGCTCTCTTTCCTATCCATTGCTCTTCTTTTCTGTGTGTGTACTGCCCTTTTAGACTAAAAGCTGGAGGGTAAGCTGCTCTTTTCTTTGGAAGCTACTCAAGGAGTCCTTTTTGGCTGAAAAGTGGAGTAAAATGCTTCAAATAAATAAATGGAAAAAAATGAAAAAAGAAAATCAGAGTTCTATTACCAATACCTTTTGTACAGGAAGCCCAAATCAAAACCTGTTTATGAATCCAGGGTGATGAGTCCCCCAACTAAGAAAACCCACCAAAAAGCAATATTCACTCCACAGGGATGTGTACAGATACATCATTTTGGAGTACGGAATAATATATTGAAGCTAACAATTGTACTACCCGTACCTAAACATGGCAATGCTTTAAAAAAAATGTCAATAAGAAAAGTAAAATGCCACAGAGTAAGAGGAATGTTCACTGTTACATGAGTTTGCATTTTTACCTCTCAATTTTCTAGTTTGGATTTTTCTATCCTACATTTCCTGCTGAGGACCTTGTAAATAGACTTCGTTGGCGTAAAGAAAGAATGCAACATGATCATACTGTCTCCTCCCTGAACCAATCAAAATAAAACACCACGCTTCACCCTAGAGGCAAATGCGATTGTATTTCATTGCTGGATGATGGGACACATGTATGTAGCAATCACTGCATGTTTTTGTGAAACATTCTGGAGAGAAGGCTGTACACGGAATCCAGCCAGTTTTAGTTTCCATGAGGTAACTCCGGTGACATCTCCACCCAGCTGCACTATTTAAATCTGGCCCATTAGCATCAAGCAAGAGAGGCTTCAAAGAATTCGAAAGTGGTCCAGAGTCTGAAACAGCTGTGCTCCTGGTATGCCTAATGGCTGAAGACTCTTTACAGCATGAAGACAATGCTCTGAGAAAAGCAAAAGGCAGGGGAGGATGTAGGGTACAGCTGTTGCTGTCATTTCTGCTAGAGCAACTTCATGCTGTCAAGTGAGCCAAAGTAAGCAAGCTGTGCAAGGAAATGAAATGAAATGTTTTAGGACTAGACTAGATGACACCTGACATCTCTGGATTATGGAGAGCCCAAGACAGATGGCTGCCTGACACAGAATAGCAAATATTACTTCAGCTCACATGCTCAAACAAAGGGCTGGTTCACACTACAATTGTAGCACTATGATTCCATAACCAACATCCTATAGAATCCTGTTGTTTGTAGCCTGATGAGGCAAACAGCTCTCTGGCAGACAATTCTAAATGCCCCTCCCTGAACTGCAAATCCCAAGATTCCATAGAATTGAACTATGACTGTCGAAGTGGAATCCTAGTGTAGTAATTTGGTACTGTGAATAGGTTCAGAGTCTAACTACGTAGTACCCAAAGTTAGCCAAGTTATTTTGGCACAAGAAGCAGAAAATCCCACAAGTACCAGGCAATGAACATATAACAGCAGTACATTCAATACAGTAATAGTTTGCTAGGCTTGTATGAAAATAAGTATCTGAGACTTGAGGCAGTCACCTCATCCTGCCTCATGGCAGAACCCTCCCTGTTCTAGATATACCAAAACGTCTGCTTTTCTTTCTTTTAGAAATAAACAGCAACATTGGAGGGGAATCAGTATAGAAACCATGGGGCTAAATCCAGTATTAGTCCCTCCAACAGTTTGTTGTTGTGTGCCTTCAAGTTGTATTCAACTTACGGTGACCCTAAGGCAAACCTATCACAGGGTTTTCTTGGCTAGATTTGTTCAGAGAGGGGTTTACCTTTGCCTTTCTCTGAGGCTGAGAGTGTGACTTGCCCAAGGTCACCCAGTGAGTTTCCATAGCTGAGCGAGGATTTGAACTCTGATCTCCTACAGTAGATCAAATGAAAACACTGAGACTTAAGTTAATACGTCCCATTCATTTCTATGGGCCTAGTCTTAAGTAAAACTAACATGGGTTTAACTCATGGTATCCAGAAAAGGAAAGTTAACCCTTTCCTACTCTGCTAGAGGCCTGATGAGAACTGCCACTCCTCCTCCCAACCACTGAAGGAAAGGTGCCATCAACACCTGACATCAAACCTCTCTTCCACATGCATCATGGTCCTAATCGTATTTAAAAACAAATAGGTGAAATGTATGCAAATCATATAAATATCATCCTAGTCTTGACCTTCTAAAACGCAAGCACTAACAAGGAGCATGGAAATGGTGTTGCTGAGTCTTCAGAGGATAATAGGATGGTAAGTGCATTGCTATAGTCTTAATTACCAGATCAGCAAGGATTCAATCTATACTTTAATTTCAAACCCCATGATGCCATGTGCTTGCTATGACAGCATTTATATTTTATCGACCAAGAGGGAGTAGGTTGAGCAAGCAATGGAACTTTATCTCTGGGCTTAAGGGATACACTAGGAAGAAGCAGATAGAAATCTATACCTACTCTGGGCAATTACTTGAAATCCTACCAGATCAAGTTTTGAAAGCCATTGTTCTCGAGCATTTCAGACCATACCATTGGAGTGATGTGTCCATATGACACCTAAATGGACAATGTCACAGAGTAAATTCCATGGCCCAAACCTGCTGACAAGCTACAAATATTCCTCTACACTTTTGCTTCCTAACCAAATTATGGTTGCTTCTCAGATCCAGAAACCTTGCTCTGGGGAGCACAGTACTGTGAAAGTACAGTTGTTTGTCACTGAGATGCTCTACACCAGGGATTCTTAACCTGGATAAATTCATGGGTCCGTGGATAGGTTTCAGGGGGTTTATGAACTAGGTGCAAAAAAGAGGGGTCTTTTGGTTTCCTTTTTCCTGTCGGTGTGAATTTCACTGTAAATTTAATCTTTTCAAGTAATTTTTGAAAAGGTATTCTTTTTCATTCTTGTTGTTGCTGTTGTGTGCATTCAAGTCATTACCAGCTTACAGCAACCCAAAGGCAAACTTATCACAGGGTTTTCTTGGCACTACCTGTTCAGAGGGGTTTTGCCCTTTGTCTTCTTCTGAGGCTGAGAGAGTATGACTTGCCCAAAGTCACCCAGTGGGTTTTCACAGCTGAGCAGGGATTCAAACCCTTGTCTCTGGAGTTGTAGTCCAACACTCAAAGCATTACACCTCTCTGGATCCAGACTAGACTTTTCATTGTAGATGAGCCTATTTCAAGTCAATCCATTTCCAGTGCAAAAAATATATATATTCTTTTTCATACCATGTGAATATGTTTATTTGCATTTTTCTGGGTAGAATGCCCACAGCTTTCATCTGATTATGCTATGGGCTCATGACTGAAAAAGGCTGAGAACCACCACTCTGTGACAAAAGAATTAGCAGGACCAGAGGCCACCCATCATGTTAAAAAGCAAATACCATCATCGCTGGAAGAACAAATGCAGTGACAAACAGTCTATGGAACTGTTTTGTCAGCCAAACCAATACACAGACAGAGAGAGTGAGAGTGTCTGAGGAAAGGATGAAAAATATAACAATAGGAAATTTAGAAGTATCTTCATCAGCACTCTAAGTGGCATACCACACTTGCCTACATTTTTATTCTATTCAGTCATTGATTAATTCATTCGTCCCATTCATTCAATTTTTCCTCCAGTGAGCCCATGGTAGCTCTCTTCCTCCCCATTTTATCCTCAAAACAGCAATGTCAGGTAAGTCAGGTTGAGAGAGAGTGGCTGGTCTAAGGTCACCAAGTGAATTTCATGGGCCAGTGGAGACTTGAATCTGCTTCTCCCAAATCCCACTTCTAAAATCAACCACACATACATGTACATGTGCAGACACAGACAGCCAGAAAGCATCACTTAGTATCACTTCCACTGTTTCTTTGCAAAAATGGCATATCTGCAGCAAACCTGAACTGAACATGAAGAATGATGATAATCTCATCTATGGGGGTGGGGAGAAAGTATTCAACTGGAGGTTAAAAACCCTGATGACATTAGGGTTATGACATTAGCCTACCTTAGGATGTTCCTTTGAAAAATAAAACAGAACAAATTCATGTAAATTCCTGAAAACTCTGGAAAAACGGTATGATACAAATGAGATATAGCAATAAACAAATAATTCAGGAATGCGGTATTTTCAAACAGGCTGTGGGAAGTTCTTGCTGTTTAACCTGACACATGTTGCACAAACATGTGCAAGAAGAAGGTGCTATTCTTAAGCAGTACAAAACCAAAGTTTTAATTCTGGTGGAGGCAACAAAGGAATGGAAATGAAGTCTAACAAACAACAGAGAAAAGAATGGCAGGAACATAGAGGAAAAGTTACTGAAAAATCCATGTGAGCAAATGCCGTATGTAAAGATAAGTTCCAGTTTGTTTGTGGAAAGGGGCAAAGAATAAACCTAAACATTAATGAAAAAGAATTTGAGAAGGGATTTGAAAATATCGGATGCTTCCCAAATTTACATACTGTATCTGGGCAGGAAGTGTCAGTATCTGTATTGTTCCATTTTTAGTATGTTTGCCACCAAATAAAAACATGCTTCCACTTACTAATGGTCTAGAACAATGGTATTCACTAGGAGCTTGCCAAAAGCCAATATGCAACTAAGAAATGTTTAATAGGATAATAAAATGCACCAGAAATGGAGAAAAATTACCCACATCCTAACACAAAACATGAAAAGGAGATTGCATATGTATCTTGCATATCCATTGTACAAACATAGCAGCATATCACTTTTGGTCAAATATTCCCCCATATCTTCTGACCCCTAAATCACTGTCTTTTGCTCCTGCTTTACATTAGAGTTGAATCAATTTAACTTCATTAATGTTGCAGCTTGATATATGACAACTCACTCCACTGATGGCTTTTGGAGAGCAGGCAGGGAGAGAAAGTTTGACTAATTTAATCTATTGATGGACGAATGTGGCTGCAGCACAGTACCAAAAGCCAAGCAAATATCCCCACGCTTAAGGAAGAGTGGTCAGTGATGAGAACCATAGTGACAAGAACCCATACTTTTTATGCAAACAATCCCAGCTTCAATTCCTGGCATCTCCAGGCACAACCACAAACCTGGACAGCCTTAAAAGGAGATCAGACAAAATCATGAAGGAGTAGACTACCAGTCGCTATTAGTTTGAATGGCAAATATACTGTGCCACAAATC
Source organism: Cyclura pinguis (assembly GCA_030412105.1). Taxonomy (NCBI): domain Eukaryota; kingdom Metazoa; phylum Chordata; class Lepidosauria; order Squamata; family Iguanidae; genus Cyclura; species Cyclura pinguis. Next base: position 58,752,327 of record CM059602.1, read on the forward strand.
AGAGGCAATTACGACTCTTCATACCAATTGTTGAGGAATACAAAAAGGTGCTACTGCATCAATTCTATAAGCATCTTGTTGCCAGCTTCTCATGCCTCTCTCCAGTCCCACCAATAACAACCCCTCCCTTCTCTTCCTGCACACATTGGAAACTTCATGCCTATTCTGGATGATAGGAGGCTGCTACTCATTTTAGTAAAACCTGGTTGAATTTTCCTGCTCTGGGAATCTGGGAGACAGGCGAAATTTCCAATGTGTGCAGGAAAAGAAGTGAGGGGTTGCTTTTGTTGGGACTGGAAAGAGGTGTTAGGAGGTAGGGAAGAGAAGGGGGGGCACTGGATGATGAGAGACTAATGGGGACTAATGAGAAGGGTGGTGAGGAGTTCGATTGGCCACTGCTGTGGCTGACAGTTGCTTCTAAAATCACCTTCAGTTTATTTGCAATATTTTCACTTTTGTGGGGGGTCTTGTGCCCCTAACTCTTCTGAAAGTAGAGGGAGTACTATAATATTTCATTAATCACAAAATACCAAGGACAAAAAATAAGGGATGACTATTGCAAACTGCCCATCTTGTGAGCTTCCCTTTAGCATCTGAGCAATTTGTATGAGACAGAATGCTGAGCTAGGGATACAGTAAGGCAATTGTTGATACTCCCCTAAGTGTTTGGATTACCTTACAATTCTCTTCAGTGAATTCAAGAGCTTCCTAGGATGTCATAACTGCAGCACGGTGTGCAGGTAGCACTGCATTACAAGCCTCCTCCAGGCCCTCTTCATTTGAGCAGAAGCAAAAAGAAGGTTTTTTTAATTAAAAAAAAATCTAGGACATGAAGCCGCAGCTCACTTGCTCTCTCCCACCAGAGCCAGGCAAATACTGTAAATAGATCAGCACAGCTGCTCAGCCTCCTCCACCCGCATGAGAGCACAGTCCGCCTGCTTCATCACAGGTGCAATCGTCCTACACTCCCAGACCGCCCACATGACAGCAAGCATCTCTTTTCCCACATGCTCTCTTGGTGGGCTGTAAAAAAATCCAAAGTGAAAGGCCACTCTGCCTGCACCTCAACCGCTTCACCATCCCAACAACTGTATGCCCCCAACAAACACTGCTGGTGAAGCATTGTGCTTTCCAAGTGACAGGGGAATCTGTGAATTCATGTTTAATTTTTGTTTACATTCTAATTCCATTTTAAAAAAAAAAGCTTCTTCTACTCTTAAAACAAAAAGCTGTTTAGTTTGGAATTCAGCCAGCGCATTAAACACTAACCAATTCTCAACTGATGACGATCAGCTACCTCTTTGTTCGACGTTTCAGTCCCCTGTTCTATTGTTGTCGACCTCATCCATCATGCACATTCCAAAGCCTGAACAATGCACTTCAACGACAACAGCCGGTGCAGAGTGAAGGTGTAAAATGAGTACTCACCTGGGTATGAACCATCTCGTGGGATCAGGCAGGCTGTATAATCCCAAGTGATGTCCTACCCTTCTCTCCTGTGGTACCACCCTGTACAAATCCTGCTTTGGATCCCAACATGCAGCAACCCTTTTTCCAAAGGCAGAGTGAAAAATCTTACTTCAGCCATGCAGACCAGTTCCTCCAACCCCACAGGACAGGACATCCATTAATCCGGCAGTGCCTGCAAACCATCTAGTCGGAGCGACAGCCAGTGGGGATTAAGGGCCTTTGAGTGGAGCACCAATCATTCCTATCCCTCCCCCCTCCCCCTGCAGCTACCCAGAGAGATGGGTGATTCCATCTCAAGTAATCCCCTTCTGTCACTCTCTTCCAGGGAAGGGCTGGCAGGTCACCAAGGGGGAGATTAGTGAGATAATGAAAACGCCTCCTCCATTTCAAAGCACTCCAATTGCTGGGCTTCTGCACAGCGCCACCCTGCCTAGGCGAGGCAGCTGCTTCAGTCACCCAGCAGTGGTCTGATGTACCAATGGGAAATCTGTATTCCACATCGCCGCCACCACCCCTATGCAAATTCGTCTTGTGGGCGGCAGCATCACCTGCTGGCCTGTGATGGAAGTGCTTGTGCTATCTGATCTCAAAAGAGCCCCATCAGTGCAGCAGCGGCTAATGCTGAAACCCAGTCTCCCAGTTCCTCTTCTCACATAAATACAAAGCCCACCCTAACGTGCAATGATGACCAAAGCTGAAATGCTTTCACAAAGGATTTTGTGCCTTATTCCCAAAGCATAGGTTTCAGGCACTGTTAGATAAAAGATATCTGATGTCACAAACTAGTTATACGATCTGCTGTAGGTTAATCCTGTCCCCAGCATCCCACTCACACACCATGAGAGGACTGTACAAATGTATCCCTGGCTGAATGCTACCTGTATACTAAATCTCAAATGACAAATTCTTCACTGATATAATGACAAACCCAGCTTAACAGCTCCTGTAACGGAAATACCTGCCTGCCTTTTCCCTTTAAAAGAAAAAAAAAGTCTGCATAAATAAAATGCCATAACAGTATGGATATAATGCTATTTATGTACATTGGTACTTTATAAGAAATAGTGTAAGGAAAAAAGATAGGTCCTGCCCCGAAATCTGGTCACCTCACTACTCACATCCAATCTTTGTCACATGTGTATTGTCACATCAGTTAATTTAGTTTTACAGTTGCATATCTCAGCTATTAGAAATGATACACTTACCATGTTATACAAGATGGTATATTTTTAAGAAATTTAACAATTTATTCCTATTGATTGCTTTTGGTTTTTTGGCCAGTTACTGAAGAGTAACAACCTCTCATCCTGTGTATTTGTTACACTAATATCCCATCTGTCTTCCAATAAGCCCAAGACACCAGACACATCTTTCTTCCTACTTTATCCATACAACAACCCTGTGAAGTAGGCCAGAAAGACAGCAGGCAAGTAGCCCAAGAGCCCTCAATGAGTTTCATGGCTCACTGGAGACTAGAACCTGGATCTCTCTAACTGCAGTCCAACACTAATCATTCCATCACACAGAGTCTTATCCTATGTTTTCTAAGTTTGTTCAGGAATCTTTGTTGGTGGATTTGATTAACAGCATTTTAGAAACTGAAGGGAGTAATTTCTAGCAAACTGCCCCCATCCATGTCCTTGCTGACTCTAGAGAACTCTAAAACAAAACTAAGACAAAAATTCATTCTGCAGAAGCCACATTGATTTTTCTTTTGCAGGACTTGCTTTGCTTTATTTTTGATAGTTTTCCCTTTAACAATACATTGCAGCAAATACTCCCTGGAATTGGCACTATGCTGTTTGTAATTTCTTAGATCTTTCTGAATCCCTTAAAAAAATAAATTATATTGGCCATTTTCAAGTTCTTTCATACCCAAACTGATCACAGCATATAAGGATGCAGGAAAAGGTGCAAAACAAGCTAAGCATCAGACCACTGTAATGAATGGAAACTTCTTTGTATTGCAGAGTAGGTTTAGGAGAAAAATGATAAACTGGAAAGGAATTATCAGTGCCATATGGAACTGCAGCTGCCTATGTTCTCCTGTCTACGGTAGTCTTGACACAAAAGTTTCCATATTGATTAAATTTATCTTATTATTCCAAGAAATACATGAATATCCATTTACATTTATCTAGTCCCTGACTGTATTAAACATTGGACTGAATTAGTCAACCCATCATCTTGCTTTCCTTCTGTCACTTATCCAGCACACTTAGTGAAACCAAAGTATAAAAATAAATCTTCCTCACTTTTATCACCAGCAGAGGGCGAGCTGTATCAACAGAACTGAAGTTGAAGGATGAAACAGTCTGGCACGGCATGGGATAAAGCTGGCAGCAGAGATTTAATTACAAATATCAGCAACTTGACAAAGTTCTTACTGAGGCAATTATATAAGAGACTAATCCAGCTCTTACACTTGAGCCATTATGTAATGAACTCAAATTTCTTTTCATTCTTTTACCACTGTGAATGTTAACATACAATATAGGATATAATGGGTTCAGTCCAGAGATACAAGCATGTAACAGGGCTGAGAAGTACATGCAACTACCAACCATAGTTTGATGTACTCACATCTCTGTTTCCATCTAGGTATCTAGTGCAGGAGGAAGGAGGTCATCTTAGACACACAAGAAATATTCCAGTGATCTGTCAGAATACACTCATCTGTGAACATCCCCGTACTGCAGTGAAAACAAGCCATCTGATTTTGGAAACTGAGTGGAGTCAGGGGAGGTTAGCCCTTGGGCAAAAGACTGCCAAGGAATACAGGTGATTTGCACTGCTGCCTAATACTCTGGAGAGTCAATGCCAATTGAAAATATTGGGCCAATGTCATTAATTCACACTGGAGAATCCAGCTCAGAAGAGCCAGACCTTAAGAGGCCTTTGACTCCAGGAATTGGCTCCTTCCCACAACCTGAGCAGCTGGGAGAAGATGCAGCTAGTGAAGACCTTCAGCAAGCTGGGTCCCACCTCAACGGCAACTGATGGACATGATGAGAAGATAATCCCATCTTCTGCAGCACACTGACCATAAACAAAATAAAATAAAAAGCAGCAGTGGAAGAGCCAACGCCTCTTAAAGAAGCCTAAATGAGAAATGCTGAGGAATTAACCATCTGACATCTCAAGGTCAAACAGCTATAAATCTTTCCAGAACTGAAAAGAGTTCTTGTTGTGCACAACCATTCATCTACCCGACATCTGCACTTGGTGCTCTTGGATTAATTTAGATTTCTGATCCCTGGAGTTGTATGTCCATGCTCTTTTCCTTCTATCTTTGTTTATTGTAACTACTGGCTTCTTGCCACTGATTTCAGCACAGCTTGAGATCTTGCTAATTTTATTTTCAGAGAACTTCCTAGATTACATGTGTAATGACACAGACGGGCTTAGCTCACCTGTGACAGCTTTCTCTGCTAAAGTCTACCTTGGCCATTTCTGTCTTAACAAATTAAAGCCTAATTTTGACAGAATTGCACTGTTTAGGCCTTGTAAGCCTGGGACCACAGGGTAGGGAAAATTCCCTTTCCCAGATGGGGGCGGGGGTTATACGCTTCCTAAAAGATCTGGTGTCCAATTTGATGTTTCTGACCGTGGAACCCAACTCTGCTGGCAGAATCACAGGCTTGACAGTACTGACTAACAGTGTTTTTATACCAGCTTCATTTAGAAGTCACTCTTCATGCAGTGATAACTTCCTGTTTGAATTATGGAAGTTCACTTTATGTGGTGCTGCCCTTAAAGATAATGCAGAAACTTTGCTTAATGGAGAATGCTGCCACATGTAAAATAATGTATTCCACTCCAGTCCAACTATCTGCCTCCAGGTTCATTCAGGATACTCCTTTTCACTGCTGAAACACTGAGCAACCTAAATTATGCATGCTTTCCCTTATGTCTGCCTTCCCACTTTAGCATGATCAAAAGGAAGAAAATGGCTACTGAAAAAAAGATGACAGAAAGGGATGCAACTTTGCATAAATATTGCACATGCTAATTTTTATGAGTATAGATACAAGTTTAAAATGAATTATTGTAATTTAAACAGAAACAGAATACAGTGGGCCCTAAGTACCTACTAGGGTTTGATTCTAGAACTCCTCATGGATACCAAAATTCATGGATGCCCAAGTCCCATTATGTACAGTGGTGTAGTAAAATGGTGTCCCTTATATAAAATGGTAAAATCAAAGTTTGTTTGTGGATTTTTTAAAAAATATTTTCAAGCCATGGTTGGTTGGATCCACAGATAGGGAGGGCTGATCATATATTTTGTAATAGTGGGGATGCCTATGACCATATAACTTGTATGCCTACTCAGTCAGCAGTCCAGGTGCTACCAGCACATGGACAACTTTTAAACTCCCCTCTCAATTCCTTTCATATGTATCTTTCAATTGGACTTGGACTGAATAGCCCCTGGAGTAGAGGACTGTCCTCTGATTGTTGACTTTTTGAGAGGTTACAAATGGGTCTGTTACTTTCCCTTTTTGGCCAGGCTAGCCAAAGATATTCTGCTGTCTGAAGTGCAGCAGCAAATGGTGCTTCCCTCATCTGAGTCAAAGTGCAGAGCACCCAAAACCACGTGAGGCAGAAAATCCCACAAGAACCCGGCAGTAAAATAGCCTAACTACCAATTTGCTGCTTTCTCATGACCATTCCAAATCTGCCTAAGGCAAAGCAGCCATCTCATTCAGCCTAATGGAAGAGCAAGCAGTGCCTTTTTGATGCAACCTCTGTTTGTCTGGCCATTATGAGATCCATGATCAAAACCTGTGTTCATTATGATATTCAATCATCTTAATTAGGGTTTCCAGTTTTGCATCATGCCAGGTCCTAGGGATAGCCCCTGATCAAACACAGTTGCTCACAGCTTGTCACTGAAACACACACACAGAGAACATATTGTCCTCTTTGGATATTAAGGCAGAAATGTTAGCTAAGGGGCTGTTTCCAGATCAAAGTGAAATGAGAAGATAATCCTTTGTCGCTTATTTAGAGAGCTGGGATAAAGAACATTTAATTTAGCCTACTTGCTTCTAGCCAGAAGGTAGATTCAGAGCAGAGTAGAGGGTGAAATCTGGCACTACAATGATTCAGAAGCAAAGAGGAAGCTAACTCAGGAAATATGTACAGCCCCCGAAGAAAAGTCTTTGCAGGTTGCAGCAACAAATCAATGGATCCTTGGAAACTGTAGCAAGCAGCTGCTGAGTTGGGAGATCTGCACACAGCCCTTTCTTCTTACCCATAGCTGAGCCCAGCAAAACTGGAGAATTTGCACTCTTGTCTCCTCCTTGTACATGACTCACTAAAAGTGGAGATTCAGGGCAAGGCCCTGATATCAGGCAATCCTGACCATCATAGTAGTTCTGCTCAGACATTCTAGTCACACCTATACTGAACAGATACAGACAAAATGGAGTTACGCCTGTTAATCTTTCTCTGGCCTCTCTGCATCTAGTATTAGTACAAAACGTAAACTGCATACCCGAATATATATAGGAAGTTGATTCATTGCTGTAGCCAATAGATAGATATATGGTACCAGTCCTCAGCACATTAGAAATGCTTGTCTCCCACATCGAACAGTCTAAGAAGCACTGCTTTATACCAAATCTGGGTATTTATCCATCCAAAACAGTCTTCTCTGTTATATCTGATCACCACTCTACAAACATTGAGACAGAATTCCAACTCATCACTCGTTCATGTGCTACCTGAGGTCATGTGCTACCTGCTCTACAACAAAGCTACATCCACCCTCCCATATTAAATGTGCAAATACTAGAGGACAGAACAAGCATGCCCACCAGTACATGTACCCAGGCAGATATACAACTAATATAAGTAGATCCTCTAGCTCAGTGCTTCTCTGATGGGTAGGACTAGCAATTTTTTCTCAATGTGCAACAGACAGTATCATACTTGTGCCCATTGACTATGACTGTTTCTTTCTTGGAACTCCTCATGGACCAGTAGCTGATGGCAGCCCAGGTCCATGGATCACCACTTTCAGGTGTACTGCTCTGGCTGCATATATTTGATCAAAATTAGATAAATTGAGAAGATGGACTTTTCTGCACTGCAAACCCCAGGATTCCACAGGATGTTGAAAGTGGAATAATAGCACCATAACAGACTAGTGCGGAAATGGCTAATATATCCTACAATACCTGATACAATTTTTAAAAGAACCTCCCATTTTCTATTCTTTCAACAGTACACTCACATGTGCCAGTTATTATTATCTTACACCTCGAGCACTCATTCTTTGTTTTCAACTAAATTTTGTTAGGTTTTCATCATCAAAACCCAAAGTGACCTATTCAATTGCCTTTATGGACTGGGAGACAGTTTCCCTTATGCAGCCCAAAGGAGTAAATTTTTAAAGAAATTTAATAAAACGGTGAATTTTAATGGATAGCAAACAAGGCTCCTCTTTCCATATTTCTTTAAAAATAACTGCAGCATGTGATTTCATTGCTGATTTTGGATTGTTTGGGAACTCGGAACATTTTAATCACATTGAAAGGTGTCTCCTTCTACCAGATTTCACTTGCCCCAAATGCTATCACCATAAGTTCTCACAATATGTGTTTCAACTAAGCACACAGACAATCTCTGACATTTTCCATCAAGTTCTTTCATGCCACAGAAACCATCATTTTAGCAATAACACAAAGATGTCACTTTCCACGGGATCAAGGCTCCCATGATCTTTCAGAGCACATGAGAATTTGCGTTCTCAGAAAATCTTCTGAGAAACTTAATTGAGCAGACTAGCTGGTTTCAAGACTGTCAGAAATTCTACTTAAATTAGCTATCTCCCTTACACAGCACACAGAGTTTTTGATCCAACAGGTGGGTGGAAAATCTGAACAATTGCCAACTGAGGGCCAGGGAGACGAGATGCCAGAGAAATGAGCTTCATTGCATGCTTTCAAGATTCAAGATGTTATTAAACAGCTGTGCCAAGAGATACTTCTAACTTTTAATAGACCTACTGCTATTAGAAAGATTATTTCGTAAAGTGGGTAACATGGCCCCAGGCAGGCAAGCATCCAGTACCAGATCATGGTAACTGACAAAAGCCCCCCGGACTAACCACACAGAAACCTAGGGAGTAAAGATGTAGGAACATTCAAACAGTCATTCCACATCCATATGATTACTACTTTCAAATTACTATGGTAGTTGTTTTGTATGCCTATGCCTGGTGAAATCCTACAGATTTAAAAAGCAAGCAGTATATAGTATCCAGTTGTAATCTAGAGATACTCTTCATATTCAGGCAGTAGAATCTGAGGAGTCTGAAACCCAATCCAGAAAAATAATATGATTCTATTTACTATGTCATTATATTTATTGTCTCCCACACTATCAGCCATCTTGTCACTATTCTATATCTGTGACTATCACTGAAACCAACTACAATGGCATTCCATTTAATGGAAGATAGACAGAACTTGATCATTCTGTGGTACTTGTCTCTAAAAGCAAAGGAAGTCCTCCTTGTTACAGCCTCTGAACACTACAAGAATAGAAGTTATGGGCGCCTTCTGGGGTTATTATGACAAAACATCAGGCCCTGATGATGGTTCTATCCTTTGACTCATCACTGTTTAACTTGTCAGTGTCCATGACCAGCTCCCAACTGCAGAATGAGAAGACAAGCCCTTCTGCTGGCACTCAGGGTTGGCACAAAACATTTTGCTGCCCAAGATAGAGCAGGCACCCACTGCCCAAGATCAATCAAGTTTATTTTGGCTCCAAGGAAAAATATGCCACAAATACTTCTCTCCTCCCTTGTCAGGAAAAACTATACTAATTAATAAAAATGTCTTTCCATCATGCCAAAAACTGATTGTCATAAATGGTTACCTCTCTGCCCCAATGATAGGGCTAGCCCTACTGGCACTGGAACCTTGCATAGCAACCTTCTTGTAATTTCTCCTTAGACAAAAAAACAGAATTAGGCTCCTGATCTAGTTGAAGAAACATTATCTCTCATTCCTACCAACAATATTTAGAAGATTGCTAACAGAGGAGCCGTATCACTGATACAAAAGTACAACCCCTACATTACATGGATATATCTACAGTACAGGTGGAGCTAAAGTGACGCTATTAATCCATGAAAGTACAAGATTAATTTATACCTGAGGATTTTCCTGTATCACTTTCTTTTTTGTAATTCTCTCACATTACTATAATCATGTCTTTTAACATGTTTCCGTGAAGCAACAAACTTTTGTGAAGATATTATATATATGAAGTATCCTTACTGCACATTGCCTAGTTTTTGTGAATAGTATTTATCCTTCCTTCTTTTCCTAAGCCAAGGATGAGAAGCAGGTGACTCTCAAGATGTTCTTAGACTTCAGCTTCAACCATCCTTCATCATTGTTTGCGGTGGAACCAGTAATCCAAACATTCTGAAGTCTACGTGTTCCCTATCCCTTAAGCAAATATGGAAATTATCTCCCCAAGGGACAGTGCCCCTAACATATTATTTCATGTGGAGACTTAAGCTTAAGTACCAGCAGGTATAAAGCAAATGTAACTAATTCCCCTCGGGGGGAAACATGATAGAATCAGATTTCTCTACTGCCGCAACCTCTTCTCAGTCATCTAGGTCAGCCAAGGTCATTGCACATTGCACTGAGAATGGAAAGCACAGTCTTTCAAGTCATAAATACTGAGGAAAAAAGCAGCAGTAGACTGGTAACACACCCTTTTATTTATGGCACAAAGACAACCCTGACCCACCCTTAGTGTTGCAAACTGTGTTTCGTGTGAGTTTTAGAATATGTTTGCCTTCACACATGTACAAACATTTAGACATACAATTCAGAGTTAAAATAGTGCACTTATACGCTAGCATGGTGTAGAGGCTTGAGAGGTAAACCTCCAGTGATGTAGATCCGAGTTGACTGACTCAGACTCAAGTCAGACTTAAGTCATCTCAGTGACTGAGACTCGACTCGGCAACAAAGATACACTGACTCGACTCGACTCGAGACTTGTATATTTTTAGTGACTGACTTGCTGCCTGTGATTCGGTAACATAACACATTCATCCAGAAACGTTGAAAAATGCTCCCATCTCTTTTTGCCTACTGGTCACATGACAATCTGTCTCAAGGCCAAAGTGGGAGCGCATTTCTCAGAGGGGAAAGGCAAACAGTTTAGGCAATGGGCTTGAGGTCTGATCAGCAGCCTGTCCTGTTGCATATTGGAGAAGCCTTCTAAAACTTTTCCTAAGAGCAGAAAGCAAGACTTTTCCCCAAAGCATAGGACACGTTTCTCAGAGAACAGCAAGTGTGTTAGGCAGGGGGCTTGAGGAGGAAGGAGCCTTCCTTTCTACAGCTTTTGAAGCTTCAATAACGGGCAGAAAGAAGGATCCTATTTCCTACTTCTGAAAAATCCTCCGGCTTTGGAAATGTGAAGTAAGAAGGATCCTATTCCCCACTTTCAAAGCTACAGACTCTTTTATGCCCATTGGCACAAAAGCCTCCAGCTTCAGGAAAGGGGAATAAGAAGGATCCTATTCCTCACATCTGAAGCTGTAGATGGCAAAATTGCAATGTGGAGGGCCAACTCTGCTTAAACTGTTAAAATTGACTTTATTTGATTTTGTCCAGAAATTCTGGAATATAGGTTGAGGTTTAAAGTTGGCTCTCAGACTTGAGACTTGACTTGAAAGTATTTTCAAGAACTTGAGACTTGACTTGAGACTTGGAGTAAAAGACTTAAATACATCACTGCAAACCTCCTCTGAATAAATTTCATTAAAAGAAAAGCCTATGATAGGGTTGCCATAACTTGAAGTTGACTGTAAAGTACATAGCAACAATAATATGAGCACAAATGGAAGAACACAGAATAAGCACAAGTAAATGTGGAGTTACAAGATTAGTTGTACTGTCGCTGAAGGTGGAATGACACCAAGGTTCCCAAGACAGACAACCTGTACCTAAAGAAGAACCTCATTTTATCCCCTATTTTCATATGAACACATCCATGTGTCTGTACGTGCAGATACATGCAACTACTCCCTCATGTAGGAACAAGAGCCCTCACTGATCAAAGAGACCTGGACTTTGATTTCAAAGGAAGAATTTCATTTCCTGATTCACAGAAAATTATAACAACGTACTGTAGAGATTAATATTACGGAGTTATCATCTTTACAGAACCGGGTTTGGAGGGGTTTCTTCCCATCTCCTTACAAATGATTCACAGGAACGAAACCTCTAACTTTCCTGTAGCAGGCTTAATTATTCACTGTGACAGGGGAAGGCAGCAGTTTGTGTTATTTTAAGATGCTTTACTGATGCTTTTGCTTGATGAACCTGCTTGGCACAATTACAGTGGAGCTCACAAGACAGAATGCTGGGTCTCATGTGAAGAGGGATTCCTGAGGGAATAATGTTTGGCCTCAATGACCTCAATCATATCATGTCACTTTGCAGATGACTAGAGATATCGTGAGAAATGGCAATATAAACCAGTAGCCCCATCAAAGGCCTATCTCTATGCACAGTTTCTTTGCTCTATATTAATCTTTTTGTACACTGCCAGGTTAATTAATATTATTTAAATACAAAAATATTTAGTTAACTCAGAGTAACCTGTCTATGCAGATACAATTTCTATTCTGTCCTACTTTTTTTCTCAGTGGTTTTCACCCTTTGCAACTTGTGTTCACACATCACAGCCTTGGTAACAGATACTATACATACGTCAAGATACATAAACGAATCTCAAGCCTGACGTTATGAGACTTTTAGATGCCAGTTTTATGGGTACAAAAATCACATTCATTGTAAGATTTCTCCAAGATATTGACAATTATACACTGAAATGCCAAACAAGTTCTGACCTTTGAGGCAGTCCATATTCAGGTCTGTCAGAATGTTGTACTTCTGCACTGATCTTTGTGATTATAAGCATATACCATTTTCAGCTACTGTATCTATATGGGTTGTCATGCACAAATTTGATGCACAAGGGTTTTTTTAAAAAAGTATAATGGGATGATGTATATCTGGCTATGTATCTTCTGGGATATGTGTGCATTGGCTTTTCAGGAGATGACAGTAGATGGATTCATATTTGATGTAACTTAATTCTAAAACTCCTAGTCCACATGGAGTCAGTGCTTTGTAGGGGATAGTCTGTGCTGCCTTCAGTACTGTCCAGACAGAAGTGGTACAGGCAGGTTACTTTGCATGCTGTCAAGGGTAATGTTGGGATGGGTAAATTTATGTTATTTAATAACACATATTCAAATTGTGGCACGTGGAATCCCTACCTACACAATTTAGAAAGAGAAATGGGAAGTTACCTCAAAGTTACCATAAATGCTTCAGGGAAAAGTGAATGGAAAAATACATATAAGACGCCAGGGTTTCTGATGAAGTTAGTTTGCAAACAATCCACACAAACAAAACAACTGGTGTCCGACACAGTAAATATATATAATATAAAATAGCACAAGGAAGTTTTTAAAGGATGTTACAGATTCAGAGGGAAAAAAATTGTTTATTTAAATCCACTTTTCTCCTGAATGCGGTTCAAAATGGCTTACAACATATAACTTAACAGTATACAGCTTATAGCAGAAATACCACTAAATATCTTATTTTAGAGAGTCAGTGTGGTATAGTGATTTGAGCATTGGACAATGACCCTGCAGACCAGGGTATGATTTCCCGCTCGGCCATGGAAACCCACTGGGTGACTTTGACTCTGTCACACACTCTCAGCCCCAGAAAAACCCATGGCAGATTCACCTTACAGTCACTATAAGTGAAAAACAACTCGAAGGCACATAATAATGACAACATCTTACCTTAACCACTAAGCTATCTTATTATAAAATTTATTTTTAATAATATAGTTATTTTTAAATGTCACTAAGCTATCTTATTTTAATTTTCTTTTTAAAAATTTATTTTTAAATATCACTAAGCTATTTTATTTTAAAACACACTTACCTGTAAATACCACTGAATCCAGCCAAATTTACAGTCAAAGTGAAGTCAAGTCTTTTGTACATTGCTTGTATCAAAGTGTAATTAAAGCTAAGAACATATTACTAAGATAAGCACATATTTTCCCGTTTATCCTGCCTTCACTTTCCCTCCCTTTTGGTTATCTTTGGGGAAGAAAAAAATCCTATACACTTTTAGTTTAACTTTAATACACATCAGTGTAATTATACTGGATCTCATAATTACACAAGTGATCATACCACCAGTGTCAAAGTGCACCTTTTGTGCAGTGGTGCACTTGTTCCCCAACCACTAAGTCAAAAAGAGGCCTGTATATGCGCTGGTGGGACAGCTAGCTGTAGAAGGGACCACATGCACACAATCTCTGAGAAAGTGCAACTGCTTATGCAACTCCTTTTATGCTACCATACTGCCCAACAGGATTTGGGGCACTGCATCCAATTTAAATAGTAAGCAGTTGAGACAGGCACCTGTCTTCTTATTCTTTGTAAGCCATATGCACAAGTGGTGCTATATACATGCAATAAAGCAATGAGTGCCATTAGGTAGCGTCAGTCCTATTCCTAGAATAGCCAGTGTGGTGTAGTGGTTTAAGCATTAGACTAAGATTCTGAAAGACCAGGGTTCAAATCCTTCCTCCACCACAGAAACCCACTGGTGACCTTGGGCAAGTCATACTCTCTTAGCTTTAAAGCAGTGGTCCTCGACCTTTGGTCTTCCAGATATTTTTGACATCAGCTCCCAGAATTTCCAGCCAGTATGACCAATGGACAGGAATTCTGGGAGATGAAGTCCCAAACATTTGGAGAACCAAAGGTTGAGAACCACTGCTTTAAAGGAAGGCAAGGCAAACCTCCTTGGAATAAATTTTGCCAAAAAGACCCCTAGGATAAGGCCACCATAAGTCAGACTCAACCATAGTAACAACACGCTACTCTTAGGCAGAATAAGACAGTCATCCCAGGTACCCAAAGCTGGGAGACAGCATTAGGGTGGAGGAGAGAGCTCTGCCAGGCTGACCTGCTGCCTTCTGGCATTGTGGAAGATGCTGTCTCATCACCTGCACTGAAGAAAGACTTGACTGCCAGTCCAGCTGATTCTTGGATATGGTATAGGAGTGGGGTGCCATCTTGTTCTTCTCCTCAGGCAATAAAATATCTCAAATGTGCTATATAAATGCAACAGGAGCAATACGCATCTGTGCAGAGGGGCAATGCATGGTATGCCTTAGACCCTTCTGGAAGAACATCATAGTATTGAAAGGGACTTGAAAATTATATAGATAACCTTTTAAACTTATTTCCAACAGCATTCTTTTCCATTATACTTCCCCCTTTAAAAAAATTAAATAACCAACCGTTGCACAGAGGCATGATAACAGATAAATGCTAAAACCCAATCAGTCTTTTTTGTACATCCTTATAGCTGTATTATGTGTTACTATGTGTTGGTTCTGTCTGACATTGCTGTGTACCAACTGGCAACTGAAATAAGAGAAGAAAAATGCAAGGTGCAATTTTTTCCATTACCTCATCAAGCAACAAAAAGGATCATGCTCACATTTCATGCTTAAGCTTGATGCAGAAAGAAATTCATTACAACCAATCAAGGAACAATTACAGGCTGTCATGATCTATCTGTCCCTCACCTCTGGATCCTTTTCTTCTGAATGTATAACTGAGGTTGCCAGGAGGTCACTGTGCTCCTGAATGGTATCACTGTGGAACAGGAGCCTGTCACCCAAGACCTTTATCTTCTTTTCAAGCAAGAAAAGCTTTGTTCATGTCCATCATCAAAACCGCCATGGCTACGGAGGGCACAAGAGCACTGGGAGTGGGAGCCAAGAAGCTGGAGACAAGAAGCTATTTTCCCCTTATTCGGTCATGGCCTAACAAGCTATTGCTGAAGTCAATATAGGTAAGGGAATAAAGGTGGATTAGATGTAGATCATGTTTCAAGTCAACTACCACCACAGTGTTTTTAAAAACCAAGTTAAGCTTAACCATAATGTGTGGCCCTGGGGTTGTAAGCAGCCTTCAACCCACTCAGACTACCCCAGACCACAGTTTTTCTGGCACAAAAGAATGAAGTGACTCTCTTGGTTGCTTTGAGGAGGGGAAGTTCACCTTCTAAGCAGGCCACATCCTCCTGACCACACAAACACTGTTTAACATCATCACTTTTCTTTTCCTGTAGAATTTAACATTGTTTGCCTGATAAAGAAGCCAGACGAACTTCACAAGCTTGCATGATGTATCTTGTGCATTTTGGTGGGCCAGTAAAAATATTGCTTTTTTGTGGATTTTATATTTTGTTTAATATTACTGTTTAACATCGAAAAATACCATTTTTTCAAAGCCAAAAGTAGACTTCCAAGCACTTCTGGTTTTATTTCTTTCAGCCAGTCCACAGGATCATAGAGCTGAAAGGCAGCACAGGGCCATCCAGTCCAACACCCTCCTTACAGTAATAATGAAGAAATGGCAACACAGACTTTATTTAAAGACCCCACCTCATACCCAAAAGGAGAGTCAACCACTCTATGAGACTGTATATTCTATTATCAAACAGCTCTTACCATCAAGAAGCTCTTTCTAGAATTTAGGTAGAATTTATTTTTCTAAAAAAAATTTTTTTAATCTACTGGTCTTTGTTGTATTTTTTGGAGCAGGTTAAAAAAAGCAAGCTTGATTCATCTTCTATGTGATACCCCTTCAAACATTTAAAGAATGGCTGTCTTATCACTAGAAGGATCCAGACCGTATCATATCATACTGCTCATTTTGTAGCCTTTCAGCTTCCCAGCCCCAATAGTTCTGTAAGTTGCATGTCACACAAGTTTGCATTTCAGCATCCAAATATGAGACTGTGGCAAAACAGCCACTTGTACAGATGGGATACATGTTCACTTGTGTCTTGCCAATTTCGGACTTGGGACCATCATTCATTATACTGCAAAACCTACTAGAGCCATTCATTGTTTACAGATTACCCAGAAGCACCTTAATGTTTGACACTCAGCAGGGCTGCAGCTCTCTAACATGTGCCACTATTGCAGAGGTGGACAACCACAGGTTCTGGATTCCCCACCTAGCCCCTTCCCCAAGACAGTGTCACTCCCTTCTTCATGATGCCATCATCTGGTGATTTCTCAGCTATAGTGAGTTGGGCCTCTGCCAGCAGGCAGGCATTTTTTGGAGTCCTTGTTAGCGTCATGGTCAAACATCACCAACTGTCCAGCCAAATGAAAGAATTAAGTTGTACCAGTGACCTTGTTGATACTTTTTGCATTCCCTTTGCAGTTTGAGGCTGGGAAAAGATATGAAGGCTGGGAATAAACTGAGGGAGTTTTTTTTTTCTTTGTTCCTAACCTGCTTGTTCTCATAGGGGAGAGATGGGTCCTGCTTGTCCACTTTGATTTTCTTGTTGTTTCTGCACTATGTAACTCCTGGGAAAGCATTTTCCATTGGTCACATGAAGGGGTTTGATCTGACTGCTGGTTGAGGGATAAGCCTGGGTAGAATTTGTTGGCGGGGGGGCAGTTCTACCACTGGCTATGAAAGGATGCTGGACCCTATCAGCAAAAGGGCTGGAACACTTCTCTGCTGTGTACCAGATGCTGCACCATTAAAGCCTCCTCTACAGCAGTAATGTGTGTCGGTGTTCAGCACTGAAAGAACTACATTCAGTTCTGGAATGAGACATCAGCTTTTATATGGACCCTCTGTTCTAAAAATGTATCTCCCTGTTCCTTAGCTCTAAGTTGTAAGCATTTTAAGCTAAAATATGCTAATGTTTATGGTTCTACCCTTTTGCTTCTAGCCCAGCCCATCACTGGAATGCAGCTCCTCTCCCAAATTTTCTGAAATAAAACGAATTTAAAATGCCATACCTATATTGCATTACACTGTCACATAATACAGTAAGCAATATAAGTGTTGTGTGCATATACATATGCTCACACAAACACATTCCACATACAATTGAAAATCTAACTCTCTCAAAAGCTTGTCTAAACAAAAAATGGTTTGCACAGCTGGGAAGAGCTACTGCCTTCCTTCTTGGTACATTTCAGTTTCTAAAGCTCTTGGCTTTTCATGGCTTGTGTTAAGCTGACAACAAATATTTATTCCATTGGTACAAGTGGTTCTCCTTTGTTATTCATCTTGAACTTTTGGACTCAGGTAAGACAGAAACAACAAATCTCATGGCCGGTACCTTTAAAATCCCAAGAAGCCAAGACGTCCAGAAGGTTAAGGCAAGAGCAAGTTGAGAAACTGAACTATTCAGCATCTGATTCAGAAGCTACAACCTCACTATATACTAATGAATGCAACATAGTTATAGTTCAATGGCATTTCAAGTTCCATATGGGAAGAAAAGGTTCAGTCCCTGTCATCTGAAAGGATCTGGGAAATACCACAGGCATGAGCCAAATGCCAGCTACCATTGCTGAATCCTGGGCTCTTTCAGGTTGATCTAAAGCAGACATTCCCAAACTTTGATCCTCCAGAAGTTTTGGACTTCTGCTCCCAGAATTCCTGACTGTTGGCCAGGCTCGCTGGGGCTTCTAGGAGTTGAAATTCAAAACACCCGGAGGACCAAAGTTTGGGAAACACCAAATATGTGTTCTTGTGACATAACTCTGGGTTTTGGAGGTTGGTTTGCTGGTTGTTGTCACATCCATATCTACTCATTCCATTCTTGGGGAGGGAGGTGCTATTTGTAGCAATTTCTTGGATCTGGACTAGGACTCTTCCAAATGTTTTTTAAAAGGGGATCATGGTTTGCTGATGTGGTGCCCTGGTCTGAAGGTCACATTCTCTCCTCTTGATTTTTTTTTTAAAAAAATCTTATAGAGTTACAGAGCAAAAGTGTCCTTTCACTGATGCATTACAGCACTATAACTCTATTTTCTAAAAAATAGCAGCAAGGAAAAGAAGACAGGGAGACTTTTTTATTCTAACATGTCTCATAATTAAAAAAGAAACCCACTTGAGTGTGGGAACAGCATGTTGCAGCTTGTGCCAGCAATTGCCACAAAATAGTCCAGAATAGCAGAAACATTATTTGGATTTTAAAAATCCAAGAACTACAGTAACAAATAACACACTCTCCAGCAACCTCCTGGCATACTTACCCTATACTTACCCTATATATACCTACCCTGCTGGCCCATTAACAGTTGCAGGCTGCTGATCAAGCAACACTTATGCCTCTGCTGCAACCTTGAGCCCCTTTCTCTCTCAGCCCACATACACCAACAGAGATAACTTCTTGTTTATCAGCACATCGCCTTATCTCCCAGGGCCAGCCCAAGACATGTTGACACTTAAGGAGAAGGCCAAAATAGCACCTTCCCTATTCTATATACAAAAGGCAATGAATTATGTTCTAACTCTGGTGACAGGCTAGTGACTTCCACTGCATTTGAGGTAGCCACCTACGTGCATGCAAATGTACATACGTAGAATTCTTTCTACAGACATTTGTGTCGGATACACAAACACTTCAGCGAGCCTATGTAATCACTACTATACGAATACAATGAATCATGGTCCCACTCCTGGCTCACATAGGGCTGGCCAGGGAAGGAGTCTGGCCTGCAAATAAATATTTGAGGGTCAGAAAACTTGTCCGTTATAGGACTGGAAAGTGTCCCTTATTATAAGGGATGTCCCCTGTTTGAGGGTTGGAAAGTTTTTCTTTTAACATAGACTGAACAAGATGGTAACAAATCCTGTATTTTGGAGTGTGGACCCTTTGAAAAGACAGAAATGTATGCAGCATGTAATTTATGAAGATGCACAATATGTTAATCGTTCAGAGAAATACATGGCTAAGTCAACTGAAATCAATACTTTTATTTGGTATTCCAGTAGAACACAGGCTTATAATAGCTGCTGCCTGATTGTCAATCCTGCACATCAGGAATTTCAATTGTCCCTTATTGCTATTTTGAAAACCTGGCAGCAATAAGATCACATGTCACTGAAGATGGCAACAAGAGTATCCAAATAGCACTCTTGTGCTCCTGCAATGTTGTGTGTTGATCCTTCACTGGACAGTGGGCCAGCAATTATAAAGTGTTCAGGTTTTGTATGCCTGTAGCAAGTACTTATTATAGAGGTATGGCCCCCAAAAAAGGAGCCTAATGTGGCAGGATGCAGACAATTATCCTTCTTAAAAACAAGTTTACTATTAAATCAGCAGTCCAGCTAGTCCAGTTCCTGCTACTGAATACAGCCATTTCCACACATCACAAGGCAAGCTAGCAATGGTTCTTGCTGCTTGGCCTCCCTGTCTTCATTCCAGAAAGTAATAAGTGGCAACACTGAAGAATGTGATGTGGAAGAAACTTGAAATGGTCTTCATGTGATAATCTCAGAATGTACAGTAAAAAAACCACATCATTTTCTTTTACATCTCAGAGACTAATTTCTGCACAGGGTCCAAACGACACTGTCATGGGATGTCCCCATATAAAGTAGAAAAGCAACGGGACGTAATAAATCCCCACACAGGCTAAAGCAGCAAGGTCAAGTAGCCATCAGAATGAGACCATCATCAGCTTCCTCAATGGGATGAAATTAATGTTGAAACCAGCCCTACAATTAAAATTACGAAGAGGAAAGAGTTCCAAAAGGATAAAACAATCCCTGCACTTAAGGACTGACCTATAGTGCTGGCAAAGATTTGGCTACTTGGCTTTTCGTGGATCCCTGAGTTTGCACTCCGTACTTCAACTAGCAAATTCCACACTGTGGTTAAGCAAGAAACAGGTCCCAGAAATGAAGTGAACTTCCTTGCAGTTTAAACATACCTCAGGGCCACTTTATTCATTAGACACTTTAGGCACAGTGCCTACGACCTACAAAAACTTTAGGGTCCACAAAACCTTTCCAACTGGTACATTGAGGTGACGGTGGGAGTTGAATACAAGAGTGCCTAGGGTCTATAAAGACCTTAATGTGGTTTTTCGCATACCTCTCTAACTTTAGCTGCATACAGATAATTACTTCTAAAGAGCAATAGGAGCAATTTCCCTCTGACTTATTATGGTACCAGCCCAAACTGAGCAGTGGTAGTATTATTACTGAATATAATTCAGTGGGATTCAAGGAACCTTCTCCCCCAATTCTTGCCACTCAGGAAAATCCAGTTAATTCTAATCCCACTTCTTAACTGCAGTCTCTTCTCTTAAACATCACTGGTTTGATTAAGTTAACTAAATCAGATTACAAGCATCTCTTGGCCTAGTTAATTTTACTTCTACAGAAACCTCCGATAAGGAGGCTTTACACTATTATCCCTACCCTGCCCCATCCCCATATTTTATCCATAAGCCAAGTGTTCATTCCCTTTACATTCTTTAAAAACTTACCAAAAGTAACTCTAAAATAACACCATCCCAAAACTGCTCTGGTCATATAGAGTGGGCCATAAATCACTGAAAAGGAAGACAGCATACTTCCCACATGCCTAAAGATAGTAGCCATGTGCCTATGTCACCAGGAAGCACCCTGTGACCATGAAATGGGACTGCTGTGATGCAGCACACAATAGGGCTCTGATTTTGACCCAAACACTCAGCTACTTTAACAATAGCAACGAACAACAAGTACGGGTTGCATGTGTCTTTCTCTCACTGTCAGGCAACTGGCTTTTCCACCTTTAAAACAGCTAAAGCAGCTAAAATTGCAGCTCTCGCCTCTCTGTCTCCCTCCTAGGCACATACACAAGCTGGCACCTTTGACATCTTTCCAAGTTCAGATTCATTTTGGCAGGAGCCTGGAGCTCTACAGTCCTGATACTTACTCTCCCTCTCCCCAGGGAGACACAGCTGTCGGTTTTGGGAGATGCAAAGCTAGAGAGAATTGTGGATCAAGATTTTTTGGTTCTGTTTATGAAACCAAGACAGAGATATGTACAGAAGGAGAAAATGAATCTGGATCCCTGTGCTATATTATTGGAGAATTATATTTTCAAAGTATAGCACTTGAAGCCTGGGCTTCAGTTCTTTGAGAATACAGAAAAAGCTAAATCTCAAGGGCAGAGCCACAGCAAATCAGGATTCTATAACTGCCTCCATAATTTGCTAGCTCAGGTTCTCAGGGAAAAGTAGAACTGAGTGATTAGAGTATGGTAATGAAATGAAAGAAAACTTGCTTTGCCCTCAAAGTTTTCTACATGACCATTCAAAGCATGCCGCAACCAAATTTGTAGTGAGAATTTTTTTTCCCTCTTTACAGGGCTTGGGAAGGAAAGATTGCTTCTGCAAGCAGTATGAACTGGGCTTGGCACAAAATAGCTGGCTGCCTAGAAGTGGCAGAGCTTGCTAGCCACTTTATTTAAACAAACAAAAAACCCCCCTCAAAACTGAACACAAATTTCTATGCAAGTTTTGAAACAGAAACCCATTGGCATTATATGTAACGCTCTCAATAACAAACCACTATGAGGAGACAGAGAACCAGCATGGTATAGTGGTTTAGGTGTTGGACTATGTTGGTTAAGGTGTTGAACTATGACTCTGGAAGCCAGGGACTCACTTGGCTATGGAAACCCCCAGGTGACCTTGGGCAAGTCACACTCAGCCTCAGAAGAAGGAAAGGCAAACCCCTCTCTGAACAAATCTTGCTAAGAAAACTCTGTAGTTCACTTTAAGGTTCCCATAAGTCAGAATCAACTTAAAGGCACACAACAATACCAAGGAAATAATGCCAATATGATCCATTTTATTTATTTACGGCAACATTACTATTCATCTTTCTGTTTTTAAAAGGACAGTTCTCCTTCCTGCCTATGGAATATTTCCCTCTTACCTCAATGTGTCTATGTGCATGTATATGTGAACACACACACACACACACACACACACACATCCATCCATATCAATCACTGTTTATGTGATTTTACCTTTTTTTACACTGTGTAGGTACACCATACTATGGCTATTTTGGTACATTCAAAATAATAATGAAAACAGATGTAAGTGTGTTATAAATATACCACCCTATCCACCCTTCTAAAAGAAAGACAGTTGTTCCAGCATACATCAGTGCAACACACAAAATAAACTGTCTATTAAATGAGGGAGTTTACGCCCAAACCCAGTTGCTGCATCCAACTAGAGTATACCCATTAAATCAATTCCTGAGTTTTATCAATTATATAAATCAAACCGCTGGGTCTTTTCTACTTTGGACTATCAGTTGGATTTAGGTCATAGTACCCCTCAAAACTACTTAAGTCCTGAACTGTAGTAGTGTGAACAAATCAAGTGCATATATCTGAAATGGGGCCATAGTGTAAGAAAGGGGTAACTTCTTTCATGATTTGTTTACTACTTCAATTTACAAAAACAGAAGAGAAACAACACAGATCCAGGGGCAATACTCATTATTCTAAGGGAGGTCAATATAACTTCCCTGGGACAAAGGCTCTGGCCAGGCGTCTTCCTAATCCACAATAATCAAGACCTTGACACCAGACTTCCACTTTTTCTAAGATCTCCGTCTGAGCAGTATCCTAGGTACAAGGAATCTAAACAAATGTTATTTCCAACGGCCACTGAATCCTCATTACAGACTTAGAACTTCTGGAAAACTGCATTTCTTAGGGACACTGGTGTAAAGATGATGTTTGCAAGCAAACTGAGAAGTCTTGAAGAAAGTCATTATTGCTCCAAATGTCCTCTTTTTTTGCAAAGCTGCTACAGGAACATCCTTGTCATACAATGTTGTTACTGATACCACTAGAAAAACCTCTGGGAACCGGAGAGGGAGAACAATGGGTCAAGTCAACAAGCTTTACATTTTATAGAAAAAGGACTTTAGTACAGAATTGTCCGGATCCTGCTGGCCCCAAAGGAACCAGGAAATATACAATTCTAGTGGGAAGTGCTTAGTAACTGTGACCATACTTATTTGGGATTTTCAATGCTCTACACAAACTCCCACAAACCCCCTCATTTAGAGTATTCACAGGCACATCCACCTCCTTCACTTCACCTAGAAACGTGGTCAGGCATTGTCCAGGCATCAAAGCCAATATGTTTGCTCAATAAAGATGGGGTACTTACCCAGCATTAGAATTCAGCTCACAAGCACAGATAATTGCTTTGTTTTTTAAAAATCTCCCTCAGTGCTGCTCTGGTGAGAAGACAGGCTTTGCAGAGGTAGCATATATACCTTGCTTTTATGATAGGTCTTGGCAAGCTTCTCTCTATGGAAGTTCTCAACAGACCTCAGGACAAGAACTGAACTATGAAAAACCTTATCTGGACTAATCAGCTTCTCAGTATGCATCATGCACATCTTTATTGAATACTGAAGCTCTTTGAGAGATAGAAAGAGGGGCTGAATCTGCTCTTCTCAGAAATCAGTAGAGATTCTGTTCTTAAACCTGCGTATCAAATTCACAGGCCTCTCCCTTGCTGCAGAAACATAACTGGGCATGTAAGATGACACGTGTTTCCAGTGCACTGTTTTTCTGCACTTTCTGTTTTGTTACTACATTACTAAAACTTACAAAAAATGCATTATGAGTAATGTATTATATTAGCTATAATGGATTACATTAACAAGGATACATCAGCAGTCACAGCATGACTTGCAATGTCACAGGTTTTTGACATAATGAGCAGCATTTATTTGTTACAGTACTTAGAGAAGTATGTATATGGTGTCATTTAGGTGGATTGGTGATCATTACTTCTCTTTAAGAATATTGATTTTGTTAAAAAAAATATTAGAAAGTAAACTGCTAGCAACATGTTACTTCCAAAGCAGCGGGAATTTTGTTGTTACTGTGTGCCTTCAAGTTGTTTCCAACTTATGGCGACTCTATGGTGAACTTATCACGGGGTTTTGTTGGGCTGAGTGTGAGTGATGCACCCAAGGTCACCTGGTGGGTTTCCATGGTCAAGCAGGGAATCAAACCCTGGTCTCCAGAGTTGTATTTACTTTCTTTAAAAGAGCACCACTAATGGGTAATTTTTCAAAAAAGACAAAAGCATTTATTAGTTAAATCTGGAATCTCTGCAATGACGCCCAAGAGCACTAATGTGCCCATGGACTCACCTCTCTTGGTACCAATCTGCCCTTCATTCTTCTTTAGAGGTTTAAGAAAAGCAGGCAGCTGCAAAGTGAAGTGCCTGGTTGTCAGCCAGTCTTTGTCCTCATTTCTTTAGCCTAGAGGAATTCAGAGGCACGAAGACAGAGATGCTCTGCAGTTCACTTGACTTCAGGCTAAGACTTTCCAAAAAGAGAAAACCTGGGGTGAAGAGAGGGTGAAGAGAGATACAGAGAGAAAGGAAAGAGCCTTGCTGCCCCTATGCCAAGGGTGACTGGAGAGATGGCAGGGTGACCCAGAGTTGCCTTAGAGGGCTGGAGAATGCTGTAATGTGATTGGAGACAGGGAAGGCTACAATCTAAGCTTGTGAAGACTGGGCAGGCACTGTGGTTGATTTGTGTGAATGGAGAAGAAAGAAGGGATGTGGGGATTCTTGTATATTGTATGAACAGAAGAGATCAATGGTTCTTAACCTGGGGCCACGGGCGTCCACAAAACCCTACTGCTAGATATCAGCAGCAGCAGCAGCAACAGGGACCCAGCAGTGGGATGTGTGTGTGGATGCTGAGGGAGCAGTGTCAACAAGGAAGCAATTTCAGCCCCTCCACACCTCCACTACACGTCCCTGAAAAAAAAATGCCATGACAACAGGTGTGTGTGTGTGCCCAAACTATGACTCTGGAGACCAGGGTTTGAATCCCCATTCAGCCATGGAAACCCAATTGGTTACCTCAGGCAAATCACATTCTCTCAGCCTCAGAGAAAGGCAAAGGCAACAAATCTTGCCAGGAAAACCCCCATGATAGGCTCACCTTAGGGTCACCATAAGTCAGGTTTCAACAGGGGCACACACAGTGTCTAGAAGGAACCTCCCCCTGTCAGTGGCACTTTGCTGTTGTGTACCATCAAGTCACTTCTGCCTTATGCCAGTGTTAAGGTGCACCTATCACAGGATTTTTGGGGGGTAAGATTTGTTCAGAGAAGATTTGCCTTTGCCTTCCTCTACGGCTGAGAGAATGTGACTTGCCCAAGGTCACCCAGTGTCTAAGCAAGGACTGGAATCCTGGTCTCCAGAAGCCTTTAATTAATTAACTAACTAACTAACTAACTACCTAACAAATAAATAAATATTTGAGTATTTATATCAAAATTTTTAATATTTAACTCTTGAGTTAAGTTTTGGAGGACTCCAGCAACTAATTATATATACAGGGATCCCTGGCAAAGAAAAGGTTAAGAACCATTGCAGTAGATGGTTACACGTCTGTGAATGGATTGGGAGGGGGATGTCTGTATTTAAAAGACAGTAAGAGACAGAAAAATAATTTGTTTAGATATGTGAGAGAGAAAACATAGGTCTTTTTTGCAGTGGCAGGTTCTTAAGTACAGACATGGGCAGTTCTCACTATCTGGAGAAGCAGATAGAATAAATTACATATTGTGGTGATTCTGGGAAATCAACTGGCATGTGTTGCTGTAGAATAGGTGGCTTGTTGGTACTGAAAACTCTGGGTTCAAACATTTCACATTCGAATATTTTCCATTCTACTGTGCACATTATACCTTTGCTTCATACTTAGATTCTGGGCCAAGTTACTTGACTTTTCACTTTGCCAGCATGCATTTCTGTGAATGCAGGTATTCATTCTGGTATTACAGATTTAAACTGTTTAATACAATCCCAAGCAGTCAGTGCTCACTGTAATGTTAAAAAAAGTAGACATACTTTTTAAAAAAAATCAAAACTAGGGTTACTGACACATTTACCCAATTTGATTACTAGCTTGGAAGGAGCATTTTCAAAGAAGAAAACAGTAACTGTTCCAAGTATTCACTTTATCCCCATTGATATAGCTTCCATTATTTACAGTATAGACCTGCTGTTATTTTCCCCCACCCAGCTCCCAAACATAGTCACGATATGGACAATAGCAGGCAACTGGAACCTTCATAATTAATAGGATGATGAGACAACACTCTTTCACCAACGAGATTTTGCTAGGTGAGCAGCCAATGCTGCCTGCATTTGCAAGACTGAAGCACTTTTGAGCACTTACTGATGTCGCTGATAATGGATCAACTCATGATTCAATCCCCATATACCCCAAAATTTTCAACCCTCCAGTAATACGCTGTGTACATGTCCAGTTGCAACAAACATACCAGCTGGAATCATGTTGGTGTCCTACACCTGTGTACGTTTCCCTTGTGGAAGCAGCTAGGCTTTTTCATTTATTTATAAGTTTTTTTGTGACAAAGAACACAACGTTGCAAAAGTGAAGTTTCCTATGTAACACCGTCATGTATACAGACGCATGTAGATGCATGTGGAAGTACATGTACATTTGGTTACACATTTGGATGTCAGTTTAGATGTGCAGCCTTGCCATTCAATATGATGATGGCACAGAACAATCAACATCTAACTCCACAGGGGGAGATTTATGTTACCCAACCCCAACGTAAGATGTCAGCCACCTTGTTTCAAAACACACAAGCCTCTAGAATGATTATGGGGAAATTATTTTAAAAAACAGTAAACTAAATAAAACCTTTAATAAAGTACTAATACCAAATGGCAATGTTACTTAGAGTAGTGTTTCTTTGGCTAATGTAAGGGACTGGTGCCAGGAACTGGGGGAATAGTATACAAATTAATTGCAGAAACCATTGCCAACACAAGTTGAACTAGATTCAGACGTTCACATCATTTCAGGAATTGTAACACATAGTTATAAAAATATGCCCTACTTACACTGAGCGAATCAAAAAGATTTCATAGATACATTGGACAATGGTCTTTAACCAAACCATCCATCAAACAGGATGATCCATTCACCATAATACCAAGTGCTGAAGCAAACTTATTGTAGTAGGTGAGGAAATAATAATGTTAAACAGAGACATAATGAAGACTAACAAGTAAGAAGCATTGCAGGGTAGCTGAGGAGGCCTTTGTAGCCCAATAGATTTACACTCATGGATCAAGTAGCAGTAGACAAAGTGCAATTCCAAGCTCCCCAAGACACTCCCAAAGCCCTTGACCCCCTACTCCACTGTCAAATATATTTTTTACTCAAAAAATTCCCCTTCAGATTGCCCAAATTTGTGAAAAACACACCAAAATGAGATAGTTGGGTTTTATTTGCACTCCCTCACAACCTACACAATGAAAAAAATGCTGAAAATAAAGTAAAACAAAAAAGAGGAAGTGACCAGAAATGTTTTACCTTTCTTTTCACATCTGTGTAGACCACTGGAAGAGGGGGGAGCAAAAACTGGCCTGCACCAACAATGCAGTTGCCCACTTCTGAATTAAGCAGATGCTCCTCTCTGATAATCTGATTCATAATCTAACCAGAGTGTCCTTGGAAAGTAAAGGTGTTCTGCTTTGTAACATCCCATCCATGTTCCTACAGGTATGGCAGCAATTTAGGCCTAGTTTTTACTGAAGCAGAGTGCAAATGGAGACTCATGTAACTAGATGCTCTACCATACTTTGGCCAGAGATAGGGATGATATCTGATGCATTGTGCAGACTAGAATCCAATCATCTTTCCATCATCCTCTTGACAGGAGATAGAAGAACTTTTTACAGACTATTAAGGAATTAAAGTTATGCATGCAGGCACACATAGATCATTTTGAGTCATTATTCCAGCAGACAGCTTTCTCTTATTCTTGGTCAACCTTGACTGTCTGAGACCTGTCTCCTCAAAGGAGTCTCACCTTTGTGATTTGAGGTGCACCTCTGAGGGGCTTCCTCAATCTTTAGCACAAGAGGTTCTCCTCACAGACATTATGGTTGCCACCATGCAATGTGGCTAACTTGCCTTGAATCCCAATACAAATAGAGATGCTGTAAACTACCAGATTCTGGGGTCCCATCAAACATGAGGCACACAATTGGCAATGGCATCTGGGCTGTGAATCCATCCAGGTTTTAATTTGAATTTTAAAGAAGCTATCCAAAGTGTTGAACCCTATCCCTCAAATAAGTCCAGTACCTTAGCTCTGTTAAAATTCAAACTAAAACCTGAAGTGGATTCACAGTCCCACTAGCATGGAAGCCATAAGGTGACACTGCTGATGGAATAAAATTCTGCAGTGTGAAATCAATCTCCTTCACAAAGGTCGGATCTCATTTTCAGACTTTTAAGCTGAACTCAGTCCTACCTTGTCACCAAGGCATTCTGACTCTTCTGTTAGAAGGTATACATTCCCACTTTCAGCCATAAGGATAGCAGTGTCTGTAGTGGATGAGGATCTTGGCCGGCCTTGGTGCTGATGCAGTATTGCTGTCAGGCTGCTATCTTGGGGGGCCTTGCGGACCAAGTGTGGGCTGCTTTTCTGGGGTTCCAAGGAGCCACTCTTGGCTCGGCGACTGCCACTGTGCAAGCTTGTTCCCCTCTTGATGGAAGGACGGGAGCGGATCTGTTGTAACACTCTATTGAAAGCAGTCGGTCGAGCAGGGAGGTCATGGAGAGACATAGCATAGGAGACACGGTGCATCTCAGGAGAGCGCTCTTTTTCATCAGGGGAATCATGGTCAGACATGCCGTGGTGCTGCTGCTGCTGCTGCTGCTGTGATGACTCCTGGGGATTGGGGTGCTCCCGTTCTCGGGACCGTCTGCGGCTATGAAAAAGATGCTTGAGGCCATGGCCAAACATAGATCCCTCAGATAGCTGTTGTATCTTCTGCAAGAAGAAGAAACACAAAAATATTGGGAAAGGTGATTGTACTAGGGCTACACAGGATTTATCTTGTGAAGAACACAAATGATACATAGCACAGATGGGAAAGGTTTTCAGATAAGTAGCCATGTTAGTCTCTTGCAGTGTTAGTTGCTCTTGCAGACGGGAAAAGTAGCTCACAATAATGTCATCATCATGTAACCACATTTTCTGTTGCTGCCAACTGGAATAGCTCTTTTAAAGTCCAGGTTCACCCACACATTGCAATCTGCAGTACAATTTTTGCACTGCAGGACCACAAACCTAGGGACTATGCCAGCTTTTAGTGCTGATGAAATGCCTGGCTTGCCTTATCTGCAGAACTACTACCATTCCTCAACGCTACATTGATATGATATATACCTTTTCCTCCCGAGAAAGCCTATCCCAGTTAGCCCAGGGTGAAAACTGTTGCCAGGGCACATTCACCAAGGAGGGCAGGGATGAGGGTGGGTGGAGGTGATAGGTGGGTAGGTTGCAAAATGTCTCAAGACTGCAAGAGCTGTGATTAATTGCGTGCCATTTAATGCCACAAGGAACACTTGCAATAACATTGTTTATCTTTTAGGGAGATATATTTAACGAAGTGTCAAGGATGCCAAAGTACGACCATTATTCCCATGCATCTTTTGAAGCATTGGATCGCAGGCAATATTTGATCTTTGCAGCTTACAAAATCTACAGTTTTAAATGTGACTGGCTTGGCACTGGACACAGTCACTGTTGGTTGGTATCACTTCAGTTTGCAACAGCATTCCATAAAGTTGATACTTTCTTCCTAGTCATTTTAAAAAGCTTTAACAAAAGATTTTTCCTTAAAATGATTAATGTTTAGATCTGTCAGCTACACATAATTAATTCTTACATCTTTCTATCTGGATTTTCGTTTAGCTTTTTCAGCGTGCATAAAATTTTGCCTCATAGCAATATGCTCTGCTGTTTCTGCCAAACCACAAGGCAAGATAAGGTTACAGATACACAAGCAAGCCTTACCAGGATGCA
Source organism: Cyclura pinguis (assembly GCA_030412105.1). Taxonomy (NCBI): domain Eukaryota; kingdom Metazoa; phylum Chordata; class Lepidosauria; order Squamata; family Iguanidae; genus Cyclura; species Cyclura pinguis. The sequence goes on from CM059602.1 coordinate 58,782,644, forward strand.
GATTAAACAAGCTAAACGCAATGTAACCAAATCTCATGTATAAGTACATAAGCAGTCCATGGCTTACTTCACAAAATGCATTGTTAAAAATGGTTTAGTGGGGAAGTAACAGATTTTCCTTTCTTCAGAGTCTTAGGGGCTTTAGTGGTTTATACCTTTGGTTGTGGTAAACTGACATTTTTAAAGGAATATGGGGCATGAATGAATTGTTCAAATGAAACACTTAGATTTTGATAGGCTAAACAGCCAGAGTGAGGTAGTGAATCATCGAATCATAGAGTTGGAAGAGACCACGGGGCCATCCAGTCCAACCCCCTGCTATGCAGGAACACACATCAAAGCATTCCCAATAGATGGCCATCCAGTCTCTGCTTAAAAATCTCCACAGGAGGAGACTCCACCACACTCCCAGGCAGCATATTCCACTACTGGACAGCTCTGATCATCAGGAAGTTCTTCCTGAGGTTCAGGTGGAAGCTCCTTTCCTGGAGCTTGAATCCATTGCTCCTTGTCCTAGTCTCTGAAGCAGTGGAAAACATGACATCTCTTCAGATATTTAAACATGGCTATCATGTCCCCTCTTAACCTTCTCTTCTGCAGACTAAACAGACCCAGCTCCCTAAGGCGTTCCTCATAGGGCATGGCTTCCAGACCCTTCACCATTTTGGTCGCCCTCCTCTGGACACATTCCAGCTTGTCGATATCTTTCTTGAATTGAGGTGCCCAGAACTGGACACAGTATTCCAAATGAAGCCTAACCAATGCAGAATAGAGTAGCAGTGTTTTAAGCACTGGACTATAACCCTGGAGACCAGGGTCTGATTCCCCACTCAGCCATGGAAACTCACTGGGTGGCCTTGGGTATGTTATAGAAAACCCCATGGTAGGTTTGTGTTAGGATGACTATAAGTCAGAAATGACTTGAAGACACACAACAACAACAACAACAACAACAACAACAACAACGGATAGGCTGGCCTTATACCATGAGCTACCAGAAAAGCATTTTTTAAATTAAAACATCTATATCCCACCTTGTATCGAAGGTTTCCCAGACAGTATACAATTGCATCAAATTAAACAGTTTAAATCTATTTGAATTTTAAAACAGGAATTTATATTCTAAAAACACAACAATATATATAACGTTAAAACAGTTAAAGCCATGTATGTGCATAAACTGGAAAAAACTGTTGGCCCCTAAAAGATTTTAATAAAAACCATGTTTTAATTTTGGCGCTGCAATTAAGCCAATGTTGGTGTCAATTAGGTCTCTAAGGGAATAGCATTCCAAAGTTGGAGCATCACAATTGAGAAGGCCTTCTCCATGTCCTCACACACTGCCTTGTTCTTACCAATGGAACACAGAAATAGGTCCTTGCGGCAGACCTCAGGAATATACAGACAGAAGCTCTTCTTCAAATACTGAAGTCTCAAGCCATTTAGGGCTTTAGATGTCATCACAAATATCTTGAATTCATATCAGAAGCACACTGGCAGCTAGTGCAGCTTCTAGGTCATCTTCAAGAGCAGCCCCACAAAAGAATTCCCTGCTGTAGTCACAAAGTACCAGTGCATGAACTACTGTGGCTGAATTATACACATCCAGGAAAGGCCACTGCTAGAGAACCAGTTAAATCTACCTCCCAAACATTCCAAGCCATGGAGTCCATCTGGGTCTCCAGTGACAAAGTATGAGTACACTCAAACTATGCTTCTGCTCCCTGAGGGCAGGTTGCTTGTCCAGTTTCTGTACCTCAGAATCATCAATCCATCAAGCCTCAATCTTATCAGGATTCAGCTTCAGTTTACTGGACCTCACTCAGTTCAAAACAATATCCAGGCACTACTCCAGCACCTGCATAGCCCCAGTCATCTCCGATGAAAGGGGAAGTAGATAGTAACACTAAGCCACAAAACTCCTACTGACTTCTCCTAGTGGCTTTATATAGACATTGAACAGTACAGGAGAAAACGCAAGTCTTGCAACCCACAGCTTAATGGCACAACTTAATGGCAGAAGTCCACAAAGCTACTCTGAAACTGGCCTTGCAGGAGAAGCAAAATCACTTTAACATAGTGCCTCCCTCTTCCATCTGACAGAACTGGACCAGCAAAATACCATGATTAAGTGGTTTCAAAAGCCAGTGAGAGACTAGGAACATCAAGAAGGGTAACACTTCCCATTGCAGGTCATCTATCACAACAACCAAGGCTGTGTTGGTACTATACCTTCACTTGAAACCAGGCTGAAACTGTTTATCATTCTTGTGCCTAAAAAGCTGATATTAGCATCTCAGAATTGGATTGTTTGTTTTAAATTTTGCTTATTACTGTAACAGATTTCTTTTGGGGGATTTTAGTTATTGATGGCTTCTACAAGGATTTTACTTCAGCACAGAAAGTGGAATCATACGACAATTTCGAGGAAGTGACTACAAAAGCAAAGGAGTTAAACAATGAATTGTCCCACCAGAAAGATCACCCTGAGGAAATTCATTATGCCAGATGAAATGGTCACTCAAAAAGTACCAGGACTGATTGTCATAGAACAAATTTACTCTGAATCACCCCACACTTGGTCAACTGGGATTGTCTCACCTGCAGACATAGCTTGCTTGTTCTAACCTTCTACACAAGACACATAGAGAATTATGTCAATTGATCTCAGAGGAAGAGAGAGATAAGGTAAATACTAGCAGTCTACCCCATTTCTCCCACAACTCTCTGCTTCTACTCTGAACTACCTTGTGAACTCAGGCAGCCTCTGATCTGTTCATCAGTTTATGGAGAGTATGAAGTATGGTTTGGTTTTAGAATCTAGATTAAAGGTTGTCCTATACATTTATCCAGCACTCTAGGCAAGGAGGTACTTTCCAATTCATATGATAAACATTCTGTATGGAGAAAAAGCCAATGCTGAGGTAGTAGACAGAATACACTCATGAACAAATAGTGAGGAAGCTTATTCTAGCTGCCTTTGTAAAATGCACAAGATGGGCATTTGAATCAGATTGTCTGAAGTATAATGTCAAGGAAATTCTGTACATGTGGTTCTCCAGGCAGCTAAGGTTCTTGTTGATACATCTTGTAGCCTGTCTTTCTTGCAGAAAGATTAACCTGTAATGCTCTTTCATTATTAATAACCCATTGTGAGCCTGGTTAATATGAAGCTATCAATAATTAACAAGCCCTACAATGAAGAGCTATTTTGAAAAAAGTTTGACAAATGGTGACACAATAGGAGCTGCAATTTGAAGAACATTTAGGAAAACCTGACCTAAGCAGCCCACTGACAATCATTATGCATCAGCACTCTCTTCTGATTAAAGTAATAAGTGGATGCAAGAAAAATAGTCCAGGGAATTTAAGAGTCCACTGGCATAAAAACAGTCATCCTGATCTGATATTACATGCCACAGGCTGGTGCGTCCTTGCTGAATCAGGGATCTTATGAAGATAAAATGGGTGCATGAAAAAGTCAAACTGGCTGCAAACGTGATTGAACTACCCATGTATTCTGTGCCAGCAAACAGGACTAAGCCACACACAAGAGCAAGAAGGAGAAATAAGCGCACAAAAGTGAACTGAAGCAAAACATGCCAAATACAGTCCAGGTTTCAGAATCAAAGTATGGGGTATGTTCTGTTACTCAGACAGATGCATTTGTCTTCAGATATGAAAGAGGACTAAAACATACGAAAGGAGGATACAGGTAGGTCCAAGGCTTCTCATTGTCAGAAATCTTGATGCCACAGCCACGTAACTGATGCAGCAGCAAAACACTGGTGCTGCTGAACTGGTTAAAGCTCCTGCTTCCAACAATATGCATAAATCTTCATATGAGTATGTGCAGATTCAGACACAGTTCCACAATATGCCATTCAAAGGCTATATTATGCCAGCCTCTCTCTTCAGGCACGCCTTCTTTCCCATGGAAAATGGTGAGCTGGCAAACAGACCAGTGAAGGCTGGTTCAACTGACTGGCTGGGCTCCACTTCCCAGTCACTTCAATCAATTTGAGCTGCAGCACAAGTGTAATTCTTCGCATCACTGCAGCAAAAGACCATTTTCAGAAAGAAGATACAACTGTTTACTCCTATCAGAGCATTTATGATAGCTTAATTCAAAGACATAGCTCTGTTAGTCTGGATTAGTATGCAAATGGATCTCGTAACACCTTTGAGAATGACTGAGAGAAGGAAGTTTGTAACATAAGCTTTCATAGATTGAGTACTTTATCAGCTGCATGGGGTGAACTGCCTATGGCCAGACATTTATACTCATGAATGAGGGAGTTCTGTGTGTGAATTGTAACAGAAAAGCAAAAAGCCTAGGGGTATGGTGATGAAGTGACAGGTTCAGTTTTAACAAGAGTCATGATGCCAAACTCATGGAATTACAGCAAGCATTCCTCAAACTACAGTACGCACCATATGAAGTATAAAAACAAATCAACAAAGACTAACTGCCTAGGACTAATCTATTACAGAACAGGCCAAAGAAAGGAAATAGCAGAACTCCACTAGTGGTTACATACAGCTCCCAGCTAAGATCACTCAGACGTATCATCAATGAACTACAACCTGTTCTGGGCAATAATGCTGGCCTCTCAAGGGTTCTTGATGGCGGACAGCCTCCCAATATCAAACAGCAACTGACTCTAGGAGGACACACAACATGGATGGGGAACTAGGTATAAGACCTTGCCACAAGCTCAGATGCCAACTTCGCCCACACATCTTCTTGGGAAACATCATCACAGGACCTAATTACACTACCCAAAATATTAGAGGCACGTTTACTTACTCATCCTCTAATGTGATACATGCCATCCTCTGTCAATAATGCCCTTCAGCACTCTACATTGGACAAACAGGCCAGTCTCCATGCCAGAGGACAAATGGACATAAATCAAATAATAGGAATGGAAATACAGTCCTCCCTCGACATTTGTGGGTTTGATCTTCGTGAATTTGATTATTCGCAAGGTGGGCATTTGCCTCCCCCCCCCATTCTCCTCCCCCCATTCCTTTGCCTTTTACTGGATGCGGAGAAGGAAGGCAAGCACGCCTAGGCAAAAGGCAAGGGAATGGGGGAGGGAAGGCATGTGTGCACCTTCCTTCTCCCCTCCAGAGCCTCCTTTTCTCATTCCTTTGACTTTTGCCCCAGCACAGAGAACATGCGCCATGGCAAAAAGCAAGGGAATGTGGAGGGAAGGCACATGCACGCCTCCCTTCTCCCACTCTGGAGCTCCTCCCTTCTATTCCCTTCCCTTTTGTCCCGGCATAGAAAACATTTGCTGAGGCAAAAGGCAAGGGAATGGGGGGAGGGAAGGCGTGCACGTGCCTTCCTTATCGTCTCCAGAGCTCCCCCTCCCATTCTCTTGCCTTTTGTCCAGTGTGAAGGAGGAAGGGTCACATGCCAGGGCAAAAAGCAAGAGAATGGGAAGGGAAAGCCTAGAAGGAAATGGAAGGGGAAGCTCTGGGGGAATTTGCCCTGAATCCTCACAAAAGCAGAGGGGCCACTGTACACCAAAAACAGTTGCAGAACACTTCAATCTTCCTGGATATTTCATCTTGGACCTCAGAACAGCAGTCTTTGATCAAAAAACAATTCAACGGCAGATCTGAAATAGAAACAACAGAATTGAAATATGCCCGCAAACTCCAGTCCATCAACATCAGGTTGAACGGAGATAATGGTTTTCTGGCACACTATACATATTATAACACTAGTTAACATCTCAGCCTCATGAGGGCTCCCTTGGCCATTTTATCACCTCTCCTTTCTGTTTCCCAGCCAGCAATACAATACATTCCAAGAACTCCCTCCACCATTCAGGTGATTATCTATTCATCTTGGCTTTTGGTAATATCCTTCCTCCCATATTTGACCATCATTAAAATTTAACTTGAAACCTCATCACCATACCCACAAGTTTTGCATTTCTTTTTTTTTTTTTTACTATTCACACACAGTCTGTTCATTTATGGGTATAAATATTTGTCCACAGCCGCTTCACTCCATGCATCTGATGAAGTAGATTCAGTCTGCAAAAGTCTATGTTACTAACTTCTTTCTCCATGACAGGTTAAAAGATAACAATAAAGGGAGACAAAACTATCTTACAGGACTATCTTTTCTCACTGAATAGATGTCATGCTCCTGAAATACACAGAACTCTCCCCTCTGAACAGGAAGCAAGAGAAGGCCAACAGTTATCTCAACCTAGTAAATAAAGGTCTATGCATAAAAATCAAGATCATATCACTGCATATTAGTTGATGCTAAACAACAGTGGTTCATAAATAAAAGTATAATCGGATGGTTAAAGTTTTTGACCAGGACTTGAGAGGTGCAAATTCAAATCTTCACTCAGCAGTTAAGTTCACCAAGAAAACTGTGAGCCAGTCACTCTATCAGTCTAACATATTTTACAGGGTTGCTATGAAGACAAAAATGGCGAGAAGGGCCATACTTCCTTGGAGAAAAGCAAGATACAAAAGGAACTGACTACATGGTTATAATTATCCAAGAGTCCAAGATATTAAAGTTCTTGCTAAAGCAGTGCTTGTCAAAAAGCAGTGCTTTTTTGATACCACACCACACCCCTTACCACTTTCTAAATGTATTCTTCATACCTCAGGTCACCAGCTCAACGTCAACAATCTTTTCTACTAGGAACTGCACTGTATATACTGAGATTTTTGCACTGGGTTGTAAATCTGCATCCTGAAACTGTGGGCTGGGGCATTTCTTCAATACTAGCATTAGAAGAGGAATAGAATAGAGCACCTCTGTCTTTCCCTAAAACCTAAAACCGCAGAGGGAAATACTGAAAAAAGTGGCTCTTCCCACCTGAGGTTGGGTGATGGGGTGGATGACCAGCCATTCTCACAAGTGCCTACGGTATGATCTGAAAACACATGATGCAGCCATTTAAGTCTAAATAAGTCTGAGCCTGGCCAATGCCTCAATGTGAGACTGCCTAGGATGCTTCCAACTGCCTGGTTGGAAGAAGTATGAGACAGATAAATATACTGTATAAATACAAACACAACATACATTTTCTCCTAAACTACATTCAGCCCAACTCTGTCTCAGTTTGCTTATGAATGTAAAACTCCATTTGTTTTATAAGAGGTCAAACTGTTGGTATAGAAGCAAAGCATGTGCTCTAACAATGAGCTATGGTCCCTTCCATAGATTCCTTTCCTTGAGATAAGAGAACCTTTGACTTCCTCCTGAATCTCTGTGACCCCTTTTCAGGTATTCTAAGTCCTTTACGAAAGGCTGAATCACACTAATCTACCTCACCAAATCTGTCACAGAGACAGAAACATTTCCCATGCATCAGAAAAGCTAGTAAATTTACCTGACAATTCAGAAACTCTCACCAATGTTCATTTACTCCACTATCAACTACTTTGTGTGAAGAAGCCTCAAGTTTTCCCAATCCTACTAGTACCCCAATCGCTCGTCCTTCTTTTATTGGAAATCAGAAATTATAATTGCCATTAAATTTGCACCAGAGAAGGGCAAATATGTTCAACTTTTCCCATTAACCAACCAAAATTCATACTCTGAGTATGCTAGGGATGCTTACCTGTGAAATGTATTACCCAAAATAAGCCCATCCCACTGTACTGAACTGCGGCTTTGGGCCACAGTGATTTGAAATTTATTCTATTTATAGAGTCTCTATGGAAACAGAGTATACGTAAGGTAGAGAGATAAGAACTACAAAACCCACAGACTTCTGCCATTGTTGTACAGAACATATTTAGACTTCTTATTTGCCCTTTGAAAAAAAAGACTCATGGGAAACAGAATGCTCAGTTCCCACATTTTAAAAATAACTAAAAGAAAACATTAAAACAGAAGTTAGGACAGGAAAAGAAAAATAGGTTATTTTCACTGCAGTATGCCATGGCTTGCTTTATCTCAATGTTTCCATTCAGGAGGAATGGAGAAGGACATAACAAGACAAATGGAGACTAGCTGACAATTTTGACTTGGGAATTCTGAAAAACAACAGAAGAAGAAGCCTGTTCAGTCAGGCCAAATGTTTACCCAGTCAAAGGTGGAGATTATGTACCCCTCCAGATGTTATTGGACTGCAGTTCCCAACAGCTGTAGCCAGCATAGCCAATGGTGAGAAATGCTGTGAGCTGCAGCCCAGCAACATCTAGATCAGGAGCAGGAACGTGTTTCCCACCCACCCCCATCTAGTCCATTACCCTGTTTCTCAGAGGAGACAAACAGCTATCACTTGGAATCCTCCAAGCAGGCGATGAATGTGGCAATCCCATACCTTCCAACATTTCACAGATGAAAACCAATCAAGGCAGCAAAAGTTATTAACAAGGAAGAACTAGTAGAAGCTGCAGCAGTTTGCTTCTGTCTGAGTCTTCAGAGAAGAGAAAGATTCTATTCACTCTTCTTCTCTCCCTGCTGCTGAGTTAACTGAGTGCAAAGTGTGTTTGCACTTTTACATCAATGGAAGCAATCTGAGGGCAAACGGGAGGAGCGGGCAGAGGAGAAAGAAACTGGGACTTTTTAAAAGCAGCTGAAAAAGTGGGAGGATAGAAGATTAATTGGGACTGTTCCTACCAGATTGGACAGTTTGAGGGCATGTAATCCTCCACAACTCATAGTCCCCTGAGACTGATATTCACACCTTGGAAATGTTTTCCCAGCAACCATGCTGGGTGGGGGATTCTGGGAGTTGTAGTCCAACAAGATAATTGTTTCCAAGCTCAATTCTGAATAGCTGTTTAGCTAGCATGACTAACAGTCATTGATAGAAAGCCCAATGAATTTGTCTAATATTCCCTAAAGGTCACGAGTGCAAGACACAGTATGCAGCATGTAGAACCCACTGCATATCACAGAGGGTAAGGCTACCAGTGACTAGTTACTTCTATTATCATAAACAACATTCCCCTAAATATCAGTTGCTAGGGAACACAAGTAGAAAGTGTTATTGCCTTTATACCCTGTGTATAGGCTCCACACAGAAAGACTATCATGGGAGCAGTGTGCTATACTAGGTGAACCATTGGACACTTCCTGCATACCTCAACTTATATGGTTATGATAAAAAGCCAGATCTTGCTGGACTGAACCCAGGGCTATTCCTGCCCAAAAAGTAGAGTGAGGCAACCCACTCAGATTTGAGATCACATAAAAGGTCAGTAAGCTTTTACTGCTAGTAACAGGAAGAGGCTTTGGTTGGGTCCAGTGCCTCAGGCACAAAGCATCTTGAGTTGAGACTGAGCCCAATGCCCAACAAAATTAATCAAAAACCCTCATATATAATACAATAGATAAATAATAAAATCTTCCTAAGTTTTTACCCCTTGAAAAATAGGAAAAAAATGCTGCAGTGACCTGATAACATAATCCTAGTGACCAGAAACTTTCTTTAAACTAGAATAAAAACGTGACTAAATGTGATGTGTTTTGAATAATACGCAAACAGAAATTTTACATAAATAATATATGTGTCCTATCTCAGTCCCGGCACAGCTGCTAAATCAAACAAAACAAACTGAATATTTCCCAGCTTGTTACTTACTTCCAGGGCAGTAAGCAAGGAGTCATAAATAAAGTCCAACATAAACAAAGTCCAGCAGGGTTTCACAGCAAGGGAGTGTCCAAGGTCAAAAGTGGGATTCCCCATCTTCTCTCACAGAAAAGGGAATGAAGCACCAACCCCCAATACTATCTTTGCTGCAGTGTCACTTTGGGTCTTTTTGAATGCCTGGGCAGGAAAATCTTACCTGTCCTCAAAGAAGAACTGAGAGTAGAAGGGTCAGAGCTTCTTTTAGGCTGTCCCAGGGAGAACTAAGTTCTCACCTTTTACCACTTCACTCAAAGAAGGGAGTGGTTCTTTAAGAAAAAAAAAAGAATTAACTTTTGTCAAAAAAAAGAAACTGTCTCCTTCTCTAAGTAGAGTGACAAAAGGGCCTTTTGAATCCCTGGGTTGGAAACTGGCGGCGGCCAGGAGCAGCTGGGCCCCTGAAGCAGTGCTGGTACTTTCCCCCACTCTGCAGAATGACCCTCAACTTATCTACAGGTCATATCCAAATCCATACTTTTGGCCCCAACACCTGCCCTCAACTTATACATGAGATTGACTTATTCACAATATATATGGTACCTCTGCTAATATTAAGCAAATTCTGCCAGCTAGAAGCTGTAGGATCCCTTAGACTTAAGAAGACACCAAGCATAGCTGCCTACCGTACCATTCCTTACTAAGTTAATATGTTTACATTCCACTTTGTGGAATGTCAGGAAAAAAATAGCTGTTGCAGTAATATTTGCTACTAGTGCTGTAGCAACTGGAGATCGCAAGAAGTGGGTGGGTGGCCTAGTTGTGATACCCATCGAGATCACCACTAAACAGAATAAGATAGCTGCCTCAGATGCTCATGGGGCTACATTGGATGCCAACCTCAAACTGGGTGAAAACTGCTGTCCTGTTATCAGTGTTCATGTAAAATTCAACAGACTAGTCTGGTTGGATTCTGTGTGTAGAATAGCAGTTGTGGGGAGAGTCACAGGCAGCAAAGTATCTTCAGCCGGCCCTGTGCAACACGTGTGCATTGTCACTGAGGGTCTGCTCCCAAACACTGTATCATCACCATGGTGCCTGAAAGGTTAAGTTACATTTGAAGGACATTGTATAGCAGCCATCCACCATTATCTATCACCAGCTACAAAAGACAGGGGCAAAATCCATTGTAACACGTCAGACAGTGGCTAATAAACAACTGTGCAGGACAGACACTAATCATGCCATTCCAGAATCCAAGCTGATCCTGCTCATACCATCTGACAGCAAATATATTCAGGTAACCCATCAGGGACTTAGTTCACCTTGACAATGTCCCTCCACAACTAAAAAGCAATAAATTACTGTTCCTCCAGGGCATACAGTTTAAACATACCATGCAAGAGCTTGAACTCTGGACATTCTAACCTTCATGGTTTTTTTTTTTTTAAAGAAGATGAAGTATCACTTTCACCCTTAACTCTCACCATCCCACAAGGGAAGACACAAATGGCTTCTGACAGAAGTAGGCTTCTACTCTCTAGTGAAGTTAACATTCCAAAACAGTCTCTCTCAAATGGCCCTACAAGCAAAACAGATTCAGTGGTCTCAAACTGAGCTAAACAGAGTATACAGTATTTGGCATAGCATTTTAATTTAGATCTTTATGAATGACTTCCTGAGAACAATTTTCCTTTGCTATCCTTCAGCTTTTGAAAGGTGGGGGAAGGCATCACCTCTCTAAGGCAAGGATAGAAATTGGTTCACATGTTTGTGGAAAATTCAACAAGTAGTATAAGTTGGAGGATTGTAAATTAACCTAATTTGGTATTATTTTGATGAACATGGTAGCTGCCACATTACAGATGGTTAGACGCACTGCATTTCTACAATTTATATTGGAAATCATACCTTTTCAAATGTGAAAGATGTGAGTCAGCCTCTGCAACATCTTTAGAGACTGTAGAAGATGAAAATGCATAACAAATTTGATTCCACATTTGTCTACTTCAAGCCCTTCAGCTTCTTTACAATCCAGTTTACAGTATTTGTTACTGTAGCATGAGGACTAGAAACATGTGGACTAAAAATATAAAGGCAAGCTGGACTTTCTGAAAATTGAGATGGAGTTGCTAGGATGCAAGAAAAGCGTATATTTTTGAAAATATGTAGCATTTTGAAAGATGCAGAAAAAAAACTAAAAAATGGTCATATGAAACCTGTCTTCCAAAAACCCTTGGGAGTTAAAAAGGCTCTCCTTCTCATCCAATTATAGGATGACTGGAGGAAATTTTCCCCCTACCCTTGTTGCACATGTTCATTTGAATAACTGGAAATAAATATTAAATGGTACATTCTTTGATCTTCTAGATCTCTGGCACACTACTCCGATTTCTTAAGTGCCCTACAGTCTACACTACATTAGTGATGTGTAAACTCATACTGATTTAGAATAGACTCAGGTAAAATGATTTAGTTTCCTGAGTAGTTATGGGATGCTTGAACGTAGATCATTTTAACTCATGCCCATTCCAAGCCTAGGCCCTCCTGCACACTGGTTAGCTTCATCAGCAGTACAACAGGGCCAAGAGGGCTCTCCCAACACCACCTGCTACTTCTCTTTTCCCAAAAGCCTAATTGGTAGTGACAAGGTGTTTCTCCAGAAAGGCTTCCATAAGCTGGTTGTGGTGAATCACATGTGCACTCAATAAACTGCAAAAAGGAAGAACAAGAAAAGATGCAACCAAACTTGTCAGGGGGCTGGAGAAACACTCCTATAAGGGTAGTTACATTTGGGGCTATTTAGATGCTTTAAAGGTAAATGGAGATGGGGCATGATAGAGGAGTATAAAATTATGCACTGTTCAGTGAAAGTGGATAAAGAGATGTTTTTATCCCTCCCTTGTAATAATAAAACCCAAGGCGACCCAATGAAGCTGAACAATGGAAGATTAGGATGGACAAGAGGTACTATACTGTGCTTCTTCACATTGCACACAGTTAAACTACGCAAGGCTACTAGATATGACTAGTAAATGACTACTAGTTATTATGGCTATAATCTACCTCTAGGATCCAGATCACATGCCTGTGAATACCAGTTGCTCGGGAACAAAAGGGGAAGAAAGCTATTGTTGGGGCCTCTTATGGATAGATGGTTGGCCATAGCAAGAAGCAGGACTCCAGGCCAGGTAGGCTTTTGGCCTGATCCAGCAGAGCTACTGTCCAAGGTGTCCAGAAACAATGGGGAATATTGTTGTTATTCTTGTGCGCCTTCAAGTAGTTGCTGAGTTATGGTGACCCTAAGGCAAACCACAGAGTTTTCTTGGCAAGATTTGTTCAGAGGGGGTTTGCCTTCTTCTGAGGCTGAGAGATTGTGGCTTGCCCAAGGTCATTCTGAGTTTCAATAGTTGAGTGGGGATTTGAACCCAAGTCTCCAGTGTTGTAATTCAGTGCTCAAGCCACAACACCACATTAGCTCTCATGGGAAATATAGCTCCCATAATTTTTAACAAACCTAGTAACAGTAGAAATATGAGAAATCATGGCGCTACACTTTCCATACCTTTTGGGAATACTGACTACATGGACATAGCAGCATCTAGGGCGAAGTGGAGAACCTATGGACTCCAGAGGTGTTGAAAGCCAACTCCCATCAATACCACTCAGCATGGAGGCCCTCAGGTTCCGTAGATGCTGCTATGATCATGTAGTTAGGGCTCTCAGGAGCTAGGAGAAATGTAGTTTCCATAGTCTAATGAGAACATAGAGTCTAACAGAGTGCTACCTCAAGTCCTCTCTGTTGCTGCCAGATCAGTTTGGGAAGCGGAAAGAGTGCAATGTACAGGAAAAGGACTCAGACCAGAACAACCTAGATTTCAGAAAAGTTTGAACCCTATCTGGAATTATCCAGCTTTCTTTTTGAACACCCTTAGATCTCTCCCACATTGCTTTACTCAGCGTGTGCCTTCATACCAGACATGTGAAGTACTCCACTTATTCCTATTTTTAAGACAGGAAACAACAGCTGAGAGCAACTTACTGAGAATAAGATGAGATAAATTCAAGTCTGCACTCATTAGGCCCATGTTTAGGTATCCCCTTAGTCAACTCTGCTGCCTGCTTCTGGTAATGCCTATTAAATCATCAGGGGCATTGAGGAGAAACTCACTGCAAATTTGGACTAGTCCTTCTTTCCCTTCTAGTCCTCCTTTCCCAGATTATGGGTTGCTAAGTGCTCTCTGGTACCAATAAAACCATTCTTCCCTCTTCAGTTTATAGCAGCACAGTGGTGGAGAGGGAGGTGTTTTTCATCCAGACCATGGCAGAAGAAAAAGGGTTACACTTCTCCTCCCCACATTCATTCAGCATTGCAACCCCAGTGACACTCCCCCTCCCCATCTACTATTAACTTTAAATGAACTCACTGGCTTTTTAATAGAATATCTAGCTTCTCATCTGGTTTGGTCCTCAGCAGTGAGAGAAAATAGGATTAGCAACCATGCTATTTACTGCACTGGAGAAATGTCTGAACCCATGATTTAAACAGCAGGAGAGATTTTTTCCCCACAGCACAAAGTCTAAGGGCTCAGCTTGCAAAGAATTCTGACATCACACTACAATGCTCTACAGTTATACATGGCTCATAGTTATGTAAAGGAATAGGAAGTTTGCAAAACTGAGCTAAAATAAAAAAAGTAGCAAGGCAACAGATTTGGGATTTGCAAGGGACCCAAATTATATTCAGTTACAGTCAACAACATATGTTGAAGGATACACCTTCCTGCCAAACAAAATAATTCTGCTAGATAAAACATTCCCATTTCTTTTTATTATAAACTCAGAGTGCTCATGGACACAAGCAAAAGGAAAAGGTTAGAGCATTTTTCCATATGACAAGTGCTTATAAGGAAAAATGTAACACTGTCCGTGCTCATCCGCAACACAGAAACATTGCTCAAGCTTCTGATCAAGATCAAGGGTGGGAATCATGTGGTCCTCCAGATGTTGCTGGGCCACAATTTCCACCAACCCTAGCCAGTACAGCCAATCCTGAGGAATGCTAGAGGTTGCAGTCCAGTATCATCTAGAGCAGAGCTTTTCAAACTGTGTGTCACGACACATTAGTGTGTTGGCTGCAGTGTGTAGGTGTGTCACACGAACATAACAGGTGGAGGGGCGGCCTCTCTCACTGCTGCCCTGGGCCGAGGAAGACCCCAGCGAGGGTGGCGGCAATGGCAGCAGGCCAGCCTCAGGTGGAGGGACTGCCTCCACTTACTGTATTACGGAATTACTGTGTCATGAAATGATGCATATCTAAAAGTATGTCACCAACATGAAAAGTTCAGAAAGCTCCGATCTAGAGGGCCACACAATTCCCACCTCTACTCTAAATGACTCTGACTTTGGATGGAAGACTTCATTCAGGTTCCAGGTAACCCCTTGCAATTTGGGGAAGAGAGGTCACATTTCCAAGGTGGAACCATAGTTCAGTAAAACATTTTGTCCACATGAGAAAGATTCTGGAACTCAACACCTGCAGAGCCAGAGAACTCTACAGATCCCAAGATTCCACAGGATGCAGCCATGGCAGTTTGTATGGAGATGTTGTTATACTACAATTACCAAGTATGAACAGCAGTGGTGTAGCTAGGCTTAGCAGCACCTGGGGCAAGTGCAGAAGTTGTGCCCCTAAGTACTGCTGCCATCATTGCCTCCCCCAAACGGGGCAACAAATGGGCATGGAAGGGCATGGGGGATGGCAAATGAGTGCGGAGGTGGCGAGCGGGCGCAGAAGGGCACAGGGGGGTGAGCAGGCACGGGAGGATGACGGCTTTTGCACCCCCAGGAATGGCGCCCAGGGCACACGCCCCAGTTGCCCCACCCTAGATCCGCCTCTGCCATCCGGTCATTTCTAATTTTAATATGTCAAGCAGCAGATGAGCCTGAAATGTTAACTTCAAAAATTAGTCATAATTATAACTGAAGTGATCCAAAAACAGTAAGTTGTCATTATAGTTCAATTTTTAAAAAGTTATTCTTTACTTTCTCATTTGTTTTCTTGTAAATAAGAAAGTTGCTTTGAATTTTTTAAAATACAGAAGGCTAAAAGCTGCTGGTGTATGGTACAAAACATTCCCCTCTCCATTCCCTCCCCCTCAAAATCCCTCTTTAATTTACAGTCATAAAGTAATATAGCTATGCCATAGTTTTTGCAAATAGGAATTAACTACAAGTAACTCCTCCTTTGTAATTGGTTGCTTCCAAGCCTTGCTCTTTTCTTAGGCTTGTGACACCCACTGCCAATCAGAGTAGATAACACTTTGCAAGATGGGCAGATAGCCTAGCATGATGTAAGGCAGCTCCATATGTGTCCAAGAGAAGGAAGGGTAACTAACAGAAAGGAGCATCTAACATCTTTCTCAGCATGCCTCATGAGGTAAAGGAAATACAAGGGCTATGTCAGCATGCTGTAGGCAACCTAGTTCTACAGGCAACCATGGTGACAGTATAGTTCAAACTTGTGATAGGTGCTATTTGTTTGTCACTGTCTACATACCTGCACAGTCTCCATTTGGAAGTACCCATGTCCCCACAATGACTCATGATGCTCCCAGTCACAATATTTAGTCTCTCTCAGTCAAAACGGTAGTCTTTAACTTCACTGTATACTCTTTACCAGCTACTGCTAGAGCGACAATTAAAACACCTCCATACTGCCATCCATACTGTCAACCAACCCCAGTTTGGCCTGTCCCTTGTTGCAAAGAGGCAAAGTAGAAAGGAACAGTCTCATCATTTGACGTCATGCCAACCATTCTTCTACTAACACAACCCAGATTAACCTGACCTCTGCTTTCATTAGCGGACAACAGCTTCTCCATTTATTTGGGAATAAAAAGGATGAAAAGAATGTTCAGAAACAAATAGTAATCATCCTAAGCCAGTTGCATATGTTTTAAACCTGGGATTAAGAACTGCATAGCCCTGAACTGCAACTCCCAGTAGCCCTAATCAGCACAAGCAACAGCGAGAAATGCTGGGAACATTGAAATTCCATAACATTTGGAGGATCGCATGATTCTCAACCCTGTTTTAAATTACTCCTGTCTTCTAACAAAATTAGCTAACATACTGGGAATACTTGTTTTCTTTCCAGAAGCTGTCTGCCTTGAGGCATGAATAACTTCATTTGGAGAAGCACGTGGGGACAGTTAATGTTTTTTAATAGCATCAACTTGCTTGAAGATGGAAACAGACGTTTACTTTGTAATGTGTGCCTTAGCATGAAAACCATGGAGCACCCCTCAGCAATTCAGTGCATACATTTGGTTGCAAAATTCCATTTGAACTGACCGCTTGCTACCAGCAACATGCTTTTTACAAAAAGCCTTGAAAAATGAGATGGTATTTAAATGTTGTAAAGAACACTGCCAAACACCCATATTGATTCTCAATCAGTAAAAAGCCCAACAGTTAGGAAACAGTTCTCCACACGACTTCAAATTCCTCCTTCTCTGACAGTAAAGAGACTCAATATTTATTTTTCTCATTGAGTTTATTATGAACAGGCATCTTGTCAGTCAGCTCATAAATACCATCCATCCAACACATCTCAGGCAGAAGTAGGTCATGCTGCAGCTTCTTGCCAGGCCTTCTTCCTTGTCCACTTCCCTTATAAAAAGCTCTGATCTGAACTGGTTCTTGATGGGGGAAGGATATACAAGCAACACCGCATTTGGACTTCCACACCCAACATACATACAAATGAACGCAACAAACAGGTCATCAGAACATTAAAAGCTGAATGTTCTGCAACAGAGGGAGTTTTAAATAGCATGTTATTGTTTTTCCTTTTTACAATAATTCCTATTGTTCTTCAATTAACAGATCAAATCCAGCTTCACTCAGTGAGGGTGACATTTCTGAGTGATGCTGAAATATGAAGAATCTGTGACAATGTAAACAGGGTTCTGGCATAACTTGTTATTTGTAGTTACTTCCTTGTGCCCTATGATAATTATGTTACATGATTGTAACATACTGTGGAATACCTTCGCCTTTGTGAGGGCAAAGGCAGAGAGCCAGCATTGGGGTGGGGGCTGCCTTTGCTGCTGCTGCCACCCTCACCCGGGTCTTTCCTCAGTGAGGACAATGGCAGTGAGCCAGGATTGGGGCAGGGGGCTTCCTTTCCTATTGTTTAACCTCTGGTTTTCTAGTAAAACTGAATTACTGTGTCATGAAATGAACTGTGTCACCAACATGAAAAGTTTGCAAAGCTCTGCCCTAGAGGCACCAGATCTCATCTGATCTTGGAAGCTAAGCAGAGTCAGCCTTGGTTAGTACTTGGATGGGAGACCACCAATGCATAAGATGATGTAGACTTTATTTCAGAGAAAAGAACAGGCAAAAATACCTCTGAGTATTCTCAAGAAAACCCTATGAAAGTCATGGGGTCTCCATAAGGAAAAGAGATTCCACCTAAACATAAGGAAGAGCTTCCTGTGATAGAGCTGTTCAACAGTGGCATACACTGCCTCATAGTGTGGTGGAGTCTCGTTCTTTGGAGGTAGGTTTGCTGTCAGGCCATCTGTTAGGAGTTCTTTGATTACATATTCCTGCATGGTAAGGGTCTGGAGTGGATGGCCCTTGTGGTCTCTTCTAACTCTATGATTCTAAGGCAACAAGAAACTTGGAGGTGCATGTGTGTGTACACACACACACACACACACACACACACACACAGGGACAGCTATATTGCTGGGTTCAAGATTTGTTCTTGGTTAGGATTAGAACAGGTTAACGGTAGTGGCAGCTGGCTGGACAAAAGTCAGTGCAGAGCCAGAGATAACAGGCAGCACGAACAAGAACATCCCAACATAAAACTACTCTTTTGATCTGGCTGGTGTTTGCTCCAACAGAAATATACTTTGCAGGAAAAAATGCTAAAATATAAGCAAAATGGTCAAAAAACTGAATGCAAAGCAAAAATGGGATCAGTACCCTATAACTCCATTTGAACTGACATTTTTCTGTTCCACCAGAACCCAGACTCTGTTGCATCTTGGTTCAGAGAGAATGTATTGCAACCATTCATTTTTCAACAAAAGAGTAGAAGGCCCAGAAAGGAGGAAATCATATCCAACACTTGTACTCCAGTGAAATTTGAAATGGACATCTAACAGATCGTAGCACTTCTGAAAGCTTCCTCTTAAGAGTACTAGATGCAAAGAAGGACAGAGCATAACAAGCTACACATGCTGAAATATCCTCTTCTACTCAACAATAAGAAATGAAGAAGTTCTGCTCTCTTTTACATGTGGTAACTCCCTTCTCTAGTCTCATTCCCCTGCCCACACCTGTCCTTCCTACAAATGCAATCTCATCCATGCTTACACAAGGGTAAGCACCATTAAAGTTAGTGGGGCTTACTCCTAGTACACCTACAAAGGATTGTTCTGCTTATCCTGTCACATCTCATTTACACACACACACGGGCCCATACTGTTCTCTTACTTTCCCTAACATCACTATAGCTGCAGGGAGGAGAGATTTAAGTACAGCTGTAAAGCAAAAGGAAGGAAACCAACAGGCCAGAAACAACAAGAAAGGCCTAAATCCTGTTGTTACTCCTGACCAGAGTGGACCTGTAGCACTGATGGGTTTTACCTATGTGGTGCCTCAACACTTGATTCAGCGGGTCTTCTCTAGCTTGGACTAACTGACAGGATGCTAGCCAAAAGGTGGGAAAGAAGACAAACAAGGGGAGAGGAGGGGCAGAGTAAATAAAGCAGAAGAAGGAAGGAAAGGGACGAAATTACAGAGAATAAAGAAGAAAATACCTACTTCTTCAGTGTACTTTCACTCTCACTCACAAAGAGAGAGAAATTAGAAAGGTTGCTTACTTCTGGTTTGCTTGAGTTGCTGTTTTCTCTATCAATTCATTCTCAATTACAACCTGTGCTCTCTGACATGAAGAAATGAGTATTCTGGATTCAGCAACAAGAAATGAGTGACTGATTCAGCATATGATTGATGAGGGTATCCTTAAAAAGATCTTATTAAAACACAAGGGAAACAAATACATTACCTCCGGGTTAATAAGACGGAATGTTCCTCCGACACACCCTTCCTTAAAGAGGATTACCCACCCACCCACCTAATCCTGATTTGCACGGGGCAGACATGGCAAGCGACACAAGAGGGGATACAGAAAGACAAAAAAAAATTCTGGTGAAACTTCTCACACCCCTATATTGATGGCAGTCTTAGAACAGGTGGAAGAGACAACACACGTGGGTACTGACTGAGGGGTAGTGAGGTGATGGCAGTATCTTTCTTCTCCCCAGCCATGTCTAGCCATACCATTGTTAGGTGAATGGGAAACTACTCAAGTCAGCTGCTTAATACTTACAGCTTACAAAGATAAGGAAAAGATCAAGTGCACTCACCTTTCTACAAGCTGTAGTATATCAAAAGGGACTTCCTATGTTGATACTCATGGGTTCTTTCCAAGAGTGGAGAGAACAGATCTTCTCATACAAGGCTAGCTCAAGAAGGTGGCAGATCAGACATTTGTCAGTGCCTCAAGCCTGACAAAAAACCAGCCATCCAAACACCACCTCAGCTTTGTTCTGTTTTGGACTATTTTTTGGACAACAGCAGCCTAGGGACAGTAATGCTAATTTTCTATTTGCTCTGTGGTCAGTCAGTTGCCTGTTAACACAAATGTGATTAAATTCATTGCATATTTTGGAGTGCCATAAGCTCATGGCTCAGCATTTCCAGTGAACAGAAAACTTTAGTTCACAGTTTCCATGATGGAATTTTGCAGCCATGATGAACTCACAGAGGTATAGTTGATCTGTGCTTGAAGATGAAATACACCAGATTGCTAGAGAGCTGTTAAAAGATGGATCAATTTTTACATTTGGGCTAATGAAGAACATCTGAAGATAAAGACAACACCTGTGCTGGAAAGTTTCCCCAGTTAAAAATATACTTCAAAAAAGAGCGCTTCCCTCTTAACTATCTCTTTGGCTATGAAATAATACAGAATAAGCACAACAATTGGGAAATTATTTTTAAAATATTTTGCATTTTAATGGTTTGTAAATTTCAATTTTATTGTTTTGTGTTTCTTTTATACTCCAGTGCTATGATTTGACCATGGAGTGAGAACAAGATTTTGTTTAATTTTACTTTTTATTTTTAAAACAGTTGGTCTAGCTTTGTGTCCCTCTGATAAGTCACATTTTGTTTCACCCTACACAGGTTTATGATACCACAGCTAGATACTTAGGAGACTCTTTGGACAACAGGATTTTATGTCTTCTGAGTTTTCATAGTGATGCAAGAGATATCAAAGCTTTGCTATAATACCTAATCAACTCAAAGGCATTTTTAGTAACAATGAAGAATTATCCAACCAGAATGTGCAAAAGTTTTGAGACGTTACCAGGCCCAAAGAATATTCTACATGTGTACTTGAAACAAAGAACAGTGGCAGACTGCAGAAATTGGGGAATACCTCTGCTTAGGTTTGGATGCTTTAAGTTGCTTTAATGTCAAGCTGGAAGCCTCCTCTCTCTCAGGACAGAGAGGTGGGTCACTTGCTCTCTAAAAGTTTTAAGATATTCTTACTTTATTTAGGTCTACTTTATTTACTTAATTAACTAAAATATTTATACCCCATCCTATACTTTTAGAGAGCCATTGTGGTGTAGTGGTTTGGGCATTGGACTATAACCCTGGAGATCAGAGTTCAAATCCCCTCTCAGCCATGGAAACCCACTGGATGACCTTGGGCAAGTCACATTCTCAGTCTCAGAAGATGGCAAGGGCAACTCCCCTCTGAACTAATCTTGCCAAGAAAACCCATGACAGGTTCACCTTAGAATCACCGTAAGTCAGAAATAACTTGAAGGCACACAACTACCTATACCAAAAGATCTCAGGGCAGTTTCACATACCACTCAAACAATAAAATAATTTAAATATGCTGAAAACATATCAAATGACACAATGAGTTAAAAACATTTAAAAGTTTTAAAACTGTGTATGTGTGTCTAAACCTGTGCATATTTGGGTTGAATTAATGAAGCCCAAAGGCCTTATAAACAGGCAACTTTTAACTTGGCACCTACATGATGTGAGTGTTGGTGCCAGTCAGGCTTCCGGGGGGAGGGCATTCCATACTTGGGGTACCCCAGCTGATAAGACCCTCTCCCATGTCCCAACACAGTGTATTGACCTCACTGGTGGGACATGGATCAGCCCTGTAGCTGATCTTTATTCTTAGGCAGGTAAATATAAGGAGAGAAGTTCCTTCAAGTATCAAGATCCCAAACCATAAGCACCTTGAATTTAGGCCAGAAATTAATTGGCAGCCAGTACAATTTTTGGCATTACATACTGTCTATATGGTATTCCAATCAGCAGTCAAGCTACTGCATTTTGTGCTAGCTGCAACTTCCAAGTCTTCTTCAAGGGCAGTTCAACATACCGTGCCTTACAGTAGTCTAATCAGGAGGATACCAGTGTGAACTACTGTGGCCAGGTTACCTCTATCCAGAAAAGGCCACAGCTGGTGCAGCAGTCAAAGCTTGCACCAAGCACTCTCAGAAATCAGAGTCCAATTGGGTCTCTACTGACAGGGATGGATCTAAAAGTATTCACAAGCTACATACCTACTCCTTCAGGGGGAGTACAATCCAATCCAGGACAAGTTGTTTACTCAATTCCTGTATCTGAGAACTACCAATCCACACAGCCTCCATCATACTGGGATTCAGCTACACTTTATTGACTCTCATTACAGCCTCCAGGTACTGGCCCAGCACCTGCAACAGCCAGTGCTAACCTCCAATGACATGGAGAAATAGAGCTGAGTGTCATCAACATTCTGATGGCACCTCACTCTAAACTCCCTTATGACTTCCTTCAGCAGCTTCATGTAGATACTGAACAGCATGGAGGATGAAATGGAACCCTGTGGCACCCCACAGCTTAATAGTCACGAGGCTGAACAGACATTCCCCAATGCTATCCTTTGGAACTGGGCCTCCAGGTAGGAGCAGAACCACTGTAGAACAGTGCCTCCTATTCCCATTCCACAGAGTTGGTCCAGTAAGATATCATGATCAATGGTATCTAAAGCCACTTGGGGGATTCAGAAAGATCAATAGGATAGCACTCTCCTTGTCTTTCCCCCAGAACAGATTGTCAATCAGAATAAATAAGGCTGTTTCAATGCCATAACCTTGCCTGAAATCAGATTGAAATGGGTCCAGACAATCTGTTTTCTCTAAGAACAGCTGAAATTGACCAGCCACCACACACTAAAGCACCATTCCCAAAAAGAGGATGGATATTTGCAATAGGGCAGTAGCTGTCATATACTTCTGAGTCCAAGAAGGTCCTCTTCAGGAGAGAGTATATCATCACCTCCTTCAAAGCAGCAGGCATCTCCACCTGATGTAAGGAGACATTCACCTGGATCCCTCTGGTCAATTCACCCCTGCTAGATTTTATCAGTGAAGATGGGCAAGGATCAAGCTTTCATGTGGTAGGCTGAACTGTTTCAAGTACTTTGTCCATATCACTAGGCCTCAAAAACTGAAACTCATCCCATGAAAACTGACCAGACAGTGCACTGGACACCTCCCTAGGCTCTATAACAAGTGGGGTGTCAAGTTCTAAATGAATGCAAGCTACTTTTTCCTCAAAGTACCTAACAAATTTTTCACAGCAAGTAGCCATGGGTGACACACCTGAGCTCTCTGGGTCTGTATTCAAAAGACTCCTCATCACTTGAAATAATCTTATGGGATGGGAAGTTGAGGATGTTATTCTAGCGGTGCAATATGAGTTTTTGGCCTCCACACCGCTGCATGGTATGTACAGTGAAGAATCTTTGATGATTTCCAGCCTCATTCACTGATACCTACACCAACTACACTCTAGTGGTCACCAGCCTACTTCATCGCCCACAGAATTTCTGTAAGCCAAGGTGAATTATGGCCTTCACAACAATGGACTGAGTGCTTTGGAATGACTATGTCAATGGGTCTTTCCATCTCTTCATTCGATAGTGAAACCAAGGCCTCAACAAAATCACAAGACCTATCAGCCAGAAAATTCCCCAGAACATTCAAGAATCTTTCCGATTCCATAAGTGTCTTGCAGGGTGAATCTGTGAACACAAAACCAAACTTCACAAGGAAATGATCTACCCACGATAACAGGATTGTTGAAGTCCCCTCTAAAATCAGATCACCTTCCATCCACTTGATAGCAAAGACCAGATCCAGGGTATGTCTTGCCTCATGTGTTGGACTAATGACATACTGTGGGTTGTTATCATGGCCACAAAGTCCTAAGCTAGCCCCACCTGTCAGGACAGGCTCACCATGTATGTTGAAATCTCCCTGAACCACAGTCCTACAATTTTCAAATACAAACTCCAAGATCATCTCAGCCAGCTCAGGCAAGGAGACTGTTGGATAACAGGGTAAGTGGTACACCAGGAAGCATCCCTGTTATGTCTCTCAGGCCCAACACAAAGTACAAGCCCTCAAAACTGGTATCTTGACAGATGGATTTCCTTGTAGGGAAGATGGAATTCTTATGGATGATGGCAGTTCCTACCTGCTGGCATGCCAACCTTGGTTGGTGCTGCAGTGAGAATCCAAATAGACAAAGCAGGGAGAGATCAACTCTCCCAGGTGTATCCACCCAAGTCTCTGTGATACACACCAGGCCAGCCCTTTCATCCACAACCAAGTCAGTTGTTGTTTTATTGTGGGCTGACCTGACATTCAGGAGCATCACCAACACATCAGAGGGTGAGCTGAAATGGCAATCTGAATCTTGAGGGATAGGGGAATCTCAAGTATTCCCCCATTATTTCCTTACTTGGCATGTCCAGCTCCCAGCACCATACCTCCCTTTGTCCAAGATTACATCAATAGGGTCCCCCCTGTTCCTTCTCCCTCCCCTGAGAGTCACCCAAATACATGCACAATGTTAAACACGCACACACACATACACTATATATATATAGAGAGAGAGAGAGAGAGAGAGAGAAACAGCAAAGAAATAATGCTAATAAATGCCAAAGATTTAGCTTTTCTCAGAGACTTAAACATGCTCGCACTTCTAGAGAAAACTATTTTTGTTGATTTTTTTTTTAAAAAAAAACCTTTCTGAAAGTTTTTGCCTAGAACGGTGATTCCCAACCTGGGGTACATGTACCCACAAGGGTACAAACCAGGACATTTAGGGGTACATGAAAAATATTGAATAATGATAGAAAAAAGGCACAAACATCAACAGCGCAAGACAAGATACAAGTCAGTTGTTAAGCTGAACTTTATGATGAGTGGTGGAGAAGGTTTCCTACATTATTTAATCTCGAGAAAAGTCCCATTCCTTTCCTTTGTTATTTTGGTGAATGGTGAAGAATCCCTCCCTAAACAATATATTGCAAACATGTTGCTACAGTGCGGATGCTTGCAGCGCACCCCTCACAGGCTCAGCTTTCACTCTCCTCTGTTTCATAAACATTTAAATGCTATCAAACCAGTAGTGGTGTATATATAAACAGGCATCTCAGTCAGTCCTGTGAGCAATGTTAATTATTAAAGTAACAAACAGAATGTATCAATTAATGTAATGTAATTTTTAATGTAATCTGTGGTGTATTTACTTGTATTCATTGTATCTTTTGAGTTTTGAATGTAAACAAATATGCATTGTCTGTTCACCTTTGTATCGCATTGCTTTTTAATAGCCCATTATTGGGCTATTTATTTACAGTTACAGCATATAAATTTGAAGTAACAGTAACTATATTAAGGGTACTATTTATGCGAACAGGCTGCCAAGAGGTACGTAAGTGAATAAAAGTTGGAAACCACTAGCCTAGAAAATCTTTTGAATACTTTTTAGATATTTCAGCCAGAACCATCTGAGAACACTGAACTGTCTACAGGAGTGGTAGACATGAATTTCTTTGTTTGTTAGACTCCAGTGAATATCGTGCCTTGGAGTGTGGTGGAATCTCCTTCTTTGGAGGTTTTTAACAGAGGCTGGATGGCCATCTGTTGGGAACGTTTTGATGGGTGTTCCCGCATAGCAGGGGGTTGGACTCGATGGCCCCTGGGGTCTCTTCCAACTCTATGATTCGATGATTCATCAAGATAAGATTTAATGTTTAATATTTGCTCTGATTTTCTTACTACTGCAGTTATTACTTCACCATAGCCTTTTAGGCTAATCACTTTCCAACTATTTTAATTATTACGCTTAATGTTACATTCACAGTTTTTTCAGTAGTTTTGCTTCAGCCACTGTATTAATTTTCTTATTTGCCAGATACATTATAATAGCTTAAGTTGTTATACTCTAACCATCATTTCTGATACTATTATTCCTACTACTATTAGCATGACTACCTCATATTTTATATTATTCACCGCTTTCATAATCATGTACTCCTTTTTACCAGTTTGTCTATCATTGCAGCAAATGTCAAAACTGCTTTATTTTTCAGTATGTTGCTGGTTCAAGAATCATTCCCCCAACAGCGGTTTGAGCATTGGGCTACAACCCTGGAGACCGAAGTTCAATTCCCTGCTTGGCCCTGGAAACCCACTGGGAGACCTTGGGCATATCACACATTCATAGCCCCAGAAAACCCATGATTGGTTCATGGAAGATGCCTTACTTTGCCTCATTCTGCCCACCCCCAATCCTCAAGCCAGCATTTAGGAAGGACATACACTCCTTTTTACCTTATTCTTTGTACTAGAAAGCATAAGCATAGGTTAACCTTCAGTGTTTTGGTGAAGCCACAATTGACAGGACTGCACTGCTGTGACTTTATGACTAGCAGAAACTATGACATTGTCTAAAGCCAGCATGGTGTTTGAGTATAGGACTAGGATTCTGGAGAACAGGCTCAGCCATGGAAACCTCCAGTTGACCTTGGGCAAGTCACACTCTCTCAAGAGGACAGTGGCAAACCCCTCTGAATAAATCTTGCCTATAAAATGCCATGCTAAGTTCACCTTAGTGTCACCATAAGTAATAAATGGCTTGAAAGCACACAACATAACAACGACATTGTCTGTCATCTCATCAGACTTCCTTATTATCTCCGAACTCAGCGACAATCCTCACAGTAGCTGGAGGGGTGCATTTTCGCAGCAAGATTATATCATTATGAGCTATACCTGTTACAATGCAAAATATTTTGGAGCAGCTTAGTCTTCGTAGTATTACAAAAGACCTGCTGGTAGCCAGTACAATAACTATCAGAACTAATTTGTTGATATGGATCATCTCAGCTATCTTCATTTGTGGATTCATTGTGGTGGGTAGGATGTGGTTGTGGAAAATGTCAAGAAGAGTGCCTGCACTTCAGAAGTTACCACTACATCACTGTCAAACCATGCATCTGCTTGCCTCACTTAACATCTTTACATCCTTCAAAATTATCCATGGAAAACATTCACATAGGCTGTCTGTAATGCAGTTCAAAGATGGAGACAAGTTCAAAAATATATGGAAGCAGCTTGAAAAGGTGGTTCTCTGTGTTACAAATCATCTTTCTGACACAACCTAGGCATTTATTTAGGCATCTATTAATACTGAATATTGCCCGGTAATAGTGGTTTGGATGTGGTTTCACTTTTGGTCTGAGAACTATCTATCTTCTTGATATATATTTGACTGTGTGTTTTTGAATAGCTGTCTACACCTTTTCATATACTTTGCAGGGGAATGCTAAGGTGCATGACAGGCATATATAAAAGACATATATAAATTTTATTGTTGTTGTGTGCCTTCATGTCATTTCTGACTTATAGCTACCCTAAAGCAAGCCTAACATGAGTTTTCTTGGCAAGATTTGCTGCAGAGGGGTAGCTTTTGCCTTCCCCTAAGTAGAATGTGACTTGCCTAAGGTCACCTAGTGGGTTTCCATGCCTGAGTGGAGATTTGAATTCTGGTCTCCAGAGTCATAGTCCAACACTCAAACTACTATACCATGCTAGCTCTCACATATAAATCTTCTATGCCCAGGAAAGGAATCAATCTTACATAAAAAAATATGGCAGTCTGGATGAAAAGAAAACAAGTGAGAGGCACAGTCTGCAGCCAGTTCAGAGTGAGGAGTACTACCCAAATCTAGAGATTTATAAGGCCAAATAGAAGTCTACTGTTTTTCTGCCACCTGACACCTGTTGGGTAATAGCTGACCTGCACTCTTGATGATGCACAAGCAAAACACAGGTAAATGACTTCACACTGATGGTCTAAGAAGCTAGATGCTTTGTATTCAAGTCTTGTTCTTTTATTTAGAAAAATAAAATATTCAGTAGAATTTGAGTGTTCATTTGGATTGCCCTGTATCTTTCATTTGGCCCTTCGACTCATGGAGACTTAACATTTTACTGTTAGCTTCCCTAGGGGCTATATAAATATAAACAAACAAATAAATCCATCCATGATGAATGATACAGCAATGGACTACTGGTTACTTTCCAAAGAGGAATGTAGCATGAGTTAAATAATGGCTGTGCAAAAACATCTATCTCATTGTCTCAGTCAAGTCTATGCAGCTCTCATAACACACTTTCTTGCTGTTTTCTTGTACCTAGACTGCCTGACTAACCTCACAGTTTAGAAGCCATAACTTCTGCAAGGAAATCCTATTTTGTAAGTCCAGACCTGTGGAAATTAACACCTTATATAAGCATGGGGGCCTTGTGTCATGGACAATTACTTCATTGACTTTAGAGAAAATCACTGGCATTAGCAACTGGTTCTGGTATGAAACAGTTGAGCCTTTGGTTTTTCAGGTTCCCGTTTTAGCTAATGTAAGCCAGTGCAGTTCTTCTGAATACAAGGAATTACAGCCATCTGTGTTTCTTGCTTTGCTGCATTAGTGTTTCATACTACAAAATGGAGACCACAGATGCTGCTTCCTTTTTGCAAAGCATGGCCAGAAAAGAAGAAGAAACAACAACCAAGGAAAAGAAAAGCAGCACTTGTATTAAAGTGATATTATTGCTAAGTGCTAATTGTTATTACTGACCATTATTTTGTCAATAGCAGACAGGAACATTTTTACATGTATTAGCATTTAATGAGTTTTTTTTGGGAAAAAACAGTTATAGTTTTATTTATTTCAAAAGGGAAAAAAATGACCATTAGGATTTTTTCTTTTTTTTTCAATCTCAATTTGCTCAGTAATACAATCAAGTATTAAAACTTGAAAAGAATTATTCGTATTGTTTTCCCTTTAAGCCACTGATATTCTTTGCATATATTGCTAATTAAATTTTCTGTTGCTCCTGAAATGCTACCAGTGCCCATTGTACTTACTAGAAGCATCAAAATAAATGCAGTGGAATTGACTGAATACGTAATATTTTCTAAAACTGTTTTCCCCACCCAGCCATTGGTTAAACTGCGTGCTTGCTTTGCAGTTACACAAAAAAAGCTTCCTAGAGGAGTTAGAAGAGGACTTTTCCCCACTGCACATGTGTTTAATCCTATCAGGGGAGATAAACATTCCTTGTTGATCTCCTTACTGGTTGCTGCAGTGGGTTACTACAGGGTATTCAACAGGTTACGCTCGGAGCATAAGTCCTCTTCAACATGTCTTTACATTGCAAAAAAGACTCATTGTAGCCAAATGATTCCGTAGCTGCAGATGTAATAATAAGAGGCCCCTACTGGTTTGAGAAACAAGAGTGGAAATACACCAAAGCAAACTTGTGGTGGCTAGTGCAGTTTTCTGTTAAGTATGATTGACAATTGTAGGAACATCCAAGTCTATCACACTGTCACTCTGTTTGTCCATCTAGCTCTACATCATCTCCTCCATCAGGAGCAGCCCTCCAGGGTCTCAGGTAGACAGATGTCTTTCACATCATCCGCTACCAGATCCTATAGACGCCAAGGACTGAATCTGAAATCTGTCAGTGTAATGCATGTGTTCTACCACTGAGTTTTTTAGAAGACACCAAACTATAACAGAATATGGGACACCAATGGAAAATAATTTTGCATATCTTACTGGTTTATAAAGAGACATGGTTCAAGGGTATTTAAAGCTGTAATCACATACTCTCCAAAGTACCAAAAAAGCAAAGCAGAAAAAAAGTAGACTGTGCAAAGGAAAGAGTATTTAACTGGTGTGGATTCAATCACTTGACGTAGGGGAGTAAGTGTTACCACAGAGGCAGGCCATACATAGTGGAGAAGTGGTACCACAAAGCACAGGAGCCACAGATGGGGCAAGCACTACAGGAATTACGGCAGGGATGAAGTTATTTTTCTAAGATGGGAGTGTTTAAAAAGTCAAGTAAGTTTGGGGTTTTTTTTGTGTGTGTACTTACACTGTTCTCTTTGTAGCCCACTTTTCAAACTACAGGTCCTCTGAATGGCTGCAGAAGCAGATTTGTGCAGAACTGCAAAAAGACTGCCAAGACCAATATCTGCTTACCTTCTGAGCTGTCTCTGCAGAATTATTTCTGTAAGAACAGATTCTCCAGCTGAGGTCACTGACAAGTGCAAATACTGAGCAAACATCAGCTTGCAACCTTGTAACTTCACAAACAAGTCCACAGCTAGCCAAAATACAAACAAACAAACCTGTGGCCTTAAAAAAGCAACAGGAAAAACCTTCTTCCAGTTTACAAAGGCTCCTTTCTTATCACATGGAGATGACTCTTACCACAGGCGAGCAGAAAGATAGCGGTTTTTTCCCCAAGCCTACAAAAACATTATGGTCCAATTTACTATACGGACACACACACCTCCAGTCTATTTATGTGCTTCTGACTGATTTACCAAAGAGGTTCATAAACACCATCATTTTTACAGAAGCAAAGTGACTGGTTCTATACAAGAAGGTTGGGAAACTCCTGAGCCTCAAGTGAAACCTCCGTACAGAATTTGCTCAGTAAAGACCCTTAATATAAAATCTTGTTAGGAAGAGGTATTTCACATTGTTTCTCTTTGACCATTGTAGTCGAGAGTAAGATCCCAGTTGGGAATAAGATCCAGTTTTAATTGATTAAGATCTACTCGGGTAGACTTTACAACCATGTGGCTATATTAATGGATGTAACAGAAGAGTAAACATGAAATCATACCCTGCAATAAACAAATGCAAGTGTATCCCTACTGGTTGACCCCAATAATCCATTTATATCCAGTATTTTATCTATGATTGTTTAGTATTAGAGGCTTTGATACGAAAACATCCATTATAATAGAATGAATCATTCCTTGATGAAACTGCAGTCCTCAGCCACCCTGGCTTATACACTTGTTTAATACTTCACTAAAAATGCTTCCGTTATTAAATGTCTAGTATGACATGACATACTGTTGGGCATGAAATTTTCACACATAGCAAATGACAGTCAGTCATCACACCATGGAAGGTCTACTGGACACTACAGGGATCTCTTATGCTTGGCAGCTCTCAACCAGCAGGATACTTCTGGATGTGTCTACTGAAAAGGAAGTCCCACTGAACTGAGTGGGATTTACTCCTAAGAAAGAGGGCACAGAAATGCAGTCCAAACATATTAATAGTAAAAATGGCTGTGTAAAATGCTAGTCAATGAATTGGATCAAATCACACACACACAAATAACGCTCATTCCTCCCAGTGTAAAAATCTGTCTTCTGGAGACAGAAGTGCATGGAAAGGAAAACATAAAAATGGAATTCCACTGTCCAGTATAATCATGTACAAATCCAAGAAAATCAAACATCAGGAGTTTGTGTGGCAAGTTGGATTAGCATTCCCACTTGGTAAAAAGAAGGTTGATCAGCGCTCTTCGAATACGCGGCACCTCTGACATTTTTGCAACTACTGTTGCAGTTAAATAATTTAAACCTTTGCAACTTGACAATTAGGTGTTCGGCTCAAGGCAGTATCAACAACAATCCCCCACCAAAAAAAAAAGGCATAAGAGCTTACTTTTAAATCAGGAGGTTTACTCCGAGTAACAGGATGGGATGCTGGGTTTGGATTGGAGGCTCCCAAATCTGTCTGGGCAGCAGCTGAATCCCCCGGCTTGGTATCCATGGTCGGCAGGTTGGGAGCATCTTCAGCCCCAGCAGAAGGCTCTTCCTCTGGCTGCTGCAGCTCATCCGATTTGCACCTCTTCATGCTGGGGGAGAGGTCGAGCTCCCTCTCTTGCTTCTTGAAAACATCAACAATGAAAACGGGAAAGGGGGAAAGAGAGAGAAGGTGAAGCCCAAGGAAACCAGGCAGCCTGAGACCACTGAGGGCTGAAGTTCATTTCACCTGCGAGATGCAGAGAGGCAGACAGGCCGGAGGGAGGAGCCGGGCAGAAGGAGCCTCCATCCAAACTCATTGCAAGGCTGGGCTAGACAACATCGCCGCGTGTCCCTCCCGACTCCCCGCCCAAACTTTGGCTGCCCGAGTTGCTCTTACAGCCGCGAAGGGCGCAGGCTGGAAGGTGATGGGGGGGGGGTGCGCGACTGGCACGCATCTGCCCGCGGCCCCGAGCCATCCCGCTACTCACCGGCCAGGAAAGCGAAAGAGCGACCCAGCTCTAAGCGCCTCGCAGGGCTGCAAATTCCCTTCCGATGCGCGCATCTCTCCCCGTTTTTCTCTGGACGGGACGGACAGCTGCTCGCAGGCTGCCCCCCCGCCTCGCGCCCAAGAGCCCGCTCGTCCGCCGCTCCCGCCGGGAGAGCCTCGGCAGCAAACCCCTCAGCCTAACCCACCCACCCCAGCCAGCCGGCCTGACGGGCCGACTGACAGCCGAGCCTCGCCAATCAGAAGGAGAGCCCGATCTGGAGAGCGGACGGCGGTCTCGCCCCTCGCGCGTTTTCCAGGCTTGGTTGGCCCGTGGCTCCTCGCCCGCCCGCCTCCCTCTCCTCGCCCCCTCCCTGCCCGCTTCCCGGGAGCTGTCGATAGGGGAATGGTGCTGCACCGGGCTGCGGCTTTGCGGCGCGGGCGGCCGCTCGCCTCTCGGCCTCGCGGGCGGGGCAGGGAGGGCTCTGCCGGCCTCTTGCGGCCGCTCCGTCGCCGGACTCCCTCTGCACGGGACGCGGCCGGCTGATCGTGCCGTCCATGCTATTGCCATGGGAACGCCTCCCACCGGCGGCGAGCTACCCACCAAGGGCTGGCCGGGCCTTTCGGGGCTTGGTAGTTTCTCTTCCGGCTTCATAACGCTTGGGTGGCCCCGCGTTATTGTCATTATTGTCATTCGGATGTGCGCGTGCATTCCCGTGATATATATCCAGCCCAGCCTATGAGGACATAGGACCTTTCCGCACTGCACTGTTACAGGGCTGTTACTCCACTTTCAACGTCCTATGGAATCCTGGGGTTTGCAGTGTAGGGAGGGGCGGGGGAGCTTGGGCGCTGGTCTCCAGAGTCACGGTTCGGTGCTCAAAGACGCTACACCAGGCTGGCTGTCTTTTCGGCATTTAGATCCAGATGAAATCTAAAACCAGGATGCATTGCCAGTCTCAGGCCGTTTCTGTACTACACTGTTATAGTGCTATTCCGCTTTCTGCATCCTATAGAATCCTGGGGAGGGGGATTTAGAATCCTCAGCTAGAGAGTTCTTTGGCCCCAGTAAATTACAAACTCCAGACTTCCACAGGATGTTGAAAGTCGATTAATAGCACTATAACAGTCTAGTGTGGAAATGGCCATAGAACCTATGTTTCTCTCTTCTGTTTTCATTTACTGTATAACTCTGTTGTTGTGTGCCTTAAAAGTTGTTTCTGATTTACGGCCACCCTGAGGCGACTCTATCACGGGGTTTTCTGGGGCTGAGAGTGTGTGACCTGCCTAAGGTCACCCAATGGGTTTCTATGGCCAAGTGGGAAATTGAATTCTGGTCTCCAGGGTCATAGTCCAACTCTCAAACCACTATACCACACTGTATAATCTTGCATAGGCCTAATGCTGCCACCCCATCTATGTCAGGGATGGGCAGTTTTTGACATTCTTTGGGCAGCGTAGGCTCTCACACATGTGTGCACCCACATAAATTACGTATACACCAAGGAAGTAAGGCCCACTGAACTAAATAGGGCTTATTTTTTACTGCCGATTTGTGGTTAAAGTTGTATTCTGTTTTTCTATGTAAGGATGCTCATGCTTCCTAAGTAGACATGCATAGGAGCAATGTATCATGCTTTCCTTCTCTTGCAGTACCACTGCTCTACTCCTAGTGGTATTGTTTTTTAAACCAGCAGTGTGCCGAGCACAGCAATCACCCAGGTCTGCCAAAATCATATAATTAATGTTTGACTTTTAAAAAGATCCTAGTATAACCTAAAAATTTGTATATTTCTCTTCTGTCAAGAAGTGTGGGATACCCCCTCCATATTAACCTTGTTGCTCCCATGAGGCAGGGTTAAATTGGACCTTCTCCTAAATAACTGTTTATAGCCTCCAGACACCATGGGTTTGAGGTGATGCTCATCCTGTAGGGATGAGGTCCACCCCCCCAAGCCATAGGACACAGACGTCTCCAAATAATCATGTACAACAGTTCCATCACCCTTGTTATACTGGGTGGGCTGATAGGATCAGGCGAGGACAACATTTGGCATGCCACAAGTGCCCCTCCTCTGGTGTGTAGGATTGAAACCAAAAATATTTTCAGCACTGTCCCATACAACTAGGACAAACAGCACAATCTCACCATACTAGCCAGGGTTACTCCCAGGTCGGAGGATATGTGATGACAGTTCTTTTCACTTAAAGGAGCAAAAACAATCCCTTTCCTTTCAGCCCATAACCCAACCCTTTCCGCTAAGCATTCTTCCCAAATCAGTGCTCTTTCTGCAGACAGAGAGAACTTAATTCTGCTGTATCTTCCTTCTCTTTCAAAATTAAACTACTAATATATTTCAGTTAAACAATGGATCTTTGGATGAAGTTTGCCATTCATCACAGTCCCAGTCATGGCTGGTTTAACAACAATCCTAGTGAACAGGTTCATATCTGTTCCTTGCTTTGAGACAGTCTGTACCTCAGAAGTAATGAGCTGTCTCTGACAAATTAATATTTTTTAGAGACAAAGGTGTAAGTACTTCAAAAGTAACATAATGAATGGAAATTAAGTGGAGTTTCTGTTGTTGCTGTTGCTTCAGTGTAACAAGTAGCGTTTTCTAGTAACTTTGTAAAGTTTCCTTTTAAGGGTATTCTTCTTGGCATTTTGGATGGATTTTTTTCCAAGTTCTTTGCTGTTCTTTATATTCTCCTTTCCCCAAAAAGTAAGAGAAACTAAAAAATAACAGTGTTGCTTTTTTTTATCGCTCATCACGATATGCAACAAGGAGTCACTTCTCTAGCACTGTAATAAGAATGAACTACTTTTAAAAAGTGCTTTCCAAGCTCTGAGGCAGTCTGTGATTTAACCCAGTGCTTCTCAAAGTAGTGGGCCCTGGACTGGTCCCACTCCTTTAGCTGACTTCTTTCTGACAAATTTGCAGGAAAGAAAGAAGCAATTATACTCAATGGGTACAAATATAGTGCTGATCCTTGGGACATGTGGGGAAAAAAGTGCTGATCCTCCACATCAGATAGCCTGAGAAGGACTGATTTAGCCCATGTCTACTTCGCATTTAATCCAGTCTAATATACATTATCTTAAAAGTGAAGCACAATATACAAAGGAAGACTACAATAAAAAAAACTGACTACTGCGGCTAACACAATATGACTCAATGTTCTGCTTCTAACAGCCGCTTGGAATGGTACTGCCTTTTGATCACTTCATTGTCATCTGACATATAGCAGTGTCTTTTGGTGTGTATTAAAAAGCATAATATTCTTTTTGACTAATATTTTTGTAACATATGAGCTGTCAAACCTAAATTAGTTATGCCAGAGCCAGTTGCTACTTCAGTATTACCAACGTTACTGTGCTTCCTAACAAAGAAGGTGATGCAGATGACTGCTACTTACTTCTGTTTTGAGGACTGCTATACATTTGAAAATGTCTTGATTCAACATATCCTGTGGTCTAAGCAGAACAAGAATATGTAACAAATATGGCAGTCAGTCTCAGCAAGCTGTACACTCTGTCTTGGGAAGTCCAAGCCCTGGGGCCCTTTCACACTATACAGCTATAGCACCATCATTCCACCTTAACTGTCCCGGTTCCATTCTGTGGAATCCTGATATTTGCAGTTTAGGGATGGTATTAAGAATTCTGAGCCACAGAGCTCAAGTGCCTCACCAAACTACAAATCTCAGGATTCCACAGGATGCTGCTATGGCAGTAAAAGTGGGATCATAGTGCTATAATGGTGTAGTGTGGAGGGGTCTCTGCTTTTGCAAAATCTTTTCCTTTGGCTAAATGACCTTAGGTGGGCTATTTTGGCCAAAGTTTCATATTCTAGGGATGTACAACACAATCTAGTGTGGTCAGTTTAGAGTAGCCTTTCTGAGGATGACAGCCTTGCAGCAACATAATTCCCTAAGCCACCATGTGGAGATGGGTGAAACAACTTTCAGCTCTTGAAAGTTACTAGAATCCATTTAATGAGTCTGTAAATGATAGCTATGACTCTCATTGTGAAGCTATTTGATCAGAACTGATCCTAACATGTAGCAAACTAATACAAGTTGCTTTGAGTGGCAGAAATGAACCAGGCAGACTGAGACTAAAGCAGGCACTAGTTTCTAAATGGTGCACCAAAACTTTTCACAGTACAACCGTATGCATCTCTACTCAAAAGTAAATCTATTGATTTCAATGAGGTTTATTCCCAGTTACATATGCACAGCAGGAGAGGGCAACTTCCAAAGACAATGGTTGTGTTCCCCACCATTACCACAAACCCACCAGGGGTAATATCATGTTGCTGAATGTGGTGGTGAAAACAGCTACAGTACCTTCGCTCCCCCAAACATGTGGGGTGCTACTGGCAGTGGGATACATCTTGAATACAACTTCTGTGACTTGTGTGTCTTGTTTTGAAGATATGTCACACTTTTTGCCGTGGACCCAGGGATAAATTCAGTGGTTCAAATATGGGCCAAAGTGGAGTACAGCCCATGCGCTGACTCATCGTGAAGGATTGTACCTTCCAGCAGCATCTCATGCATACAAATTCAAACATAAATCTCTCTGGTTTCAATGGAAGGTAGAAGAGGATTGAGTATTGTAACCATAAAGTGTTTACCCTACCTTGAGGACAGAGGTCACCTCACTTTAGTCCTCTTTTCAGTTGAACTGTTGCAGAAGGTAATAGCTGAGTGATTGGTAATTAATTTATGAAAAGTGCAATGTAAGTCACATAAGTTGAAAATAAAATCCTTTGAGCAAGGAAATTTCAATGAAATGTTTAAAAATGGGGCTAAAGTTCATAATGAAAATGCATATTATTTTTCTAAGAGCTTAAAGTCTTCAAAGAGTATAATCATCCTATGCACAGACTATTGTGAACTGTTCTTGCCAGCTCAGAAGATTCTCTGTTTATTTTGATTTTTTTTCTCCTAAAGCAAAAACCTCAGTGCTTTTGGCAGCAACTTGATCTGGGGAAAACTAATTAAGGGGTTCATTTCATCATCTTGTGTCCATATTACAAGGTTTCTGTGCTTTCAGATAAATTGATTTACTTCACTGAGACAAAAATGTTTCAGCAGACCACAGATGACTTGTTTCCTCCAAAGGAAAGAGCTGTGATGAAAATGAACCACAATAGATACATAAGCTTCTCTCATTTTAGAGTATTTCCAATTTCTGAGCTTTGCAAGTTATGTCAGCACAGACCAGATGTGTTCCAGTAGGTGGTCTCAATGGCTGGGCTGTTTCTGCAAGGAGTCTTTTTTTTTTTTAACATGGCTGTAATATAGCTTTATAAGCATATTCATTAGTCTGCTTGAGGGCTAAACCCTTAGCATGTCTGTTACATAATTCACTTTTAAATTCATGACATTGAGACAGCAGGAGAGCCTACCCTGTTGATAGCAATAACATCCTATGAAAGGGCCTAAGGGACTTTCACTTCATTAAATTAAACAAAAGTGCTTTCAGCTTGGAGCCCCTTGACATTGATTTCGTGACATATGAAAAGTTTAGGGTGAGTTGGATAATGTCTTGCCTCAGGGCTACCCAGAGATGGTGAGCATAAAAAACAATTTTCCCTGGGCCACAGCAATGCAAAAAAGATCCTTGCCATGCTCGGGTCCTATGTTTGCTGTTAACCCTTGTTCCAACACACTGCTTACTAGAGCTCCACCTCCTGCATGGGTAAATGTAGGGAACAATGATAAGGCCCTTCCATATCCCAACAGCCACAAGGCTAGCAGCCTGGTCTTGCTCCATTGATTTTCAAAAGTGAACAGCTTCCACACATTCAGTTCCCACATCCCTGTTTGGCAATGAGTGACTACAGCAATGTGGGTAGCAACAACATCTGAGAACTGGCTGGTGCTGGATCTTTTCCATCATCAGCCCCATGTAGCCCCATAAAGCACCTTTGCCTTTCCCTTTTAAATAATCTTATTGTGCATCATTATATATTCATTCACAGTTATTGCCAACAACATTGGGATCCTGTTGTCAGACAGAAAGGCAAACTATAAATATTTTAAATAAATAAAATGTCTTTTAACACTGACAGTATAGGAAGTCCTATTCAAGAATGGTTAGTTCTTCTCATTAAAGATGAGTATTTATTACCCGTACATACTTAAGATCAAAAAGGTAGGCAAGCACATGTCCTGAAAGGCTTCCAGTCTGCCCCTTACAGTTAAAGAAACAAACAGATCCTTATCTTTGAGAGGCACCACATAAAAGAGGAGATAGACAATAGTTTGTTAGAAACTAGGGTTACAAGTGGTTTATTTTGGTTTCTACACAAATTTCCACACAAATTTCTTCTTACCTACTCTCATTGATGGTCAAACAAGTTGTGCAAGTTTCTAGCACAGTATAAATCCTCTGCAAATCCTGTTTGACCAAGAACAAAAGTGAGACAATGGGTGGAACTGACAGGCAAAAATACTGCTTTTAAAGTGCCTTCAGCCTTCAGAAAGAATTATTGATCATGTTCAGCCTAAATGATCAGCTGTGTGGAAGTGGCTGTGAGTGTATTACAGAATGAATTTTTTTCAGTGGACCATTAAAAAAAACTTTCCTTCTCCCACAACTACACCCAAATGCTTGACTTTCAATAAATATCAGAACTCCACACTAGTCTTTCTTAGTTCACACATAATCCTCACTAATAAAGAAAATCTGAAAGTTAGATTCCTCTTCTTCTCCTCTATCACTATTCATTTTCTATCTCCCATAACATATCAGAGTGCAAAGAGAGGGTAAGTCACAGAAATTGTGTTTGTAAAATTCATCTCATAGAATAAATTGGGAAGTTGTAATCATTTGTCCATACATGAAAAAATATTGCATTGTTCTCTCCTAGCAGTTCTAATCTTCCGAGGGTTAGAAGTACAACACTTAGCACTGAAAAGTCAAAAATGCCTCAGAGAGGGCAGTAGAAACAGTAAGTTTGAGCAGTCCAAAGCGTCCTTATCTACGTATCCTGACCCCTCTGTGATATAAACTGATACTCTTAGGGATATTTTCTCCACCAATTCTCTTCCCATAAGTCTCTTCTCAGCTCTTCGCTAAAATGCAGCTAGATGAGAATACCATCCTGAGTAACTTTCCTATCTTACAATGGAGTTCCTATAATAAAGCCTTTAGTTTGTTTCTCCAAGCCATTGGTATCTTTGCTCCTTAATCAGGATCTCTAACCACTGCACACACACTCTGTCACTGAGCAGTAACAAACACAAACATTACCAAACATACCCAGAAGGAAGTTCTTCTGCCTTCAATAGAACTTATTCCCTTTAAGTCTGCCTAGGATACAATCTTGAGTCTATTACAATCGCTTAACCTAAGCACACTTAACTCTTTGATGGATTTTGATTGATTTTCAAGTCATAGGCAGTGTTTTCATTTGGTAATGTCCTTTTGGACACAGGTAGAATTCCACCCATTGGAAGCTCTTTTTGGCTGGCATTTAATTTGTAGTTTTGTATCACATTACAGGGCTTGCACAAAAACCTAGTGATAACATTGATCAGTAAATGTCTGCAAAAATGAAGGAATAAGTGTCTAAAGAAAAAATTACCATATGTACTTTTTCTTTGTCTTAGAAACATTACCAAGAGTACTTATGCCAACTAGTGCTAATTAGAACACTCGGGAAGCAAAGGAAACAAAATGTGATATTACTTATCTTCTGAAAGAAGTTGCTGAGAGCTATCACAATTCTAACGCTTATTCTTAATGGAATACAGCAGGGATAAGCTTTTGAGATCTACTGTTTAAAATTAGAATCTTGATACAAATGATACATAAAATTAAGCTTTCTGAACCTGGGAATTTGTTCTGAGGAGCAGCAGAACCAAAAAGAGATCAGGGTATTCTGTATAATGAGCAATGTCTAATTACCTCAAATTTCCTTCATTTCAGCAGTACAACTGAGAGTGGAATAGAAGCCATTTTGTTGCTGCTGTTGTTAACCACGAAGTCAGAAATTCTTGCTGATCTAGTGTAAAGTACCCAGTACTCTACCAGTACATCCATATTTACCTTTGACCTATCCTCAGAATACAGTCAAAATTGATATGCCTTTGCCATTATGTTGCCACACAGTTTCCTGTGACAGGGCAAATAAAGGCATAATGGATTGACTAGGCATAATGGATGGCTTAAATCTTGAAGAAAATGCAGCTAACCAAATTCTTTCACACTAGTTTATTTATTTATTTATTGAATTTTTATGCTGCCTTCACTTCCAAGATGGGACCCAATATGGCTTCTGAAATCATATAAACAATTAAAACAATAAAGACAGAGAAAATTATAAAACTTACAATAGATTATCTGAACAGAGAAGGCAAAAGTGACAAAGGCCCTTGGACCAACATAGGACATCTTGTTTTGGGCTAACGGATAGCTACCAAGACAAATAATTATTTTTGACTACCTACACTTGAACAGGGATGGGCAAAATGTGGCACTGGCACTGCATATACCACCACCGCCACCCCTAAGTTGCTTTTGCAACTTTCCACACTCCTCAATAAGCCCTCCCCCTTTTTTGTTCCCCAAAAAGCAAATGAAGAGCGCAGGAGGATAATTGCCTCTCCTGAGTGTCACCAAGAGGTGCAATTTTATTTTCCTTTTAAATACATTGCTCTCCCCCTGCCCCTTATACTATTGAACACCCAAAATTATCCTTCCTTCAAATGAATAAGGTCTTTTTCTTTTTTCTCTTCACTTGTGATGTTTTGGGCACTCTGTATGACCATCATGGGTCCCAGTGGCAGAAAACTAGCACACCAGATCCCAAACAATGGACCACCCCTTTTCAGTCTCTAGTTTTAAGATGTTGATTCAGTGATTAAGAGACTAAAATGAGCTGAAATACTGGCAAGATTATCAATGACTGATTCGTTATCTCACTTTCATCTAAGGTTAAGTAAACACCTATACAATCACAGGGTTTACCTCTGGTGGGTGTGGAGTGGTATGGGATCCACGGTCCATAAATCTAAGAAAAGCTGTGAATTCCATGCTGTTGTGCTCAGGGATTGACGTCTCATAATGACAACCCTGAAATAACTCTGAGATAACAACCATTGAAACTTGGTTGTGTAAACAAGCCTTCAGAGATTAAGAAGCAGGGTGCTTGAACTGATCTTGGCTGTACAAGCTCAGTGAGCTATAAAGTGAGGCGGCATTTTATGCCATCAGATGTAAAACAAATGAGATTCCACATAAGGTCGGAACTGCTAGAGCACATAAATGAAGAAATGGCAAAAAGCCATTGTGAATCCCCTTGAAGACCTAGTTGCTTCTTGCCCCTCTGGAGCAGAACCTGGAGAGTTACATTTAAGAATGAATATAATGACACGTTGAAACCAGCCATAACTGAACAATGGTTGGATGATGCTTGGGGACCCGTTGCTTAATTCTAGTTGGCTTCATCATGTCATGTATATTAATTCTTCTCAAAAGTATGTCTCTGAGCTCTGCCTTGGAACAGTTGAAACTTGGTCCAGTTAGCAGAAATATACCTTACATACTTTCTAATAGAAAGATATGAGTAGTTAGTTGAATCAGTTAGATTTAAAAACTGTTATAGAATTTAAGAGTTGTACAGGATCAGAGCAACAACCCATCTAGAGGAATATCCTATTTCAAATCAGGTGCTTTTGATAAACCCACCTGCAAAGCTTTCTTTATTGTTTGATCCTCCTCCCACTTGACCTGCTTATGCAAAGGCAAAAGTGCTCTGAACAAGAAGGCACTATTTAGCTAACAAATGTTGACTGAACTATCTTCTATGAAGTTGTTTGATTCCCTTATGGCTAATATCAGAACATCAAGTATTTGCTGAGCGCAGTTTGATAGAATTTTAACTCAGGCTTTCTAGATTCGTTTGCATTTCTGTCTATGGCATTGGACTGATGAACCATTTTTTCATTTAATTTATCTCCAGGCACAGAAAAAGATTCCCCTTCCCCATTTGCAAGCTTACCTTTGAAATAAGAATCTTCAGGAATGACATGACCATTGTTAGCGACAGAAGAGATAGCTGAAAAAAGCAACTAACAGCACTGTTTCCAGGTGGATCCCAGAAGGATACTTAAAAAACTATATTGGTTTAATAAAGTAGTTAAAAATAGCCGTTTATAAAAACTATCAGAGTTTTCAGCCCAAGAATGGAATTCAGTGGATGATGCTGGAATTGAGAATGGTATTGTCCTCTAAATCAAACCTATATAGTCGCAAGATATCAAGCTTGTAGATCCAGAGGTTTTCTCTTTTTTTCATATATGATTGAACCATGGGTTTTCACTGCTTTCACTGTTAGAAAGACAACGCCCCTCAGCATTACAATGTTTACCAAAATATTGTTCCAACTTTTGGTTGTAATTTTGCTGATTTATTTATGGTTCCTGAATGTTGTGCACAGAGTGGTAGTGATTTTCCCACATATTGCACACTGCCTCTAGGGTGCTGTTATTCAATCACATATATGACATTAGTGGAATTGCAACTCATAATTTGTTTAATATGATAGATTTTGCTAGTGTTTCTACTTTTAAAAGTTGTAGTAAGGCAAAATGTGGATGCACAATGATCCAGGATTTTCAATAAATATATTTATTGCACCTCTCACTAGCAGCTTCTTTAAAAGTAAATGGCTGATAGAACGCAACAAGGGGCTTATTCATCATTTTAGCAAGACGTGGAGAATTATCTATCACAAGTTAACTTTCATTTTTGAGAGAATGGGTGGGAGTCACCCAGAAGGGGCACACAATTCTCCCTATTTTTACTATTCTTTCTTTTATAG
The DNA here is from genome assembly GCA_030412105.1 of Cyclura pinguis. Taxonomy (NCBI): domain Eukaryota; kingdom Metazoa; phylum Chordata; class Lepidosauria; order Squamata; family Iguanidae; genus Cyclura; species Cyclura pinguis. The sequence goes on from CM059602.1 coordinate 58,825,627, forward strand.
AAGTGACATTCTCTAGAAAAGATAGTTGGCTAATGAGTATTGCTTTCAATGATGAAACATGGATATTCCTTTTGAAGCAGAGGGTATTTCGCTTCTGGGTTCATTGTTGGTAGATAGTATCACTGTTTTAAATTTGCCTAATCCCATATTCCAAACTATGTATCTTTATATATTTGGGATGGAAGAATTCCAGTTCAAATATACACAATGAGCTTGGGTTTGGTTCCAGAACTCCCCATGGATACCAAAATTCATGGATACTCAAGGCCTATTATGTACAATGATGTAGTAAAATGGCATTCGTTATATAAAATGGCAAATAAAAGTTTGCTTTTAGGATTTTCAAGCCATGGTTGGTTGAAGCCATGGATCAACAGTATGTAGATATGGAAGGTCAACTGTATGTGCATCATCTAGTTTATAAAACAGATCAGTAGCAATCTTATTATGCTTGATGATCAGACTAATGTCCAGGAAAATGATTTGTGGACTTTCAAGGGTGTTCTTGTGCATTAATTTAATAGAATTATGAACTGAGTGGCTGTATTTTGCAGAGAATGATAAACTTTTCTTGTCATTGGTCCGTGTTGTGAAGATGTCATGATTGTATCTCTATCACACACATGGTTTATATTTAGATTCCCCAAATATGGCTTGCTGTAGTTTAACCATAAATAAATCAGATAGACATACACTGTGATAGACATACACATTTCTATGCCTTCCATTTGAAGGTATTGCTTTTGGTTAAAAGTAAAATTGCTGTGTGTGAGGACCATTGTAGCTAAGGCAGTAATTAATTTGTCCACAAAGTGTTTGTTGGTTCTGAACTTTTAGAGCTTCAGTAAGAACCTGAATGTCAACGTTATGATGCATGTTGATATAAAGTGATGAAACAAATGTTAGAAGTAGGGTATCATTACTGAAAATATATTTGTTTGAGGCTTATATTTTTATTAAAAATCAGTATCATCTTTAGTGTATGAAGGAAGATCTTGTACTTTGTACCAGAGGTTGTAGCTGTTAGCTCAATATATAGTAAGACCCCGTTAGTGTTACCAGAAACAATGCGATACCCTGGGTTGTTCAGCTTATGAAAGTTAGATAACGTATAAAATCTATGAGGGGATGGTTTGGAATTGATTACAAGATCAGCTATTTCCATGTCAAGTATGTTGGTGTTCTTTGTAAAATGTTGTATGGTTTTTCTGATGCACCCCTTAGATTTTTCAGTCCCCATTTTTCTTTTGAAAGATTATCATAGGTTGGTAAAGTTGTTTTGATTATTTATGTTTCTATTAACAAACAGAAGGAAAGTTTCTAGAACACAGTTTCCATTGATGTTAGGAGCTCAGTTTATATATTTATTTATTTATTGGAAAAATGAATTGAAGGAGAGCATTCTTGTATGGAAGTTCTGAAATGACACCTGTATCTTCACAGAAAAAATATTTTGAGTCTACATATTCTTTCAAATCTTTTGATATCAGTTTTTATGTGGACTCTAAAATTATGTGGGTGTTGGGCAAAAGTAAAGTTCCTGAAATAGATAGGTGACTTCATTATAAGATAATATGTCAGAGCCACTACAGTTCGAGAGAAGCGTTCATCGTTATGACTGACAGATCCTTGTATACCTTTCTGAAACACTGTAGGTAAATTTTGGGCTTTCCTTTTTTGTTGATGAAAATGTTTTTTTTTTCCAAAGACAGTTCTGCTTAGTATAGAATTAAATGAATTCCATACTAGAATTCTATAGAAGAATTTAATTCTATAATAGGATTAATTCTCATATGTATATTTTTTATTATTTTAATGGTGGTGATATTTCAGAGTTTATTGACAGGAGGACACTATTCAGTCTCAAGTAAGCTGCCAAAAAGTGTCAGGGTGAGAGCGTCTGACAAGGTTGGATTTCAGTATCTTATAGAAGAGACTGAATAGGGCAATAGCCTTCCATGTTGAAGTTCATAGGGCTATAACAAGCCATCTTGAAGTTTAGTGTCTTCTTCATCTATGGCCTTTGCCTCTTCTCCTGAGACTTCTCCCTCACCTTCTCCCTCTCTGCTGCCATCCAGAGCTACCACCATGGCGTCCTACTTTCCTCATCTAGCGGCACTGCCTGCTGTTGCTCTCACTCCTGCTGTGGTGGAAACTTGCAATTTTTGTTGGATAAGTAAGGCATGCAAGGTCTAGGAAGCAGCAGGAGCCCCACCGAAGGGCTGAAGCAGCCCAATATCCTAAATGGCACATAGTGTGATAACTGAAGCCCCTGTCAGAGCTGCTGATGACGAGCAGCAGCTGTTGGTCCCTGTGGAGATGAGTCCTGCAGCTCAAGAGCTCCCCCTGCTGCCATGGTCCAAGCAGGCGCGGACGTCCCTCTGCCTGCTCCTTTACGGCAACAGGGATCCGATTCTGAAGATGCTTTGGAGCCTGTGCCAATCAGCCCACAAACAAGGTGGAGACTCAAGAGAGCTGAGCAAAGGGAGGCTTCCTTGGTTAAGTTCAAGAAGCAGTGACTAGCCACACCTGTGTCTTGGGCTATATAACTGCCTGCCTGGAAGCTTTCCTTTGCTTGTGGCAAACTTCTTTCAAGCCCTCCTCTTGCTTGTTCCTTGATCCCAGCACCTGGTTCCTGCTACCTTGAATTGATCTCTGGACTCTTGACCCTTGGCTTTTGGAACTCTGACTACAGCTTTTGCTTGACGCTCTGGTAAATGAACTCCCTTGTGTAAAGTGCGTGCTTGTCTCCTCCTGGCTGGACTTTGCTAGCTCTCACACTCCCTTCTCTGGGCTGGCTTGCTGCCCAGGTCTCTGACCTTGACGCATAGAGACAGGATGGTGGTACTGGTTTGAGTATTGGACTATGACCCTGGAGACCAGGATTTCATTCTCTGCTTGGCCATGGAAACCTACTGGGTGACCTTGAGTGCATCACACACTCTCAGTCCCAGAAATCCCCATGATAGGTTCACCACAGGGTCACCATAAGTTGGAATCAATTTAAAGTCACACAACACCAACAAGAAAAATGAAAACCCATACTACTCAGGTCCAGACTCCCTTTATGAATCCATTAGAACTGTAACATATTCTAGAGAGGCCCTTCTCTCTGTCAGAACACCTTCTCAGGCTTGTTTGGTGAGTATAAAGGAGAAGGCCTCCTCAATGGCTGCTCCCAGTCTTTGGAATTCCTCCCTAGGGAAGTCAGGATGGCTCCCCTGATCTCCTTCTGCTGACAGCTGAAAATATTCTTGTGCCAGGATGTTAGAGGCTGAATGGGGTAGGCTTTTAATTATGTACCATGCCATTTTACGGTTTGCATTTTCTTTGAATAAGTTTTGATGTTTTCAGTGTTTAATGCTTTAATTTAATAAACTGCTTGCCTTTTAAATAACTTTCATATTTATACTTTTATCAAAGTTTTTGAATAGTTTTTAATCTAAATTGTTTTTAAATATGTTGTTATCTGCCTTGAATCTCACTGAGAAAGGTGGGATATAAATGAATAAAGAAATAATAACAATAACAACTACAACAACAGTGGAAAACTGTAACTAAGATGTTGATTTCATAGGTGTGTTTTTTGATTTCACAGGTGTTTTGTTTGTGTGTATATTTTATGGGGCACAAATGATGGATAAATCATAGTTTGGCCCATGGCTTAGCTTTTCAAATGGTAATGCTTTGCTTAGATGTTAATTGTAGCATTTGCAAGACTTTAAAGTTATACACACTTACCTAAAAGTAAGTCTTACTCAAATCAGTGGAACTTACTCAATCTGCATAAGATTTGGCTCTGTTTGTATGAATTAGTTGTAGCACTTGAGCTGATCTTATGACTAAAAGATTGGAATACATATTGCAGCTAGGCAGCATTCTCTCCAGGAAAAAAAAAACACCCTTAACTATCGGACAAAAAAATTAATTTAATGGTGTAGATATTTTTTACACAAATGATCCTTTCAGCTCAGCTGACACCATACTGGCCAAGGGGCACTGGAAAATGTAATTGAAAATGGAACAGGAATAAAGGAGGGTATTTTTTACTTTATGGATATGCTAGGAACCACATCCGCTAACCGGATGATAGGCTTGAGTTTAAACAGATAATACTGCTGTTATCAGTTGTGTTATTCTGTGTGCAGATTTATGGGGGTTGGAATGAACCTCCTAGGTCCTGAAACATAATATAGTAAGACACATAATACATTTTACACAAAGGTTTTCTTGCTGACGATGATTACTTGTGCTGTTGCTTAAAAATGGTGAGTATTAGCTTGTACTTACCTTTGAGAAGTGTGCATGATCTAAAGGCAAGAAACTGTACTGTAATATGTCTAATTACTCTGGACCATAACAGAATCCTTGCTATGAAAACCTGTTCTCTCCTTAACATTTAGATTTCTTCCACAAGCTAGTATTTGAAGGACGATATTTCCCCTTACAAACTAGCCTGTACTTTCAGATCTGCTGGGGAACCCCTTCTGTCTGTACCACTATCCTCATAAGTGGGACCACCACCCTCAATATCTGGTGGGAACACAGGAGAAGGCCTTCTTAGTAGCTGTCCCCAGGCTCTGGAACTCCTTTCCCAGGGAAGTTAGACTCATACCTTCCCTCCTTTATTTTCACAGAGAAGTAAAGATCTTTCTGTTGAGATGGGCATTTGACAATTGGCTGCATTAGGCCTGTCCTGCCAAATAATTGGCTGGATCTGGCTAATTGTTGTGCTGGTGTTTGTGTTCTCCTAATTGTTGTGCTAGTTTCTCCTGAACTGGGAGGAAGGCAGGATAGAAATGAATGAATATGATGACGACGATGACGATGACAGCAACGACAACAGGGTTTGAATGGCACAATCTATAGTTTCCTTTGGAACTGCCTTACCTTTTCTGTTGTGATTTTGATGGGTAGCTAAAATAGTGGGGAAGTCTCTAGGTGCCCTCTTTACCACAAGTGCAAATAATGCCGGCGCATAGGCACGCTTAGGGTCTGTCTCCCGTGTTTCCTATTCCTTCAGAGATGTATTTTTAAGCATCAGCCCAAAGATCTTCCAGAAGGATAAAGAGGTTATATGTTTTAATATAACATAATATATGACCTTTTAACTTATTTCCTTATTTTCTTTAAGTAACATAGCCTTTGGGGAGAGATAAAAACTGAAATCATTTTGAGAATCAAGTTAGTCCTTCAATCAGTCTCTATTTATTTGTTTTGCCCCTGAGCTTTAATAACAATTAACAAACAATGAAAGCATCCTATTATAAAATAAGATTGTAAATTCTAACTACCATTACTTTTCATTTTCATCTCATGTAATTTAATATGGCCAGAGAGAAAGAATCTAGGACATAAGGTTCATTTAGTCACATGCCATCTCAATTATAAGAACATATTTGGTCTTTCATTACTTTTGTGACAAGACATACAAGGGATTTGTATGTCAGTATGCATGTGTGAAAAATCAGACTAGTATCCATGCCTTCTAAGGCATTAGGAATTTGCCACACACAGATGCACAAGCAGAACAACTACATAATAACTACACAATGTTGGGATTACTCTAACACATCTCCAAAGATAGAAAGGTGTGAATTTATGGAATTTGTCTGTATCATCTGGAACATCTAAAGACACTGGCTGCAGTATAAATAAGGCAGATGCTTTATTATTTCTTTATTATTATTTGTCATTCTTATTTGTTATTACAAGAATCCGAATTTGCCATTGCTAAGAATTGCTTATTTGTAACCTTAACTTATGTGTAAAATGCCCATCTCCTAAAGTATGTAGTTTCTTAGGGCCTTGCCGCACTACACTGTTATAGTGCTATTATTCCACTTTCAACAACCTGTGGAATTCTGGCATTTGTAGATTACTGAGGCCAAAGAACTCTCTGGCTGAGAATTCTAAATGCCTTTCCCTATACTGCAAAGCCTAGGATTCCACAGAATGTTGAAAGTAAAATAATAGCACTATAACAGTATAGTACAGAAATGACCTGAGACTGGCAAAGTATCCTGGTTTTGGATTTTATCTGTAAATGCAGACAGGAAAGCCAGTGTGGTGTAGTGTCTTTGAGCACTGAACTATGACTCTGGAGACCAGGGTTCAGATCCCTACTCAGCCATGGAAACCCACTAGGTGACTTTGGGCAAGTCACATCTTTTCTGCCTCAGAGGATGGGAAGGGCAAACTCCCTCTGAAAAAAATTCTGCCAACCCCCCCCGCCCCCCCCGTGATAGGTTTGCCTTAGGGTTGCCATATGTTGGAAATGAATGGAAGGCACAAACCAACAAGAACTAAATGCAGGAAGCAAGAAATTAGCGTGGTAGCCATTTATTTTAATAGTCAACTTCCTATAAAGGCTTTTAAGTAGCCTTTCAAAAATGTTGTTTAACAATGTGAGTTACCATGTAGTGTAGGATGATTTTAAAAAGTGATTTAATAAAAAAGAGTGAAGAGTGCTTGAGACCTGTCTGAATTTTTTTTCTTTTTTTGCTACATTCACCCTTACCCCAGACAGATTTTGCTGTGAGACCTTTTGGAGGTAGAGAAGGAAATACAAGCCTTCAAAAATATACAGATTACCTGAAAACTGAATTTTTAGGATTCACTAAACTAAAAATTAATAGAACAAAGGAAAACATTATGGTTTGCATTGAAGTAAAAGTGACACCTTTACTGTAACAACTTCACAGAAAAATATTATGTTGCAATATTTTACACACTTACCTGCAAGTAAATCCCATTGAACTCAATGGGGCTTCCTTTGACTTTTTAAAATATTTTTAATATCCACTGAAAAGGATGTACAAACCAGGAATTAATTAACACAATAAAATAAACTATACATCAAAAAGCAACACTCACAGATCAAAATTACATCAATATCATCAGTGCCATCCATTTAATCCTTTCAGTTACTGTGTGCATCTGGAACCTGTATCCAGGGGTTTTCCTGAATTTTAATCCACTTCCTCAGTCTCACCAATGGAATACAATACTAACACAACAGGTATTTATCCAGTTACACAGTGGTGGGGGTGGGATCAAACCTCTCTGATCAAATCTCTCAGAACAACAGCAGGTATGCATTGTTGGAGTACTGGTGTTAATACAGTAGGTCTCCCCTATCCATGGGACGGGTATCCAAGGTTTCACTTATTCACGCTGAAATGCAGTCCAAAAACATTTTGTTCCCATTTCTTTTTGGACCACAGGTCGTTGTTAATTTTTATGTTTTTATCAGCTGTGCACCGGCTTTGGACTGCAAATAATGGCTGCAAAGTCTTCTTTCTCCAAGATTTTAAGGTTCTGTCCAGTTTTACGCCTTTCTCTCCAAGCTGCGTGCTCCTCTTCTGGATACCTATGTCATTCATCTCACTGAAAACATTTCATTATCCACGTTTTTCGTTATCCACGGCACCATCAGTGCATCTGAAGAACTGGACTGAAATCCATGAAAGCCCATGCGAAAATGAATCATTTTTAAAGATGCTGCTTGATTATTTATCTACGCCACCACAAAACAATGCATTTTTACAGTACCATAAGACTATTCTGAAGAATTCTCTCTGAAAGAACAAATATGCCTTTTTGATTTTTTTTGTCATTGAAACCCCCCCCCCCCAAAACCAAAACAAAACAGCAGTCACACAATAATAAGCCAAGAGCTTTCAACGAGTTTCTCAGGTATCTCACGTCAGCTTTTAATATTAATATTCAGCCTTTACAATTTATTCCGTTGTCGTTTTAGAATCATAGAAATGTAGAAATGTTTTATACCAGGCTTTCCGATTTAAACCAAAATACTAACAAGTGTAAATCTGGATTGAGGCCAGATTTGTCAGACAGAACACTACAAATCCCAGCGTGCACTTCGTAAAGCTCCTCTACACGCTCTCCGAGCCCCGCTCCCACGGAGAGGAACTGCAGTTCCCCTACTCTGCAGCAAGGGGGAAGAAATTCCTTGCCGTGCGACTACATTCCCCACAGTGCAAGGCGATCAAAGGAGAGGAATGGGGTCCGCCCCTGGCCGCCTCCCCCTCCCCGCCCGAGCGCCCGGATAAAGGTTCCGTTCCGTGCGCAGTGCGGCTCGGTGCGACGCTACTGACAGGGGAGGAAGCGGAGGCCAAAGACTGTGTGGGCAAGGCGGCGATAGCAGCCTGGCAGCGTCCGAGTCTCCACCCTGGTGGGAAGAAGAGTCTGGGGCGGAAGCCCCGGCGGACGAGATGTCGGGGGGCTGGGGAGGCCCCTCGGCCCGGGGCTCCGGAGGCGGAGGGGGCGGGTTAAATCGCGAGCTCTGTCGCGCCTTCGGGCACTACAACCGACACCTGGAGCGCCTGCGGCACAACTTACGCGAGACGAAGAAGTTCTTCCGCGACGTCAAATACTCCCAGGGCCCCGCGGTTTTCCCCGTCGTCGGCGCTGGGCCTGCTGGGGAGGAGCCGCCGCCGCCGCCGCCGCCGCCGCCGCCTCAGCCACAGTCCGGCCCTTCGGACTTCGAGATCGCCCCTACTGGTGGGGGTGCCTCCCTGCAGGCCGGTAAGGAATTCGGGGAGAGGCCGGGGCGTGGGGAGAAGAGGCGGCGTGTGAGGCGTCTCCGGGGTCCCAGTCAGGAGTTCGAGGGGTCCCCGTTCCTTGCTAGAAAGGATGCTGCTGGGAGAGAGAATGCCGGGTGTGGCACCTTCCACCCATCACTTGACCGGGAGAGGCTGGCGCTGGATGGATTCCCCCACCGTGGGGCAGCTGGGGCAGCCGGATCCTCTGCCTGTATAGATGTGTGCGCGCCTATATATGGAAGCAAGTCTGATTGAGTTCAGTGAGACTTAGGCCATTTCCGCACCAGGCTGTGATAGCGCTATTATTCCACTTTCAATCTCCTGTGGAATCCTGGGGCCCAAAGGCCCTTCCCTAAACTGCAAACCCCAGGATTCCATAGGAGGTTGAAGGTGGAATAATAGCGCTAAAACAGCTTAGTGCGGAAATGGCCTTACTTTCTGAGTAAGGATGAGGAGGGTTTGACACCTGCGGGAGGCGAAGGAGTCTTGGTGGAGGCCCTGTGTGTGGACCAGAGCTAGCAGTCATTCTGGGAGCAAGGGAAAGGTTGGATTTTTCCAGTGCAAGTTGGGAAGGGGAGAAGCAATTGAGAGTAGGGAAGTGAAAGGTTAAGAAACAGGTACCCAAGGGAGTGATGGGAGTTCAGATTGATTCCACTGCTATGTAAAAGTGTGTTTGACAAGTATAAGTTTAGCGCTCTTCTCTTTATCATCCACTAGAATTGCAGAGCATGGCAGGTTTAAGTACGTATATGATATAATGGTTATGTTTGTGCATCTGTTGAATACATACTCTTACAGCTCTGCATGGTATGCTTACTTGCCTCAAGCTTACACCTTACTTTATTTAAAAAAAAAGTGTGTCCTGATTTTCTTATAAAATAAACTCAAAGTGACTGTCACTTCACCATTGTGATTTGTATTTTTATGTTTTTTTAAAAATTATTCAGAATTTTCGTACATGAATGTTTCCTCTGCCTTTTGGAATGTAACTCACCAGGTGATTTTGGGGGGCTTTATATCCTCCCTTGTTTTTCCTTCCACCCTAACTTCACCAAGATGGAAAAAATGCATATCCAGTCATTGCTAACACATGGAGAATGTTCTCCCCCACCCCCAAAATCTCAGGAAGGGTAGCAGTAGGAAAATGAAAAGTGCGTCACTCTTCTGTGATGGATTTACTGCAGCATGAGTCCTTGTGGGCAGGAGGCTATCTTATCTTATCTTCTGAGCAAACATTTAAAAGGGGGTGCTGATCCACCTTACTGTACCTGCACCTTACTTCTCCCTGAAAGTGTTGTCCCTTAAATTACCATCGGTTTGATCTTGGTTGAATGCGATATTAAATGGGAAGCAGTGCTTGTTGAAACTAGGGACAGAGGAATGCAAATAATTTGACCTGGACTGTGTTGTGAAACTCAGCTGAATGGAACAGCAAAGAAAACATTATGGAAGTGGCATAGATGTAATTGTGTGCAGCCGTGATGTGGACGCACACTGAAGTTTTGGAAAAGAGGAATGAAAATCAAACTGATGCTTTGAGTGACAAATACAATAAGTCAAAAGTTAGACTGAAGTTAGAATAGAGAGTTGATTTTAGACTTAGACTTGTGCTGAAGATATGACTAGTTGGAATATGAGTCTTCTTTAGAAACCACATTATTAAACGTTTCAGACAAAACTAACAGAAACTTTTTTGGGTTGTTCATTTTCATCACACAGCCTACATTTCAAAGGACATGGAAGTCTTGCCCAGTTATTTGTTGGAGGGCATTTTACAAAATGTTGAGCATGGTAAGTGGGGTGAGTTAAAATGATGGTTACATTGTAATACTATGTATGCTTAGGCTGCAGTCTTGTGGTCACAGGGAGACACTTTGTCATAGTGTGTTTTGGTTGTTAACTACTGATGGTGGAGAGAGAATATAGAGTTCCAGTTACTGAGGATGGAGATTAAGCCAAGGAGACTCACATCCAGACTCAGAAATATCTGCAGCCTTTGACCCCCCACCCCCAATTAGGATCGTCAGTGTTGATAGAGGCAAAAAAGAGATATACCGAAAGTAATAGAAGAAAATCCTTCCATTTTCATGACAGTCCCACAGAACTAGAGAAGCAGTAGGCCAGCTTGATGGAATGAGACATGTTGTTCCTAATGGATGATGGTACAGTTCAGTGTCATCAGTACTTGTGGATCTGTTTTACTAAGTCCTGCTTTTTTAAAAGTACCACAAGACTTCCCTTTCCTTTCTTCCTCGCTTCACGCTGAACTTCTGGAATCTTTGAAAGGTTATTGGAAATAACTGTAAAACAATAAAAGAAAATAAGTTTCTCATTCATTTGTGTTGGAATCAAATCTTTTTCTGGAATGCCTTCAGACTCAAGTGTATCTACAAGGAAAATCATAGTTTTTAGGCTTTCTTAGACAGATTTTTGTAGAACAGAAAGAGGAAACATATGGTGCTTTAGATATTCCTAGACTCTAGCTCCCATTAGCTCATTATCATTATCATCCCATTATCGTTGTCTGTGCTGGCTAGAGGTGATGAAAACAGCAGCCCAGCGTCCTCTGCAGGTGAGAATTTTCCCTTTGATGAGTAGAACATTTTGAAATCAGTCTGGGAAATGTTGTAAAGCTATTAACTCATTTCCATAGCAGGTGCTTGTTATATTGATAATTATAAGATAATATGTAATACTTTGAAGACAGAGTAAAGGTACCCCAGTCTCAAATGTATTAGTATTGTATCTAATAGACTGCATGTTGTTCTGCACAGTTCATGGTGTCTGGTTTGGAGACTGGCCTGCCTCAGTGTAATTGCAAACCATTTGGTTCTATGAGAACAAATCTGGAACGAGTTGTTGGCTTGAGTACTCCTTCATCCCATCACATACACTGGGCTCTCCTTACCTGTGACTTCTGTATGTGCAGTTTCGAGCTCACATGAAATATCACATCCGTATACCTAAAACGGCGGTGTGTGGACTCACTGAAACACCTGTGTGCATGATGCTCCACTGAACATAATGGGATGTGGCCATTCACATTTTTCCCTATTCCCAGGGGTTCCTGGAATGGAACCTCCACGTATACAGAGGGCCCACTGTACTGCAGAATCTTTGTTTATGGGTGCCTCCATCCCAGGTTTTTGGATCCCAGTCTGGCTGAACAACTACTGCCTGGACTTACAGGGTATGCAGAGTAATTTTTTTTATCCAGATACCTTGGCAGACTGTGACTTACTACAAATTTCAGTGTGAGAAAAGGAGTTCAGTTGTACAAAGCAAAGAGGGAACATACCAAACCCAGAGCTTATTCACGTAGTACCAAAACATGGCATGACAAATCATGTGAAATGAAATGTAGAGGGTTGCTTTATATGTTACATTTATTCCTTTATGTGTTTGCAAAGCAAGAGGTACATAATTGTGTGTATAAATTGTTCATCTGTACTTGGAAGCAAAGCAACATGTCAATCTAGCAACATGGGCATGTGATAGATTCACACATGATGGTATACGTGGTCTAATGCAGGAAATAGTCTTATCAGGTGGCTATTGATCCCATGTTTGATTTGTAAATCCAAGCTCTATGTTGAGGTGATTCATAAAGAACCTAAGTTGCAAGCATTAAAAATCAGCTCGATTGGTCTTTAAACATAGATAACCAAGCCCAGAGTGATGCTAATAAACAATGACTAGTAGTCTGGATTCTTATACGATCTGGTGCTATGTAGGACACATAGGTGGGTGGAGAGCTGCATGTAGTTGCACAGTTTGCTTTGCACTGTTAAATTACTCAGCTGTGGTTCTCAGTGTCAGAACAAAAGTAAAACGAACAGTACTCAGTTGAAATAAATGTCAAAATTCCCCCTTATCTAGATGTTCTCAAAGTGTAGAGCATTGAGGTTAAATGTTTTAAACATTCATTTTTGCATCTTACTACATGAAGAAACCGTGTTCAGTTTGATATAAAAAAGCACTGATTTCTATGAAAAGGCAATCATAACTTAGTTTTTAAATTCTCCTGTTTTTCACAACATCTTTTAAAATTCTACTTTTTAATGTGCAGGATTTTGACATTAAAAAAAGTAAAATAAAATACTGACCCTGCTCTCAGGTTCTAGATCTTTAAAAAAGACACAGAATCAAAAAGGGATGGTGACAGATGAAGGGGAACGTGGAAATTTGAGCACCAGTTTTTAAAGCTACAGAGAGGTTCTGCTGAAGTAAATGGCTTCAATTCAAGTGATAGTTTCAACTGGACTTAACTCATTAAATCAATTCCTAGATGGTAAATAAAAACTTATATAAATTCTATTGATTCACTGGGTCTACTCTAGTTTGGATTAGCAATTGAATTTAGGTCAGTGAATTTAAACATATCGTTAAAATGTGTACAATACATAATACACACACTGCCATTGCTTGCTTTACTATATAAATTGGACATTAAGTAACAATAGATTCCTGGGAGCATGTATCAAAATAAAACATTTGGATTAAAATAGTTGGTAAGAACAATAAAGTTTGCTATGCCAGAGTTACTGCTAAAGTAGCAAATAAGTAATATAACTATATTAATTTGTTTATTTATTTCTAGAAGTATTACTATCCTAGACTTAATGAGATCTCAGAATAACATCTTTTAAAATTGGTTCAAAGTATTCAAAAGAATTAAACCATTTAAAGTAATAATCAGTTAAACAGCCTGAGAGCATATTCAGCAATTTAACAATTTAAATGAAATTAAAACAGTTTTAAACCATATATATGTACAAATTGGATAAAATCATTCCATCCTCAGAGGTGTTAAGGAAAAGTCATGTTTTAACTTGGCACTGGAATGAAACCAGTGTCAGTACCCTCCAACAGAAGAGGTGATACTTTAATCAGTTAGTACCAGAATGTTTAGGGCTTTTAATGTCATTACTAGTACCTTTAAATCAATTCCTACAAAATCAATATCATATGATTCTTAGAAGCTGTTCTAGTCTGCAGGCTAAGTGCTTCATATTGCACTACTTGCAGGTTCATCTTCAAGAGCAGCTCTGTGTCGAAGGTGTTGCATTTAGAGATGTAAACTTTTCAGAAATTTCGAAATCAAAGGGAATACTTTTTTTCTGAGTTTTTAGGGAAAAAATGAAATTAAAAAAAATTGAAAAAATATTAGCAAGCTTTACAGATTGAAAGTCATTTCACTGTTGTAGGAGTATAAAATGCATTATAAATAACTTGATTTGGCACTATAAAAGACTACAGGAGACAATAAAAATACAATTTATTAAGTTTATCCAGAAAATAATTACAAATGGAATTGGCTATTAAAATCTGTATTTGTTATTAAGGTGGAGCTACTAGGGTGCTCAACCTGAACTACAAGAACTATGTTGTTTTTGCCAGTTTATAAGGAGCAAGGAGAAAAAAATCCAATAAAAGCAGAAGCCATCCATATTATTAAAGCAAGGAAAATCATCTTGCCTCCTCTAGTTTTTCATAGTGCCAAGCCAACAAAAACGCCCTCATCCCAATAAAAGAATCTGAGAAAGGGAACCCAAATCACAAACTTCAGTGATATGAAATACTGTACAGAGTCTTACCTGAAAGCCTACCTGCTATGTAATTTTCAGAAACAATGTGGGGAAAGTAAATATAAGAATGCCTTCTATTAAATACGTTATTCATCATTACAAAAGAAAATATCTCATAATTATTTTTTTTTCTTTTTTTCCAGAAATCAGTAGTTTCAGGGAAGAAAAGGCTTTTCCCCCAGATTTTACACTTTTTCTAGGCCTTTAATTGTACTAATCTGTTAATTACCAATGCATGAACTACTATGGCTAAGTTATGCTGCCAATTTATTATTTATTTTTATTTATTATATTTGTATGCCCTTTCTCCCGGCATGGGACCCATGGCGGCTGGCATGGAAAGGAAAGGCTGCTAAGGAAAGGCTGTAGCTGGTGGACCAGTTAAAAGTTGCCCCCAGTGATTCTAAACTGCAGAGTCTACTTGGTCTTCCCATGACAGAGATGGATCTACTCCCAAGGTATGCACCTGCTCTTTCAAAGGGAACACAGTATCATCTAGGACAGATTGGTTATCCCGTTCTTGGGTCTAAAACCCAACACAGAGCCTTAGTCTTACTGGAATTGAGCCTCAGTTTACTGGTTCTTATCCAGCCCAGTATTTGCCCTACCACTTGTACAGCCCCAGCCAACTCCAAAACTCCTGTGACTTCATCCAGCAGCTTTATATGTATGCCAAACACCATGGGTATAAGACTGGAATTCTGTGGGATCCCACTGCATTGTACTTGTAAAGATGAATAGGAGTTCTCACCACTGCCACTCCTTGGAATCAGTCCCATAGAGAGGAGCAAAACCACCTAGCCTCCCGTCCTGAAGAGCTGATCCAGAATGGTCTCAGAAATTCTAAGAGGTCGAGAGGATCAGCTGAGTAGCACTACAACTGTCTTTCATCTAGAGTAGTTTGTCAGACAAGGGAACTTAAGGGAGTTTTAGTACCATACCCTGGTTTGGAGCCATACTGAAATGGGTGCAGATATTCTGATTTCTCCAAGAATATGTGAAGTTGCCTGAACAACACATGTGCAACTGTCTACCCCTAAAAGATGGTTCTAGTGATGATTGTTAGTTAGTTACACATTTAGGGAGTAATGCTTCTTGAACAAATGAGAGGTATTTCAGAGGAAAGTAAATTTCCAAATATCTGGCCAATTAAAATTAGAAATAAATTCTTGAACCCAGATAATCATGATATTTTGTTAGTTGCCAAACATCAAAGCCAGTCTAGTACTTATATTGGTAGAATGGTGAAATGCATTTCAATATCATTGAAGCCGCCCAGCCCAGTGAGAGTAAGCAAACAAAATTATTCTTGTGCTTGAAAATTTCTGCTAGTAAAATATTTATCTATATGCAAGTTTTGCATTAGGTTACGGGAATAATTTTCATGCATATAGAATATGAATGTCGTTAGGGACGGGCTCTGGATCAGGGATACCTGCATCTGGAAGAAATGTGGTAGCAGTAAGTTAATCAGAACATATTATGCCAATATGCTACGTTCCATATCGTGTATGCATGTTTTTTGGTAGTGTCTTCATTTAAAAAATCTTAGGTGGATTAGGCCCTAATCACTGTAGAGCAGGTTTGCATACTATAAATTCTTTACTGAAAATGCAGTGTTTGTTTTTTTTATTTGTAACAAACTGAATTCTATCATTTTAGAATTCAATGAAACAAAAATGAAACAAACAAAAAAATCACACAAGTATATCTGTTCAGTATTTGTATGGATATAGCTGATGTCTTACACAGGCTCATATATGCCCCTCCATCTCTGTAACATCTGGTAGCATATTTTGGCAGGGTGTTAATGATACACATCACTGAATTTCGCATAAAGTGAAATTCAGTGGTTAGAGAGGTATGCTGGAAGTAGATATAGGCATAACCTAGAATGTATAACACTCTTGATAAAAAGAATTCCTCTTCACTGAACAGTAATACTGAGGAGCAGACTTAGATGATGGCAGCTGGAAATGTATTTGTTTATTTAATTTATATCCCACCTTTCTCCCAATCCAAGATTCAAGGCATTGAACATTTGAAAATGCATACGTTTTTTAAAAAAAAACTCTTAAAACAAAAGCTAAAATGCAATTAAACTAACTTAGATTTTAAGAGCACAAGTTAAAAACACACAAGTTAAAAATTGCATTAAAATATTTAACATAGTAAAATACAAACATTACACCACACCACATCCCATCAAAAGCTCTGTCTGTTGCAACACACTAAAAAGAAAATGAAAAGACAGCAAGGAGAGGGTCAATCGAGCCTCCTGGGGAAGAGATTTTCACAAGATGGGAGCAAAAAAACCTTGGATAAAAAACTTGGAAACAGGAGTTGAACTGTGGTATCTTCTGTGAATGTAATCTGTAAACAAAATCCGTGAGAGACCTGTGGAATTCACCAGGTTGCCTTTTTAAAAAAATCTCTTTTGATTAGATTGCTTTTTCTTAAATTTTTGTTTAAGATTTCTGTTCTAAACTCTTCTTTATCTATGCCATCCCACCATAAAATCTGGCAGTCCTCTATTTTCACACTTTTTCCCATAAAGCCTTTGTATGAAGAGAGAACAGACAAGAATAGAACCTTATTAAACAAAGCTGTTAAATGTGAAGCCATTGTGGTACATTCTCACAACAGTTCTGGTCATTCTTTTGTAAGTTAGTCAATACCGGCCCATGTTAATTTTTAATGGATATGTCGATTAATTATTGAAGAAAATTCCCTGAGTGAAGTTGCTCTACTGTATATTTGCTCATCACTTCTATATAATTGCTTTTGATTTGCTACTGTAAATTGTAAATTGCAGATGAAGAAGAGTCAAATGTGTCAGTCTAGGAGCAGTTTCTTCTCCTGCTCCCCCAAAGGTTGTATTAGACCTGTCCCCTTGAAAATTTTCCATGCACATAATTTCAATAGATCTTATAGCTTATGGTCGCTTATAAAGTATCACAACCAGGCAGATTAAATATTAATCTATTGATGTTCTAGCAATAGATGTTAATTCCTTTGTGGCTGAACATGGTATTGCCACTCCCATGTGACTTTGGTCACATTAAGCCTTGCCACATGTATCAAGTGTCTTCCTCTCTTCTTTATAAATGTACAAAGTAGAGTATTGTGATGTGAGACATGCTGTTTTTTTCCATTGTGAAGTATTTCAGTATTTATTTACCAGCTATTCACAGTTAATAAAAACTTCATATTTATTCAGGATGTTATTTTTTTAATAAATGCATTAATGTGAGGGGGAAAATGGTGTGATTTTCTTGTTATAGCAGATGCTGCTCTAAGCTATTCAGTTATCCTGTTATCTTAGCTTGAGCTCAATTAACTTATTTCTTCTTAGGAAGAACATAATTGGGACCCATGTGCTTGGATACTCCCATCTGGGAACTTTTGAAGTGCTGATCACATGTTCTTTCAACTGATGTAAAATAGTTTCTCCAATAAATCCCTTTAGCATAAATATTCTTGTTGGTTGCTTGCACACAAAGGTCCCTTTCCTCACAGCTGTAATAAGACTTCGAGTCACCAACTTCAGGCCACTTCAGTTTGTTAGAGTATGGTTCACTTCAAAAACAGAAATGAACAACTTTATTACATCAGCAAGCATTTTGACGACATTGAAGTATTCTGTTTTTGTGCTGTAGAACTTAAAAACCTTCTTGATGAATCAACAGGTACTTAATAGGCAGTTAAAATTTTTGTGAGGGGTATTCGTCATCATAAATTTTATTCTACGTGACCTTAGGTCATCACAATAGGAAATAAATAGCATGAAGACATTAGTAAATAAGTGTTGCATTAAAACCGTATTTAGTATTAAAACCTTCTTGATGTTAAATATCACATATGTGCCTATCATTGTGACAGCATGTGGTTCAAACTGATTCATATGAATCTGCTTCAGATTCTGTTCTAAGTCTGTCACCTTTCTGTTCTATCTTCATCCTTAATTGGCTAGGGGAGCCAGCCCATGCCTTTGTATGAGGCCAGTAGGAAAGTTGCAGCTCTTCTGAATATGATGGGATCTTTGTTGTAAAGTAGAAATTTGATCTTTTATCTTGCTGGCCAGGAATCTTTAACTTGTAGAAGTCCTGAGATGACTGCCTATGTGGAGACATATTTGATGACAATGCTGACAGTGTTACCGTAGATGCTCCCTTTGTATATTCAGTTACTACAAAGATTTTTGCTGACTGTTACGTAGTCAAACTAGATTGCTTCTTGCAGCACAGATGGCTTCTTGCAACTACCTAGCAGCTACAAGCCCAGACATTGTCAGGCAACACCCTCACTAGCCGTTAGTTATATTTTGCTGACATAATGCTGTTTTAAGAGCAGAAAATTTCTTTGGAAATGGGTTGGGCATTTCACTGATCAAATTGTGATTTCTAAATGCTAAGAGCATTTATATGTTAGAAGAACAAAAAAAAAAGAGTAATCAGTAGGTTTGACACATATGTTAACTAAAAAAATGAATTGGTTTTGGTTTTGAAAATATTAACTTGGGGGGAAATAGAATATAGAATAATTTCTGAAAACAGACATTAAAGAGTAGTTCCATTCTTTGTCTTTCCTTCTGGAGGCCCACAGTAGGTCTACAGCTATGCAGTGTAAAGAAATTGATGTGGAAGTAACTCTTAAAATCCAAAGTCAGTTTTTAAAGATAGTTGTGTCATCTGTGTCATCAGTCTATAGAGATACCAAGTAGTCATTGCTAGCAAATAACACCCACATAAAAATAAAGGTAAACTTCCACGTGCACAGTCACATCATACTGTAGAAGTTAATATACCATTTGAATGTGCAGAGGGGTTAAAGCCATAATTTCAACATTTTCATTTCACCTTCATTTTGAATGTTGGTTTTCGGGTTTTGCAGAAAACACAGCCATGCAGCCTGACTATGGGTGTGACTGGGGCTTTGCTGCCTGAATTATTTTTAGTAGTATACTTTCTGCTGTTAAGCAATCCTTGCTTTTAAACTGTATTTGTATTACTCAGAATACAAAACGCTACTGTGAAGTACTTTGAGAGTGGATTGGAATAGAAACATTTAAAACAAAATTGTTCTGTGTTGGAAACTGTAGCAAAGCACACAGAAAATAATTCTGTTTTCTGTACACTAGCATTTGTTTTGTATGCAGTGCGTTTTGGAAATCACTGTGCTTGATCAGGAATTTAGAACAATATGGGTGAAATCCTTTCTCATCAGGCATTTGACATAAGCTACTTCTTGGAATATTTGCTGAAGTGGGTCATCAGAAACCCACTTTAGTACAATAGGGAGAACTGCTGTTATGATCAGGAATAACTTTTATTTAACTCGATGTGGCTTGTATTTGAGTAAACACATAGAGAGTCCAGTTTTCAATCAAAATCACTTTGAACAGTTAATCATGCTTAAGTTAAATAGAAATAAAGCACAACTAAGTACAGTCTGGATACAGCTTGTGATATATTAAGAAAGATTTCATTGATATGGGACAAGTTAATTCATTTAAAATACTTTTATGTCACACTTATAAAATTCAAAGAGATTTTTGAAATAGATAAAACCCTAAAAACATTAAGACTAAAAATAATATCTTTTTTTTTTTTTAAATGTGCACTACATACTTGTAAAACAAATTGTTCTAAGCACAGTACTTTGTGCCTGTCAGGTTTTATTAAATGTAGCCATAATGTTATGTGCATACTTGTAATACTGATTTTGTCCATAATGATTTCCTTGGAAATCCTCTTCTTTAAAATAACTTTTGATCGCACAACTTAAAAAGAAGATGAAATAGCTCACTTTAGAGGATTAACTTCTACTTAGTGGTCAATAAGTAATTCCAGAAAAATAACAAAATTTCAAGCTTTTTCATAATCAGTCCTCAAGCATAAAGCTTCAGTCATCTTACCCAAAAATCAGAATGGAAATGTATAGGACTGACATCTGTGTATTAGATTGCATCAAATATGTGTATAATCTGGGATTTAAGACCTGACATCTTCTCTTGTTTAGATCAGCTTTTCATGGCTGTAAGGTTAACATTTATTTCTGTAATTTTGAATGTTTTCCTCATATTGGATTCTACCATTTAAGCATTACCACAGTACTTAAAATTAGGATTATTGTAATGGTTATATAGAAACACAGGAAGCACGGAAGTAATTATTAACACCATTTTATAATGGAAGTAGAAGAGTAGTCATTAAGCCTGAGTCTATAGTTTTTAACTCTAGGAATAGTTAACTCTTATTTTGAGATGGGCAGGCAAGAGCAAGTACTCACCAAAAGAGTTTGGCCATTTCCATACCGGGCTTTTGAAATGGTGCAGAGCGACCTCTGATGGAGGTCTTCTGCACCCTAGAGTGGACTGGCGTGGACTACTTTTTGTAGTTCGACACCAGAATCCACTCAGGAGCATCCGGAACTAGTCGCGCTGTGTGTTTTTTAAAAACCTCTTTTTTGAGGTTTTTAAGAAGCACGGAGTGCGCAGCCCCGCGCCACTCCATCGCCCGGCTCCAAAGTGGATTTGCAGGCGCATGCAAGTGCATGCCTGCAGATCTGCCGGGGGCGGGCTTCTGGCTGGCGAGCTTCTCCGGTTGGTGGAGAGCCTCCACCAACTGGAAGCCGCCATTTGGGACGCTGGAGGACTGCGGAGCAGCGAGCTCGCGCTGCTCCGCGTGGCGACAGACTTACCCGGTTTCAGGTAAGCTCCGTTTTTGGGGGTTTTCGCCCGCCCGCCCCCCACATGTGAAAAGGGCCTTTGTTTGGGATGGCTGGAACAAGATGAGGCAATGGAAAGCTCAAAAATGATATCTCCAAACCACCTGGAAAAAGAATGCTGAACTATACTTCTTTAGTCCTGTAGAACATGGCACATGTTTGTATTTGTGAACCCCTGCTAATAGGCCAGGTTAATAATAAAGCAAGAAGAGTTGATGATAGCTTTATGTTACCCCAATTAATTGTCAGTTGTAGAACTAGCATTGAGAGAGAACTTTTTTTATTGATGTAGGTTGACTAATTTATGTTTAATTTTTTTTAAAAAAAATCAGTATAAGAGAAAATAAAAATAGGCATCTGCTAGTGAAGACATGGCACTGATTGTTTACTGGTCCTGGTTTGAGAACATGGGACCCAGCCTTAGGAATGTGTGCTCCCTCCTGTGTCTTTTAACTGATAGTAACTATCATGGGGAGGAAACAGGGCTCTCCTGAAATAGCAATTGGAGTCCTACTTCAAGCTGTTAAAGGAAATGAGAGAATTTGTTCTGAAGAAGGAAGAGTGTGGTTTCCCAAAATGTCTTACAAATGTTTTTTTAAATACTGTATCAGACCTACAGTACACTGGCCCTAGCCCAGTGGCTTTACCAGTTGCAAAGTTTTATTATGCATCAAGGAAACTGACACCTTTCTGCAAAGCTAATTAATGGCTACTGTGTTGCTGTTGCTCAGGTTCCAGTTGTAGTCAAATGAAATGAATTGCCTTTGCGTGTTGTTTTATCACAGTATAGTTGGCTGCTCTGAGTGTCCCTCATTGAACCAGATGTTTCAGATGTTATAATTTTGGCAGGTGCTGCATGTACAGGTAGAAGGTGACTGTTAAAAGTGCCTTGCTTTGAATTTTTCCATGAGAAGAAGTTAATATGATTTCAGTTAAAACTGGGCTTTTTGGATTGAGAACCAATTCTTGTATCAAGTCCCTTATCTATCTTTGGGCAGATGGAGAGGTAGATTATGGAATTTTTCTCTGATAGTATAAAATTTTGAGTGTTGTACAGATGATTAAAAGCCTTTATAGTGTTTGATCTCCATTTATTAAGTGTATCAATAACAGCTTTGGTACCATTTGTTCTCTGAAGCCAAATGTCCTGTGAAGTCACATGTCAATCCTTTGTATTCATTTTTGATAAATGGCATAGACTTTGTAATTTCTTACTTCCCTTTTGAAGCTGGCTGTATTGTCCAAGGTGGTAGTAGTTGTTTATGTAATGTTATCTACACTTTTTCTGACTATTATCTAGATAACTCTTAAAAATGGACCTGAAAATAAGTTATAATGAAAAAGGTTGCTTAAACTACAGGCCTGGCCAAGCAGGTGAAAGTAGTTCATGTAAGGCTTTTAAATCTCTAGTGTAAATAACTTGAAATTGTTTATTCTTCCTTCTACATGAAGAATCAGGCTTATCTTGAAATCAAGTATTGCTAATTGATTAATAGATAGTGGCTTCCAAAAATTAAGTCAGTCAAGACTGCATTCCTGTATTAATACACCAAGAAGTAAGCCATGGAACTCAGCATTTGAGTAGACGTGTGTATAATTTTCTCTTGAAGATTTCTTTATTCTTTATGCTAGACAGATACCACAAATCCTTCAAGTACTGAAAAAATGTTAGAGAAATGCAGGGAAAATATCATTCTAGTTCTATATTTGGGGAAATGGTGGTCTTACAGAGAAAGAAATGGGCTGAAAAAAACTGTGGTTTGGGCTCAAGTATGTTAAAGCACTGTATCCAAAATATCAGTAGTGGAGGGATCTGGATATAGTAGCACTAAACTGTTTTATTTGTTTATTTTATTATGATAATTATGTTAGTGAAATTCTCTTTAAACCTATTACTGTTTCAATTTTTGTTTGATTTGGTTGGCTGCCTGAGGTATTTTAGACAGCAAGGCAGGAAATAAGCATTTTAAAAAAATTTATTGACAAAATGGAAAGTGGCAGCTTATATGGCCTCAGCCTACCGAATTTTTGAACGGTTATCCTTATTCAAATTAAGACCTCCACAGGTGGGTTTCCTCAGCTGAAGAGTTCTCTATTTGCTTGTTTAAAATACTTAAATTTACTCTCTTTCATGGAAAAGATCTCCCAAGGTGTCTTACAAAATACCATTGGCTTTGTACGCATGAAGCTTCTATGTGATATACAGCAGTGCTGCTCAAAGTAGTGGTCTTTGGATCAGAGCCAGTCTGTGAGCCATTGGCTGCTGGTTACCAGAAAGTTTCCAGGAAAGAAAGAAACAGTGGTACCCAATGGGGAAAAAATTCGCACTGCTCTCCCATGTCAGATAACTTGAGAAAACATTAATGTACAGTGTAGCTAACTGCATGACTCCCGTTCAGACTCCCAATAATATCTCTCTTACTCTCCCACTTCTAACCTCTTCTGTAATACCTATCCAACAAAGCTGTTCCCAGCATTATACCTTCCCCACTCTGATCCCCACCTCCTTCCTTGGATGTCCGGATGTCTCAGACTTTGCTCTAGCAGTGGGATGATACTGGAATCTGAACAGCGCTTTTGTTCAGGTATGCTTTGGATTGTCTTGACTTTTTGTCCTCCAGAGCTCTCTACATGTATATGGCAAACAGTTAATGTAACAGGTCACAAAAATGGATTTCTGCACAATGGAGGGTTGCTGCTGCTTCTTCTGATTAATTGCCTTAGTAGTCACACCTAATGGGGGGTTGTCTCAGCTAGAGCTCTATCCAGTTACAATAGAGTGCTTGCTGCATTTCTTTCTTCTGATCTCAGCAGAACAGTTTTTGAATTAATTCATTTTGCAGTAGTGCTTTGATTTGTACTGCATAAGGAAAAGATGCTTACTGATCTTTTTACAAATTAAAGACACAAAGTTTGGCAATTAGGTTTCTGCTGGTGCTTCTGCTTGCTGCTTAACATGTGAAAGGAAAATGGCATACCTGGTGACCCTCAGCCATATCTAGCCCTCTGCCAGGTAGCACTTGGCCTAGTTACCAACACCCATGCAGGAATCTTTTTCATGGTCAGGAGTTGGTATTTCTAGGAAGAATTCTGAACTAAGAAGAGTTATACTATTCTTCAATAGAAATTCCACCCAATAATATTGCTAATGAAATTTTTGTTCTTTCATTTTTTAGGGCAGCTGAGCTCAATTGCCTTTCCTCGACATGAGGAGGAGTACCTCCAGCTGACAGTAAGCTGTCATCCATGCCTTTTAATCTTTGGTCAGAACTGTAATGCCAAATGCCAGTTACTCAACATGCTCTTGGGAGATAGACTACTGCCTACCACCAAAATCAGCAGTGAAGAGAACTGCAAGAGGCGTCGAATCCACTTCACACATGGAAGACAAACACGGATCAGTTTAGCTTTACCTGGACAGTATGAATTAGTTCATAACTTGGCAGCTCATCAAGGTAGATGGGAAACAATACCTGAGGAAGACTTGGAAATCCATGGGGATAATGAGGATCTGGCACACCAGATTGCAGAGCTGGAAGTTACACTGAATCACACCTTGTTGCAGGTACTGATGAAAACCAGCATGTATGTACTTAACTGTTACACTTTAACTCATAAGAATGTGAGCTTTGCCATGATGTTTTGAAAAAATGAATTCTATATCTCTCTGTTTTGATTGTAGATCAGTAAATTCTAAATAAAACCAGGTAACAACTCCAGAACATTGAAACAGTTTGCACTCTTAAATATGCTGACTGTGGAGCCCAAGATCTACTCCAGTATACAGTCTCTCTTTTTTTCTTTTTAAAGTCCATCTGCCTACTCCTCCTGTGAAAGTTGTAGTTTGCAACTAGGAAGGTTTGGGTGGAAGGGGAATGCTGATTTCCCCATTATTGTCAGTTTCAGCACTACCATTTCCTTTACCTCCAGCCCAGTTCCCAAACCTCTAGTTAGAAGTTTTACACCAAGATGATGATGCCTTCAGAATTTATTCCAAGTATCTGAGGGTGAAGACAGATCTAATATAAAAGCAGCACTCATGGCAACAGCCTGAATTGTAGCTGCCTTGGGTCTTGTATAAGGAGAAAGGTGAGCCATAAATTAAATAAATAAAAATTAAAATAGATTTTCCTTGCTTTGTAGGTGAAAAGACAGCTGAACATACCAGTGAATTAAATGCTGGCTCATCAATCAGTTTCGATTCTCTCTTCTGCATGGGGTAGAATTAGTTTTAATAAGCAGAATCACTTCAAAATTTGGTGAGGTTTTTGATAGCTTTGAAAAGGACCAGCTAGCTAGCCCCATGCATTCTCAGCCTGCAGATCAAAGTTACAGTCCACTTGAACCCAGAAATGAGTTTTTGCAGTACTGCTCTAAATGTTTACTTTTGTTTTCACCCCAAATTCTGCAGTGAATGGTTGCAATTCACATTAAGGAAATCTTTGAAACTCAAGTAAAATTGAGTGTATGTTCTTTTAATCTATCCTTTACTTCAGAGTCAAAACACACAACTACTATATTATCTAGCTGAGACCTAATGTACTGTAGGTAGTGTTAAATAAGGGTTTCTTTGACCTGGGATACTTACCTCCTTTGCGAAGAATCATAGTCATGGTACCAGAAGCCCTGCCTGTTTTTTCTTGAGCATATCTTTGTTCTGAACGTTTCTGATATGCAGTGTAGTTGGAAAGTAGGCTCAATAAGTGTTGGCTTTGGCTATGTGTATTTCAACCAAATATGTCTGTCCTTGTTTATGTAGGTCAGCTAATGGAAGGCAGTTCAAATGTCTTGCGTAAACTTTTCAAACTAGTGACAAAGATTGCTTTGTTAGATTCCAGATACATCTAGGGCAACTTGGATGAAACAGCCACTCAAATTACTTTGTGAGCAGTGGTAAATCAAGACTGTTTTCTGTGTCAGAGCCAGTGTAAAACCCTTTTTTTACAAATGGAATTTTAAATGATGGAAGTTAACTTTTTGCATCTGTTATATGAAAATCTATATATTTAATCATGGGAGAGGAATCTTATTGTTTCAGAACTAACAAGGTGTGAGTTCTTAAGGAATGTCAAAAAGCAAAGA
The DNA here is from genome assembly GCA_030412105.1 of Cyclura pinguis. Classification (NCBI taxonomy): domain Eukaryota; kingdom Metazoa; phylum Chordata; class Lepidosauria; order Squamata; family Iguanidae; genus Cyclura; species Cyclura pinguis. Next base: position 58,851,593 of record CM059602.1, read on the forward strand.
AAGGCATGATAGAGATCAGCCAAAAACTTCTCTAATCCTACCACCACTAAGCATAGAATGGCCATGGGGGAGCTGCAGTGGCTTTAGTCTGTTAGGGGACGTTTTGGTCAGTGTTGAAAGAAGAGAGGAATGCCAACTTCCGCTTCAATCAGATAAGAATTTAAAAAATGCACAGATATAAGATCCAGGTTACAAGTTCTGAAAATGTTTATGTCCATTTCAGAAAGTTCATTATGAAACGTACCACATGGTTACTGTGCCATATATGGCTAATACAGCTGTAGCTTGATAACATTGCCACATCTTTATGACAATTTACAGAACATAAATTGAGGCATGGATCATTGTAAGCCTATTAACCACATACAAGAAGGTTTAGGGTAGAAGTGGGTTTTGTGAAACCAGAACTGGCCTTTGATTCTCACATGTGCAGCCTGTGGAGTTTGATGGAGATGCAAATGGGAATGGTGCAACTCTAGCACTAACCAAACTATATATCTAGAGGATTGATTTAAAAATAGGTGCGAAAAATATAGTGTAAGCAAATAAGAAAGTAACAAAAATGCAAACTCATTAATATTCTAGATCTATTAGGCAGAGATGATGACTTTCAAGAGCTAAGTTCAAATATTAAATTAGACCCCATGTTTTTCATAAACATACCAAATTTTAAGTGCAGTGTCAGTTTGCTGATTTGTTCCCATTTTTTTCCTTAATTGCCTTTTACTGTGTATTGACATAATGATTTGATTTAGGCATCCATTCATCTAATACCAGATTGAATGATACCATTACTATAAGGTTGGTAGTGAAATAGGGGAGCCCAAAGATACAATAGTGATGTATGTATACCTGCAAGACTTCCCAGCTATCAAGAAACACTAGTTTAAAATATGAGAAAAGTAAAGCAAGTAGATCAAAAACTGAAAATACTAGTTTGTTTCCAACATGCTTCAAACATGTTGAGACCCACCATTGGGTTGGAAGGGGAGGAGGGAAAAATTGGAAGGGGCATCTAGCCTGCTCAAGCCCTTAAGAATTGCCAGTGTAGGTTTAGGAGCGAAAAATTAGGAGGTCTTACTTTCCTCCCTCACTCTTCAGTCCACTCTCTAGACATCTGACCTTCCAACTGTGTTAGCAATAAAGCACTCCCCTACCCTTGAAACCTTTAATGCTATATAATACAGTGATAGAAGAGTTCATTAAAATGTGAGGAAGAGGGGTCCTCTTTCTCTTTCCTACGTCTTCTCTCACCCTGAACAGTTCTGTACTACCTCTGTTCCAAGAGAGTTGCAGTCCTTATCGGAGTGGCTTTGGTTGGGTCTGGCAATAATCAATACTATTCATTATTCATTTATGTGTGAGTGTGTCTTTATTGAAGCCTCTATTGTCACATCTCTCTCATCTCACGTTTGACAGATTTGCTGCTTGTTCAAAGAGGTAATCAGGACTTCCGGATGCAAATCAAAGGGTGATGTGAAAGGGGCATTGTTTCTCAATATCTTTTAAACTGAGGGATTAAGGGTTGGATTTTTTTGTTGTTGTTGCTGTTGTTGTTTTTGCTACTTATCAGCTAACCTGTATCTGTTCGGACATACCTGTTATCGTCCTCTGGCCACTGGGCATCCAACTTGTGACTGGTGGTAAAATCTGAACAGGCAGAGTTAGCATCAATAGTCCATTTAAGTATTCTTAAGTATCGGAATCTCAGGATATTTATATGGGAGAGTGAGAGGCTTTCTGTTAGTCTTTTAGGCTATATATTATAAGCAGTCATAGATATACAAACGTACACATTTCCCATTTTGATGTCTAGGCACATTGCTTACATTACAGGTAAGGCATCATATATTAATTAACTTACAATATATGTCAGGTAAGATGTTAACAGTTTCATAGGGAATGAACCTTTATATCATCTGAAGTTCTTTAGCAGACATCTCCACATTCACACGTAAGGAGCATTACCATCTTAATACAGGGGTGTCCTAACCCATATGTGTGAACCAGTGCAGTGTTGTGGTTTCAGCATTGGACTACAACTCCAGAGCCAAGTTTCAAATACCCACTTGGTTATAGAAACCCTCTGGGTAACCTTGCATATCACATTCTCTCGGCCTCAGAGGAAGGCAAAGGCAAACCACCTCTGAACAATTTTTTTAAAAGCTGCTTATTTGTTTTTACAAAAATGATATAATTTGCAATCAAAAGTATATATTCATAAAAAAGGAAGAGCAGAAAAAAAGAAAAGAAAAAACTAAAAATACACACTAAAGAAAAACACTGGACGCTAACTAATTAAAACAATAAACCTAACTTACTGAAACACAAAAGAAGTCTGACTAGTATAAGGAAAAAGCCAGTAATAAAAGGGGGGGGGAAAAAAGAAAAAATATATTATTCTATCATTACAGATCCAATTAAATAACCCTACTAGAATTACTAGTAACATGGCCACAGATTACTGCCATTGTTAGATTTCTTGTTACTTAAAAAGTCCATAAATGGTTTCCAATATTTTTTTTAAAAAATCTTCAGTTGGCTTATCCTTTAAAACTCACATTAGTTTAGTAATTGGACTAATTCAGCAACTTAACAATCCGTTCTTCTGTTATTGGTGCTTCAGTCCATTTCCAGGTTTGAGCAGTTTTCTTGCTGCTCTTATCATATATCAAAGAAGTATTCCATATTTACTATGCAGTTTATTATCCAGAATATCCAGGAAAAACATTTCTGGTGACATTACAATATCCACTTCTAAATTTTTTTGAATGAACAGGTAAATCTTTGACCAATAACTTTTCATATTCTTTAAGTCCACCACATATGGAAAAATGAGCATTTTTGACAGCTCATTTGGGATTAGATACCATTTATACATCATCTTATATGTGCTTTCTTTTGAATTACTGCACAAAGTAAATTTTATATCCTTAGACACATTTTCCAATATATCCATTCAAACATGGTGCCCAAAATTTTGGGCCCACCTTATTGTATATTCTTTTGCAGGTTCATTGTTTCTTTCTAATTTCAGAAGAGATTTGTACATTTTTTAAATTACACAATCATCGTCTTACACAGCTCTAAATAAAACTGGTTTTCTCCAACCTCAGTGGTTAGAACTCTCCTATCTTGATTAAATCTATCCTTGAATTGCATATAAGCAAACCAGTTAAGGTCTTTGCCTTCCTTAAGAAACATCTCACTTGATTTAAGTTTGCAGCTATTTTGTTCAAAATGTAGAAGTTCATCATAAAACAACCATCTCCGAGTTTTAACCCATCCTTTCCTGAAGAAGGCTTCCTGTAGTCAGGTAGCTAATGTTATCATAGGAAAAAGTCTTTGTTTATATTTATACCACACTTGTAGAAGAGCCTTGCTAGTACAATCATTCAGCATGTGCCTTAACTTTATCGTACCAAAGATAACCAATCTTTTCTTTAACATCATCCAATATTTTAAATTTTATTCTGAGTTTCCTTGCCTGCCAAACAAATCTAGAAATTTCTGCCATTGTACGAAGGGTATTCCATTTCTAACAATAGAAATCATTTGGAATTAGAATAAAATTCTTGGAAAAACATTTGCTTCTTCCCAAAAGTGATATATTTAACTTTGCTCATTTTTATAAGCCTCTTTTAATTTCTTTCCAGACTTTTCATAATTGTTTTGAGAAAATAAGACTGTTGTTCTTCATAATTGTAATTCCCAGATATGTAATTCTCATTTTTCCAGTTTAAAATAAGAAAGAATAGTTAATTCCTTTTCTTCTTCCAAAGCCATGTTTTTAGTTAACAGATTTTTTCATCACATTTCAGTTTAAAGCCAGAGTATATTCCAAGCACCTTAACTTTTCTGCAAAACAACCTTTATTAAGTCCAGTGAATTGTGTCATTATCACAAGATCATCTCAGTTTATACAGTTCTTTTTTTCCCCTCACTCCACACCCCTCTGAACAAATCTTGTCAAGAAAACCCTATGATAGGTTTGCCTTATGTTCCCATAAATTGGGCACACAATGACAGCAACAACTTTTATACCTTCTGTGTAGAACCATACAGGCATTCAGGAGGTTAATATCCCTGGGCATCGCTATTTACATAGCAGCATTGTTAGATATCTGTAAACGACCATAAGAGATATCCATTAGATTGCTAATGGACATACATCTATTCAGGTAGAAAGCATGTCTAGCCTATTTAAGTAAAGAGATTATCTCTTACCAATGTGTCTTCATTATCATGGTCTGGCAGTTGCCACCTAGGGACAGTAGTATCTCTAGCAGAGACTGATAGTGTGTTTCTATCAGCTGACATATCTTGTCTCATAAGATAAAAGATGCTTACAGGTCCCTGTTTACATAAACAGTGTAGAGGTGATGTGACATACTGGGTACAGTTAGGTCTTGGCTTCGCTTCATCAGATTACACCACCATCTTATTGCATCAGTCATTCCCTTTGACGGGCACCTCTTCTTGATTTATTATAGGTCAATTCACTGTGTGTATTAGCTTATAATTTTTTATAGTTAGGTTAGATTTATGCCCAGAAATAGGCTCATGGTGACACATACACACACATTTCATGATACACAGAGCTTCCTACTTAAAATTTTAAGCTTTATAAACAAACCGTTTTAACTTCTGGGTTTTAAATTTCATAAACTGGAATCTGTATCATGTGAGTGGTCCCAGCCATTTGTTGCATTTGTGTAACACCTCCCGGAGAAGATGTGACCAGATAGCATGGACCTTTTGTCACTGCCTGAATCTACAGTGACAACTCTTAAAAGCTGAAAGTTCTTCTGAGCCAAAATGCTGTGGGATGGGTGGCTTGGGAAACTGCCTGATTAAAACTGTAATTACAGCTGACTAAAATGTTCACTTTAGCTTGGTTTCTGTCCAAAATTAAATTGATCTCCAAGGAGTAATACTAAACACTTCTTCAGATATTATGCAAATTTCACAGTAGCTTTTATCTAATTATATCCTTTCTTACCTTCCTTTATTTACTGGTAAAAAGCTTTATCTGTGTTTATTTTGTGTGTGCGCACGCATGCACATTATTATAGATATGATAAGCATCTTACAAAGTTTTCTGCTGATTGGCAGCATCTAGAGTTGCAGGTATTTCTACTTAGCAAAGTCATTTATTCAAGTTATTAAAGATGAGTTCAATTTCCTGTTTGGGAACATGGTATTATAGGCTCTTAGGAAATATCCTGTTTTGTAATCATACTGTTGTAACCGGATTTTTCCAAAATACACTGTTAATTAGGCAGTCCTCCTGGATATGTTTGTCTGCTTGTCTTCATTTTTAAAGCATTTCTCAGTATCTGCACCCCTGTGTACACTTTTGTCTCTTATACCACCATAGATTAGCTTGAATGATTCTCTTTAAAATATTTGGAGACAAGTCCTGATCCAGGGAAACAATTGTCTATCTGTGCAGCTGAGGTGCATTTCAAGTACAGTGCTCAATTTTGTTTAATTGACTGGATGGAGATGTGTATACAGCAAGTCATTATATCTATTTCAGTTCCACATGAAAATTTTTCTTCAAATATCTGTAAATCCAGAGTAATACATGTTTGATAAAACAGGTCTGGGCATGACTACATAAAAGTAAGGTACTCTGTTAAGTGAGACTTACTCCCGCATAACTGAAAATGCATGCTTTGAGGCCCAGTGTTGGGCAAAAAGCAGGATAAATATATATAAATACGTAATAGGATTCTAGTCTAAACCAGGACTAAATGAGTTCCTCCTATTTTTAAAGCTTCAAATTTTGCTGCTGATTTTTGTCTGTCTGCTTGTCAAGTCTTCCTTTCAATGTATAACAATCAAAAAGAGCCCTTAATAAGCAGGCGTTCACATTTTCAAAAAAATTCCTTTCATCTTGTGGATTCTAATATGAATATTTCGCATCAAGAACACATGATTGGGAGACAGGGAGGGAAGTTTTTTCTTCTAGTAATAGTTGCTAGTATTACTAAGCATTATTGCCATGTTTAAAAACTGATGTTTAATAAAAATGTGTTTTTTCTCATAAGGGATTGTTTCCAAGCATGCCTTTCTTGAAGGGAAAAATATTTACAGAATAGTAAGAGGCAGAAGAGGCATATGTCTGAGCAGTTTTCCTTGATTTTTTTTTATAGTGAATAGCCTTTTTTCCCTAACTGGCTCTTTTCTGTTTGCTTTAGGCCTAATTTTCTTACTATTGTTACTACACTACTGTCAATAACTTAAAAGTGACTGCTTATTTGCGCATATATCTAAACATACCCTGTACAGCTGTGATTTTATTTTTGGAGCAATTTTTGGAGCATTTGTGGCTAATCTCTGAAGTCAGCCCAGTGATATTTGATGTATATATGTTCTGGTAGGAAAACATGATTCTTTCAGGTGGCCCTTTGTTACTTTGTTTTTCCACTAGACTAGCTTCCACTTGTCCTTTTCTGGGTATCCAGCTTCTGATCCCAGCCACTCTGGGAAAGAAGAAGTCTGAAGTTCTTCTCCAGTGTCTTTCAGGGTGCTTTAGAAAATTAGAATGCATCACTGCTTTTATGGTGAGTTAGGATGCCCCTTTCTGCTTGAGCTAGGCAGATCTCAATTTCTCACTCTGTAAGTAAGCAAAACTTCAAGTCCAATAATTCTGAGTTAAGTGACTAAACTGTAACGAGTGTGGGTGTGTGCTACGTGAAAGAAGGAGAAACAGGACATTGCAAGATAAAATGCAAAAAGAATAGGCACTGTACCTGTTATAAATTTTTGAAAAGGCATGGTCATGCCTTGTTCTGGCTTTTGCCCTGTGCTGTTACAAGATGCAAAATTCTATGTCACAATTTGAAATCTCTTTGTTTTGGTGTAGCTGAAGCTTTGAAACTTCTGAAGTTCTCTCAGTGGTTTCCTTGTTTACCCTTATAAATTTGCAAAATGTCAGAATAACATTCCCCTTGCGATTTCCCTTTTCCCCCACTACACATTTCAGTCCTTGGCAGAATGAAATGAGATAGGTGAAGATCTGTGCTTTTGCTCCTAAAACTATGCAAGGAGACTCTCTTGGAATAACATAATCAAGCCACTAGGAATTGGAATTACTTCCTTTGCTAGTACAGTTTTTGGCTGGTAGATCCATTGTTGAGAGCTTGGCTAAACAGCTGCTGTTTCCAGATGTAGATACATAAAATATGCTCTATGTGATCCATGCATGATAGGGTATACCTTCTTACATCTGGTACAGCTGTGTAGGAAAAGCTCATGGGCTTGAGTTATGGGTGGCGTGCTCCAGGTAAGATGAGATGAAGACAAATTTGAAGCCAAGGAACTGTATGTATTTGGCTTGTAGTGTGAAGATCAAAACTGAATGATGCATATCTGAACCCTATACTACAAAAGCATCAGCTTTCATGCTAATTTTTGTCTTCATGCCACTGAAGGTGTGGTTTGTTGGACCTTGACATTTAGAAAAGCAAATTGGGGGTGTTTTGACAGTTGCTTTTGAAGAATAATAAACTGAACACTTCAAAATGATGAGATCAAATGAAAACTCATTATAGCTTATTATTATTTATGGGTTTTGCAAATACTAAACACTGGAGAACTAAAAAAGATGCAAGAAAGATGGCAGATTTATCTGGAGGACTGCTGGTGCATTTTGCCCTGTGTTCCTAATGGATTCACTGATGCAGTGATCTGTGCTTGATTGTGAGGAAGGAAGTTGTTTAAAGAGAATTTTTCTTCGCTGTGGCATCTGGCTTGAACAGTGTTTTGCAGAACATTCCTGAGGAAATAGGCAAACTACGAAGGCTCAGTTTCAAATGTCAGATGCACCATTCCTGTCAGTCAACCAGGCAGGCTGTGTTACTGCTTCTGTGGTTCTTTGAGGCTTGGGGGAAAAAACCCCGCATTTTACAAGGTAGCATAAGAACTGAATGAAAAAAATTAATTGTATGGTCATTTCCCTAGCAGGATTGTTTTAGTCGTATATGGACATGCCCTAAATAGTGTGTGAACAGAAGGAAGTATTTTCAAGAAGCACTTCCTCTTTAATCAGACTTTCAGATTTGTAAGTCTAAAGCAGTATAGGGATTTGGATTATCTGCCCCTCACCCCTCACTCCAGGCAGAAGTTGATTCCCGAATGGCAAAGTCCTAGTTACTTGAACTTGGGATGTCCTTTGATCCTGGACTGAGATACAGAAACAGTTTTTAATTTCCAGGGTTTCTTTAAACAACAGTGAATTCTCTCAGTCCTTGTATTAGTGTCTGTGGTTCAGGAGAAGCAAGGAAGATGTATGTGAGCCCTGTAGGTGGATGAATTTTTTCCTTTCCATATAGTTCTGTGGGTTTCCTCTACTCTAGAAACCAGTTTGAGAATTGAACTACACCTGGTTTGCCACAGCTTTCAACTCTTTGATTCAGTATACTTCTGTTTTTACTTATGCGTCACTGATGTGCATGTACATACTGACAAAATGGTGCAGAAGATCAAACCTGTAATGATTAGTAAAATATCACACACAGACCAAGTAGTATATGCATTATTGTTGAGTTCACCTTTTCTTACAGTGCTTTGACAAAGCAGACACAAGGGTACTGAAAGTTGCTGTATATTATATATCCATACTGTAAATTATGCATCCATACAAAATATGGGAACTGAGGATTCCTAAGGTACCACTTCTTTCAAAACAAAATCAGATAATTTGGAATTACAAAATCTGGGGGAAAATTTGGATAGAGAGGATACTAAAAGTGTTAGACCTTTCCCCAATCTTGTTCTTAAATCTTGTTCTTGTTCAGTCTTGTTCTTCTTAGTGAGGCGGACTCTGTATGATCCCTTAGTCAGACGGGTGGCAACATGTCTATGAGTGACAAAGAAAAAAATATAGAGGGCATAGCAAAGAGAAAGAGCATAACTCTTTATTCCATTTTAGCAAAAAAGCCACCAAGCATAATCAACAACCTCTTAATTTCCAGGCAAGTATATAATGGAAGTTCAGCTACTATCAAGTTCCAAAGCATTACTTGCTAAGCACTGATGTGTGGAAGGTTGTATTCAGTTTTGAACACTCAGCCAGTTCCCATATGGGGCTATACCTGATAATGTTACTACTTGTGATTCTGTGGGATGAACTAATTGTGAAGGTGTAAATATTCTGCTCCAGTACTCTTTCACTAGCTGCTGCCCTGTCTATTAGCAAGGGAAAAGAAAGGAGCAGCAGGGCAAAAAATCCAAATTCTTTCTTGCTTTTCCCCTTACCTAACAAAACAGCATCTCCCCGGGCATGTACGCACCTGTTTTATTATAGTTGGAAGGAGGAGGTGTAGGTTCATCCCATGGCCCTGCTTTATTTCTTGTGCCCACTTTTTCACATTATCTTACTGAAGTTAATCTGTACTTAAATGATTTTTTTTAATGTAATCGAAGTGTTGGACAGGACAGATCAAACCATTATCTATAATAGAAACCACTATCAGGAAGCAAGTGGTGGGTCAAATTATACTCCCTCTTTCCCCCATATGTGTAGGTATCACTTGCTGTGCACTGACTTTGGAGGTTTGATTTGACTTGAGATGCCTGCTAGCCCCCATCCCCATCTGCCTGAAAGGTAACAGGAGGGGAGGAGAGGCATATTGGAGGACTGGATAGGCTGGGAGGGACAAGGGAGTATTTTCTATTTGTAGAGGGATCCCTCCTTCATTGTTGTCCGCCTTCCAACTTTTAGGGTGGCCCTAAAGTCATATTGCCTTTGCCTTCCTCTGAGGCTGAGAGAATGTGACTTGCCCAAGGTCACCCAGTAGGTTTCCGTGGCTGAATGGAGATTTGAACCCTGGTCTTCAAAGTCTTAGTCCAATGCTCAAGCAACTACACAACTCTTTTCCATATTTTTCAGCAGTTGCCTTTGTAAGCATCTGTCTATAGATGTATTTGTATGGTTGATGAAGGAGGTAAATAAAAGATAATCGTGTAGACCACTCTCTACTGCTACAATTATACCTAATCCTTATGTTTACCTAAGGAGAAGTAAGGCTGTTTAGATCTGTTTCTAAAAGCAGAAACTATATAAAATGTGGGGTCCTTAAAACAAAAGATAGCTGGGGTTGCAACCTTACTGAAAAAGTTGATTCAGCACATGACTCTTACTCAGCTAACTGATCAATACATAGCATTTGTATATGAATGAAAACAGTACGATCAGCCCTCCACACTTGTGCTTTTCACTTCTGCGGATTTGATTATTCACGGATTATTTGCTGTCACCTCTGCTGTCTTCCTATGCCATTTTAATAGGAACTGCAAGCCTCGTGAGATGGAGAAACTGCGAACGAGGCTTGTAAGTCCCTATTAAAAATGGTGTGGGGCAGCAGTGGAGGTGGCAGGAAAGCCCCACCAGCCAGCCACTTCTGCCTTGTGAAGGAACCCTGATGCCTCAAAAGAATCCACGGTGGGTAGAATATGGTGATCAGACTTTTTTTGTGTGTTAAATATGGTTTGGGAGGGCCTAGAGTTATTCACGTTTTTTCCACTTTCAGAGAGGTCCTATTCCCCTAACCCTAGTGAATGTGGGGGGATAACTGTATGCTAAAGCAAGAAAACATAGTTATTAGACGTATACATTATAACTAGAGATGTGAAGGCCCAGAAAAAAACTGGAAAAATTCAGAAAAAAACAGGAGTTTTTCCATTTTTTTTCCTGAAGCCTTTTTTGTTTTTTTCCAAAAAATTGGAAAAATTGAAAGAAGGAAGAAAATCTTCTGCAGCATGTGAAAGAATCTGGTCTGTGTTTGGAAACACGCACACTAAATCAAGAAATACACTGACATGTGAAAGGGTAGAGAAGCTTGTTTCAATCCAGGCAAACCTTCAGTTTTTAGAAGTCCATGATAACTGTGATGATGATGACAAACATAACAAAGTAGAAGCAGAGACTGACACGGACACTGATAACTACAGCTCAGAAAATGAGTCTGGTTAAATTTCATGTCTATCCATTGAATCTTAGTCCCTCCCTCCTCCCTTCCCCCCACTTTTCTCCCCTCAATTCTTTCTATGGGAATGACTGATTTATATCCATCTGATACTGTGGAGAGGAAATATAAATACTTTTCTTTGTTACTAATGTTGATGTTGTTAATGTTACTAATGTTGATGAACACAGTGCTCCAGATGAAGCCTGACTAGTGTAGAATACAGTGGGACTATTAATTCCCTTCTCTTGGAAACTATGGTTCTGTTAATGGAGGCAAAATATTATTTGCCGCCTTTGCTGCAGCATCACATTGCTGTGTTATGTTGAATTTACAGTCAACAATAATTTGAACATCTTCTTCACATGTACTGCTGTTAAGCCAAGTATGCTTCATCCTATAAACTTGCATTTGGTTTTTGTGCCCTAAATGTAGAATTTTAAATTTGTCTCTTTTGAATTTCATTCTGTTAGTTTCAGCCCAATCTTCTAGTTTGTCAAGGTGCTTTTGAATTGTGTTCCTATCTTCCAAGATGTATCATCTGCAAACTTGATAAGGACTCTCTCTAACCTACCATCTAAATCGTTGATAAAAATATTAAAGAATATCAGTGCTAGGAGAGGACCCTGTGGCACTCTTCTCATACTTCTCAAGTCTGAAGCACAGCCATTGATGATCAAACTTTGAGCATGGTTTTCCAACCTATTATGTATCCACGTGACAGGGTTCCTATCTATTCTACATTTAATCAGTTTGCTAATCAAAATATAATGAGAGATTTTATCAAATGCTTTATCATATGTATTCCCACCATCTACTGAATTAGTAACCCAATCAGAAAAGAATATGCGATTAATTTGGTGGGATTTGTTCATGACAAATCCATGCTGGCTCGTACTGATCATTACATTGTCATCTAGAATACTTGCAAACAGACTCTTTATAATCTGTTCCACTGGTCTCTAGGTCTTCCTGTTCGCTCTTTCTGAAGAAGGGGACAATGTCTGATCTTCTCTAGTCCTCTTGCATCTCATCTGTTATCCAGCATTTCTCAAAAATGGTGGCAAGTGGTTCAGAGAGTACATCAGCAAGTTTCTTCAGTACTCTGGGATACAGTCTGTCTACGCTTGCTGATTTGAACTTACTTAGGTTAATAGGTGATTTTTGACTGTGCTTATCTTTATCAATCTTGATTTGCAATCTAGATCCTTTACCAAGGTCTCAGCTGGCTCATGGATGCACTTAGTTCTCTTGTTGGAGGGAAAAAAACTGATGCAAAATCAGTTAATTTCTATCTTTTTATTGCGATCTTTTGGGAATTTTGCCATCCTTACTGAGCAGGAGTGCCGCTGTTTTGCTGGTCATTCTCTTGTTTCGAATGTATCTGAACAAAGCCTTTTTGTTGCTCCATGCTTGCCCAGCTAACTCAGCTCATTCTGAGCTTTAGCTTTCCTTATATTTTCCCTGCAAGCTTGGGCTACAGATCTGTACTCTTCCTTGGTGGTTCATCCTCCCTGCCATTCTTTATACATGCTGCTGCTGATATTCCTCCTCCCCCTCTCCCTCCCCCTCCTCCTCGAGTTTGCTGTGCAGCCAGATTGGCTTTTTCATATGTTTTCCATTTTTCATCTTTTTTTCTTCTATGGGAGTTCCTCATGTCCTCCCACCCTTGTTAGGTGTCCTTTAGCATCTCTAGCCACGGGATTCCAGCCAGAATTTCCCTGAACTTGATCAAATCAACTTTCCTGAATTCCAGGGTCTGTAATTGACTATGTTCTTATTTGGCCTGCTCCACAATTGTAAATTCTAGCATTACCTGGTCACCTTCTGACTACTTTGACTGCAGTGATGAACTCCTTCCTACAGGTTAGGATCAAGTCCAGGGTTGCCAATCCCTTTTTTCCTTTCTATGCCTTTTGAAAGAGGAAATTATCTACAAGGCACCTCAGGAATTCCTTGGAGAGCTTATAGTTAGCAGAGTTAGTCTCTGCAGATATTAGGGTAATTGAAGTCCCCTATAACTACTAATGCTTGCATCTTTGAGATTTCTGAGATTTGTTTGTGTAAAGCATCATCCATTAGTGAACATTCTCATTTAGTGAAAATGTGTGTTGTACTAAATGTCATGTTTTTTCCCTGAAATCCATGTATAAACTTGAAGAGTTGCTCACATCTGTTCAGTGAAATGAAGAGAACTGCAAAAACCAGTTTCAAACCAAGTTTCTATACTGGAGTTCTTTCTGTCAAAGGAGAGTCTTCTTTGTCAGTTCTAGCTGTCCTCTGTAAGGAGATGCAGATATTAGAAGGAAGAAACTGATAAAATCTGTCCAGAAAGAATACCCAGCAGGGCTGCTGTTGTCCGAACAAGATTAGTTGTTGATACCGAAATTTATCTTTTCTGACTCTTTCCCCTTTATGGTTCATGGAGACAGCATTGGCTTCCTCCTTTGTTTACTGCCGTCACTATGAGTCATCTCTCATGGTGAATGTTAAGTTGCACATCCAATTTTGCTTTCAACTCCTGCACTCTTGTCTGGCTACATCAGTTTTTGTTTCTCTGTGCTTGAGAGTCTCCTGATGGTCAGGCAATCTATTTAAATGTTAAATTTTGTAAGTTGTGGGAAGAGAGTTTGGGAGAACCTGGAGATGTGTTGAACAGTTTAAACTTTCTAGAATGTTTTTATTTATTGAGTAGTAAACTGATAATGTCTGCTTAACTTCTACTAAAGTAAATCTGTTAACTTTTGAAAATTCTTGCTTATACTTTGGGTTCAGCTTAGTAGTTTTCTAGGGGGATTCCAAAATTTGCTCTCAGTGAGACTGAAAACATTAATGCCCAATACATCATGGGTGCTTTAAAAAACAAAACCAACCAATGAACAACAACAAAAAAACTTGCTTCTGAAATGGCTATTGATTTTATAATGTCTTTACCGGTTTCTCTACCACCTCAGTTTTCATAAGAGTAATTTGAGGCTGCAAGCCAGCCTAAGCAGTAATGATGCTATCAGAGCCAGAAATTTCCTCAGATAAAACGTTCAGGCATGAAGGTGTCAGCTCTGTAAAAATGTGGCAAGAACTGTTAATAGAAACAGTCTGCACCAGTTTATGATTACTTGGCACTCTCCTGAAGTCCTCAAAGCACTGAGAAGTTTTTTGACTAGGGGTTGTGACTTAATACAGAAAAATACCCAGCGTGCTTTTGCTTTCTGCTGGAAAGCATATTGGAAATATTGAATGTGACTAGGAGTGTGCATAATGAATTGCTGTGCCTGTTGTAAAATAAAATCTATCTATGTAAAGTTGAAACAGATAGCTGAGGGAGGGGAGTTTAGAAGCTAGTACAACAGTTTCACTATGCATATACTTGTATCAAAGCAGAACAAGCCAGTTTACAGAATGTCAAATGTAATAAGCTTAATCAAACAGGAGTGAACAATGTGGATTTTAAAAGTTGCAATCTCAACCTATAATGAATGCAGAGAGACAGTACATGAATTCAAAGAGTGCTGAAGACTAATTCTAATTGTATTCTTATATCTGGACTTACCTCTTGTGAATGCAGGTAGGGGCTCAAGCTGATTATCCTACCTACAGGATTTTGCCTCTATATAAATGTAGAAGTTGTTGAGAATGATTTAAAACTAGCAGTAATCCTCCCCCCTTTTGTCTTTGCTTTTTCTGTCTAGAAATGTTGATGCAGAGGAGTATTCTGCTGTAATCTTTCACCTAAAATCTGAAGTTGTGTAGACTATATGCAGGTGTACACCACCTCACAGAAAACCAGGGCTAATTTTTATTAGGTATCTTGAGGCACTGTTCAGTTGCCTTGTTGGTTAGTCTTCTAGAGAAAGAAGCCATTCCTCCCATCTTGTAGTTTACAGTGAGGTCAGTTTTGTTTGCTTTATGCACCTTGGAGTATAAAGTTAAAATCTGGGAGGAGAAAAGAATTTGGAATGTGGGTTTCTTCCACAATGTGGAACATAGGTTTGCCCACATTCCACCTCTTTCTCTCTTAAATGGACACATGTCTCTGAGAAGCACCCTTCTTCAGGAATCACATTGCCTTGAAAGGAGGGTTGTTTGTTTTGCATTGGCCTTAGATTCTTCTTGAAAGGAGGAGAGATAGCTTTCTTATAGTGGATGGGGATGAGAGGGCAGTTGCTGGCTAAGAATCTCAAATCAATTCCTATAGCTTTAGTTTTAAAATTCTGGTATTTTGCTGTCTTCAGGAAGTGGATATTGTAGTAGCTCCATGCCGGGAATTCCAGTCTGCAGAAGTTACTTTGAGAGAATATATTAACAGTGTCCTTCCAGTCATCACTTTTGCTATCAGTGAGGCAGAACTGTCAGCACTGGATGTGAATGAACTGCGTGGGATAAAAGAGAAATTTGCTCTGCCTATCTTCTTTTTCAAAGTGCCAGATTTGGGGGTTGAACTAATATCCCCTCAAAATGCAGAGAATGAAAAGTCATCCCTTTATCGGCAGCTGCTGGATTTAGACTACCTTAGTACTAACCATTGCAGCTGTGGAGCGCCCACCTCTGATGCCAAAGCCCAGAGCATGCTTGTGGAACAATCAGATAAGATCCGTCTGCTTAGCACTTTCTCCAGACAGGTGCTGCAGAAGCACTTGGTAGATGCGGCCACCATCTTGAATATAGTACATTGCCGTTGCCTGGACATCTTCATCAACCAAGCCTTTGACATGCAGCGAGACCTACAGATCACTCCAAAGCGTCTAGAGTACACACGGAAAAAAGAGAATGAGCTGTATGAATCTTTGATGAACATAGCCAACCGCAAACAAGAGGAAATGAAGGACATGATAATAGAGACACTCAATAACATGAAAGAAGAGCTGCTGGAAGATGCTGCTAATATGGAGTTCAAAGGTAATTTCCATAAAAGATTGATAAGCATTTGACTTTCTGTAGTGCCTTAAAGACAAACCACTTGGAAAAGAAACTTGACTTTACAACATGGGGTGGCAAAATTGTCATGTCCTTTATGATGGTTCCCACACTGTTCCAGATGTAGTAGTATCCATTCCCATGGTTTGTCTTGAGAGCCCACCAAGTAACAGTGACACCCTATTTCATACAAGGTGTGCTGCATGCAAGTCAAGTGAGAATGCTCTCATGAATGATCCATGAGTGGAAGCTTCATATATATCTGGACCAGGTTATACAATGTTGTCAGTATCTGTATATATAAGAATGGAAGAAGCACAGCTTTCTAAACAAGGTATCTTTTGTTGCTCTAATGTGCAAGAGACTTGACAGATGTATCCTGAATCAAATGTTTCTTATGTTTCTTGATAGCTCTGCTGTTTGCAAGTACTTGATGTTCTTGTGGGGGAAAGTGATTTGCTTGCATTGATTTCAAATATATTGCATAGAATCCCATTGGTCAGCTCTGGCACTGAAAATACATTTTCTGGCTTCATTTCTTTCTTGAAAAATTCAAAGATAAGTTCTGCCTTCAGTATTTGCGAGTTTTTAAAACATCAGGCAGCCATAAAGACTTTGACAGAGAAGTATTTGTTTTCTGCAAACATGAAGCAAGTGTTACCGTAATTTTCTGTTCAGATGAGACATACAAGCTAATTGGAAAAGCTGATGTTAATATATAAGCAAACTAGCAGCATGAGCCTAAGTATGTTTACTCAGAAGTGAGCCCTGCTGAATTCAGTAGGCTCTACTTCAGCAATTTATCACCTATTTCAGTTTTTCCATGTTTTGTTTTGTTTTCAAAAACTGAATAATGTTTAAGGGATAAATCAACAACACATGACCTTTAAAATTAATTTGGTTGGTGCTGTGCTTTTTTCCACTCTAGTCTGTTCTCAATTGCTACATGCATATAGTTCAACTCTGAACAATCTTTTATGCAGTGAAATTCTTTACCAGATTTTTCCCTGTAATCTGTAAACAATGTTAACACAGACTGATTTAATATGTTGAGTTGAAGTTTTAGAAATTTTATCCAAGTGACCAAGATTAGCCTGTCTGAAAAGCTGTAAACAGTCCTTGGATATAGTCTTGTTTACGGGTGTGTTCCAGCCTGTTTAGACACTAACAGTTCAGTTTAGACTATTCAGAAGTAATCTCCGTTGAGTTCAGGGGGAATTACTTCCAGGTTAATGAGCTTAAGATTGTGTCCTAAATCACCCTGGATTAAATGAGAGAGAAAGTTAAGTGTATCTTTAACTTTCCCATAGACATCAAGGCAGCAAATTTTGGACCTTTAGGGTAGGCAGATGTTTCAGATGAAAATCACTATTATTAGAAAATTTCTGTTGTATCAAAATCACTAAATTTAATGTTCCACTTGTACTGATGGCTGCTTATTTTGGGGTTGTGATTCTTTTTTCTCTCTCTCTTCTCTACTCCCAGACATTATAATTCCTGAGAATGGAGAGCCTATTAGTTCCAAAGATATTAAATGTTGCATTAAGCAAATCCAGGAACTGATAATTTCACGGTTGAATCAAGCAGTTGCCAACAAACTCATAAGTTCTGTGGACTACCTCCGTGAGAGCTTTGTAGGCACTCTGGAAAGATGTCTTAAAAGCTTGGAGAAATCTCAGCAAGATGTTTCAGTGCATATTACAAGCAACTATCTAAAACAGGTAAAAGAGTATAAACATATTTGTTTCTGGGGTGACAGCTATAGGTTGTATGCACAAAAGTAATGAAATGCATTGTGAAACAATTTCAGTTATTTGATTGTAGAATTCAAAGACATAGCCCGTGTTAGTCTGGGTCAGTATGCAAAGGAATCTTGTAGCACCTTTGAAACTAATTGAAAGAAAGAGGTTAGTAGCATAAGCTTTCATAGTCTTCAGTATCCTTCATCAGATGCATGGAGTTGAGTGCCTAGCAACAGACCTTTATAGCTATGAATGAACAGCTTGTCTGTGTGAATAGCAAATAGAAATGCAAAATCTGTTTGTATGATGATGAAGTGAAAGCTTGACTTTAATGATTGTCTTTGGGGGACAAAGATAGGAGGAAAGATGTTGCCTAAAGCCAAGGTGAGTAGATAACCATATGAATGGTGGAGGGAGTTATTGGAACGCAGTGTGATGCTGGATGGGAACCAGAAAGAAGATATGATAAACTGGCAAAGGGAGCCCTCATACGACTGGGGTGTTAACTGGTGTTGTAATATGCATAGTGTGTCAGGAAACCATTGGGTCTGTTCAACCCACTGTCAGTGGACTGGAGTTTGTGGATATGTTCCAATTTGGTTTCTCTTTCCAATTTTCCTTTCTGTTTTTTTTGTCCAAGGACTGATGTTCGGAAGTCTGAGATGGAATTCTCAGGAAGATTGAAGTGTTCTGCCACTGATTTTTGTGTATTTCCATCCCTAATGTCTGATTTATGTCCATTTAACCTCTAGCTCAGAGACTGGCCTGTTTGCCCATTGTAGAGTGCTGAAGGGCATTGTTGACAGAGGATGGCATGTATCACATTAGAGGATGAGCAAGTGAAAGTTCCTCTAATATTGTGGATGATGGTGATTAGGTCCTATGATGACATTTCCCAAGTAGATTTGTTGGCAGAGTGGCATCTGAGTCTGTGGCAAAGTTTTGTACCCATTTTCCCATCTATATTGTGTGTCCTTATGTAGGTAAGTAACTGTTTGAGTTTGGGAGGCCATCTGTAGGCAATTAAAGGCCTGCCATCAAGAGCCTTTGAGCATTCAGCATTATTGTCCAGAATAGGCTTTAGTTCATTGATGAAACATCTGATTGGTCTCATTTGGGAGCTGTGTATGACCACTAGTGGGATTATGCCATTTGATGAACTAGACTTAAGCCTACAAAACCATGCGCTACCAACATCTTTCTCTCAGTTAGTCTCAAAGGTTCTATAGGATTGCTCAAATCTGTGATGTGACATTGACTGAAATAGACCACTACCTTATGCTTCAGTTTCAGGAAGAAACCAGAGTTCGTTGCAGTTCTGTTTCTAAGTTACAGACGGTGCATCCAAAGCATTCAGTTTTCTTTTTTAAGCCATGGAACTGGAATTTATTTTTACTTGGTGTATCATTAACTGATTTCCTGCTTACAGATACTGAATGCAGCCTATCATGTTGAAGTCACTTTTCACTCTGGTTCAACAGTATCAAGAATGCTGTGGGAACAAATCAAGCAGGTATTACATCTTTTGATAGTAGATGTCTACTTAGAATAATCTTAATGAAATATTGTTTAGTTGACCTGTCATTATCTATTCATTCAGATTCTCATACACTAGCCTAATTTGTAAAATGACATACACAATGTCCACAAGCATTGTACAATGAAATAAAAACTATCTACCATAAACAAGACTCTGTTAAAATATGGCAAGTATGTTGCAAACAAAAATAGCTTCTGTTCTCATACAGTCCTGTTCCAAGCCATCTTAATTTCTTTGCATCTGGCCAATATTTTAATTCTAGTACAGATTAATATGACAGCAATTTATTGGTACTAGAGTTATGTCAATGAATCACTGGTCTTCTCCTTTTTTAGATAATCCAGCGGATTACTTGGGTGAGCCCACCTGCTATTACGACTGAGTGGAAAAAGAAAGTAGCTCAGGATGCCATTGAAAGCCTTAGTGCATCCAGGCTGGCCAAAAGCATCTGCAGCCAATTCCGGACAAGACTAAACAGTTCTCATGAAGCTTTTGCAGCTTCCTTGAGACAGGTCAGTTTGGATATAAAGGTGTCTGCAAGAATAAGCATCAGTTAACTCACACCAGTTTTTCATATAATTTGAATGACAAAGTTTGCCTATCCTGTCTCCACTGTCTTCTACTCAGAAGACTGCCTGGACACCTTTGTGTCTCCCTTGACCTTTTTAGGGCTGATTACAGAAATGGCTGTAATAGCATAGCATGTTGCTGTTTGTTCTAGGCCTTTAATAGTGAGATAGGTAGTGCCCATTTTTGAACTCCAAAATAGCTGCAGGGAATAAGCACAATGGCTTCTTTGTGGTTTTCTGTGGTACTTAGTTCAGTTTGGTGGGCTAGGTGAGCCAGCTACACCAATGTTGTAAAGTCTGGGGTGCAAGATAAGGAGTAGACATTGAGAAAACGTTCTGCCTACAGTTTGCTATCCCACAGATAATTTATGCTAACTTCTGATACTTGGGTAACTACACCTCCCAAGGCAAACTTAACTAGCAACCCGTGTTTCAGGACAACCACTTGCAAGTTGCTATCTGGTTCTAGGGTGCCACCAACAAACCAACTACTTATCTGTTAATCTTCTCCCCACCCCCACTACCCTCCCTTTGTTACCATAAAAGCTTTTGTTCTTTATATTTCATGCAGCTGGCTTCAACCCTGGCCAAATTTCCATTGAATGGGGTTCACAAGAGCCTATCCATGTCTGCTATCCAATCTATTCCAGAGCTCTCTTACCAAATTTTCAAAAAAGTATCTAAACCCTTTTTAAAGGTCAAAAGCAGAAGTCAAGCCAACCCTGAGATACGCATATATTCTTTTCAGTCTTACTGGCAAACTTTGGTTATGTTTCTGGAACTATTAGGAATCTTTAGGACTAAAAGCCAGTAACTCTTTTTCCTTCTAGCTTGTTTATTCAAAAATAGGACAGATGCAGTCTTTGTTAGAAGAGCATACTTTTTATTGTGAAAGCTGTCCTTTGCTCCCAGAAAGGCAGCCCAACTAACCATAATGTGGTTATACTGCTATGCTTTGCTATAGAGTTTGCGCCCTTTCCAAGAAAACTGAAACTAGGCAACAGATAGTGATCTGTGATTATTTAAGCTCTGGAAGAATCAACAGTGCTTCCTTATTTGAAGAAGGTTATTAACAAGCAGGCAGGGAAACATAAATACAGTTACTAGTCAAAACCTGGAGTCAAAACAAAACATAAACTTAAGGTCAGTTACTAGTCAAAACCAGACTCATGGAGCCTATAACACTTATGTAAGTATTAATTTACCAAATTTGCCTTGATTCAATGAGTCTAATGTAGTCAAGATTAACAATTGGATTTAGATCACAGTGAGTATTTAAAAAACACACACACTAAAGTAGCTTTAAAAGCGGTTGTTGGCCTTGTTCTTTCTTAGCACTACAGAAGAATTTCTGTATTTATTCATAGGCTTTTTGCGTTGGGATGTTGCTTTATATCAGGTCTCAAGAGTTAATAATTCTAGGACAGAAGGACAGGCATTTCCTCCACCTCTTCCATTGCATTCCACTACACTACTATATTCCTGCTTCTTTAATACTTTACTATGATGTTTCTGTAGCAGTTTTATACTTCAATGTTAAAGCATAATGAGATTTGGCTGGGGGTTTTTTTGGAGGGGGTAGTTCATTGGTTTTGTTTGTTTCATTTTTTAATAGCACCATGACAATTTTACAGACAGAGATCTGTAATTATAGAAAATTTATGTTCTAAAAATAATATTCTCAGAAAACAAACTATTTGTTTTGCAAAAAGTAATTACTCAAGAGAAGTATGGCTTCAAAAGAGAATATGCCCCAGCACATTTTGCTTAAATTGATCCAGGGAAATAAATTTTTAACAAGGTACAGTCTTAAATGGGAATGCTGTAATTTAGCAAGACAGAAATTGAGAAGCAGATTGTGGAAAAGACATCCAACATGCATCTCACAGGATGGCAAAGCCATATTTATATTGAGCGTTTTGTTTCATTAGCTAGAGGCTGGCCACTCAGGCAGGCTGGAGAAGACAGAAGATCTTTGGTTGAAAGTGCGAAAGGACCATGCCCCTCGGCTTGCCCGCCTCTCTTTGGAAAGCAGATCCCTGCAGGATGTTTTGTTACATGGTAAGTATTGCCTTTGTAGTTTCTTTCTTGTATTTGTTCCCTCCCCTTTCTGAAATTCTTCTGAATCTGGAAGTTTATAGAGAGGTGCTAGATTTTGATTGCATTATACAGTACACAGTAATTCTTTATAGCAGTGGGTCTTAACCTGGGTCCTGGGGAATCCCCACTCAGCCACGGAAACCCTGTTTTCAAAGGGGAGAGAGACAGTGGTTAGAAAGAACCTCCCCCTGTCAGCAGCACTTTGTTGTACGCCTTGAAGTCACTTCTGAGTTATGGCAGCCCTAAAGTGAAACCGTTACAGGTTTTTCTTGTTTGTTTGTTTTTGTTTTGGGCAAGATTTGTTCAGAGAAGGTTTGCTTTGCCTTCCTCTAAGGTTGAGACAATGTGACTTGCCCAAGGTCAGCCAGTGTCTGAGTGGGGATTTCAGTCCTAGTCTCCACGAGTCTTAAATAAATGAATATTTGACTATTTAAATCTAAATTTAAATATTTAAATCTTGAGTTAACTCTTGGGGCCCCCAGAAGAAAATTATATTTGCATAGGTCCCCAATAAAGAAAAGGTAAAAAACCACTGCTATATCGTAATGAGACTAAGGCCCAAGACCTATGTGACATTATCCATGTACTTAACAATTGTGTGAAACTGTGTTTAAAATAGATAG
The DNA here is from genome assembly GCA_030412105.1 of Cyclura pinguis. Lineage (NCBI taxonomy): Eukaryota > Metazoa > Chordata > Lepidosauria > Squamata > Iguanidae > Cyclura > Cyclura pinguis. The sequence goes on from CM059602.1 coordinate 58,874,057, forward strand.
CAGTCCAGAACCAGGGTTTTGGTGTAGGAAGGAGAAACAGCTGATCCTGTGCCTCTGCTATAGCTCTGATCTGTATCATTCTTTTCCTGCTTTGCCAATTTGCAGTTGCTCCTATTTTTATCAGGAGGGGAGGTTTCACTTAGTGTCAGTTGGAGATTCCATCTTATGGTTATAGCCACCATAGAGAAAGGGAAGGCAATCAAGGGTACAGTGATGGCAGATCCATAGGGTTAATTCTATCCCCGCTCCACTCCATGGTCTCAGTCTGCATTGTGACCTGTGGCTGCTTTTGTGGATTTTTAAAGCATTCATAATAATTGCATGATGGTTATGTTTGTTCTGGTTCCAACTGATAATTTCCTTAGCACCATTTAGTAGGCTATATGAGGGACAGTTCCTCCTTCTTTATTCCTATAGATGGCAAAGAAGCCTAAAGAAGAGTTTATTATCTACTCTTTCCAGAAAAAGAAGTTTTCATGCTGGTTCTGTATGTGGCTTTGTCTTAACTACTATTTTAAGCATAATACAGGTTAATTTATGAAATTAATCCTAAATGAAAACTTCTAACTAAGCACAGCCTTCAAAAACTATAGTTGGTGAACTAAGAAATTTCTGGCATTATTAGTATGCTAGATTAATCCCATAGTACAAATTAAGCAAGAGAACAAGCAGTTAAGATGAGCAGTTCAAACAGTTAGCTTTTAACCCAACATTTCTGTGAGTGGATTTCTGCCCAAGGGAACGCCTGCTAGAAGGAATTGGAGGAGTGGCAGGCTGATTCTTCCTTCGTCCTGGAGTCCCTTGTTTGTCCTGAAGATGTGCTGTCAGGCCTAAGCTATACTTGATCAGTGTGGCAGGTACTGCTTTTTTCCTCTTTCCCCATCAGGAAGAGGGGCATTGTAATTGCTTCTGCAAACAAGAGGAATTCTGAATGCAGTCATACAAGGATGCGCTAATGAAAATTATGCAGAATTACAACTTTGATGGAACAAAATCCTGATAAAAAAGAAAAAAAAAAGGAGGTGGCAAAATTATTACAAAACAAAACAAAGCAACGGTTAGTTAAAACTGCAAAATGCAGAGCAAATATCATTTTAAAATTATTTTGTTAGAATTGTACCCCAATACTGCTTAATCAGTATATCCCTTCATGTTCTATGAATATCAACACACTCCTCAAAATGGGAATTCTATACTATTGTAGACATAAAGCTAATGAAACTCAAAAAAAAATGCAGATTGCAGGGGAGGAACATGCAGAATGCAGCCTCAGACAAAGCAATTGTTTTTGTTTCAGGTAAACCAAAATTAGGCCGTGAGCTGGGCCGTGGGCAGTATGGAGTAGTATACTTGTGTAATGCCTGGGGAGGGCATTTCCCATGTGCACTCAAATCTGTTGTTCCACCAGATGAGAAGCACTGGAATGACCTTGCGCTTGAGTTTCATTATATGAGGTACGAATCTACAAAATTGAGTAAGAAATATAACCTGGCAGATGCATGTGGTATTTGTAATAATGAGTAAATCTAATTTGAGGTTTGATGCTAAATTTCTTTTACAAATATACCAATAGCTAGTAGAACCACTAGTGTAATCCTTAATATGATTAGTATATCTAGAAAATAAAGCAATGCTGTTAGGTTTGTAATTGCTGTTTAAGGAATGAATGACTGATACTGATTAAAGCCTAAGGGTGGTTACTTTTTGTTCAGTAGATTGGCCAGTCTGTGGCTTGACAGAAAGAACATTTTTCCAGCAAAGGATGGTGAATATGGTATTAAGTTGTATCTACGATATATACTCATGTATAAGTCAACCTCATCTATAAGTCAAGGACAGGTTTTGAGGCCAAAATTACGGATTGTGATATGACCCAGGGATAAGTCAGGGGTCATTCCACAGAGAGAGGGGAAAGCGCCAGCATGCCTCAGGGGCCAGCCACTGCCACCACTGCCATTTTCCTGCCCAGGTATTAAAAAAGGCCTTTTGCCAGTCTACTCAGAGAAGGGGATGGTTCTTTTTTTTTCTTTTTAAAAGTTAAGGTAGAATATTAACTCTTATTAGAAAAGGAACCATACCCCTCTCTGAGTAGAGTGGTAAAAGGTGAGAGCTTAGTCTGTCCTAGGAGAACCTAAAAGAAGCACTGACCCCCTCTACTCTCTCAGTGCTCCTTTGAAGGGAAGCACCACAGCACTGGTGACGCCGCCATCTTCATACGCAGCATTCAAAAGGCCAGAAGTGGCACCACGCTGGAGAGAATAGAGGGGGTCAATGCACCTTTTAGGTTCTCCTGAGACAGACTAAGCTCTTGCCTTTCACCACTCTACTTAGAGAAAGAGATAGTTACTTTTTTGGTAAGAGATAAAGTGCAGCACTTACATTGACCTGTGGATAAGTTGACCCAGGTTTTTGGGGCTATTTTTTTTTGTCTAAAATTACTAGACTTATATATGAATATATACAGTACATTTTCTAAAGCAGTTGTTTACCTTATGCACTTGATAATCAGCTGTACTTTCCTATCTGTGGTGTTAATAATTGTAGATGTTTGGAGATATTGCTAAAACTGGTGGCTATGGAAAAATTGTATCGGAACATTTGGATTAAAAGCCAACCTCTTATAATAATACTTATGTGGTTACTTCTGCTTTTTTCTAAAAAGTATGTAGAATTTTACCTGTTTTATTCACCTACTATCCTTGATAATTATTCTGTATCTTCTTCTAGGTCTTTGCCGAAGCATGAACGGTTGGTAGACCTTCATGGCTCAGTGATAGACTATGGGTATGGGGGAGGTTCCAGCATCGCTGTTCTACTGATAATGGAACAATTGCACAGAGACCTCTATACAGGATTAAAGGTAGAGAGAGGCTTAAAATTGGGATTTTACATAATACTGTGCCTAGTGGTTTTTATCTCCATGAAATAATTTCTAGTCACTGTGTTTCTCACCAAGTGTTATATTTGGAACAAGTATGTACATCCTTTGAGCCCGTCTTCAGGGCTTTGTTTATGTGGGCTTGAGGACTTCTGTGGGAGTATGGGAGAGAGGAACAGGTTTTTGTTTGTTTCCCACCCTTCTGAAACCTTTTCACATTGTGTCAGTTGTGCTAAAGGGATTGGGCATCACTATTGCTATAGATTAGCCTTAGGCCTTAGAGAATGAGAAAGAGAAAAGTTACCCTTCCTTCCTTCTTGAAATCTTCTGTGTATTCTGAGGTTGAGAGTATTTAATATCCCAGTGTATATCCCAGACCCTAATCCCCAATACAATAAGTAGTTGGGGTTTCAAGCAAGCCAATCCCTTTCATTTTTCTCCTCCGATACCCTCAATATTCCATGCCTCTGGAAAGTCACTGAGCTTTGGGATTATTCCCCCTCTTTTAATCTACAAACTGCTATCCTGTATGTTTCCTGGACATATAGGAACTGCTATCTTAGCAGAGAAATGAGGTCATCCACTGAGCAGCAGCCCCCCCCCCAAGTTTAGTATTAGAATATATAATAATATAACTTCAGATCTCTGCATATCTGCTTTCTTCATACCATTTCTAATTATTAGCCTGTTTCAGATACTCTCTTCTCCAGCGCTGGTACCTCACTGTTTTGGCTAGCAGCAGGTAAAACCTAGGATTCATATTCTGATCAGATCGTTATAGAGAGTTGTTAGTGGTAATATGTAAAAGTAATAAATAGGTCAGGTTCCTTGGGTTCAAAACCTTCTTTGAGAAGATTCCTTTTGTTTTGTGTGCTGAAGCGAGGACACTTGTATTAATACAAGTAGCATGCTATATATCTCGTTATACAGCCCTTTGAAAATTTGGAGCAATGGTAATGATTTGCATCCTTCTGGATCCTATTACATTCCATCCAACTCCCACAACTGTATAAATGTGCTTTATATATTGACGCCTGGATATCACTCCATACTGCATTTGAAGAAATGGCTTTATATCCATGAAGGCTCATGCTAAAATAAAAAGCAGTTAGTTTTAAAGATGCCACTACATTTCCTTTTCTCTTCCTCCTCCCTTCTTCCTTTTATGATACATGAGACTAACACGGCTACTTTGAAAAATCATATTAAGAGATCAGTATTTTCTTTCTCTTTATTCCTCAGGCTGGGTTGACACTGGAGACAAGACTGCAGATTGCTTTGGATGTGGTTGAAGGGGTTCGGTTTCTTCATAGCCAAGGGCTTGTTCACAGGGACATCAAACTTAAAAATGTATTGGTAAGTGATAATTTCTGCCTCTGGTTTTGTACTCCTTGCTGAAACAGAATGGGGTATCAGTAGACAAAATAATGTTTGCATTTTTTAAGCCATTCCCTGAGAATATTTCTTTGCTTTTATGTTAAAATGAAAAGCAGGGGGTTTTATGTTGTTGGAAGAAAGACATGAGCAAGTGAGTTCTGTCCATCTGAAACACAAAATCTTTTTATTAAAACCTAATAACAAGTGAAACAGAAGTGAGTAGAGAGATTGAGTTACAAAAAAAAACAGGGAATGCCTAGTTTTCATATACTAGCCCAGATCTCTTATGAAATAAACAAAATCATGCTCAGTTTAAGTAGTATCTGCAGTTATATTTCTTAAACCTAAAGGGAAAATCCTAAACTGAACCACACTTGAAAAGGCACTTAATAGCAGTTTAAAATGGGATCTAGTGCATAGAGATGTCTGTTCTGTCTCACAACAGAATTCTGGTCCATCCAGTAAAATGGATTGACTTGTTCAGCAGTTAGTTTCATAAAGGACATATTTTCCATGGCATTAGCCAAGGCAGCAAAAAGTGGAATCCTCAAGGCAGCATCTGCCAATCCATAGTCACATAAGGGATAATCATCAGGGATTGACTATTGGTTTTGTGTCCAATTTAGCAACTTTCAGGAGCTGCTAAATTTAGCAGCTTTCCAGAGTTCATCTTAGATGATGAATTTTAGCTTCACCTGATAAATGGGATTGTGGCAAAGAATACTACTGCTAAAGTGGCATTATCTTAGGCTGTTGGGTGAATCCTAAGGATTGGATTTCATGGGTGTTTTGTATCTTTTACAGCTTGATAAAAACAACAGAGCTAAAATTACAGACCTTGGATTCTGCAAACCTGAAGCAATGATGTCTGGCAGTATTGTTGGGACCCCTATTCATATGGCTCCTGAACTTTTCACAGGTGAGCTTCTCATAGATCTCCCATTGATGGTTAGCCACAAAAAACTGAGGTCAGACCTCTTAAAATGACCATTCTGCAAAGTCTTTACTTTAAAAATGTGTTGTCATACCAGGAAGTGAGCTGTATTCGTTCACATTCCCCCACGTATTAGACACATTCTTATATGGGAGTAAGGCCCACTCATCTCATTGGGACTTTAGTTCTCAGTAAGTGTGTTTTGGATTATGTTGTACAGCAAAAATCTGAGAAGCACAGAAGCATGCTCAGTGCTTGCTGTCTGAAATTGACAAGCAGTTTCAGTGTACCATAAATAGGAAACAGTAGGCTTTAGTGGTAGCAGTATATAGAACTTGAAATGTAACCCTTCTCTTCTCCCAAGAAACTGTAGTGAAAACGGTTTAGAGTGGCTTTTTCCCAAATGTGCTGCAGGCCATGCACTGTTGGGGGATGATAGGAGTTTCAGCCCCATGGAAACGCAGCGGAAAAGCCAGAGTTCAGCGAGCCAACAGCAGCAGCCTTGTTCCCCAGTAAGGATACTCACACACAGAGGAGTTTCTTCCAAAACAGGAGGCACTGTATCTTGCAGCAAAGTTCCGTTATATACAAAACATAGGACAGACGGACAAAAGCTTGCGCGAGATACCAGGTTTGGTCAACAGACAAATACATACTGGCGTTGCTTTGTTATATACATATCTACAACCAATTAGGTAGAGGTTTGCACACCTCCCTCTACCATCTGCACACGACCCCAGTTTCTTATGCAACCTTGCAATTACCCACAGCTGGGACATGATGCAACATCTTTGCAGTGGGCTGATCATTTTCCCAGGGTTCCCTGCCTGGAATCCCTGACATGCACAACAATTGAAATGTTGCTTCTGTGTTGGTCAACCAGATTTCCTGGGAAATCAAGTCCCAGGAAAGGGGATCATAGACTTAATTATTTGTCACTTGCTCCAGTAAACATGTGGAAGCTATTCAAATGTTCTCATGTTCCCAGGCACTCATATTTAGTTGAAACAGCCCTGATAAAAGTAGAATTTGAGTTGGATCTTCACCTGTGCCAGAGTATCCAGTCATTCATTATGCTGTTATTTTCATAATATTTCTTGCTAATCTCTCCCAGGGAAATATGATAACTCTGTCGATGTATATGCATTTGGCATCTTGTTCTGGTACATCTGTTCAGGACATGTGAAGTTACCAGAAGCGTTTGAAAGATGTGCAAGTAAGGACCACCTTTGGAACAACGTCCGAAGAGGTAGGCATGACTTCAACATAGTAAGGCATGATGCAGTGTTGTGAAAGAATGCAGATTACACAGAAGGTCCAGATCTAACTGACTGGATTTCATTTTGTAGGGATACAAAGTTGCTTTCTTGTGGTTGTAGCTGTCTGTGACAGTGCTTAAAGTTCAGGACAACTTCAGAAACATTTTTCAGTGCAGTTTGTGTTCTTACCAGAAGGCAGATGTAGAGGCACCTGGAATCTTATCTCTTGGTATGTTAAAATCTTGTAACTGGAAGTTGATTTCAGCGACACTGACGGGGGGGGGGGCAGAGAGTTCTGTGGCAGTGATGGCGTTTTTGTTTGTTTTTTGATATGAGCAAGATGCAGACAGCATATAATGAGGCATGTTCACCCAGAAAAGCTTGATTTGTTATCTAGATGGTGTTGGAGTCTATACGTAGTCTATATGAATCAATAGGTCATTCCATGTCCTATGTAGCTGCAAGAGAAACTAGCTGAGGTGGCACTGAAGTGTTTTTGCGTCTTTCCATAGTGTTGTTTGGATGTTCGCATTGGATGATAACTAGAAGAGATGAGGTAGATGGTGGCGGGGATGGTGGAGAGTAACTGCTGATCTGTATCATCCACATGTACTTCCAGGAAATTGTTGATGGCTTATAGCATGCAAAACTGAGGCAGTGGTCCTGGGCATAGTTACTGTGCTGTGCTCCACTGGTCACAGACTTCCTTCTGAGAAACCAAGGCTAGACTTGTACTACAAAGCATATTTTTTAATGTAAAGAAGTTCATTATAGCACAATGAGAACCTGTGCTCTGGAAAACCCCCTACAAGTATCTGCCATATACAGAAAACAGCTAGAGGTTCTAGATACTATACTACATTGTATACCTCACTGAAATTACAAATATAAATAAGTCAGCAAAAGTTAATTCCATCAGCTTTTCAGGGAATAACTGTTGTTGAACTAGGATTCCTAATACTGGGGTTAAGATTTCTCCATTTTACAATAATGGAGACAGCATTATATAGTGGTTTGAGTGTTGAACTAGGACACTGGAAGACCAGGGTTTGAATGCCTGCTAGGCCACTGGGTGACCTTGGGCAAGTCACACACTCTCAGCCTCAAAGAAAGGCAAGGACAAATTCCCTCTGAACAAATTCTGTCAAGAAAACCCCATGATAGATTCACCTTAGGGGCACCATGTGTCAGAAATGATTTGAAGGCACACAAAAACAACAAGAATATAAAGTACTTTTGTGTTAGCATCCCCAGTTTCTCAGACAAGGAACAGTAATCTAACCTTTTTGAATGCAGGCATGACTAATGCTTAAATAATTTAAGCCAGTATTTTGGTAAATCACGTTTGAAATCTTTTAAGAACCCGCAGCACTTGGAGTGCATTGTGTTGAGGATTGAAACAGATCATTGGAACATGTTTCATTGGGATAGCAGTGTGGTCAGTGTGAAGATTGTGGCAGACGCTATCAGAATTATTGTAGCTTCCTGAATTATTCCTTTTCTTTTTAAAATTTATTACTTTAACAACTCTCTTTTCTCACACTCTTAAAATTATTGTCTATTTCTTCCAGTAAGAAGATGTTGATATTTGTATTAAAGGTCTTTAAACCACCAGGAGGACCATGGTAGTGAAGATTAGTTACAATACATAACATGTAACAGAGGGGAAGCACCAGTAGTATAATCTAATAACTTGCAGCGCATTCCTGTGTGTGTCTTAGTTCACCTAGAGTTGCTCCCTGGGCAATGTGCTCAGGATTGTAGCCTTTACACATTTCTGAGAGCTGATTCTTAACGCTACAGCTTTCACAAGTAGGGTCATAGCTTCTAGTGCATCCTGTTTATAAAAGCTGCTGCTGTATCTGTGAGTAAAATTATATGCCAGTATTAGTGTTTTTGGAGATGACTTATATCAGACGTATATGTATCAGTTTAGAGCTTTCTCTCTCTTTAGTAGGTTTCTTCCTAGAGTGGCTAGGAATTGCTGCTTTCCCCTCTGATTGCTGCAATTACGGCTAAAAATTGCTTCTCCCTTTTACTAAATAACTTCTGTTCTCTTTTCCCAGGAGTACGCCCTGAACGCCTTCCCATTTTTGATGAGGAATGTTGGCAGCTGATGGAAGCCTGCTGGGATGGCGACCCCTCCCAGCGCCCACTTCTGGGCATAGTCCAGCCCATGTTGCAGGGCATAATGGACAGACTTTGCAAGTTGAACTCTGAGCAGTTGAACAAAGGGCTGGATGATTCTACTTGAAAAAGAAGCTATGGAAGAACTGTTCTATTATGTGAGAACTCTGGTCCCCACCTTGCCACTGGCAATTTATAATGTAGCTCTTTGGAAGAGAGTGGCCACAAATTGTGCGCCCAGGTGAGAGAATATCAAAATTCCACCTCGAAATAGTAGCCAGGGACATTCATTCCCAATACACACTACTAATGCAAGTTGCCAGTGCTTCCTTCTTTATTACAAAGAACAAGATAGGGAATTCAGATCTCTTAGTGTGGAAGGGTTTTTGCTTATTCCCCTTCAGGCTTCAGTAAAGGCAAAAAAAGCACTGTATGCATCAGATGTGTGGTAGCCAGCATATTTGCATCTCCAGCCGCAGTCTGCTAGGGGTAGATGTATCTTAGCTGTCCTGAATGTTACACACATGAACATGGATGATTGAAAGAGACTGTGTCTCTTTAATAGGGAAGATAATCCTGCTAACATTGGCAGCACGGATTCTTAGAGGGTATGAGTTAATGCTGACTTCCAGTAATACCTGGTATGTTTACACAGAGGGATCAGAGCCTTCATATTCAGAAGGGGAAGGCCCCGCTGCAGTGGAATAGCCAGAAGTATAAGCTATTTTTTTTTCCTTGTGAACCAAGCTATCTTCCAGTATACACTTAACAGAAACTCTCCAAACATCTGAGCAGAGGTGGCCTTTTTTTTTATTTCGCCCTTCCCAATTGTATAGTAAGATGGGTACTTCACCAAAGGATTTTGCACATACAGGAACAGAAACACAATTAGCAATTACTGTCTGTACTCACGGACAACTAGCAGATCAGATTTTTAGCTAGAGCAGTTTTCTTCTTTCGAACAAAATAAAGGCAATTACTGTTTTAAACTCCGATATTGACAGCTCATTTTAAAAGATTTGTTCAACTGTTTGTGTGTTTTAAATCATCTCTAAGACAGATAGAGTACCTAAGAGAAACCTGTCATTCCATAGACACATGTGGTGCTGTGCCTGACCATCATTTACTTCCTTAGGGTTTTGTTTGGCTGTATTATTCTAGGAGACCGTTGCATAAAGCACATGGAGAGGAAAGTCCAGAGACTTTTGAAATGAAGGGCTCTTTCTCATATAGTCAACCCATCTTGACACAATAATTCCTTTGCACTTGCATGTACAGCAACTAGTCTTAGTGTGATTGTTTTTTGAGGACAGTGTAGATTGAACTAGAGAAGGTACTTGGATAGCTGAGAATAGGGACCAGTTACCAGTGCGTCTTCATGTGTTTGGAACTGTGGTGTATAGTCACATTCTCCCTCTTCCATGCAATGAGACATGGACTGGTTCCATTTACATAGGATAATTTACCATGTGCAGTGCAAAGTCAGTGAAGCATACATTTAATACTCCGTTTCCAAAATTGCTCCTGTTGTGCAGAACAGAAATATAGCCTCTTGTCTGTTTACATAAATTGCTAGAGACAAAAGTAACCCTTCAGTGTTACTCAGCTGCTTAGCTAAACCCTTTTTTGTGTGTGCAATAAAATGGAAAAACTGCTTTTAAAATAATTGTTTTTTACGTAGTAGGCATAATTGTTATGTGGTGGTCCTAAACTGTATTGGCACTTCTGTCCACCGGCTGTAGCATCTGGCAACTTGAACTGAAATAGGCAGCAATAGCCGCAAACCATGCTCACAGAAAAGCACAAATGTTCTCAAATAGGGGGTCCTAAAATGTCACTTAATGTATAACTGGACCACCATTCCAGTCACTTGACAGTATTATTCATTACATATCCATTTACTCTGTGCTACCATGGCTAGTAACCTTGTTTAAAATTAGGGGCATCTAGGTCAGTATTTTTGGAACTATAGAAATAGCTTATGTAAAATAAAATAAATAAAACTGTATTTGAAAATGTCTTGGATAGCTTTCCCGAAGGAACTATGTCCTTACTCTTTGCCCTATGCCTTTAAAAAAAAAAAAGTCAAATGTATGTTTGAGTTCCACTGAAGGCTGTTTTTCTCTGTAGACACAAAATCCCTAGACCTCGCCTGTGTACAACCATGTATGTATTTCTCTGTTGGACATAATTTTTAATAATTGTTTTAATCATTCTGGAAGCAGGTGTCACAGACTGTGACATGTCTCTCAACAGGGAATATACAGGTTAATTCTTTTTAAAAGTTTCTGCTACTTTAAAGACTTTAAAGACTTTTCTCTTTAATATAAAGCAGGGGTAGGCAGTCTGCAGACCCTCCCAAAATCCTCTGACCTCCCACACTCCTGGAATTGCAGATGTGTTCAGTGCACACACATACATGAAAATGGCCAGAAATTTGAAATAACTTCTGGTTTCATTTCATGCTGGTGCAACCCACTTGGCAGAGATTGGGATAGAAATTGGCCCCTGTACCCTTTGTATTTATCCACCCTTGATTTAAAGGATAACCCTATTTATCTTCACATGGTCTTTCCACAGTTGTTAGCTAAGTATATAATGCAAACACTATACAGTCTCATAGCTATGAATACAAGAGATGTCACCATTGGTATGGTAGTGGGACTGATAAACAACCATTGGTGAATGCAGAGCAAGAGCACTCCTATTGTCCTATATAACTACTCAAGGTTAGTAATTTTGAGATCTGCCAAAGACATATTATTCTTAAAAGTAACTGTGTCCAGGTACAATTTGATTTATCTAAAAACCACCTTCACTCTACTTCATGTCCAATTTTCTAGAATGCATTCTTTATCACCCACTTATTTCTACCCTCAGAAGAAAACTTTTACTGCAGTGTATGATGCAAGGTTTACAGGATGCCACCAATTTGATGGCTAAACCACGTGCTTCCAAAGATAGGATTTCTTAAAACTGGGGAAATGGCAAATAAAACTAGTTTACAAAAGAGGTTCCTGGAGAAATCAGGGCACCCGTACTGGTGCGAGTAGTTGATGGTTAAAGATGGAACTATTCAAAGCTGATCCATTGCCAAGGTGCTTTTTATTTCTGCTGTGACAGTTGTTGTCATTTAGGCTTTGGACAAACACTACATAGGAACTGCATGAGCTGAAATTAGCCCCCAAACAAGGCTTGAATACAATATTAGACTGCCATGTTGTGGTGCTGGAGTATTATTGCTGGTGCACTGCTGCTGCCTATGGCTTTGCTTTGCAGTAAAGCAGATTATAGGAGTTCTTGTTTAGCAACTGACAATTTTTCTTATTCTCCTCTATCTCTGTTATAGCGACTTGAGTATACAATGCAAGTTTTTCTTGTGTAATTAAAAACCAAACTATCACATTAACTTTTTACAGCACTTCTGCTAAAATTGGTCCCCTCTTCTGCCCTTCCCTTCCAATGACAATGTCTGAGGGGTCAGAAGACACTTGAATGTTGGTTTTTGCAGGGTGACAGACTTCAGTTAAAGGAATGTCAGTGCTGCATCCTCGTCTAATGGTGGGTCTGTGTTGAGCTCTGTTCGTTTTTTGAGATGTACATAGTGTTTCCTCTGTATCTACTGGTGTCCTAGTCAGATGTCCTTCTTTTTTTTAAAAAAAAAGTCTTAATACTATTTTTTTTCTCCAGGGAGAGAATAAGAGCACATCTGCATTTGAAACTCTCTCAGGGGCTTGAATAGCACTGCATTTCTTACATTTCTTAATGTTTTGGTTCTATTACTGTTGGTCAACTCTTAACACTTGGCTACTGTGGGAGGGAGAAGTGTGAGAAGAGTTGTACAGTTCATTGTAATGCCTATAGATTTTGTACTACTTTTTATTTTTTAAACTGATGTATAATAGTCCTAAAAGCATAGGTAACAAACTTACCAACTGTATAGGAAAAGTGCAATAACATGGAAAACATGATTAAGAACAAATATTTCCCTTGTGTTCTGTAATACTAATCTCCTTTCCACTGCAGCCCCCTCCCTCATTACATGTATTTTAAGAGACATGACTGTGGGTGAAGACTTCACTTAGTGCCATAATAAAAGGTCTGTTTTAATAGACGATAGAATGCACAGAAGTGCTGTGCTGTATAATAAAGTTTGCATTAACGTTTTGTACTGTTTGTGTGGTTTACTCGTCCAATAAATACTATAAACTCTTTGGAGAATTTGGAATGTTTCATATCACCACTTGGAATGGGTGGAAGGCAGACACACAGCAATGACATCTGTTGATATATTGGCAGCAACTTGAGTTCTTGTATTCATTTACACTCACAAACCTACAACATTGCTTTGGCTACTAAGGGTTCCTCTTTGTCTCTGTAATTAAATAATAAAAACTACCATTTAAAAGGGTGAACTAGTGCACCCAGTTTTGTGGGGGCTAAAATACCCATAGAATATAGTACAGAAGAATAGCTGTAACTCACATCCTATATTGGCACCATAGCTTGAAAAAATATAGCTGGGTATAGTAATAGCATAGTGACATTTGAGTCTATGTTGAAAGAATGCTTCATAGGACCCATCTGAGGACATTAATTCCTTTTTTACATTCCATATTAAGCACATACAAGTTGGCACAGGAGCTTCAGAAAACATGTAGATATAAAGTATATATTTTAATATTACAGTACTATTGTTTGGCTGGCAGTTGTTAACTGCCATCAAGTCAACTTTGATTTACAGCAGCCCTATGGATGGGAGACCCCCAAATCACCCTGTTAACAACAGATTAAAGGCTGTGGTTTTCATGATTAAATCTATCTACTTGTAGTCTTCACCTTTTCCTACTGCCTTCTACCTCACAAGGCATCATTGTCTTTTCTAGTGAGTTATGTCTTCTCAGGTTATGTTCAAAGTACAATATTTTCAGCTTAGTCATCTTGGCTTCTAGGGAGAGTTCAAACTTGATTTCCTCTAGGACCCATTTATTGGTCTTTTTGGCAGGTCATAAGTTTCCTCCAGCACCACATTTCAGACAAGTTGATTCTCCTCCTGTTAACTTTCTTTGCTGTCCAGTTTTGACAACCATACATAGAAACTGGAAATACAAAGGTATGGACAATCCTGTCTTTGGTATTCAAAGATATATCTTTATGTAAAAGAGCTTAAGTTGCTCAGCCTTCCATTTTTAGTATTGAACCTTCTACTTGCTTGCTACCAGGAAAGTCCAATTAAACAAAGATGAACCTGCAGATAGCTAATTTAACATTACAAAAAAATTTCCTGTCAAACACTCATCTTCAGTAAGAATGTAGAAAGCTCTCTGTTTAACACAATTTCACAGGCTGTCCTGCATCCACAGTTGCTTTGTTCTTCAGTACCCCTGACAAACAGGGTTCTTTCTGAAAATTTTGCCAGTCTTTGTTGTCAATATTAAATGTTATGTTCTTATTGGATCACTGCATTTTCCAGGCTGCCCCAAGCATTTCTATAAAAAGATCAATGATAACTGTTTTAGAGATTTAGGCCTCAATATGACTCAGGGCTAGGAATGTTTAAGCCTGCGGATTTAGGACTACTTTAGGCTAAATCAGTGGAGTCAGACATGTGTAGCTTTGCATCGGATTTAAACTAGAACATTGAAGCCTTGAAAGCTAAGCTAGATAGCAGTATATTCCTTTCCCAATTTGGACTGCTGCCAGCTGCATACAAGAAGGGGCATTTCAATAATGTATTACAGTTCCTACCATCTGCATGTAAAATTGGAAAAGATGCCTGAACCCTGAATTTACTGCACTCTGTGCAGTCTGTATCACTGACCTAGATTAGCCAGTGGTCTAATGTGCTATAAAACAACTTCCTAATTAATCTAAACCTGCCATAGTGTGTGTATGTGGGGGGAGGAGACTTTTGAAAAACAGGGAAGCAACACTGCTGCACCTAATCTACTGTATCTCCTTTGTCCTGCTGATGTTGGCACAAATTATCTAGATCAGGGTGCACAACTGTGGAAGGGTATGGGGTCACATTAACCCCCCCCAAGCTGCACCCCTATTGCACCCACTCCTGCAAAATTATCTTTTTGCCTCAAAATGCTATCTAGTGGACAAGGGGAGCATTTTTACCATGTTCTGGGGCCTTTTAAACAACAGGAAGTGAGAGGAAGTCCCTTCCTGTTCCAAAAAGGCCTTGGGTTTAGATTGGCCAAAGGCGGGCTCCAAATGTGGTAGAAATGCCCCCCAGACCTGCTAGAGTGTATTTTGGAACTTTTTTTTTTTAACTTTTTCCCCTAAAATAGTTTTTTTGACCCCTAAGAGGCCCAGGGGCCTCCAAATATGATGCAAATGCCCTCCACACCCTTAGAGGGCTTCTGAGACAATTCGGGAAAAATTTCTTTTGAAAAAAAAATGGCCATGGGGAGCTGCATGTGGCCCATGGGTCAAATCTGCTCACCTCTGATGTAGCGCATCATACTGAAAAAATAAGAAGTCCGTGAAGGGAAGCAGTATGCATAAAATATCTTGTTGCCAAAGTTTAGCATCCATAAAAGTTTATGCCTTAAAATATTTGTTAGGCATTACGGTGGCACAGAATCTTTCATACAATTTCTGAAATGTAATTTATCAAGAAATTTCAGTTTTATTCCCACGCATGGACAGTAAGAATAGTGGCTTTTATCTTTATCAGAGCACATTGTGCTAGTTGTGGCTATCACTGTTTACTGTTGCTGTGAATAGTCACTTACAGCTAAACATATTCATGCTTTTCAAGAAGTATTCTTAAACTGTTGACTTCCTCTTTGAAAAAACAGTAGTAGAAGTTAACTTTAGAATGTATTTCTTAATTAGGATTCCCACTGAAACTCTCCCCACTACTATTTGTTGCTCCAGTGTGTGCAACTTACAGTAAACAGCCTTTTGGAGTGAGAAACAGATATGGATGGGTAAATATTAAGCAACTAGTGCAGCAGGAACATGTTGGACACTGTGGGTGCTTTTTCTTTGGACAGAGAGTGGCCAATGAAGTGCTTTTTTAAAAAATGCAAGGATGGGCAGAGGATAAATCTAGATTTACAACTAGAACTGTGGTGTATTTACTAGCATATCTGACTTCCAGTTAAACAGAAACAAATCAAAACCCTCCTGGAATAATCAGGAATTTTCTGTGGAAAGGCTGAGATCCTTCCAGTTCCATACAAATAGATTATTTGGCTCAAAATGCTATGTGTATGTCTTTTCCACCAAGATCCAATTGGTCAATCTCAGGGTTCTAATAAAATCTAAAGTAGATTAAGTTTGTCCACCTCTGGCATAGTGTAATGTGTAGTTTGGCCCTTAAGTGAGTAGTCATAGGCAGTTAAGGAACTGCATTCCTAACAGTTTCATACCTTTACAGCCACATGGCTATGTAACTGCCACTTAAGGTAAAATGCCTTGTGTTTGATGATGTGGATTCTATTTCTTTAAGGCGATGTTTATAGGTGCCATAAGATTTTTTTTTTCTTTACAGGACAGCTTAACACAATTATCCCTTTAAAGCAACCAGTAGTTGTTGTGTGCCTACAAGTCATTTCTGACTTACAGTGATCCTCAGGCAAACCTATCCTGGGGTGTTGTGGGGCTAAGAGTATGTGACAAACCCAAGGTCACCCATTGGTTTTCCATGGCCAAGTGGGGAATCAAACTCTGGTGTCTAGGGTCATAGTCCAATGCTCAAAACCCTACGCCATGCTGGCTCTAAAGCAACTAGTTATCTTTCAAGCCCTAAAAAAGTACATGGGTATAAATAAGCTCTCCAGATGAGCTCATGGGATATCCTGAACATTTCCTTGAGCTCTTCCTAGGTTTACATCAACTTACTAACCAGTAAATCAGCAGTACAAAAAAGCAGAAACCTGAAACTAGATTTGTGCTTATGAGAAAGAGTAGGTGCTAGAAACCCTGTTAAGTTTGCCTAATACAAACAGATCTGAGAAGCCCCACTTGGTCCCATTAATGTAGTTATTCTGTGGTTCATACAAATCCCAGTTTCAAAAAAAAAAAAGTCCACAGTAAGCATAACTGAGGATAACATCCCCACCCCCAGATCTGATTATAGTCTTTCAAAATAAACTAGAGTGCCCTCTGGAGTCCTTCATTATCCTTTCACCAGGTGGAGATAATATGTACTGAAAGGCATTGTCTCCCCAAACTGGAAGTAATGCCATCATCAGATGCTGGTACTGGAAGCTAATATTAATATTACATATTAGATGCATTCAAGCATTTTCCAGAAATGACAGAGGACAATTTTCAAGGAGATATCTTACGGTGCCTTTAAAACTAGCCAATTTAATTCAGCATAAGCTGATGAAGACAATATTTCTCACTCAGTTCCCAGTCTAAATGGCAGACTGAAACAGGAGACTGTGCCACAGAAAACACCTAAACAACACACAGCTAAGGAAGGACAGTCATGATTTTCTCCCTTCCCTTTAGTGTATCTGCTGCACTGTGGAGAAAGTGGGATAGGACTGCAGCAATTTTAGCATCCTTTCAATTTCTATTGGGAAGATCACCTCACTCTTTGTGAATAATGAGAGAAAATGGCTTGAACTAGCATGCACATGTTTAATTTACTGTAATTCTTATTTTGATCACTTACCTAACAAACACAGACGAAAGTGTGGTAGGAAGCATACTCACAGCAAGCAAAAACAAACAAAAAGATACACTGAAGAAGAAAAACACCTTAGTTTACAGAATTAGATACTGCCCTGCTATCTAGCAATACTTGTCATCATTTCACAGATAAACCTCAGGAGCAGTAAGTCACAACAGCAAGATAAAAATGTATTACTGTCCATTATATTCAATACTTGTACACTTCTATCACCTTTACAATCCATGCCCTACAAACACAGCATTGTCCTAACCATCAGCAGCTTAAAGACAGTTGAAGGCACTCCTCTGCTGCACACCAGGATGGCAATTGTGCAGACTTCCAGATGTTGCTGGACTATGACTCTCAGCACAACCAGTACTGAGAAATGCTTTAGTTTCACTCAAAGCCATCTGGAAGGCCACATGATTCTCTCCTTCCCTTGTATACTATGTTCACTTGCTCGGCAACAGGCTGTCCTGAACTCATCTGTAAAATGTTAGTAAATATTTTAAAAACATTCAGATTTCTAATTAGATACCAGGTGAGTAGGCTGAAACATAAGAATGACAATTCTAGGGCTCAAGGGTACACACCAGTTGTGCTTTAATAACATCTGAAACCCAAAAGTAGAATAAAGTCATTTATCATTACTAAGGATAACTACCAGACAAACCAAGCCTTGTAAATAAAGAACACTAGTCTAACCTGGGGGATAGGGAAGCCTAGCTGCTTTCCAAATATTCTTGGACTACAAGCAGGATTACCAGCCTCAGGGCAAGATCCCACATGTGTAAGGAGGTTCACATGAATAGTTCTGCATCCTCCCACTGACTAGCTACTGTCAAGCTCCAAGATGAGCCATTCTGCTGTCACACATTGCTTGGAGGAAAGGGAGGGGCTTCAAAACAAGAGAAGTAGCTGGTCTCAGCTGGAGAAGGAAGAAATAGGGCATATTCTCAAATGTAGTGCACCTGCCTTTTTCTTCCACGGAGCTTAAAGCAACTGGAATTTCATGGTCTGAACCCCACCCCCACTGGTACACAACAGCAGCTGGGATCCCTCCCAGGGCTTGACAGCTGCCAAGCAGTTGGAAGATTCTGAACATAGTTCAAGGGCAATTGTCCTCTACGCCCTAC
Organism: Cyclura pinguis; assembly: GCA_030412105.1. NCBI lineage: Eukaryota > Metazoa > Chordata > Lepidosauria > Squamata > Iguanidae > Cyclura > Cyclura pinguis. The sequence goes on from CM059602.1 coordinate 58,892,412, forward strand.
CCAAGATGGAACTTATGTGCATAAGTTACTAACAAGATGCTACCCTCACTGTGTCAGGTGAGGTCTTAGGGAATTGTTATACTTTATCAGGATGACAAGAGGTATAGGGAATGAAACATGAGGAGAGGTTGAAGGAGCTGAGCATGTTCAGCTTCGTGAAGAGAAGACTGAGGGGTGACATGATTGTACTCTTTAAATACCTAAAGGGCTACCACAGTAAGGAGGGAGCAAGCTTGTTCTCTGCTGCCCAAGGGTAAGACCAGGTCTAATGGTTTTAAGTTACAAGAGGGTATATTTTGACTGAACATTAGAAGGAACTTCTTGACAGTAAGAGAAGTTCAACAATGCAACCAACTGCCTACAGATGTGGTGTGGTCTCCTTCTTTGGACATTCAAAAAAAGACTGGACAGCTACATGTTGGGGATGCTTTAGCTGGAGATTCAGCATTGAGCAGGGGGTTGGACATGACAACTCAGAGGGCCACTTCTAGTTCTGTGTTTCTATAACCAAAATCACAAAACGAATTTCAAGATGAGCAGCACTGGAGAAGAGGAGGCTTGATTTTTCTCTGTGAGCTAGCTTTAAAGTGTGAGGAGGTCTAGCCTGCAAGCTGCATATGGCCCTAACTCTTTCTTTTAAGTGGCATTCTCAATCTCTACAAAACGTACAGACCCTGTATTTAAAATCACCAGAGTGAAAGCTGGAGAGGGCTCCTGTACCTTTAACAGTTACGTAAAAGCAAGAATTTCAGCAGGTACTGCTTATTACCTGGTTGCATGACAAGCAAGATCAGCTGAAATCCCCTCTTCTATACAACCATTACATGTACAGGAACCTTCTCTGGTTTTCAACCTGGCAACCCTACCCCCATTTTGTACCACATTTGCAGGTATGGCCACCAATGACAGCAAATCCCGCTCCCCCATGACAGTTTCCTTAATCCCCCAGTGCACCAAAAAGTAAAACCAGCTGATAATTGACTACAAAATTCAGAAATAAAAACTGGAAATCTCCTTCCAGTTACTTCCTGGTTGCATTTTACCCAATTTTCAGCTGAAAATACAGTAGTACAGCCTGCTATGGGATTGCCCCTGCTACTGTTGCCCATTTTCTCTTGAAGTCTGGGTGCACATCTCCACCCATTTCCAACTGGTACCACGGCCCTCTAGCTCAACTCATTGGTGTTTGGGCAAGCGGTAGACTTGTGTAACTTTGGCACACCATAAGCCACGAGCAAGTATGGGAGGACTGGAGAGACGGGTGGTAGGTGAATCCATGCCTTTGGCCTCATTGTACTTGGAACAAAGCAGGCCATGCTGCCATTCGCGAGCCTTCTTGCTCTGGCAGCAACAGTGGAAGACCTGGGAAAAAACTCTGCTTGGGCTGAGGGTCAACATGCCATAAGCCCTAGCAGCAGTAAAGGACCTGAAACAACTCACCACGTGTCCTGTGTATGGTAGGTAAAGCAATATAGGACACAAGTCGTATCAGGAATGGCAGCAAGTTCTGCAGCTACTGGACTCATCTGGCTGGTTGCCTAGCTTTTGAAAACTATGCCTCCCACCCCCAGCGCTGGACTGCCATATTAGTTGGCTAGGTGGGTTTTATCCAAATTGGGGGGCTTTTACTCAGGCTGGCCTATCTCTCAACCCATGCCTGGCAAACTTCCATGGCTTTAGAATGACACCAGTGAGTCCCTCCTCCTGGTCTCTGTTTTTGGCCCTGAAATCTCAGAGAATGGAATGCTGCTTACCTGTGAAACTTAACTACAACTCTTATAATCCCTGACCGCTGGCTATCCTACCTAGAGATAGTAGGAGCTAAGAGTCCAGTAACATCTGGAGGGTTACAGGTTCTCTGTCCCTGGTCTAGAATCCTTACAGGTTGCATTTTTCTTCTTTCAGAGTTGTCTTACTTTTGCGTAGCTGCTTCCTTCCCGTCATTAGCTCTCACGGTGCAACCCTAAGTATGTCTACTCAGAAGTAAACTCTATTCAGCTCAGGGGGACTTGAGCACAGGTAAGCATGCATCCAGGCACTGCAGTTTTCTCTCCAGCTGTTTATAATTTAGATACAAAAGCCACTTCGGCAAGCGGCACTACACTTCCTTCAACAGCCCTTTCCTGCAAAGATCCATCCCTCTCCCTTTCTGCCTCCCCTTTCCGTTAGCAACATATGCCATTTCCGCACTTGACTATTATAGCGCTATTATTCCACTTTCAACATCCTATGGAATTCTGGGGTTTGAAGTTTAGGGAGGGGCCCCAGGCAAAACTCAGGATTCCATAGGATGTAGAAAGTGCAATAATAGAGCTATAACGGTCTCGTGCGGAAATGGCCATAGATTCAGATTACGTTTTCCTCGTTTCTTCCCATTCGGCCAGCGCGGAACTCTTTTCACACAGCTTCTCGTTCCGGGCCGGTGTTCTTTAGCTACAGTGCGTGGTTATGTAGCTGTTTATAGCAGTGCCTGTTTTTTTCCCCCCGCAAGCCGGGAAGTTTCGCTCACACTGTCGTTCACCTCCTTTGAGTCTCCTTTGAGAACGAACACAGAGCCTTGATGCTTAGCATGATAGCGTAAAGGATGCGAAGGGGACGGGCGGTCACTTTGTCAGGCCCCGTCGTGGTCGTCTGTTTTGAGCGAGGACCCCTGGGGCCTTGGTTCCGGAGCGGGATCGGACGGAGCGAGAAAGTGGCCAAGATGAACCTGGAGCTGTTGGGTGCGTGGGTCGGCGGAGCTCTGTTGGGCGCGTCTCAGCCTTTCCTCTTTCCAAAAGCCGGGGATGAGGCGCGAGCAGCGGAAGGGGGGCGGCCGGTGGGTTGCTGGGCGGCGGGCAAACGCGGGCGGGGTGCGTGTGGCCTGGAAGGCGTCGAGGTGCTGGGGCATCCGAGGCTGGAACGAGGAGCGAAAGAGCCTCAGAGAGGGGTCTTCGTGTGGGGACCGGGGGGGACGCCAGTGGGCAGTCGTCCCTCCCCCCCCCGCTTCCCCTTCCTCCTGTTGGCACCAGCAGGGCTTAGTTCGCCGGCCGCGCAGAAGTAAAACTAACGGTGGCCGGAGCGCCGTGTTTTGAAAACATCCGGAGCTGCTCAGGGAGGCTTGGAGATGGCGGCACAGATTCACGGCCCTCCGCTTCGCTGCGACTGGCGGCACCGTCGTGGCAGAAGTTGGCAGCCTTCGCGGGCTCGGCCGCGTCTCGCTTTCCCCTCCGTGGTCTTGCCGCGAGGGCCGCGCAGCCTGCCGTGCCCGGCTCTGTTGCCATGGCAGCCGGGAAAGCGCTGACCCTTCTTCGAGTATCTTGGTGCTGGAAGGCGCCTCCTGAGTTCGTGCTGCACGGTGTTTAGTCATGTGTTGGGCGATCCTGCGGGTGAAGTAGATTTATTGAACAATAAGCCGCACGAATTAATTATAAACTGTAGTAATTGGATTTCTTTGAGGGAAGGAACTGATAACGATAATTACTGAGATTGTAGGCCTTTCCTCTACTTTTACTGAAAGAACTTCCCTTTGAAGCTGGTGTTTGCGGTGTCTTCGCTGATAGCTAGTTTCTGAGGCCTTCACAGAGACGGCTGCGTATCTCCATTTTTTTGGCTTTCCAATTACGTGGGATTTGGAGTAAAATCCATTTCAGTTTAATGAGAATTTCCTAGTGGTTCAGACCATGGTCTTCCTGTAAGCAGTAGCCTCTTCTGGGTGGGAAATGGTCTTTCTGAAGTCTTTTTTAAAACCTTGGGAGGCATTTTTTTGTGCCGTTTTTGCAGAAAATTCTGATAATTGTGAAAATTCCGAAGATGAGATCATTGTTTCAAATTGAAGTTCTTCCATTTTGCTCTTTCAGGAAGTGCTAAACAGCGTTTTGGTTTATTGTTGCCCAAATTACAGATTTGATTCCATCTCTCCAGTTAAAATACATTAAATTGGCTGCATCCTGTTGCTAGATCTTCTTCCACATTCTGGAGCATGGCTTCACATAAATGAAATGATATACCTGGTCTTAACAGTCAGTGAAATGTGCTATGTGACACCATACTTTCATTTCATGAAAAGCCTTTTTAAAAATAATTGAAACAGTGTAGTAGAATTTGTACAACCTTTTCATGCTTTGTGCCTCTGTTTTGTTTCAGAATCTTTTGGACAGAACTATCCGGAGGTAAATGCCTTTTCAGTTTCACAACTTTTATTCTAATAGTGCTTGGCTTATGCCTTTATCGCACAAATGCATCTATTATAAAATAAATAAGTTCTTTTCACTGTATGATTTTTACATCGTGAGTACCCGAGTGACTTCTCAAGTGGTTTTGTCCTTGTTTTGTCTAAAACATTTTAATGCTATGAAGTAAGCTTCATAAAAGAAACGAAATTTATCTCAACTGTTTATGTGGTTTTTTTGCTTTCAGGAAGCTGATGGCACATTGGACTGTATTAGTATGGCCCTTACATGTACTTTCAACAGGTGGGGCACTCTCCTAGCAGTGGGTTGTAATGATGGCCGAATTGTCATCTGGGACTTCTTGACAAGAGGCATAGCAAAAATTATCAGTGCCCATATCCATCCAGTCTGTTCTTTATGGTAAGAAATTATCTTAATATGAGTGGAATCCGTTTGTAGATGGCATGCCTGCAACTTAGGCTAAGAGCAGTGTGTGTATTTCCAAGTCATATGTTTGCCTTAATATGAAATATCAATTGTTACTACCAGCGGTCATAATACACAGAAATGCTGTATGTACACAGTCAAAAATTATGCATACAGCTTGAACTCAGTATCAAGCTTACACCCCAGGAGATAAAACACAACAGGGGGTTGGACTACATGGCCCTTATGGTCCCTTCCAGCTCTAAGATACCGTGCTTCTAAAGAGGAAATGTGTTTTGTTAAGTTGAACAGTGCTTGGTCCATTTGGCTTTGGAGGCTGGTACCAAAAAAAAAAAAAGCTGCATGCTCTAGCTGTACATACAGTAGACCCTTTGTATCTGTGGGGGTTCCATTCCAGGACCCCCTGCGAATGGTGAAAAAATGTGAATGCTCACATCCCATTTTATTAAATGGCAGTGACATGCACCCGGGTGCATCAGCACATCTGTGTTCATGTTGCCGCCACCTTAGGTATAGGACATGATGCTCTACAGTTGCTGGATTCGCAGATCTGGAGGTTGCTTATGTGGAGCTTATGCTCTATAATTCTCAAACAGTGATGCATTCACTTTCTTTGGATTACAGCTGTTTATCAAGATCCAGATTGTTTCACAAGTTTGTGCAGTGGATTTGTTGACCTTTTGCATTTGAAGGCTGACCCTCATGCAATATCAACAAACCATTTTTGAAACTCATTTTAGTTTCAGAAGGAGTTTAACTCTGCAGCATGAGATGCTGCTGTCCAAGAAAACTAAGTCTAAAGCCCCTGGGTTATTTCAGTTCTGACTGTTACCACTATTTTTTCTTTTGTTTTACTCATAATTTCTAAGCTTGCTTTTTACCAGGGAAGCTTATTGTCTTATCCTTTTAATGGACTAAACATCCAATGTAATCTCTGAATATTCCATCTGTTATTATCAGATTAAAAACAAACAAACAGGTACTTGTTTTTTGTTTCTTCTGCAGACTTTGGTGGGAAAACTGTAAAGTGTTTTGTATTGCACATGTTTTATTCTAAAATCTTTAAAGTATTGATGCCTCAGTAGGTATGGCTTGAGCCACATCTTTTAAAGGATAGAACAGTGAGGAGGGGCTTTTGAGCCAAGGGACCATCTTTGTATCTTATTTGTGTAAGCATCTTTAGTTATCGTGTCAGATGCTCATGTGGTCAAAACCCAAGGTAGCTATGCACAAAGTGACATACTAATAACCTAGTGATGAAAGTAGAAACTGATACCATCATACTGCAGGATCACTGCAGAAAAGAGAAAAGAAAAGCACATGGCTTGCTTCAAGATGAGGTGTGTTAGAGGAGCTCTAGCAGGCCAGATGTTCCTCACTGCTAGAGTTCCCCGCATTTTTGACTCTGATGTGAAAATGTGTTTAAAAACTAGCCCCAAGCACAGATAACATAATTCGTTGTTTATAAAATCAAAGTGACATTGCAGAGTAAGTACAGTGGCCCCTCCTCTTTTGCAAAGGTTCAGGGCACAGAACCCTTGCGAAAGTGGGAAAATTGCAAATAACTCGTCCAGCAATCCCACTCTCATTCTCTTCTGAGGCTCCCTGCTCCCATTCCCTTGCCTTTTGCGTGTCCGGACCAGAGGCAAGGGAATGGGAGGGGGAGCTCCGGAGGGGAGAAGGATGGCTTGTGCAAGCCTCCCCCCCGTTTCCCTTGCATTTTGTCTCAGCACAAGTTGCTGGGGCCAGAGGTAAGGGAATGAGTGGGAAGCTCCGCAGGGGAGAGGAAATGTGTGTATTTGCCTCTTCTCAATTTCCGTTCCATTTGTCTGAGTACTTACCTTGCTTCTCCACACCTAGCAAAGCACAGGGTAATGGGAGGAGGAGAATGCGGAGAAAGGGGAAGACATGTGTGAGGCTCACAAATAATCAAATTCATGAAAGTCAAACCCATGAATGTGGAGGGAGGACTTTACATTCACTGCAGACTGTATACATTGACTTCCTCTGGCAGAACTTTCTCCGAAATTAAAAATAGGATTACAGTGCTGCAGGAAATGAGGGCCTGGCCATGTAAAATTATTGTTATGGAGATCAAAGTAAAGGAGAGGTTCTTAGCTTGATCCTTCTCTTCCAGCTGGAGTCGAGATGGTCACAAATTGGTCAGTGCATCAACTGATAATATGGTATCTCAGTGGGATGTTCTTACAGGTGATTGTGACCAGAGGTTTCGTTTCCCTTCACCTATCCTGAAAGTCCAGGATCATCCCCGAGATCAGTAAGTGATACTGACAAAGATCTTTTTGTGGAATGGTTTGAGAAGGTTAAATGTTTTCTTGGCTATAGTATTCTAACCATGTTCACATTTCATAGTAGATATTTTTCAGTGCATAGCCTTTGCTTAATTCTAGCAGTTGTTGATGTTATTGATGTCATCTAGTTGATGAAAAATTGCCTCTCCACCCAAACTTTTGAAATTTTACTACTTGTACCCTCATATTTTCTTTCTCTTCTTTTCTCATCCCTCACCCAACAAGATAAGCTTAATGAAAGAGACAAAAAGCATCAGGACATACTGTTATTAAATTCTGTTGAGGAGATACGTTTTAATGATATGATGGGAAGAAATAAAGGCTTTGTATTTTTTCTCTTTCTCCCAATTCCAAATTAGCAATAAATTTCCTAATTGTAACCCCAAAGACAGTGGCATTTATATATCCTCATATTTGAAAATGACCCTTTTGCTTCTTGTCCCTCTCCCCTCCCCGCCCTTTTTAAAGGAACATAGTCTTGGTGTGCCCAATGAAGTCTGCCCCAGTCATGCTAACCTTGTCAGATTCAAAGCATGTTGTCCTGCCAGTGGATGATGACTCTGATCTGAATGTAGTGGCTTCTTTTGACCGACGAGGAGAATATATCTATACAGGAAACGCTAAAGGGAAGGTAAGTAGTCACTGGACTTACTGTGGTGGGTTGAGGTTTCAGCTATCTATAGTGTGACACCCTTTAGAACAGCGTTTTCTTTTCCTTAAAGAAGTTTTTTGAATAATTGGTGCAGCAAATCCTGATGGTGTTTACTCTGAAGTAAATTCCACTGAGACAATAGTGTTGACTCCCAGGTGAGTGTGTATAGTGCTGCAGCCATACGCTACAATCCATATTCACTTGAGAGTAAATCTCTTTGAACTCCATGGGATATGTGTTTGAATGGATACGTGCAGGATTTCTCTTTAGAGTGCTGTCTTATGTATGTGGAGCTGCCAAAACACCCCGAAAGGGACCGGATCCTGTCTGATCTTGGAAGCTAAGCAGGGTCAACCATGGTTAGTACTTGGGTGGGAGATTACCAACAAATACCTGGTGCTGTAGGCTATATTTCAGAGGAAGGAACTGATAAAGCACCTTTGAGTATTCCTTGCCTAAGAAATCCCTGTGGAATTTATGGAGTTATGATAACAGGTGAGTTGAAAGCATGTATTCACACACACCTATATATACACACACACGCACAGAAAATTCTAAGTAATTCTGAGTAACTACATATGGGAGCAGATTGTTGCAGATCTATTTAAATTATAACATTATTTTGGGATCACTGGTAGAATCAGTGTTAGAAATGTTGCAATTTCTGGTAAGGCTTTGGAATTCTACCTTCAGTACTCACGTATTTCTTTGCTTATGAGATGATTTTAGTGTACTTTAATGTAGAAAAGTGGGATAGATAGTTTTAAATATAGCAGATATTAAACTTAATAGACATTACAGCAGTGTTTCAATCAGTTAGGCAATGGAATGGTAATGTTTGTATTTGGAGCTCTTCAACCATTTGCATGGGATGCTCTGTTTGCGGCATGTCCAACAAATGAGCATTTTATTTGAAGAGGGAAATCATAAATACACAAGGCACATTTCTGAGTGCACACCAGGAAGTCTCAGCTGACTACATCTACATTTGCATTGATCAAACTCTATAGAGTTTTAGTTCACCTTGAATGTTACCTTTTTTTACCTTTCTGCCACATGGTAGACATGCTACAAATGTATGTGCCCCTTAAGGGTTCTGTTTATATGATTCTTCATGATCACTCAGTGAATGTGTGAATGTATAGTAGGGATATGATTGTTTGATTCACAGCCAGCAGCACAAATTCAGTATTAGATGAGGGCCCTATGTCCACACATCTGTACATGTGTAGAGCTTCTCCAACCAGTTTAGAACACTGACCAGTGAGGGTACACAGTGGGATGGAGGGATTGCTACATGTTTAGAATCTCTTTTGCACTAATGCTCAATATGTCTGGACCCAAACAGACGCAGTCCCACTATTTGATGTTCTCATCTGTGCTTCTTTATTTGTTTATTTTGACTTATATTTACCATTCAAATAATTATTGTTTCTCAAAGTAGCTCAAGTGCATAAATAAGAGAATCTATTAGTACTGTGAGTTTTCACAGTTCAAAAGACAAGACAAAGGAAGAGTTGTTGAGGGAGAGGAGGAAGATAAAAGTGGTGAGGTATAAATGGATAATTATACTCAGTTTGAATAAGGCATGAATAATAACTTAAGGCTCGTATTTCTCTGGCTGATGGATGGGATCAAACTATTGTTTTTCATTTCTTCCATAATCCTGTGTTTTAGAGGATGAGTTACATGCACAGAGATGATAGCTATTCATATTCGTTCCAGGAATGGCATCATTGTCATTCAGTTCATCATCTGCCCCTGGTGTTACTACTACTTTTTTAAGGGATAAGACAGGCAAATATATATATATCCGTTGGTTAACATCTCATAGGCCATTGGTAGAACTGCAGCCTGTTATGACACATGTTGATGTCTGTGCGGGCTTTTTTTTTCCTTATGAGCTAAATAAAGTGTGATGAATAGGCAGCAAGAAAAAGTATCTCAGTTTTTTCTTGCTTACCTCCTTAGATCTTGGTCTTAAAGACAGATACTCAAGACCTTGTTGCTTCCTTCAGAGTAACAACAGGAACCAGTAACACAACAGCTATTAAATCTATAGAGTTTGCTCGAAAAGGAAGGTGAGTTGATGACTGTAACCCTATATACATCTCAGACTGTTCACTGTAAACACAGTGGGGAGGAGCAGGATATTGTTTACAAGCACTTGCCATTCTTTCTGAACAGAATGTGCCAAAGTAATGTTCTGTGTGTTTCAAAATGTGTATGCTTTTAGGAACCCTTGTTATGCAGGGCTCCTGACAATCTAGTGTATAGTCTTTGTGTAGAATTCCTAGTAGAAACAAGGACGGTGAGTGAACTCCAACTCCCTTTCTGTGCACTGTGTGAAATACTCTCTGAAGGTATGAGTAGGGCTTGTTTCCATAAGGATCCATAGGGGAAATTATAAATGTGTTATTCTCTTATCCATGTTAACTGACGGTGGTTGTCATTACCTGCTACCTGATTTTTTTTTAGTACAAGAACTGAAGTTGGAATCTTTGGTATGAAGACTTTGGCCATTTCTGCACTAGACTGTTATAGTGCTATTATTCCACTTTCAACATCCTGTGGAATCCTGGGGTTTGCAGTTTAGGGAGAGGCCTTGGCTCTTTGGGTCCAAAAGGAAGGTTAAATACTGTGGCTGAAATGTAAAAAAAATCAATATAAACAGTTGTGAGTACCAAGGAAGCTGTGAGCATATGTTTCTTGAATTACAGTTCCTATTCCTATGTGATGAGCTGTTTTTGCCTCTGAGGGACTTTAAAAAGCAGCTTGTGCTGTGACATGAAGGCTTCCATTCAAATAAAAAAGTCAGATGACCCACTGGAATGCCCCAATTTGGGGAGAAAATCTTTAAAAAGTTTTTGGATTCTCACTTCAATGTGTTGATCTTGTTGCTTACATTAACATTTTGTGAAATATTGGCTCAGCAATGCATTTAAAATCCCCAGTGTTTTGCATTTCTTTTCCATCTCTCAGTTGCTTCCTAATAAATACTGCTGATCGCATAATCAGAGTCTATGATGGTCGGGAAATCTTGACTTGTGGTAGAGATGGAGAACCGGAACCAATGCAGAAGCTACAGGACTTGGTGAACAGGTAAGCCTAAGCAAGGGTATGTGCTTTGCTTTGAGTGTTTAAAGTTCACTGCAGAACTGTTAGTTTGTTGTTTGACAACTACTTGCTTTGCAAGCTTGAATAACAGAAGTCTTAATTAAGGCATCTGTCCTGACCCCCAGCTTTGTATCTTGTTACAGAGCAGTTCACTCCACAGTCTTCTTGCCATATATGGAAGGGCTTCTTTGTCCACTGAGCCTATTATGTTGCAGTAAGACAGAATGACTAGCTTGATCTGAATGCAATTCTCTGGTCATTTACCTGGGTATAAGACTTGTTAAATACAGTGGTAAATTATTCTTGGTAAATATCCATAGATTCAGGCAGTAAATTTTTGCTTAAGTGGAGAATGTTGTTCTGACAGGGCAGCAGTGACATTTGTATCTCACGTTCCTAACAACTCACTCAGGGTCATTTGGTGTTTAAAATAATGGCATGTAATCTAATGCACACTTACATAAAGCTGTTCTGTGAGAGAAGGAGCCATTGGTCCTAGCCAGTCAAGTGGAGGAATTCTTACTATCTCATCCCACACACCTGTACACCCAATTAGCATGTCTTCTGTTTCAGATAGTTCTGGGAGAGGAAAAGCTAAACAGTATTTGGTCTTGACCAGGCTGTTAAGGGCTCAGTTTGTCACTTGTCCCTCGGAAACAGCCAAGTAGAATGACGAGGAGCTTGCAGTTAAACTAGTCACCAGACGCTTCTCATACTTCTCTGGCATCTTTTCGTCTGCACTAATTGAACTATTCTCCTATTGTTATATTTCATGGTAAGCCCAGTTCCGTGAATAAAGAACTGCACCCCTTTAAGGTCTGTAAAAATAGTGTGATAGAAAAGCAAGCATTGTCACTGCGAATTCTGTAGTTCTTTTTCAAATTATAAAACTTTGCAGTCACAATGCTTACCTTTTATCATACTTTGCAGACTGCAAAGAGGTGTTCATTTCCTTTTGTCAAAGAATTGGGCTTACTGAAAAGCATAACAATAGGGGGATAATTCATTTAAGGCAGAGAAATGACTCTAGAATTTTAATATAGACACCCAAACACATACCCTTTATTCTAACTTTCACTTACAATAACCCTGTGTAATATTTTACTGAATATTTTTCCAACATTTGTTTAATTATATATTGTCCATCCGTGGAGTACAAGATCAAACAAATGAACATAGGGAAATATTTCCTGTCGTGACTAATTTGTATGATTAATTTTCATAATTCACATTCATAGCTTCAGAACTTCACACACCTCGTTGTATATAAACCATCTCTTGACTGTTCCCTCTTTGGACCTGGAGTTCTCTAGAACTTTTGCTTTTCTGGTGCACAGTAACACAGGCAAATCTGTTTTGTTCGTACATTTTTCTGCAGGACACCTTGGAAGAAGTGCTGTTTCTCTGGTGATGGAGAATATATTGTTGCAGGTTCAGCACGTCAGCATGCTTTGTATATCTGGGAGAAGAGTATTGGAAACCTAGTGAAAATCCTCCATGGCACTAGGGGGGAGCTGCTGCTAGATGTAGCAGTAAGTGTTTATCTTTTCAAGGGATTAATTTTGTCACAACAACTGACCTGTTTTGTAAAATATTCCCACTCAGTGCAGTCTTTGTCTTTTAGTGGCATCCTGTCAGACCTATCATTGCCTCCATTTCCAGTGGTGTGGTATCCATCTGGGCTCAAAATCAAGTGGTAGGTAGAAGCACCGATGAATGTTTTTACTTTTCACGGATTTAGTTTTTTTTTATGTTTTGAATCATCCATTCTATTTGCATAAGCTTTATACACTGTGAAATGAGCCTCCTTTCTAAAATGTTCTTCAGAGAGATCTGGATAATTTCAGAACTGTTGAAAAATGAACTACATATAGCCAGAGGGCTGAGATTCCCTTTCAGTATTGAGAGAATAAAATAATGAAAAGGATGAAATTGGTCCTGCTATGACATTATACAGCATAACTAAGGTCCACTTGTTTAGCAGGCCTTGTGACTTAAGGAGGGTTTGTCTTGTGATGTTACACATGGTTTGTGGCCCTTTGGTACATAGCTTAGTTATGATATAGTTGTTTCACAGCTGTATGTTGTCGTGACAGTAAAATGTTTTGGGTTTGTGATTTAGGAAAACTGGAGTGCCTTTGCACCTGATTTTAAAGAGCTGGATGAAAATGTTGAGTATGAGGAACGGGAGTCTGAATTTGACATAGAAGATGAAGATAAGAGTGAGCCGGAGCAGACAGGTAAAGGATGCATTGATTGAAAACTCAAGCTGCCCAATGTAAAAGTTGAACAGCTTATGATATAACTTTCTTGGAAACCTACAACATAAATTACAGTCTCCCTGCCTCCAGAGCTTGACCCATGGCCTCTAGAAGATTCAGATCTAGTGACAGTATCACAAACATTGCCATTGCCAAATATTTACATAAGGAATTCAAAATCAGAATAGTGTGTGTTTCATTTTGTGCATTAATTTTCTCTTAACTCCTATGTTTGATTGTGCTGTCAAGGAATTTAGATGAAACTTACCGATGAGGTCTCTGTTCTTTGCAGTTTGTGATTTTAAATCTCTTTGCGTTGCAGGTGCTGATGCAGCAGAGGATGAAGAAGTGGATGTAACCAGTGTAGATCCCATTGCTGCTTTTTGTAGCAGGTAAAGGTTGTGGAGAAAATGCTTAAGACCTGTCAAGAAATTTTGGATTGTTAATTTTTTGGAAGTTAATAGATTAACGTGAGAATCCTATATTTTTATTGGGAAGTATGCACAATCACTTTAAGTGAAATTTGCTCTCTAGTAAGCGTAGCTAGGATTGTAGCTTAAATCTATATACACTTTTAATATGAGTCAGACAGTAGTTCTTCTGCAGTGTAAGAGGGCAGCCTAGCATGGATTAGCTCCTCCTCCTGCTCCAGAAGGCAAGAATTCATTACTGAAATTGGATTGGATGCTTTTTTTTTTCTGTTGAGGAAAGTGAGATCCTTCCTAGTTTCTGTCTTGTCTAACCTAGAAACCATATTTATTAAAAGCTTGACATTTCTCAGTTGTGTGATGGGCATTTTCCCTTTTCAGTAATTAAAATTTCTTGCTTCTCCTGTTAAGAAGACCAGAAATGGTCTCAAGCCAGCACTGTCATTGACACCTCAGCAAGCAGGCCTCTTTGGCTGGGATGGCCAGCACTGGGAGTGAGCTCTCTCAGCTGGTAAATCATCTAATTCCAAAGCTTTCTAGATGGGTGGAAGTGAGCAAACAACACACCAGAGCAACTTTGATGGCTGCACATTGACTTCAGATACTCTGTGAAATGAAACAAAGGCCACGCTGATGGGGGTGTAGGAGGAACAGTCTCCTTTAGAACAGGCCTCTTCAGTAGCACATGAAGTGGGATTTCAGATGTCTTCCCTTCCTCTACCCCTTATTGATGGAAACATCTTGCATCCTGAATTCTACTGCTGAGTGAGACATGTTGTAATTCAGTAGTTGGGGGCATTTGTTACTGTTGCAGAGGGAGACTGCAGCAGCACCCAGCAGAGAAGAGAAAAAAAATTCTGTGAGAGAACAGGAAGGGTGTTCACTTTACATAACCTGCAGTGACAACTACATCTCAGACATTGCCTTAGCAACAAGGCAGAAAATAATAGCCTATCTCTTCTCTTCCTGTGAAGCAGCAACTTTGCTGTTTGTCAGAAGGAGCCCTCAGAATCACATGGAAAGATGGCCATGCTCTTCTGACAACTCTTGTGATTCCTTCTAATACCCTAGGCAGCCCTCAAAGGTGCTGGCAGCTGCTAAGTGGTGCTGTGATGGTTGTAATTCCTCTACAAGTGAGATATCTATTCATACAGAGACCACTTGTCTTCCCACAAGGCTTTCTCAGTTTCTCCGTTTGTAAATGAGGAGAAAGCCTCCCATCCCAAAAGTGAGCGTGTATGCTTGTTTTCCCCAGAGGATTTTCCTAATCTTTTGAAAAATGCATTGCAAATTAAAAGTCAGGAATCTTCTAGTTATGAGCCTTCTTTGCATAGATTTGAAGTGCATATTAAAATTAACGCAGATTCAGCCACTGTGTTATTTTCTGAAATTTTCTTAGGTATTTTTAATGAGGAATGGGCTTCTATGGAAGCTGCTTGAGTAGGTTTGGGGCAATAAAAGTTATTCTATGATTTACCTTCTCAAGTTATGGAAAAACTTAAAAGTGTCACAGTGAACATGTCTGTGGCTGCACTAGTTTCAGGATCAATTTGCTTAAAGGATGGATATAATATATTCACAAAGAATTATTCTGCATTTGAAAAGCTTTCACAAAGACTCTTCCTTAATGATGAGAACCTCTGTTGATATGTCCTTATTTGCCAAAGGAAATTAGATGGACCATGAAATTAATAGCTGAAATTCTTCTTGACAATGCTAAATTGAGATAGGGTTGAGTAAGTTGGCCAGAGCCAATGTGTTTGTGGCTGGTGCCAGTCTTGATTTTCTAGGATGTTTCTGGTTGAACTGTGTTGAGTTGGCTGTTTGGCGCCACCTGTGGTTAAAACGTTGAAGTGACATTGCTAAATCTAAGAGCCTTTCCGCACCACACTGTTACAGTGCTCTTGTTCCACTTTCAACATCCTTTGGAATCTTGGGGTTTGCAGTTGAGGGAGGGGCATTTAGAATTCCCAGCTAGAGAGCTCTTTGGCCTCAGTCGGTTACAGACCCCAGAACTCCATAGGATGTTGAAAGTGGAATAATAGCACTATAACAGTGTAGTGCGGAAATGTACTAAGACTAATTTATCCGCTCTTTCTCAGATGGCATGTTTTCTGGCAACACTTGATAGTATGCTTGTAGAGACAACAGATAAGAAGAAAGGTGTATCAACAGGACAAAGAAGGA
Source organism: Cyclura pinguis (assembly GCA_030412105.1). NCBI lineage: Eukaryota > Metazoa > Chordata > Lepidosauria > Squamata > Iguanidae > Cyclura > Cyclura pinguis. The sequence goes on from CM059602.1 coordinate 58,907,964, forward strand.
TAGAAAACATTCCTTTAACTCTAACAGTCCTTCCTTCCCTTTCATTCCCGATCCAGAAGTCTTGAGGCAGGCCAGGAAGCCGACTGAGACAGAAGCAGTCATAATAAAATCTTTTCTTCCTCTGATCCTAAGAAGGTATCTTGCAGAAAACAGCAGTGACTGATTCTGCCTGTAGGTGGTTAGTGAATGTAATTTGTCCAGTGTTGGCAGGCAATAGCATCAGATTGCTGAGTCCTGAAGAGTTTCTCTGGGCTGCGCTATTGATTTTCAACATCTACTTCATTACTGTTTTATTCCTGTTCCAGCATCTAGACAAACATCTATTAAATGTTTGGTGCCATAAATCATCTACTGCAGATCTGTTGCCATTAGCACACTGTTACTGTAGATCCTACTCAGTATTTCTCATGTTGAAAAAGAACAAAAGGTGGGAAGTGTTTTCAGTCTCTAAATATAAACCAGTTGGTAAGAAATTGTGTGTGGAAGTGCCTTGGGCAGTTTTAGAAAGCATTTCATTAGGAGATTTCTAGATTTCAGATGAGTTTCGCCATTCTGAGAATACCGAGGAATGCACTGTCAGTGCTGAGTCCTGCCAGTGGACCTGTCTTCATTGCCTCAGATGTTTTGCAAAAGCTGTTGGTGGTCTTGACTGCTGATTTCATCTGACTATATTTAGACAGTCTCTTAGTAAAATTTCATCTCCAGCAAGGTCTCATGGATGCTTTTCAAAATCTTTACATCATATCGCACCTTGGTTTCCTGGTGAAGAGGAAAGAGCCATCTGAATCCTATTTGAATACTCCAGGGAATGACCCAGGGCTGAAGTAAGAACAGTCACCAGCCTTCATGGCTGGTGGCTGGCAGGCTCATTGCGAGACAGTTTTTGACAGCTGAGGAGGGCATGTGCCTATTGAGTGGAGGTACCTACTGCTTAAGGAACCACGGCCCTTACCGATTTAAGACTCTGCTTTCATTGGGAAGCATTAATTATCCATCTCTGGCCTTACAGCTCCATAGATGGAGGTTTGAAAGGGTGAAATCGATCAAAAAGGAATATGACAGTGTAATTAATTCTTAGTGGCTTACAGAGATTCTGTGTAGAAGATGTGTTAGATTACTTGGTAAGCTTTTTGCCATAGGTACGATAAGAAGTATTGCAAGTGCTAGGCCAATATTAAAATGGTTCTAACCTTTCTGCAGTCTGATGTTGACTGTCTGTGCAATTGAAGTTGTTTCTCTTTAAAGGGGATATTCAGCCAGGTCCCTCTTTGAGATGGTTATGTTTTTGTATCCCACAACAGACTGTACCCCTCCCCTGCATGAACAAAGGAAAGTTGAATTAACTGTAAAGTTTCTTTTTCTGCAGTAAATGAAGGGTAGTCTACTCCATTCAAGATACTTAACCCACTGAGGCTGAGGTGGGAAATTTGTTCTAGCTACCCCTCTTTTCTCTTACATTGTTTTAGGACTGCTTTTTCAATGTTTTGTTTTTGTTTTGCATGAGTTCTGGTTTTTTTTTTCCTGTTAGGATTGTAGTTCTTTGCAGATCTTGTTTATTCTGAAACCATGAGGGGTCACTCTCCTCACCTGGAAAGATATTAAATCCAACTGAAATATTAAAATCCTACCTTCTCTAGCAGAAGGAGCTAATCTATGGTAGAATATCTTCCGTCCATCGAAGAAAAGAAACTTTCCTTTCTGATGAAAAAGGAGTTATTGTCAATGGATCTTTCAAGTTATTGTGTTGAGAACAAAGGATAATTTAAAAAAAAGTTACTTGAGAAAATGTGCTCCTGATAATTTTTTAAATGCTTTTAATCAGTTAATTGATTACATTTTGCAGTAGGAAGGTAAATAAATGTGTTCTTCTAAGACCTTTTGTGGTATGTATCTATTCTTAACCCACAGGCATCTAAATAAAAAGAATTCCAAGAGGTTCTTTAATCTGATATACTTTCTGATCACAATGAGAATTCCAATGTATATTGGGGTATTAAAATTCTTCCTGTCCACAGGAGTGCCTGTGGGTTCAGAATCAAGGGTAGTGAAACAACCCAAACCAGAAAACACACGTCCTCATCAAAAGATTTTTGTTTGTTTGTTTGTGCATGCCTCTAGAGTACTGTCAGTCCTTTTTCATTGCAGATAAACAAATAAATAAATGTTAAGAAGTAACCAACACAAATGTAATAGATTTATTTGGACAATTTTTTGCCCCAGCCTTCTTATTGCTTTTGTTGTTGTTAAAAGAAAAAACTGTATATTGCAGGTGACTGAAACTTGGGTACATTTGTTTACAACTCTTTGGGTAATAGTATAAAATGTATACTTTACATGTCTCGTTCTGTGTGACTTCTGCAACAAAATGTGACTCTGGGAGACTAAAATATCCTGTCTGCCTGGAAGAGGATTACACAAATTTTCTCTAAACCCAATCCCAAATCAGCAGGAGAGAATTTCTCCCTTAAACAGGTCTTTACTATTGGCTAAACTGTGGTTCTGTTTCTTCACTTTCCCAAGATTTATGTTCTTGGAAAATGTATAATTGATTCCAACTCTATCATTGTTTCCTTTTCCATTGCTTACTTTAGCAAAGGACCCCTGGATTTTTAAATGACAAAGGGCACTTCCATTCATGCTGTTATTAGCTGTTTCTTGTTGACAAAGCTTCTGTATCTCATCATCCTCACTCTGATTAATACATTTTTTTATTCATGTAGCTGTTGTTACATTTTACAGTATGCACATTAGAATGTTTGTGAATATGAACTTTGAGGATATGAATTACATATTTGCATAATTGAATGAATTGCAGTACCGTTCTCAGAATGAACAGCCAGCATGGCCACTGGCTGGATGATTATAATTAGATAGCTTATTTAATTGTTGCACTCCAGAAAAAGGTTTTTTTCTTCTTCTCCAAGCTGTGCATGTATTTGTCAGGTTGTATGTTGTACAGGAACATACATGACCAGTTGAAACATGACCAATTGAATGTACACTCAGCAGCACACATGGATTACTTTTTTTGTAGTGTGTGAAATTATTGTGTAGAGCAGACTTCCCCAACCTCATACCCTTTGAATGTATTGGACTACAATTTCTATCAACTCCAGTTGTCATTGGGACAATTGGATTTCTACTCCAGCATATCTAGAAGGCATCAGAAGACTTAATTTCTGTACAGCAAACTCAAAAGACTAATTTCTAGGGTTATACTAGCTCTTGCTCTGAGTGAAGTAAGAACATAAGAACAAATGAAGAAAAAAATGTAATATCAGCTGTGCATACTTAATGGAAGAAAATATTATTTTCCTGACAGTGATGAAGAATTGGAAGATTCCAAAGCTTTACTGTACTTACCTATTGCTCCTGAAGTGGAAGATCCTGAAGAAAACCCGTATGGCCCACCTCCAGATGCAGTCCAGACTGCTTTACCTGATGAGGGGATAGGCTGTGAGAAGAAGAGGCAGTCTTTGTCTGATGGACCTCAGCCACCTAAGAAGAAACCCAAAACAACCAACATAGAACTGCAGGGAGTTCCCAATGACGGTGAGTGGGAATTGTTAACCAGAAAACAAACAGGCATTGCAGTCTAAAAAACTGCTCAATATTTTTGGCAGAAATTGCCTGAAATGGTGATTCAGTACAGTGGCTAGTTTGCTTATACAATTTTTAAAAAGTGTTTTTGAAATAAGCCACTTTCCCCATGCTTCCCCCCCTTTGCTGATGTCACTAGTAAAATAACATAAGGTTAATGCAACTTGTTACAATAAAACCCATTTAATAAAAAAGTCTTTCTCCCTATATGAGCCTGCCTGTGCTTTGATATTCTTGAAGGAAGGCTTTCTCTGAATCCCACCATCATGGAAAATTAATGAAGACATGGGAAAGGGCTTTCTTGATGGCTGTTCCAAACCAGGGAGTTCTTTGCCACAAGAGGCTAGGCTAGGCTGTCCCCTTCTCTGTTTCGCTTCTATGGCAAGTAAAGACTTTTTAAAAATTATTTAAACAGCCATTTAATGATCAGAAGAGTCTGTACAGAAGGATCTGTACAGAAAGGTCTTTTAGTGGAGTGGGTAGTTTTAAAAAATGTTTTTCTGTTGCCTGATTTGCAATGTTTAGTAGTTTAGTCATTTTCCCCTTTTGTGCTTTGAATTGCTTTAGCTGTATTTTGTTTTAACTTATACTGTAAGCTGACTTGGGTCCCATATGAGAAGAAAATTAGGGTATAAATTAAATAATAAAATAAGTACTTCTTCACTCATGTGTGATGTTATGTATTTCCTTTAAAGCACCTGAATCAAAGGTAGTTTTGGTCTAAGCAGTCTAGCAGGTTAATTCTTACCATTATACACAACAAATTGGTGGTGAACTCCAGATCGTAACTGCTGGGTCATGTCTTATTGTTCTTACATTGCTCAAACTACTGCTCCATTTCTGTTTCTAAAAAATAGCCAAGGTAAGTTTCACTTTTCTTTCCCATAGTATGAGCTTCAGAGAGCAGCAGAGCAGATAAGAATTATGAATATGCTGGTCTTTCAAAATATAAACTAGGTATGTGTACTTCCTCTTACAAATATGCCTTACAGAAGTCCATCCATTGCTGGGTGTGAAGGGAGATGGTAAATCCAAGAAGAAGCAAGCAGGCAGGCCTAAAGGATCAAAAGGTAAAGAGAAAGATTCTCCATTTAAACCGAAACTCTACAAAGGGGACAGAGGTTCTTTACCTCTGGAAGGAGCAGCGAAGGGTAAAGTGCAGGCGGAGCTGGGACAGCCTTTGCCAGGTAAGGACCCAGCGTGAGCGTCTGCTTGCTTGGTGACCTTGCTTCATGCAGACATGGCATAGTCTTTAGCACTTTAGCTTCCAGATGTCATTTGCTTGCTAAGTGTTTAGCTGCTGTGCTCTCAAGGATGGACAAAATTTTACTTCTCAGAACGTTACCTTTGTCTTCATTTTCACAAATATTGAGGCTTACCATTGGCTTAGAAATAAAGGGTGTGGGGAATGTTATCAAAGAGAAATATGCTATCTATTTATTGATTTTTCTCGGTAGCTTATACTGTTGGTGCCACAACATTCAAATTTGTTAGAAAGGCTGTTTTGAATCAAAAGCAGAAAGAAAAGGGATGAGCCTGTGAGAGAAAAATTTTTCCTGTGCCTTATTGTGAATACATCGTACTTCTGAAAAATAAGGGAATAGCTACTTGCTCCACAGTCTGGGAACTGGTTGCATTTCATTGCCTACAAAGATATAGGCAGATGTCTATGTTTGCATCCAGATTTAATTGTGGCATTCATTAGAAGATATAAGGCAATCTTAAACTTAGTAGTATGAACAAGGGCCGAACCAATCATGAGGCTGTAGCTGAGCAGTTGGCATGAGCCTGTATGCATAGAAATAGCCTTGATTTTCAGTAGCTGGGATTATCAGGGACCAGGAGCCTCCTTTATCTCCATTCCAATAGAGTCCTTTCCCTTTACTTTCTGTTATAAGCAGTGATGTCCAGATATGGTTGATTGGTACAGAGAACTGAACTTAACCACACACCTTATATGTTTTTTCTCAAAAATAAGTCACACTGAGTTCAGTACTGATTGTTCCCAGGGAAAAGAGTATAGGACTTCAGCCTTGAGGGGCTTGGATAGAGTGAAGGCAAAATATATCTTTCACCCTTTATACGTAGATGACATGGCCATGTTTCTCATAGTTTCAGCAGAGGATCCAATACTTCTGGATGTAGGTTGCACAGAACTGCTCTGTCATCCCCAGAGATCTTCAAAATATATTATGGTACCCTCTCAGCCACTGTAAGGACAGGAATTTTGGTAGCTTTTGAGAGCTGATCTTTGCTTTTAAGTAAGTGGTATGCCATACTGTCCTCTGTACAAAATGCTGTAACTAAATTGCATACCAAATATGCTTGGAACTACCTGATACACCTTCTCCTGAACAAATAGTTGCATTTTACATCCATAAAAGTTTCTTCTTCTCCTTGCCATATAAAATATTTTCACTTTAAAATGTATTCTCTTTTTCTCTGGAACTTATTTGGAATAAATGAATCTACCCTCTCTTCACATAAGCCAAAATGCAGTTTAGTTGTATGTATTTCCTTATGGCAAGTCTGTAGCAATAAAGAGATTGCCTACATGTCAAACAGGCATAAGGGCTTGATGCCTCAAAATTTGCAAAGCTGAGTTTCAGGCTGAAATTCCAAATGGGGGACTTGCTAGATATAAAAAGGAGAAGTAGTCATAACTCATCAAGAAATCATAATGCATACCTCAAAAACTGAAGGTAGCTTTGGTTGTCGTCTAAGCTCCAGTGCCCAGTTTCAGACAATTCCAACCATGGGTTTCTTAGAAGAAGAAGAAAAAAATGGAATATGCAGTAACATATTGGAACATCATAGTAGAAGTTTCAAAACTTGAAAGAGTGGTTTTGATTGCCACCCAAACTGCTGTGGCCACTTTCATAGTGAAATCCCAAATTTCTAGGCAGATAGACAGGCGCACGCGGCACACACACACACACACTTATCAGGAATTTTTTGAAAGACTTAGGAAACAGGAGACAGCATTCTGTGACAGGAAAAAAAGGTAGGAAAATAAAAGAGGGCTATGGTCCTACTGCCAAGATCCCTGAGGCTAAAAAAAAAGGGACATGGGAAAGAACTTTTTGAGGTGCTGCAGGTGCCATTTAGAATTCCTGGGTGAGGCATTCCACATTTGAGTTCCTCCCACATGATATTGCCTCTACTGTTGGGACACAGAACAGGGCCCCTCCTACAAACCTTAGACTTCTGGCAGGTATGTGGGGTGTAGATGTTCCTTCAAATATTGAGCCTTCAAGCCATTTAGGGGTTTAAATGCCATCACGAGAACCTTGTATTGACCAGAAACAAGGTGACAGTCAGTGCAGGTCCTTCAAGACCCATGTTTATGTTGTCCACTGCTTTGCCAATCAGCAACTATGTTGCTGCATTCTGTACTACCTCTAGTTTCTAAGTTCAAGAGCAGTCCTACATAGAATACATTACAATAGTCTAATTGTGAAGTTACAGGTGCTTGCACTCCTGCAGCTAAGTTATCCCTGACTAGGAAAGGCTGTAGCTGGTACACCAGTCATAGCTGATGTCAGCCAATCCAGGCTGTGGACTCCGCTTGGGCCTCTAGTAACAGAGGTGGATCTAGGAACACTCCCAAACTGTGAACTTGTTCCTTAAGGAGGAATGCAGTTCCATCAGGGCAGATATCTTACCCAGTTCTTGGACTTTAGAACCACCGGTTCACAGAGTTTCCCATCTAGACCATTGCAACATACTCTGCACTACAGCATCTGTTTTACACTGCAGCTGCCATCAGGCCAGGACATTAGCCATGTTAACTGATGGGGCTGGTGTCAGAAAACATTATTAGAATCACAAGTTTCCACATCCTTACTGGGAAATAATATTCCTCCCAAAAGAATTACCATCTTTCTACATACGATTGCTTCTACTGTTTAGTAAAAGGAAATGCTCTCTGGAAAATCCCCTCTTTGATAGAAACTCTGTGTAGATGTAATTATTGTAACACAGAGCGCTCTTATATAATGTAACCTGAGCAAATTCATTTATATTACAGTCAGCCCTCCGTATCTACAGATTGTGTAACCACAGATTCAACCAACTATGGCTTGAAAATATTTTTAAAAAATCCAAGAAGCAAACTTTGATTTTCCCATTTTATTTAAAGGACACCATGTTACTACATCATTGTATATAATGGGACTTGACATCCACGAATTTTGGTAGCCACGGGGGGTCCTGAAATCAAACACTAGGAGATACCAAGGGCCCATTGTAGTTTAACAATAAATAAGGCCAGAAGTAACATTTCTCTAGCATCCTGATCCTTTTGAAATTGTGTGCTCATTGAACTGGTGCCATGCAGATTGGCTAAGATCATATTTTATTCCTGTAGTCTGTATAGAGTTTGTAAAGGTATCTTCTGTCCTACTGAACGAGGCCCTACTGGACAGGGTCCAAAGAGTCAGGAGGAAATGGATGTACAGGAAATGTGAAACAGCTTTTGTTAATTTTTTTCTGTGAAAACTGCTAAGTGTAATAGAAGTTCAGATGTGACATATACAGACAGTTTTGTACATCCTTGAAACTCAGTAGCTGTTGCTGTGGATTTTATTATTTCTGGAACACAGGGTGTGGTGTTTTTTTTTAAAAAAAAACTTTTCTTTCCCTCACTGCTGGTCCAGTATTACCCAGCTTGCTCATTGTCCTTCCTGCTCTGCTCCTATTTATATTGCTTTTATTGTATTAATACATGCATTGGATTTTTGCTTACAAATGGTATGATAAAGAAATATGGCAGCCTTCAAAGGCAGAAGTCTGTTTGCTGTGTTATTTCCTGCTAGTTTATTGTCATGTTGCTTCTCACCTGCAATGCTTTGCAAGTACTCAAAATTATACAAGCTCTTAAAAGGCAAAAACCAAACAAGCACTCTATTTGTTAGGTACAAATAAGACAAATTAAATGGCACCATGCTGCACATTTTTGAAAATAATTAATTGTCTGACTTGCCTACAAATCAGAGAGCACTTTTATTTTTGATCCAGCTCTTGTGTATCTCTTTTTGGCATGTAAACTTGAACTTGGGCAGAGTACAGTTAGCTGCTTTTTTTTATTATTTCTTTTCAGTATTTGAGACTATGATGTCTTTGTGGCTCTAGGAAGCACTACAGAAGCATGCAAACAGATCCTCATGTAACATTAGAAGCTTGTCTGTGAGAAGGCAAGGGATAATATGTCTGATGTGCCAGAAGAACAAAGCATCATCCTTCCTCCTGGGTTCAACCTGAGTTTATACTTTGATATGCCTTCTGCTGGACTCAGATCTAGCCATTATGCCTGGAAAGCTACCTGCTCAAGGCATGGCCCCTTAATATGTAGCAGCTGCACTGCTTTTCATAATCTAGGTCTGAGCTATTCTTCATCAGAAAACTGCCTGTCTGATGTTCACAGTTTAACATCTGTATGCTGGATGCTTTTGAACACATTTAATAGGCTAAACCAGGGATAGACAGCTGGCAGCCCACAGGCCTCTCTCTGTGAAACATATTTGTTGACCAGCCTTAAAAAGAATTTAATCAAGATGTGAAAAAAGAAAAAGGTGATATTTAAAATATTGCAGGATGGATAAAGATATCTCACATTAATATTGAATGTTTTGAGTGTACAAGCTTCATGTAGCTATAATCCTTCCTGTTAGGCAACTGACTTTATTGTGGGACTTTATTGTGTGCACCTTCGAGTTGACTTATGGTGACCCCATGATTTTCAGAGGGTTTTCTTAGGCAAGGAATACTCAGAGGTGGTTTGCCAATTCCTTCCTCTGACATATAGCCTACAGGACCTGGTATTTGTTTGTGGTCTCTCATCCAAGTATTTACCAGGACTCAACTCTGCTTAACTTCCAAGATCAGATAGGATCTGTTGTCTTTAGTGGTGAGCCTGGCTGTCAGCAAATGGACTGTGCTTTATGTGAAAATGCACTGCCTCCTTCTGGACATCAGATATATTTAGGTGAGATCTACTAGTTGTCCATGAGGAGATCCATAAGTAGAAGTTTTGATTGCCAGCCCCTGAGTTACTAACATCAATTTTGTTACCTGTCAAATTTTCCCCAAGAAAAACTACAGAATACCAGGTAGAGCAATATTTCAGTATTTCAGTTTCAATATTTAAGGGTTTGATTCTGTTGACTTGTGTGGGAAGCCTTTTGGTCATATCCTTTAGGCATGGCAGCAGAGGCCTGACAGGTTCTGTTTTGAATCTTAGACTCTATTTTGGATGGTATATAACCTTTTATTTTGGATGGTATATAAGCTTTCTCCTCTGGGTCTTTATGGCTTTTCCCAATTCAGTTGACTGAAATTATTCTAGCCTTTGGGTCTCAGCTCCTTTGAGGAGAGAATGAACTACCTAACTCATGTCTGACAGGCTTGTCTATTTCATTTGAGATTCAAGACATTCTTGGACTAAGATGCCTTTAACATGCATGTAGTGATTTTCAGAGAAAGGTATAATGGGAAACACAACTTTGTTTTGTGTATGCAATTGCAAGTTAAGCACATCAAGAGCTTCATTTGTGCAAAGCTGCTTTCAGGTCTGTTGTATCCTCGAGAAATTGGGTTTAGAAAGAGGCTGGATGCTTTGCTGCTCCCTTGATCATTACATTTTGTCTTGCACAGAATACAGGTAACGAACTGATACTGTGCTGAGAACACTTGATAGTTTCTGCCTCAGGCTACCCAGTAAGCCAATTTTCAATTGTTCCTTCCCTAAGCATACTTGGACAGTGCACCAAGTATGCTTAATAGCTAAACTGTCTGTCTGTATTCATTAATTTCTGTGCTTAACCCAGGTAAGTGTGCAGAAATCCAAGAAGCTGTTCTGAATTTCTCCATGAGTTAAATTGTGGCATTATTTTCATTTGGTGCAAAAATCTAGAAGGCTTAAATACAGCACACCTGTGTTGGAGAAATACTTCCCTTTAGCATCTCTGTGTCAGTTGTGGGTGTTTTTGTAACTTACAGCTTCTGATACTGCAGATATTTATGAGTCATTCTGAAAATATTGTGATCCATGTTTAATATTTTGATTCTTTTGTTTTGTTCTGTTCCTTTAGCAGGTGGTGGGATCTCAGAGCTGCTATGAAGACACCCTGTCCTCTTCTCATTCCCCATTTACCCTTATTTCCTGCAGTGGTATCATAATATGGAAGAAGGACAAAATAGTCAGATAATGGACTGACTTTAAGTTAATATGGTAAAGACAAGTGATCTGGCTGTGTATGGACACAGGAATCAGTTTTTTAAAAGAAGCAAAATTATGGAAGAGGAAAGATCTTTCTCCTTGATCCTTTCTTGTGAACAGTGAATGAATAAATTGACTCCCAAGAAAAGAGAATTTGTACAGAATCTGAGGGAAGGAAACTGCTTTTTGCTTACTAATCCACTTAAAAGTTCCCAAATGTATGAAGGGGTCTTTCACAGGACAAGGCCCCTTTTTTCAAGTTGAGGCCTTTAAATAGTTTCTGTTGCTTATAAATTCTCAAGAGGATGAACATTAAAGACCTATCAAGCTGTTGTGGATCTTGATACATGTGTAATGGATTGTTTCTAATTGAATACATTTGCTTGGTGCATCATTATTTTCTCTGTTATCACTTTGGCTTGCAGTGGGTTTGTAGGCATGTTGTTAATGCTTAGATTTCCATGGTATAGCACATTGCTTTCCAAGGTGACCTACTTTCTGAAGATTTGGAATAGATGCTTGGAATCCCAGTGATCCCAGAGGATGACAGGGATATAAGGGTGCTCCAGGAAATCAATGCTGATTGCAAGAACAAAGGAGACAGTGAATGTAGATAATGTAGATGTAGATAAAATGTAGAATGTAGATAAAAGAAACAGGATAGACATGATATGGAGCAAAGCATCTCACCTACAAGCTCATTATATTTCCACATAATATCCACAGCCCGGAGATGTTTTTTTCTCCTTTCCACACTTTCAGAACATGCAGGAAGATTGAGCATCTTCTTGGAGGTGATAAGTATACTTCAGACAGAACATGGAACTATAAAGAGGGGAAGTTTGATTTGCTTGTGTTTTCATTCTGTATCCTATCCAAAGCTACCTAGAGATTTGAGTTTTGTTGCTGGACATACATTTGAAAAGGTTGCATTTGCATTTTCTATGCATGCAATTATTCAGCCCAAAATCCTATTAATCTCTTAAGAGATTTTTAAATAACGTTTTCTCCAGAATATAACCCAAGGTTTCTGCAGGAGATTCAACTGGCCGTGTGGTCACAAAAGTGTATTGTGAAACAAGTAAATAAACTCTAAATTGCAAGTAGGTTTTTTGGTTTAGTGATCTTGCATACAGGAAGTCCTGCCCTGTAGAGTTGTTCTAGTGAAATTTTGAGATGGTCTTTATATTTTGTAGTATAATTTATGGCATCACTAATCACGAAGGTTTCCATGCAACCTTTCTGTGTATAATTCTGCCACTTAGAACCTGCTAGCCTGGCCAAAGAATGGGAGACCGCTGGGGGCAAAAATTGTCCTATTGCATGTTTGGTATTATTGATCCCAGCCTTATTCCTTCAAGTTTCTTCAGTTTGATAGCCATGGTTTATTTTCTTTCAGTTCTTAAAATTCTTTTGATACTCCTGGAGCTTGTACAAAGCCTGACATAATGATTGCTTGTTAGTTTTCTGTAAAGTACTGCTGTGATGCTAGCTTATGTGTTTGTAAATAAAGAGTATGTTTATTTCTTATATTGCAATCTGTCCTTTTTTTGTTGGGCAGGTCTTTCCAGGAACGTTGGTTAAATAAGACAGAAAATACATTGCTTGAGCAAGTAGTTAAAGTGTAAATTCTTTTCTAATTGTGGTAATGATCTCTATGTGTGTTGGATTAATCCAGGCACAGCTGTTGTTCTTAAATCCACATTATTCTGTTTTGCATTGTAACCAGCTTCTTCAAAGATCAAGATGAAAAAAAATTCAAAATGAATCATGGGAATAGTTTAGTTAATTGAAGGAATCCAAGCAACACAGTACTGAACTTAATATAAAACTAGCAAGAGTAAAGAGAAAGCTAGATGAATGATGGCCACTGAAAATTGAGAATTCATTCAGGTTTAATCATAGAACTCTGACAGCAAATCATTTAACCTGAACAAAGTGGCTGTCAGTGCTTGTAAGCATCCATCATTGCAATCCAAGTCAGTATCTTAGGTTCACTTAGTGGCAGTTAGTTGCTGTCAAGTAAGAAAACCCTATGAAAAAATGGTGTCACCATAAGTGGACAGGCAACTCGAAGGCAACCCCCCCCCCCACACACGCACAAAGAACTGTGTCAATAGATTTACTTGGGTCTTGCAAACTCAGGCCAGGCATGGCTTCATTTATTGAATTCCCAATAGATGGGCTCAGTGCCTTCCAACCTGGAAGTCTCATCTTCCAGCACTGTCTTCATTTTGGATTCTCTCATCATCACAGGGTTTGGTTTTTTTTTTAGATAAAAAGCATTCAGGAGTAGTTAATATCATCTTCTGTGCAGTACTTATGAGGTAGCAGTACTCTATCATAAAAATAAGAATGACGACCAATCCATCATTATGGTGTATCTACCAATCATTCTAGCATTCACACACTGAAAGCGCAAAATACCAAGCAGTTGAGTGATTGCAAGGCTGACCGACTGTTGCAAGACAGTGTGTAAGGATTAAAGACCAGTCCTGTTCTTTGCAGTGCCCTCAACTCATGGTCCAGTGAAAAGGAGAGCCGCATGAGGAACTGAGAAGCACAATCCCTGCTCTCCCTACTTAGCCAGTATTTTCAGTGCAATGCAAAATTGTCCACTTTAACTCTTTTTGGCTGTCCCAGTCACTACCACAATCCATACTTCTATAGTTTCTATTGTCAGCACTTCTGGATTTCTTACCAGAAGCTGTATGCGCACACAAAAAAATGGCACTATATCATTGCCATTCCAGGCCAAAAAATACACTAAATGTGTTCCAATAGTCATACTTCCTTGAGTCCCAGCTAGATAGTCCTGTCTAGACTAGGTGTACACACTGGTGTTCAGACTGCTAAAGTAAGACTGATAAGTGGGAATCCTGTGGAGAGGTGTTTGGTCCTAGTCACTGTAGATGGCTGTTTTTAGAAGGCTATAGCTGAGAAGAAAGAGAAAGATGCAAATCAGAGTAGGGTGCTCAGAGCTCTACTGTAGCCAGTTCTGAATGTAGAGCATTACAATCATCTAACTCCTCGAAACCTGATGCTATAAATTGTGTCCCCCAACAATGGCTTTGGGAACCCCTAGTTTATGGGGTGCCCCCTTTTCTTTTTCTACACTCCACAAGCTGGTGTGTTATTGGAATTAGTTGAAAGAAGTACACTTGTATTCTGTGCATAGGTGGTAGTGATGGTGTATTTAGTGACTTGCCCCAAAGCTCTTAGAGACGAATCAACAAGGTGCCTGATTGGGTGTCTTGATACCAACTTTGTGGCTGCCAAATGTGGAGTTACTTCTTCTCAACAGTATTGAGGAAGAACACAATTGGCTTTTCAGGATGATGCTACAGTTGGATTGTAGAAGGCTGGTTTGTGACATCACAGTTTTATAACAATGAATGCGTCAGGTATCTGTGAATGAATGAGCATGGAGAATAGAGTAAGACTAAGAATTATCTTTAATAGCAGATGGCTAGCTTGGAGAATATCCTGATCCATGAGGTTGTAATAGCTTTAGTATTGGGGTGCTTCATATTCTGTTCTGAATTCTCCATACTTAACATTTCGTAGATTATATGGAAGTCACTGTTTTGTAAGTATCGTTTCTGTCTTGTTTCTGTTGATGTCTTAATCATCCTCATCAGCACTTTGTTACGTTACTATTCTGCCTTTCTTCCAAAATGTTTGAGGTGATCGACATGGTCCTCCTCTCCATTTTTATCATCCTCAAACCCTGTCAAGTCACTTAGGCTGAGAAAATAGCAACTGCCTCAAGATCACCAAGTGAACTTCATGAACCAGTGGGAATTTGAACTGTGGTCTCCTCAATCCTAGAATAACATCCTTTAAAACCATGGCAAGGGGGAAAAAACATACTCCATTTAAAGACCTTTCAACCTTTCCATATGTCTATGTAGCATCTGAAATTGGAGTGTGTCAGTTGTACACCTTCATCCTGATGCCATAAATCAAGAAGCAACAATTTGATCCCTCCACTTCAGTTATGAAATGCTTTCACCCTTGTGGGCTGGTGTAGTGTGTAGGGAGAGGAAGGAGTTAGTGCATGTAGAGATCTCAGCTTTAGCCCTTCACATGTCTGATTAAAAATTATCCCAGCTAGAAAGACTGGGAAAGGGCCTGGAGGGCCTCCAACAGGCCGGGTAGATAACTGGACTATAGCAGGAGTGGGGAAACTTTTTCAGCCAAGGGGAGAATTCCATTTCAGAGAAGTTCTGGGGCCACATTCCATTGATGGGTGGAGCCAAACCAAGAAATCCACATATTTTACTGTAAAGCTCTTAATTAAACCTCATAAGAGGCATTTCAATCTTTTAGAGTGGAAAACCACCAAACAATGATATCATGGGAAAAGGGCATGGCCATCTAGGGAACTCCAGGATAGTCAGAAGTGAAGTGAATAGTCTAAAGTTCCCTGTTGCTCTCTACTAGATGAGCCAATAGTCTGATTCAGTTCAGGCCAGCTGTATGGGTTTGTATGGTTTAGAGATGTTCAGTTCTAAGTACACAGAAATATGTCACAAATTATGCTTGTAGTTCTATCTTCCTCCACTCATAACCATTTGGAATAAAGAAACTGAGATTACCTTCTTCCTTGGGTTCAGTAATATATGACTGATGTTGATAGAACTACATCCTGCTCTGAAAAGTAAACTACCATAATCCTACTGAATGTTTATCTTGGAATTCAAATAGATATACTCCTAACCTTCCAGGAGATCTCTTCCTATCTATTAGCACATCTCAGAAATTCTTTGTGAGTGAATTCTGACATCAAACCACTTGCTAAGTCATGCTGGTGTTCAGAACTAGTAGGTTCAGCTGGAGTGTTAGTGGAGCAGTGAATCCAGGATTTTGTTATCTTCAGAAGAGCTGCCTAAGGTGCTGAAATTATTTGGAGGCTAAGGTTTAGCACCTTGGAAGGCTCCTTTAAAGTCTGGATTAAAGCCTGGAGTAATACAGAACAAAATAGTTATGGCATATCTATGTTTCACATCTAATCCATCCCTCCTTGTGCCCCAAATTTGGTTTGTGTAGAAGTTGGAACTACATGCGGATCAAGTGAGGCATTGAGTTCATAACTGATTTTCCTACTGCAAGTTCTGCTTTTATTTTATTTTTTACTATCTCAGCTGAGAGTTCTCCCCTGATCAGACAAGTATTGCAGCTCACATTGATTGTCTGAGTGGTGAAAAAGGATGATAAGGCTATGAGATGAAATTCACATTTAAGTTCTGATTTCTATTAAGATCCACTTTTCACATAATGTGACTGTACGTGAGAAGCCTATGACTACACGACACAGATGCTAACATAATGTCAGCCACAGACAAGCTTAATAAAATGTTGAACTGTATAGGGTATGAACAGCATGCAATTTTTAAAAGATCGTTTATTAGTTTTCATATCTAGAAAAGGCGGTGTTATTAATGATACAGATAGTTACTATGCTGCTCTAGTTTACCTGAACTACAAAAAACTAGACTGAGTTACAATGTGTCAGTCCAAAACGGCACATGTTTTGATGGCAGCCTGTGGG
Organism: Cyclura pinguis; assembly: GCA_030412105.1. Taxonomy (NCBI): domain Eukaryota; kingdom Metazoa; phylum Chordata; class Lepidosauria; order Squamata; family Iguanidae; genus Cyclura; species Cyclura pinguis. The sequence goes on from CM059602.1 coordinate 58,924,337, forward strand.
TAAAGTTAATTTCTGAAGCAAATGCAATAAAGAGATGCCAAATAGCTTCAAAATTATCCTTTTTAATCTCCTCCTTTGCTTTACAATTTTTAAAAGCCAATTTTCCATTAGGGCCAGTGTCTAAGCCTTATTCAAACATCTGCAAAATTAAAAGATCCATGGTTTCTTACAAGTGTTCGCAATTTCAGTTCTTGCAGCACTGAGGGGCATTGCACAAACAGGTCTTTAGGTATTAGATTTTCATTTATGCCTTCAAAAATTGATAGTATCAATAAGGGTTCATTAGGTTGTGTGATTTCATCTAGTCATTCAGTAATTTATTTCTAAAAATGTATTGCCTTGGAACATACAGTCATATCAAATGTTGCTACCAGTGCATTCCCTCTCCAGAATTTTTCAGATACATGATTATTGATCCTTCATAGCTTTAATGGGTATAGTTGCAATTGATGCACTACCCTGAGAATAGCCTTTTTCCTGACCTATAGAAATGGCCTCCCCTTATTTTATTCTACGTTTCCTCCTATGTAGTAATGTTCGGGTGTGATTTCCATGCTATTTTAGAGCATTTATTTGAGCTATATAGTTTTTAAATAATTGCCTTGTAAACATTAGATACAAAACATCTAAACACATTACAGTTATGTAAGTTAAAAAAAATTAAATGCATTGTGGTCGCCTATCTGACTTATACAAGTAAGATGCAAATGTTGTCGTCTGTAACATCTGCAAGAACTCTGGACAAGGCACTTCAGGTTTGGTTCTCAACTGCTCATCTGGTAACTTCTGGTATTAATGAACAGATCTTTAAGCCTGTAGATTCCATGGTCTTTCCATTTAGCATATTCTTGAAAAGTATCTCTCTCTCTCTCTTTGGGGGCAGGGAAATCTCTGATTGATAAAGTAAGAATGTAAAGGGGAAACTGGTGGCAAAACATTTTACTATGTTTCTCCCAGCTCATAAGCATCTCTTTCACCAAAAGATGCCCCATATCCTCCAATTTCCTACTAAATGTTGGAAGAAAAGTATCAATATCTGGTTTTATCATGTCTTTCTGTGCCAGACCACTCAGTTTTCTCATGGTTTCTAAGAATTTGATGGGTTAGACTAAACAAATTGCCTGATAGTGTTTCTTAAATTAGGTATAACAAGACCACTTGTTAGTGTAGTGTTGTATTTTACATCATTAACAAATCCTAATTTTTTTCCCCTTCAGCATCAACTTTTCCAAATCTATCTGCTGGTCCCTAAATTTTTTAAACTGAAGACTAAGAGGGATGAATTGAAATAAAAACATAAATTTGCATAACATATATGCTTTAACATCAAGTAGTCTTTCTGACAATGATAAACAAAGAAGAGTTCATTCTTGATGTAGCAAGTGCAATTCCTTATAATTTCTCAGAAAAAGTTGTGGGCAGTCCTTTGTCAGCAACACTTCAAAATACTTAAGGCTAGAGTAACTGAGGTTTAATCTAGAAAGACACTTAAATCTCCTTTGTTCTTCTGTTGGAATATTTATCTAAAATAACTTTGATAATTTTAAAACCCGAATATTAATGAAGTTCTGCTAAATTTATATGCTGTTGTCTATATCTGGAAGAAAGAAAAGAATATCATCTGCATAAACTAACTTTATATTCTTTCTCTCTCTTACTTTCTCTTACTCCCCTTAATTATCACAATTTAATATCTGAGCATTGTCTTGATGAAGTCAGTCAGTGGCTCTATTGGCAAGACAAAGAAAAGGGAAGATAAGATAGAGGAGAGCCTTACAGTCAAGATGTAATTTAACCAGGTTTTTGAACAAGATTCTTTCCTTTACAAGTATATAACTTGAATGACCTGTATTCTGAGGAGTTCTGATGTCTGGGGATCTGGCTCAGAAAGCAAGGTCTATTTTAAACTTCTGTGATGTTTATGACATTCAAAGAATGACATTTAGGATATTTAATAGAACTAAAGAATGGATTCTAAAAACACTTTCCAAGTATGACAACCGCAGAAGCCAGTCTGATTTTTGCAACATTAGTGCTTACTTTCTTTGTACTACTGTCAATGGCATCTGCTGATCTAGTTACCAATCAAGTCACCATTCCCAAGGAACTGAGAGATGCTACTGCCCGAGTTTCTGTCAGTTCCACAAGCTGCAGTACTACCTGTGGCCTGGGCTACAAGGTAGAGGAAAGGTGTCACATTAATACTAATGGTGAAAGGAGACATTGCACCAAGAGGAGAGTGGACTGCCTGAGCAACTGGATCTGTGGGATGGTGCACTTCACCATCCTTGTTGGTGAGCCCTTTGACTTCAGCTGCCTGAGCACAGAGGAGATTGGTCCAGAGACTCAGAGCTTTACTTATACATGGAGGTTGGCCAGAGGTATCATCACCACAGACGATGTTCTCTTCACGCCGTTCAAGACTCCAGGTTTTACCGTTAAGTTCTCTCCTGCTGAGGAATATGATGCAGGAACATACCGATGCGATGTGCAGTTCATGAAAACATACAAGATTATAAAGAGAATCTATTTTGGCCTTCGTGTGATTCCTGGTCACCTGGTTGACCTAAACTTTGACAAATCCTTGACTGAAGAGCAGAAATTAGAAATCAAGAATGAAGAAAACCAACAGAATGCTACTGTTTCTCCGGTCCAGGAACGTCTGCGCTTTTGGCAACAAAGAGCCATTTTTGTGTTTTTGGTAGGCATTGGAAGTGGAGTGGTGGGAGGGGTCTTGTTGCATACCCTTCTATACTATTTTCTGAAAGTTCCTGGTGACTATGAACATGTGGAAGAATGAAATGCATCTGGAGGATGCCTAACCTTACCTTACCCACATGCTATGTACCTATTAGCTCCACCAATGCTTATATATGAATAAAAAGGAAATTATCTCACAACTAAGCTATATGCATTTAACATATGATCCCCTTTGAACCCAAGTGTTACAACTGCCATCTGCTGAAAGTTATCTGGAGATATGAGAAAGAAAGTGTGATGTGCCCAGTGGCTTTCCATGCTTAGGTGGGCAATTGAACCTTGGTCCCCAAGGTCTGAGTTCAATGCTCAAACCATTACACCACTACTGACTCCTTAGTTCTAAATCAAAATGGGAGATAAATCTTTTGAAATATTTCAAAACATTCCTCTTCGCTGAGTCAGTAAGGCTGGCGCTGCCATTAGAAAGTGTGAGGAAGCTTTCTCAGACAGGTGATTTTGGGTATCATGACAATACAGAAAATGAGCCTTTTGATTTATAATTATCTTATTTTTGTTCTCAAAGAGAAGTAAATCTGGGATTTTCTGCCTCATGTGTCAAATTAGCTGGGTCATCCTAGGGTTGTATACAATGTGACATGGGCAGAGGTGGATTGGGGGAACCATTTGTTACTCTGTCTCAGACTGCAAAATGTCTTAGGCTGGCACTGTGAACCCAGTCATCAGTGCTCTTACTATAATTACAATTACTTAAGTTAGTAGATTAATACCCAATTCAATAAATACAAAAGTATTTCAAAGTAGATTGGGGGTCATTGCACAAGCATCCATGTTTCCACAAGCTTGGTGCAATACCCCAAGGGGCTTTTGGGCAAATAGAGGCAAAATTATCTATATTCTCAAGGATTCTGATTTTCAGTTTGAGAGTGCAGCTATTTTGGAAGTATATTCCTGCCAGAATCGCCTAAATGGGGATTCTGGGAGCTGGAGTAAAAAAGAAAAACCCTTTCCAAGCTCTGTACCCACCAAAGCTCTGGCCCTTTCCACATGGGGTCATTACTGCAGATTACTGCATTGTAATGTTTTATTGTTTTGCATGTAGGAGTGAAGTAGCCTCTCGTTATTTTCCATCATTCTGCATGAGTCCTTCATTTTTTGTTGTTTTTCAGGAGGGAGGAATTCACAATCTCTTTTTTCTCAGCTAGCCTCATTCCTTCAAGACCCACCTTTGCTGGGTACTCCCCTATGGCCACTTAGCAAGCAGTGGAGAGTGGAGGGCATTGAAAAGACAAGTAATATGCATTAACAACAAAAGCATCCTTTGAGACATCATGTTGTCCCCTGGAGGTTGTGGAGAATGACATTGCCATCATGTCTCCAGCTGTTTGGGGGGGATGGGCACCTGTCAGAAGCTAGGGGGCTGCATTAGCACCCCCAGGAGACCTTGGAGACTCTCACTCCTTTCCCACAAATTCTGCCAAAAGATCAAATATTTTTGACCCCCAAACACTTTCTCAATGATGTGGGGAGCATTTTCCCAATATTTTCATTTATTTACTGCAGATTTTTCATATTGTTTACTTGGCTTTCCTCCATTGTTGTTTGGTTTTAAAAAAATTGTTTAGCCCGATTGTACAAAATCCCTGAAAAAGAGAGTTATCTTCTGTCCTCCTACAGATAATGAAGAATTAACCTCACTGGTGTGCAAATGGAGGTGACTACTTTGCTCAAATAGTCCAATTCTGACCCCTGTTAGAGTTCATTCTGATTGGTAAAAAGCCACAGTTCAGGCTATTCTGTGACAGGAATGCATCCCTTGGTGTGGTTTTTCCTGTCTACATCCAGTTCAATACACTGGGAGTGTTGTTTTGATTGATATGTGATATGGTAAGAGTTTAGTTACCGTACCTTACACCCCTCATCTTGCAGCATAGCAATATTGGTGTGAAATATCATTTTCATATAAAAACTGGACATTTATGGCTGGGAAGTATGCAGTAAGCAGGACACTGGCTGTAAGCACAGGTAGGTCAGAATGGCCTCAGCATGGTCAGCAGGTCATAAGTTCAAGAGGATTAGGTGGGAAAACCTGGTGTTAATGGACCTCCAATAATTCTTTCAGTAGCATAGGCAACCAAGACAATAGTAAAGGAAACTGCTCATGTATGGCAGGCACACATCCCTGCTGTGCATATTTCCTACAAAAATCTTCTCCATTCATCTTACCCAAACAAGACATTAAACGGCTGTCAGGACTCTCATCAAAGTTTTGTCACCCAAAGTAAGACAATCAGCCTGTTCCGTACCCCCTTTGTTTACTCTGGCAAGGAGCCACTAACACTCATCTCTTCAGAATGGGAAACAGAGTATAAAAACCCCAACTCCAGCTCAGGTAATTTGGTAGTAATTTGGAAGCACATTGGTGTGTTACTCTGTACATCGCCCCCAAACTCCCTCGGACTGCAGTCTGAGCCACTCCGTTTCAACCTTCTCCGGGACTGGTAAATATCACCCTCTACACCCTAAATTTATCTCTATCCAACCTTTCTCACTTCTCCTTTCATTACCCTTGTATGGTTCATGAGGCTGTTTGATTTCTTGTGTGTGTCTGTTAATTTCTGGTATAAAACACCCTGTTTAAACCTTTAACTGGAGTCTTACTGTTGATAGCAGTACGCACAGGTGAAAAGATCCTGCCATTACCCTCCTCTTGCAGACCTCCTCTGAGCTTCAATTCCCACAATTTCTAAGAAGACACTGGCATTGTTGGTGGACTTCAAGGTCCCCCACCTTTTCAGGTAACAGTTTTCTCCACTGCATATTGAGGGAAGGAAGGAAAAGTCTCACCTCCATCCATATTATTCTTAGTGGGGAGTGCCGAGAAGTACAGGAGGAACTGAGGCAAGAAAGGCAGATGGGGAATTTAGCCAACTGTTTTCGGAAGCCTTCAGGGATTTCAAAAGACTCTCCTCCTGCCCTGGGTGCAAAAAGCCATTGTTGGACCCTCATAACCGTTGTCAAAAGACTAGGACAGGAGCAGCATCTTCTACCCCCACCCCACCCCCTAGTCAGCACAGAGACAATTCAGGCCAAATTCCTAAGTTTCTGCCCACTCTGAATGGGCCCTTAGACTGGCCCAGTTGCCTTGCGATAGTCCTTACCTGCTTGATCCTCTACAGGAATGGGGGAAATTGGACCCAGATCATTGTTAATGAGTGGGTGCACAAGCTTTCCAGCCCCAAAGTCTGCATACAGTGTCTGCTGGGAACCATACAAACCCATGTGTGCACATACAACTTTCACCTGAGTCTGCTCTCATCTCCCTGCAATCTCCACTAAGACTGCTGCTTACTCTTGACTACTAATGGCGGGGAAAAAGCAAACTTGAAAACCAGAGAACAATGATTTTCTACCTTGTAGCCCAGATGACCAGCTGAGCTTCAGGGAAAACCAACTGGTGCCCTGCTGATTTCAGACATTATGCAGAAAGCAGCTGAAGATTGCAGATTATGTTGTCCTGCTATAAACTATGGCAGCTAATGGTAATGAAACAAGCTCAAAGCTGTCAAGAGAAGAGAGTTGCATAAGCTGCTGATACTGGTGGTTTGTGGACTGGTGCCAGTCCCTAAGGTATCTGCTGCTGTAAGGCCCCATTTTGGGGGTCCCCGATATCAGTATGGTTTGGAACAGGCACCATATCTAATTGGCATCGTATTTAATTGGAAACGCACTTTAACTGGCACTATCAAAATCCAACCTGAAGGTGACCGGGAGGTCAAACCAAAAGAGGAAGAAACCTGACTGTAAATGTGAGAAAGATAGGCAGGTCAGCCTAAAACACCCTCTTGGTACAACCTAGATCAATTATCAGGTAAATCACTGCTGTTCCAGAGAATAATAGAAGCTTGAATTTCCTGGAGAATGTCATTGTGAGAAGCCCACCAGGACACTGACTGACAGATCACTGACTGACCCATCCCCTGTGCACCTGGACTCCTTCCTCTTGCCTCATAGCACCCGCAATACAGAGCTATTACAACAGTCGTCATGTCTTTGTCATCCAAACATTGTGAACATTAGTGGGTTGATAGTCTATCATCTGTGTTGCAATTCCCATTGTTCCACACCTGAAACTGCACATACCTTCCATTGCCACAGGCTATTTTTTGGGTACAAATACCCCTGATTTCAGGATGCCCAGTGCAGTCTCTCAAAGGTCTATTCATCACTCTGTCTGTCTGGCTCCTGAATAAGAACTGTCCTTAAGTCCTACCTAAGCCAAAATACATTTCTGCTCTTCACTACTCTTCTGGACTGGTAATTATAAATCCCCCCAAACCCCTCAGCCTCTCTATACATAATTTTTCCTCCCTTTCTCCTTCAGTTAGCTCTTGTGTGAATGTTTGACTGTTTGTATTTTGTGTGCATGCATGAGTGAATTTCCCCCAGTAAAAACACATTCTTAGCTTACTTTTGAATCTTTGGCTGGTTCTTTTCCTGCAAGAGCCTGTAAACTTGGTAGCAAGATCTCACTAAGTTGCCCTCCTCCCTTGTTAATCTCCTGATTTTAAGCTAATTAATTCCCCACCTTTGCAAGGAGGTACTGGCATTGTAGGTTGGCCCTTGTGGCACCTACGTTTTGGGGTAACACTGCTAGTCCCTGGAGAGCTTCCAGGAACAAAAGAAACAATTGTAGTCATTGATATGATACCACAAATATGATACCAGTCCCTGGTACACAGGGGAAAACATGTCAGTCCCCTTCATCAGATAGCTTACGAAGCATTGATGGGAGTGTCTCTGTCAGAACTGCACACATCTTTCTAGACTCTCCCTGCTTGCCTGGGTGAATCCTGGTCACATTTGTACTTCACATTTGTGTTGTCTTGCCTACTAAAGTATTCTAACTCCATTTCCGCCTTCTTCCTCAAATCATGCTCAGCAGCCAGTTGCGCTTAAACTTTTTTGGAAATAACTCACACCAGAGAAGTTTATTGAAGTCATTAGAGATCTTTATTTAAGAACTGTGTTTTATGTAGCCAACAATATTAATGGCTTACAATGCTTGTACCCTTTCCTTATTTTTTGTTTTCTTTAAAAAAATAGTGTACAACAAAGTTACTGAGAAGGTATTGTCCCCATTCCCTGTATGGTGAAAACCAGAGCAGAAGAGGCAAATGAGTTTTGTTTACAGGTGGTGATGGTAGCTTTGCAAGTTAAGTGAAGTCAGGCTCAAAAGTGTTTGTTCAGCAAAGGCAGAAAGTTGTATATAGCATCAAAAGTCTGTGAGTCCAAACCAGTTGTTTTCCTTGGGCTGTGGCTTTAGTGATCCCCTCAATAGGACCTGTTGAGACCTACATTCAGCTTGTGTCAAGCTAAGGGTGGCAGTGCCTAGGATGAATATCCAAATCCATTCAGAACTGGTTGGAGCCAATGGCCATGTTTAGAGCAGAATTCTAGAAGATGTCATTAAAAAATAACAACCCAAGCTCCAGAACTGCCACAATACCACTAGAGTGTGTATTATGGCTTCTGGAGTCTGGAAAGTGATTCTTAGGGGTGTGTGAAAGACAACTGAATGACTACACACTGTTGCAGCCTCCATAAGTGTTGCTAGTGGCCACTGAATTGCTTCCAAAAGAGAGAAAGAAGGAATGCTTTCAAACAACTTACCAGGTATGGCACAAGACACATCAGTCCTGTTCTTAACATTCCTTGATACTCATATTTAAAACAGATCTTGAAAACTACACAACCACTATTGGTGTTCAAAGGAAAGTGAGTAAAATAGTTCTCGCTTTTTTTAAAAAAGTGGATATAAGTGGACACAAACATATTAAAAAGTGAATATAAACATAAGCAAACCTGGGTAAAGATCACAAAAAGCAAAGTGGTTGATGCCTTGGTATATACTAGGATTATTGCACTTAGGTATCAGAATTCCTCCCAATTAATGTTGCTCGTTCATTTGTTTGTCTAAACACTGTTAGAAGTCACAAAAATGCAATGGACACAATTACAAAAGGAAAAAGTATTGAAACATTTTGTTTTGATCTCCCTCACTTAAAAGGGGATTAACCTCCACTTTCTCTACATGCATGCACACATACACAACCTGATGGTTTCACACAGGGCTTCATCCCACAAAACAGCTATCTGCATATGCAGCGATGCTAACCTGTACCAGAAAACCTTAGGGTTGGGGTGGAAAGTTTTCAATGTCATGCCATTGTCAACTTCAATTTTACAGGTTCTCCTTTCTTCTTTTTTGTGTTGCACCGGTGTGGGATGTGTTTACACGTATGAGTTGAATACACCTTCAGACAAATGCATGTTTGCTCAGAAGCAAATGTATTTAAGACCGCAACTTCAGCTCAAGAATGTATTTCTTTTTCAGAATCAGAATCGACTCATAGTCATTTTATCTACAAATCCACTCCTCCTTCTAATTAATAATGATTAACATGTATAGAGCATTGAAGATTACAAAATACAAAAACACTGTATGGCAGTATTAGTGTCTCCCATATTGGAGATGGAGGGACTGTGTTTGAGAGACAGAGATGCTAATCTGAAAGCACCTGGTGACCTTGATGGCAGATGCACGATACAAATCAGGGATTTCCTGATTTAGGGCTTGGCCATGAGACCCATGTGATTCTGACAGGTGCAGTCTGAAAAAGCAAAATTCTTAAGCTCTGCTTACACTAACTTTCTCTAGTTCAGAAACCCCTTGCCAGTCTTCAGGCATCTACCAGTAGAGTTGATGGTTTACATTCTGCTTGTCCCTGGCTTAAAACACCAATACAGTATAAAACCTGAACACATACTACAGTTTTATTTGTATTTGATAAGTTGGTGTATGACCACAAATGTAACAAAAAGAATATGTTTTAATGAATGAGGAGAAATGATACAAACTATAAAACAAATGTACATATAAATATATACACACAAATACACATGCACAACACACACAAAATTAATTTCAAAGGGCTATGATCACACATCGTAACTTTTATATTTTAAAATACTAATTATTATTTTTTTTAAAAAATTATTAGTTTGTCTAAATTCCGGAATGGCATTCATGGAACAAGGGCAACTTGTAATATAGGCAGTCCTTACCATTCATTGTGTCATAGGTAAATTCTGCCAAATTCATGCAACTGAGACAAAATGCATGGGAGATGTATTAACTTTCCATCAGTTTAACCTTCTCTCCACATGGAAATGGAAATTTTGGAAAAATTTGAAGGGTCTCTGGTTTGGGCAAGACTAGTTCTCTCCCTGGACATCACATGCCTGACAATGGATTGTTTTATTAGCATGGCCACTGCAGAAAGTGCAGACAAGGTTTAAACTCTTGAAGTATACTTGACTTCATACTGAAATACAACAATAGTACATCTTTTCAATTCCATCGAACAACTATTTGGGGGCTTTATAGGTCAATCTAAAATATATTCCACCAAAACACATTTATACACTGCACAAATGCCTAATTCTTGCATGCTTTTAGGTATTATGGATTATGCAAGGGAATGTAATTTGTTTATCTCCATTTTGTTCAGAGAGCACTTGACATTCTATGCACTCTGCTTCAAGCTTGTTCACTGCAGCCAGGCTATTTGGTCTTTCAAGCCAACTGCACAAGGAAAACTGCTCAAAAACTATTCTGAAAGGCACCATTTTAAAAGCACTTTGGAGTCTTCAATGTATTTCTTATGAAGTGGCCTAAATCCAGTTATTAGCGATAACTACACCAGACTCGTTGAAGCAATTAATCAATTACATGTGCTGAAATGCCAAGTTTTTATTAATTCAGTTGGCCCACATAGTTGGAACTAACAATTGGATTTCAGCAATTATCTCTGGCTGAATCCAAAAATAAACCAGTAAGGTAAGTCATCCTCATAATACAGGTTATCATTAACTTCACAATACAGACGAGATGCCAAAATAAAGAGAAAATGTTCTCTACATACTCTGTCCACAGTAGAGTCAAATTATTAAGAAAGTATCTCCTGGTTTGTAGGTCAAGTTTTTGAGCCACTTGCTATGGAATACCTAACTCAAAGCACCATCCAAAAGTCCAACACAAGACCCAATATCTAGAAATTTACTTTGTTGTTGCTGTGTTGTTGTTTTTTTTCAAATCTGAGCCTCAAAATTACAGCCAGAATCCTATATACAATACATTTTTACATAGCTCCATAACTCTGTAATAAAATCCCAGCCTAACCACCCCAATCCCCGTTAATCAGTCAGCAGCCACTGTGATCATCAGGAGTCTGCTCTCCTGTCTTTCTGAAGGTGACTAACATTTCCGCACCTTCTATGAGTGATGTCTGGTGCAAGAGGAAGAAACAGGACCCCTGTCGCAATTCCACTTGCGTGAGGAGAGATGGAACCATTAGTCAGTTGCTTCTGAATTAACAGTGGAACAGACCTCCATCAATGACAGAGGATGCTTCCTGGTAAGTGGAGACCGGGTAGCATCCACAGTACCTACATGTCCCCCAAAGGAAAGGCTGTGTAGGGATTGTGAATATGAAGCAGTCAAGAGTGCATAACTCTATATTATGCTGTCATAACTGCTATGCAGGATTCTGGCCTATGTTTTTGGACTACAGTTTCCAGAACACCCCTTCCCCCAGCCAGCTTGGTTATGACTACAGGATTCTGGGAATTTTAGTCCACAAAATAATTTTACCATGCTCTGGTTTTTACTGCTAGAGATGGAGAGGGACTCTTGGGGGATTTCTTGTCTTAAGCGCCAAAATAGCTTGCCTGGTTTTAGATAACATGCAAGTGAGCGGATGTGGGACACCATTTGCTGCTCTGCCTCAGGCAACAAAATGTTGTGGATCACCCCAGCTACTTTTCTTCCAGAGTTATTTCTGTAAGAGCAAAGCAATTTAAAATGACAGTCTGGTTTGACAACACTCTTAGGCTTAGATGGAAGAAAAGAAGAAAATGATCAGGGTGTCGTTAGGAGGGGGTATTAGAAGATGTGAAATGAAAGGACTTAACATGGGACTATAGCTTCCTTGGCCAAGAAAGTGAGACATATGCCCTCTTAGGACAGTGCAAACTAATTAGAGAGGAGGCTCTTAGGGATCCTATGTACCGACTGCAGAGAAGGGAAAAGCATGTTTGCGTTTCTGAAAATAGTTTTTGAAAAGAGATGCCATTTTACTGCATCAAAGTCAATGGGGATGGGTTGGACAGCAATAGGACATCCCCTGCCAGTGGACAGTTTACAGCTTTGAACTATTGCTATCCTACCTGAAATATAAAATTAGTGACATTACTGTATGGTTTCCAGGTCTTCTATTTTGACCAAATAAAATAGACAATGTTAAAAGAGAAAATATACAAAGTAAATATTTTTTTTAAAAAATTGTGAAATAATTATAGAACAGCCTCCAATGTACTTCTCAGTTTGAACACGTTTTTGAGGATTTAACAGGAACCAGATGGAAAAGGGGAACAATCACTATTCAGCATTCTTATACTAAAGAAGGAGGCTGCTCCTTCTCTTCCCAGTGCTCAAGAGCAGCCAGCGCAGTGCAGATGCACCACTGCAGCTGAATCAGTGGCCAGGGAGACAGAACTGCACCCAGCCACCCTTGGCTATTGCCACATGCCAGGGAGAGCAGCTGGCAGAGAGAGAAGCTTGTGCTGCCTTGGATAGGTAGGCTGGCAGAGATTTCTGCCAAAGTAGGACCTCAGCTATTGTCTGTATTATTTCACACAACAAACAAGTGTTCTTTTTGGCACACGTTTGTTACGGATTTCATGTTTTCCTTTTGGGGAATGCTTCATAGTAGTGTTTCCCAGGTGAAACACTGCAGAGCAGTAAGCTTCCTATAGAGTCAGCGTGATGCAGTGGCTCATATGTTGGGTTTGGGCAAAGAGAGCGCGAGCTTCACATTCCAGCTCAGCTATGAAGGTCCTTGGGTGACCTGGCATAAGACTCTCCCTTTCACATGATGGAAAGAGCTGCTGTCAGGTTCAAATGCTTCTCTGAGTTTCTCATGGGGGCCGAAGGCTGCCTAAACAGAAGTAAGGGCTGAACAGTAGAATAGAAACAAAAGCACCTGCACCAACAAATCTGCCAACCTCTCTCTCCAGATGCCAAACCTTCAATAAAAGAAAAAAATAAGTCTTAATTCACACAATACTTATAGAACAGTTGCTGACATCAGATATAACTATCAGAACATTCCATGAGGGGGTAGTAGAAGGTAAGGGTGTTGTAAGACTAACATTCTTGGAAAAGACCAGGGATGAGAGAGGGTGCCAAATATCTATTCTTTTCTTTCTTGACCGTAAAGATCAAAGTCCTTCCATTTTGCCGCCGTTTAATTGGAAATGCAAGGAATGGATTTGAAACCACCACACATGGTGGTTCTCCATCTGTCCTTTGGTGTGTGGAATTTTGGCACACGTTCTCCATCTGTCCCTTGGTGTGTGGAATTTTGTAGAAAGTGCGCTTTCTACTGGCTGTCAGTCTGTTTCCAGGCACAATCCAAAATGCTGATCATGATCTATAAAGCCCTATCCAGTTTAGTTCCAGGCTAAGAATATAATTCTAGTCCAGGGCCATTTCTGCACGAGACTGTTATAGCGCTTTGATTCCACTTTTAACATCCTATGGAATCCTGGGGTTTGCAGTTTCGGGAGGGGCCACGTGGCCCCTCGCTAAACTGCAAACCCCAGGATTCCATAGGATGTTGAAAGTGGAATCAAAGCGCTATAACAGTCTCATACGGAAATGGCCCACGTGAAGTGACAGGCCATATCTCCTCCATGTGAGCCTGCCTAGAGTCTGGAATGCACAGAAGCAGCACTTCTTTCAGTCCCATCACCTTCACAGGTATGGTTGGTGGAGTAAGAAGAGAAGACCTTCTTAGTGGGTGTCCCTAGGCTCTGGACCTCTCACCTTAGGGAGACTAGAAGGCTCCTTCTTCATTCTCCTTACCTTCAGCAGGTGAAGACATTTTAATTCTAACAGGTTTTCACAGCAGTAAAATGTTTTAGGGAGAAGACTTGTAAGAAGGTGATGTAACTGTACAGTTTTAAAAAGCTTTTTTCATTTTTAAATATATGATTCAAATTGTTTTAATGGTGTTAGTTTTATTTGATTTTAACATCAACCTTTTCTGTATTTTAGCTATATTGTAATCATATAAATTTATAAGCCACTGTGAGTTTCACAGAACAGGCAGGATATAAATAAAGATGGTTGTGATGATGATGATGATGATGGCAGCAATGATGACGATGACAATGATGGTGGTAGCACAGAACCTTCAAACATTAAGTCTTGATAAAACATCAACATCCAGTCTGGATATATAGAGCCAAAGTAGTTTTTAAAAGGCAACAACCATGTAGACTTCCCTTTCTCCTGGAGTTAATTTTCTGCTTTGATGGTATATCCATAAGCTGATATTATAGCATGCATTACATCAACTTTAAGATCTCTCATTCACCTATTCCTGCCAGCATGGCTGCTGCCATGGACATATAGCAGCAACTAACAGCATAGCAAGTCATAAGTATGTAAGATGCTAGAAGATCATCAAACCCATTAAGACAAGATTTTCCACAACTTTCCCTTAAGACTCTAGTGTAGTGTCTTACAAGAAGACTACTGAAAAAAAAGTAGTATTACCTTATACTCTTAACAATTTAATTTCATTTTAGAGCTCATTCTGGACAAAACCTTTTCGGTCTGCAACAAGTTCTCCTGATCTGCCCTAAGTATAAGACTGGAGACCTAGCTTTTAATAACCAGAAAGTAAGAGACTCTTAAAAGCCAATAAATAATAAGAGATTGGAGATATCATCAACTATCTTATTGGTTAAGATCCTATGCACTTTCTCTGTTGGTTCTTGTGTGCTTTCAAGTTGTTTCTAACTTACGGCAACCCTAAGGTAAACCTAACATGGAGTTTTCTTGGCAAGATTTGTTCAGAGGGGGTTTACCTTTGCCCTCCCTCTAAGGCCGAGAGAATGTGACTTACCCAAGGTCACCCAGTGGGTTTTCATGGTTGAGCAGGGATTTAAATGGTGGTCTCCAGAGTCCTAGTTCCATGCTCAAATAACTACACAACACTGGCTCTTATGCACTTTAACAATAATTATCTATCCACCTAAATATCCTAAAGGCACGCGATCCCATCTGATCTTGGAAGCTAAGCAGGGTCAGCCCTGGTTAGTACTTCAGTGGGAGACCACCAACAAATATCAAATGCTGTAGGCTATTATTTCAGAAGAAGGAACTGACAAAACGACTTCTGAGTATTCCTTGCCTAAGAAAACTTATGAAATTCATGGGGTTGCCATAAGTCAACAGGTGACTTGAAGGCGCGCACACACACACATACAAATTATCTGTAAGCCTAGTCATGCTGGATCCAACAGTTGTGTAAATAATTATGCAACAGGCACTCTGGTCTTTAGCTTATCCAGCCAAAATGTTTCCCATCAACCCAGTCAATGTCTAGTCTAGTAGCCATGATTACTATGACAAAAGGCACACCAGTCCTGATAGCTATGTACTACCTTCAGTATTAGAAACAGTAATCTCCTCAGTACCAGTTGTTAGGAAATGAGAGGGTGCTATTGCCTTTGGCTGAAGTCCAATTGTTAGTCTTAGTAGAGAAGACCTAAATGTTGATTTCTCAGATTCCCACTCTCGCAACTGCACTGAGGCCCTCATGTCTTTGTCCTTATGCTAGTCATTATTCCCACTCAAGTCCCTACTGTAGTTGGGCTTTAAGCCCCCCATGCTCTGTTTGTAGACTCTCCTTTGAGACATGTGATTGGTCACAATGAGAACAAAATACTGGACTAGATAAGACTTTGGTCTGGTTCAGCATGGCTGCACCTTAACATTGTGCAGGCTGGAACCGTGCTTTATATGCTGATGTGGTGTAACGGAGAAGCATAATAGGATTCCCAGACTAATTTTATGGGAGGGGTGGAGGGTTAAAAGGTACTGGAAGCTGAAATCACTTCTTCCTTTTCTACCATTCTGTGGACATAAAACACACTGAGGAATATCAAGCATCTAGTCATATCTGTAATGAACGTGAAAAACTATAACAGGGACTTGAGTGGGAGCAGGGATTAATTTAAAAATTCTGCCAGTCAGCATTCTAATGCTTATGTTCAGGTGTTCAATGGATCTAGCATCTAATTCTGAGAATGATCTATAGGCACAGAGTCCAATTTCAAATCGCCAATCAGTTCAACAACCATGCATAACCTGGTAGCTAACTTAGAGATGGAATGGCATTTCAGCAGCAGATAAAACTCCTTCTCAGACAGGGATGTAAATCTTCTCTCATTTAATTCTCAAATATGAGAAAAAAAATCAGAAGCTTTCTCTCTATTAGGCAAGATTACAAGAATTTGTGAGCATTTATCTATTTTCTTCGCATTTCAGACTTTTTGTACAAAAATTTAATTTGTACAAAAGCTCTGTAGTGTGTACAACATTTTGCACAAAAACACTGGCTGAGACCCTGCTGTGATGCAAAGCTTTGTGTAATGTTGCTGACATAATGCACAACATTGTTAAGACAATTGCAATGATGTATGATGGGGAAGTACTCAAGATATCTTGTTGTGTAGCTGGGGGGTCTCACTACACAATGGGGCACTGAGAAAGGTGGGGACATTTTTCTGGCTGAGGGTAGGGCACTTATGACTTTCCACTGCTCTCTCTTCTGGTTTACCACTGCTCTGTGGAGTTGTTGCTCCCCTTTCTTTACAATGTCATTGCACAAGGGAAGCCTGTCCTGCAAAGCGTTCTACTGTTGCTTGTGCATCACAGCCACTGTACAACAACTATGCTGCTTCCTCTGCTTGTGTACTGCTCCCGATGACATGGCTACAACAGCACTTCCTTCCTGGAAACATAACCATTGCACAACATTCAGTTCTAAACTAAGTTGGTTTACATACATTCCCAACAGGATGACCATGTTTTTGCAGGCATACAATGTATTTTTGTGCAAAACTATATCTTGTCCAAATGCAATGTTTCTGCACAAATGAATTTTTCACAAAGTCCAAATATTTTACAATTGCACAAAAAATCCCATAACATGTCAAAATACCCTTTTGCAGGAAAATCAGGAAATACTCTTTTTACTCTCAGGTCCACACCATACCAATGAAACACTGGTTAGATGACATCTGCATATCTATTGGGTAGATGCAATGAGACTTCTGCAGTTAACTTGAGTCTACCATATTCAGGGCTGAGATAGGCAAGTTCTCCATCCCATTTCCCCTCTCCCTTTGGTAGGACTCACCGATTGCCTGGAGGGCCACCCTGACAAAGGCATCCTCCAGGACATCCCTGTGGTACTCTAGTGGCCCCAGACAATGATGTGCCTAGAGGGATTTAATCAACTGCTTCTCTACTGGCCTGCGCTCTCCACTGTACACTTGCACAGACAAGAGGTGAGTTTCAAGGTGGTAAGAGTCCTCTTTCCACAACAACCCTCTAAAAGATATATACAGGTGTTATGCAGCCTATATTGCTAACAGGACGCTTGCCCAAATGTCCTCATGACCTGATCCTGAACCTGTTATCTCTTTCTCTTCAAAAATCTAGGAAGAATGGGAAAAAAAACCCCTGAAGGAAATGAATCGATGGTAAAGACAATATTTGCTAAATGCATTTTTGGGATGAGGAACAATTAATATGGCATCTATTGGAACAGCACAGATATAAGATTACAAGCAATACGTACAGGGTAGTGGAAGCCAAATTACAAGGCAACTGAAATATTTTTTTGGATTCTCCAGTGAGCCATTGGTTTTCCCTTTTGCCAACCCATTAATAATGTTCTGATTTCTTGTCCCGCAGTTTGGGTTGGGAGAAGATTACCAGTCTCCATGGGCTTTGTGAGCTTCAGTCAGCTGCCTTGAAAGGAGATGATTGGGTTAATACTGCCACTCCGTAAGTTCTCCTTGAACTCTGAAAACCAGAGTCTCTGGTTCAATAATTGGCTGTAGCTGGAATGATACGGAACACGGTCATCACTCTGAAAACCTTCCCTTAAAAGACAATGTATTTATTCTGGTTTGGTTTATTTTAAAAAAAGGAAAAAAAGATCAAGTTTTAAGAATCTTGATTACTTTTGCACATGGCTTTGTAAGGCAGAAGAATCTACTGAATACAGTAATATGAGAATCCAGTTTCCACATTTCATGTGGAATTCACCCTTTTGTTTATTCAGTTTAAAAAATCTTTGATTGGATAAAGACTCAAATCGTGTATGAAATGTTCTATTTTCTAAAAAAAAGGAAAGAAAGAAACCTATATTTTCCTCTGGAGTTGCTTTTTTACCAGCCACTCTCTGCAGTGCAGTAGTTGTGGTAGAAATTTAAAGTAGAAATTTGTAGTCCTAATGGTCAACACTTGACTCGCTCCAACTAAATTAGGAGGAATCTTTTTCAGTAGCCCTCCATCCTAGTGGCTGCCATCAGAGCTCCAAGGAGCCAATCAGGGCAAACATTATCAGTGAGCGAGCCAGGGCAATTGCTGTCTCTGCTACTGGGCGGCCTGCAGAATTTTCCACCATCATGCTTGTGCCTGCAAGAGAGAAATAGTTCCGCTAAGTTACAAAAAGACTGGGGGAGGAAAAAGATCTTCGTTTTGAACAAACAGTAGGCTTGGGAATTCCTGATGTATTTGCTATGCACTTACCTTTGTGCAGCAGTTGTAGGCTGTGTAGAACTTGGAAGTGATTAGTTTAAATTGTTACCCAAATTTGTTAAATTGTTACCTAAATTTGTAAGAATTTTCTGCAATCAAGATCCAGCTTGTTGGTGTAACTACACTTGCAATAGGGTAGGCAAACGCAGTAGTAGAGGTAGTAGCACAGCAGTAGAGGAAGTAGGTGTGACAAAAATGGGAGGGAAAAGCAAAACCCACCTCCCATCAGAAGGAAAGCTACCCTACTAGCTCTGAGCTACAGGCCATTTCCGCACTAGACTGTTATAGCGCTATTATTCCACTTGCAACATCCTATGGAATCCTGGGGCCACTTTGTCTGAAATGTAGTCAACAGCAGCCAATGTTTCTTGGTGGTCTCCCATCCAAGTACTAACCAGGGCTGACCCTGCTTAGCTTCCAAGATCGGATAGGATCTGGTGCCTTCTGGGTACTTAGGTGAGGAAGGGCAATTCTGTCTTTAGTAGGGGATAGCTTTTGCAACCATCCTTCTGCTATTGTTATGCCTTGGTCAAAAAAGTACTTATACCACTGTTCTTATACCAGACTTCTGCCAGTGTTGGTTACTAACAGGATTCACATCAGTGCTATTGTTTTGTTTTTGTTTTTTTTTGAATTAGGATTAATATTTCATATTATTTCAAGGTGTTACTTTTGGACCGTTATTTAGTTGGTGTTAGGACGTTTTCAATAGTTATAAATGTTTTTAATTCAAGAATTAACGATTTTATTAACAATGAGTATACCAAATTAATTTCATGCGGTACTCTTAATATTAATGAGTCAGATATAACAATTTTAACACTTGTGGATTATTGGTGCTTAGGCTTCCAAGCTCTGCTGCTGCACTGCAGATAGATGGCAAGCATCAGCATAGCAGTGGTCAGGACTAGCCTACTAGCAAGACTGACTCCAACACTGCTGTCAGAGCACCAATTCAGGGAGATTTCTCAATATTGTGACACCCTTTTTTCCTTCTCTGGAGGAAAAGCTATTCTTTCCCTTTGTTCAGCTCCAAGCACCCTGTCTTGAAAACATTGCTCTGACATGGTTCTTTGTTTCAGCTACAGATCTCTTACAGACATTGGTGAGTGGTAAATTCTGAAGGGTAGGGACTCATTATGACAGTCCACATGTCCAAAGTCGCAAAATGCGGGCAGCTGTGTTCATTCATATCAACAAAACAGTTCTAGCACTTTTCATCTCTACTAAGACCTAGTTCTTTGTAAAACTAACGGATTTTAATTGCCCGTTCAAGATCAAAGCAAACTAGAATAATGTGCGTTGCAAGAGGAACAGAGTCATAACAATACATGGTTGCTGTGAAGATACACACACACACATCCCAGTTACTGTGAGGACTGCAGCTAAGCTCAGAAGGAACAGAAAAATACCAAGAGGATGGTAGATGACACCATCAACTCTTGTTAATTGTAATCTCCAGTCCTGCAAGCCTTGACTCCACTATACTAATGTTTATAGCAAATGTGGGCAATGTTTATAGCAGATGTGTCTGGAGTGGGGGGCCAATCCTCACTCCTACACACTCCTGGGAGGCTGTAAGAACATGGTTTTTTTCATTCTTCTAGTGATGTGTTTTGGCTGATCTTCACCTGATCTGGTATTGCAGGAGTGTGGGAAGCAAAACCATTGTATTTTAGGACACTTGTGGGTGGTGGTGGTAGAGTTGGACCAAAAGTCCGTCATTTTTTCCAAACAAATTAGAGATTTGGTGCTTTTGTTGAGGCCCCCCAAAAACAAGTTGGGGTGACATGTGGCAGTTTCTCCACCCCTGGTTTGCAGCTTCCATTTCCAGTCTGATTTCTGTGCATGCACATATGAGCTTCTCAACTTCACTTCTAAAAGATTTTACTTAACATTTCAAAATGAACCTGAGTCTTAGTTTGACCATTAATTCATCATTACAACCCCCACAATCAGTAGCATGAATGCAAAAAATAAACAATAAATAAACAATAAACAATACACATTTCTCACAATTCTACACATGCCACCAAATATATCCAAATTGTGAATGAGCCCAAACTGTTAATACTTGCATTTATTTACCTGGAACTATTAAGCGGAAAATGTTTTGCATTAGGTAGTTTTCTTCTCCGAATGGGAATCTGATCCAGAGAAGAATACAAATACTTTTTCCCATCAGGAGAGATGTAGTAGTAATGGGAGATTTCAACTATCCTGGTATTTGTTGAAAGTCAAACTCTGTCAAGGTATCAGGTCCAACAAATTCCTCACTTGCCTTGCACACAATTTCATTGTCCAGAAGGTGGAAGAGGCAACAAAGGGAACAACTGTTTTAGATCTGAGCCTAACCAACAGTGATAACCTGGTTAATGGAGTGGAAGTGGTGGGATCCCTAGGTGGGAGCGACCATGTTCTCCTGCAGGTTATTATACAGTGGAATGGGGAAGCTAAGCACAGTCAGACATGCATTCTAGACTTTAACAAAGCTGATTTCAGTAGACTTGGGGAAATACTGGGTGTGATCCCCTGGTCAGAAATACTAAAAGAGAAGGGATTTCATGATGGATGCGAGTTTCTTAAAAGTGTGATACTAAAGACAAAATTTCTAACAATTCCAATCAGGAGGAAAAATAGGAGTTGTCTAAAGAATCTGGAACTGATGTCTAAATAACTTTCAATGGAGCTAAGATTTAAAAGGGACATGCACAATAAATGGAAACAAGGGAACACCACCAAAGAGGAATTCAAACAAATAGCCAGCATATGTAGGGAGAATGTCAGAAAAGCTAAAGTGCAGAACAAGCTCAGGCTTGTTAGAGAGCTTAAAAACAATAAAAAAGGGCTTTGTTGGTTATGTCTGCAGCAAAAGGAAGAACAAGAAAGTAGTAGGTCCACTGCGAGGAGGAGATGATGAAATGTTAACAGTGGATAGGAAAAAGGCAGAAATACCGTATTTGTCGGCTTATAAGACGCACCAGCATATAAGACGAACTCCATTTATATGTCGACAAATACTATTTGTCAGCGCATAAGATGTAGTGGCATATAAGACGCACCCCATTTTCAAACAGTATTTTTCAGGAAAAAAAGTGAGTCTTATACACCAGCAAATCGGGTACTCAACACCTTTTTTGCCTTGGTCTTCTCCCAAAAGGAAAACAGTGCTTGACCTGCGGAAAATGAAGCAGATGGTGCAGGAGAGGAAACACAGCACAGTGTAGGTAGAGAGGTAGTACAGGAATACCTCGCTAAATTGAATGAATTCAAGTCTCCAGGGCCAGATGAACTACATCCAAGGGTATTAAAAGAGTCAATGGCCCTTGTGGTCTCTTCCAGGTCTATGATTCTATGATTCTATTAAATGATTAAAGCCTCCTACCTCTCCCAGTGACCTAGCTCACAAAGTGTGGAAGTATGTGCACCTGTTCCAACAAAGGCACCAAATCAAGTCAAACAATGAGCACAGTATAAACTAGCCTGTTTTCTAAATGTAACAGATCCTGCCATCTTGAAACTATCTGCTGGGATATGGGTGGAAAATGAAGCCTATAGGAAGAAAAAGGAGAAAAGAGAAGAGCAAACGCACCACTGTTTCTCAGGATGCGCACCTCTGCTGGGACCCCATCTCCGCCAGGACCAGTTGTTCTAATTTGCACCACAGCATGAGTGGAGTCTTCCAGAACTGGGATCTCAATCCGATTATTGTTGGCTATGTAGAGGATAGGAGCTGAGTGCGAATCTGGCTGGTACAGCATCTATGGACAAAGGTATTTTGAGTCTGGTGTAGTTGTGGTCCTGACGGATTTACATACCTGTTTTTTAACATGCTCCCAATAAAAGCTCATATACAACAAATATTTTAAAGTGAAGCTACACAGACTTCAATAGCATTTAACAAATAAATATGCATAGGGTTTTAGCCTCTAGGCTGAAAACAGATCTTGAGAAAATACAGCACTGCCCAACAAATGCAGAACAGAGCAGAACAGATTTGGTGTAGAACCTAATCTGGAATGGACAAAACAGCTGTCCTCCCACCAGATAAGTAACCCAGTGTTGTTTACCAGGGGCTCTACATTGCACCAACTGGCTGTATTGCACTTCCAAAGCTAAGAATTCCACAGCCAGAGGAAGGCTTTGTTACACGTTACAAGTACCTTATATCCAGTGACAGCAGACTCATTCACATTCGCAACCACGGGATCCCACTTGATGCTAACACTGGAGCTGGAAAACTTCCAGGAGATGTTGCTAGGTGGCTTTCCTGGTGCTAGAAGAAGCAAAAGGGGAAACAGATACAGTGAGCCAACTGACAGCAAGCAGAGGACTGTGGGACCATCTGAGGAGGTAGAACATTAATCCTGCATTTTTAAAAATTTTTTACCCATGACTCCTTGAAGGTGATATGTAGATTCTCAATTTTAATTTTCCTGCCTCCTTAAAGAATGTTTAGAATTTAGACATGTCTGATCTGTATCCACCCTACTGATTTATGCTTCTGTGGTGAGAAGGTCAAGGAAGCCCTTACAGTAGAGAACCTGAATTTGTGACTTGATCCATTTATTTATTTTGTTTATTAGCTATACTTACATTCTGCCTTTCCTGAAAGGAACTCAAGGCCTTCCAATTTTTATTCTCACAAAACCTTTGTGAGGTAAATGAAATTAAAAGATAGTGACTGCCCAAGATCACCCACTGAACTTCATGGTCAAGTGGGATTTGAACCTAGGTTCCTGTAGCTGTAGTCCATCTATCTAAGTAACACTACACCAAACTGGATTCAGCCACAAGCACATATAGTGGTTTGGTGGATATTCGCCAACCACTTTTTCTGGAAGTACCTAGTAAACTTTTTTTAAAAATGTTCATAGAGTCTCTGGTAGGCTGTAATACATTGGGCTTTTTTTTTTTTTTAATCTTAGGGGTTCATGCATTGCATACTGTTCAGTCTCCCCTAGGAGGCAAAGCAATCATATTTCCAGGTGGGGTATCAGGAGTAATGGAGAGAGAATCAGTTTGAGATGTTATGGGAATCAGCTGGAACACCTACAGTCCCCTGACCAAATATTTATGTGTAGTTTACAATCTATGGATTTTCAGAATTCAGCAATGCCTATGATGAAGAAGAGTTCAGGTTTCACATTCAGAAGACTTCTTCCTTCCAGTTATGAAGAACATTTTCCATAAATGGTAATGGCTGGGATTATATATCAGTTGCTTGTTTAAGCATACTTAACTGAGTAACATCTCCTAGTCAAACCCTCAAACCTGATGAAAGTGCCATTCATCCACACTTCACTTGCTGGCAGAACAGATCTCATTCTTCCCATTCAGCTGATGCTCAGTAAAATAGGTGGGGGGAGTTATGATTGTGGCAATAATGTCACAATCATGACTAAGTAGCGATTGTGAATACGAAACAGCTATGGATGAATAAATCTAGGTAACTGTTTTGTATTCACAAACACTACTTAATCATGATTGTGATACTATTGCCATAATCTTAACTCCTCCTAAGCCTACTTTACTGGACATTAACTGCACGGGGAGAAGAAGATCCTTTCTGTTGGTGATTGTAGCACAATGGAATGACATTTCTGTCAGGCTGGGCCAGGAAAGGTTACCTAGTTAAGCATACTTAAATATCTGATTGAGAATACCAGCTCTGAATTTTATGTTGTATAAGAAGCCAAATTCTTTACATGTTGTCATATATCTTCAAGTTGTTTCTAACTCTAAGGTGAAACTATCACGGGATTTTCTTGGCAAGATTTGTTCAGAGATGACTTGCCATTGCCCAAGGTCACCCACTAGGTTTCTGTGGTATAGTAAGTTTCTGAACACTGGTCTCCAGTGTCCCATTCCAACACCCAAGCCACTATATCATGTTGGCTCTCTACATATTCCTTACATGAACTGCATTGTAATCAATGATGAAATATCTATAAAAATATATCTATAAAAACCAATATGCCTAGACTATGTAATGTCTATGAAAGAAAATGCGCCTGACACATATCCACAAGGAGTGTGTGATTGAATAAGGCAATGATTTTCCTTAATAAATATATGAAATGATTATGAAGGTGCATGTTTATTTTCTTGTCACATAAATTTCCTGAGAATCTATAGCTTAACAGATTCTCATGGGGAATATTGTTGTTGATCTGCCAGCTAGATAACACTGTTGTTTACAAGCTTGAGAACTGGGGGGACCAAAATAATGAACTGTACGGAACACAAATATGAGACAAGGAAACCTCATCCCTCCACAAAGAATCTGCCAGGGAACTACTAACTAAACTACCAACTACCAACTAAAGCAGGAGTAGGAACTGTGAGGCTCACACGCCATATGCCATCCACCAAAACCCCAGCCAGGCCTCAAGAAGGGTATCACCAAAAAAAATCTGTCTAAAAATGGACAATACCACGCCTAAAACCTGCAGGGGGATGACCGTCCATTTCAATACATTTCTGCCCTAACATCCTTTTTGTCTAGAAACAGCCTTTTCAAAATCTGTCTGTGACTTTCTGGTCATTTTCAGTTTCAAAAAAGAGTACAGGTAGCCCACAGAAGTCTGGAGTGAAGATGGAAAATGGTGTGGGTGTAGTTTCTGCAGCTGCCCACCCTAAACTAAAAGGAGATCCTTCTTCTCCCTAGGATGACTTACATATAAGAAAGATGCTTTTGATTAGAAAAACACACTCTGCATTGGTGTGGGTGAAGTTATAGTTTGGCAGGTCAGAGAAATCTCACAACAAACACAAAGTGGCTCACGAAGTAAAATAAACAAGACAATAATAGAAGTGATACACATTTCAAAAACAAAAGGAGCCAAAATTAACATAGGGTTGGATCCAGGATCTGCTCCCCAAGGACAGAAGTTCTCTGCCTACGGAAGGTTCCTTTTGCAAACTTTCAGGGATCTAACCTCTCTCCTCCCACACCATAGTTCATCATATTCAACAAATGTCCCCAACCCTCTCGCAATTCAGAAAGAGCTGCTTTGGAGAAAACGAGGCAGGAAGAGCCACTTCCAGCAGCCCTGATCAATGCTTCAAAATCTGGCTCCAACCCATAGGAAATCAATCACAGATACGGCACTGACCATCAAAGCGCCTGCAGGACAGGCAGTCAACTTTGCTTTAATCTGGTGCTCACTCACGGGGTTTTGTTGTCATGAAACTTGTGGGAGTACTGGCTGGCCCAGTCCCTGCTCGGTTGTAAGCTCTGACTGCCACATGGTACTTTGTGCTTGGGTGAAGGTCCATCACGTGTGCTGAGTTGACTAGGCTTGCTGTCCTCACTCTGTCAGCAGCCTCTTCTTTGTCACCATGCTTCCAGTACCGGATCTGAAGGCAGCAAAAAATAAAGATCTGAATTCTTCATGTACTGAAGTATTTTCATTAAGTCAGTGTTAGGTTATTTCCTAGGAAAAATCTGTACTGCCTCCTTCAAAACAGAGGCTTTCTTGATGTGGATTCACAACTTGCTATGATTTTATCCAACCTAAACCTTCTCTCTGGGCCAGAGGTTTGGGCCCTGAACCTGAACTTCATTCCAGTCCTGTCTGTCCTACCGCTTACCTCATATCCCAGGAGGACTCCATTCATGTCACGGTGTTCCACAGGATTCCAAGAAATATCCATTTCTGTAGCCATAACAGTATTGACTGTAACATTAGAGGGAGCGACTCTTGGTTCTGTCAAAGTGAAATAACAACAATTTACTGTAGTAGTGGTGGGGACCCTGCAATGGTAAACAATTTCTATCTAGCTTGGAAATACCTACTAGGAAACCATCAAAAGTAAGACACAGAGGACAATGCAGGACACATCCTCTTATCAGCACAACTGCTTAGGTTATTTTTGGTACTTTTGAAAAAGCTAGAGAAGGAAGGATAGAATATGATTCCAGCTTACCTTCTTCTGCAGAGTGTACAATGGAGACCAGGCTCTCTGGTCCTTCTCCCATATTGTTGAAGGCCTTGATCTTAACTTCAAATGGTGTATAGGGTGCAATGCTCTCATTGCGATAAACGTAATGTAGTGATTCTGCGTGGGACACGGCTGCAGTCTTCCAGACCTGAGTGCCTTCTTTTCGGAAAGCAAGCTTGTATCCAAAGCCATCTCCATTTTGGTACTCCCGCTGCATTGGCTGAGATACAGTCAAGACCAGAACGAAGAGGGATGGGTGACATTACCACCAGACAAAACAGAAAAAGCAACAACATCAATCTGGGTCTAAGATTTTATATTCATGCCATTCACATACTATAGACTTATATCTTATAGCAGTCACATACATGTTAGGCCAAATGAACAAAAGAGCAACAAGGACCAGAACATGGGTTCAGTGGCACAGTTTGCAACCAACTAGACTTGTTAAAATAGAGAAATAACATTGACACAGAATACCCACTGAGCCTTTTTTGAGACCTAACAATAACAGCATATAATTGTTCAGTATCCACACTGATACATGCATACATTTCAATGGAACTTGCTTATTTTCATACTCATCCAAGATAATATGACAGCAAATGTAGGCCTGCCTTGTTCATTATAGTCAACATGAAGACGCTGCTTAAAAACAGCTGTCAGTGGCAATCAAGCCCTATCTAGCATGAAACATTTAGAAGAATTCATTGTGTGGAGCCCAACCACTATGCTTTTGAATGTCCACACTATGTTCCTGACTGCTACGGAAGAGGACACAGCAGATATTCCAATCAGTCATAGAATCATAGAATAATAGAGTTGGAAGAGACCCCGGGGCCATCCAGTCCAACTCCCTGCTATGCAGGAACACACATCAAAGCATTCCCAACAGATGGCCATCCAGCCTCTGCTTAAAAACCTCCAAAGAAAGAGACTCCACCACACTCCGAGGCAGCATATTTTACTTCCAAGCAGCTCTGAATGTCAGGAAGTTCTTCCTGAGGTTCAGGTGGAATCTCTTTTCCTGTAGTTTGAATCCATTGCTCCTTGTCCTAGTGTCTGGAGCAGTGGAAAAAAAGCCTGTTCCCTCTTTGATATGACATCCTTTCTAATATTTAAACATGCCAGTCAGTCAGTCCCTTACCGTATTTTACTAAAAGCCATTATATATCTGATGAAAGAATACAAGTATGTACATGACACATATAAAAAGCCAAATTAAGAAATCCTCACAGATTGGCCAAGATGGTGGCCATGCTCCACTTCAAAATGCAGTAGGACAGGACAGGGATCGCTTGCTGTTTGTGTGTGTGTGTGTGTATGGTGGGTGGATGGGGGGTTTTGTTGGCATTCCAGCGGTAATTGTATTGTATGCTGCAGCTGAAGAGTAGGGATAATCTGGTTCAAGGGCTGTATGCGCCCCAAAGGCCATTACTGAATTGCAATGTCTACATCCTTTCCGGTTCCCCCCTTCCCAATACCCTTATACCAGGAAAAAAAAAACTGATGAAAAAAGGAGAATTGAGAACTTCTAAGAATGGTGATTATCCTTTTAAAAAATCCGCAGGCCCTCTGCATCATTTTGACAAAACTGGAGGTGGTTTTGGGGACAAGTACAGAGAGAGCATGGTATAGTGGTTTGAACACTGGACTATGACCCTGGAGACCAAGGTCTGATTCCCCACTTGGCCGTGGAAATCCACTGGGTGACCTTGAGAATGTCACAAACTCTCAGTCCCAGAAAACCCTGTGATAGGTTTGCCTGAGGGTTGCCATAAGTTGGAAACAACTTGAAGGCACACAACAACAAAAATAGTCCCCAAGTCACTGCATTTTGCTCTAGCACGTGGTAGCCATGAATATAGTTTCAAGGATCCACGTTAATTTGAATACGTCTTTATTGCTATATGGGAAGGGAAGAGGCATCTTTCATCTTTCTCGCATGACTGTTTTGCTTACTTGTCTGTTCCTAGGAGAAAAACAATTGTCCTCCTGTTATTAACAAACTGAAAACTATTTCAAGGGGGCCTATGACCAGCTTACCGTCCAATTGATGATCAGTTCTCCAGGTGCTCCTCCTCCTCCACTGAGCCCAGATGGTGCAACAGTTGGAGCTATTGGTTTTTGAAGTTAGAAGGACAGAATGTACAGTAAATCAGAAAGCCAAGCAACACTGAAACAACAGTACTAAAGGAGAAGTCAGCAGTTTCATCATGAGGATGGCTGAACAGTCACTTATTAAAGCAGAGATTTAGATAGATTGGTCTTCTGAACTTTTGATTATCTAATATAATTATGAGCCAGAATTCTCTATCAGCTACTTAGCTATACAGACATCTTAGTTACATAGCAAAGCAGTGTCTTCCAGCCCAATTCACCTAATGCTTACTTATGGGGCAGCACCTGCTGTGATTGATGGGGGTCTGTTACCTTGTTGAGTGGAAAGCAGTTAACTGATGTTTCTATCTCCCTCCTATGAGAGACCTCCAGTGTGACAGCCAGAAGCATGGTCCCTGTTGCAATTCACTGTTGCCCTGGATATTGCTCACAGGTGGGGGAGTGGAAACATCAGTCAGCTGCTTCCTGATCAACAGGGGAGCAGACCACCATTGATAACAGCAGCTGCTGTCTGGTAAGTGAAACTGTGGGATTTTCATGGTCTCTACGTATTCCCTAAATTAGTCATGAACGCATAGGAGACGCAAATATGCAACTCCAGGTTACACATCTGTTAACTGCCTTAGCAAATTCCAGACATCAATTTTTAAACACTTTTGGCATGTCTAAGGAAACCCAAGAAAATATGTAATAAAAAGTGGGTCAGAAGAAGTACTGCTAAACATTTCAGAGTAAATACCGAAATGTTCTAGTTCTGATGACAAGATGAATACCATGTAAAGTTTATGCTCATAAGGTTAACCAGCAGTTGATGCTGGGATCTAGTAGAACCTGGGCAGAATTTCTGTGGGATGTTCTTTTATTCAGAGGATTCTGACAACATCGTGCAGTTGATCCCAGATTCGTTCCCCCAACCAAGTTAAATGGATGAACTCACGAGCTTCTTTGGTGCGGATTTTGGCAGAAGGCATACTGGGCTCTCCAACTCCAAGGATATTGCTGGCCAGGACCCGAAATTCATAATCCATCCATGGGATAAGGTTGGCTATTTGGGCCGTCTCTGAATTACCTTCAATATTTGCAGGATCTATAACCCAAAATTACAAGAATAGAACACATAGAGCAAACAGCACTAAAAAGAGAGATGTGAATCTTAATACTGGAGCATGCTGAGTTTGGCCCACTGCCCTCAAGACACTTACTGGTGCGCACTTGCTTCCATTTGGGGAAGATTGGAGTGTGGGCCTGGATGACATATTTGGCTATTGGACTGTGGTTATCAAAGCCGCGACTCCAACTCAGTTGCACAGTAGTGTCCTTGATGTCTGTGACGACCAGCCCTCCAGGAGGCCCTGGTGGCCCTACCAGACAGAAAGAGCAAAAACATAATAATAATTATTGTTTAAGGAATCTGGCTTCATGGTTTGAATTCTGCCATCTACATCCAAATTCTGTGATTTTTCAAAAATTAAATAAAATAAAATATTTACATCCTGCTCTGTATCACAGGATCCCAGAGCAGTATACAAGTAAAAGTAAATTTAAGCAGCTCAAAATTATTTGAAATGTAAAATAATGTAAATATCTTAAACTGAATAAAAGTATATTAAACACTTGCACAAGCTGAAACAGGTTTAAAAGATCAGAACAGATTAAAAATGTGTAATATGTACATTTTGGAATAAATCAACTAAGTTCTAATGGCTTTTTTCTTTTTAAAGAAAGCTTTCTTCAGAAACTTTTTTAAAAAATAAAGTTTTCCCCAGAAAGAGCGTTAACTGAGGCTCCAAGGGGCGGCGTTCTACAGCTGCAATGACACAACAGAGCACAGGCTCTTATTCCCGTGTCCCAGTTGCTCTCTCTGTATCTGCTCACTTGTTCTTTCTGCAATAGTTATTAACCCACCCTATGATTTGACCAAGACTTCCAAAGTACTTAGGATAACTGAAGCTAAGTCCTATTGTATCAGGGGGCACACTGTCATGTAAGTGTGCGCAGGGCAGCATAAGCCCTCCAATCTGTATATTGTGTTTTATTTCCAAGATTCAGGTATTTAAGTATGCAAAACCTTCCTGCCTATTAATATTCAATCCTGCCTCATGAATTATCTCTGCTCCTTATTTAACTTATTTTGTGGATTATGGCTGGTACGGAAATCCTACGGGCTATTTGCGCCTTTATCCCTAATGTCATCTTTTTGGCTGAAAAAAAAGAGAGATGGGAGGGAATCACCTCCAGGAGAAGCAATTTCTCTTCTAATCAAGATGTGGCCACCACTGTCAAATTAGTTTTTAAAAAATAAAGCTGGAATAGGGATTCTGGACTCTTCTGATTTCGTTTTGTTTGTTTTGAACCAACCTGGGAAATTCGTATGGGTTATGGAGTGGGAAAACTGACCCCAGAGAACAGGAACTTGCCTATCCCTGTTCTTAGGGACTGGTCTTGAACTGGCCGTTATGAAAATGGAAGGGCTCCTTCCATTCACAGAAGGCATCAAAATGCAGTGAAGGCTCTGACAGAGCAAAAAGACACATATCTGATTTTTCTCAGTTCTGTCTTCCTTGGTGTCATCTCCCGTGCTGCTCTGAGGATTCCATAGTTCCTTAGAGTAGCTTTTTTTTGGAGCTACAAGAGGAGGGAGGAATCATGAGGGTGCTTTTAACATGAGTGGAAATCTGCTAAGCACTATTCTGGATCCAACCCATCACACTGACACTCTTTTGTAAGATAAACGGCTAAGTAGATAATGATATAATATTAAAACAATTAAATAAAACATCACCTACAGTTGGCCCTCCACATTTGCTAGGGTTAGGGGAACAGGACACTTGCAAAAGTAGAAAGATCACAAATATCAAAATGTGTATGTACATTTCTGGGGGAAGAGAGCCAAGGCATGGTGAGAGAGCAAACACCCAGGGTCCAAACCAGGTCAGAGAAAGGAGAGGGAACAGAGGGTCAGTATGGTGGCTCATCCCCTTCCTTGGGTGTTGGGGGGCATTGGGAGAGGGTTTATGGTGCTAAGAAATCAGGCTGCCAGCCATCCTTAGTTGGCCAGGCAGTGGCTACTGGAGGAGGAGGAGGAAGACAAGGGGGAGGGGGAGGACCAAAGGTGGGTTTTTAAAGGGTTGTGTGGCTGATTGGAGCCACCAAGAAACAAGGTTTCTCTGGAAAAGAAGCACCTGAGTTGGTGGGGACAGGAGTTAGAGAAACTCACAAATAATCAAACACGTGAAAGTCAAACCCACAAATGTGGAGGGCTGACTGTAATTAAAAATCAAACACACAAGAAGGAAAAAAGAAAGAAAGGAAAAATAAGTAAGTAAGTTACCTCTTACAACTAGGATGGCTGATTCAGAAGCACTGTCCACTACTGTCTGGGCTGTGCAAGTATATCGGCCAGCATGTTTCAACTGAGCATTCAAGACCATAAGGTCTCCAATATTTTCTTTCTAGGAAAGGGAGAGAAAAACTAAAATCAGAAGCAAACTGATCACAATGTATGTGTGATAACCCAAAGGTGAGACAGGCCATGAAAATCACAGTCATATATTCATTATCTTGAAGAGACCGACATTACAGAACAACAAGAACTAGACATAGAAGAGTCCTGGGTTCTCCACACCACCATGATCAATTTCCCAGAGACCACAGGGTGGTATGGAATTTGAAATACTCACCGTACTAGCTCGCCTATAGTGGCCTTCAGACTTGCTAAAGTCAATGAGTAAGTCATCTAGGCACCAAGTAAAGGTGAGATCCATTGTTGGGTCATGAGATGCATGGCACTTGAGGGTAATGTTCTCGCCTAGGTTAATGTCAGCACTGGATGGTGCAAGAGTGATTTTAGTGGCATCTGTAGAAAAGTAAGTGAGACATCTCTTAGTTGTCTACAGTTGTTTATGGTTATCACATGACATTAACAAAACATCTGAAAGGTATTTCTGTCCTTCTCCAGATATAGATTGGCATGTATTGTCTGCCCATCTCTATATTACAGTCAACTTATAGGTTGGATGGAGAGGATTTTTTTTTCCTTTTAATTATTTCACTGTGAACAAATGGCATGCTCTCTTTTTTTCCTGTTGTACATTCCAGGGGAAAATGTTGGCAAAATCTGTTGTCAATTGTTGCAGTATGTTTGCTCCAGAAACAGAAGAGTATTTCTTACCTCGAACTGACAAGGTTCCTGTGCTGTTTGCTTTGCCCATGAAATTCTCAGCAAAGCAGGTGTACTTCCCCTCATCCGACTTGCTAATATTCCGAATGATTAAAGTACCACTTGGCGTAATAGTGATTCTGAAGTGAAGAGAAGAGCCCACCAGGAAAGAGTTAAGAACAGAACTTTCAAGCACAGGCCACTGGCTAAAACTTCTGGACAAACAGTGGCCATTTCCGCACTAGACTGTTATAGTGCTATTATTCCACTTTCAACATCCTATGGGATCCTAGGGTTTGCAGTTTAGGGAGGGGCCTCAAGGCTATAACAGTCTAATGCAGAAATGGTCAGTCTGCAAGGAGTCAGGTTGAACATACATGAAAGCATTAATGTCCTCATAATATTAAGACTAGCCAAAAGCCAATATAGTATTCATAGTAAAAAAGAACATCTCAAAGCTATTCACTTTGAGCTACAAAAATCATGGGTTCTCATACCTAGAACTATTACTTAGAAGCTCAGTCCCTTTGGTCCAAATTACACTAGCCTTTGGGGCTGCTTTTGGTTGACAATGGATGATAATTTCCCCTCCTCGAGCTGCTGGTATCAGTCGCCTCACAGGGTTTAACCGAAAATCAGGAGCAAATGCTAAGGAGGAAAAAAAAATCTATCAGATTGCTTTTAGAAATGTGGAGTCATGGAGAACAGTTGAGTTTCAGATGGATTCTAGAAGGGCACAAAAGTAATAATTTCATCACTTCAGCTAAACTACAGGGTTTTTTTGTTAAATTGGCCATATAACACAATTTTGTAATTTTGACATAGTTTCCTATTAAGTGAATATCAAAAAAATCAGATTCACAAACCACCAGTTCATTCAGCTCAATAATGTTTTAGGCTCTAAAAACTAGCATTTAAACCAGCTCAAATAAACATAAAGTGAAATCCAGCATTTTGAGGAGTCAACACTTCAATATCTTAGTATCTACATGTACTTCAAAAGACCAATACCTGAAAAATTTAACTTTGGAAAGAATATTTTCTTGTGCTAAAAGTGAATTCAAAATCAAAATACAGGGAACTAGATCTGAAATTCGACTTGTTTTTTATGTTAAAACAATAGCTGTTTAGAGATTTTTCTTTGTATGCTGCTTATTTACCTTTGCAGCACTACCATACTGTTATTTGCTTACCCCAACTAGGGAGAACAAGACCTAATAAAATAATTTTAAACCTTTTTTTTTTACTATAAAGTAATATGGCAAAAGTGTCAGTTAACACTATTATCTTAAAAAATCCACATGGATATTTTAAAGAATACTTCACTATGCGCAATTCCTAATAAATATGTCCCATTATTCAGCATAGTGGGACTTACATTTGAGTAATCAGGACTGTGTAGCACAAAAATCTCTAATTTTGCCTTGTCATAGCTCAAAGATGAACCTTTAATGTCAGATCTGGAGAAATAATCCACTGTCTTAAGTTATACTTCCCATATAATGCTCATATATCCAGAACTCACCTTGCACATACAATTCAGCATTTGCATAAATGTTGCCATGTTTGTTCTCTCCTACACACTGATACATCCCAGAGTCATCCATTGTTAACTTGGAAATCCTCAAATCCCCACCATTCACATCAATGCGATTCTGTGCAAATAAGCAGATTAGGTAGTTAAAAGAGAATACAGAGCATTATGTTTAAGGGTCAGATGCTCAGAATGGCATTTCATTCACTGGTGGCACTAACGTGTTCCTGAACATATGGTGGGTATGTTTGCCATGTTCTGTACCTGCTGACACTCATTCTGTGTGTGGCTTTGTGTACATACACAGTGCAGTAAATGAAGGAGACAAAACATCCAAGGATAACAGCTCACTTAGGAAAGTAACTGTGATAGTCTGTTATCCCAAAGTAGACTATTTTTACTAATAAAACAGTATGACGAAAATGAATATGTTAAGAAGAATGTACTCCATCTGTTGTATGAAGCTAATATTTTCATCTGGTCTGTTCGACTGCATCCAGGTTTGCAACCAGGTATCACACAGACAGTTTCTCTAGGCACTCTTTCTCTGTCTAGAAGGATACCCAGTCTCTCCTTTACATATGCTAATTCATGTAAATGAATGCAAAAAGTAATCAATAACACTGTAACTGAGGAAAAACATACACCATATATCCCATGTTATTTCAGCAGTGGCCAGAAGTGATTAAGCTCATGTTTGAATGCATTTTAAGGGAAAGGCAGGAATCTAAGTTCCAACACATTTTGAGGTAGCTGTTCCTTTTCATGGGATCAGCTAATTCAGGCTGCAGTCCTATACTCATAAAGAGTAATTCTGACTAAACTCAATGGGACTTACTTTTAGCAGTTATGCAAAAATTCTTGCTGTGAAAATAAGGAAGAAAAGCTCATGAAATGAGTGCTTCTGCCTCACCAAATCTCTCTTAAGGGAGTCTATTCTTCCTTGTTTTATTAAGTTTTTGTTCTCTTGTGGCAATGATTCTGTTTGCAATTCTGCTCTAAAGTAGGACATACCAGGGTGTCCAAAAGGCAACAAACTGCACAGAAGGCATATTTTCTTTTGAAGTCATATTTCTCTTGTCTGAAGGGCATCCATGATTCCTGTACTCAAAAACCATTCCCCTTTTCTCTCTCCTCTTGCAAAAGCCATTCAATGGCCAGACTCAGACAACCATATCTTTATGTAAGAAATCCAAATAGGTAAGGAAGGAAAGACTAGATTATGGAAGGCTACAGGAGTAGCTAGATTAGATTACTCCAGTTTTTAGCAGGTGAAGAGAAAGAAAAAGTACAGCTTTAACTTTCACTTGTCAAATCAGTGACAGATAAGATACCTGGGAAGTTAAAGGCCGTCCATTCCGTAGCCATCTTATGGTAGGCCTGGGCTTGCCAGCTGCAGCACAGTTCCATTGGAGGTCTGATCCAATGTCAGCTTCTTTGTCTGAAATGACCTTCAACCACTCTGGCTGGGCTGCAAAGGAATGAGGAAAGAATAGGAACTCTGTATTCCACATAGAGAACAATGTGACATTCACAATGCTCTACTTAATAGTGGCAATTTATTATAATATGTAACACTAACACAATTTGGATTTATCTTTTCTTTGTTTTTAATATGAATTTACTCAAACTCACAGATTTCTCCATGTTTAGGGTGGCAAACATGTGAAAGTTAAACAATTCAGTTATGGGAAAAACCAAAACTGACAGATTCATCCATCAGGGCCTAAGGCTCTTGGAGCTTAACCCCTAACTGGTTTGATTGTCCACAACTTCAATCAAGTTAGTGGTACTGAAATAGGATTGCCACCTCTTTTTTCCTTCTGAGAGGCTCTTCATCTTTAACCCCTATCTAGGAGACAGGTGCAATATCATTCTTCCGAAGCTGGGAATAGCTGTACGCATTGAATTTGGGCAGTGCAAATGAGAGAGAGTTTGCAGTTCAGTTTTGGAAAACCAAGAGGCAAATTATTGTCTTCCTATTCAGCACTGGAAAACAACAATGTTTAAAAATTGTGTACGTGGGAGAAATCAAAAGCCTCAAATGCTTCCATTCCTAGCCACAAGACATTTCATTTCCAATACCTGGAGCATGTTTTCAAAAACAGCTATGGAATTATGCTCAATCCTTTGACTCTGAACTTAAGTCTGTGGTTCATTCAGATTTGCCTCACCCTTAAATCCTGCTAACCAATTAACATTTGCTCTTCGGTTTACTGTTTGATCCCTTCATTGGCACCTATTCTATACATTATATGATAGCCATGTTTAAATATTTGAAGGGATGCCATGAAGAGGAGGGAGTGGGTTTGTTTTCTGCCGCTCCAGAGACCAGGACAAGGAGCAATGGATTCAAGCTACAGGAAAGGAGATTCCACCTGAAGCTCAGGAAGAACCTCCTGACGGTCAGGGCTGTCCGGCAGTGGAATATGCTGCCTCGGAGTGTAGTGGAGTCTCCTTCTTTGGAGGTTTTTAAGCAGAGGTTGGATGGCCATCTGTCGGGAGTGCTTTGAGGGTGTTCCTGCATGGCAGGGGGTTGGACTGGATGGCCCGTATGGTCTCTTCCAACTCTACATTTCTATGATTCTACAATTCTATATCCGACATGAGAAAAACACACACACAGTGGTCCAAGTCTCCATTTCCATTTCCATGTAACTCAACAGCCGAGTGAGCAGCCTAGCAACACTGAGAAGCTCTGCTCTATGCCAGTGGCTCTCAAACTTGGATCCCCAGATGCTATTGGACCTCAGCTTCCAAAAGTCCCAGGCAGCATGTTCAACAATTTCTGAGGACCCAAGCTTGGACATCACTCTTCTACGTTGAAGTACTGCTCAGCCTAAACAGATATGGACCTCTGTGGTTACCTAGACCTGAGCCCTAAGAATCTGAAGTATGAACATATAATAAAGTAGCAAGTTATGTTTTGAAAAGAAACCTGCTAGGCTGCTTTACCTTGGATTATGATGCGACCCCGATAGGTGTCTTTTCCTTGGATGTTTTCAGCTTCACACTCATAAGTGCCCTCATCTTCAAAGCCAACTTCTTTAAACTGCAAGAGGGGTTCAGTTGTGATCCACTTGGAGGACTGGCTACCATCCAACTTCCTCCATTTTATCTGAGGGACAGGGCTAGATTACAAAAGAAACTCTCTATTAAAAGGCATAGCAGTCTTCAGGGGTAACAGAGTAACAAAAAGCTTCAAAAAGTTAGAGTTGCTCCTTGAGTTGTAGGCTGAGGGATTCTAGAAGATGTGGTCAAGAAAGTAACTTTTCCTACTTGTGGAAACAGCCACATAGTCAGAATGGCTCCTCTTTCTCAACAACCCCACCACCACTGTGAGCAGCATCTTCTATTATTTAAAGTGTCCAAATGTTCCCGTTTGTCTTATTAGTTAACCACCATTTCCTTCCATCTCTCTCAACCCAAAGCTTAATTAACAAAATAATTAATTGAACTCACTGACAGTCAGGTCTTGCCTGGAAATCACTTCCTTTGACTAAACAATCTCTATTCTTCATTCCCAGTCTGGGACTCTGGGACCTATTTTAAATTACTCATTATTTGGTGCCGACTCCAAATATGCTCAGAGTCATTCTTATTTATTATGTCATCATTCCAGGTAAAAATGCCTAGAATGAACAACAGAGTCTAGAATAAATCAAGCCATGGTGAACCCTAGCCCAAACCTGTTGATATTTATTATCCAATAATCAAAGGTAATCAAAATATAGAGAAAACCATATTCATATTATTAAGAATTTAGCTCATGAAACAGACAAACACAGCACAGTTCATGAGCTCAAATCAACTACTTTGCCATGGAATGGAAGATAAGTGGGGCATCATCAAATATTGCTTGTTCCAGACAATGTGGGCTAAAAGCTTATAACTTGATAACTACCTGCAGGGTAAAGGTCCTCTATTACATAAAATGGTAGCTCCTTCATTTCTTCCAGTTCTACATTCTTGATTTTTGGAAGAAGAGACTTTCTAATCAAGGCTGCACTTTTGCTGGGTTGAAACATTTCTATTCTTGCCAGCAGGACAATCAATACAACTACTTACTTCCCAAAGGCAAAACACTCCAAAGCCACCACCTGCCCAGCCAGAGCGTAAGTGTCAGAGGGAAACTTGGCTTTAATGGTTGGGGCATATGGTCTAGAATCTGTGGAAAGGAGGGAAGGAAATTGAAAAGGGGTTAAGAGCATTTAAACTATACATGAAGGACACTGGACATGCATATTCATATAATACTATTAATTTGGAATACATTTCAATCTTTATCTTCAAACCTCTTAGGTTGGTCAATTATTTTACAGCCTGACACAAATGAAATCTAAGCTACACAGGCCAATAGTCTGACTTGATCTAAGGCTGGATCCTACGTTCTCTCTGTAGGAAAGTGTCATAGAACCAGGCTCCCTCGGGCAGCATCACTCAAAAGGAAACTGAGTCAGCTGGAGAGTTGGTTTCTCCACTACCAGCATCCCCTAATAGGTCTTGGCTAATGAAGACCTTTCTTTCCACTCCCACTCCCTTTCAAGTCCTGTCAGTTTCCTCACCCATGAAGAAACTTCCGATCCCACAGAAGTTTATAAGCCCTTCAAGGGTGGCAGGCCGTAACCAGCAGGAGTGGGGGTTCCAAAGTATCTCAGCTGGCTAACTCATTTAAGCCCTCAGTTGACAGATGCTCTTTACTGGAAGAACAGACCCTATATAGACGATGTGGTCCAGCCTCACAGCATTTTGTCATGGATGTAGCTACCAATGGGATGTGGGTCAGCTGGGTCATTCCCCAATGAAATTTTCCTTCAGTCCCCAAATTTCTAGCAATAATTATTTTTTCTTGGTCCTAATTATCACCTAAGGGACATGAATTCATTTTTTTTTTTGCCTATGTTTTTAGTCCCCCTGCATCTTTTTGGCCCACGGTAGAGCTTTCTTATTAACAAAGGAAGTGACTCATTTCCAGTTAATTTGCCCCCCCCCTTTTTTTAAAAAAAAGATTGCTCCTGGGCCTTATAACGGTAGGGCCTCACCAAAAGGTGGTGAAATTGCCCTCAGCCTCTTAAAGGGAACTTGGAGGTATTTCTGGGTTAAAAATGAAAAAGAAAATACTCGGGGACTTAACAACAGCCACAAAAATTGCTGTGGGGACTGCATGTTAGCAATAGCATGTGTATTTCTATACCGCTTATCAGCTAAGTGCTCTCTAAGCGGTTTACAATGTGTTTAGCTAATTGCCTCTAACAAGCTGGGTACTCATTTTACTGACCTGCAGAAGGATGGAAGGCTGAGTCAACCTGGAGCCTGGCAGGATTGAACTCACAACCTTGTGGCTGCAGTACCGGCATTTAACCACTGCACCACCAGGGCTCCCTAGTGGGCTCATGTTCTCAGTGAACCCACCTCTGAGCTAGAGCTAGCTCGCTTAGAGTTCTGTCCCTCAGAAGGGTCTGTTTATTGTGTGCTCCACTGTTGTGTATTTCTCATGCACTGACCTTCTCTGACAAGATTGAGTCGAGAAAATGTGCTGAAAACACTCTTTTTAAAGGAGTCAATGTGGCCAGTGGCAAAGCAAGAGTAGTTGCCAAGGTCAGAGGCCTCTGTCTTAGCAATGTAAAGATTTCCAGTTGTCTGTGAGATGAAGCGCCTTTGGTCTGTTGGGATGAAGTTGGGGAAGTCATTCACAAACCAGCGGTACTCAATTCCTGTATGCAAATGGACAGAGGAAAAGAGTGTGAAATACCAGCTTTCCTGTGTCACAGCAACACTAGAAGTTTAACCTGAACAGGTTATTTTCCAGCCTGGGAAGCAGCTATATCTAATTGCTATTCATCAGTTCTGCAGGAACAGTTGCATGTACTCTATTGCCTTGATGGGGCCTAAATATCCTAAAAGCACCAGGTCCTGTCTGATCTTGGAAGCTAAGCTGTGTCAGTCCTGGTTCGTACTTCATGGGAGACCGCCAATGAATACCAGGGGATGTAGGTTGTATTTCAGAGGAAGGAGCTGGCAAATCCACCTTTAAGTATTTGCTGTCTAAGAAAATCCAGTGCAATTCATTCATTTACCAAAAATCGATACATGACTTGAAGGCACATACACACATTCTACTGTTGAACAGAGACAAAACTAGGATACTTGTTACTATTCTATGGAGAAAGCTCAATTCTCCCACAGTATACCTTTACACAGAGTGCCAGTTCCCTCAAATTACTCAACAAGAACTTTGCTACTAACTCTTTGCTCTGATATGTCATACGTTATCTCTGGCTTCTCATACCATTGCTTAATGCTTTAACAGCTTTGTGGCTCTCCATCAGAGACTCTCAGAATTTTTCCTTATCAGAAACCTTTCATTTCTTCACTTCTTCATTTCAGTTCTGCCTCTCTACCACCAATGAAGTCACTTAATAATTATGCAGATCCTTGATTGTTAAAACCAGCATAGTGGAAAAGTGAAGGTGAACTTAAATTACATCACTGAGATATTCAAATACAGATTTGACTAGATATAGAACATTAATAACTGTAATTGCATCAGGTGCTTAGTGCTTCAGTCATGCAGGTTGTAACACTGATCATTAGAATCCATCTCCAGGTTTCATAGAAAAATTCACTAGCCCAGAATTCAGTGCCACAGATTATAGGCACTTTGAGGTAAACAGGGAAATTTATGCTTTTCAGAATTGTTTTCCGCTGTCTGCACCAGAGAACCTGGCCACTTCTCTTTTCATCTGATCTACATTTCCAAGGTTATCACTACAATTATAACAATCAGGCACATATTATTTTTAAGCAAAAAAGAAATACAGCTGAAAAGGGTTTTGTGGTTTTTTCTTCTCTTTCTTTCCAATTTCTTTCCTTTTGACCAAGATATATTTCTGTAATATTATATCTAGAAGAAT
Source organism: Cyclura pinguis (assembly GCA_030412105.1). Lineage (NCBI taxonomy): Eukaryota > Metazoa > Chordata > Lepidosauria > Squamata > Iguanidae > Cyclura > Cyclura pinguis. The sequence continues at coordinate 58,965,481 of CM059602.1, forward strand.
ATAGTTACCATACTGATCCTATTATATTATTTTATCAAATTGTGAGACTATAAAACATACTCTTTTCTTCTTTTAGAGAGAATCCATCTGTTTATTCATTTCTGCCATATTAAGAGTCTTACTTAACCATGCCCTCGTAAAAAGAACATTAGTTTGTTTCCACTATTTTGCAAGGACAATGGATCAAGCAATTAAAAAGCTGTGACTGTAATGAGAAAGAAACTGCTTTGTCCAAACTACTGAACACATTCATGTATAGGATCAAATCAACACGTATTACTTCAAAAATTACTTCCCAAATATTGGTATTCTCAGCCATGCATTTTTAATAAACGGCCGTTTTCTCACCAGGATAATGGGGCGGTGGGCTGCATGTAAACATCACTCCCCAGCCCTCTGTACCCTTCACTGGATCTCGTTCTTCTGTAGAGAATTCCTGCAAAACTGAACAAAAAAAAATGAATGGAAGCAATCAGATAAGAACAATGAGAGCCAGAACATCTTACAAATTAGATCTCTTCCATACAGAAGTAACAATGCTTGCTATTGTTCACAAAATTCCTAACCATATCAAAGCAAAATTAAATTGCAAAAATAACAGTGGATGATATCAGGAGCACTATGTTTTCAATGACTTAGATAAATCAATATATATGATTTTCATTTTTACCTATTTATTTTTTCAAAGGTAGGGCTTGCTATTTTGGTCCTAAGTGGCCCTTTAAACAGATTACAATGTTTGAAGAAAACAATAAAAACAAGGACAAAACACTCAGAAACTCCAGAGTCAAACCACAAAACAGCAGCAAACATTAAACACACAGAAAGATAAAATGAATTAATAAGATTCAAAAGCCATCTGTAGTACGAAGAATCCTTTTCCTATGTTTCTAAAAGCTTATGTTCAATTGTTCTGGCACACAGTCTAACAAATGGGTGCAACCACCAAGGGGGACATTCATACAGTGGGTCAGCTGATGACATAAGCCAGGAATGAACCATGCTGTTGGATTTAAGGGGAGACAGGTAGGAGTGGAACAATGACAGCTGCTTCTTTGGCTTCCCCAGGACATGTTGTGCATTGCACCCCTTCCAAAAGTTCATTTTACCAAATTTTCCCTTTAAGCCTAGAAATGACAAAAAAAATTACTTCCTATTTTGAAAAAGTGCAGAAAAAAAGTCAACTAAAACTTTGGTTTTTTGGATTGCCCCTCCTGGAAGCTCCAAGGAGTAGTAATTCATTCTTATGAAATCAAGAGGTCACAAAAAATAGGCATATGTGCCCTTGTGTGTCTCATGGACCACATGTTGCCCATTCCTCAACTAAGCAAATGAGAGATCATGTATAATAGAAGATAACTGTTAAGGTGTTATCTCACTGGTAAACCCTGTCCCGGGGTCTATAATTTTGATATTAAAATATGATTCCATGTGCCTGAGAGGTCATCCGGATGAGCACGTAGGCAGCAACGGTCGAACAACTGAAAACCAGGTCAGGTCAGTAAAATCCCCAGTCACATAGCCCCAGGAGACCTCAAGCTGTGCAAACCCACAGTAGACAAAGGGTCCTCAGCCCCTGAGAAGCTGACTTGAGGGGATTAGTGTGTTTGCCCCAAGTTGAGCACCGATAGCAATAAAATCCTATCAGGCAAGGACCATTTACATGAAGTCACACCACAACCCAATGCAGCCAAAGATCCTGAGACTTTGGCAACACCTTGTAATCTCACAACGCAAAGGAAGTTACCATTGTGGAGCTCCTTTCTCGTTGCAACACCCATTGTTCTCCCTGGGAAAGGATTAGCCCTCCAGGTACTTTTTCCTCTACGAATAGTCCCAGTTTTTGAGCGGTTCTTTGGATCACTCCTGGTCATCCCAGCAGACCGTTTCTCCGTCCGTTGAGTAATCCCCTCAGCCCTTTCCATGCTGAGCCCCACTTCTCCGCTGTTTTTCCCGGACCAAGGACTTCAGGAAAAGCTGCGGTATTACCCCAGCTACAACCTTCAATATTCCCCTATCCAGTTTCCTCTCTTTTGCTTCTTAATAGGTCTTGAGTGAGTGTGTGAGTGATTGCGTTCGTGTGTGAGACTTTCATTCAATAAAATGATTTATTGGACATTTTTGTTTGGTTTTTGACTTGGCCTGATCCCGTAAAAACTGGGTAAAAAGACCCCGCTAGGTTACCCTGCCTGTCGCATTGCTATTGCTCGTGCTCTGGCTAGTTTCCATTCCCCATCACGTGGAGCACACTGAGGTGTCCCCCAAGGGACCCTAGAAATCAGGGTAACAAGGGTAATCCAGAACTTCAACATTTAGTTCTTTAAAAGGTTAAGACCATGATGTTTAACCTTCCCTGGAGAGTAACTGAAACCAAGGGAGTTCCTTCAAAATCAGGAAGGCACGATTTTTTTTCAAAGTTCACACACTAGCAACCAAATAGCTTCTTCCTCATCCCAGCCACTTTACGGAACAACTTCCCAAACACTCTCAACAGATTCAAAGAACAATGGCCCCAAGAATAACACAAGCTACCTGACAGCCATGTGCTCATCAAACTAAATCCTCCCTCTAGTATCACGGTTGAGTTCCTGCAGGCCAGTACTTCTAAAGGGTCAAAGCACTTTAAAAAGAAAAAAAAAATCCTAAAGAATTCTGCCTAGTTATAGCTGGAGCTCTCACTGGACCACTAAATTCAAAAAGTAGACAGCCTGTTTTAGTTGATACTGATTTCTAGTACTTGGCCATCCCAATCTCAACGTACACCAAAAATTGCTGTGATGGTCTGAGGCAACCCCACTGTCCCAGAAGGTACTATCCCATCTCAGAGCCATTACCTAGATGTCTGCAACCCTTGTTCATTCTTTATTGCAGAGAAGTGGTATGGATTCACCCCCTCAAGTGTCCCTCAAATGTTTTCTGTTCTTCACAGCCTAAATTCAATAGAGAGTTAGCTGTGCCTATGCTGTACTCACTTCAATGGATTTAACCACTCCAGTGCAGGAAATGAAATTACTCCCTTATCTCCAGTGGGATCCCTTTGAACAAATTGAAAGAATAATTGAGATACTTCAGTCATCGTCCCAACACGTTCTGGTCCAATCTTCCTCTTATTATTCCATGGCTGTGCTCAGTTGGAGAAACTTATATCATGCATGTGTATACTTAGATTGGTGCCTTTTATCTTGACAGTTTTAGTTTCTAGTGAGGTTGGATGTATTATGAATGCTTAGTTAGAGAACAGAAGGTGTAGCAGCATCTGCTCTGAATTAACTCTATCTGCTCTGAATTAAATTTAGAAAGTTCACTCAAGACCAAGCAGATGACTTACAGCCAAAACGAACAGAAGCCTCTCTGCTGACTACTGTGCCCACGGAGTTGGATGCCACACACTGGTAGGACCCAGCATCTTTGACTTTCACTGGGTTGCTTATCACCAGGTTGCCCCCATTCAACCTGTAACGGGAATCTGACTCGATTTTGATCTCTGTGCCATTCAGCTTCCATCTGCCAAGGCAACAGGGGGCAGGGAGAAAAGGACAGAGTAGTCACAGCAGCATATCAACATTGCCCTGAATAGAACCATACACTGGCATCTATGATGCACACAAACTCTCAATAGGATCTATTGTAGGACAGTGACTGAATAGTGAATACCTCCTCTGTAGCCAGAAATCCAACCTAGTAATGAGGATTAGAAACAGCTATACTGTATCTAATACTAAAGCAGATCCTCATTTCAAAGATTATTCTAAGGGATTGCAAGGATTATTCCAAAAGACAAGATCCTTTAGACTGTATCTTGTCACACTAGCAAATCACTCATGAGGATTGGCTTCTACAGCCAGCACTGGGACTGGTTTTGCTGGCATAAATAATTGTTTATTATTACTATTATTATTATTATTATTATTATTATTATTACTATTATTATTATTATCATCATCATCATCATCATCATCATCATTTCTTACCTGCCTCTCTTCAAAGCTCAAAGTGGGGTACAACAGAGATTAAAATACAATTATTTGATCGTATGACTAGAACCTCTGAAACATTGCTCTCCAGACCTCCCTGTTCCACAAATTACTGAGTCATAAGAGGCTAAGCGGAACTTATATTACTGTAGCCCACTATTTTAGTTGTTGTGGAGGCTGGAATTCTTCACCAGCTGTGTTAATGACCAATCCCCATCTCCAACCAACCTTTTAAGAAACACAACCCCTCCACATGTCTATTTCTGTGTCACATGGTTTGTGTCTGAGCGGGGGTTCTGCTGAGATGTGATGTATATTTTCATGTAGGTGGACATGCTGCAAGGACATCATCTGCAGGGACCTTCTAAGGACACTTAGAGATTGCTGTGGATACCATCAGAGCACATCTAGCTAGAAAAAAATTTATCTCCACTAATCCCTCTACTCTCTAACAACATGGAAAAGGCCATGCATAATTTAAAAGGTGGGTTTTGTGGGGGTAGCACTGGGAGATGCTGTGATGGAGCGGTAACTAACTAAATGCCAGGCAGAGACCATTTCTGCACTAGACTGTCATAGTGCTATTATTCCACTTTCAACATCCTATGGAATCCTGACGTTTGCAGTTTAGCGAGGGGCATTTAGAATTCTCAGCCAGAAAGCTCTTGGGCTTCAGTGGAAAGAGCTTGACCATTTTCTTAGTGGAACACAATGGGGCACATTTTCTTTCTGAGGATGATAATATCTGAGTGTATTCATTACACTTTTAGCTCCCATAAAATATGTACTTTCGGCCTCATAATTGGCAGTGCAAGATCAAATGTGTCATCAGTTTAAAAATATACAAAGAGATGGCATATACTTGTGTGGATCACAATAACACACTTTCTGAGATGCAAAAAGTACTACTGGCATTAAGTTAACAGCACCTGTAGGTTGCAGGAGGGCTGGCTCGTGCTTGACATGTCAGTAATATTTGGTCCTCTGCTGATCCTTCTGGAAAGAGGACATTGCGTGGTTGTTCTTCAAACACTGGTCCGTAATTCCTCACAGTGCTCTCTGTTGGCCACCATACTGCATGAGAAGGTGAAAGGATACAGAAAAGGTACAGCAACAGGTACTCCATTAAATAATTAGTTGTTCTATACTCTCCAGCCATTAGTATCCTTTATGAAACAGAAAGAAAATCTGTGAAGCTCTGAATTTTGCATAATTGTATGCCAACATTTATCATAAAATCATTGAATTGTCAAGTTGGAAAAGATGCCATGGGCCATTAATCCAACCCCTTCACAATGCAAGAATTCATGGCTATATCATCCCTGACAGATGATTATCCACCTCTATTCAAAAACCTCAAATGAAGGAGAGTGTTCCACCATCGTTCCACATCCTTTATGATTTTATTTGTTTTGCACCTCAAATATACAACTTCAGCTGCTGTGTATTTACTCATTTGTTGCATTTAAATATCATATTTACTCCAATGAGCTCAGGACAGCATATAAAGCTCTCTCCTTTCCCACTTTCCCCTTATAGCACCACTGTGAATTTGGCCAAGCCCAGGCAGGGTGACCTCTCCAAGGTCACCTAGTGGGTCTCATAGCTACTGGATATTTGAACCTGGATCTCACAAATCCAGTCCAACCACTACACAAATACTTCAGTGTTCTTCCTATTCTTGTACCTCCTTCACTCTTGAGATTAACTCAGCAACCACTTTCTTAGGAAATTCCATGGAATCACACCAGCCTTAAAGCATTCCTCCAAGATACATAGAATATCAAAGCGAAAGAGCCTGAAATCTTGCCTAGGCAGCAGGTCCTCACCCACAGATGATGCCAACACCTTTAAATGTGCCTAAACAAGATCAACAACTGCCACCTCCCATTCCGCTCTTCTCTAGATTATTTGATTCAACAGGCCCTGCCACTCAACACTCACACTTCTCACCAAATATGCAAAAGTTATCTATTTTTATTAACTAAAGCCTGCCAAAATCAGCTGAGAGTGAAGACAGACATGTTATCAAAAAGGAACTTGGGCATCTTCCTCAGCTATGAGAGATTCCAATGTCTTCTTGGATTTGTAAGTAAAATTTCAGATGTAGTACATGTGCCAATCAAACTAACAATGCTAACTCAGCCGTCAGTCTCCTCCACCCACCCAATCCCATTGCTTTAGGCATGCTATTCATGTATTTCTTTATATCCTTTCTCCTGGTGCCAGATCCAAGACAGCTTACAGCAAATATTACCCACTTTTATTTCTCTAACAGGCTGGGAAACTTCTACAGGCCTGCTCAAGGTTTAAGATCTGGGGAAGGCCTTCTCTTGGTCTCAGGAGAGATTTTTCTTAGTGGTTGCTCCCAGATTGTGGAACCTCCTCCCACAGGAGGATCCATTGGGCCCTTCTCTCCTCTCTGCCTTTATTTTTCAGAAGGACTTCAAATTATAATTCATGTGCCAGAAGGGAGTTGACCAGAGCTGTGCTTTGATCTTTTTTATTATATTTTAAACGTGTTTTAAAGTGTTTACCTTTGTATTTTAAGTAGAATTGTTTATTTTCTAACTTTTTGTACTAACAATTTCTTAGCTGTGTGTGTGTGTTAAAGATGGAAATTCTTGATTTTTCCACTTCCTGACAGATGTTGAGTAAAAGGCATTGTTATTTCTTCTGGTAATGTTGAAATATTCCGGATTTCTTTTTCTCGCAAAAGATGGAAAACTCACCACAAGATTTAAAAACTGTACATTTTCAAGAAACACACAGTTTTACTCTGAACTGTGCAACTTTCTGAAGAATAACTGTGTAATTGTGGGTCTCCCTCTAGCCATGAGTGTTTCATTTGGCACAACTTTTTGAGAAAGAGGGACAAGACAGAACAGGAATGGATGCATTAGATACCATGAATCAATAAATAAAGGTGAACTGCGTACTGAAATGTTAGGACTGGTGTTCTAGTCTTGCTTGATAGAAGGGCCAAGGTGTGCAGCACAACTCACCATCAATCCCCTTTCATCCTCTAAGGAACCACCAAATAATGGGTTCTCTGGGCTCTGATTCTGCACTCCCCTTGTTTCTTGAGCTGCCTGCCTACTCCAGTTCCCTGATTCTTTCTGATCGCTACCAATTCGCTTCATCCCTGCCAAGGCTGTTCCTCTCCTGTCACCCTGCCTCCTCCTCCTCCTCCTCCTTTTCTGGGCTGGTGTTTCGCACAACTTGCTCCCTGCACACTCTGGGCTCTGAGTCTCTGCTCCTCTTCTTTTTTGACCTGCCTGCCTGCTCCAATTCCCTGATTCCAGCTCATCCTGCTGATTCACTTCATCACCACCAAGCCGCTCCTCTCCTGCCGCCTCCTCCTCTGCCACTCTTTCTCAGCTGCCTACTCACAATCAGAGTAGGCAGACAGATCAAGAACAAAGGGGACTGCAGGGAACCAGTTCAGGGAACCAGTTGCACAGAAAACAACAACTGAGAACTGGCAAAGATGGTTTTGCCTGTTCCCTCCTCTGAAATATAGCCTATAGTACCTGGTATTTGTTGGCATACATTTTGTTTAATTGGATGTAAGCTACCTTGGATTCTATGCAGGGAGAAAGAAAGTATATAAATCACGCAAACAAATAAACAAACCTGGGGTCTCCAGAAGTTTTTGGACTGCAATGTCCATCATCTCCCATCACTGGCTATGGTGGCTAGAGGTGCTACGAATGGCAGTCCAAGACCATCTACAGAGTTATGTTTTACATTCCTTCTCTAAAGCAACATCAGTTAATGGATCGATCCATAATCACACCTTTAGAGACAAAGCCAGTGTCCAAAGAACCAAGGAACTGCGTTGCTGATAAGCCTCTTTGTCTGTTCTTCACATAGTAGTCCCCTATGTCACAGGTTGAAAGGCAGGTTGTGAGCTTGAGTGAGAGTTCTTCGTTTAAAGACAGTGAAATCCTATTGTGTGTTTGCTGATTATTACTTCGAAGCCCTAAAGCAGCTTGGGATCTCCTTTTATATGATCCTGTCCATCCTTAAGATTAGCTATAGTGCCCTTTCTACATGTACTATTACCTTCAGAAGTACAGTTGGTGGCAATGCTCAGGAGAGCTATCTTTTACATGAAATTCTCCATCCCAATGGCTAGATCATCCTGTTCTTCAGCCACATCCTGCTTGCAGTTGAAGAGCTTTCTCTTCAAATGAGCATTTGGCTCCACTGTTGCTTAAGTTTATTGACGGACTGCCAGTTTTGGGCTTTTTGTGTTTTTTTTTAACTTTACTGCCCCTTTGAGCTTATCGTAAATATGTTTAATTTTTTTTCGTGCTTTTTATTAAAAGGAGCGGCTTCCTTTTTTGGAGGAGGGAGTATAGGGTATAGATTTCCGAAATAATAAATAACACCTAGCATATCAGATCTGTCTCCTTCCTTGCATAATACCATATGAACCTATTTGAAATATGTCCCTGTTATGAGCATAATATTTTATGCAAGCCCAACTGCCAGCTGGGGAAGGACCAACAAGACAAAAGCACTCAGGCTCACCAGACTCTTGACCTGCAGAGATCTTGTTTCATCTCTGGGCTGCCGCTTTTTAGATTATGCACAAGAAAGTGGGTGCATGCATTACAGCCCAAGCCCCAGTTTAGCAGCTGCTTCAACATTAGCCAATTAGAGATAGCAATTCCCCCCTCCTCAGACTTCACATTAAACCAGTTTCTTTATTATGTGCACTCAGCAGTGATTGAATGGCATTAGGTTATACTCTGTGTTGTTAAAACACGAGGAACTTTATTTCCTGGCTTCAGAAGAAAGGATTCTTTTCCTTATGAGTGCAAGCTTTATAGTATTGCTTCTGGGGCTAGTAAGTCTGGGTGAAACCATGGCAGTGTCAACATTAGTGGGAATGATTAGCAGAACAGACCAAAGATATTTTGCCACCTGAGGCAAAGAATAAACAAATCCCTCTCTCATTTCATGTACAAAAACAGTCTGGACTGCTAGCTGATTCCTTCTTCAAAGTTCTGATTCCTTCTTCAAAGTTGGCACCCACCACTGCTCTTTGAAAGAAGCAAGCTGGTTTAGGCAATGTGGAGCAAGTTGCAAGGCCTCCCATTCCTTCTTCCAGCACTTTGCTGTTGCTTTTTGGCACCTCAGGCACCTGCCTCAAGGTAGGGCTGGGCCTGAACTTTAGGCCAAAAGGTGAGTCCTGGCATACTGAGTGTTGGGAAATACCTTAGAAGTTGAAAATGAAGTGACTTGTGTTTGAAATGACTTTTATTTCTATGGACTTTCTGACCCTCAACAATGCTCTTTTGTTCCTGGCATTTGCAAAATCCATTTTAAGAGGTATTATTTAATTTTATAAAAACTTAAAAGAAAAGGTGTGTGTATATGTGTGTGTAACACAAACTCTTTGTGATGGTAATCATTATGTGCATTTTAAAAAAGACGTGGGAAAACTTTCTTTCCTCTGACATATATGTGACAGCCGCCGCATAGCCAAGTGGCATACATGTATGCAACCATCATACAAACAAACAGTGCACACCCTGCCAGCACACTCTTCCCCCTCATATGCTCACCCTCCTATACACACATCTTAGCATGCTGGCTTAAATCTCCCCTCTGTGTTTGCTGAAGTCCAGGAGGTGCTTGGGGGTTAGAGGTGAAAGCCTTTCCTATCCTCCAATAATTCCCACCAAGACTGCTCTTTCTTTCCACTGCTACAAGCAGCAAGGACACATCTATTTTGGAGTGACTGATATTACTGTGTGTCACTGGATGAGGTCATGGTGGCTCCCACAGCAGAGGGACAGTGACTCCACTCCAGATTTAGCCTGAAGTCCAAAGGAGATGTCCAATGTGCAGAAATCTAGTCTACTAATACGTTCAGTACCCTGGACAGCTCCTTGAAAATCTGAACTAAACTCTGGAGGAGAGTCACCACCCTGCTGACTTAAAAGTCACTAGCTACCACTGGTTAACATCCCTGTCTTTCTTGGCATTTGGATGCAGTCTGGATGCAGTTTTATGTTCAGGCATTCAGAGCTGCAGCTATCACTTCAAGATTGAGCATGTGCATCTACCTATAGATTGATAAGAAAAAAAATTGGTTGACTGTGTGGAATACACACACACGTCAATAAGGAGCCTTGTACAGAGCACCAGCTTATAGGTTCTCTCTTTTTTGTGTATTTTGGCAACATACGCCTATCCATGCACCACTTGTGCTGATCATAAAACACTGCAGGATTAATTAAAATAATGGCAAGACCCTCTGTTCCTTGTTAAGCCTAGAAAGAAGAGTGCTTATCCTGTCTCAGCTGGAAATGGTTTTGTCCTTGACATTGATGGGGCAACAAAACAATAAGGATGGCAATATTGGCTTAAGAAGATTGTCATCTGCTAATGACATTCCAATAGCTAAAAGCAGATGTACTTAAGGCTCAGCATCATGACGAGGAGGGGGAGTCACTGGGAGTACTCAGGACTCAATAAATAATTCATGCTAATTGCAAGACAGTTTGTGTTCAAAAGCTCTATTTGTTAAACCTCAAGCTTTTGGTATGAGAGGATACATATTAAAGAGACAGAAGCAAAATCGGGATACTCCCATTTTAATTCCACATCAGCTCTATTCATTCCCTGGTTGTACCCCCGTTGCCCTCCTTGAGTTTCTCTGTGGTAGTGGGAACTGCAGCTGTCAGATATCGATCATTCAGAACACAGGAAGGTCAGCCAAGCTCACACCTGAGATTTCAAGGTGTCTGGGTGTAATGCCAATTTGACTGAGGAACAAGACACGCAAGGATCTAACAGGAGGGCACTCTGTCTTTCACAAAGGGTCTGTGATAGATCTGTGTTGCTAAGGGAGCAAACATGGAGGTAAGGCGACATCAGAGTCTCATAGTCACTACATTGCTTTTTCCAGTTACTATTATCTGGCATCTGAACACAACACAGAACTGAGATCTTTGTATGCTACTCAAGGACAGTATGGACCTTCATAGGGAAGAGCGAGCAAGGCAAACCAAAGTAGTCCTTTGTAGCCTTAACAAAAGCTTTGCAGTCTTTAATAGCAGCTGAATAAACAGCAATTAAGAGCTAATAACCAACCTCCATGTTTTGGTGGAAAAGTAACTCCCATCTGAGGAAGCAGAACTATAGATCTGAGGAAGCAATAAGGAACAATCTTTCTCTGAAAGGAAAGGCACATTAGCCTTTCCCAACCCAACGGCTAACAGGTGTGTTGGACTACAACGCCCATGACCCTCAGCACCACAAGTTCATGGCCTGAGGACACTGGGAGTGGCAGTCTGATGCATTGGGAGTTTGCCAGTCTGGTTCTACAGCCACACAGCTCCTTCATCTAGCTGTTGCTTCCCAGTTTGCTCTTTGCAACTCAGAGAATTCAGGACTTGCAGGAAGAGTAGTCTTTTTTTTCCTTTGTACGCTTCATTATTCAGGCCTATGTAAAGCTCCAAGCCAGGAATGGCAATAAGCAGAATAAATGCAGCCACTGCACAATTGGATTTAAAGCTGCATCAGCAGAAATTTCATATGAAGCCAGGAAAGTACTGTCACCACCTAAGGCTACAACCTTTTGCTGCCTCAGATGAGAGCAAAGGGCCTTACTTTTAAGTAAAACATGCTTAGGATTGTGCCGGAAGCCTGCAGTCCTATGATGCAGACTTGGATGTAAGCTCCACAGAAGACTGTACAATGCAGGCTTGACTAAACAGACATAAGAAGCATGACCTGTGCAAGTGTCACTCATTGCCAAAATTTTGGCATATGAAAGAAAAGACATACATGTTCATCAAAGGAAGAAAGAAAACCAATATACATATGAGAGAAGTTCCAAAAGAGATGGAAAGCACTTCAGTTAGCATAACCCTAGAGATCTTTCTGAGACTGCTGCTGCTGCTTCAGGGCTATTTCTAGGTTCTCTTGAACAATTATCTTACACATGGTTTATCAAAAACAGAACATCCCCCACACACTTCTCGCTGCATTACACAAGAGTTTTAGTCCTCTTGTAAAAGCTTGGGGCTGGTATCGTACAGCAAGACAGAGATGTGAAGGAAGTTGCCTGAGGTTAGCAAGTGCTGAGCAACAATCCTTTCATTCTGAACACTATGGAACAGGTAATCAAGAAAAGTCAGTCCCAATTTATAGAACAATTCATCTTCTATCTTCCTATTTCTTATGGCCATTTGTTTGTTTAGGAAGTAAGGAGGCAAACAAAGCTCCTTGATTTTATGTACATTGTGAGATACTCATTTTCCTCTCAGAAAAGGTGGTCTTGAGCTGATCCAAAGTTCTAGGAATTTTTATGAAGCTGGACTATAAACCTCACAACGAGACCAAACTGCACTTTTGGGATGCTGTGATAATCATGTTTGTCTTCTGCCTGGTTCCTTGTTCATGCTCACACTGAGCAATTTTCAGCCTCTGGCCATCGTTATGCTGATCTTTTATGTCATATGTGAGCAGCCATTAGAACATTCTCCTATAAGGCTTTGTAGATGACTTATTCCTTATGGTCTCTGCTTGAACGATAGAAAAAGAAAGCTTCTATATTCAGCTAGTTAACAGGAAACCCCAGTGTTGCCTTGATGTCGCCAACATATGTGGGTCAGACCAGCTTCCACATAGGCTAATTGCCTCCTGATCTAGGCCAGTCACCTTCCCAGGAGACCCAGGGAACATTAAAAGGTAATTAGATATTTATAAAGGACATGGAAGTAGCCTCTCCCCAAGATGATGAATTAGCTCTAAGGCATTATCTAATTCTCAGCCATCTGAAATGAAAAGCCATCCCACTGAGAGATCAACCTTTTAAAATGCAGTCTGTGGTACCTAAGAACTAGCAATAGTCTGGACTGAAGAAAACAACAGAGATTATTGTGTTAAACGAAGGACCAAGAATATCACCAATAAGGGGAGATTACCATGGAAAGCACATCAGTGATGCTGATAGAAAAGCTATCTCTGTGTAAAAGGACTCGAACACAAGAGTGCTGTGCATGTAAGTGTATTATGTGCTAGGACTCAGAATGCTTTTATTCACTAGCTTGACATTTCTAGTTAGTGCAACCATACATCTTTATTGGGGATGGATAAATCTGTCAGTTTCAGCTCCTCTTACATTCAGTTTAAAAGAACAGCTCAAGTTCTTACTGTCAAATTTATTATGAAATACAACATTTGAAATGTTCTTATTGAAAACCAACCAACCAAAACAATCAAACATTGGGCCAAATTTAACAGGTACTGTTATTCCCAGTATGAAGAGAATCCATACTTTCTATAACGGAGCTATTGAAGAAGAAGAGCTTCCCAGAAAAAAAAGAGAGAGAGAGAGAGAGAGAGAGATGGCAACTTCAGTCTATCAACACAAACATGGCAGAATACCCAGGAACTGAAAGCCAGAACACTATATGATAAATACTGAAAACATTCTGCCAGGAGAGTTGAATCTATTGGGTTTGCTTTCTCCCCTAACTGATCTTTTTAAAATCTCAAGCTCCTTCTCTTAAACTTTGCAGAAAACCAGAAAGAAAAAATATATTTACAAGTACCAAAGTTCTCACCTATCCCTAATAATTATCTACTTGCACAATAAACATAACAGTCATGTAACAGTCACACTGCAAACATGATAAGCTCTATTAAAATTACATGATCTATGAAGTAAACATATGGGATTCATGTTAGCTGAGCTATGCAATATGCGAATCACATGCTCCAGATAATTTCATGTTCTGAATTTTGAATAAGGGGTACAAATAGCTTTGTTAACATTGCTGGCATTAAGTCCTGTCCGTTTCCATGCCCTGTCTATATCTAGAAGTGGCCTTTGAGCCAAAATGGAGGAAACTCTTACCTGTACAAGAGATGACAGCTAATACAAAGAAGACAAGCTCCACAGAAGCTCCCATTGCAGACTTCAGAGCATGTATATTAAAGATCTGCAAACAGAATGGAAGAGAAGAATATGATTTTAGAAAGACACAGTAGAGCATATTCACAGTTTCTGAGAAGAATTCAGTATGATATTACATTTGTATTCTTCCTTCCAGCTATATTTGCAATCTGATATCCTTTCCAAGTGGAGTCCCTAAAAGAAACAGATGATGGTAAGAAACGAGGAATTCATGGGATAGTGGTTTGAGCACTGGACTAACTCTGGAGACCAGGGTTCAAATCCCTACTTGGCCATGGAAAATCACCAGGTAGCCTTGGGCAAGCTCCACTCTCTCAGCTTCTGGGGAGGCAAAAGCAAACCCCCTCTGAACAAATCTCACCAAGAAAATCACGTAATAAGATTCACCTTAGGGTCATCACAAGTCAGAAACAACATGAAGGCACTCAACAAAAACAAGAATATGCTATATTTTGTATAACAAAATGCATGTGTAAGATCTCTGCATCATATCCTTTCTTACTAACTTTGAACATATCTGCTCAAGGGAATGGTTGCTCGTTGCTTCCATATCAGTAGAGAAACGAATTCAGTTCAGGTTTTAGTTTGAATTGTGAAAGAGCTGTCCAAAGTGGTGAATCTATTTGCGAGAATAGTGTTTAGCACTTTGGAAAGCTCCTTTAAACTTTGGGCTAAAATTCAGAGATGACTGACTGTACCACTGATAGGAAAGCCACCAACCTGTTCAAGACATATTGCAAAAATATTTGCACATTCACAATCATTCACAATGACAGAAAGAAATGAAAAAAAAAAAGAGAGAGACAGAAAAGAGGTTAACTAGAGTCACAGTTTTAATTCTTCTAAGCCCTAAGTTCTGGTTAGCCCACCCCTTCAAGTTATGCTCAGTCTCACTCCACAGGCACATATTCAACTTTGTAGTAAAATCACATAGAGGCATACCTCAGTTAACAAAGCCTCTAATAAAGAATCTCCTTTTCACAATGTTCTTTCATGCACTCTAGCTTCCCTTATGCTCATTGTTCTGGATATTGTTTAGAGCATTAGCATGAGGAGGGTGAGGAAGGAAGGCTGGAGAAATACATCATCAAATTTAGAAATGGTCAAAAAAAAAAGTTTTCCAGCTTAAAGATAAATATTGAAAAGTTATGGCAGTGGGGTTTTCACTGGGCTAGAACTCATCCTTGTTTACACTACTATGAAGTTACACAACAAACAACACAATTTTATTTAAAAGATAAGGAATGATTGCGATCTAGATGGATCTTTGACTTTTCTCAACAGACATGTTACCTTAATGCTTTTTCATTACTTTTCACAGCTTTTATTCTCCCTGGATGGATCTAACCACTTCCACTTATGTGGCCAGACAATCTTTGTAGCCACATAACAAGATCTTTTTAAGGATATAATGGTCCCTTCCCAATATCATCATAGAAGAAGGCGCAAAACATAGGACCCAGTTTGACAGGACATTTCAATATTTTTCCACATTTAAACATGCCCAGGCAACTGGGAACTCTCACTAAAAGTTGTGCATGCTTTCAACCCTGAGAAGAAAGGAAGCCCTCTTTGAAATCTAAGCATAGTGCTATAGCACACTATCAATAAATATCAGCCCTGGAAAATAGGTAGCAAAATCAAAGTTCCTCTGAGAATGAACAGAAATTTTTTTCCTTCTTACAGACTGAAGAACAAGCAGCTATTCAACAATCAGCACCATGCTCTGAACACAAGAAACACAAAAAAAGGAAGTGAGAAAAAAACTCAGTACATTTTAACTCATTCACTATCAAAAGAAACACTGATATAGTGCATGCAAATAATGAACGAACATTTTGAGTATCGTGAAATTATACTGAATTTGCACCATGGAGTCCACTGATTCCCTGGGCCTCTGTTCTCATGTCTGCCATGCGTACCTGGCAAGGAAGGTTTGCTACGTCAGCATTGTTTGGCATTAGGTCTCCCACCTGCATAGCATTTTCTCACTCAGCTGTTTTTCTCTCACATGAGTAAAGCTAAGCAAAATAACTGTCATACTGAGAAAAACAGATCTGAAAGTGAAAGTCAGAGAAGAGGACAATCGTAGGATTCAAAACCTTTTTGTATGATCTTGGACAGGTCACTTTTCAGAATTCCTGGTCCAAAATGTTATGATACCTCTCTGTTAAGTCAGGATAAAAAACAATGAATTTTCCCATACACATCTAAGTGTGCCTCACAGTCTTGTGAATCAGTGTTGAGCCAGGAACAAAAGACCAGGAATTAGTTCGTTCATCATTTCTGCTTACTGCTTTCACATTTGACATCCTTGGTTTACACAGTGGAAAGATGATACCACACAGTGAGGTTCCTCTGAGATTTGCAAGGTCCGCCACCTGAGCCCTTCTGTTTCTTCTATCAACCATGGCAACAAATCTTTGCATACATGCAATTCAGAACATAGACCCATTCTAAAGAGAATGGGAGAGTCATCCACCACACTGTTAAATCAAAACATCTTGATTTTATCCAGACCCATGAGAGCTCGTTGGCTTAAAAATAAGAATGGTAGAGTTATGCAGCTTATGAATGGCTGACCAAGAATTGGGTACAGTACTAAAATGCACTGTATTCATGAGGTTAATGAATACGCTGTTTTGAATTTACAACATCCCTAGATCTTTCCATTTTAAAAGAAAAGAAAACCTGGACAACGTGGAAAATCTCTTCTTACTCTATATTGGCTCAGTGGGTACATATAGTATGAAAACAGCTACATATTTAGTTAGTCAAATTAGCAGCTTTGTTTCAGTGCCACAGGAGGTACAAACAGAACCAAGGAAAGGGGTACTGCTGATTATAACCCTCCCCCCCCCTTCTCTGCTTGATAAAATATAGATGCTGTATTTGAATGAATATGAGTCTCATTCCTTCCCTCCCTGGGCATTTAGCCTAAACAAACTATACCGTCGAGGGAATAAGTGGCTGAGTAGACAATCACATCATAAAAGAATAGCAGTAGAACTGCAATAATTCTCGCTGTGTTAACTCTCCTGTCTTTTTCCTGCCTCCCTGTGGGCCATTAGTGACTACAATTTGAACCCCCAGTCCTGTTGCTCTGAATTTACAGACTCACATCTCTGTTTCTATTACTTGCAGAAGTATGAAATGGCTATAGTGTTCAGAGTTCAATGACTCGCATAATGATATTGAAACCATCATTCCTTTCTTCACTTTAAGACTTGTCTCCTACCTACATCTTCTGTAGAAAGGGTTTGCAGCTTTGGACTGAAAGGTGCCAAAGCATCTTTATTTTAGAATGGCCAAGTGGGTTTTACTTAGTTCAGATGACAACAGTTCTGTTGAACATCCTCAATCTGGTAACAATCATGCCAAATAAAGACTGGGCTTTGGTCTTTCTGCCACCAAAGGCATCAATCACTATTGCCACCTAGAACTGCTGAAGCTTTACTGCAAAATCATTAGCCCTGTTAGTGAAATCAAGGGCAGGAAGGATCAGACCAGCATCTGGCTGACTGAGGAGGAAGGAGCTAATGGAAGAGGTTAGAACTAGCATAGTTTGGAACCAGGTGGCGTATTTTAGATAAAAACTCAGCTTAATTTATAACTACAAATTAAACAAATTTCCTCCTTAAAATAAGCATTTTAAACCATCCTTTGATCCAAATGGCCTTTTACAAAGTGGATTTAGTTTTGAAACATTGATCCTGTTGCTTCAGTTCTCTCATTCTCTACCTGCCAACTGCCTTGACCCACCTCATGATCCAACTAATTCAAAGGAACTTATTTATTTGGTGTAGATCCAGATTTTCAGAGGAAGACCAGCTCTTTAACTGTGTTTGCGTCCAGCCTGCTTAATTGTTCTAAAATGTTGCATAAGTAGAAACCTCAGGATCTAGAAACATTTTCTTTTCTTTTTCTTGTATTAGTGTCCCAACTGATCTCATATGATGTTTTAAAAATATAATCTAGCCCTCTCTCTTGCCTGACTCTTTGCTAATGTTTAGCAGACCAAATTCTGCAGTCAATTATTTCAGTCTGCCATTTACAGACTTTTGTGCCCCCCTTCAGCTAATGTAGATTAAGCTAAGCACAGTATGGGGGCTACTATTGTTTCACCTTGCAAGGTTTAGCAGCCAACATAAACCATGTAATTATTCATTTAATAGATGCGATGTGGAACTTCCAAGAGATAATAAATAATTTAACATATCAAAGTGAAGAACTGTTCATCCTTTGTCTAATATATGACTGGCACCAAAGACAAGATTTTGATAACGCCAACTCCATTCTGCTACTCAGTCTTGAGAGCAGGTGAGCATATTATATAAAGAAACAGATTTGTTGTTTTGCACTGTCATTATTATTCTGTAGCGGGAGATTCAGGACATTATGAGGATGCTTCCCACCAAATGAAGTCACATTCGTTGGGCAAGTAATTTGCATAGATACTACACGTATTTTATCACACATAAAAATATCACAGCCAGCTAGATGTGTACTTACTGAAGTTTTCACATGTTTTAATCTCTTATTGGTTTAATATTCTGTAAACTGCCTTGAGTCCCAATATTGCGGAAATGTATGCTATAAATAAACAAATAATACTTAGGTCATACATTGCAGTATACCTGTGGGACCTGCAATTTTCTAATAAGAAGTGATTTTCATCTAGACAATTTTGCTCAGAGCCATGGTTTGGTTCCCATCTCTAGGCTATCCATATGTTGCTGGACAACAAGCAGAGACCTCAGTCCATATGGCTAATGGTCGAATGTACTGGGAGCTGTAGTTCAACAATATTTGGGAACCCAAGGATGGGAATCACTTTTCATGACAGAAGTATTCTCAAGGCGATTTCTCACATTAGACCATGACAAACTTGATTTTATCACCAGCCATACGCTGATTTCTCAGTCAGCCATGGAAACCTACTGGGTGACCTTGGTCACATCACACACACTCAGCCCCAGAAAATCCTGTGATAGGTTCACCTTAGGGTCACCATATTTGAAGGCACACAACAGCAACAAATACAATGAAGAGGAAGCAGCAGCTAGTTGTGTCTCTTTGATGGTTAAAGCTGTTCACCGTACATGTTTTTCCAAACACCCATTTACCCTACCCACACGTTACTTTTTAAGATCTGAAACTAAAAAGTAAAACCATAAGATACGCAGAAGACCACAGATTCTGGATTACCTTATAAAATTTACTCCACAGATGATAAATATATATTTCAATTATGAGCCCAAACGCACAACAGGGGCAAGACTCACAGTTGCTTCTTTTCTTGGGAGATCAATCCTGAGCTTTGGTAGTAGTCAGAAGCTTCTGCTGATGGTTGCCACCACTAACACGTCCATTCGCTGGGATAGTGCACGATATAGCAAGAGCTGCTTAATAATCAAAGACAGACTAGCTGTCTCATAAGCGCCCATGGGACTCAGGATGGATCCATTATCAAGGAACTGATGTTATAGCCAGATGCCTATTGTTCCTCTGGGCCTTCCTGATTTCCTGCCTGATTATAGTCCTCAAGCAAAGCTGATGCTTTCTCTGGGAAATGATCATGCAGGGGAAAAACCAGCATGGTGTCTCTCTCTCTCTTTCTTTCAGTTCCATAATTCTGTGTGTATTAGCATGACCAAACCTAGCCCAATCTCTGATAATCCTGAACATAACACAACTTCTGGGTATCCTTTCTGAGATCCACAAATACTCAGGGCCCATACCAAGCTGAGAACAAGCTGAGATAGTGAACTCTAGGATGCATCCAATAAACACAAAAACCCAACACTTTTGTTATTTTTACAGAAGCAGAATTTAAAAGTAACAAACCAGAATCATCTTAAATTAATCAAACCATAATAGTGACAGGCTATCTATATACTTAAGAGCCAGCATGTTGCAGTAGTTTTGAGTGCTGGGACTCCAACCCCAGAGAGCAGGGTTTGATTCCCGACTCAGCCATGGAAACCCACACATCCCCAAAGAACCCTGTGATAGATTCACCTTAGGGTAGCTGTAAGTTGGAAAAGACTCAAAGGCACACAGCAATATACTTCTTCGTGGTCTCCTTTTCCTGAGAAGTATTTTTTAAAAATACTTACAGTCCACTTTGAAAAAGAGTGAAAATCTTTCAGGCAGTGAAAAGTTTACTACATGTATTAAACAGACATTGGTCACAGATTATGACAAAATAGTAGGGTTCCCTACTTCTTCTTGCCTGAAGAAAAGACCAAAATGTCACTATCCCCTTACACATGCAGAAGAATCTGTAGGCAGCAGGCTTGCCTAGAGGATACAGGGCAGGCAGCCTGGCACACAAAGCCCTGTTCTTGCTACCCCCCCACAGCACCTGCTGACTGAGGCAGTCACCCCACTATACTTAATGCTGTTGCTAGCCTTGCAAAACACAGTCAAGGATGGCTGGTCGGCTGTTCACTAATCCTATACAGGGTGTATTTCAAGAATTTTCTGCTTGAGCTGGGTCTTGCTTCAAGTTTTATTTATTTATTTATTTATTTATTTATTTATTTATTTGCACCATTTTTATCCCACTGTTCAAGACAAAGTTCTCAATCAACATTTAGAAACAATGCAATGAGATGTTACAATCCAATAATCTCAGTGTATAGACTTATGATATATTCATTGTGGACACAGCCTCCTCCAAATGGTCACAGTTTCAGTGAAGACCAGGATCCATATGGCCAAGCAACATCAGCGTACAGTTGATTCCCAAAGCTATTAATAAGCAAAAATGTACAACGTAGGAGAGACTGCAGAGTTGCTTTGCCAGAGGCTACCAGGAAGGGCAAGATTTCACGCCCTCCTCTCCTCTGCCCTCTGGTGAGTTAACTGAATGAAACCACTTGTTCATTTTGAATTCAGTTTCACCAACTGTGGTAAGCTGAAGAGAGGGAGGGAGAATGAGAGGAAGAGAGAGAAACTGGGAGATTTTAAAAGCAGAGGGAAAATGGGGCTATGGAGGATTAATTTGGACTGTCCTGGACAAACTGAACAAGTTAGAAGATACAGATGATCAATGTTGATATGAATGTGATGAAAAGAACAGCAGTGATAATGGAAGACGGGGGAAATCACCACAACAGAAACAAGTGCTCTTAAAAAAAAAGAAGAAGAATGAACCTTGCTGATCCTCACAGAAGCCTTTTAGCCAAAGACAAGTTTGCTTTCTGAACAGAAACCTGCATCCACTTTAACTATCCCCTGGTTATTACCATAAGATAATTGTGTTTCTTATCCAATTAAGGGAAAAAAAAACATAAACACAGCTAGAAAATTAACACCATACATACAAGACATTATTTAATTAAAATGCTGCTACATCTATTTGTCTTGGCACAGTATACTATACAAAATGTGTCATGGCACAATTCCTCTTTTACAAAGCACATATTTATATATTATGATTGTTCACTGCCTCCATTCTAAAGAACTCTGGGCAAGTAAAAGACAGATAATGTCAGAGAAAATAATGTACACTCAGACACTGATGATTATTTCATAGGACTGCTAACTTGATTAGGTTTTGAATCTTTTTCAGGGCTACTGACTTTTTGTTTGTTTGTTTTTGGATAGTAGGCAACTTCATTTGGAATGAACAAATGTTATAAGGAGCAAAATCCATTATTTCTTCAAAGAATGAGCAACCCTAACATTGTTTGTTTACATATTTACTTATTTAATTTATAACCATCTTCATTCTAATATGTGACTCAAGGCAGTTCTCTGTATGAGTTAAAATACAATGCAGTTAAAACAATGGTTATTAAAAATAAAAAAGCAATTAAACAACTATTATATTAAAACATTAAAGAGTTTTTAAAAGTCAGTTTTAGAATTATCATGATAAATATACAATACACATTAATTAAGAAGCTTTCTGGAACAGACAGTTAACAGTCAAGGGCCTCGATAAGCAGAAAGGCCTTTTCTTAGGGGCAGAAAGAGTTCAGAAAGGAAGCCAACCTGGCTTTCCATGGAAGGCAATTCCATAGCCTGGGATCAGCCACTAAGAGGGCTCTGTTCTATGTCCCCACCACACACCCCTGTGATGGTGGCGGGACTGAGAGAAAGCCTTTTCCCGAGGATTGTAAAACTTGGGTAGGCTCATATTAGGAGATAGGATCTTTCAGATAGTCTGGACACAAGCTGTATAGGGTTTTATAGGTCATACCATGCACTTTGAATTATGCTCAGAAGCTAAACAGTAACCAGTGATACTGTTTCCACCAGAGAGTTATACGTTCCCTGTAACTAGCCCTAATCACGGGGCTATGTGTACCCTATGGCTCTATGCAGACATTTAAAAAGTGGAACATTTAGTACAAAGTGAAGACTTGAGCATCTTTCTTCTCCTAACACTAGCAGCAGCATATACAGCAACAACAACAACTTAAGTTTGTTCCAGGAGAAAAAGCCCTCCATGTTCCATTTCTATACGGAAAGCAAAGGAGCAGAAACAGAAAAAAGTGCAAACCACGGCAGATGTGGGATAGAAGCCAACACACCTGAATGTATTTATTTTGCATAAATTATATATGTTGCAGAATAAACCACAGGACTTGAGCTACCTGGGCACAATATAACTGCAGAATACACAGAACTATGACTGGTTTGATGCTTGCTGTTTGCAGTGTTATCTAACCAAGAAGGCTCAGCAACAGCCAGATAAAATAATGCAGTTAAAGAAATGATGGGATAATGAGTTAATGCTTAAATCTGCATAAATGTGTACCTGAATGACCTTTTCCTTAAAAAAGATAATGCATAAATATGCTGCAAAAGGCACTGTCTTAGAAGAGACATCACCTCCCTATGTGAAAGTTTGGATAGCCACTTCTAAACTGGCACCAGCCATTTGTACCTTTTAGAAGGACCTCCCTTAAAAAATAATGAGCTCATAAACTGTGTAGCCATTTAATTGGAGACACCTCATTTTTTGATCAAAAGAGTTTTACCAGTGGTGTTTGCTGGCTTCCAGGTCAGTGGTTTGGTGAATTCGCTTCAGACCTAGTCTGAACCTTAACAGAGCTATCCAAGGTGTTGAATTCTATCTCCAGAATAGGAGGCAACATATTAGACAGTTCCTTTAAAGTTCAAACTAAAACTAAAACTCCAATGGAGGAATCACTCCTCCATTGATGGGAGACACCAACTGACACTTGGTTTTACTTGATCACTCTAACCAACTGCAACTGCAATCGTGTACATATTCAAAAGGGGGATGAGACCCACTGAATGTGGTGGGACTGAGCCCTGAGTAAAAGGTATCGGACTGTGTCATAAATGTTGCAGCCCCAGCAATAAAATGGAGTTGTGTTCTCTATGTAGGATACAAAATGTCTTTCTACTGTTATGTTAATCCTCTGACAACTTGGCATATGATCCCTTGTCATGGTTGCTGCCGGTATCCTCTCTCTGAGCACTGCAAGCAAAGAATTTTCAGGGGAAGAATACAGTAGTCTCATTTCAGCCATCACTACTTTTTTCTGTTAAGAACCATGATCCTGCACCCCTATATTCTCCAATTCACAGTTAAGATCTCCTGATTTAAACAAAAATAGCAGGCCTTTAAAATACATTATAGGGGTTCATTTCAGAAGAGATCTGATATCAGACCTGGTTGGAAAGATCAAAACTGAGACCTGGATCATACAACATAATCATGAAAATCAGAGTTTTTCAGAGCACGTGCAGTGTGTCTTTCCTATTCCATAAATAACCACCAGGCTTTCTTCAGAGGTTATGACTTCTAGGCACACTTGAGCTCTGACATGTCTGTCTTTAGAAATTAAACTACCAGACAGTGAGTGTTTTTACAGTTAGGCTTCCCACAAAGCCTCCTTAATGGAATGCTTGTAGCATACATCCTCTGTGAACTGTTTCTCAACACATGTCTAGGCCATTTTACACACACACACACACACACACAGTGTTTAAAAATGCCTCTTTGTTTCACCAACTAGACCTCCACTCTTCGCTCTGTCACTGTCAATCAGGCATATACATGCTCAACATTCCACAGGGAAACCAGCACACCTCTACTGGGCAAAGCCTGCAGCATCCTCGTTGCCTTGCCTTTTCTCATCTACACCACCATGCATCTCCTATTCACGCTCCTTCACTCCTCACGGGGTTCATACATGCACCCACCCAGAGTTGTTCTGATTTGCTCTGACATGTGGTAGGAAAGTCCCCCCAGTTGATCAACCTGCAGGGCTACAGAGCTTGGCAGTAGCTTGATTCCTCCTTCCTTCCGCCCTACAGTTAGAAATAATTGTTTAACACAATGAGATGTGAGGCTGTCTTGAGCAATGAGAACAAATCTATTAAACTCAAATAGATGAATGTCATTTTAATCCCCCGCAGTCAAGGGACCAGGAAAAGGCTTGGAAAGCAGCATTTACTGTTTCCTCCTACAGCTACACCGTCCCATAATAACCCTGCACACCTGGATGAGTTGTGGTGGCTGAAGCAAGGATGCAGGTCTTTTTGCTGTGTGGTTCATTTGCTGAAGCAAGGGATGCTACAAAGGCCACAGAATACAGGATTTCTACTCTACTTAGCCATGACGTAAAGGATGCTATTTTTTCACTCTCAAAATAGTACGGATCATTCATTTGTCAGCTATATTCAATAAAGCAAGAATAACTGCCCTGATGGTAACGAGCAAAGATCACAAATAGAACAAAGCTTCACTGCTGCTGAAGTTTGCTAGTTTCAGACTTTTAGTCAAAGCACATGATTTTAACAACTGGCAAAGTAGATGCTTCACTGAAAATACTGAATAAACAGCCTAGATTTGCAAGGCTTTAATCAAAATGGAAATCCCCTTAAAACACAAATAAAATTGTGTTTTAATTGGAATTCCTGTAAGCTTAGGGATAAACATTACCATCTTGCCAAAAGACACTGTTAAAGGCACAGAGGTACAGTAAAAATCTCCTATGCAGACATTATTTCTAGCACAGCATGACAAACAGAATGCTATGCTGTTATCCACAACTTGCAGAACAGCTCAGTCTGCTTCCAGGTGTAATTTAAAGTGTTGGTGATTACCTTGAAAGCCCCAAATGGCTTAAAGTCCAAGATACCTTAGGGGCTGCTTCTGAATATGGGAAACAGTGTTGCATACAGATGTCTTCACTAGCAGTCATTTGTTAAATCTCTTGGAACCAGAGCAACATCTCACTTTAAAAGAAATACAAAATTTAACTGTATATCCCCAGGATAATCTCAGCACAGAAAAAAAAAGTGATGTACGCCCCAACTGGCTTTGTTTTACCCCCAAATGAAAGCATTCCCTTCTATACTTTCCACAAACTCTCACAGCACTGAGGCCTTCTGGGCTAACCTCCTACAGAGGATGGCCCCTCCCTAAACTGCAAACCCCAGAATTCCATAGGATGTTGAAAGTGGAATAATAGCACTATAACAGTCTAGTGCAGAAATGGCCAAAGTATACAACAACTGACGCAATTCATATCATCTGCCTTGTTACGAACTGGACAAAGATCAGAGTGCAGAACCAGTATGGTGTAGTGGTTTGAGGGCTGGACTATGACTCTGGAGACCAGTTTGAATCCCCACTCAGCCATGGAAACCCACTGTGTGACCCTGGGCAAGCCATGCTCTCCCAGCTTCAGAAGAAAGTAAAGGTGAACCCCCTCTGAACAAATCTTGCCAAGCAAATTCCATGATAGGTTCACCTTAGGGTTGCCATAAGTCAGAAATGACTTGAAGGCACACAACAAAAAGATCAGGGGCATCAGACCAGGTTGGATCTGTGGGTGATCAAGCTAAGATATAATGACATTGGCACAAATGGTCCTTATGGATGAATGGATGCTGCACATGTTTAATGGCAAACAAAAGCATGTAAGTCTATCAGATGATAGGGAGTTAGGCTATTCTGCCAGCTGGTGACAGACCAAGTACTCCAAAGCCCATCAGACCCACACCCACAGGACTGCTGCCTGGCTAGGCCAGAATACCACATGTTTAACCCCAAGACTGAGACCCAGGCATAGGTGGTAGACCAAGGCTTAAAGTAGTGGCATTCTAAACAGTCTTACTGTGCAAAGTGCAAGTCCATCAATTTATCCTACAAACTATAGAAGAAGTAGAAAGCAAGCAGCTGGGAGAAAATTAACTCCCCCACACCTCTGTTAGCTACCCCAAAAATAACAGCAGATAGCCTCTGTTTCCTCAGGAAAGCCAATGATCTCCTGCTATTATCATACAGATAACATGCTGGAACACACTGTGAGGCCTTGCTATGCCTAGTATATAATAACACTTTCTTGTCACTTGGAGATGTATACAACCATTCTGGACATCACTAATAAGTTCTTCTAGTAGCCAGGACCACCTACCACCATATGCCTACTGCCTAACCCCAGAAGTCATTGTCTTGGCCCACTCTTTGGACAGAACCACTTTTGAGCTGAATGAGAAAAGAGCTTCTCACTGGCTGCACCAGGATTATAGAACACCATAACAGAGAAGAGTAAAGGTGGAGCATCTTTGGCCCCCTTCCACAATCTTTTTCACTGTATGCTGAAGATCATCTTTATTGCACATGGCTGATAAAGTTTTATGTCTTCATTTTATCTGATAAACCTGTCTCCTTGGCTGATTGTTTGATACTGTTGTTTTTATGAAACTGCTGGTCTTAAATATTGCATGTCACCCTGAATACTGCTTTTGCATAAAAATGGCGCTCTGTGCCTGTGCGTCCTCCTTCAAGTCACCTGTTGACTTACGGCAACCCCATGATTTTCATAAGGGTTTTCTTAGCCAAGGAATACTCAGGGGTGGCGTTGTCAGGTCTTTCCTCTGAAAAAGTGCAGTACACAAACGTTTTAATGAAACAAATAAAAGTACGCCTGGGACAATCCTGCAGCTAGCCTAGACCCAGATTTTCACATGCAGTCCCTTCCTATGTTATATCAGGAGTAGATATACACAAATTCAAAGAACAATTTGAAAAACTGTGGGTTTTAACATCAGGGAGCAGGGTATTGGTGGCAGCTGTAAGCTATACAAAATAAAACGTGATCTAGAAAGTCTGGTGACTGCATGGGGGCTCAGTTGCACAATGCCCAAACGGTGTTACATGACCGACCCATACACTTCAGCAGTACTCATAGGGAAGTTGAAACTCCCATATTATATAAGTGAGAACGGTTCTTTTTCATAACAGAATGGGGAACCAAGGAGGGAAACTCTGGTTCCACGAGTGTTTTGGATTTTAACTCCCATCAGCTCCACCTAGCATAGTGACTCTTTTTTTCTTTTAAAGTTGCTGAGGCTAAAATCTCTTACAAGTCAAAGCTTCCCAAATCCTAGGATAAAGCAAATGGCATGAACAAGCATCTCTGACACCATATAATCATACATTTCACAGTTGAAAAATGAGACACGTGTGGCCAAACAACATCACAGTCAAGATGGCAAAAGTGGAAGAATGAGGAAGAACATACAAGCTAGGATTAGCCTCACCTGTTTCCTTTTGCCTGAATCTACTGGGAATGGCAGGATTCCATCCCCTCTCCTCTCTTCTCTCTTAATTGAGCACAAACTCTACTTTCTGCTTTTTTACTCTGAACTCAATTTGCAGGATCTTAAGTAAGCTGAGGACAAAGGGAGAAAGTGGGATGAGGTGAGAAAAATTGGGACATTTTAAAAGCAGCTGAAAAGGTGGGATGAGGGAGGGTTAACTGAAACTATTCTTACCACATTTGGACAGCTGGAGAGTATGTATTGCATCTCCTGCACTTATAGCTAGGGCAACATGCCTAAAAATCTTTCACTTTCTATTTCACGAGCAAACCTCACAAATCTTCCCTTTTTTGTTGGTGTGTCATACAAATCTAGTGCCTGCAATCATTTTCAGAACCTGAAATATACTGCATAGCTGTAGCAAAGTTATCTGATTCTACAGAAATGTCTATTCTTATTCTTCTTTTTTTCCTCTGAGACAGGCTCAGTGATAAAGGAATCTATGACCATCATTAACACCGTCAAGAATTTCAATATATTCTGTGCAGAATTCTATAATTCTAGTCAGTGTTATTTTACTTATATATTTTCATCTAGCCTTTAAACAAAAATGGTTATGTGTTTTTATCAATGAAGATAATTCCCTATTCCCCACCACCATTACAAATGTGAATAAGTGTGTATCTGACTGATGCCGCACATGCAGGGTGACATAAGTCTAGGCCAGAGCTTTCCAAACTTTTCATGTTGGTGACACACTTTTTTAGACATGCATCATTTCGCAACACAGTAATTCGGTTTTACTAGCAAACTGGAGGTTAAACTGACCCCTTATAAGAGATACAGACACATACATACACTGTAATAACAAAATGTATGGGGAGACAACATATCTCATGAAAACCTTTCATATATTTTTAAAAATATATGATTTATACATAATCACACATTTGCAAGATTGTAGGCGACACACCTACACACTTCAGGAGACACACTAACATGTCACAGCACACCATTTGAAAAGCCCTGGTCTAGCCCTTTGGGGTAGACCTACAGAGGAGAACAAGCATGAGGGCCTCCTCCTAATCCAGCAAGGTAGACATACCACATTGTGAAGTAAGTGAAATAATACTCACTGTCACCTAAGATGCCCCCCTACTCAGTTAAAAATAACTAAGCCCAGAGACAGAATTTTTCTAATTGCATCACTGTATGTTGCTCTTGTTACTTAATTTGTTTAAGTAGCATGGGGACTTTTTATTGAAAAAATACTGTATTTTTGGCAAGCTGAATTGAAGACTGATGTATGACTGCACAACCTGCAGGCCTTCTACTATTCTTTTGATTTATACTTCTACTGGTGGTGTGCTCACTATTGCCAATACCCTGTAGGAGTGCGGTATGTCCATTAGTGGCATATCTAGGACTGGAGGCTTGTCTTTTCTTGATCCATTATATTATTATATGATGGGATGTGATCACAACTGAGCACTAATTAAAGTGAATAAAACATGGAGTATTTACCAAGTATTCCCCAGCATGGCAACTTGCCCTTTGACTGCAGTTTCAAGGCCTCTTTTCACATCGCAGAATGATTATTTAACTGGAAGGCTGTTTTTGTGTTTCCTCTCTCATGAAGAGGCTGGGAGGCAATGCAATAATGGAATACAATGACTTATTAGCTTAACTACATGATCAGCACTAGAAAAATATCAGATCTCCTTCAACAGCAGCGCTGTATCATAACAAAGCCAATTGACCTCCAGTAAGATTGATGATACACTGATCACCACTGATGTTGCACAGATTAATTTGTATAAATGCAGACAAGTCTTTATAGAAGCTTTTCGGCAAAATCAGTTTAAAAGAAGTTGGTCCTTCCATAAAGCACAGTCTGGTAATAGAAGGCTAGCAACTTCACCAGCCTAGTTTCAGGGATTATTTTTTAAAAAATCACATTTTCGCATTTCCAAAAATCATTTGATAAACACATTTTTTATATTTCCTTGTTACACTACTTAGTACTGTCAGCGTGCATACTGGAGACTACACAATCAGAAAAACAAAATTACCCACTCCTTAAAATTGGTTCCGAAGAGGCTTTTTAAATTTGTTTTTCTAGCCTGCAAGATGCTGTGAAGATTGTCCAATACAAGTGATATGTCCTTCCTTGCCCTCATCACGACAGCAATTCAAATTCTGTACAAAGAAAAACTAGTTTCTCTAACTGGTATGATTTATGCAGATTTATACAATTAATATACATTTTGTATTCATTAATATATGCAGAACTTCCCATGATAGTGAATATCTAAATATGGGATGACATCTGGCCTACTTCATGGTCAATGGAAAACATGCTCACTCCCACCTCAAGCTTCTGAAACGTTGCTAGGTACTCTTACATGTTTTCCATATCCATCTTAATCGCTGAACTTTTCAGGTTCAGAAATTGTGTGGGAATCTCAGATTACCAATTTGGAACATAACAATTCTTACCACATAGGTGGTAGAGCTGTGGGATGCCCATAGCCCTGGGTGTGCCCCTAACGTGGAAGACCAGAGTCTGAATGTGCTTAGCTCAAGGTCTTTATTTACTTTCTTCTATGAGTTCTTCTGAGAATAAGTGATCTTGCAGGATGGAAAGTAACAACTGCTGTTTGCCTTAAGTAAGTCTACTCAGAAAATATATGCAATATCTACTCACATGATCCCACACTGGGTGGGTAGAGGGGACTACTCCCAGATACGTGTGTTGTCCAAATACAAAATCAGTAATAATTACGCTGCTCTGGTAACCTAAACCTATCCAAGAGGTAGATAACCTCAGTGATATAGGATGGCATTGATTTCTTGGCAACAGCCATCAGAGATGAGGGATAGTAATAGTGTGAAAAATGATGTGGCTCTAAAACTAGCAGGCAAGATGTGGCAGAGGTTGTTTCTGAGACATATCTCAAAGATATTTCAGCCACTGAACAGTCAAGCATAAGCCCTATATACTTAATATTTCACCATAATGAACCATATTCATGGGGACACAGATTAAAATATATTGACTATTGCCATGACTCAGTAAGAAAGACATGCATATGTAAGCAGCTTCCATGCATTTATTCCTTTGCTATATTAGGAGTCAAATGAAGATTCAGTGTGGATGTACACTGGATCACATCTCCGCATTGTGACGCAATTTTGAATTTGAGGCACCAATTACAGCTTACCATCTGAAAACGTTCCACATGGCATAATTGCATGCAGTTCTCACAATTCTGTGGTAAGAAATGCCATCAGAACACATGAAATTGACTTGTTTATCTTGCAGGCTAATTTCTAAGCTAAAGTTATTTAACATATAGTAAGCATATTTCTCTTCTATCATCAAAATATGGGAGGTAAATCCCAACTACAATTATTGAGAGGCAAATTCATATCAAAGTGAACAGAACTTCCTGCCACTTAAATGTGAATGAGCTGGACTTTAATGGGAGACAGCTTTGGTTTTAGCAAATCCACAAGGAGATGAAAGTCATCACTTGGAACAGTATTTTCTGTATATTGTCATCCCATGGATTTGATAACTGAGTTGGCTCAGTCAACAGAGTGATTGTGCTCAGGAGTGTGTGTATGTGTCTGCATGTATGATGAAGGCGGAAAGGGAAAAGAGAGAGAGAGACTGAGATTACAATTTAGATATATATAAAATCCAGTCCTAGCAAATTATTCTGAATAAATGGCTGTCTGACATCTGATGGGTTGCATTTGAACTGCAATGACCCTTAATTTCATAAGTACACATCATGCAGCTGTAATACACTTGGGACTAAAGAGAGTACAAATTCAATTCCTCTTCCTTATAGGATGGTGTAGTAGCAAGTCTCCCCCCATCCTTTTTGCAGCACCCTCAGCTGCCATTTGGCTAGTTCACGGTGGAGGATTTCCTCACTTGAATGGCTGGAGCAGCAGAACTCAAGAGCTGTCTCTCTCCTTGGCTATGTGTATTGTAGTTGTTTTTAGATACATCAAATAGCTCCAAGATATATCAGTGGCGCATCTTTGGCTCTGCTTGTTTTATGCTGTAGGTCACTCATTTTTTAATTCCTTAATGGAAGCTGACTGCTGATCAAAATCATCTACTGATTAATGTCTCCTGGCTTCCTGGTGGCGTTGAAGCATCAAACTTTAGTGAAATATATAAAAGGATTTCTTAAGGAGAACATCTTAACGTGACAGGAATGAATGATCCCCTAGCTTGGGATTTGACTCGTTCGACATTGTTATACATTTTGTGGGACTGCCATACCCTTTTAGGTATTAGAGAAAATGTTCCATAAATACAAAAATGAGCAAAAATATCAAAATGGAATTCTTTACAATTTGAATACCTTCATATTTCAGTTATGAGTGATTTGATACTGAGGGATTATTATCCCTTGATCAATAATTTTTAAGATAATGGAAAAGACTGTTTGGAGTAAGAATTTGTGCTGGGGTAGTTTTGTTTTGTTTTTGACCTTACAAAAAGTAATCATCTTTCTGACATACTTCAACATACGCAAAAAAATGAGGGAAAATGGCAAGGAGTGTATGAAATAAGTACCATGAAAATATAGCAGTGCTATGAGAGTATGCTATTATCACCACCCACACTGCTACCTCGAACAAAATTAGAATTTAGCAGTTTTCATCTTGGAGTATATTTGCATCATTTCTTCATAATAAATACTTAGGTTCTGTTAGGATGGTGGACCCAAATAATACCATATTTTATCTGAAATTTAATCTTAAATTTTGGTTTTCCCACCCCAAACACTGCTATTGACATTATACAATATCGTACTTCTGTCTTGCCATTTCTGCAACAGTTCCCTTTGGAGAACTGCTGAACTAACCAAGCTGGATGGTGTTTTCTAAATGAGCCTGGCACAATAATGACATGATGGCCCATATTTGGGGTTTGGGTTTGGAGAGAGGCAAGGAGAGGAGACTTCCTAGAGTAAGATGATCTGGAATGTTAAGCAGAAGAACAGTTGAGAATTTATCTGGATGACAGTGGGAAGATGGTAGAGGCGATCTCCTATGTGAGATTGAGTTCACGAGACTATTACCTCCAATAGTATTCATCTCAGTCTTCAGTTTACTGCAGATTTGTTTATTTGAGGAACTGCATTATATACTCAAATAAACATAGTATATTCTGCTAATCCAGAGTAAGTGCTGGTGAAACCCATCCTCAAAGTGTTTGATTACCTACCTCAATATCTACAGCATCTTTAGCTCTGCAAACATTTTGGACTACAGCTCCCACAATTCCTTACCAACAGGATACAGGGTAGGACTAATGGGAACTATAGGCCAAAACATTTGCAGAGCCAAAAGTTCTGTACCTTTCTCCACAGAGTATGAGTGTGACAATGCCACCCAAAAACAGCTTCGTGGCAATTGATATCTTCTACCACAAGAGAGGAACCTTACATGGAAAACATCACTAACTCTTTATGAACATAACAGAAAAATTGATTAGACTGGTATTTGGACACAACCAAGGAGAAACTCAGGCCAGACCTCACAGCCTCTCTCATACTACGCTGATTTCTCTAGACGTCTACATAGAATGGCAATCCAGTTGTTACTTTTTACTTTATTTCAAAGCACTTGTGTTCTGATTTTCTGAGATTCTGAGCCACTACTAAAGAACAGAACAACAGTGGAATAAAATATACTATCTCATTTGAAACTACACTGAAACCAACACAAAAACTAAAAATCTGAACTGGAATCGTAATTTAAAACACAGTTTGCTTTGTTCTTTTGAACTCTCTGGATAAAAATGGAAGAAGTACTACTAAAATGTTTGAGGAGAAGGAGATCAATCTTTACTTTTATCTCATTCCTGTTTGCATTCCTAGCAGCACTAGACACAAAGGAAAAGAACAAAGACTGCCGCCCTCCCCCCACAGCATGTATGACTAGAAATAAAGGATAAAAAAAATATGTAGGCATACAGAGGTAACAACCATCAACCTGGCTACTTCTTATATATTCCTACCACCTGAAATATAATGTGCACACACATTCCTAGCATCTGAAATGTAGCATTGGAACCAGTCATTTTGGACGAAATGTCATTCAAACAACTCTATCTAGTAAAGGATGAACAGTATTTTGAATCTCTATTCAAGCAAAGAAGATGACAAAAATGAAGAGGAGGAGGATGGCTGGTAAAAGAAATCAACTACAATAAGCATTTACAGTGGCTGAGACCCTATGTGGGCTACATAGCTACAATGTAGTAACTATGCTCCATTTCCCAATTCGTTTCCCCAAAACCCACCATAAAAATATTGCAGCTATACTGAGTGAAGGTGTTCTGCAGTACTGGTGAGCAGGGTGCTAAAGGACGACACATCCAGCTCCCTTATCCCAGTGAGCTGTGGTGCGACAAGCAGAAGCAAGAACCCCTGTGTGGTCCTGTTGCAACTCCTCATCTTACCACAGCTTGCTGACTGGAGGCAGCTGGATACATCGACATTTAGGGCCCTGTCCACTAGTGTTGCAGAACTCCTTCATTTGGTATAACTGCATGCCTTTTAACGTAGATTTTAGGCGCATTTACAGTCATAGCAATGGTTCCACAATAGTAAAGGTGAATATGAAATAGTTACAAGGTCTTAAGTCCAGCTTGCAACATTGTAGCTGCCTAACAGGAAGCCAGCCATGTCCCTCACCCATGGCCAAGGCATGTACAGTCCTCCCTCCACATTCATGGGTTTGATCTTTGCGAATTTGATTATTCATGAGGAATGTGCCTGCCTCCACCACCACCCATTTTCCTCCTCCTATTCCCTTGCTCTTCTCACCCCAAGTTTTCAAGGCTTGTATTTAAGATGACATTTTTTCCTTTTGGTGAGCAAAGCCTCCCTTCACTGATGGAGAGATGTCTTCTCTGCCACATGGCTGCACATACTGCTGTGCAATAGCTACTGATTGGTCAGGTGCTCTTTTTGCTCCTACCCCTGCTTTCTCAAGAAGGCTGCTGGAAGTAGCCAAAACACCAGAACTCCACTCTGCTCCATCTGCGGGAAAAGTACTGGGAAGCCCTTTACTTTGTCTTTTTTCTCCCCCATCCCCCTGGGGAAATCTTGCGGCCAGAGGCAAAGGAATGGGAGGAGGAAATCCAGAGGGGAATCACGAGGGTTTTTTTTCCACTTTTGCGAGGATTCTGCAGCCCAAACTCTCATGGATGTAGAGCAGCTATTGTAATTTTTTTTTGCATTGTCCATTTGTCAGGGGCACTAATGAAGCAGTGTGGGATCAAAGAAGCACAGCCCAAGATCCCCTACCAGAGCAGATCACAACTCTTAGATTATACAATACCAATTTCCGTGTCAACAGTCATGAAATACTATGCTATTTTATCAACAAAGGTTAAACTGTATACATCTGTCAATTTTAAAAATACACATTTAAGATCAGTTTCTAGTCCAATGGGGCAGCAGTTGATTAAGGTCTCTGCTTACCCATCTACGAGTGTTAAGTAAAATTTAATACAAAAGATGCAAATTGAAAAAAAATTGTCAGGTCAAAAATGCTGAAAGGTCAAGAGAGAGTGAATAAATAACACGATGGAAGCAAAACAAAGAACGCGAGAAGAGAGAAAAAAGATCAGTCCTTCTCTAAGAGTGACTAGGAGAATATGAGATGCAATGCATTAAGATGTAGCACCAAATAATGAAAAAAAAATCAATTAAGGAAAAAGACCAGAAAGTAAATGGCATGGAAGTTGTATGCCTGTGCGTAGGGGAGTAGCTGCTAGCCAGAAGAAAGCGTTATGTAGTAATGAAAATGACTGTGGTGTCTCCTGCCAAGACAAGGAGTTCTCTGGAACAATCTTCCTTATAAGCTAGGCCTGTTTAACAGGAAGTGCTGCTGAAGACAAGTCAGGTCAAAGCTCAGAAGAGACAATGGGTGGTGGTGGTGGTGGTGGTGGTGGTGGTGGTGTTACAACTCCCAGAATTCCTTGGCCAGCAAAGCTAGTAGTCATAGGCATGCTGGCTGGGGAAGTCTGCGTCCTGTAGTCCAAGCTCTGAGTCAGCTATATGTTTAGAAGCAAGTCTCATTACATTCAATGGGATTTAACCATCAGGCAAGAGCATTCTAGCTCTAAAATGACTTGAGAACTTGGAGGCAGGGGGAGAGAGACCAGGATAGGCTGTTTCACGCAAGGCCTATACTGTTTTAATATATTAAACATCCCCATTTCAAAATAGACATAGTTAACATAAAGCAGTCTTTTCAAAGCTTTTCAGTACTGTACAAACTGAAATATAACAGCAGCGGGATAGAAATCAAATAAATAAATATATATAAACATAACGTGTGGTGCTTTCCCAGTAACCTTACTATTTCTTTTCCTGTCGGATATTGCTGCTGCTTATCTGCTCCAGCCTCTTAAAAGCAAGACGAGGAACTGGGAGATAGCCAGGAGAAGGAGAAAGGGAAAAAGAATATAAAGCCACCAGCACACTACATTCCTCTTGGAAATGCAACCTGGTTGGTCTGTCTTGTCTGTCTTAGCAAAACCAGGTGAAAAAAAAGAGACAATACATGGCTTCTATATAGGGTGGGTTTTTTTGTTGTTCTTTTTTTAGTGATACAGTGTTTGGCTTCTAAATTGATATAATCAAAACATAAAAGAAAATCAAGGGTGCACAGCAAAATATTATGATCCAAACAATAAAATACCACCAGCTAAGAGAAAAACAAGACCTATGTCACCCTTAATGTAAAGCAAGACTGCAAAAGCCACCTGAAAACCCAGAAGCAAGTGAGAAAAAGAATTCTTCTTCCCTGCTCTGAAGTTTCCTGCTGATTATTGGACTTGGCAAGGTCACTGGCTATTATGAGGCCCTGTTTTTTTTTTTTTTGCCTTGATGGGCTTACATGAATCAGTGAGAATGCTGGATTGTTGTCTTAACCTTTGTAGTGTGAATCTGTGCAAGTTTTAAATAAATACTGTGGAAGTTACTTTGTGAATCTGGATCTAGTTTTGCTTCAGTAATTTGAGAATTGTTGTTTCTTGCTATCATGGCCTCCAAGGGGGATTAAGGTCCTAATCCAACAGTATAAAACAGAATCCTGTCATGAGCTTCACTCTGAGGCTTCCCATCATTAATTGCCCTCCATGCAATGTCACCAGAAAGAACAGAGAAGAAGCAGCAAACAAGTAAGCAACAACTTCAGGAAACGGACAATTAGACAAAGATTGA
Source organism: Cyclura pinguis (assembly GCA_030412105.1). NCBI lineage: Eukaryota > Metazoa > Chordata > Lepidosauria > Squamata > Iguanidae > Cyclura > Cyclura pinguis. The sequence continues at coordinate 59,002,212 of CM059602.1, forward strand.
GGGATGAAAAAGCAACTGCCCTGGTGCACTGCTATTCCACTGTGTAACAATTCTTGCCTGCCACAGTAGAATTCGTTCTCAATAGCACTGCGTTTAAAAGGAATAGGTCTGAGGTATATGCGGGTTGTACCACGCTTGGCAAAATATGTTGTCCAAATGTAGTCCTTCTTCTGCTCTATGCAGATACTTGCTTTTCTTCCTCTTTCAGTTCTTGATTTCACTTCTCTCTCCCTCTTTTGACTTCTTCTTCCTTTTCTTCCCTCTCAGTGACTCCTGGATAAACCTTTTTCCCTTCCCTTTTCTTTCTCCATCTCTCTCTCTTATACATTCTCTTTCTCTTTACACCCCCCCCAAAATTCTTGTCTGCATTTATTTCCTCCCAAGTCCCCTAATCACACTCTTTATTGTCCTAATACAGCTCCTCCAGCCCCTGGATAAACATCTTCCCATCCTTCCTTTCATTTCTTTTAAATTTCTCCCTTGCCCTGCCCACCATTCCTGGCTAATTGACCCCCCTCCTTTTTTCATCTCACCACATCTCTTAATTGCTCTTGTATTCTCTCCTTAATTCAGCCTCCATCTCATTCTCTATCTTCCCTCCCACTTGCCAATTTTCCTGGCTACAGTTGTCTTTTCTCTTCCTCCTAATCCTTCTCTTTCTTCTTCTGCTTACCCTTCTTCTAATGATACCCATATCCTTCTTTTCTCCCTGTCTATCTCCCTAAATCATGCTTCATAACATCACTAGATCCTGCCCCTGTTACATCGCTGGGAGTCACTCCTCTAGGGTCTCACCAGGGTTCTTTCCAAAATCTCAGGTTTTGACCCTGAAATCTCAGGTCCTGGGATGCTCCTGACATGGCAATCCCATTGGGAACGCTCCTGACCTAGCGACTGTAATCATCACCATGTTCTCATTATGAAGAAACCTGATTTTGTACTATGCAGCTGATAGCATTGGTTGATGACTGCTTAGACAAACCCACCTCCTGGTAGTTCTCTAATATGCAGTGGACAAATTGAACCACAAAAGAATCTTGATTTCTAAGTTCGTTTCATTTGTACTTAGTTCCTCTGCCACAAGCTATATGCCTATTGTTATTCCTCAGATTCCTTAGGGCTTCCTTCCTACTTGGCTTCCTGATCTGCCTCCCTTGTTTTTTTGTTATTACGTCCCTCATAGTCAACCTCATCTTATAGCCACTCTACCATAGGGTTTTTCTCAGCAGGATTTATTCAGAGGAGATTCACCATTGCCTTCCTCTGGGCCTGAGAGAGTGTGTTTTGCCCAAGGTCACCCAGTGGGTTTCCATGGCTAAACCGGGACTCAAACTCTAGTCTCCCATAGTCCTAGAACCACTGCACCACAGTAGTTCTGTATCTGGCCCCAAAACCTGTCTGTTCTTTTTTGCTCTCAAAGAGACCCCAAAACTTATTCCTTATTCTAAGTGCATTCATCAGATAACCAGCCATAATGAAAGAAGGAAAAAAAGTGTCACTGAGTCACAAGTCACGCCTTTCTTCCTTTTATTTGTCTCCCACTTGCCTCAACTCATTAAGACCACCAAATTATGAAAGAGAAATTAAAACAATAATTTCCCAGTCAATGAAATCCCTGTAGAAAGCTGCATGGCAAGTGAAAATCTTTTCTTTCTTTCCAAAAGAGCGTGAGGGGTAAGGAGAATGAGTATAAAGAGAGTTACGCCTCCCCCTTTATTTTCTTTGATCCGACTGTTTGCATAGGCTTGTTTTCAATTCTTGTATGTTCTTGTATGCTCCTAGTTTTAACATATACAAAAATAAATAATTACAAAAATAAAACAAATAAATACAAAAATAAATAGCATGGATATCGGAGGAGGTATCTAGCATTTCACGGGAAGACAAAAAAAGAACACCTCAGTGGTACAGAGAGAGGTGATGTCAGGATAATATATCTGTAACTCTGCGGGTGATTTTAGTGTTTGGTATCAAAATACAAGGAGGAACAGTGAAGAAGAACACTTAAAAAGAGATGAATAATGACCAAAAAGTGATGAGAAAAATCATGATCTCGTCAGTGAGAGAGAGACAATAGCACAAACTAAAGGCTGACAATGTTTTTGCAGTTCTCCTGTGCTTTTAACAACTGTGAGGCAAAATGAAATTTAGTAATTAATTCTTTTTGTGTTGTTATAGCCCCACATAGAGAAAGGCTTCACCTGCTGAATTTCTGCCTATCACACACTTGCTCTGCATACAAGAGTTAAGCTAGAAAAGCAACTTGGCATTACTACACAGAACTTACACTTGCATGCTTGTCTCTGTGAGTAGATCAAGAGCAGACATCAATGAACGGAAGCAGTCAATCTGTCATCTCCCCTTACACTTTGGATTTCATGCAGTGCCAATGAATCATCACTGTTCGTGCCAATAATACTGAATACACCACTACAGTGGTATGTGTCTGGAGCTTCCACAGACTAGAATCTACCTAAAGAGCCAGCCATTAATTGTATTTTCACAAGTAGTTGCCTTGTTTTCAAGTCAATTCACACTCCAGACTGGATCCTGCATGTTTCTAATCATTTGCCCTATTCCCTTTGAACATATTTAGAGCAGCCTCCTTAGCAGCTGTGAGTGCATAAGTCAGAAAAAAAGCAGACCAGGTGGCTTTGCTTGTAGCCAGATGGGTGAATGACTGCAGGAAGGGCAGCAATATGTTGAGGTTAAATCCACAAGGGTTTATGTGAAGTGTTGTCTGGATAGAGGACAGAAGTCCAAATGCTAACCTTTCGATTGGCAGGAGCCAACTCAGAAGGAAAACGAGGCTGATCTCACCAAGCCACCTCACCAAACGTGATGGACTGTCTAAGATCAACCATTACTGGACCGGTGGGATCTGTGCTGCCTTAAGAGTTCCTACCGACAACAAATAAATTAAACAAAGACTCTCAGTAAGACGATTGTCCTGTTCAAATTAAAATGCATAAAGCCAACATTAGCTTTAAAAGAAATACAAGACATATTATTACAAATGACACTTGTGAGTCCCTGTAGAAGCAGCTGATGTTTTCTGTGTCAGTGGGGTAGTGAATCCACCCTGGGTTTTAATCTGAGCTTCAATGGAATGCTGAAACCCACCCTCAAAAATAAGTTCAGCATCTTGGATAGCTCCTTTAAAATTCAGATAAAAACAAAGAATGGATTCACCGTCCCACTAACATGAAGTTTCCAGTCACTGCAGGTGCCCAATGCCCAAGAAAATCCTAAAATTTTAATTATTTGACCAGGCTGTCCCTAATCCACCTAACTGCAAACGCAACCAACAATACAACCTATACTGATTGCTGGAGGGGGGCTGGATCTGGTGGAGTTCCACACTTTTGCTAAGAACTCTGCCAAGACTCTCCTGACAGGAATTTCAACAGTGTGATGAGGGGAGTCAGCTATTGTGGAAGCCCCTCTACACTCATAAAGAACTCTGTGGTTGGAAAGCAATGTCTGGTGGCTCACTGGTGTTCCAGGGATGGGGTAGAACCAGCTTTGGATCCACTAGATCACTCAGATATGTCCAGCTGAGTCCCATGTAAGGAAAAAAGGAAGGCAAACATGGGGAATTGCCTTATTAATTTCAACCCCACCTTTCTCCCAATAGGGGTCTGAAGGTGAGCACCAAGTCCAAGACTAAGGACTATATATAGTCAGACCATTGGCCCATATGCCCAAGTGCTGCTCTGCTGGCAGTGCCCCTTCAGAATTTCAGACAGGAGTTTTCCCCAGCCCAACCTGGAGATCCTTGGCAGTCCTCATCAAGAAATAGCCAGAACAGAACTGACACTGTTTAGCTTTGAAAATGACAGGGCTGCACGTGTGCAGGGCAGTGCACTGGTAAGACTGTGCTTTGACAGGGAAAGAAAATGAACAACGTACCCGACCCTCCCACCTTCTACCCTGGCTTTACAAGCCAGCAAGGCTTCTCTACAAGGCAGTAGCTATCTTATACACAGACCCAAACTTATGACTGCTCTGCAACACATCGTTGTGCTACAAGCTTTCACGAACTAGAGTCCATTTTGTCACAGGTTCACAGTGTTAGACTCAGGTGGCAGGACTTCCATGTATGTAACACACACACACAGATCAGTGAAAAGAATCTACAAACAGTTTTGTAAATAGCCATGGAATACTAGTAGGAAAAGCATGGCCACATCCCTAACAGGTGGAATGAGGAATGGGCACCTCAGACGGCAGGTTTGGACAGTCATGAAAAGGCAGCAAATGTATAGAATCATAGAACTGGAAGAGACCACAAGGGCTGTCCAGTCCAACCCCTTGCCATGCAGGAACCCACATCAAAGCACTCCCAACAGATGGCCATCCAGCCTCTGCTTCAAAACCTCCAAAGAAGGAGACTCCACCACACTCCCAGGCAGCATATTCCACTGCCAAACATCTCTGACCATCAGGAAGCTCTTCCTGAGGTTTAGGTGGAATCTCTTTTCCTTTAGTTTGAATCTATTGCTCCTCGTCCTAGCCTCTGGAGCGGCGGAAAACAAGCCCCCTCCCTCCCCTACATGACATCCCCTCAAATATTTAAACATGGCTATCATGTCCCCTCTTAACCTTCTCTTCTGCAGACTAAACATACCCAGCTCCGTAAGCCGCTCCTCATACCGCATGGCTTCCAGCTGTTTTGATTTATTATTACTTTATTTTTACTTCCAGAGAGGAAGAAAAAGTACTAGTGGGATTTTTTTTTTAGTTTGTTCTTGTCTGCCTTTAAGTCATTTCTGACTTAAGACAAATCTGGGATTTTCTTGGTAAGATTTGTTCAGAGGAGGGTTGCATTTGCCTCCCTCTGAGCCTGAGAGAGTGTGACTTCACTGCCAGGCAACTCTCATCTCCCGAGTTGTAGTCCAATACCCAAACCATCATGCTGGCTCTCTTAGCCAGAAATAACCTGGCTGCCAGGGGTACTGTGTGCCTAAACTGAAGGAGTATGTGAGCCACTTACTGGCTCTGCCTCAGACAGAAAAGTATCTTGGGCCAGCCCAGAGTAAAATGATATGCCACGGTTAAGTTGGAACAGTTAACAGATGGTTGGACACGATGCTGGACAGATTAAAAGCAGGTCACAAAATTTAGTTGCTTTCAACACAATTTGCTAGACTACACATTAGTGTATTAAGTTAGCAGATCACAACATGTAGCCACGCAGATTCCCCATGCACCCACCCCAACATTTAAAATCTTCATTTTAGCTACCTACTTTAACCTTACCACTGAAAAATTCGAAACTGGTCTAGGTCTGGCCTGCACAACTTAGATGCCACTATGCTAGATGCAGTCCATCTGTCAAGTGCTGTAGCCCCTGAAGCTCTGGACTGACCCCTTCATTCCTTAGATATCCCACCCAGAGAACAGATTGTCTTGTGTGCTTTCAAGTTGTTTCTGACTTACAGTGACCCTAAGGTGATTATAACATGTGAAAACCAAGTGGTTTCTCCTTCCAAACACTGGTGAGCACCTTACAAAGCAGATGGGCTCTGTTCAGGTTGACAAGCCGCTAGTTATAAAGCATCCAAATGAGACATAAAATATAGAGGAATGGGTCTCTCTGGATACGTGTGTGTGTGTGTGTGTGTTTGTCCACCCTCTTTCCCCTCGCTGTCCTAAGAGGCCATGCCACTATGATGCTCCCTGTGATGCCTGCCAACAAATCTTAGCAGCGACTGCACGCAGCTCCTGTCTCCAGGAATGGCTCGAAAATGGCTTAATGAAGAGAAGTAAACACACCAAAAAAAGAACACCCACACACCAGAAGCTCCCTTTTCTCTGCATCCTTGAAGGAGAAGGAGAAGGAGAGGGAGAGGGAGAGAGAGGGAGAAGGACCCGGCTTCCTACATCAGGAGTCGAACTCAAACTGAGATCTTTCTCCTGATCTTTCCCAGTTCAGGTACAAACGGCCGGTCTTCGATCTCAGAGCAGAGCTTTTCTTCGGGCACCCTTACACGGTGCCAAGTCCAGAGATCAAGTCTGAAACGGGGTCCCCGCCGCCCAATCACCTCTTTCTGTCCCCCCCCCCGCCTCCGCCCACAACACTTCACCGATAAACACCTTTTCATGCGTCCCCTTCTCCTACCCTCCGAGGTCTTTCTATTTAGTTCATTCCTAAGCCTCTTCGTCTCCTTCCGGGCACCTCTATTGGAAACTGCCCGTCTCTGGAATGAGACCCCAAACCTAGCGGCCATCCAGAGGCAAATCTTTCCCGGGGGGGATGGCGTGGCTTACTGATGTCATGATTTACCACCACCACCCCGCCCGCGACACAGACACACTTTCCCGACTTCCGATCAAAGCGACCAGCCCTGGCAAAACAAGGTGGGGAGGTCCGGAAAGTTATCTTGCACCTTCCCCACGGCTCCCGGGAAAAGAAACGGGGCGGACGGGGTATGGGGAAAGAGAGACAGAGAGAGAAGGAGAAGCACCTGGATTTGCCAAACCCGACGCTTCCCGATCCAGGCAGAAGCCCAGCCAACCGGCAACCCACGCGCCCACCCACCCCTACCTTGGGCGGAGAGTGGCGGGGTCTCGCACGTGTTTGTGCGTGGCGTGCCTGCGCCCGGAGAGCCGCGGAATGCTCGATGCAGCAGCCACAGCGAGCAGCAGCGCCGCCGCCGCCGCCGCCTTCCCCTCGCTCTGCCTGCCCTCCTTCGGTAGGTGAGCCTTCCCCGCTCCCGCCGCTCCCGCCGCCGCCGCCGCCGGCTCGCCCGGGCACCCGCCCGTGTTCCGCGTGCGCGTCGTCAGCCTCTGCAGCATCGCCGCATTAGGATGTGCTCCTCCCTTCCCCTCCACGCGCTCTGGCGCGCGCGCTCTTTCCTCCCCCCTCCTCTCTCTCTCCGCCGCTCCCCCCCCCCCGCCACCAGCCTTCCAGGGGCTGAAGAAGAAGAAGAAGCGAGAGAGCGGGGTTCCCGCCTTCCCCTCCCTTTTCACTCCGCCTTTTTTTTTTCCCCTTCTGCCTCATTTGCCGGGGCCAAGCAGCACTTGGGAGAGTGACTTGCGGCAGCATACATAATGCATATTATATAGTCTCCCTTCGCCGGGCTGGTGCCGCTTTTAGCACTCAGGGGGCTCCGGCCAGACAGGTTCTCTCCGCGCCCTGGCAACACTTTCGACCATTTCCGCACTGGACGGTTATAGTGCTATTATTCCACTTTCAACATCCTATGGAATCCTGGGGTTTGCAGTTTAGCGAGGGGCCTAAGGCCCCTCGCTAAACTGCAAACCCCAGGATTCCATAGGATGTTGAAAGTGGAATAATAGCACTATAACAGTCTAGTGCAGAAACAGGTCTCTCTAACTGGCTTGGACTCTCTCTCAACCTTGTCCTTAGATATGCATGTATGTGGAATGGAGAGAAGACGAATTCTCTCGCCTCCCCGCTGCCTTTTAACATTTTCAGGCAATCCAAATGGAAAAGATTTCCAGACTTCCACCCGCCTCCGCTCGCCAGGCAAATATTTGATTCCACATTTGCGTGTGTGTGTGTGTGTGTGTGTGTGTGTGTGTGTGTGTGTGACACTGAATGTAATTTTGCAGCAGGCGAGGGGCAGCTGAGGAGATGGACATCTTGCTGAGTGGCTGATTTATCCGTGGCCAGTTGGTCTCCTCCCACCCTTTTTTTGGGTGAATGCTGCTCCTCCTGCACAGGCTAAAAGCAAAATGTACAATCCTATTAGGGGAAGGAAAAAAACACACACACAAAAAGCCAGCATCTCCCTGCTAAATTTACTTTGCCTGGTTATTTTATGTCATATCAGGTATCAACACAGGATAACCCAATTTTGCTGTTCAGCCTCAGACGCAAATGTTCTGCTTTGCAAAATATCTGAGGCTACTTCCTCCCCCTTTTCCAGTTCCAGATTCTGTGTCCAGGGTGTTTCTGACCATGTGCAGAGAGGATTGTTCCTCACTGCTGAGTCACCACAGCCAGTCTCCATGTGGTTTGATTTATGGAAGAAAGATTCAGAGGCTGGGCTGTTTCTAACCAGGTGAAATCCAACCTCTCACTTTCATAAACTATTACAATTCCCATGATATTTACCTTTGGTAATACTGACTGTGACAGCCAGCATGGTGTAGTGGTTTGAGCATAGAATACAACCTGGGAGACCAGGGTTTGATTCCTTGTTCAGCCACGGAAACCCACTGGGTGATCTTGAGTGCATCACACACTCTCAGCCCCAGAAAGCCCTGTGATCAATTCACCTTAAGGTCACCATAAGTTGGAAACAACTTGAAGGCACACAACAACAACCATATTGACTGTTGCTGATGAGAACTGCAGTCCAAAACATCTGGAGCTGCACGTTGCCTCCCCAATACCTAACCCCTGCTAAAGGACAACTAGATATTCAAATATAGATATATGCATGGGACATGACCCGTTTGAACAATGGAGGGATTGTTTCACCAATGCTCAAATGATAGGGTGCAGGGAGAGGGAGACCTTATCTTTTTGGTGGTCCCTTTAGCTACTGCTTTTAGCTATAGCCTGTGTCAGAGGCAATATGCCCCGGTATACCAGTCACTGGGGAACACTCAAGAAAGAGGATGTTATTGCATTCCTGTTCTGCTTTGAGTTTGCCAAAAGTAAGTGGTAGGCTGTTGTGGAAACAGATGTTGTGTTAGACCTTTGGGTTGAACCAGCCTGGTTGTTCTTTTGTTTTAATAAGTTTCAAATACCTTATTGAGCCCAAGGAGTTTCATGTGTTTTCCTCAGAGTCATTTGTAGGCACACGGAATCAACTGGAGACAGTGGCCTGCAATTATATTGCAACAGATTTTTGAGGGTGAAAAGATTCAAGATTTTGTGGCTGTTATACCTAAACAAGATATTTCAGAATCTGTTGAGTTCAATAGATGTATCTTTGTGCACCTGGATCTTCATACTCTCCTTAAAATTTAGGGGACTTCCCCCTATTTTGCATTCTATAATTTCTGCACTGAATTGCACCATCTGGCAAACCAATATGTCCTGAATAAATACAAGACTACAGCAGTGAGGCATTGGACAAGTCGATGAATTAATTTCTTGATTTGACCTGTTTTGCAAGGTGCAAACTGAAATGGAGTGAGACAGGAGAGTCTGAACTATAATGGAGGAAATTACTATAATGAAGGAAATTAACATATTTACACATTCCCATCCATTTCTTCTACATTGTAGGTGCAGTGCTGCAATCACTCCTAGCATTTTGACTGATAAATGTGTTTTATGGGGCACAGTCCCAAATCCTATCATCCGCAACCAACATGTTAGCTGGGAGTGATGTGGCTATAATCCAACACATCTAGGAGATAATAGGTCAGGGATGATTTTCGGGCACGGTGGGTCTTATCCATAGAGCTAAATTAAGCAAGAAGTTCTTTTTTTGGTTTCAAGAACAGGAAGATCTCTCTCTCTCTCTCTCTTTTCCTCTCCCTTCCTTCTCCTCTTTTTTTGTCTTGGGAAATGAGAGGTCATCATTCTGAATTTTTTCCCCTTTGTTTCAGGCTCAACATTGTCTGCGGCTGGCATGCTGTGAGGAAATAGGGATTGTAAGAGGCTGCTGCCAAAACACATGGCAGCTGGGAAATGCTCTTTTGAGTTGCCCTAGAGGTCTAGTCTGTAGAGAATACTTGTCAACTCCCACTGGACAGATGATCTGCAAATGGTATTTATGACTAGGTTTTGTGCAATCATTTAGTTGCAATAATGTTTCAAATATTACTGGGTTTTTAAAACTAAAACTTTGTAGAAGGAGATGCTATATTGGTAGGAAAAGTGAACGGTATCTATTTATCTATCCTGTCCCATCTCAGATAGATGTTCATTATTTTTCGGTTATTGCATATGAAAGTTACTGTCTAGTGATTGCTGTAATTTAAAGGAGGGCCTTTGATTTTTAGATGCTAGATTTGCAAGAAGTGTTAGTTCTTGCTGGCTCATCACCAACCCATACATTTTTAATGTTAGATTTCAAAAATATGAATGCAAAGAAAGAAGGGAGAAACAAAGAAAAAGAGATAGAAAGAAGAGAGAAAGGTGAAAGGAATACAAGAATATGAACAAAGACTAAGTACAGTCAGCCCTTCATATCCACGGATTCAACTAACCATATTGGAAAAAAATCCAAAAAGCAAGTGTTGATTTTGTCATTTCATATAACGGATACCATTTTATTATACTATTGTACATAATGGGATGTAAGCATCAAGGAATTTTGGTATCCACAAGGGGTTCTGGAACCAAACCTAGTAGATACCGAGGACCCACTGTATATACGTTAATGTAAACTGTCAGTAGAACCAATATTACATTTTTTTTTAAGTTGGCAATTGAAAAATACATGTTCATACATGAGTAAAGCAGTAAATTCTTCTAATCAATGAATGATGGATGATGAATATTTATCTTCCCAATCCTGGAGTATTTTAGTGACAGCAAGAACACACAAGATCCATCCACAGTGACCATCAGTGACATTCCACATCACAGAGAAATAATTTAAAACAGCATTTGTGGCTACATATATCAAAGATTTTTCTAATACAAAATTAAAACATTGTTGTATGCCCATCCTAAAGAAATGACCAGTGAGCCCACCCTCATGATATACCTCAAAAGAAGCATTGTCTTTATTATATCTTCAATATTAAGAGGAAATAGTTTCTTTCTGACAACTTGTGAACATTGAAACATATCCAATGTACTTGAAAAGTCATTTTTTGGTTGACCATAGTTTTAATCAGACCTAAAACTATATTTGACCAAAAGTTGATACTAGATATTCAGATTTTAGATACTGAAGTTAGAATAATATCCCACTGAGTGATTTGCACAAGAAAATCTAGTTTTTGTTTAGTTTTTAATCTGTATTGTTTTTAAATATGTTGATAGTCACCTTGGGTCCCATTATTGGGAGAAAGTTGGGATTTAATGAATAAAATAAAATTAATAACAACAACCACAAAATCTATTCCACTCAGTTGTAGCTTTATTAATATAAAATGTAGTGCTTTCCAAATAAACATTAATAACACACACACATATATATACACTTGTTAGTTTCACTTTTGCTGACAATATGATTAATGCTTCCGATACACCATAGGTTGCTGAGACACTAAAAATTGATGATCTATATATATGCACTAAAAAGTATTGCAGTTGGAGATATTGGCATACAGCACCAGAGGATAAACTGTGATGATAGTAATGGCAAAAATTCTTGAATTGAACCTATCAGTTGATTCAAAGTATAAATCCCACAATTAACTAATTTTTCTATATAAAGGATTGAGGTACCATGTCCAAATTACCCCATAAAGTTAGTTTGGTGTTGTTATATAAATCAAATTGTAGTTGACCAACAATCATATTCCAGGCTATGTTGGCAGCAGATATTGCAAGGGGAATAGTCCTTTTCTGCCTTGTATGAGCAGAACCTAAGGCAATTCATCTGAAAAGAGGTGCCAAGAAGATTGATTTCAAGATCACCCAAGGAAAGGCATCTGAGTCAATTCAGCCAGCTATTTGTATGAGTCAGGAGATATGTCTTATGATACAAACTTAGATCTGGAAAATTAGACCTACCTTCAGAAGATGACAGTTGCATCTTCCAAGTGAAAAACAGGGTGATAAAGGTCCCTGTATAAAGTTTCCTAAATGCAGTATTAATTTCCTGGAAATGAACCTGAGATACCTCAAGATATCTGAGATACAATCAGATACCTCAAAGAACACGCAATATCAGTGGTAAGACATACTCCTTAAGTATATTAACCTTACCTAAAATATTTAATCTGAGTGACCCAAGCCCAATTTGAGAGAGATTAGATCAGACAATGCAGACAAATTTAACTTAATCATTTGAGTAATATGCTGAGGAACCAATGTGCCCAAGTATCTAATAGACACAAGTGAAATTGTCAATTTGCAACTGGAGTATCAGCCCCAGCAGGCACAGCATCAGATTTATACCAATTAATCAGAAAGAACCCCAAAGCTGTTAATTAATTTTATCAACTGTCATAAAGAAAACTCTGGTCTAGAAATAAAAACAACAAAAGGCCAGCATATACAACTCTCTTATATTAGTATTTTCATACCTAATCCCAGAGATGCTGACTTTTGCCTAACTGGGCACACCAAAAGTTCTAAATAGAGGTCAAATATCAGAGGGCAGAGGACATCTGTGTCCCGTAATCCTTTTTAAATTAAGAAAAATGGAAAGTATCGCATTTTGAAATTACAGTCAACCCTCTATATCCACAGGTTCTGTATCTATGGATTCAGTAAACCAGGGCTTGAAAATATTTTTAAAAAAATCCACACAGTAAACTTTGATTTTGGCCAGTGGTGTAGCTGGAGCTTTTGCCATCCCCTGCAGTCTCTGTGTTTGCCGCCCCTCTTGATAAACAAGGGCCATTTCCGCACTAGCCTGTTACAGTGCTATTATTCCACTTTCAACATCCTATGGCATCCTGGGGTTTGCAGTTTAGGGAGGGGCCTTTGAGGCCCCTCCCTAAACTGCAAACCCCAGGGTGCCATAGGATGTTGAAAGTGGAATAATAGCACTGTAACAGGCTAGTGCGGAAATGGCCAGGATTTGCAAAGGGGGTGGGGAGATGAAACACTGGCCAGAATGACATTGCCCTTACAATCTCTGCCCACCACCCTATGTTTTCCCCTGCCACCTCTTCAAAAGGAGAGCAGGAAAGGCAGGCAGGAACCCCCAAGGCTTGCCCTGCCCCCCCCAGTCCCCACAAAGCAAGGCCCCAGAAGGGGGGTTGCATATGGGGGGCATGCTCATGCACCATGGAAGTGCAGCACTCAAGACTACTGTTTCCTCTCTCTCCACCCGCCTGCTCACAGCTGAGCCAGCTATTGCTCCCGGGATGGCGAGGGTGACCAGGTGGCAGCGGTGGGTGTCACTTTCGGCAGCCAGCCCATGGTGTTCTGTGCATGTGGAGGCTTCCGAGCACCTCCAAGGGCATCGCCAGGGAGGGAACCCCCCTGGGAGAGCAGAGGTGGCCTCTTCCTCCTCCTCCTCCTCCCTCTCCTTACTGCCCCCACGGGTGCTCTGGTTCTGTTCCAGACTGGGCTGGGGTTTCTCTGGCTGCCTCGTCCCAGGAGACCCTCATTGCGGGCCACTGGAGGGAGGAGCAGAGAGAGCTGCTGCTGGTTGCTCCCACTCTTTCCTGTGCCCATCTGTCTGGGTTGCTGAGTGCCAGAAGGGTGGGTGGCAGTCTTTCTTCTCCCCTCCCCACCATGATGAGGGGGCTGCAAGGTGAGGTCTCTCTCTTTCTCTCTCTTTCTCATTCTCTCTCCCTCCCCTCGTCCCCTCCGTCCAGATGCTGGGCCATCCATCGCAGGGTGGGCGGGCAAAGGTCAGTCCTGTTTGGGCAGTGGCTCCAATTCATCCAAGAAGGCCAGCAACTCCACAGGGAGGCTCTACAGAGAGAGGGAATGGCGGGTGAGCAGGGCAGGCATTGGGCTGCCCGGGGCAAACCGCCTCCGCTTGTTACGTCACTGATTTTGCTATTTTATATCAGGGATGCATATTGACTGCATGTGTGGAAAGTTTTCAATTTTTAGAAATTATCTTTATAGGCATTTTCGGCAAAAAAGTACTAATTAAAATAAATGTGGACACAGTTCATTATTTATCTTACTTTCATTTCTTTCTCGTCTTTCAATTAAAATAGCTTTCATGGTAGGTAACAATAATTTAAAGATAGTTAAAAATGAATTAAAAATGTTTAAAGATAAGACAATAAAACCATCAAAATCATTAGATTAATCTAGCAGTTAAAATTAACAATACTCAGTTAAGTGGCTCAAAAGAGTGTTTTCAAAAGTTGAGGCTTCACACTGCTCTTAAAACCAGTGGGAACTGATTGTGATTCGGAGGGCAATGCATTCCATGGCCTAGGGACCTCACAGCAAAAAGCCCTCCTCACATGTCTGTGAAACAGGCCTCCCAAGGCAACAGTATACTCAAAAGGTTCTCACCTGAAAATCTGTGTGTCCACACAGTTTCTTAATGAGACAGGCATTATCTTAGATCTCTGAGGCTGCATCTACACAGGCTAAATAATGTGTCCTTACCTTGATCCCGGTCTTGATAGAAAGCTCAGTTTTAAAAACCTCCAGTTTTCTCTGCTGTTCTGGGGAAGAACTGCTTTTTTAAAATGTGTGTTTGACCCCTGAATCGGGATTGTCATGGAATCCAGGGTGAGGGAGAGGGGGGCCAGGTTGGTGGGTGGTCACTTAGGTCACCTGACCATTCCCGCCACAGAAGGGTAGCTCCCTTGCTTGTGTCAGCATCCAGAAAAGACAATGTCACCTTTTGGAGGGGTGGATTTGGTGTATGTATACAAACCTTCACATACATACCATTGCATAGTTGCAGGTCAGCATTTCACCTCCTCCTGCTCTTCTGGCTTCATTTTATAAAATTGCAGGTGCAGTGGCATAGGAACACGGGAGCGGGGGGCACTTCACTTCGGGCGGCAATATTTGGGGGGGCGTCCTGGCTCGTAGCCACGCCCCTGCATGCCCTGGCCATGCCCACACGTACCACGGCCACGCCCCTGCATGCCCTGGCCATGCCCACATTCACTGCGGCCACGCCCCCACACACTGTAGCCCCGCCCCTCCCACCCTCCCCCCACACACTCCAAGCTCTGCTGCTGTGCAGATGGGCAACCAGAAGAATGGGAAAACAGAGAAAGGCTCTTTGATAAAGCAAGTATGTAAATATCTGCATGCATGGCAGGAATTGGGAAAAAAACCCCAGCCAGTGTGGTTGTGTGGCCAGACATAAACCAATGTGGCAAATGTGCACATAGTAGAAACCCCTTGGACCATTGTGAGCATGTAATGTGAGTCCTGCATGGATCTCCAAACTGATTTCAATTTGCAAATGAGAGCAGTTGCAGCACCTGTACCCCTCACCCCACCACATATGCACAAAAAATTAACAACACTGATAAGAAGAAAAAAATACTGGTGATTTTTTGTACTGGGAACTCTTGGTGGTCTTTTTGCAAGGAAAGAAGTATAACATGTTAACTATAGGTTTTGGCAATTAGTATTTCTGGGAAAGAAGTAGTCAAAGTCTTTGAATGATATTTAAAATTAGAGAAGTTGCATTCCTTTGATAGGTATGCATAATCTGCATGAGGAAATGTGAAAGTCAAGTGTATGTTCTTTATTATCTTTGATTTTTCCCCTTTTCTATCTCTTTTGATTTAATTCTGGAATCAAATATGTTCTAAAAAAAATGCTGAAATGAAACCTGAATTATACTTGTTGGATGATGGATGGATGGATGAACAACTGGAAAAGAAAGATGGTAAGGTATACATGGCCACTGCAGCAAGATGCACAGAAATGGAAGAACACAGCAATTCCAGTGAATAAACACTAGCTAACAAAACTAATGGCCTTAGCCCGACAGTACCTACCTACAGTAAGAACCGTGTTTTTTCAGATTTAGTCAACTGAGAATGGCAAAGTCAGAATAAACAGATGTTAAATATCAACCCTCCCCACGCACACTGAGTCACATCCTACAGTCTGAAAGGAATCTAAGATAACAGTACAAATTGTGCCAAACTCCATCAACCTGAACTGCCAAAATATAAGAGTCCAAATCAAATGAATCTGGTCAACCTTGTCTGCAAATTGTGAAGCAAACTATTCACAGTGAGCAAGTGATTGCTCTGGCATCTTCTCATCAGTACCTTAAGAAGAAAGCCTTTGTAGACTTTGTAACAAGATACAAGTCTAATATGCACAGGTCAAAGTGGCGGTGATGTAAGCTGTCAGTGTTCCCTTGTAGATGAATGAATTCATCTTGAGTCGTCCATCAGTGGTGATCTAGCCTCTGTTACTCCTGGTTCATTGCCCACAGGTGCTCCTTGTTAATCCAGACTTATATGTTAGACCAGGGAGTTGCCCTGGCTCTGTCATTGCAGACAGGGAGCTTAGTTGTGATAGTGTCAACTACCCTAGCAATTTCCATAATCCAAAGACCAGTTGGGCCTTTGGCAGCACCACTGACAAACCATGCAAGAAGCTTTGCAAATGTGTCCAAGAAGCCATGTGAATCCACCAGAAGTGTGAGTCAGACCATCTTAATTGGTCCACCTCTCCTTTGGAGGTTTGCTCTGGCTGCCAGTCTAAAATTAACCAGCTGGTATGAGAACCAGCATGGTATAGTGGTTTGAATATTGGACTGCAACCCTGGAGACCAGGGTTAAATTCCCTGCTTGGCCATGGAAACCCATTGGGTGTCTTTGGGTGTCATGCACACATAGCCCCAGAAAATTCCATGATAGGTTCACTTTAGGGTCACCATAAGTAGGAAACACTTGAACAACAATGATCTGATTATAGACAACATACTCCTTCAAATTGCAGTTGAATACCTTCATGTGCTATGCAGTAACCTGGTTAGAACAGCAAGCAGCATGCAAAGAGACCTTACCTATTATTCCCCAGCATGTTGCTTGCCTTCCAAATATGGACAGTGATCAGGATTCAGGGCAGTCTCTCCACTAGCACCTGGGGGCACAGTGTCATGGAAGGTGGCAGAATTTACAACAGTGCCTGGAAGACATTTTAAGGGCTGCATTCCTGTTTGGGAAGGGTTAAGGGATTGTAGTCCAACCACAGGCAGGGCACAAGGTCTGGCCAAAGCAACATTGTCCAAACCAAATATAAATCTTGTAAAAATTTTCCCAATGCAACAGCTGCCAGGCATTCAGAACCTTGCTAGTCTGCAAGCAATTCCTGTGCTATGCAAGAATGTACTATCTCATAATCCTAAACTTCTATATCATGTAAATCCTTTCAGTTTGTAGATTTGGCCTCCTGTGTCATGCAAATGTTTTCATGTTTCCAGATGAGAGCTACTGTTGTGTGTTTACACACTGTTGTGTGTAAAATCTTGCCAGTCTGCAAACAAGAGTTTCTGTTACATGCTAGGGATGCAGATAAGAGGTTATGTCACTGAAAAATCCACCTTTGCTTTCAATAGCTCTGTATTTCCCATTGAAATACTGATCTGAGATAAGGGCAGAAGAAGCTCTAGGTGGAAAATGAAGTCTGCTAAATGAAATCCTTGGACTGGAGGTTCCTTTCCCAAGTTTAGAGGAGGTGGTATCTTGGGAACCTTTGCAGACCTGATAAGGTGTCTTCATAAGTCAGAACTTCCTCATTCTTGTTGTACACATTTATCTGTGAGAATGTCTACATATTCCTTGCGGAAAAAACCCCCTATGAAATTCATGGGGTGCCATGAGTCAACGGGCAATGTGAAGGCATGCGCACACACACACACACACACACACACACATCTAATGGAGCAGTTGTGTAGCAACAGTGGGGTGATGGGGGCGGTTCACCCCCGGTGGCAATGTTTTTTGGGCATCCTGGCTCATAGCCACCCCCGCACACTGTGGCAACGCCCCCGTGCACTGCGCCCCCTCGGGCCCCCCTCCACAAGCTCCAACCTCTGCCACTGTAATGGAGCCCACTGAGGCTTACTTCTGAGTAAACATGTATAGGACTGCATTGTTAAAAGACTTTCTTTTCTTTCTTTCTTTTTTTTAATTTTATTGATTATAAAGGAAAGAACAGAACAAAAAAGACTTTCTCCTGTGCACTTTGGCTTTTGAAAATATATTCTGTGAAGAAATACTTTGCCAGCTCTGGAATTCTGTTGCTTTGGTTCCTGTGTTTTGACCAAGATACTAGTTGCAATTTTGTAAGCGATTTTGTCTGATGGCCATTTTACCTCCATTTACAATAGGCCTGTCTTTAAGACATGGCTACACTTCAGATTAATTCATTTCTGATTTGTACATGTCTGCAATGTCTGCTTTTTTCCAGGCTCTCTTCTGTTAAGTCTGCATTTTAATCTTCAGCTTGTTGAATTATTCCACAGTAACACAGCTGTCCATGAAGATGTTTTGCTTCTCTTTCTTTTTCTTTCTCTCTTTTTCTCAAGGTCTTTATTTCACCCATTGTCTTTCTAGATCATTATTGACAATTAGGCAGTTATACCCAGAGGGAAGTGATTTGACTGTCTTAATAGTTGTTTCTCATCCTATTCATTGACTTGAATTTGATCTGTAAAATTTTTAAGAGATGAGAGAAGCAACCATATCAAGTTAATCTCTCTGAATTAGGAGCACGCAAAAATTCTCACTGTTGCTTTAGCCATATATGTTGCATGATGAAATGAAGAAATACAGAAAGTATGTCTACATTCAGTTTTCACTGCAGTAATAATGCATCTTTCCTATGCTATGCCATCTTTTGTGTTGTAAATATAGACTATACAGTATGGGCTGGACACAGGAACTGCAAATAAAACCCCAGTGTGTGGTGTAATGGCCATAGCCATTTTCATTAGATGAGTTATATTACATCTTATATCAGCCCAAGTCAAGCCTGAGATAATACAAATTACAGATATACTTCAGTTAACAAAGTAGATACAGTCGGCCCTCCATATCCGCAGATTCTGTATCCATGAATTCAAACAAGCACATCAAGAAAATCTTCCAAGAACAGACAGACAAAAAATTCGAAAAGCAGACTTTGATTTTGACATTTTGTACAAGCCATGCCATTTTACTACACCCCTTGTACATACTGGGACTTGAGCATCCATTAATTTTGGTATCCATGAGCGGGCGGTTTCCTGGAACTGAACTCTAGCAATTCTGAGGGCCGACTGAATGTTCTTTAATGAAAAACTTGGTACCAGAGGCAATAATAACATTGAAAAAATGGTGAAAGATTTATCTGATCTGAAGAGAAACCAGAGCATAGGGATAAGGATAATAAGGAAAAGTTCCCACACCACAAAAAAAGAAGAGCAGCTCAACATATTTCAGCAAATGTTTTATTCAGAATTAACAATATGCACATGGGAAATGAAACAATCAGGTCAGATAAACCTTGCATAACTAAATAAAACATTCTGAACCTTCTGGAGACCACCTGAAAGCTTCTTCCAAAATGTATCCAGGGGTGATTTTTTTTTCTTTCACCAGTCTCCATTTTGGTGGTCACACTTACAAAGCTATGTTTTTTGAACACTGACAGTAGCTGGTAAAGCAGGCTTATCTGCTCTCCCCTTTTCTCTCTGTTTTGTTGTTCATGTATGCTCAGTGAGGGATTCTAGATCCAGTGACTGTTTACCGTGCCTGTTGTAGGCAAAGTGAAAGACTGTGTTTCTCCAGTCCTCCTTCACTATCCTGCCAAGGCAGATGCTGCATTTAAAAAACAAAAAACACTCTACTAGCTAAACAAAGAAGAGGAGGAGAAGGGAAAGAAGGGTGGGCAAGTATAAAAAGATTTTGCAAAAAGAAGCTTATTTTTCAGAAGAGTTGTTAACTGAGGTATGCCTATATAGTCCAGTGCATCTGGGGATAGGTTTTAGGAGACTGGGCTAGACAGGTAAATTAGAACTAGCGAGCCCCAGGTTCAAATTTCCTCAAATTTAACTGCATAACCGGTGTCTATCCACTACACTGTGGCTCAGTCAACCACACAGGGTTGATGCAAGGGTAAAAGTGGTGGTGGTGGCAGTAGGGGAGAACCATGTACTCAGCAGACGGAAATGTTTTGGCTAGAATGCTGGGCCTGGAAGATTCATGTTCAAGGTCTCACTGAGCCATGAAACTCACTGGGCCAGTCGCTCTCGATCAGTCTGGCTTAACCAACTTGAGTGTACTGAGGATAAGCACAGGAGGAAAAAGCCACGCATGCCACCTTGAGCTTGTTGGAAGAAAGGTGGAATAGACACATAAATAATAAATAATAGTCGGAAAGAAATGAGGCATGCCTTTGGTTACAAAATGGATAATATTGCATAATACTGAAATGCATAATATTGGAAAACTGTTTCTGTTGTAATTTTTATGTCACCTAATTTCTTCAGGCATCCTTCAAGGGATCTATTACTTGACCTTTCCTGTGAGCACTATTACGATTTATGCTGGGAATGTCTGGTAATGGCAAACCACCCGCCCAGTCTATATGGCTTCTCTTTCTGCTGGAGCTTTTAGCTCAGAATGGCTCCAGGTCCCTGCTGCCCTACAACCTTTTTCTGGCTGCCTCTCTGTACTTTTCCCTATGCAAGATACTGTGGACTGCTAAAAGACAAATAAATGGGTCCTAGGGTGCATCACACACTCTCAGACCCCAGAAAACCCGGTAATAGGTTTGCCTTAGGAATGCCATAAGTTGAAAACAACTTGAAGGCATACAACAACAACAAGCGCAAATCAGGCTTAAACTCTCCCTAGAAGCCAAGATGATTAAATTGAGACTGTTGTGCTTTGGCCATATCATGAGAAGACGTGATTCACTAGAAAAGACCATAATGCTTGGTAAGGTAGAAGGCAGTAGGAAAAGGGGTGACTTGGAGATCTCTTATTCATAGGGTCACCATCAGACAAAGTCAACTTGACGGTAGTTAACAAATAATTCTGTTACAACAAATGGCACAGATAGCTGTGAAACATAATGCTGTTCTCTCAGATAGGACTCTCGCCGTTTCCACACTAGCCTGTTATAGTGCCATTATTCCACTTTCAACATCCTATAGAATCCTGATGTTGGCAGTTTAGGGAGGGGCCTTTGAGGTCCCTCCCTAAACTGCAAACCCCAGGATTCCACAGGATTTTGAAAGTGGAATAATAGCAGTATAACAGTCTAATGCAGAAATGGCCTCTCTCACTTTCTCTGAATGCAACCCTTAGGGTGAATTGGAAAAAGACAGATGGCCCAGTGTGCTCCTGTCAGATGGTTCCTGCCAGATAGCTAATCACACAGGCTGTAAACTTCAGGTATCTGTCACTGACCTGTGGAATTTAGCTGCTGCAGAGACTAAGAAGAGAAGGTGACCCATCATTTGCCTCCATTCCATCTGGCCCACCCTCACAGCATTATTACCAGACCATTAATAATTTAAAGAGATCAATGGACACTGGATGGTCAAGGAGATCAATGGACACTGGATGGTCAACTCTGTAATGGCCTGCCATTTCAGAGAATTAATGTATCTGTATCATATGACCCATCTTATCCTGTATTGACTGCAAAAGCTCTAAAACTGCAGGAACCTTTCACTATAAGTTATTATGAGAAGAATGGAAACACCTGTAGCACCACAGCTCATCTAAAAGGTGGGGTTAGCAAAGGAGAACTTCCTTCTGTGAGCAATTTTCTACCAGCCTTTCTCTATATTTTTTACCAGTCACGGTGATGTTTGCCAGTTGTCATAGTCATGAAACACACCTTAATTGTATTCTCTCAAACACAACATCTTTCTCTTTTCTCTATTCTTCAGTTCCTGATGATGGTGGTGGTCATGATTTTTGCTACAGTTCCCTTTCTTCCTGTTTTTATTCATTTTGCCCAGTCCTCCTTTTAAAAGTGTTTTAAATTCAGTCTGTCTTTTGAATCTATTCTAGGGATAGGATTCACCTTCAGTAAACAGCTTGAAAGTTTAGACTGCAAAACAGAGCAGGTTCATTTGTTCCATTGACATGGTAACCACAGCTACCACTGTATTTAGCAACCCTTTCATTAGCATTGTTGCATAATGTACTCAGGTAGTTCAATTTTTTCCTGGGGATACACAACATCCCTCTCATTGGACATTAAAAAAAATCAAGATTATTTCTCAGAACATATACATAATATATTCTGAGATTGAAGGTGAGCTCTTAAACCAAGGATACACAACTGGTGAGACACTTTTTCCTGCTTCCTAGTTGATCAGCTGGGCAGCAGGGCAGGGATACTACTTCAGTATGACTATCAGCAATGCCAGGAGAGCAGTCTCAATCAGGATCCCTGGGAGAAGGCAGGGAAGAGAACAGCACTGATCTCACTGTTGAGATTTCTGTTTGTCTCCTGCTAACAGTGGGGCAGCACGGGCAGTTGCGTAGGGACGCGGGGGCAGGGCGGCAATTCACCCCGGGTGGCAATGTTTTTGGGGCATCCTGGCCTGTAGCCATGCCCCCGCGTGCCCTGACCACACCCCCACGCACTGCAGCCACGGCCCCGCACACAGCAGTCGCACCTCTCATGCCGTAGCTCTGCCCCCTCCTGCCCTCCGCACACACTCAAAGCTCCACCACTGAGCGTGGGGGTGCTCGTGGTGGAGGTATGGACAGCAAACTTAGTGGAAGTGTTTGAGGAGGCTAAAAACTGTCAAAGGCCCAAGCAGTCTCCCTTCCAAAATTGCTGCTTCCCTACCCTTCAGTACAGAGATTGTTGAGTGTGTGTGTGAAAGAGAGAGAGCACCTCTCTCAATCTCTTGCAATCCTACTGCTCATGTTTGTCATTTTCCTGCTTTTAGCAATAATTTTGGTGATATCAATGAAGATGACTATGGCTTCCATTGTATTTCTGGACCTCCTAGTTCACAGAGTGCCATTCCTGAGCACTAAGATAATAAAAGTGACTAGCGGGGTGCCACAGGGTTCTGTCCTGGGCCCAGTGCTATTCAACATCTTCATCAGTGACTTAGATGAAGGAGTGGAGGGCATGCTGGTCAAATTTGCAGATGATACCAAATTGGGAGGGGTTGCTAATGCACCAGAGGACAGGATCAACATTCAAAATGACCTTGACAGATTGGAGAGCTGGGCCAAAGCTAACAAAATGAATTTCAACAGAGAGAAACGTAAGGTCTTGCACTTAGGCAGAAAAAATGGAATGCACAAATGTAGGATGGGGGACGCGTGGCTGGATAGCAGTACATGTGAAAGGGATCTAGGAGTCTTGGTAGATCACAAGCTGAACATGAGTCAGCAGTGTGATGCGGCAGCCAAGAAAGCCAATGCGATTCTTGGTTGCATCAATAGGAGTGTGGTGTCTAGATTGAGGGAGGTAATGGTACCACTCTTCTGCATTGGTTAGGCCTCATTTGGAATACTGTGTCAAGTTCTGGGCACCTCAGTTCAAGAAGGATATTGACAAGCTGGAACGTGTCCAGAGGAGGGCGACCAAATGGTGAAGGGTATGGAAGCCATGCCCTATGAAGAACAGCTTAGGGAGCTGGGTATGTTTTGTATGCAGAAGAGAAGGTTAAGAGGGGAAATGATAGCTATGTTTAAATATTTGAAGGGATGTCATGATGAGGAGGGAGCGGACTTGTTCTCTGCCGCTCCAGAGACTAGGACAAGGAGCAATGGATTCAAGCTGGGGGAAGGAAGATTCCACTTGAACCTCAGGAAGAACTTCCTGACGGTCAGAGCTGTTCAGCAGTGGTATATGCTGCCTTGGAGTGTGGTGGCGTCTCCTTCTTTGGAGGTTTTTAAGGAGAGGCTGGATGGCCATCTGTTGGGAATGCTTTGATGGGTGTTCCTACATGGCAGCAGGTTGGACTGGATGGCTCCTGGGATCTCTTCCAACTCTATGATTCTATGATTCTATGTGTAGGTGTGCGTGCCAAAATGTAGCAGGGAGTGCAGAATCAGCACTAGGTTAAATAGAAACCCATGTGAGGGACACCTTTGGTGCCCCATCATCTTTAAATTCATTCTTTAAAATGGGTTATAGTGTTCATAGTATTTGTAGTTTTCACAGGATTTAGTAATAACTTTTGAAAGTTATATCTATGTTCCACTGATTTTTATCTGGAATGCACAACACCAAACTGATAATTGAAAGAGATAACATACATAGTTTAAAGCTAGCTAGCTGCCCAAAGTTCAGTTCTGTAGTTAGTACCAAACAAGCTGTAGAACCTTAGGTGCAAGGAAGCTATGGACAGTTATTGCTTTGTTTCAGCTTTGCCAACTGCAACAAATAAACTTAGAAAACCCTGTCAAGTCACTAAATGCAGCTTGGTGTACCCTTCAGCTTGGCTCTTCTAAGGCCAGCTCTGGAATGGGAAGGGGGAGAGAAAATAAACAGAAGTGTGTTGGATCATACCTGTTTTTTGGAACAGTGCCATAGCAATTGAATAAATGAATACATAATAATAATAATAGTAGTAGTAGTAGTAGTAGTAGTAGTAGTAGTAGTAGTAATAATAATAATAAAACAAATGAATGACAAATTAAACACAATGCATAAGAGATAACAGCACAAAAAAGGGTCATGAATAAACCTGTTTTTTAGCCCTACAATTTCTGTGAGGCAAACAGGTTTATTCCTTATGTTTGTACTCAAGTTACTCAAGTACAAAACTTTTATGACAGCAGAAGCATTCTGGAAGAGACTGGGAAATAAGAGGAAGCAAGCTACACCATCCTTCTTCAGCACTCAGTACAAAGCCAGTTAGGGGCTTGGAGCAACTACACCAACTGAACTGTTGATCATCTTGCCTTGTCACTGTGAGTTGGGTCCATTTCCCATCAAATTGCTCGCTTGGGACACTTTGTCTCTTTCTCTCCCAGCAATCCTGCTACTTTTTGGAATAACAAGATTAAAAGCCTGATTGAAGAAAGATTGAAACTCTGGCCCTAGACAGGCTTCCTATTTTTTGCTATGCCCAAGCCAAAGTGACTGGAGTCTAGGACTGTCAGTTCAGGATTGCCCCAGGCCCTGAGGTTTCCAGGTCAAAACCTGAAACCTAGGGACAGCCACAGTGATGCCATTAAGCACCCAACAACAGGCAGCAACAAAGAAAGGACTTTATATTTTTTTTAACTTAAATGTTGTCTGGAAAAAATGTTTATATGTTGTATAGATGGGACCTATAACAGGGCTATGCAAGCAATGGCACTTTATAACTTGACTATCAGAAAGAGAAGGCATTATGCCACTCAGGTTGCCTGATGAAATAAGGGACAGGACCTCTGTACCTTTAATGTTTATTTAGAAGAGGGAATTTCAGTAGTTGTTGCTCTCAGGAGATGCATCACCTGCCACATTTTTCCTTCTACATAATTGTTACGGTTATAAGAGCCCTGTCCTTTATTTTACCTGGCAATCTTACATACAGCAGTTATACATAAACTGAACATGGTCCCTCAACATGTGGTAGGGGTTGAGATAGTTGCCCTTAGTCCAAGAATACAAGATTTCTGCTGCCTACTTAAAGGACGACTAAAGTTTTGTGTGAGAAAACATAAAGTTGATTTCAAAGTAAAATAGCTTTCTATGTTTCAGCCTGTCCAGTGTCACTATGTCTAGGACACAGCATATTTGAGATAGCTGGCTTGTTCTTTCCAGAAAGAGTGACCCTAACATTACACAATGCAGGGCAGGGTGTCTCAGGCTACAGATTTAAAGGTTAGATTCAGTGCTAATTAGTTTCTCAATGTTTAGTCACTCTGGGTCTGGTATTACTGAATTTCCCTTATTAGACTCAATGATCATGTTTCCCATGTCATTGCCTGTCACTGGAACCAGCATCTCTCTTGCTCTCTTTGTGTCCCTGCCATGCACTATGTTAAGGCAACAGTGGCACCCCAGCTGCTATTTGCTCTCTGAGGTTGTTGGTTGAAATAGCAAATAAGGGCAAATAGCAATTTTGGAGGTTTTTATTTTTTCAGAGAGGGGGAACAGCAGGAAGAAGAGATTCAACTCCCCGCCTTCCTCTGTGCCTTGGTTACAATTCAGAACGTCCATGACCTCCAGCTACTTCTAAACTGAAAAGCAAAAAATAGCCTAGGATATTATCCAGATATTATTTTGTTGCTGTTCACCAGGAGCAGAACGAAGGCACTTTACTGATTCCCACTCTACGACCAGAGCAATTGATCTTAATTTTTTTCCTGCCCCTTCTCTCTCTAAGAACTAATAGGCAATTGCAACAGTTGTTCCTACAAAGATAGAAGCTAATAATTAAAGCAGCCTACTCCACAGGGAAGCAGGACTTAACTAAGAGCGATTCAGGAAAGCAAGGGCCATAGCAAATGAACAGGAAATAACCAATTAGCTGGTTTAAAAAGAAAGGGGCAAAGGAGGAATAAACTAAACTGAATGGGGCTTACCTCAGAAGGTAACCCTTGGTTATGGCAGCCTATGTGTTTTAATTAGGGTTATCATATGTCCCCCAATATCCTGGACATCTTTTTCAGAGCTAAGATTTCTTTCTGGGCAGATTTATGAAAATGTCTTACAAGGTGTGGACTTAGAGGAAGTAGGCAATCAGACAGTAGAGCTCTGAGGAAGAAAAAGAGGGACATAGGTTAATGTAGGCAAAGGAAAGGCTCCAAAGCAGCCAGCCTGAGCCCCCTGGGGGTTACAGAATAACTCATAGTCTTTCATCTGGGCCAGGGCTGCTGCCACCATTGTTGCTGGGGCTGCCATCCTTCTCTGTCCTGAGGGGAAGGCCCATCACAGAGGAAGACAGCAGAGAAAAGCACCACTGTCACCAAGATGGCACCCAGCGGCAAGGAAGGTCTGTCTTGTCTGTTGGATTGACTCAACTGGGGACAGTGACTCCTCTTACAACTGTCTGGAGTTTATAGGATAAAGTGAGTTATTTGGAGTAGTCTTTTGGTAAATGTGTCTTTTTTGTTTGCAAAATATGGTAACCCCACTTTAATGGGCTTTAAAAAAGCAAGTATCCACTACCTCCCAATACAGTGCCTTTCTTCACATTGCAGCTGAAGGTTGACCGTACTGGCATACCCCCAGGGCCAACTAGTTGCTGAGGGGTGAGGAAGTACTGAGTAGGGCAGGTGGGGGGAAAAAGAAGAATCATCACCCTTCCAGACCTCCAGCATTATCTTCCTGTTTCTCTGGCTACTACGTGATTGTTGCCGTGTGCCCTGGGGCCATCAAGCTGTGTCACGCATCTGCAAGATACAGAAATTCTGTGTAGTAATGCTGGCAGAGTTTTATATTCTGCTGTACTGCTTCTGGATCTGTGCTAGAGTGAAATCTTGCCCATTGGGACAGTCGCTGTCTGATTTTTATGGGGAAAACTGCACTGTGGAAGCACCATGTTAGTTCTGCTTCCAGCAGATTAAAGGAAAGTAACACCGTAGCAATATTAATGGGTGCTGGTTGTGTATGTCACTGATATTTCATTTAGCTTTAAGTTGCTATGCTGCCTTCCAAAATAGAATAGACAAGTGTTGACTATTCCAGTGTTCCATATACCTATGCTTTTGTGCAGCTGATGACTCTTAATTGCAGCCAAGTGAACAATAGTCATTGCATCCTGTAATTAATTGCTCCCATGTAATCACTGCATCAACCTTCACTAAGGACATTTGCCAATAAGTAATCATTGGCAATGAGCAGTGATCAGCCACTGCATCATCCTAGCCCATTGGTTTTCAAAGTGTGTTTTGAGAATGCTGTTGTTCTTGGAAGCTCTTCAGGGATTCCTCAGTGAGAAAATCAGTAAGCAAGACACATAAAACCTAGCTAAAGGAGATTAGGCCCAACCTAGTTGAAGGGAAGCTGGGTTCCCTGCAATGGGCAACCACTACATGTTGTCTTAATGTGATTCACTTTTGTCTCTAAGCCTTCTGCCACTTGCTGAAGATGGCAGATAAGGGTGTGAGGGTACTTCACTTACTTTCAGATTTCATTGATTAATTCACATTTATTCCCCCCCCCCCTTTATCTCAGGATCTTAGGGCAATGGGGGAATAAAATCAATTTAAACAGTTTAAAACAATATGAGATTTAAAACAATAAAAAATAATTTTAACAGACTAAAAACATATTAAGTAATTAACATGTTGAAAGAGGTTAAATAGTTTAAATTGTGTATATGTACATTTGGCCAAAAATCAATTAGGATCCAAAGAGTTTAATAAAAAGGCATATTTAAGTTGGCAGCAGAATGAAGCTAATGCTGGCACCAACGGTGCATCTGAGGGCAAGGTATTTTGCAACTGGAGTGCCACAGCAGAGAAGCTGGTTTGGCACATTTTCGCACAAGGGACTGACCACTATCTCCCACAGGTGGGTGATCATAAATAGACCCTTCAGCAGATCTCAGTCTTTGGGCAGGCATATACTAATGACTCTGAGAAACAGTAAGTTGTGATTTATAACCCTATGAATGTGATCAAGGATGTATGCCTAGGTTCAGCATACTAACCTCTACACCATTCTTTGATGTCTCACTGTTCTGTGACTGTCAACTACTCCTAATAAACTGGTCAAAGTACGTCTCCTGCATTCACGTAACAGGTGTATGTGATTTCACTTATCAGTGGTGAAATGTGGTCTGAAAATTTTTTATTCCCATCTCATTTTTGTTCCCATCTCTCACACATTGTTAATTTTTATGTTTTTATCAGTTGTGCACTGGCTTTGGACCACAAATAATGACTACAAAGCCTTCCCTCTCTTTTATTCTGAAGTTCTGTCCAGTTTCAGGGCCTCCTCTCCAAATTGCATACTTGTCTCGATACCTATGTCATTCCTCTCATTGAAAAAAAAATAGCATTCACTATTATTTGCATTTTTCATTATCCACAGTAAGCCCGGGAATGGGAATGTATCCCCTGCAGATTGGGGAAGGGGGATATACGGTATTATGCAATGTGCTGCTATTGTGTGCATAGTCGATGCATTTTTGGTGGTTGCATTTTTGGATTTGGGAGCATGGCTATGGGTGTGATCATTAAGAGCTGCTGCATGTCACGATTTAATAAATAATAGATAAAAACTGAATAGACTGGCCATTAAATTTCTCATAGCGCAGACAATGGGGAAACATCTTATATCATACTACAAGGCAGCAGGGTAGCTTAAGGCCTACAGAACAAGCCGAATCGGAAGACATTTTTCCTTCACTTCACTGTCTTCTCTCAGCACCTGTTGTATGTGAGAACCATGTAACTTTGCATAATAGTAGGTCTGGATGGTTGGTGTGGGCAATGAAATAAAATAGGAAATCTTTGGAACCAAGCAGAAGATAACAGGTCTCCTTGATTCTGCCCCTCTCTTTGTCTCTTTATTCTGGAGAGAAGGCCATTAACTTTCCTCCCCATAAATTCCAGGCCAAACACTGACACTTGAAAAAGTTGTTGAAAGAATCACAGGCCATGTGTTGATAAAAGGAACTAATTCTTCTCCATTGCAGTGTTTTGCCTAGGCATTGCAGGAGCTGAACAGAATATGAGAGGGTGTGATATCTTCATCCCATTAGTCAGGTCTGAAGCAATTACAGTTTCATTAGCTAAAGGCAATTTTCTGTTTCCCACCCTCTACACTTCAAGGCTTTCCCCTTGGGATGCTGCTACTAAGAGGTTTACAGAGGGAAGCTACACAGGAAAAAGAGAAAAACGTGATGCTGGCTAGGAAAGGGGAGAGGGGGCACCATGGCTGCCAGGCCTAAAGTGCAGCAAGTTGATGTAACTTGAAAAAAAGACCAGAGTAGAGGAATCACATTTCTGGAAAACTGCCGGGACCCTGGTTTATTGTTCTTCTAGTAAATCTGGATGTGGAAGCAAGCTTCAAAGTTTGGCTAGGCTAGACAAGCCAAGCCAAGGGCGTAGGTTTAGAAAGAATACTGATCCTTTCCTCCTTGGTAAGTTATGAATTTACTAGACAAGATCCTCACATGTAAAGGTATATCATGGATTACTAACATTAGGATTGTCCATGCCATTGTACGTCCAATTTCAACATATGGTTGTGAAAGCAGTTAAGGTTATAAGAGCTCTGTCCTTTATTTCACCTGGCAATTGTACATGTAGCAGTTATAGATAAACTGAACATGGTCCAGACATGTAGGGATGGGTGGGGTGATAGGGGTGGTTTGCCCTGGGCAGCAATTTTTTGGGAGGCGTCCCAGCTCATAGCCATGCCCCTGCATGCCATAGCCCCACCCCTCACACTGTGGCCATGCCCCCACATGGTAGCCACACCCCACACTGTAGCCCCATCCTCTGTGCTATGGCCCCCTTCCCCCCCTCCACACACTCCAAGCTCCACCGCCGTGTGAAAGCTGGACAGTGAAGAAAGCTAATAGGAAGAAAATTGACTTATTTCAAATGTGGTGCTGGAGAAGAGTTCTACAGATACTCTGGACTGCTAAACATACAAATGAATGGGTCCTAGGGCAAATCTAGCCTGAACTCTCTCTAGAAGTCAAGATGACTAAACTGAGGCAGTTGTACTTTGCCCGTATCACAAGAAGACATGACTTACTAGAAAAGACAATAATGCTTGGCAAGGTAGAAGACAGTAGAAAAAAAGATGAAGACTGTATTACATATGGATAGATTGAATCAAGGAAGTCACACCCCTGAATCTGCAAGACCTCTGGTGAGCTGATGGATAGGGTGACTTAGAGGTCTCTTATCCATAGGGTTGCCATAAGTCAAAGTTGATTTTACAGCAGATTCTGGTTGCTTTAGAGCAGGACAGATGAAATATGGCCCTCTGACTATTGTTTGACTGCAACTCCCATCAGGCCTAGTTAGCATAGCCAATGGGGAAGGGTGCTGGGACCTGCAGACCAACAACATCTGGATGGCTACACTTTTCCCATTCCTGTTTCACCAACTCTTGGTTTCAGAGCATCCAAATGCAAATGAGCCATCTGTATGTGCTAGCAAGTTGCTCACTGCTGATAAAGCAGAACTCCAGTGACTCTGGCTTAGCCTGTTTTGCAGGAACAGGGCCAGAGAGGTTTTACTGATGTTTCCAAAATGGTGGAGAACATTGAATGAGGGATCTGGGATTCTGCATTGGAAGATCTAGCTATGAAGATGTAGTTATGTCTCCTGTTGCTACCCCTCAAAACCTAACTTTTAAGCAGGGTTGATCCCTAACATGGCTATTTCTGTGTTTCTGTCACAGTGTGTCCAGCTACAAGAAGGAGCTGAATTTATACCCCCTCATCCCCTTGATCTCTGACATCATGGAAATGGCCATGTTGTGGGGAGGCTGCAATGCTCAAAAATTATGTTTGGGGGGCACTTTTGGTCATTGCATGGTCAGAAGTGAATTGCAATGGTCTGAATCAGACTTTACCATTGTACTTCATGAACAGAGTGCCAGCTGGTGATTCCTTTCCTGACAACTCATGCAAAGTTCTTATTATTAAATTAAGGATGGTGATGCCTGATCCTCTAATCAGAATTTCTTCTGTTGTATTGGCGTATCTGTTTTCCCATTCTATTCTTAAATATTTTTTTAAATAGTCCCCTCCCAACCAAACTACATTTTGATGGAGTTTTTGATACCTCTTGTGTGAAGACTTCACCTGGAGTACTGTGTCCAGACAAGAAGCTGGAACATGCTAAGAGGACAGTGACCACAAAGGGTCTGGAAACCAAGCGCTGTGAGAAGCATTGATGGAAGTGGGTGTGCTTAGACTGGAAATACCAAGAGGGGATATGGTGGCCATCTTCAGATATCTGAAAAGCTGTTTCATGAGCTACCGTAGAGAACAGAGACCATACCAATGGACTCAAATTACAAGATGGGAGACTTTGATTATTTTTTTCTGAATATTGGATGATAAATAATCTAATCTACTAATATATAAAAGTCAAGTTTGTTTGTTTGTTTGGGTCAGGTAAAGAGACCTCATATGATTGGCTGTGTCAGGCAAAGACCTCATATGATTGGCTGCCTGTGAAGATTCTATGGAATCTTGGGATTTGCAGTTTAAGGAGGGTCCTTTAGAATTCTTAGCCAGAGAACTCCTGGGCCTCAGTCAAATATGCCTGTCTTGAATAGGCTGGTTGCTATGGAGATGAGGCTTAGGAGCAAAGAGGAAGGCAGTGTGTTCCCTCAGGAACCCAATCTCTGTAAGGTAATAACTCTGAACACAGATTGGATTGGGGAATATGGGGAAAAGTTACAGGTACTGGACAAGACAGTTTGGGGACTTAGAGACACAGGATCTCAAATCTTTCTAACAAGTATTACCTTTGAGAAAATAAAATCTCGGGCAAGACCGGATACATATGCTAGTTTTTAAATAAACATTAGAAGAGAGATTTTGACTGCATATTTCAACTATATGTTATACTGGCAATCTGAGTTCTGTGGGTATCCTGGGCTGCCGAAAAGATCAATACCTAGGTCCTAGAGCAAATAAAGCCTGAACTCTCTCTAGAAGCCAAGATGGCTAAACTGAGACTGTAATACTTTGGACATATCATGAGAAGTCATGACTCACTAGAAAAGACAATAATTCTTGGTAAGATAGACAGTAGGAAAGAGAAAGACCCTATCACATGTGGATAGAAATCAATCCAGAAAGCCTCAGCCTTGAGTCTGCAAGGCCTGAGCAGGGCTGTTGATTATAGGGAGACTTGGTGGTCTCTTATTTATGGTCACCACAAGTCATAGTTGATTTATTGGCAATCAGCAACAACATTGATAAGGTTGCCATAAATCAAGATCAATCTGATGACAGTTAACAACAAGAGCTGCTCAGCAGTGCTGGACTTTACGTTTTCCCTTTTTTTTCTTTTTCTTTTTTTAAGATTTTCAAAGGGAGGTTACATGGCTGCTGTCAGGGATGTTGTAGCCATGGGCTACCTGCACAGGGTGAAGAATGGACAAGATGCCCCCTGAGTTGCTTCGAATTCTACAGAGGCTTGAATATCACGCTCTTCTGCTTTTGTGCTGTCAGATCTGTAATTCTGAAGATTTTTCTGCCACTCTGTGTAGGCTTCTGAATATCCTGGAATAGGATATTCCAGGATGTTCAGGGCTTGTGTTCATGAAGAAGGTTAATTCACAGGTATGTGGTAGCAGTGTGCACTATGTGCAGAAATTGGTATCACATGCTTGAGTAGAGGCTAAAACACTTTTGCTGTGTGCTGAAAAGAAAGGGGTGGTCAATACATATGCCTTAAAGGCACCAGCTTCTGCTGAGAATCTGTTCCAGACTCTGTCCACATGAAGTGTGGAGGAGTGTGCACACATGTATGTACAGTTTCTCCAAAAGTGGTCAGTTGCAGCAGAGTTTCTTGGCTCCAGTGAAGAGAGGTTTTCTGAATGTGCCCCATAGAGTGAATGGTTTGCTTAAAAAAGCCCCTAATCTGCAGCATACCATGAGCTGTGATTGGGTGGTGCTACCTAGGCTTGCCCAGTTTGTCACTTCAAAGCCACATGTTGTAGTTATTCTAAAAGTGAAACTTGAATCAGGGTTCTTCTGACTTGTAACTCAGTCTCTTAAGTCACCGTGCAGCATCAGCTCCCATAAGCATTTGTATTAGATCTATACCTATACCTATGTATGTATTTAAACATTTGTTGGCTGTTTAATGTGGGACACACTTTCAATTAATTAAATGTTTTAATTTTTTAAAATATAGACCTTATCAGCAATGATGATCACAGTGATAATAAACACAGTTGATTTATACACTGTGGGTGTTCAATTAATTAATGTTAAGGCTGGCCCCAAATATTTTACTGCCTGAGATGAAAGAGCTGAAAACCAACACTTTTCAAGTCAAAGTGCATGGTAGTTAAAGCTGCCCAAATTATTTTGGCGTCTGACATAGAGATTCCACCATTTCCTTGTAGTAACAATAACAGAATAGTAACAATATTCCAAATAACTAACAATAATTCATGGTACGCAAAATCAGCCGCTTGAAGCAGCCATGGCATTCTGTCTAATGGTAAGGTTGGCCCTGAGCAACTTATGAGTCACTCGTATATGTACCAGCAATCTCTAGCTAAATTGCTTCTGGAAATGCCATTATCCAGGTGGATACACTAAGCAGGCCTTCACCATATTCTATTTCAGAGATTCTAAACTGAGCAAAATGTATTCAAGGTCTTTAGGGTAAGAAATGAGCCAGGGCTTGACACTGAGCAGTTAACGTTATTTTGGTATAAAAGTGTTTGGACAGATCAAATCCTTCTTTGTTGTCTAAACTGGTGACACAGTAATCATATGCCAAGCAGAGCTCAGCTCTCCTTTACAATGGGGCTGTTATTTGAATGGATCTACAGGATGAGAAATTTAAAGGGCCAGGCAAAGGACTCCTTGGAGTAATCAATAAATGGTCTGCTTGGTATGCTTTTACTTAGATAGTGCTGTTCCTGAAAGTAAGCCCAGCTGGAATCTAATGGGATTGCCTTGGGGAGCAAAATGATATTTAACTATTATGGTAACACAAGACTTCTTGAATGGGTTGTCATCATAACCATTAGGGACTGAATAGTGGATGGTGGTAGTGGGGAGAGAAGGGAGATGATTGCCTTTGGACTGAATCACAGAATAGATTCAGGGGCTTGAATTATCTGTGCCTTATGTGTGTGAATGAGAACTCTACCTTTTGGAGATCTTGCCTTTGAAAAGCAGCCTTCCTCTTTTATGAGTGATCTCTCTACCCCCTCCACACTTTTGCTGAGCAGTTGTTTTCTTCCCAAGCAAAAATGAGGAAGCTGTATGAATACAGAAAACTCTAAAGAAAAGAAAGAGAGAGAGAAAAAAAGAACAATGAAATTACAAAGCATTTATACTACAGAGCACCAGGATCTGCTAATCTCTGGGCTGCTCCATCTGTTAATACAATTTTCCAGAAGGTAAGATTTAAATCAAACCTTCCCCAGTGCCTGTACAGTTATTGTTGTCTGGGCTTACTGCTTCCTTAGTGGTGGCTGATGGATAAATATATAATGTATGCTTATGAATAACCATGATTCCCTCTTGCAGTCATTTGTCTGGTAGCATATGTCATTCTGAAATGCCAGCATGGCACAGAGATGGCTGAAGCCTCAAACTTTCATAGGTCAAAACCATACCCTTTGACATTTTGCAGATGACAACAACCAGGACGTGTGTGGCCAAGCAATATCAGAGTGTGGTCAGGATGGCAGAAATTATTAATGAGGAAGAACACACAAGCTAGGAGAGGCTGTAGCCATTTGCTTTTGCCTGCGCCTACTGGGAAGGACAAGATTCTCACCCTCCCTTCTCAGTAAACTGAGTGCAAATGACTTTTGCACTTTGAACTCAGTTTGTAGAAAATGAAGTAAGCTGTGGACAAAAGGGGGAAAGAGGGAGGAGGCGAGAAAAACGGGGGCCATTTCTGCACGACACTCTTATAGCACGATGATTCCACTTTCAACCTCCTATGGAATCCTGGAGTTTGCAGTTCTCCCGGAACTGCAAACCTCAGGATTCCATAGGAGGTTGAAAGTGGAATCATCACACTATAAGAGTGTTGTGCAGAAATGTTCTGGGACATTTTAAAAGCAACTGAAAAAAGTGAGACCGCAAAAGATTAATCACTACTGTCCCTGGCAAAACAGAACAGTTGGAGGGTGTGCAAAACTTGGAAATTGCCCTGAGAAGCTGTAGTCCTGTATATACACCTATTTAGGAGTAACTTGCATTTGTTTTTACTTCTTGAGTAGACATGTACAGGATTGTGCTGTATTTGTTTTTGATTCCATGCATATTTCTGTTCAAAATAATAATTAAAAAAAAAGGCTATTTCACTGCCCACCAGAGAGAGAATGCAGAGCTCCTGATCTGGGAACATGCGGTAGGAAATGTTAAGCAATCAGGATTTCCCTTCAGCTTTCATTCATAGGAAACACTTGTTTGTAAGTGCTAAAACTTCAGTTTGTAGAGTGCATATCATAGAGTGATTTGTAACACTTATACTGATCTCTGTTAAAGAATTGCAAGCATTGCTGAGATTATGATGGCAAGGTGCTATCGATCTTCCAAAAAATGTTATACAAATTCTAATTGTTATTAGGCAGCTGCCAGTAAATATACTATTTATTTATTCCATTTATATGCCACCTTTCTCCGGACTTGGGACTCAAGACAGGTCATGAACCTAAAAACTAAATCAGCTAAAAACTTGACAATAGAAATTAAAACACAATTAAAAACCATCACACTAAAACACTATTTTAATAACAAAACATAATAACAAAACAAAACATAATTCAAAAGCATAACAAAGTTTAAAACAGAGCATGCACACATATCCCTTAACAAACATGAAAAACCTGTTGACCAAAAGGTCTTTGCCTGCTGGTGAAAGGAGAGCAGAGAAGGGGCCAGCCTAGCCCCCTGTGGAAGAGGATTACACAGAATGGAGGAAACCACTGAGAAGGCTATCTCCTAGATACTCGCCAGACTGGCCTCTGATGGTGGCGTGACTAAGAGAAAACTCTCCCCGAGCATCTGAAGACTCTGGCAGGTTTGCATAGGGAGACAGGACCTTTCCCACAGTCTGGACCTGAGCAGTATAGGAGTTATAGGTCATAACCATCACTTTGAATTAACCAGTAGCCTGAGTAGTTGTTTTAATGAGAGACTTATGTGCTTTCTATGGCCATTTCTGCATGGTGTCACAGTCCCGCTATGGAGATGAGATGGCAGTAGTCTGCAGGTTGTGCTTTTACACAACATCATCGCGGTCCCACTGCCATCTGTCCCCATGTGTCACAATCGTGGGATATTTGCTTAATGGATTAAATCCACTAACCGCCCATGATTGTGCGATGCTTCCGCATTTACCTGCCATGTGGAAGGGTGGGAAGAGCAATGGAGGTGCCTACTTCCCTGGCGCAGCATGGGAAAGAATCCAGCTGCGCTGCAGAAGGCAGACGCATGTCCCTTGTGCTCCCTTCCGCAGGAAGCTGGTCAGGTGTGGAGGGGAGTATTGCTGTTGCACTCCCTTCCCGGCAAAGGTGCTGCCGGGATTGCAATGGGACGATGCAGGAGAGCGTCGTTGTAATCTTTAGTAAGTAATAGTAGTAGTAGTAGTAATCTTTACTGTGATGTTGATTCTGTCAGGCCATTTCCGCACTAGACTGTTATAGTGCTATGATTCCACTTTCAACATCCTATGGAATCCTGGGGTTTGCAGTTTCGGGAGGAGCCGGCCGGTCCCTCCCGAAACTGCAAACCCCAGGATTCCATTGGATGTTAAAAGTGGAATCACAGTGGTATAACAGTCTAGTGTGGAAATGGCTTCAGTCTTAGCAAACCAGCTTCTCAGAATGCATAGCCAGTAGTATAATGGAGTCAGTACTCATAGGGTTGTGTTGTTGTAGACTGAACTGTTTTAATAGCTTTTTATCTTTTAATGGTATATTTTCTTTTTATGTGTCATTTATTATTGTCAGAAGTTTAATCCTGTTTTAGTGGTCACCTTTTCACTATGTTTTCAGCTGTATTGGGTTTTATATTGTAAGCTGCTTTGGGTCCAGGTTTTGTGAGAAAGGCAGGATACAAATAAGAGGAGGAAGAGGAGGAGGAAGAGGAAGTTGAAGTACTCTGACTTTTAGATTAGCAGAGATGGTGGTACCATCTATTACCCACAAAGCATCTTCCTTGCTCCAAGTTTAACTGTATTTCTCACAGTAGGTGGGGAATGGATTTTCCCAGAAAAAAAATGCATTGTTGTGAATGGCCTCTGTTGTAATGAAAATGATTTGGACTTGGTTTGGTTTTAAATGGGCAATTAGGAGCCATCAGATTTAAAAAAGGATTGCTCCTGGTGGAAATGAAAACTGCTAAAACTGGTTTGTTGATTTGGACCAATATCAGCTGCCTTCATTTTGGGTCTCTCCTTGAGAGTGTGGCTGTGGGAACTGTCATGGGGAGCATGTGCATGTTACAATTTGCCACTACTGTATGTCACTGCTCAGAAAATATTTAACAGAAATCACAAAATACTGCATACGACAGAATTACTTGGTGCAAATGTACATCATTACAATAAAGCTAATATTGCAAATGTTCTGTTTATCATTTATGTTTGCTTTAACAGCCTGTTTGCTTTAGACTGCAAAACTTGACAGAACATATCCACGCTTATGCCATTTTGTGAACTGCAGTTATTTTGAATAATTGCTCTGGTAGTAATCCAGCCAAGCCCAATTCCTTTTATTCCTTCACTCCTTTTAGTGGGAGCATATTTCATTAACCTTAAAATTTATCTGGCAGATGTTTCCCTAGACTTCACCACTTAAAAAAAACATTTTAAAGTGATTTCAAGCAACAAAAGCTGCAGTCAGTTCCTCAGGGGTCCTGCTCTAGCAACAAGGGAAGAATCCACACCTCCAAGTTCAAGCTACCAATTTAGCTCTGGGGCCATTCTTCTTTCGCGTAGGAGACAAATGAATGTCATGCTTAGCAACTCTTCTGAACAATATTTTTATTATGTTTAGTGTTCTCTATAAAAAACCAGGTTTTTTTACAGTGATTCAAAAACATTTCTGGATATTTTGGCCTTTTTTTCAAATTGCTCATGCAGTCCATATATTAAACACATCTCCATAGTCTGTAAATCTACACACTCTAAACCATTCTTTACAGTCTCAGATATGCATTCATCTATTGGAAAGCAGATTTAACACAACATTTTCTATTTTTTTCTCCCAAAGGAAGGTAAGTAGATAAATGCAGAGAGTGCATCAGAACAAATGGGGGAAGTTTTCAGGAAATGAAGTTTATGCGTTAATATCCATAAATTAAAAACAAAGGGGGAAAAAAAGCTATCCAATAATTTCTTGATGCTAAGCGTTTGAAACTTCCATTAGTGCAAAGTGAGGGCTCTCAGTCTCTGTAGTACCAACATGAAGGGTTCAAGTTGGCTGTCAGACATCACCATCAAAACATTATTCTTTCTTGAAAGAGACAGATTAACAGATGGACTGTCCTGGGTTAAAGGGAAAAGAGCCCAGGGACATTCTGGATTTCTTTTTATTAGAAAAGCCTTGCTAGCTTTTATCAAGGTGAGCTTCAATTCAAGAAAATGGATTTCACTTTTTAATACTTCTATTACTATTTTGTTGCTTAGTTGAAGACTTTTGACACTAGTGTAATTAAGCTTGGTGCAATGTATGTTCGCTTAGATGAACCCACTTTTCACATTGTCTACATTCCAGGAAGTGAGAGCAAGGTGGGTTTTTTTTTCTTTTCTTTCCTGCAGCTGTTAGTTGGGGTGATGAAAAAGGCCACAATAGGTTATGAGTCAGGTAAAACAGATAAACAGGAGGCTGGACCCTAATGGAAATCAATAATGACTGACATCTCTTAGGATATTTCCGACAGGTAGTGGGGCTATATCTTGTTTGGACACATGAAATCTAGGTAATTGCAAGAAGATCGATTGTGGGGTCAGGCCTCCTGTGCTAGTTGATCTGCAGGTCATATCTGCAGGGTAGAAAGTGAGTGGAAGGAAAGACAGTGCTGTGGCAACCCTACAATTTTTTTCCTTTTGCTCTTTGTTTTAGCATAGAGTGAGCTGCCATTATAGGGTTCAGTCACCTTTATTGCCTAACCAACCAATTGTCAAATAAAGTCTTAAACTCCAACATTTTAAAGATTAAAAATGGAACACATGTAGCCAAGTAACATCAGAGCATGGTGAAGATGGCAAAAGTTTATTAACGAGGAAGAATACACAAGCTAGGATAGGCTGCTGCAGTTTGCTTTCACCTGAGCCTATTGGGCAGGATGTTCATTTCCTTTCCCCTCTGAATATGAACTACTTTATATTTTGAAGTATAGTTGCAGCAACTGAAGTAAGCTGAGGAGAAAAGAGGAAAGTGCAAGGAGAGAGAAACTGAAACATTTTTAAAGCAGCTGAAAAAGTAAGATGACGATTACTGTATTTGCCAGCGCATAAGATGCACCAGCGTATAAGACACACGCCATTTATATGTCAGCAAATACTATTTGCCGGTGTATAAGACACAATGGCGTATAAGATGCACCCCATTCTCAAACAGCATTTTTTGGGGGAAAAAATGAGTCTTACACGCCAGCAAATAGGGTAAACAGGAGTATCTCTGCTAAACGGAGACAGTTGGAAGATACGAAAAATTAGTGAACAGGTTATAGCATCAGTGGCATATAAGGCAAAGGCTCTTTTCCATTCTAATGTTCCACCGAAGGTGAGAGAATTCATTTATCTTCAAGTGCTCCCCCCCCCCAAAATGACAAACCTTTATTTCCTGTTAGTTTGAGTCACAAATATTGCATTGTCTTTTAATTTTGTTGCTTCAGTTTAATAACAATGAAGGTGAATAATGACAATATCTGGACCTCTCTGTGATTTCCCTAGCACGTGGGAAATCTCTAAACCTGAGACAAGAGTCAGATTGCTCCTGTTAAAAGTGGAATTAAACAGATGATATATTTCAACACAAGACATGGCATGAGCGGATGGACAACTGTCATAGTTCTGTGAGTTGATGTTGCCATACCTTCTGGAGTCAGTGCAGGTAGTAAAGCTTTAAAAAATGAGGAAACTCAAAATGGAAGCCTGCCTTGTTGACACATATGGTTCATGGAGGGGATGGGCATAGAGGAGCAGCTTTCCTATCAGTATCAGGCAAAATTGACAGGGTGGTGCTGTGTTATATATTCTGTTTGCTATGTTCTGCCAGGCAATATGTATTGGAAGACCCTCAGGAG
This sequence comes from Cyclura pinguis, assembly GCA_030412105.1. NCBI lineage: Eukaryota > Metazoa > Chordata > Lepidosauria > Squamata > Iguanidae > Cyclura > Cyclura pinguis. The sequence continues at coordinate 59,042,579 of CM059602.1, forward strand.
CTCTTGTAGTTGGAGGGCTCAACCTGGGTAGGATCTGTGCTGCAAAATGAAAGAGGCTTGTCCATTCATCCGTGCTCTTCACTCTGCTGCCTACAGTTAAGTTGCAGCAGCCGGATAATTCAGTAGAGACTTGACCCTATTGTTAGTTACATGAATAGGAATAAACGTTTGACTGTAGTTAACAACATTTGTCATAGAAAAACGTTTCCTTGGCAGCAGCATTGATCACATGCTGCTGAGTCCAGTCTGTTATTAGTTATAATACTGGGAAACAGGAGTGGAGACTTCTTAGACGTAAAGAAGGAATCATTTGAGATCTCATGCTTTGTAGTTCCCCTTCTTTTTAGACAATGTTATCGATCAGCTCTTCAGACATGGTTAGCTTCTGAAGTAGTCCCAAAGTCACTGAGCATCCTATGATTTTAAGAGACCATGATTCATGCCTCCAGCCCAACAAAATCTGTTGCATTGCTCTCATCTCTTTACCCAAGTACTGATTAAATCTGCCCCTTATTAGCTTCCAAAAATCAAAGGACATCAAGTGTTTTCAAAGAGGTACAGCCATGTGCCTTTTTAAAACCTTCCCCATGTACTATTTATGCTAGAATTTGCATTATACCTAGGTTATTGTTTTTAGCAGTGATTTTAGACAGAGCATTTTGTCATCATGCATCTTCATTGTTGGACCTTTCTTAAATATAGCATGTGATGAGACACCACTATTTTCAATAGATAAAAACTGCTGAAAATAGTGGTATTTTGTCAGAGAAAAACTTAGAGCTGCTAGTGCATCTAACATGTTAAATGAGCAGTACATGTCTCACTCTACCCATTTTTTGGTTGCCTCAATATCTAAAACAGTCAGTACCTTTCCAGATGGCTCTTCCCTTGCCTTGTACCAATAAATCCAATTGTTCCTGCTGTTTGAGAGTGCTGGGTTTTTTAAAATGTAGCACAGAGGGTCCAAAAATAGTAATTTTTCTTTCCCCCACCTGCAAAACATTATGTTACGAATACTTTTTGTTCCCTGTTGGTCCTGTATTTACAAACCATAACTTGGAATCCCCTTTCATGATTAAACTGGATGTTGCCATTATGCAATTTTATTGTTAGCAGTGGCCATTTCTTAAACTGTTACTACTGTACCAGCAGCAAATGAGATTCCCGTTCTGAATGGCCATTTTCAATAGTTAGTGCTGCCTGGAATGTAATTGTGCAAGGTGTTGTGAGTATCTATGAGAGAAGGCACCATTAATAAGCAGAAGTCTAAGTCCTGTTCTATCCTTGTCTGTCTTCCTATCAGTTTATGACTTTTAAAAAAGATGTTGAAATTATTATTTCTTTTGATGTTGAGCATTCCTTTGCTAGCCTAGGAGAGCTCACATAGTTCTTTACAACTTGGCATGCACTAGCAAACGTAGCTTCTTCTCCCCTCCAAAAATTGTGGCTTTTTATTTTGTCCCATTGTCTTATGAATACATATTCCCCCCAAAATTCAGAAGAGCAATGGGCATGAAGCAGCAAGTGCTTGCACCAGATGTACCCTTCCCAGTCTTTACCCAAAGATGTGTACTACTTGCATTGAATTAGGGCTAGGTTGACTATATGGCTACAGGAAACATGCACACATTCTAACCATTTGGAAAGGCTTGTCTCCACACCTACTAAACAGGAAAGATAGCCTCCTCCCATATGAGCCTGCCTGGAATGTGAGATCTTCAGTGGAGACCCTGTTGCCTTTTCTAACACTTGGTGAGGTTAGGTTGGTATACACACATAACAGGACTTTCTTTGTAGCAGCACCCTGATTGTGGAACTCCCCACCAAAGGAAATTAGCCTGGCTTCATCTGTGTTGAGCTTTTGGCAGGCAGCTAAAACACGGCTGTTCTGCATATTTGATGTTTGAAACTGCTGTTTTAATTGTTTGTTCTTAGGATTGCTCTTAGACTGTTCTAAAAAGGTTTAAAATGTATTTTATACTGTATTGATTGCTTTTATTTGTGCATTGCCTTGGGGGCTGGGAGGTGACAGATAAATATTATAAATAAATAAGATCAGTTATATCAGTGGCAACTATGTCTGAACATGGTTTGAGTGTTACCCATCTAAATATAAATCTTTAAATTTCTCAAGGACAGCAGCAAACTTTTTCGGTACAAGTAATCATATCAACATCATTATTATCCTATCACAATTTTCAGAGTTTCCCCATTGTGCATATAATTCAATGAGATTCCAGCAAAAGCTTAAAAGGCTTATACTCAAGGCCTTATCCCATTCTAGGAATTACAGTAAGCAGCAAGTACCAGCAGATCATTCCTATGCAACTTTATCCAATTGTAGGGTCCACTGTGTCCAATGAGTGTGTTACTCCAAAGTAGGTGTGCAGTACATTGCAATCTAAGGATTTATTGCAGACAGCTTTGTTTTGGCGTTATACAAGGGGTCTTGCAGACTCCACAGTACATAGGGTAGGGCAAGAAATGAATTCTTTACTGGCATTTAATGACTTTTTAGGAAATAAACCTATTTAATTCATTTAGTAACTGAGAAAGAACCAAAGCAAATCTTACAGAAAATATTAACACTGCTGGGTCATCTATTCCTGCTCAAGAAACTGTTCACTAGGCATTCTTGCATTTTATTTCTATTAACTTATACAGAGCTTTAGAATATAGTATATTTCTTCTTAGCTCAGTTTTCATCTTTTAATCACGAATCCATTCCCAAGGTATCTCTCCTGATTGTAATGACAAACGGTATCATATTATTTTGTCTACCTGAATTTTGATGTTTCTGCTGCAGTTAAAAAAAAAAAAGGAAAAGAAAATATAGCAACCTGATGGTAAAAGGCATTTCTAAATTGTGTCACATCCAAAAATCGGTCTGATGTAGTTGAAGAATTGTCTTAATGAAGACTCATCCAGTTTTTTTTTTAAATGAGGCCTTCTCCGAGTAATTATTAAACTCCTGCAAAGCTTCTCTATATCCATTGAAGGTCAACCCAATCCCCTCATTGCTACTTCTACAAACAGATGGTGTGAAGGCGGCTTGTGAAGAAAACAGATAACACAGAAACACAGGTCTAAGATTGTACACAGAATAACATTGTAGGCACTGCTAGGTACATATGAAACTCTAAATTTGGTTCTTTTCAAATTATCCCACATAAAAGGTAGCCGAAGTATATCTGTTTTATTTTTTTCCTTCCTGTGACTCACCAAGAGGACAAAGTCAGCTGATTCTCTCAGTGGGAATGCTGCTCTAAGTCAGTAGGAACTGTGAATCCACCAGATATTGAACGACACTCCCAGCATTTTTCACCATGGGCCAGTCTGGCTAGGTCTGTTGCAGTTGGACAACATCTGCAGGGTGGTACAGTTCCCACTCTTGCCTTAGGTCTTGGGACAGAACTAGCTGTCGAGAAACCTGCAGGTTTTTAAATTATCTTGACCCATTCTACTCTGCATTCTGGAGGCTTAAGAGGTGCCAACTTCAAAGGTGATAAAAGACAAAAGGTAAAATGCAAATGCATACAGGATGTGTTACCCTTCACTGAGCACTGTTGAGGTTTTGGTACTATGTGTTTTAGTATATCATTGGTGGTAGAGCACATAGGACTGGGACAGACTCCTGTCTGAAACCCCACTGCATTACTCCAGTCAACGTAGACCTTTTTAGTGGCTGCTCCCAGCCTGTGGAACTCCCTTCTCAGAGAGGTTAGACTGAGGCCTTCTGCTCTAAAGACCCTTCTGTTTCGACTGGGCTCTGAGGGCTGATCACTTAGGGGGAAGAGGCCTTTTGTACATTGTGTTGTTTTTCTTTGTTCTTTTTTTTAATGGTTCACTGTTTTTCATTTTCCTGAAAGTTTATTTTAAACTTTTGTACCATGTCAACTTTTTAGCTGCATCTGTTTTAACTCTTGTAAGCTACCTTAAGTCCCAGACTAGGAAAAAGTTGGGATCATAGTCATAGATAATCCTGAGTGACATAGACCTGATTTAGTGCAATCACTTCCTGTGTTCGTATGGAAGAATTTTACTGTAAGAGGTGTTTGATGGCAGAATTGAATGCTTCTTTGAAGGTCTTTAGATAGAGATCAGATGGTCATCTTTCTGAACAGCTGTAGTTGTATATTCCTGCATGGCAGGGTATTGGACTATATGGCCCTTGTGATAGCTTCCAACTCTTTGATTCTATCTTTGTATAATATACTTGCTTTCCTCCCATCTCTAAACCACATGAATCCATTACAGTTAGGGGTTCAAAAGTGAAATCCTGCTAAAAGGAAAAAAGAAATGACAAATTTACCTTGGAGGTGATCTGTGCTTAAAGCAATTGAACATGTAAAACTTAGGGGCAGGAAGAGATGTATCTACCTTACCAAGAGATCACACTCAGAAGTGGATATCCTTCCACGAACCAAGATTGTATTTGGAACAAACCCTCTCTACCCAGCCCAATTTGTTTTTATACCCTGGCTTAATTTACCATTTTGGCTAGCTGAATTCATCACAAAGACCTCAGCTTCTGGTAAACATCTGATTCTGCAATGCAAGACATCTGCATTAGAGAATTATTTTTGCTCATTTTCAAAATTAAACCTCTTAATATCACACCCACTTACAAAGTACACAAAACTTCTATAATTTCCTTTTCATCAGAAACATTCTTGTTGGCAAAATCCCTTTGAAGTAAGCCAGTTTGAATATTTAGCCATATCATTTCTTTTTTCCCATTTTAGCATGATACTGAAAGAGATCTTCTGAAGTTCATCCAAAACATTTCCTTGTAGTTGAGAAACCGTTTGCCGGAGTCACGTCTCTCTATATTCTAAATACCTTTGGCTTGAAAAGTGCAGGGAATGAAGAGGGCACATGCTGTGTTGCACTAAATACTGTATATTACAAAACTCTACCTTCTACAACGATCCATGCTTTCTCATCTGGTCAAGCTGCAGAAGCCTCCTTATTTGTACCATGTGGACAGATTACAGACCATCACACCAGGGGCTTAATCTACAGGTAAATATTCATAGTTTATTAAGCTTCAGGGAACGCATGAAGCTGTTTAAGGCATATATGGAAGAACAGTGTCACAACAGAATCTGTATTTGAGGAAAACAGGGTTACTGCGTGTTAGCGAGTTAGCTTGATTTGAGTGCCATTGATGTGTAACTAACAAGATAGTGTGAGCTTCATGCAGCTGCTTATTTAATACTGGAAAAGGCCTCCTTTAATCTAATCAACTAAAGGGGAATGGGTGATAAGAGGCCCTCGCATGTGTTGGAAAGTGGTTTTTACCTTGAAAGCCAGAAAAATGTAACCCTGACTGATATGCAGTTGATCAGAACAGTGGAAAGTTGGATCAGTTTAGGTTGATTCTGAGTGCATTTGTACTTTTGCATCAAACACACAGGGACAGGTAATCCCTGACCTTTTCACAGAAGTGACTGGCATGTTCAGTGCCAGGTTAGTTTATTCTTAGTAGATACCATCCCATTTCAGTTAGCAGTAGGATAACATAGACTGGGTGCTGTTCCCCAGTCAGCCTTCCTCCCTTTCCTGCTATGTGCAGGTTTCTGGGATGGTAGTTACTGCCATGTTTGTATACTGGGAGGAAAGGCTGTCTTCAGCATGAATGAAGATTCCCCCTGCCCCCCCACCAGTAATTCTCCAGGAAAAAAAAACAAAAAACAAACAAGAAGCCATTTCTGTTTTTCTTGACTGGCATAAAAATGCAACTGTTTCTGTTAAACTTTCTTTGAAGATAGATAATAAATAAGCACGGGTAGAGTGAAACCTCACATAGTCACTTGCAGCAGACCCAATAACGTGAAGTATAACATTAACTGAAATCTGAGACATTTTTCATCGAGATACCCCTTCCCCTCCCTGGTGTATAGCTTCTGTACTGAAGCCTAATACAGTACCGTATCATCCTGGAGGAAGGAGCATCATACACCCTGTTCAGTGAAGACTACAAGAACAAATGATGAGAAAGGTTCCCGTTTATAAAACAACTTGTCATTTGTACCAGTAGCTGATTCCGCAATGTGGTTTCATGCTGCTTTTAGTGTGGGAGGTTCCATTATACTCTCATCAGCACATGTACCCCCTCACTCCTGATCCCCCCCCCCCCCGTTTAGGCATTTCTTTTTCTGAGGACAACATTCAGTCCTTAAAAAATAACTCAAAAATCTAGCTGTGTACATTATTAATGAAAGGAGTTGCATTATCTCATAAATTAGACATGGTGGGGTATAGAGGGGGTGTTTATTTCAGTCCGAGTTCTGAAGCCTGGGGCGTAGAATCTGTGCATCCTGCTCTTCTACTGGTCTCTTGTGGGTTAGCTCAGATATCAGTGGCAGCGCAATCATGTCAGCAGCCTGTTCGTCTATGCCGTTTGCTTTGTTTGTTAAAGAGATGATGGCACTGGTGACCACCTGTTCGGATCTGTGTTTGGTCTTTGTTGTCCTACTCTGGTTTCCTTTCTCTTCTTGATGGTGACTTTGCTGACCCACACCAACTAGGATTCTTACTGTTGTTGCTGCTGTTGTTTCAGTGTATTGCATTATGCCAGGGAGTAGATAGCATTAACTGGTGATGTAGCTTCTGAGCTTTCATTGCCCTCTGTCTCCTCTTTGTCCTTCTTGACTGTGTACTGGCCAATAAAGGAGCCATCCTCATTGAATTGCCCTTCACCTCCTTCTCCATAGTCCACCAAGCTGTCGTCACTTTCTTGTTGTTTTATTGTGCCGTCTAATGAAGTCTGACTGCCCTGCAGTGGCTTGTTGTCTTCATCACTAGCATCAAAAAGAAAACAAGTGCCATCAGAATTAGAAAGGCAAAAGCATGTTTTCAAAAGGAGAGCATAACCTTAAATTTGTGAATGGGGGTGCTTGAGGTGACTAGTCAAAAGAGGCAACCAGAGTGTGGGATGGTCTGGGTAATGTGACTTAAGTGATTTGTCATAAATTACTTGATGAGATCTTTTCAGATGCAGTAACTGCCAGGAAATATTGAGGTGCAAAGAGTAACATTTCTGTAACAACCTACATAAATTAGGAGGAAGTAGGTCCTTTCTTCAAAGGATGTGATGGTGAAAATGCCACAACTGTAAAGTGACTTCAGACTTAAATCACTTGACAGTCACTAAGGCATGCAGTAGCACAGTATAAGCTTCCAGACTTTTCAAGGGACAAAAGGTGAATTGGGGATCGATCATCTCCAAGCCAGTTAATTGCCTCTTATTAGATTTAAATAGGGTATACAGCATGTAAGTGTCATCCTGGACATTTCAAATTACATCTTACCTATGCAACTTTTGAAAATGATGTGGACACTTATAAAATGCCACTTTAACATCTGAATGCTTTCACGATCTTTTTGCGTGCCAATGATGTGCAGGCCCATTTTGTTATATTACACATAACCCTATGGGCTTGTTTTCTTTTTGTGAACTTGGCATCAGCCCCACCTAAGGAGCATTTAAGGAGCAAAGAGTATCTGTGAGTCTGGCTTACTCTAAAGTAAGTAATGTGGGAAATTAAAATCTTATCTGTCTAGAGGGAAAGACCTAGAGCCCAGATTATGCTATCAGCTGTTAATATCTCTAATGAGGTTTTATGGTCTCCATTTGTGGCAGGGGTAACTGCTACATCTTATCATGGTAAGTCCCATAGATCAATTATGGATCTCGTGAAAGGTTCAGGTCCCTTTAATGCTTTTAGACCAGCTACTGTTGTGATTAATGGGTACCTTGTTCCTGATTAGGTGTACCATTCAGTCTCAGTTTCATTTTTTTGTAAGTAAATCTCCTCTTTATGTTCTGAATGAGGGGTTCAGTGATTTGCATATTACTTTTGAATGTCTACCAAAAACACCACACCCAATTTTGGTATCCATATACAGATGCACATGTTAATTTCATAATCAAGTGCTTTGGCAAGCACTTGAATCAAAAGGAAGAGAAGCTATCACACAGAAAGTTCTGGCAGCATAAGGAGGCACAAAGCAAGAATGGCAAAACCCAGGAATGTCAATTTGAAATCTTTATCTTCCCAATTTAGTGAGCATTTGTACAAAATGTAGTTTGCATCAGAATTTCCCCCTTGGTTTCTCCTTTCCCATCTATGCAGGAGGCAGGTGAAGTTTTCAAGATATCCCCTGCTGGCTTTGATCCTCCAAAGGCTACAGTCCAGAGGACCACACAGCCAATTCTTGTGGGGCTTTTCTCTTCTGCCTCTAAAGAAAAGTCCTTGGCACTGCATGGAAAGCTAGTTTTCACAGAGAGCTGCTATTACTATGCAAAATATCCAAACCCTTGGACACAGAAGCTGTCTGGACTGTGGGCCAAAACAGACTGTAATATTGTTGCCTTGTTAGTGCAATTAGGAAGGTGAGTATGTATAATCTTTTAAGACACAAATGCAGTTTATTCATTTATTAACATGGAAATCTTGCAGCTTATTTGATGTATTAAGTAGAGGAAGCCTGAGTCAAACTGGCTTAAGGGCATCATGTTCAAGAGTTGCATATGCCTGATAAAGCATGTTGCCAGTGAAAGAAATCCAAGGAATCTTCACTTTGAAATGACACAAACCCTTCTAGAGCTGAAGGCTTCTTCTTCACCATGCTTCCCATCTTTTACTGCCCACCACAAGCACAGGTTCTTTTTTAAAATGATCTAGGGCACACTATACAATTTGCTTACCTGAAAACAGAGAATGGCTCAAAACTCTAAAGCAGAAAACCCCTTTCCATGTGAGTAATACACTCTTGATTGTGCAATGAATTGATGGCAGTCATTGCACATAGAAGAATTAGTCACTGAAGAGGGGACGATATTGAAGCCAGGGCAATTCAATTGGCTGGCTTCAAATTTGCAGGCAGAATGCAACTCGTTGGACACAAGGTACCCGAAATCTCAAAGGCAGGAATAATAAATGATTCTTTAGTGGTGTTAGATGAAGGTTGGTGGTGGAGAGGCAGGGAAGGGGAGGGGGGCACAGAATAAAGTGTTTCAGTGATGGAACTGCTGAAAGAAAAAGCTGTGTGTGCCAGACTTTGGAGCAGTCCACAGTCCTACCTTTCAAGAGACCTTCATGGTCCATGTAGAAAGACAAGGTGAAAAGAAGAAGAAGAAGAAAGAATGGGAATAAAACAGAGAAAGAGAGAGAAGCAGAAAGAGCCTGATCAGAGAGCAAAATGATGAGGTATGCATTTCAGGGGACAGTGCTAAAAAATAAAAATAAAAAAAACCTAGCACTACTGTTTTTTTCCCCTGAAAAACTGTACCAAATAAAGAACACTTGCATGATCTGTGTAAACATATACAAATAATATACAAAATATGTATATTATGGATTCCAAAAAGATGCTGCTTCTAGATAAACAGCAACAAGTAGAGGTTTCTGCTCAGACGTGAGCTGAAAGGGGGGACTAATAGTTTAGCAATGGGTATAAGGAAAGTTGTCACCTCACATGGCCTTCATTCACAGTAATGGTGAAAGGCAGTAAACAGCCACTCATTTTGAGGGCCTGTATTCTATCATGCTGTTCACGCAAAGCAAGCTTCTTACAGAATGGCTGTCTTTTACAAAAAAAAAATGTGTGTGATTTCCCCTAAGCCTTGGCTGAAAGTGGAAAAATAAAGAGGATGGGGGCACTTATCCTATGTTTCTCATTGTGGAAATTCTACTGGATTAGCAGATTGAAAGTGCGCTCAGGGAACTAGATGAAATGAGTGTACGAGAGGGGGGAAAAAAAGGAGCTGTTACTTATATGGAAGACATAGATATTTGCCTACACGTGTAGAAGGTGGGGAGTGGGTGAAACAGAAAACAAATGCATTATGAAATGCACTTGCTCCTTTCTTAGTGGCTGTATAAATGAGTTTTCAGTAGTCACTCTGGAAGAATGTAGGATTGATTGGGCACTGTTACTCTCAAGTAATAATCCTGTTCATCAAGCAGCATATACCTCTGATGCCAGAAAATGGAGTTAGCATTATTCCATCCTCACGGGGAAAAAACTGAAAGCATCACAAAATGGTCCAAAGTGGTTTAGTGCATAAGAGCACTCTTATGGCTTATGTGAATCCACCTGGCAGCAATCAGAGAGCATATGCTCCTACCTTTTAACATGCAACTGCTAACTCCCCATACTCACTACTGCCAAGTTGTACAGAGAAAACTGTAGCATTTATATTTGTCAAAATCAGCACTGCAACTGCAAGTGCCTGTGTTAGGCTAGTGTGGAACCCAGTTAAGATATTTGAAAATGTATACAATTGCCGATTGGATGCAGAGTCAACCTTCTGCTACCAGAAGGTCTCTGCTCAGAGAAATGTCCCTGCATCCATTTGTCCCCTGATACCATGTGTAGTATATTGGGGGCACTGAAGGGGCTTTTGTGAGAAGAAGAGGGCAAATACTCCACTGGTATCAACCTGAATACACATGCCTATATTTGGAGGCAACCCATGGAGTGAAGGGCTGAGGAGAGACCAAGTTTTAACAGTTCAGCTCTGGCTTATTTCCTTAATTTTTTTCTCTTGCTCTCTTAGAATGTAGGAAGGCATGATTATTGGATTAGAATGCTTTTGGAGGGTAATGGCTTCCAAACTTCTTAACTTAGTTTTTGCCTGAGGAGACCATTACCCTGGCAGCATAGTAGAATGAAGTGACAGTGTATCTTAATTAGAGTCTTCAGCAACTGGAATGCTACATTCGCAAGGCAGCAAGGATGAAAGGGGCATGATGAGAACATATCAGACTGCTTCTATGAAAGTAGGAAGAGAATAAAGAAAGCATGTCAGCTCAGATCCTGTCCACTTTTCAAGCAATAAGCATCACTTCCTCTGGCCTAACATCTCAATTATTGTGAATGTTATTTTGCCAGCCATGTTCATGTTCACCTTTGACTCTGTTTATAAGAAGTGCCATTTCTTCTAATTTCCTGCATAAATGCATGCAGAAAATTTGGTGGGATGGAAGTGCAATACTTTTGCACACTGTTTCTGCTCCCGCACTAATGGGATACCTTGACATTTCTAAATTGTGCATTGTCCATTTGAACTAAAGTCAAATATTCAAATTCAGGCCAGATTTCACTGTTCTTAAACAGTCCCTTTCTTGCCATGAAGACTTAATATTGAGGAAGCTTAAGTAACCACTTAAGACAGGCAGCATTTAATATTAGGGTGACTGGTTTCAACAACGTAACATTATCTTAGCACACAGTTCTGTTAAACTGCAAAGGCACATGCCTTTTTTAAATGTAATGAATCATAACTATTATAGTTGATTCACAACTGTGCTTTTAAATGACTTTATATTAAACAATGTAACAATACTTGAAACTTTTTGGTCCTATAGTGCTTTGGTGAAAAGGTCCAATTTGAATAAAAAAACAATGGGAATGAAATATTCAGGTTAAAATGTAATTTTTATCCAGCACAAAAAGGCACATGTCAAGTTGTCAAAGCATATGCTTTCAACCACAGTAGTTTGCTGAAGCCTAAATATTAAGTTGTATGACTGAGTGGCTTAATATCAGAGCCTGGGTATTTGAAATACTTAATGCTTCTGCAAAATGAACATTTGGTTACAAGATCAGTTTTGATGGCTGATATTCAGAAAACCTATTTCCATCATTCATTCATGCCATGTTGTTTTGTCCTTTCACCATGTTATTAAATTGCCCTTCTCTCTGTCCCTGTGATCCTCATTTGTCCACATGTAATCTATCAATATACTTTTATTGTAGATTAAACCAAAAAGATAAGCTTCTGTTCTCACCACCATTTACCTGGATTAAAACTGGTGCTTCCTAAGATCTCTTGATATATTTTGTGGACACTTTTGTTTGTTTATCAAAATATCATTGCCTAATAAAAGAGTAGATAGATGTTCAACTCCTTTTAAAGTTTTATTAATCCAGAGCATCTTGAACTATCTAATAGGAGGGACCAGCATTTCCCCCCCAGCTTGGCAGGGACTGGGACCATATGTGCACTCACCAGATAATTTTTTTGTTCCTTTTCTGGGAATTTACCAAGGCCTGGTAGCTGATGGCTCATGGATCACTGCTGGTCCATGGGTCACTACTTTGAGTAGCACCATCAATCTCTTTTATTTTGGGTCCATTATATTCTCGAGTTTAAGATCACCAATAAAGTATGGAACAGTGATTTCACTATTTAAAAGCACTTTGGAAGAAAAGCAGTGGGTGGGAAATCAACCAACCATTTGCATGAATAAGACAGTGACTAAAGTGAATGGGATAATAAACCAAAATGCCAACCATGTCCCCTAAATAGTTGTTATACTGTATTCTTTTTAGGAAAATAGTCACTGATGGAATGACACAATCACAGCAGCTCTAATTTTGCAGCAGCACAGACCTGAAACAATTGGACCATCTCACTTTTAACGGAAGGGTTCCTTCCATTCGTAGACCAGACTTCGATTGAGCAGAGGCTCTCCCGAGACTGAAGGTGGGGGAACTTTCTTGCTGTTTCTGTAGCCCCTTTCTTTTAAGTCCTCCATGCTGCCCTTGCAGGAAAGGTCCTCAAACAATTCAGTTGTTTTACAGCAGCTAGACAAGACTGCAGGAAGGAGTGGGAATCTCCCTTTCAGCTTTCTTCTCATGTTAGTGGATTCCCAACAGTCAACATTTGAGGATCCTTTATATGGTTTTATGCTGCACAATTTACACATGGTGCATCCTTCAACATTCTGCTGGGAAACTGTCCAAGCAGCTTGTGATTCATGACATCAGATTTTTCTCTGCATTTTTAATAAAGTCCTTTGTATTTCTATTTGCTGTCAAGTAATACTAGAAATGCTGGAGAAATTGCTGTGGCAAGGGGGACGGATTCTAAATCAACTGTAACATTGTGATTTTTTAAAACATCTCTTTTTTTGTTTTTGTTTTTTGCTCAAAAGCAGTAAAACAGGCTTTTGAGGCCCTAAAAGGAACCTTTATTTCCAGTCATGTAGATTAACAAAATGGGCTTAATTCATCAAGTGCTAAGCTGCATTACCTGTTTCAGTCCCTTGGGGGCAAAGGGAAACAAATGTAAACCTTGAACGCAGGACCCATCTGTGAATAGCCAAAGAAAATACCTTGCTTTGGGAAGCTGTGAGAAAGAGGGGCTACTCTCCTTAAAAGGATGTATTTGATGTACTTGAGGTGGTATGTTTTACGTGGTCTTCATCACAACTTGTCAGGGATAAGAGTTTGATACATGGCACAGAGATCTATGTCATAGAAAATATTCTGGAATTTGGAACTTCAGGAATTTCAGAAAGTACAGTTTCCTCTCCAAAATATAATCTGAGCAAGGTTTGGTTTTCCCATGTCAGAGCAGTGTGTGGACTGAGCACGAAGGAAACAAGTATCACCCAAGCCCTTCAGATGTTTCTCTGCAAATTCTTAATCTGTAGGGTACACAACTGACAAAAGAAGGTGTAGGAAGTTGCCAAGTGTCTCACAACATCTAACTCTTATCCACTCAGTGAACAAGCAGTGGTTGAATTTCTATAAAAACAAAACTGATATTGAAATGTACTAAACGTATATTGAAAATTCTGAACACCTGCTATAATTCTTTCAGATTTTTAAGGCTGGTAGAGTCAGTCTACATCTATGGATAAATCACATGGTAGAAAGTTCCTGGAGAGCTGGCTTGGTGTAGTGGTTTGAGCACTGGACCATGACCCTGGAGATCAGAGTTCAGTTCCCTGCTCAGCCATGGAAACCCACTGGGTGACTCTGAGTGTGCACACACTCTCAGTCCCAGAAAACCATGTGATAGGCTTGCCTTAGGGTGGCTGCAAGTCAGAAATGACTTGAAAGCACACAACAACAAAGGAAGTTCCAGAGGCTATATGTTTTCCACACTGGTGGTTCTGGGGGCTAGGTTTCTGCACCAAGGAACCTATGTACTGCCCAAAATATCAAGCAAGCAAACCAGTCAACCCACACAGAAACGGGAAGTAGGCCACTTTGGCTTTGAAAAGTGGGCATTTAAACAAAAAGTTAAATAATTCAGGAGAGCCCTGCAACCCCATTTCAAGGGATAACTGGTGCTATTAGATGTATTTCAGGAATAGCAGCTCTGCTACCCCCCCCCCCCCCGCTCAAAACATGGCTTGGTGAAGTCTCAGGCCTGCAAAAACCGGCTGGTGAGCTGCACTTTGCCTACTATTGCTATAGTCTCCAAAGTGCTAATTTACCAGACATGTTGATCCAAGTCAGACACACATCCCCTTGGGCTGGCTGAAATGGTACAGTTCTGGGAACTGTGCATTACATTTCTAGGAACTGAGCAATACGACTGCAGTCATACTTCCTTGCTTTTCCCCCTTTTATAGTGATCTTAAAAGATAGTGGGGAAATAAAAAAAAGCAGCAGGAAATGTAACTTTATGAGCATGTGATGGTTATTTGGGTGACCACTGATCTGACAAAGGAACTATTTGCAATGAGTAAATGAATGGCAAATGACTATCAGACAGCCAAGTTGGAAACATACCTGTAATCAAATGACCCATTATCTACCTTCTGGTCATCAGGGTCCAAGGGAACATCTTTATTTTCTCGCACTGTGAAGAAATATACAGAGAGTTACTTTAAAAAAAGGGGGGGGGGGTCTCACTGTCATGTCTTGAAAGCGGCAATCTTCAGTGATTTTACTAAGAAATAGCACAATTGAACCCATTAGCTTTTACTTCTTAGTAAGCATACTCTGAACTGCATCATTAATCTCCCAGTATTTACTGTCTTGTAGTTAAATGCTGAAAGGTAGAAGGCAGTAGGAAAATGGAGAGACAGGATTACATATGGATAGCCTCAAACAAAGAAGACATGTCCCTGAATCTGCAAGACCTGAGCAGGGCGGTTGATGATAGAGTGGTTCGGAGGTCTCTCAGCCATAGAGTCCTCATAAGTTGAGATCAACTTGACAGCAGTTGACAACAAGTTAAATGCCATAGGCTGTATTTCAGGGGAAGGAACTGGCAAAACCACTTCTGGGTATTCCTTCCCAAAGAAATCCTTGTGAAATTCACACGGTCACCATAAGCTGGTAGATGACCTGAAAGTGCATACACACAGAGAATAATGAATTTGTACTGACAGCAGATGTGAAGTAAGAAGAGAAGCTGAAAATGGAGATTATCTGAAAAATCTGCTGCAGTTGACCATTTTTTTTTGTGAGTCACTCCTGGTCATCAAGGATGAAAAAAACTGGGAGTATTCTTTACACCTTTAGGCAGGAATTTTGTTAGCGATCTATGCATGCCTCAGTGTTCCTTATACATGTGGCTGTCCTTTTTTGAGCACGGCAGGGACTGGGATTCCCTTCCTTCCTCCACAGTGTTCAAAGTATTCCCCTCTAACTTACTGTAAACTCCCTGATGCTCCACTGCATGATCTTTGTACGCTTCACAGGAAGCAGGCAGGACTGGAGAAGTATCTGGCTACATCCTCACAACCAGACATGAAATGAGGTCATCAGTGCTGAGATCTGCTGGTGTTTCAGTCCTACCGCAATCATTGTGTTTCTGGCTATGGAGGGGTCCCCAGACACTTCACTGATCCTGCCTGCTTGCCATGATGCAGAGAATAGCCATGAGAGGCAGCGTCAGGGCCTTACAGTAAGTTGGGGGAGGGTATATGCCTCAATGTATTGTAGGTCTGCATGTGGATATTTACCTATGCTAAAGGGA
This sequence comes from Cyclura pinguis, assembly GCA_030412105.1. Lineage (NCBI taxonomy): Eukaryota > Metazoa > Chordata > Lepidosauria > Squamata > Iguanidae > Cyclura > Cyclura pinguis. The sequence goes on from CM059602.1 coordinate 59,058,318, forward strand.
TATTAGATTCAGGCCTTAATGAAAGTGTGTGTACTGTAATGTCTATAATACTGTATTGTAATATCTATATCTATATACACAGAGAGAGAGGGCGAAAGAGGGAGAGAGAGAATCTATCTATTTATTTAAATATTGAATGCAAACAAAATAAGTAGAAAACAGGAAGGAGAGGAGAAGCCAAGTGGGAAAATCATCAAATCCAAGTTTTGCCAGGCTAGCAAGATGGCAATTGGGTAGGGCTTAGTACGGGACTAGAGATAAAAATAAGTTTACTAACTGCAGAGCTGCTATAATTCTCTTCCCACTATTCTAGGGGTGTGTTATGTGAATGAGAGGCCTTTGGCAGAACACTTGTACATTAGAGGTTTCCTTGCTGGCAGTGAAGTGGTCTACAAATGCAGACATCTCTTTCTTCATGTAGACCTTTCCCTCTGGTTTCATGGCTCATGGGATACCCTTCCAAGTCACTGCAGCAGTGTAGTCTTAATGTGGCTTTACGGTCCTCGTAACATATATTACAGCCACCTTTATGTTCCCCCTCTCTCTAAGTCTAAAGTACAGTCATCTCTCCACATTTGCTAGGGTTAGGGGCACAGGACCCCCATGAAAGTGGAAAAAACATGAATAATTGTAGGCCATCCCAAACCACATTTAACACTCAAAAAATATGATCACCATATTCAGTCCACCATGGATTCCTTGGAGGCATCAGGGTTCCTTCACAAGACAGAAGTAGGTGGCTAGTGGGGCTTACTGCCACCTCTGTTGCTGCCCCACACATTTTTTAATAGGGATTCACAAGCCTCATTTGCAGTTTCTTAGTCTCACCAGCCTTGCAGTCCCTATTAAAAATGGCACAGGGAGGCAGCAGAGGTGACAGCAAATAATCTGTGAATAATCAAATCTGCAAAAGTGAAACCCACAAATGTGGAGGGCTGCCTGTAATTCATTCTCATACTTTGAAATAAGGTTCTTTTGATAGAGTTACCCACGTGCACCAATTTGCAATGAATGTCTATATCAGCATACATATATACCCTGCATTTTGTCTGTAGCTGAGGTGAAACAGAGTTTCTCCTCTATTTCACTTCATCTTTAAGTCATAGATTTCCTGCTGGTCGATGTAAACCATCCTTCTGCTCTGCTGAACAGACATCTAAACAAGAGTAAAGTGTTTGCAAAAGACTGAGGGGTAACTAAATGAAAGAGAGAAGTGTGGACCTCCATTCATTAGCTGGAAAATGTGGGTAAATCTCAAATAGCTCTCTAATTTTTTTAAAGGTCTTTTTATTCTGTATCATTTGACTGCCTCTCACCTCCTCTTGCACTGTATCTCCTCAAATAAAGAACAAAAATATTTTGAATCCACATTGCCTTGCCCTCTGTTTCTGGAGTTAACAGCTACTTCCAAGGGAAGTTCAAATTTGGTAGGAAAAACATATGGGGAATGGGTTAAGCATTTCTTTTTTCTAGTGCAGTTCTTTTAACAAGGAGAACCAAGAAGCTTCTGTCTAATTGCTCTTAATAATAATTTTAGTAATGCATTGAAAGATCTGATCATGATTGTCCCACATCATGTTTGCTTCAGACCCGAGAAATGAACCAGCATCGTTCTCTATACTTTATTTGCTTGGTGAGTAAGGATACAGATTGCTATTTCTGTATGATTGCTTACTATCCCCACAAACTTGTGTGAGCTACTTAATGATTTATTTATTTAATTTATATTCTTCTTTTATCCCCTAAAAGGACTCAAAGCAACTGAGAGGGTAACTTAAAACAAAACAGCTAAAATAATTGAAGGTACAAAAGTGAAAAAGCATTGTCCAATCAATCCAATTAAAACAATGCTTTTAAAACATCAGTTTAAAAACATACAAAAAATCTATTGCATATCTTAAAAAAGGATCCACCAGCCCCTGTCAGAATTTCTCATGCATCTTTCAGGATCTGGCTCTAAGCCTTCTTACACTCAGGTTTGCCTCCTATTGGTGAGTGCCAACTCCTGTTGGTGAGTGCCAACTACAGTAGGCCCATTCAATCAATAAACCAATGGATTCAATAGGTCTACTCTATTCTACTCTACTCTACTCCAGTCAGGACTAAAACAGAATTTAAGCCTAGTATGTTTTTAGATCTTGGTGGTCATCATACAGACATATCATATAAGCCACTAGGACACAGGGAGAAATACATAACTAAGCCATTTTCCCATCTTGTTACCTTTTTACAGGGATTCTTTCTTTTGAAAACAAAAAAATGAGCCAACACACTTAAGCATGTCTGAAATCAAATCTTAATAAAAGAAATGAAATGAAGCATGGCTAGACTCTAGAAGGAAGTCCTCTTTGTCTTGCCTTTAATAAGAATCTTTTTTTTAATGTTGCAGATACTCTAAATGTGAAGGAATAAATCCTTCCTGTGACAAGGCTATAGTTAAGATCAGAAGATCTAATTAGATTCAGGAGCAAATGTTTTAAAAAGCAAAACAGAAAAAAGTAATACTACCTTAGGAAATAGGTATTCTCTTACCTGGATATTTCCCTCCTCTGCTTCTCTTAATGAAGCACACTATCAGCAAAATCAGCACCAGAAGAGCGATGGCACACATCAATCCAATAAACCAGCCCTGAGTTGCGATGTCCCTTGGGGGCTTAGTATATGCTAGTAGAAGGAGTTGAAATAGAGACGTTAAAAGAATAGAACTGTTCCACACAGTGAAGATAAATGAAAATACCAAACCACAGCAATTCAGTTTTCCTTCTTCTGGGTATTCCCAACCATCATATTTAGGACTGATGTCCCAAATAACCATATGCCTCCACTCTGAGGTACGTGTGTGTGTATGTGTGTGTGTGAAGATGGCTTTTGGATTTAAGACACTGTATTGAGTTCCTTCTTTGTTCCAACTTTACAATCCAAGTAGTAACCACAGCCAGGAAAGTCCAAGAGTGGCAGTGAAGGCTGAGAGGTAACAGTGGGAGGTGGGGCGGTGCAGCGAAATAAATATATTTATTTTGAATAGCAAAGGAGGGTGTTTAACATGCAGGGGGTGGGGAGGAAGCAAAAAAAGATGGGTAACAGATTTGATCTCTTATTTACGGTAATGGAAAACTGCAAAATGAGAGTGAGATGGACCTCAAATAAGACTGGAAAAGTTCTTCAAGAGAGGGCTTTTCTTCATCTGTCCCCTAGCTAGAATAAACAACTTAAGTAATGCAAAAGGCTTCCCACACATTCTACAATGCCCTGAAAACCACAAGTGCAAATGAAAACTGCATCAAAGCTAGAAGGAATCCCTCACAAAATAAATGGAGAAATGAGTGGACTGTTTTAACAGAGTGCTATTTTTCGTTCTTGGCTCGTATTACTGACTTCTTGGCAGCAATAACCGCACTTTCATGAGCAGTCCATCTGTCTACTTAACAGTGACCCATCAAAATCCAGCAGTCATCACCATCTTTATCAGCATTAAAGATTTTATGGAGATTTGGAAAGATGCTGGCAACGCTCTGAGCAAAGACCTTGTTCCTGTGGAGCAAATACCTAAAATATTTTTAACTTTGATGTGTAGAACTGGTAAGCAAAAGGTTGAGTCGGCAGGTCTCACTGTTTCCCATTTTCCATTTTTTTTTTAAATGAGAGGGGACTCTTGTACAGTATTACTGGAAGAGGAAAACAAATGCCAAAATTTGGGCACTCACTGAAGCAAGAGTAGGAGAAAAGGAAGGACTGTTTGATGTAATCTACTGCTCCATGTTGGGGCTGTGTGCATTTGTCCAGATGCAAGATTAAAACAAGGGGGAGGAAGAAAAATAGGCAATGTCCTTTCTTACCACCGTACCCTTGTGCATTCCCATCTTCTTTCTTTACTTCTTATTGAAAAATTACTTTGTTTCACAGTAAAGTTCACCAGATTTATAATTTACATACACTAGGTGTTCAATCCAGACTAAGTTAGTTATGCTTTACTTTCAGTGAAATCAATAGGACTTCAATTAGTCATGACCAGAATGTCCCAATGATTTCAACGGGACAACAGTACTGTTAACATAGTGTAGATCCCATCCAAAGTCTTTTGGAGAAAACAACTTTGGACATAATGGCTAGGATCCTGTATCAGCTGCTTAGTTAAGCATACTAAGTAAACTTTCTTGGCCTGACCCTCCCAAACTGACAAAGGCATCATTCGCTTGAGCTCCAGTTGCCAACAGAATGGGCCTCCTTGTCCCCTATGCAGCTGATGCTTAGTCAATTATGTGTGTGTGTATGGTGGGGGGAGTTGCCATTGTAGCAACAGTTTCACAGTCATGAGTTAACTAGCAATCATGAATACAAAACACTTACCTAGACTTACTCATCTGTAAATGTTTCATATTCACAAACGCTACTTAGTCATGCCATGATTGTAACTCCTCACAACCTACTTTACTGGGCACCAGCTGTGTGGGAGAGAAGGAAATCCATTCTGCCAGTCACTGGAACACAGGCGAATAATGTTTCTGTCAGATTTGGGAGGGCTTAGCCAGGAGAAGTTGCTTAGTTAAATTAATAAATAGCTGATATACGATTCTGGCCAATGTGTTTGTCTTAGACAGATTCTGACATAAACGTAACTATGTATTCCTGACAAGAACTGGGAGCAGACCCTGAAGGTCAAATAACAAAATACCATTATAAAGCATGTTGAATGCTAGTGATAATTTTTCATGAAAAAAATGAAAAACACGCATATCTACCCACCTAATTTTTTAAAACATTATACATTGCCAGAAACTCTTCTGGAATTTAAATTCAAGTTATTATTTATACATGAACACCAAAATGGTCATACCAGTCTTACAGGAACAGAAATTTAATGAAGTCACCTTGTAGCTTATATATGTACTGCTTTATTTTCTTGGGCAAAATCATCCTAGATGACTAAAGCACTGTAAGCAATACAAGTGCATTTCTGACTCCATGAAAAACGTAACTTGTCAAGCCTGTATGTAAGCCCCATGATAGGAATGATTCACTCAGACCAAACTGTGAAAAGGCTTTACAGTTGGATTCATGACTTGAAAATCAATAAGAGAATTTTCCCTTCCTGTGAATCAAACTGGAATTGTGCTATTAGACCATAACCTAATGGCTTTATCAAAACACTAGGAGGAAGTAACATGTATAAGCAGCTTTCAAATTATCTTCAATAAATTAGAAATATAGTGAACAGCACTAATGGAAGATTATTGCTCCACACAGAATTGAAATTCTGCCATCATTATAATGAAGACACAGTTTGCATTCATAGGTAACTCCCCATCACTCTCTCAATGTCTACTCACAGTAAGTTCTCAGCTTTGCAATACATGTTTCCAGAAAGAGTTTGTTCCCCAAGAACATGCGAAGGGCTGACTTCCCTTTTAAGTCTGTCCAAATATGTGACTTTAACTTATCTGGCCTCCCGCTATCGTCCTGGCAGTATTCATAAAAATCAGTTTCCAATCTTAATCAAGGCTGGGAAAGGATGATATATATGGGACCCTTTCCCACCTCACAGTTATAGTGCTGTAATTCCAACTGCCATGGTTCCACCCTATGGAATTCTGGAATCTAGTTTGGTGAGGCACTGGAGCTCTCTGGCAGAGAATACTAAATACCCCTCCCTAGACTGTAAATGACTGCCAGCATGGTGTGGCAGTTTGAGCATTGGTCTATGAACCTGGAGACCAGGGTTTGATTCCTCACTCGGCCATGGAAGCCCACTGGGTGGCTTTGGCTGTGTCATATACTCCCAGCTCTAGAAAACTCCATGATAGCTTTGTCTAGGGTCAAAAGTTGGAAATGAGTTGAAGGCACACAACAACAACAACAACAACAACAACAACAAGACCACAGATACCAGAATTGCATAGGATGTTGCCATGGCAGTCAATGTGGAATCGCAGCAGTGTAATCATGCTGTTTGAAAGGGCCTTTGTTCACTCTGAGGATTTAAGCAGCTCAATCTTGCAGCCTACTGTGGATGCGAATGTCATCCCCAAATTTTCTTTACATGCACAAAGGAATGGTTACAACACAACACCATTTTTTGCAGGGTCAGCTATTGGTTTAAGCAGAGCTTGCAAAAATTATATTTTTGCACTACAATGTCCAGCATCTTCAACCATCATAGCCAGCTAATACTGGCTGGTTTGAAGGACTACTCAGAAAAATACCTCCTAGTAAGCTTCATCCAACTTATTTGATAGTGGTGGAGCCAGCAACAGTGACAGCAGGAAGAGGAAGAGACAGTATTGCTTTGAGGCACTGTGAGGAATTAAAATGAACCAGGCAGGCATCCACTATTTGGTCCCTGACAGCAGCTCAAGAATGTTATGTACCAATGTCAGGCCTAAGCCTCTGCAAAAGGCAGGCAATGTAAGACCTCTGGGCTGGCCAGTTCACTAAAAATAAGCAGTCTCTCACTTGCTGCCTTTGCCTGGTCAACAAAGCCACATCTTCTGCTTGCTGTGTTTCTGGCTAGTTTCTCTTGTTCAGCTTACTGATCTCAGGTACAACAGATGAGGAACACACTGCCTGCTTCTAAAATTAGCATGGCTGTCCTCAGCTTTGGCCTGGCCCTGATTTTCAAGGGTCTATTATCAAAGGGTCTACTATCCTTAATATTTCAAACTTCAAATAGTAGAAGAATAAAAGTATGGATATGAATGCTTTGGGAAGAGTTCATAGCCAGAACACATGCTTTGCAAATTGAAGGTCTCAGGTTCAATGGTATCTCTTGGCACTCCATTTTAAAAAATGGGTGATGTGACCATTTCTTATACTCTTTTTTTTAAAACTAGTAATAACATGAGGCCAGATTGATTTCCTGTAAAGCTTGCAAAGATACTTCATTGGAAGAATCTGCCTCTGTCTTACTATCTGACACTTTTCAGGAGGTGTATGTAGCTTTCATTGACTCAAGGTGCCAGATGCCACCCGCCTAGCCTTTGTCATTTTGACATTCCTCCCATTCACTATTGGCAGCTGATTTACCCTCCAGCCCCTTTTCCTGTTAAAAGCTCTACTGTGTGAAAGAAGCACACATGTAAACTATGAAAATCTTCTAATGGAAGGAGGGTTTTTTTGCTAATTGCATAGATCTAAGAACTGCATTAGGCTAAATTAATCTAAGGAACTGGGACAGTGTGGATGGAATTATGCTAGAGGCCACTGGAACAATGGTGATTCTATTAATGATACGAACACAGAAAAGCTTTCAAGAGATGAGGAGAAGCTATGAATCTTAAAAAGATGTAGAGGTAAAAGTTCAGGTAGACTAATATGTGGTATAAAAGGCAAAAAAAGAGAGAGAGTTCTTTATAGGATAATCAAAGATTTTCTCCCATATTCACAAAGCACAGCTCTTGAGCAATGCCAAAACTACAAAAGAACACCCATCAAATGCAGTTTTTCCATGCTACTTAAATTTAAATTTCAGGCATGAAGAGCCTGTTTGTAATCCATGCAGAGTCTAAGAGAGAGCCTGAAAATTAGCCTTATTAATAGCTCTATACATGCCTTGTTTGTATGATACTCTGTATGATTATCAATGAGTGGGACCATGCATGTCCATTGCTGGGTACACCTTTGCCTCTGCCCTTTGGAGGTGAAAGGGTAAAGGGTATTCCTGTGTTCATCCAAACCCATCCCAAGTCTTTCTCCATTAAGTTTTAGTTGTCACTCCTAAACCTTTTCTTCTCCAGCCTCTTTCATTTTCCGGTGAACACAGAAGGTGCTAGAGTCTAACCAGCAGGCAGGAATTTCTAATGGCATTGAGGATTTTGGTAGGACCATCAGCTCTGTCAACAGAAAGCTCCTAAATGGCCGTCAGAAAGCCACCAGGTTCTATCTGCACTTGTTTCAGGTGTTCTGATCACTTCTGATCACTGAACTTCAGAAACCATTTGAAAATTATAAAGATCCTCCCAGATATTTTAAAATGGCTGATATGACAGCTAGAACATGTGAATAAACAATAAAATGTTTAGTGGTAATGGATCAAATGCCATGTAAATCATTGTTATATGATGTAATTTTGGAAAACATTGCGTTGATTCTGCAAAAATGCTTCATATTCATGTGAACTTGCTATTACAAAATAAAAGGACACTAATAATGGTGTTGTATATAAAGGCAGAAAGTGTCTGCATTTTGTATATGGCAAGATACTACAACAGCATCATATCTTTGTGGTCTTTTGTGCTATATTTATTAAGGACCAAAGAGGAAAAATATTTCATTTGCTGCATCCAGGTGCACTGATATTTAACATCAGCCTTTTTCAATGTAATGCGCTACAGTAAATAATTTTTCCAATTAGCCAAGAATTCAGCAGCACTGGCAAAAGAAAGAAACTGTATTTGTGGAGCAGATTGGTGAGTTCAATTTCCATTCAAATAAATAGATTGAAATCTCTAGACCAGAGACTTTGAAAAATAACCTAAAGAAAATGGAGAATGCTTTCTTCGCACAGGTATTAATGATGGCACATGATGAGGCTAGCTAACTCTGATCTCTCACATCAGAAGCACCCAATGAGGAGGAAAAAAGGAATGAGGAGAAAGGAGGCACTGCAAAGTGAAATGAAGCCACTAAAAGTGTGGTGCAGGCAGTCTTCTGGGAAACATCAGAGGAATAAAGAATACATCCTGGAAGTCTTCATCATTATGTAATGAAGAACTCCTGCAATATATGGACACATTGACTTTTTTTGCAGACAATGCACATGGAACCTGCGAACTGTGGGTTTTGGCATCCTACAGCTTAAATCTCTTCTTTTTGTCACATGGGGAAAACTCTTCTCTTTCTTTTTCAAAAGAATGGAAATGAGAGCAGTAAGGGGGAAAACAGATGTCTCTCTGCACTTCTATATAAAAGCTTTTGGGGGAACAGGGCACACTCTTTCAAGAAATGTAATCCTGGTATTTTGGCTTCTCTTGGTGACAAAAGGGTGGTGTCCCCCATGACATGCTGCTTGAAATCTTCCTTGAAGAAGGCAGCGCATGCTAGCAAGAAAAGTGAATTGTTTCAAGCAAGGATGAGCAACTGTGACCTTCTAGAGGTTGAACTGCAACTATTATAATCCCTCACCATTGGTTATGCTGGCTAGGAATAATAAGAGCTCTAAATGAAAAAGTTCTGGAGGGGCACATCTGGTCACTCCTCCTTTACAAGCACTTTTCAATCTTCCAGTAAATAGAGAGGTTTAAAGTGTCTTGATCCACTATAATGGCAATTGCAGAAACACCCTGCCTTGAAGTTAATGCTCTGGCACATGTGGGAAGTAGTTGTGACTAAGCACGGAGTGGTTCTAAATGTTGCTGCAAACATGATTGGACTAAAAGTTATAAAGAGGCATAAACTTGTGCCTAACAAAGCAGCATGAGTTCTGCTAAGTTTCCCTCAGGAAGAAGTACCAAACGTGTGCCATAAGTGAGAACGCCTTGTTCAGTGTACTCATACATGACATATTTCTCTAGGAGTTGCTAAAGATGGTTTGCTACCATTTGCTCAGATATTTTGCCCAAGAATAGTAAGTGGGAATAAACATTTTCTTAATGGTTGAAAATGAGCAAATGTTTCTCACGCATAATAACAAAAATTAGGAATCTTTTTGTACTTTTAAAATTCAAGCCAAAACAAAGAGCAGTGTGTTTTAAATACAATCAGCCCTCCATACTTCCTAGAGTTAGGCGCACAGGACCCCCACAAATGTGGAAAAATCACAAATATTAAAATGTGTGTGTGAGTATCTGTGGAAAGGGGCTCAAGGCATGGTAGGGATGGCAGGCATCCAGGGTCCAAACCAAGTCAGGAAAAGAAGAGGGAAAGGGAGTGTTTCAGCATGGTGGCTCTGTACTTCTCTCTCACCCATCTCTTTTCTTGGGTGTGGAGGGCATCAGAGGAGAGTTTGTAGTGCTGAGAAACTGGGCTGCAAGCCATCCTTAGCCGGCCAGGCCATGGCTGGTGGAGGAGGAGGAAGACCAGAGACAGGTTTTTAAAGGGTTGTCTGGCCTGATCACAGCTGCCAAGAGGGAAGGTTCCCCCAGAAAAGAAGCGCCTGATGTGTGGCGGGGAAGGGTTTGGAGAAACTCACAAATAATCAAATCTACAAAAGTCATACCTGCAAATGTTGAAGGACAACTGTAGGTATGAAAATTACATATCAATGAAGCTATACTTTCTGCATATGTCTGTACTGATTTCACAAGGAGAGCATCTCCAAGTGGTTTTGCAGCAGAAGTACTTAACTGCCCATGTCCATTGGCTAAAATACACATTTTCAACACACTTCGGAAAAGTATCTCTACCAACACTGGTCCAATATACTGAAATTATGGAAGAAGGAGAGATATACCAAAAACATTGCAAGGAGGGACTGTGTACCTTCCTGGCAATTTCTGTTGCCAGAGTTGGATGCAAGTCAAGCCTCACCAGAATAAAGTACTACCCCCATTATATTCATATTTTTAAACATCAGCCCAAGGAGGGTAAGTCAAGGTTCATGTGTGAAGGTGTATGTGGCTGCCTTCAAGTCAGTGTTCGACTTATGATGACCCCCATTAATTTCATAGGGTTTTCTTAGGCAAGGAATGCATACAGGTGGTTTGCCATTGCCCTCCTCTGAAATATAACCTACAAAACCTGATAATTCTTAGTGGTTTGTCACCCAACTACTAATTAGGTCTGTTTCTGCTTAGCTTTCCTGGTCAGATGGGATCTGGGGCCTACAGGGTATTTATGCCACTCTTGTAACGATCTACCCAACACAAAATTAGGAATTTTTAGATTGTCAATATATCTCCAGTTCTAAGATTTTTTTTTGAGTCCAGAATGAGAAAGTCCCATATGCTGTGCACTACTATGTAGAAAATGATACTCCAAATATAGTGAAAGCAAAGTTCATTCATTCAGATACTCAGTTCTTTGAGTCCATCAGCAGTAAGGAAGGAGCACCAGCTGTTAGTGTTTTAGGACTGCATCCATTCTAAGGAATGATTTACAAATCCAACAAAAGATTTGAATCCTCAGTCACTCCCAACATATATACATAAGCAGAATGTGAAAAAGTTCTAGCCACTGGTATTATTCATGATAGCTATATGCAGTCTTCACATTTAGGGAAACCATGTTTAAAGTATAACTTTCCAAGGGGAAAAACAAGGGGGCCATTTCCTTTCTGTCTTGCTTGTGGCCTTCCCAGAGGCAAATCTGACTAGGAAAATACCATAGACTAGCTTTTGTTCTGATCCAGTGGCAGGGCTCTTAAATTCTTACTGTATGTTATGAGCATATTAGTGTTTCAGCTGTACAACTACATTAACATCTGTCCTTTGAGATATATTGTGAAGAATAAACAGGCTTAATTTCAGCTTTTTTGTTTCAGCAATAAGACTACCCAATATTAACCATTTTAAAAAATTCAGTATTTCATGTTTTTCCTCCAGACTAGTCCCTTCTCCTTCTCATTCCTCCTATTCCTTAGTCTACTGAAAGAACTCTTCCCTTTCTCTTAGAACAGGATTGGGCACCTTCGGTAGGTCTGGAGTCATAGAGACTGGGGCCCCCTCTGGTCACAGAGACTGCCAAAATCAATTAAACAAAGGCAGAAGTAGTCAGAAGTCCAAGTCTAATTTTGAAAAAAAAATAAAAATAATGGTCAACAGTGTAGAGGATTCCCTGCAACCTATTTAAAAGCTGAATTTAACTTATTTCTCCCCACCCCAACAATCCAGGGGAGACAAAAGACTGTCAGGACCAGTCCCCACCCTGTAGATGAAGCAAGAATTTTATTTTTAAAAACCTGCTTTTCGAATGTTGAGATTTTGTTGTTGTTGTGTGCCTTCAAGTCATTTCTGACTTATGGCAACCCTAAGGTGAACCTATCACAAGTTTTGCTGGGGTTGAGAGAGTGACAGAGCAGGGGGTTGAACGCTGGTCCCCAGGGTCATAGTTCAGTGTTCAAACCACGACGCCATGCTAGTGCTCTTCTTCATGCACTACCTCTTGCCATTTTGTGTTCTTAAAAACTGACAAAACACCAATTTTTCCTGTTTATTCTGTCTATACTTGGGCTTATTTTCTTACTTTTCCTTAGTGCAATTCATGTGAAGCTCTTTCAGTTGATCTTCATAGCCCCCAACTCACTGTTCTTATTTCCACTGTGCTGCTCCCTATTATTTTTTCTTCATGCAAATGATAACCTGTTTTGCTGAATGGCAATATCTATTTAATGGATTCTCTTTTTCTGTTGTAACTGCCTTAACATTCAATTGTTTCAGCTAGTTTAGATCTTCTGTTGATATGGCCTTCTCTAATGTTTCATTTTTCCTTCATTTTCAAGTGTATTTCTGTCTGAATTAATATGTAAGCTAACTGAGCTTGTGTATTTTTTGCTTTGTCCAGTATTCAAACACATTATGTATAACAACAGTTACTGCATTTTTCCTTTGCAGTCACACATTTGCAGTCAGAATATTTTTCTCCAACTATTGTTCTATTTTCTAAACCCCACCATAAACATAATTTTATATTCTGAAAGCTAGTTTAATTAGGTTGACATTTTGCTCATAGTTTCCTACCTAATAACAATTCCTTTTCCTTATTCTATTGATTCTATTGTCAAACACTGACCCCTCTCTCATGATCTGCTTCCTCAAAGGGAGCTAAGATTAGGAATAATAAATCAAATGTGATGATGTTTGATTAAAATTAACTATCATCTGAGCTGGCTGAATATTCCCAGAAATCTGCAAATGAAAATTCAGAAGTATGAACATATAAAGTAATGTCTGCTAATTTCTGATTGCTTTCATATTACAGCCCATCAGAGCTACAGAGAAACTACTTTTTCAGTTACTTGAAAATGGATGTAAAACACAGGTTCCACATAGCACTTAATATATTACTATTCCACGTAGAAATACTCTTCCTTATGGCCATGATTCTATTGTAATTATTACAAATGAATCCCATTTAGCAAACATGCTTTCCAATCTTGATTAAAAGGTCTTTGCTTACAGGTTTTGGAATTTATTTATTTATTTTCTTGCTTCTTATCTAATGAAGCTGGATTATTAGTCAGTTGCCCTTCAATCAGCTTATGTTTCCAAGGTGAAGCTATAATTATTTGTTTCTTTTCCTCTTATTTTTTTTTTTGATAATGAAATAAAACCAGGAAGCTTTCATTAAAGCTCTGTAAAATCCCAGTAATACGTACTGGATAGAATAGCAGTGCAATTGTGGGTTTTGTTTTGCCCCAACCCCCAACCACGAATCAAGTGTGAAAGAAACATGGGGAGACAACACAATACACATTGGATTACAGTGGCTGGGCAAGGTTCTCAATTGTATGGTCTCTACAAGCGAGGGAATAAAATGGTGGCAACATCAGAGAAAAATGGCACCTCTACAAGCAATTTTGGGATACACAAACATGATGTAAGATAGTATTACTACAGATGATTTCTTTTGGTGGTATGCACATGCTATGTATCTCTGTGAATCACCTACAGACAAATCTACTAGTTAATATTTAATTTTACTCTCTTTTCCATGAATATTGACATTCAACTCAAATTCAGCCACATAATTGCATGTGCTCATGCAAAAGCTGGCCACATGAGTATGAGCAGTGCGCGCACACAAACAAACAAACAAAAACACAGACACAAATAGCAATAGACAGTACATTCCTTAACAGCAGAGGGGGTTTTTTTGGCATTGAAATTAAAAAACCATATGTTTCTGCCCTTGTTATATGTTTTCCCATTCCAAAAAGCAAACCTGTTGCATGAAAGCTAAGACATTTTTAGCAATCAGAATATAGTCTACTAGAACACCTTCATTCAAGATGATACCTCTTAGTTTGGAAGCTGTATAAAAAGGGCAGAGTATGCAATGCCAGTGAAGGAGAAGATGCCATTTTCTCCATGCATGGCTGAATTCTTCCACCTGAAGCAGCAGCATGACACAAGCAGCAAAGCCTGGAATGGAATGCATCTCCAAAATGGAGCACACAGTGAGGCTCAGCCTCATCTCACCTGCACTTGTCTCAAAGGTTACGTTCAAGCTGATTGTATCATTCCCTTTGAGAAAAACCCGCACCATGTACTTCTCCCCAGGAGTCAGGTCAACCAGCTCCACATAGGTTTTAGCAGGGTAAGATTTCACTGTTTTGTTACCTGAGAAACAGAAACCTCACATCAAAGGCAGCTATCATGAAAAGCAGGGATTACTTTGTCCACAAATTCCCTCTAACATCAGTTCGGTGCTACTGAGCTGACACACGCCCCTGCTGATGACAACACTACAGAAGACGTTTGGATCTCTGGCACCAGCATGCAGTATTTCAAGGATTCTGTACAAAAGCTTTTCAAATCAGCTCACTCATCTTGTTTAAAGGCAAATGGTTTTTCTAGGCACCATTTAACTAACCTAATTGAGCACTTGTTTCGATATCCTTAGGCTGTGACCAGATGGAAGAGTCTCACAGTACTGGTTCAGTGATTTCACACAAAACCAGAAGTGTACGGAAAACTACTGAAAAGAAAGGGGATTTCTGCACAACCACTTCTAGGAAACTCTGTCTGGACAAGAAGGGGCCAAGTGCTGCAGTCTTCACGCAGCTTGCAAGTGCCAGATGTGTGGAATCAGTGACAGCAATCCTTCTGGCAGCACTGTTATGGTAGATTAGAAGTGCCCTTACTGGAGCAAAACCAATCCAGTTTGCAAAGGAGAACAAGGAGGGGAAGTAAATTCTGAACTCTAATTAAAAACATGCAGACAAATCAGAATATTAAATTATATTTTTAAAAAATGCATTGTTGAAAGCATTCACACTTAAGGCGAGGAAATAAATGTTATTTGCAAATATGGAGTAGCAACCTTCCACACCCATAAGACAGGAGTTTAGTTTCCTGGATCAGCTTAACCTTAGAAAATCAGTAGGCACAGAAAACCTTAATATGCACTGTCACAGGAAAAAAAAAGGGTTTGGAATGCCTTCAAGATGAGCACATTTTGTTTGACGCAAGCTCTCATGGACTGCAGCACACTTCATCAGACACAAGAAGGCTGTATTCCATGAAGCTTATGCTAAATAAAAGTTGTCAAACTTTTACAACATAAGACTCTTTGGTTTTTTTGTTTTGTTTTTTGTTTTCTGTAACAGAGTAACACAGTGACTCTCTCAAATGCAACAGAACATAGGAACACATTTGATATCAGTGGCTAAGTTTATGAGAGCATCAGGACTAGGAATTTAAAACCACTGGAGTCCATAAAGGCACTTCCAAGAAGGTTTTCACAAACCTAATTTATCATTGTATCACCATGTGCAGTATTACACTATACTACAAACTAAGCATGGGAAGCAGGTGATACATCGCCATGAGGTCATGAAGCTGCTCTGGATTTTGCTGTCACTCCTCCCACAGCTTCTCCAAGATGAATGGAAGCTCTGCTAGTATTGAACCCTAGTATGGTACAGCCACTCACCACGCTTACGGCAAACATTCCAGTGAAAGAAAGAGACTTTCTTCCCCTGCAATAGGCAGCTGTGGGTATACAGGGACCCTCCATGTTATTATGAAGGCATTGGCATAACACTTGTCAGCATTCCATGATTTATATCCAACCATTGCTAGGTGCAATTCTCCAAATAACTTGCATCTTTTTTTCCCTCTTAACATATAGGATATGGCTTGCCCCAGAAAATTCCATCCATGGAAAGCATACCTACAACAAATACTTAAATGACCTAGAGGACCATAAAGCCAGATGACATTTTTTTAAACAAAAAGTCTCTAAACAGGATTTGAACACTGCATATTCTTCCAGATTTAAGTCCAGAAAAGCAGTCAGAAAGGAGGCAGATGAATAACAGCTTGAAGACAAAGTTTACATTTGATAAATTTGGGCATTGGTTACTGAAACACATCACTATGATTTCCTACACAGTAATTATGCCTATTTGGATTTTCTGGGTACACCAGTCCAGAACAACCATCATTATTGTTCACCATCCACCAAATCCTGGTGTTACAGCTAGATCTCTAGATTTCTAGATACCTACTTCTACAGCTATTTCATTCCGTGTACCAGTGCAGCTCTGGCAAACTCAGTTAGGCTGGTTTTAAAAAGTAGGTAGGCCCGATTGGATGCACTGGCCTGAAACTGCCACTGAAAGTTAAATTGCACTGAGGAAGACAACAACATAAAATCCAATTCCAATGTAATTTGAAAAATATATTAAACACCATGCTTTCTTGATCCCCCAAGCAACATCCATGCACAAATTAAGCAGCAGGCTTAGTTACACTATAATTAACATTGCATGAAAGGTCCATTAAACCTCTGAGAGATGACAGGATCTCTGGTGGCATTAAGGACCCCGCAGCATTCATGTGCTCCCAATGCTTACTGTTGATATACTCAACCACAAACTCAGTATCAGGATCAAACGTGTGGTTCCAGGTGATGTTTGCCCAGTTACTGTTAGGTGAAGCTTTTACGTCCCAGATGAAATGTTTTCCAGCACCAGCTGATGAACAGGTTAGAACAGAGATTAGTAAATTAGATTATGTATTCAAAAAGAGGCATTCTAACATCATATCACTTCTTCCTTGTAGGAATGGGAGACTCAAAATACACAGAAAGGAAAACCAGTTGCAGTGTACAACAGATTCTGGATGTTTTAGTATTATCTCTACCAATTTGGGAAATACATAAAAAAATGCTTGTGGTGCCACTTTAAATGGTATGACACTTTAGAATTGAGAGGTACCTTTTTTCTACCACTGGGTATGGTCTTTTAAGACATCAAGCTTATTTATAAACTTCTCTTTTAACAGATCAGTTTCTTTAAAAAAAACATTTAAAAGCAACTGTAACATTCCTTCTCAAGCCTATCAATAGTAATTCTGTAATATGAGCAATTTGGAAGGAAATGCACATTTTCAAAATGCCTGGAAAGATGAGCATTTTTTTTCTGCCAGTAATAAAGATAGACTGTGTTAAATCAGTTCCTTATTCCTTATTGTGCAATGCAGAAAGTCATGTCTCCCACTCATTTCCTGTCTATGAGATCTCCTTTCTTAGATTTCTTGCTCAGCAGGTTCTGCTATCTCAGTCCATACCTTTCTCTTTGACATTGCCTATCTCTGGGGAACAGAACAAGGCCAAATATAGTGCATGTTCAGGTGACATGAACATTGAGGAATCAGAAGAACTAATCTAGTGTGAAGAACAGGGAAGCTTTAACTATTGTCTACTGGTTCACACAACTGAAAGGAGCAAGGAACCTAAGACTGGACAGTTGTGGCCTGTTCAGTTGAATTCCCAAGCTGAATGTCTTTATGGGGATGCATATTTTTCTCAAGGGGAAGCCATGTTTGAGCAGCGCAGAGCCAAAGTGAGAGAGATCTCAGCTATATAACAAGTCTCAAACATCTATCAAAAATTACCACTAAAGTTTTAGAACCTAGCTTGTTGACATTTTGCTACATAAAGCCAGGATTTGCATTTGGTAATACAGATGAGATTCTAAACCTGAAGTGCTGACATAACTTATAATATAGTCTACATACTTGAAATCCTTTCAAATAAATGGATTGCTGATTCCTAAGCCATTAACAGCTTAGCCACAGCATCTCCAGATAGTCTGCTTAAATAGGAAGATTGATTAAACTAGAAATTTTCTTTTCAACATTGCACCAAACTAAGGAGAATTTCAGTACACTTCAATGTGCATCTCCTCACTGTTTTAGTATCAGGCAGACTGGGTGAAAAGCAATAATGTTCTTATTCTTATCAGTATTTTGCAAAGAATAAACAGGGCAACTGAATCAATTTTCCTTAGCACAAACTATTTTGTGACAATTATCAGTTTAATAGATTTGGACATTTTAGCAGAAAGTTCCTAGTTTAGATTACTAAACTATACATCATTATTCAGAAGAAAGTCCCACTGATTCAGCAAGAGTTACATCTGAGTAACTAAGCACAGCATGTGCTACCACTTACTAACACTTGAAAAAGTAATAACAATTCAAAGGGCAAGTTTGCAGAACATAGAAAACCAGGGATCTGCAGGAACCTGATTTAGCATGGACAAAGAATATGTTGATACATCCTGCTTGATTATATCCACTCTCAGTAGCAGCAGCTGACCATACAACAGAGCTTTGCTCCACAGTTTACAGTATCATGTGAACTCAGCAACAGCTTCCATTCTGGTTTGCTTCTCTCTCAACAAATACAGACAAATTCCACAAAAAAACAAAGACCCTCCCTTTATTTTATTTTTTTTGGAGAAACAAATCAGACAAACAAATTTGGTAAAGAAACAAATCAGAGCAGCAGCTGTGTCCAGCTTTCCACAACATGATGAACAAACCATGGAGCTTCATTTCATGGTTTGTTTGCTTGCACCTGCTGCAATTGGGAGTGATCAGGCAGTGTGTACCAGCACACTTCTTGTCTATAGTAGGCCACAGTTTCTGTAAGTTCCTGGTTTATTGTGGTCTGTCAACATGCTCAGTCTCTCTTTGTAATGACAGCATATCTTCAACTATAGCCACTATAGAATGTAATCTACAATACGGTATTATTTTTTTCTCTCTATTATCCTTGTGGATAGCTACAAGAAGCAATTTCTATTCTGAACAATAACAGTTTCGTTTTAAAATGCCTATACCTTTGAATTTTCAGGTATGTCAATTAGCCCTGTATGCTCATGTATGCAACATTTAATTTTGAGCAGCAGTGGAGAGATTCTGACACCAACAGATAAAATTACAAGCCAAGCACCAGGTTGAAATATCTTTCTTTAGAATACATGTGAGTATTCTCTTTAACTCCAACAAGACTCCATGCATGCACAACTTTTGAAGCTAGTCTTAGTCAGACTACTGGGGTGTACTTTGACATTTCTGGAAGAGTGTAAAATTACTGCAGACTATGAGATGGCCATGTTATGATGCACTTGTAATAAGACAACAATCCAGCACAGAATTGAGTTGGAAATAGTCTTTTTCAATTTTTCTATTTTGTTGCCCAATTATTCTTTATGCAGAAGATGTAGAGTTGGTAGAATATCCATATTAGGGATAATGGCCTGTAATTCAATCTTTCTGTAGTGCAAACAAATCAAATGTTCTTTACTTTGAAAGAAAATAAATTTGTATGGAAGAATATTAGCAAGATACTTTTTCCTACTAAGGTGAATGTTTGGATGTATACCTTGAAAAATCTACCTCTATGAAAAAAAAGATCTGCCTTGACATACTATTTTCTTCCAATAAATTTGGGGAAAACCACACAATTTAAGCCTTCTTTTTGTACAGGTGTGTGAATCAGGAAAATCATAGTTAAAATCTTGCTCCTGCCATGGACTGACTATGCAGAGAACTTGAATGCTGCCTTAGAAATGCAAAGTACAGGCATACCTCAGTTAACAAAGCCTCTGACAGAGAAGCTTGTTTTAAGAAAGTCTTTTTGTGCCCACCCAGCCTTCCCTTTGTTCTCTGTCTAGCTGGAAGTTTTATTTACCAGCATTGGAATTGAGAGGATGGTGAAGGAGGGCTGGAGGAACACAGACATTTAGTGGTAGGTTCCAAAAGTATGCCTGAAGTAAACAGTGCAATAAAGTATGAGCTGGGAAAGAATGGGATTCTACCCTAGCTGATCATTCTGCAGCTGTGTGTGCCTGCCTATAACAGGCAAGGTAAACACCAGTTGCTTCCAGAATCCCTTACTGAGCATACATGCACAGCAAACAGAAAGAGAAAGAAGGGGAGAGCAGGCAAGCCTGCCTTCACCAGTTACTTCCAGCATGTTTAAAGAAGCATAGATCTGTAAGTCTGGTCACCAAAATGGAAATCACAAGAAAAGTGAAGGCTGATGAAAGTAAAAGTTAACCCTGGATGCATTTTGGAAGAAGCTTTCAAGTAGTCTCTGGAAAGTTCAAAATGTTCGCTTCTTTATGCGAAGCTTACATGACTTGATTGTTTCATTTTACACATGCATCGTGTTAGTTTTGGATAAAAAGTCAGTTGAAATATGTTGAACTGCTCTTCTTTTTTTGGTGCAGGAACCTATTCTTCCTGTATTATTTCTATCTTTTGTACTAATTTTCCTGTTAAGGACATAATGCCCAGGAATGCATCTACTGCATCAGCTGAGGCATAGCTATATGCTTGTCACTACTGCTATTATTGCATGGAATGAGAATAGCATTCAAATTCCAGGTTGCTGCAGACACCTTTAGCTAAGGATTTTAAAATCCTGTGCTGTATCAACAATTTCTGATTACTTTAGCACTGGGTAGAGATGGAAAGAATATTCAAAAATATTCAGAAAATGGCTGACAACATGTTTTTTAAATGTGGAGAAACCTTGACAAAAAGAATGCTGACTGATGGGAATCTTCACAGTTCAGGACCCATTCTGCACAAAATTTGCACATGGTTGCTTTGTGTAGTAAACAGCATTTTCTGCATGGAAAATAATATTTCAACAGAAAAATATTAAATTCCAGCACAGAAAAAAACTGTTTTCTCTGTAGAAAATGCTATAATTGGGGATTTATTCTGCATAAAATCCACACTTGTTTGGTTTGCATACTTGTTTGATTTTCAGTGCAGGAATTAATATTTGTGTGTTGAAATCCAGTCAGCCCTCCACATTCACTAGAGTTAGGACCTCCATAAAAGTGGAAAAATCACAAATATCAAAATGTGTATCTATGTCTGTGGGAGGGGGGTTGAGGCATGATGGGGAGAATGGGCACCCAGGGCCCAAACCAGGTCAGGGAAAGAAGAGGGAAACGAGTGGGTCAGCATGGTGGCCCTATACTTCCTCTCTTGCTCATCTCCTTCCTTGGGTGTGAGGGGCATCGCGAGAGGGTTTGTGGTGCTGAGAAACTGAGCTGCGATCTGTCCCTAGGTGGCCAGACCGGGGCTGGAGGAGAAAGAGGAGGAGAAGGACCTGAGTGGGTTTTTAAAGGGCTGCATGGTCTGATCAGAGTTGCTGAGAGGGATGGCTCCTCTGGAAAAGAAGAGCCTGAGGCAGTGGGGTAGGGGCATACTCAAACCTGTGAAAGTTAAACTTGCAAAATGTGGATGGCCAACTGTATTGTTTTCCACATGGAAAATGCTGCTTTCTACTCATATCAACTGCGTGCAAATTTTACATGGAGTATGTCCCAAATTGCACACTGACTGCATGTTTTTTGAAGACTTTCTCCCAGTAGGAAGAAAACTGCTGAAATTATTTGTTACTACCTTTGGGAAGAAAGTTAGTGAAGAATTACATTGCTAATACTGGGCAATATAGCCTGTTAGCCAGAGATCACCCTAGGGTATATGTGTTACTGGAGTCCTTAGGAATGTTTTTAATTTCAAAGCCTTGCTTGTTGAGAAAAAGCATTTATATCAGCCACTTTGTGGTGGTGGCGGCAGCATTGGATCTGTATTTAATTTTTTAGCCCAAAGGCCATCATTTGGTTCTTACCCTGCCTCTATAATGACGCTGATGCATAGATGAGTTAATCAGATACCACCTTTTTCTATGTCTGGGTGGTGGTTTTTTGGTGCTATGATGTATGTATCCATTAGCTCATTAAGTACTGAATACATCTCCCAGTTGTCATAAATCTGGTTATGGTAGCCTCTACAAAAAATCTGAAATTTCTCTGTCTCTTTGAAGAAAGGAATTAAAATGTTCCTATTCTTCTTCCTACTGAAGGATGCATCATTTAAAACTGATCTATATGAGTCTATATGAGGTAAAGGTGAATTTTGTCTCTATTTTGTGATTTGACATGGCTCAATTAGTGCACTGCAGTGTAACCATAACTGTTATGGACAAGAATCCCTGTTGTTGCATGGTTGGTTCTAAGAATGTGCAAAGGTTTCTTTCTTCTGACAGTAGACTTCTGTGCTGCCTGTTATGTCACTTCAGAAACTTTGAGTAGTGTGAAAATGCTTTTTGGCAGAGTGAAAATCCTTGTTAAACAACTGTAAAGTCTCATGAGTGTCAAGAAAGATTCTTTGGGTCTTGACTGAAGTTGCTTGGTTAAATTATCAATGACATCCAGTGTGCCTTGGAGGGATATAAATAACTTTTGGGCTACAGTTAAACATAATCCTTGGTCATGCACGTACATAAATAGGTGAAGCAGATGGCATTTTGGCATAAGCACCATGACAATTATGTAGGAGTGTGAACATGACTAAAATTCCATTTGTGATGCTCTTTGTTGTGATTGGTATTGTTATGTATATATACAAAACATCTCTGAAAACCAGATTTAGGGAGTTCTTATCCGAGATAGGTGGCACCAGAACACAATGTCTTTTGTACTTAAGGCCTGAGATTTTCAGCATGCCAGTGTTTGGATTTTTAAGGCAAATCTATCTCTCTGAAGATTACATCTGAAGTACCTTTATCATAGCTATACAGTGAGCCTCTGAATGCACAACACAGTGATTATTTTCATTTGCTGCTCCATATATTATTCTGGTATTGAGAAAACCTCCATACTGGATGGTTTAAAAAGCACCCATACCTTGATGCTAAGCGTAAACTATATATAAAAAATCCACTTATGGTTTAAATAGTTAAGATAAAGGAAAGAGGAAAACACAGTAGCAGAAGCCTCTATTGTGATACCTAGCGTGCTAGCAACTACTGCGGTGATAGTTGCAGCTTCTGTAGTGGTTGTAGCTTCTGTGATGGTTGTTACTTCTGCAGTAGTTGCAATTTCAATGGTAGTGGGAGCTTCAGTAGTAGTGGGAGCTTCAGTAGTAGTGGGAGCTTCTGTGGTGGTAGTAGCCACAGTCGTAGCAACTGTAGTTTGTTCGATGGTTGTCGGAGAGATTACAACTGAGAGAGGGAAGTGTAAAAACTGCATTTTGAGATGTATTTTATGTATTCAGTCCGTTGGTTTTGTCATTTCCTGATGCTACATAAATATCCATGCAAGGGATAGCAAAAGGGATCAAAGCACAGCGAAGTGGATCAACCCACAAACACACACACACACACACACACATCATTTTAAAAAAGTTAACCAAGCAATCTGCAGAGAGAATGACAAAAGTTCAAATTGTGTTTTTTTTTGCTTACGAAACTTTTACTAACAACAGTTATGCAATTCAGGAGGACAGAGTGGGCAGGTGTGGGAGGGGCTTGGAATCTCTCAAATAAAGGGACATGCAAAAAAATTCTGTGGGCAAGCACAGAGTAAACATGCAGAAAAACAGCAGGAAGTGGGAGACTTCAGCCTAAGACAAATAGCTGCCCAAAGACATGCTATTTGGTCTTCTGGTTTCTGTTCACTAACTCAACAGACTGCTTCTCTTAGTTAATAAGAGAACATCTGGATACTCCAACCTCAAAGGGCAGCACATATAGGCATAACTAGAACAAGAAACAAATGAACACAACCACTCTTAGGCCATTTCCGCACTAGACTGTTATAGTGCTTTTATTCCACTTTCAACATCCTGTGGAATCCTGGGGTCTGCAGTTTCGGGAGGGGCCGTCTACTGTGGAAATGGCCTTATGGGACAACATGAGAACTGGTTTGGCTTGTCAAATTGAAGCAGTTTGTTGATACAACACAGTCTTCCCCACCCTGGTGTTCTCTAGATGTGTCAGACTACAGCCCCCCACTGTCCAAGGTGGCTAGGGATGATGGGAACTGTCTTCCATCATACTTCAATAAGTGACATTGGGAACACCAATATAACAAGCGTTTAGTTCTCAAACTTGACTCGAAACATTTTACGACTATGGAACAGCACAGAAAAGCACTTGCGGTGGAAAATATAGAAACTGCAATTCAGCTTTTTTCATTTTGTAAGAAAGTAAGGTATATAAATAGCACGAACAATACCCCAACCCTTTAAGTGGTTTCTATTATTTATAAGTTACTCCATCTAATCAGCAGCTATTTTAAGACTATGAATGGCTATTCACTAACATTCAGACCCAGAAAATAAATTTGTATTTTCTCCAATGATTATCTTTCATCAATGAGTGTATATGGACTTTCCTATACACAAAAAAGAAAAAAATTATTTGAGTATCTTCAGTGTAACTTAGACCAGAACATATCTTTCTACACATTCAAATATTAGTAAGCATACATATGGGGATCCCTGCTTTCCTCCTAACAAAGCATTGTCTTTTTTCTTTTCAAAAAATCTTATCTTTCAACTGGTAGGGGAAGGCCACCAACCATTCCTCTTTTGTTCAGATTAAAATTTCTGAGCCCAGTTTATATGAATCGCTAAAAGAAGAAGAAACACAAACAGGAAGGTACAGATTTGCTTAAAACTTACAAACTGAGGATGTTGTCTACTGAAGGACTGTTTTCATGTCCCTTCAAACAGAACGGCCATCCAGCTCTGGGGACTGGCAGTATCGTGCCTCACACTTCCTTTCGCATATGACTAAGAAAGGGAGACATTGGTGAAGTACCTGCTGTTGCTAGCTGCTTAGGCCTAAATGTGGGTTTGTGAAGAAGTCAGTGGGTTCTATCTGAATGGAAGCACTAGGAGGGGCTTGCTCCATTGGTGGATGTTACAAGACACTAAACTTTGGAATCTGATACTCTTGAGTGCATTTGCTCAATTAGTATGGTTATATGCATTTTGAGGAAGATATTTTTGGGTAGGATTTGGTACTTCAAATGTGGAATATGGGTTGAGCAGAAGACACAAATTCTGATGAGATCCTACATGCTGACCATTACAGAGGTGGGCTAATATCTGAATTTTTAGAATTGCACTGAGAATTCAAGCTATCTTATTGGATTTTCATTTATATGCAAACCAGGTTCTTCTCAATATGCCCTTGTTTCTGTGTTAATGGAGTTCTTGAGGGAAAATAAAGGTTTCTAGATTGGTATTCTCCTCTACCCTAATGGTTTTAGTGAGAAATAGTACCTGTCTGCTCCTTCACCTCTGCTGATAAGCAAAATAAGCACATTCTCTATGCTTATGTTTCAGGATACAGAACCTGAGAGATCTTGCCTAATGCAAAACTCTCACAGAAACCACAGACAGATCTAGTTTTGCAATATTGTTAGTGGAGTCAACTGTACATTTCAAGAGCTTCTTTGCCATGAAAGCTGCCAACTTTTCCTTTTTATTAAAAAAAAAAATGGAAGTGGAAATCTTCAAGGGTTGCTTCAAGCTGCCAAGTCTTATGTGAGATTCAGCACATTTAACATTTTTAAAAGTAAAGTTACTTTAAAAAGCAGTTAGATCCAATTAAAGTTCCCTCCCACAGTAGCTAATTTCCATTAAAGTTAGAATTTTAAAAGTAAGATTTTGGTTTCATGTATTTCAAAGAGAAATTAAAATATTTCCCTTCACTTGCTACATCTGAATGTTGTGATTCACTAGCCTTTGAGAGAATGTACACATTACTCCCACCTACTTTGGCATTGCCTCAGCTCCCCACCTACTTTGGCATTATGTCACTGGAACACGAGACAGTGGCATGAGGCAGAATCTGAACCAGATAATATTGCTCTATTAAGTCAGGCCAAACATCTATAATTGTAAAAGATTAAAGTTATATCACAAAACGAAGGATGTTATACTCTATTAACTTACAAGCGTAATGCACAGCGGTTATACTATTGTTAGTGAGGAAAGGGATTACATATAAGTAACTTGTCACCTGTAACAAGTTATTTCCAAGCTCAGGACTTAGAAGCTATACTTTTCTATACAACTGTATACTTTAACACCCCTTGCCTTGTTGTGCCATCAGAGCTGCCCAGTGTATTGCAGGGAACAAGATAACACTGGAGGAAGTAGGTATGGTAGGTTCATCATGCTTATATGACACATATAAGATACAGGTGAGGAGAGTAAAATCAAGAGAATTTGTGATAAATGCTTTTCCTTTTTAAGAAGATGTTAATAGCTTTTTTAGTACAACCAGTTTTTATGTATTAGAACTGTTTGATTCTTATACATATGGGACTTTTACGTAGGATCTGAATGCTGGGAACCAGAAAAAGAAAAATTATGTCCTAATTGCTATCTTTAGCAAAAAGCAATAGGATTGCTATTTTGTTTTTTGTAGGAAGGGGACTGTGCTAAAAAGGCCATTGATAGGATAAGCCCTGTTTTCCTAAACTGGCAGAATTTGGCCTTAGGCAGTCAAGTTGCCTTTAAACAGACAATTAGATTTGAAAACTCTTAACAAAATAGTATGCGATCCAATTTATCATGGACCAGGCAAAGCAAAATTAAATTAATGCAGCACAACTTGAACTGTATTGCTAGGGCACTTCTCAGTTGACAGCCTTCTGCCAAGTAAAGGGTTTTTTTTTTTGCAGATCATACATTTTTTTTCTTAAGCTCCGCAATAACTAGAAACAATTACTACCCCTATTTCTCACACCTTGCAGTTTCCAGATTGTTTCATTCAGATGAGGTTGGCTTGGTTTGGATTTAAAAATAAACAACCTGACAATCGTTTCCCTACTCATCCCTCTATGTTATTTTAAAAGAATATTTGTTTAGCAAGAAAAAAGGAGGAGGAGAGAAGGGATATGGTTTTTACAATGATCTACTCAAGGAAATGTACTCCCCACTTTTCCCATGGAAACAGCTGAAATGGTAGTCTGATGATACTTTAATACGGCTTTAAATGGATCTGCTTCCACAATATCTGTGCTGTATGCTTGCATGTGTTTTAAGATTTTTGGCTCACAATATGAAAATGGAATTTAAGGCATCTTTTTAGCTTTGCCTGCACTCTCTCCAGGGTCAGGAGCTGAATCCAGAAAGGATAGATGGGAGGAGAAACCATGCCTTTGACTGATGGCACTGTAAATGGGCTCTTTGTTAGCTAACTCAGGATGAAATAAGCTGGTCTGGGGTTATGGCAGAAGGTCAGGCTACATGATGAAATTGGACCCTCCTTAGCTGCGAAATCTTACTAGCCTTGATGGCTTTGTTACATTGCTTTTAAGACGAAATGTCTCTACAAATCTCTGGCTTGTTCATGGGAAACTTCAGTACAACTTTCTTTCAGCTGACAAGCTTTACATTTCTCTGTCCATACCTCCTCCTCCCCACAGACTACCATAGTTTCCTCCTCCTTCTCTTAAAATAGAGCATATTTACCACTTAAAGTACGAAGTATACTTGGTGATCTACTATTACTATAAGCTTGAACTTCTTCAAACTCATAATGTGGCAAGGCTAGGATTGTCTTTCATTCTAAGAACTGAGGAAGGGGAATCAACTTAAGCTTTAAATTCAGGCTAAAAACCAGTTAATTGGTAGAGCTGACAACAAGCAGATGTTCTTAAATAGCTTCTTGGAGGTTATACCAGTCTGCAAAGTGCAAAGGCAAAACAGCTCTCTCCCCCTTGCTGTGCACCAAACTGTCTAAATAAATAGACTGCTCTTCTTTTTCCAATTAGTAGCCACAGCAAGTAGACAGCAGTCCCCAGAAGACAAACTATATATTTTTTTCTTATAGCAATAGTGCAAGAACAAGCAACTACTAATAGTGCTCAACTGAAATCAATACCAGTGTACCTTTAACTAAACATGAATCTTGCAGAGAACTGAACGGGGGAGCCCACTTTCCTGCTAAAACTACTTTGGTTCTGACTTCTTCTAATAAGGAATCATATTCCCTATTTCTAAATTCAGTGAGGGAAAAAGGGAATAATAAAACATACCCTTTTATTCTCATTATGTAATGTGGCTTATCTGCTAAATTGGAAAACTCTTGTGCATTCCCTCCCTTCACAGACCCCTACAGCTTCCACCTGAAGCCTCTCTCGCCACAATAAATCTAGCAAAGCTTTAAACCTGGAGATGGATTTCTTTGTTACCAACAGTCTTGCCATCTCCCAAAGCTTAATGCAAATAATGAGTTGGCTGAAGTATCCCTTCTGTCATCTAGCTTTTGACCTCTTTGGGGTCTTGAAGGGGTCATACTCTTGATATTCTGAGACAGGGTAAGGGTGGAAAAAAATGACTGCAACATTAAAACATTCTCAGGAATTGCTATGACAAATGAGGCTTTGGGCCAAAAGATTAATTAAATACACTTGAGATAATCACAAAAGCTGGCTGAACAACCAGTGCTGCTAAAGACCCAACCCCTCTTCCCCCGGCTAAGTGAGCACCTACAGTTTCACAGAGGTGGATATACATCTGGTAATTTGTCTTTGAAAGAGCCTGAACGAATGACGCAAAACAAGACCCCATTTTAAAAGAAAAGTATAAAGAAGAGCAAAAACATTTGACATGGACCAGCACTTAAAATCAAAAGACATCAAAGATCCTGAAAATAGTCAGGCTATAAAGATAACCCATCATCCTGCTGCTTTTCTTTAACAACTTATAGATGAGAAAAGATTTCAAACAGAGCAAAGAAACTACTAAGACATGAAGCAGCTGGCGTTATGATTTGTTTTACTGTATGTCAGTAGTAAACCATCTGCATCCTTTTTAATATATCACAGCAGACATTGCCACAGAGATAGCATTACAAAGCGTCATGCAAAAGCACAGCCACTAAAATCAAGTCACCCAGAGAGATGGGTGGGTGGATGCTGACAAGAAGAATGTCAAACAACACTGAAGGAAAAATCCAGAGAAAGATATCCTTATATATCCCAATATATCCTTACATATCCAAGGATTAGAAGCTGAGGAAAGCTAGACTGTATGCTATACAGAACACATGTTTAAAAATGCATTTTTCTTATTTGATTGATATGTAGCTATGAGCAGCAGATTGTTGTGTCACTTTAAAGACCAAATTATTCACTGCGTTTTAAAATGCAATTCATTTTTTTGGGGGGGGGGGCATGGGAAATGCCTATCATAATGTTTATTTTAGATAGGGGAAACACTGACAGGTTTCTTAATTAAACCCTATTCTGAAGCTTCCTATTCTGTTCACTGGGTAACATAATTCTGTTTCAAGATCACGACAAAGCACTCTGTCTTTCTTCTGGCATTCCTTACCAGAAGGATGCAAAAAAGTGGCTGTTTTATTTCCTGCAGTTCCCAGAAGGATTGGAAAAGGCGTTCCTATATCTTGTGAATTTTACAATTCACAGTGACTGACAATATTTTTGTATTCTTCTATGCTTTCAAAGGCAAAAACACCATATACTGTTAGCTGTGTTAATGAACAAAGCCAATCCTTATTTATCTAGCTTTGTTTTACTAGGGCAAAAATGTCATCAGTCAAGTGTGAATAATCAACTGCCTGTAGACCAATGCATTATCTTAGCATAACTTCATCGACATCATCTTTAGTAAAAGTTTTAGTACGTGATTATAAAACTCCACACAGACTCTATAAAATAGCTTTAAATTAATCACTGTTAAATATAACATACAGGATTATTTTGAGATACCTGAAACTATTTGCACTTAGGACAAGCAAACTGTTCAGTGGCCCTAAGAAAATGACTCTGAATGGCCTTAAGCAGATCCCTGATGTGTGGCAGCTCCTCTTAAGACACTTGTTATTGACACATCCCCACATCCAAGTCCGCAAGTAGAGTTAAAAAAAAGTAAGTGTTGATACATTTTCTTCCAGTTTTTGTTTTCACCAGCAGCAGTTGCTTTGTAAAGCAAATGGATCTTAACTGTGCATTTAAAACTAAACCATTCCCAAAATTTTTAAATCACATTAAGTACAAATATATATTACAGTCCATAAGCAATGGTGCTGTTAAATTCAGAATTTAGAGCACTAATTTAGGGCTCCACTTAGCAGAATGAATAAGAGGGTCCTCAAATGCAGCGGGAATAGCACTCTACATTTTGAGACCAGTGAATACATATGATCACTAAGCTCTCTCTCTCTCTCTGTAAGGCTCTGTAAAGTCATTAAATCTACAGCCAGAATACTGTAGAAATACTTAATGCAACACTTTTCATAAGTACACAGCCAAGCATTTTGCTCACAGAAAGAAAAGGGAGTGCTGTAGAAATATAAGAAAGAAAAGACTGATAGGTGCTAGCTTTAGGCATAGTCATACTATTAATCCAGCTTTTTCCAGAGGTGGACCTGGAGCAGGCATGTGGCCCTCAGATGGACTAGCCTTTCCATTAGCCCTATGCACCATGACTAATAACGAGTGAACCGAAACCCAAGAACACCTGGCCCCACACGTCCTATTCCTGACCTAGAGTTTTCAAGAAGCATTTCTGCATTCTTATACCTTTTCTTGATTATGCTTTCAGAGGAACAGTAATAAAGGGATACTGTATATGTGAGGAAGCTTTTTAACTCAAGAAGTAATTGACCTTAGAAGACTTTTTAGGGAACAAACCACTGGTTGGAGGATGGATAAGGAATGTACAAACAGCTGACTCTGGCCATCATACTTGTTGCATTAATAACTTTTCATGAAGCATTTCACAGAGGAGGGAAAGATCTTTTACCAGACACTCAACTCATGGAGACATCTCAACTTTGCACGAAAGTAAAAAAATCTCTACAAATATTTCTGATTACAACCAATATACCCTATTTTCTGGCATATAAGACTTACTTCCCCCCCAAAAAAATACTGTTTGAAAATGGGGTGCATCTTATATGCTGGCAATTAAGGGGATTTCACAAAACCAATATTTGCTTTTGACTGTCCTTTTCTTCTTCTTTTAAAGTCTTCTAAAGTGGAACAAATGTGAAAAAAAATCAAGGTGACTTGGGTTGAAAGGCAACACCACTAATTTGTTCACCTGATTACTATCCACTGTGCTTTTCATAGCAGGTATAAATTAAACAAGTGCAGTTTTCCCATCATGATATCTAATCATGTAAGAAAGCTGTACTTGATGAGTTGCCATCTTTTTCTAGGTTGCAAATTTGCCTATAGAAAACAATTGCAAAAAGATAAAAATGGAAAAGTTGCTATTTCCTTATCACTACACTTTTATGCCAACAAAAGCTGTACTTTCTTAATTCTGCTTGCTATACATAAAAGGTCAAGAAGAACCCTTCTGGATCAGACCATCCAGTCCAGGAGTGGGTGAAATGTGGCTCGTGGGCTGCATAAACCTCCAGATCCCTCTAGGGTTCAAAAGAATTTTTTGCTCCAAAATGATCTCTAGAGGGTGTGGAAGGTTTCTACCATTGAACCTGTCCAGTTGCCTGAGTAGGTCATCCACCAAAGCAATCAAAGCTGTCTATCTCATGGCCAGGTCTGAAACCAGACTGAAATGGATCTAGATGATCTG
Source organism: Cyclura pinguis (assembly GCA_030412105.1). Lineage (NCBI taxonomy): Eukaryota > Metazoa > Chordata > Lepidosauria > Squamata > Iguanidae > Cyclura > Cyclura pinguis. The sequence continues at coordinate 59,089,601 of CM059602.1, forward strand.
TTTCATCTAGAAACTCCCAGAGATAGTAGGTCATTACACACTCTTAATACCTTGCTTATAAATGGTAGGTTGGATACTGGCCTATAATTATCCACTACAGGGATTCAGGGATGGCTTTTTCAACATGACCCTCACAACTGCTGCCTTTAGGCAAATTGGAATACTGCCTTATTGTAAGGAGGCACTGACTACCCCCCTTCACCTACTCAGCCAGTCCCCCTGACCTGCTTGAGAAGCCAGAAAGAACAAGGGTCTAGAATACATGTGGTGGCTTTCACCTCTCCAAGGATGCTGTCCACATCCTCAGGCTGCACAAACTGAAAAGTATCCAATAACACTAGACAAACAAGAGCCAAGGTTACATCCACTGGAACTATATCAACTACAGCACCCAAGTCAGAGTGGGTTTGAGTGACTTTATCTGCAAAGTGCCATGCAAATTCTTTACAACAAGCTGCATTTTCTACTTGAGGGCCCGTATGTAGCAGACCTCTGACCACTTGACCTCTGCTGGATGCCTTCTTGCAGATGCAATGGTAGCAGCAAAAAATAACTTCTTTGTTGCCCACACTGCCACAGAATTGGCCTTCAAATAGGCTCTAGTCTTTGTTCAGTCAGACTTGCTTCATGTCAACCACAAACATTTCTCTAGTTTCTGTCTCACTTGCTTCATCACTGGCAATTCCCTGGAAAACCAAGGTGCTGGTTTAGCTCCACTCCATAAGAGGGGGCACTCAGGAGTGACTGTGTCCACCACCCTGGCCATTTCCCTGCTCCAGTGGTCAACCAGACTTCAATAGAATTGCCTGCAGAGGTGACAGGAAACGCATAAGAGCCATCAAGAATCCATTTGGATCCATCAGCCTTCTTGGGGGGACAATCCTAATCAGTCCCCCACCCTTGCAGAAGTTCTGAGTCCCAGTGACTCTAAACCTCACCAGGTAATGATCTGTCCATGACAACAGAACTGCAGAGAGTTCCTCCGCACCAAGATCACCATTACCTCATGTAGTACAGAAAACAAGATCTAGAGTGTGCCCAGCAGCATTGGTAGGGCCAGATGCCATGAATAAATTGCTGCTAAATGGATAAATGGCTGCTGAAAAGGACTTTAAGACTATTGCAATAAAGGTGGTAGCTCTGCCTAGCAGGCAGGCATCCCCACTGTTCCGTGTGAATCTCCACACTGAACGCTTTAAAAAACCTAGGGACAGATCTAGACTATTAACATGGCTCTATGCAGATGTAAAACTTCAGGTCGTTTCTGAGTTACAGTGACCCTATCATGGGGGTTTTCTTGGTAAGATATTTTCAGAGAGAGTTTACCTTTGCCTTCCTCTGAGACAGAGAGTGAGACTTACTTAAGGTAACTCTGTGACTTTCCATGGCTGAGCAGGTACTTAAATTCTGGTTTCCAGAACTGTAGTAAAATGCTCAAACCACTATATCTGGCTGTCATCCTGGCCATCTACTGGTTTAACATTTCGAAATATTACTACATCTATACAGTAAATGTCACAGGGAGATTAAATTGCCATGAAGGGGCTGTGGCAAGCATAAGCTGAACCAGGGATGGGCAGTGTGTGTCTCTGCAACTGCCTTCAGTCCTCACTGTTCGTTATATTGGTTAGGGTTGATGCCAGTGGCAGATTATTGTTAGCACATCTCTTTAAGCTGTCCTTTAAAGGAACTATCCAAGGTGCTGAATTTCCAAAGAGAGACAGTACTTTGGACAGTTCCTTACAAATTTATTAAAAACTCCCATTCACTATCCCACTGACATGGAAGCTACCAGCCAACCACTTGCAGAGGGAAGTTGCAATCTGACAACGCTGGGATGTTCTTCATCCCCGCTTTTGAGCTGAGTGAAGAGATAAAATAACCTGCATTTCTACAAGGCTCTAATAAGGAACTGAAGCTCAAAGTGATAAAAATGAGGGAATAGGCGAGAACAGAATATTAGGACCTGTGGCTGAGGCTTGCCCTGACAGCATCCATCATCCTTCAAGCCAGAAGGTCAAAGGACCAAGCATGTAAATCACACTGATATTAATCAGGATGGTTCACTCTAGAGTTCCTGCAACACTTAAGCCATTAGAGCAGAAAGGCGAAAAACAGTGATATATAGTACTTCTGCCAAAGTACTATATACAAAACAGTACTACACAAAACGGTAGATCCACTAGAATGATCATCTCAGGGCTGCTCTACAACAGCTTCCTGCAAACTGATGCCAATGGCTGTGCTGCCTGGGGACGATGGCAGTTGTTGTCCAGCATATCTGGAGGGCAAGCAGGGTGAGACAGTGCTGAACGTTTTAAAAGAGAAAGAGAGAGAGAGAGAGAGAGAGAGAGAGAGAGAGAGAATGAGACAGGGAAGTATCAGGCCTTCCTACTATAAAGAGCAGAAAAAAGCATAGTTTTTTGGCCTCATAATAGAACAACAAGCTAGATCAACAGGATCTGACACATTCCCTGCCAAGGGCAGAAGTAGATAAAATGTCCAGAAGAAGCTAGTGCCCTCTCTTTATCTTCTTCTTCTTCTTCTTCCCATGGCAGGGAACTTACCAGCACTTGCTAATATGGTTTGTTTTTCAATTATGAGGCCACAGATTTTACATTTATCTGCCCAGACAGAGGACCATGGAAGCAAGAGGCATCAGCAGACAACAGGGGGGTGCCCCCTCATGTTTGGAAGGCTTTAGGCTTTAGACCTAATCCTCCCCGGCAGCAAAGATGACTTAAAGGTACTCCCTCATTTGCTTCTGAATATTAAACGCATGAAAGAAGCTCAGCTGTTAAATAACAGAAAGGGGAAGGAGGGGACTTTTTTTCTTCATTTCAAATCCAGCCCCTTAATGAGTGTGCACTGCGGGCCTAAAGATAAAGGGAGTCTTTGATTAGGAGCAGAGCCTTGTTGCATATGAGGAGTGACAAAAGGCATACTGTGAAGGGCAATGGACACTCAATGCAGACATCTAAGTGAGTTGCATAGACAAACAGTGTGTGGTATTGAGAGCAGAATCAGCACCTGAACCACATATCTCCTTGTGCCACAGGGACATGCAAACTTTAAAGCACTCTGTCTCTAAGAAACAGTGTCCCAATTCACCTGAGTGACAAAACTGTCATTTTATTCACACTGTAGAAAAGTATTCTGAAAACATTTTGTAATTAAAGATCTGGGGTGGAATCCCGTATGGACATTACTTACTATGTAGCACTGTAGCTACAGTGCTGTGTAGTGGATTTCAGCTAGACCTCCCCAAACACCACTTACTGGCAAGCAGCTGCTGGGACTGATGGAGATCTGTTTCCTCGTCGATTGAGGAGTGCCTGCTGGCTGTTTCTACCCTTTCCCATGAGCAATCTCTGGTGCGACAGGTGGAAAAAGGACCCCTGTTGCAAATCCCCTTTGTACTGGGCATCATTCATGCAAGCTGGGCTGGGAAAATCAGGCACCCACTTGTCAATTATCAATCCCAGAGACTGCTTATTGGTAAGTGGGGTTTGGCAGAGCTTCACAGTCCTACAGAGCCTCTAAACTAGATCTCAGGAATAACACTGTATAAATCACTATGGTGTTTAAGACAATTTGGCTGCATAAAATCTCAACTAGAGGAAAGACCAGTAAGTGCATCCACATTTTAAGACAGCATTTTCAAGGTCACGGACAACCAGTTTCATGGATTTCAAATACGGACCTGGTTTTGAAGAAGTTCTCTTTGTTTAAACACTCTGGCTGTAACAGCAACCCGTCACATGTTTAAAAACACATCTGCAAGTTATCTAAATTATATAATAGAATGGTATATGCACAAACGTTCTCTTAAAAGGTCATATAGCCACTGAACCTCTCTGCAGAAGACCACACTACCTCAGGTGAAAGCAGTCATCACACAGTGGGCAGGATCCAGAGCCAGCCCATACCCTACATGTGGGGGTTGCTGAGGGAGTGCCCTTGAGCACTTTCATCCCTGGTTGTAAACTCTGAAAACTGCACCCTCCACATCATGGCCAGTTTAAAAAGAGTTTTAGCTGTTGTGTAGGGAAGGACTCATGGAGGGGGGGTCCAAGCATAAGAGGAAGGTTAATTTCCCCATCTGCACCCCTCCCTTTCCCAAACACTTCTCACATGGCAACTGGTTTTGAGAGAATGAAGGGAAAGCTTTTTCACTAAGTGCTGTATGCACAGAGGAGGGGTTCTGGAGGGCTAGAAGGGGCCAGATCCCATGCTTTAACCTATGGCTGTGAATCATGCATCAATTAAGATATTGCTAGACTGCAACACCCAGCAGCCATAGCTATCACAACCAATGATAAGCACCACTAGGAATTACAACTCAACAACACTTGGAGGAGTCATATTATTCCCGTTTCTGCTCTAACCACTACTTTGCTCTAAGAGCTTCTTACCACAATTTATCCTTCAGTGAGGACTAATATTAGTGAGAATTTAATGTGCTTTGTTAAGACAGTGTATCTCCTTTGATGAGGTCCATGACACAAATAGCAGAAGACAGATTAGACACAGCACTAGAGACAGAGATTTCTCACCACCTATGGACCAAAAAAGGCTGGATTTATTTCCATCCTATGTCTTATAAGACTATATTTAATTACTACAGAATGAAAATACAGCTACAACAGCCTCAGACATATAACAGATGTACGGCTTTCTAGCTGATTAGCCAAAAGTGAATGAAACCAAGTGACTTTCGCTAAAGAATGATATTCCCCCCGAGTAAGGTGCTCCATTTGTGTTCAGCTGTTGTAATCTCTACAGGCAGATAACATATGCCTTTCCTTTCATTAGCTCAGGAGCAGCATGTAATTTTGAAGCTGTACCCAAAAGAATGGAATGTTTTGTTGGTAGGCTTCTTTCACCAAACATACAGAATGGATGTAGATACTGTATCTGTATGCAGGTAGAGTGATATAGACACTTATCTCTTATCATACTGAAGATCCTAATTTCAAGTCCATGCAAAGCTTCTGTACTGGCAACAGTTGCACCACAGAAGAAATTTTGACAAGTTCAGCTTGACAGGCTGCAGACAGGGACAAGTACCTGCTGTATCTCATATATACAGATGGACTGACTTAAGAAAGGAAACACAACCCTGAGTTTGCAAGACCCAAACATTGGAATTAGGGCTCTTGGAGATCTCTTTAGTTGGGTTGTTGTAAGTCAAAGTTAACTTGACACAAAAAACAATAACAATCTGAGGTGGAGAAGCAGAAGGAAGCAATTTGACATAAGAAACCTTAAGGACAGTAGAAATGCAAGAAGGACAATGTGAGAAGTATCACAGTCAAATGGAAGAAAATGACTTCCTTTGCTGGAACACCAAAGTAGGAACATTAAGCAAGAACTACTTATGGACAACAATTATTTTTCAGAGTGAATTAACTGACATACAATTTCTTATTTTAGGTGGACCATTAAAACTCTTTTCTGCATGACTTTTGAGAGGGATTTTAAATATATGAAAACTTTGTTTTAAAAAGGGTTGTTCTATTTCTGTTTTTAGATTTTTGTTTTAAAATGTTTACATTGTTTTAAGGTTTTAAACTGCAAATTGTCAAAATTGAAAATTCAACAGATTTTTCTCTCCTATTCTCCAGAATTCTTTCTAAAATAAATACGTTCTAAAGTTCTAAAACAGAATATTCTGGGAGAGAGAACTATTTCCCCACCAACTTCTGTGTACTCCCATTTTAATGCCTAATATGCATATACCCATTTCCTTTCACAGAGAGTATTCTGCTTAACTAATGTAAATGCCAGAAAGACATAATAGTCAATTCAAATTTATTTCCATTATCCAAAGTCTTTTAGGATGTGGTTGCATACTACTATGGGTTACAGAAACATAGAACTATACACACTCATACTATTATTTAATTATTCAAAGAAGATTTTAATGGGCTGTTAGATTATACCAACTGCTTTCTTAGAGTGTGTACATAGCACATGCAGACTTGAGAAGAGATGGATTAATATTTTATGAACTCTAATGGGGAGCCAAACCTACTTCCAAGAGAGGTTTTTTTTTGTGTATGTGGTTTTTTTTCCCTTCATTTGGCAATGGGAAGAAACTGAGTGAGAGAGAAAGAAAAGCAGAGGGAAAGGGAGAGATCATCCAACAATTTGTTCCAAATCTAATGACTGCAAAAAGGCATACACATACAATGATTCGGTATCTGCTACAACAGGGCCAAATGGAATGAACCATATATATGAAGACTGAAATATGGGTATGGTGAAAAAGTAGTGTCCAATTTGCCGTCACTGCCATTTCCTACTTTTGACAGTAAAATGCTTGCTTTATCTCCCACATATGCCTTTCTGCCCGTTGATATTTATCCCTTTCTTCTTCACAATATAACAAGTTTAGCAGATGGATATAATGGGCACTAGAATAGATAACTACAGACCCTCTAGATGGCTGAGAGGTTTTTGAAGTTCTAAATATACAGAGCAACATCCCAAATATTTCCTGTTGTTCCACAGGAGTCACTGTATTTTTTCTGGGCACAGAATCTAAAATTCTAGAAGTTATTCTTTGAAGAGTGTCAGATCCTCCTCCATTTTAGCAGGATGTATTATGGAGCATCCAAACATATACACATTCATTGAGAAACCTACTTCGAAAAAAGAGCGTGGAGTGGACAGTATCATGGAGTAATTCTAATTCTGATTAGACCTTAACTTTTAGCAGACAAGACAATTATTCCTTAAATAAGGGATTTAGATGAAGAAGGTAGATTAATAAGCTATTTTGTCAGAGCTCACAGCTGGATTTCTGCGTACGTGGTGAACACCAAACCTTTATCTAGAGCTACACCTAGTCCCAAAGACATAACTCATGCAGTAGCAAATACTACATCATAAAGAAAACATTGAGCAAGAGCCCTTTACTAATGGTACACATGTCAAAAATCATAGGATATCAGCCGCTGCACATTGTCTGCTCATGCATTTACCCTCTGGGAGTATGCAACCAACCAGAAGGACTCATAATGTGAGAACTGGCATCCTTTCAGGTCACACATGATGAAACAGCCCAGGGGGTAACTATGGGGGCCAAAATGAGGGCACTGCCCCTTCAAACAAAAATTGTGTCTTTTCAAATGAAATTTTCCTCCAGTCCTCAAATTTCTAACACTGAAAAGCACTCACATTTAGAAGGGGAAGCAACAATGAAAATAAAGAAAAGTAATAATGTATAAGATATATTATAAGTAGTAATGTACTAAAGTAAATGGAACAAAGTAACAATGTAAGAATTTTGTAATGGTGAAAATATGAATGTATGAAGATAAATAAGCAGAGTCAATTGCGACAAAGATGGAAGAGGGGAAGGGTTTTTTTTAATGTTCTATATAAACTTTAATAAAAAATAAATTAAAAAAAAAGAAAAGCATTCGCACTTAGAACTCTTATATATGCTTTGATTGCATTTCCTTGGTAAGTTTGCTTGTCCTTTTCTTTGGAAGCATAAACTGCATTTCTAAATCCTCAACTGAAGCTTTCACTGCAATGGTAGACATTTGGAGACTGAAGGAAAATTTCATTTGGTGAGGACAGAATTCTTATGGGGGGGCATGTCCTCATTTTACCGCCTGTAGTTTCACCCTGAAATGGTCCAACTGATCTCGGTCATTATCACACAGTGCTTCAGCAGCCCTCAAAGTTTTGATTCATCCAAATGTACAGCCTTATTCTATTCAGTTGTATATTAGTATTAAATATGTTAGACTAAGGGGAAATTGTCATCTTGTAAATCTGCAATTTAGAGGGCAGTGTTACACAGTCCTTAACTTTGCTTTTTTAAAGTGTCAAGAAAGCTGGTCACATATAATCAAGAAACATAAAATTGCTAAAATGAGATAAATCCTCTTTGCAATGTCAGAAGACTTTTCTGGTTCCGTCAATTTTGTATCTACTGAGCTGACAAGTAGGTTTTGCGATAAGATCCCCTACAGCTGCAAATACAAACATACTTTAACTAATTTGTCCACAATTCTTTAAAAACACACACACAACATCACCTGTAATTCAATTTGTTCCTTCTTTGGAGATACAAAAACAGAAGAATCTGAACAACAGAAGCAAAGGAGACAACTGCTTGGAGTACCAAGGTCCCAAGGGCACCTGCCTCAGCTGTGCTTTATCAGAGAGAAAGAGAGAGATGTTGTCTGCATATTTAAGTATGTGAGGTGCACAGAGGCAGCTTAGCGGCTTGATGGCTGGGTAACATTTCCTGCATTTCAAGGACCATTTAGTCTTAATCACTTTTCCAGGACACAGATACAATTGTAACGGAGAATAAGGAAATGAGATGCAAGAAAAAAATGGCAAGAAAAATCTAGGAAACCTAAAAGTAGAGTCCAGGTTTATTACTGATAATTTAATATGCTGTTGGTAGACTGCTTATCAGACTACAATAAGACTTTGTGTGCCCGCTGCTAGGTTGATTTTAATTCACCAAGGGCAGCAAAGATTTTGGGCCAGCCTTTGGGCAGCTTCCAAGTAAGAATGTGTGGACTCTTGCTTACCATTCAACAGAAACCATTTTTTTCGTTGTTCAAGACCGATCAATCTGCTACCCCTTTGCGTTTTGAGAAATTTTAAAAAAATCAGTAAAGTGAAGGGAGAGGATCTATAAGTAAGAAAATTAGGTTTGCAAAGTAACCAAGAGATGCAACAAAATATGGCAAAAAAGCATACATCTGAAACCAGGAAACACTTGAAAATATAAGTAAAATCCTAAAATCCTAAATATTCTAGTCCAATATGGATGAGGAGTTCTAGATAGGATAGGTAGTCTTAAAAAGAAATGTTCTATTTCTCTCTCTCTCTGCAGTTTCTACATTTATTTTCCAGTAATTTTCATTGTGAGACCCTTGTTAAAGAAGATGTCCCCAGGAGTTAGAAAGGACTGAGGAAGTGGCTGGGGCTAATATGAAGTGAAGCATGAAACACCTAGACAACCTTTTTTTTGGAGAAGGGTGACTTGGGAGATGTGCTTTCATTCTCCAGTCCTCACTGAACTGGCTAAGAAAATGTTCCGCATACCTTCAACCTGATTGGCAGGTACTCTTTTCCACATGCAAACAAAGACATTCTGCAGTTATATCTTTACTTATTTGCCTCTGAATTTGAGAAAAAGTCTAACTGTACTGCTCTATATCTGAAAATAGAATCTTTATTCCTGGAGTTATGTAAAAGCAAAGGTCTAATTCTCAGAAGGAAAATAAACTTTTCCCTTAGCAGTTGTGATAGTGCTCAAAGATTAAAGAAAAACATGGCTCTTTCTATGAACCTTTTAAAAAATGGATGTTGCTCCAGAAAGGCAAGTTTCCAATCCCAGAGTCCTTTGGATACAGTTTCATGGTGGGAAGAACAAATCCCATGAAGAAGCACCTCTTGGATTATGGGTGTTTCATACTCACAGTGGAAGTCCTCTACTTTTTAGGCATTCTCCCGCACCTTCATAAACTGATGTTATACCATAATATAAAGTAGGGATAGGCAACTTAAGGTCTATTCCTTGGATATTTGGTTTGTGGGAATCTTCCTTAGGATCCACCCCTCCCATCCCAGTATGGATCAATATAGACCAGAGATGTTCTGTCAAGTCTCGTTTCTAATTTAAAATTTACTTGGGATTGATCTTTATAGTCACCAACCAGCCTGATGTTCTTCCCAGTCTCCTTAAATAGATATGGCTCTTCTGTATCTCAGTATTGTTAAGAGGTATTATTAGCAAAATATAAATATATATATTTAAAATAAAATATAAATTAGCAGAAGCCTGTCATGCACATGCACAGCAGCTCAACAATAGTTTTCAACCCTTTCAATGGTCCTGTTTCTCTGCCTCAGGAAGAACAGCGTATCTGTCAACAACATATCTGTCTATTTTTGATCCCATCCCCATTGAAAGGGTTAAAGTGGTGCATGCTTATACAATGCCAGCACCCCAAAGAGCCAAGCCTGTGTTCATACTGCCCCATGCTCATCAATGTTGCCAGCTGGTACAGTACCTGAGGTTGGAAGAACTTCAGAGGGTGCAGCGCCAAATATAGGGAGGGGAGAAACAAGGAGAGAAGGGAAAGAGAGAGAGAAGACAGGAATATATAAAACCACAGCACAAACATCATATGCAAACTTGACAGGCTGAGGCTGTAAGAAAGAAGAGAGGTATTATCTCTCAGTCTCCCACTGCCACCCCAGTCACTCGTTGCTATAACATTCATTGAAACCAGTGCACGAAAGTACAGTGCAGATTTGGTTCCTTTACTTTCATTTCTGAGGGATAATACTTTGCACAGCTTGTGGCTTTCAGTTCAACAAAATGCATATTTTGCATCCTGTTGTCTTCAATATGAATCCCCTAGATGTCAGGGTAAATTCTACTATAGTTCAACTTTATTGCAAGCCCACTATCGATTCCCAGACAGTTATGATGGATGAGACAACATGCAATGCAAATAACCACAAGAATATTGTGTTTCATTCAGATCCCCTGGCTCAAATAATGGCTTTGAGAAATGGAAGCTGTGGCTTGAATATCTTTATTTCCATGTATAAATGCCTCTCCTGTATCTATAGGACAAAAGAAACTTGGCAAGGTTGGTTTCACTAACATTCTTTTGTGCAGTTCCAAATGCTTAGCTGTGTATTGCCTATTGTCTAATGGATCTGAATACTCTACTTATGGAAACGCTTCACCATTCATTAATAATATGAGTGATATATACCTCCGCTTGTATTCGAAGAGCCTGCAAAACCTCACTTTGTGAGACTCTCTGGAGAGCCTATTCTCTAAACCCACAAGGCAACTGCAGTATATACTATATCCTGGCTGAATTCCAGTTGTGTTGCCACACATGCTGAGGCAGTCAAGTGCATGCTGACGCCATGTGCAAAAGTCAATGGGGTTCAGCTTTCTGCACACTTTTCAGTGCTCAAAATGCAAAAAAAAAAAAAAAAAAAAAAGGTGGCACATAGAATGTTCTGTCCTTGGTGTCACTATGTCACCTAGCCACCTCAGCATGTGGCAGCTATGACTAGAAGTTAACACAAATGAGCCTGCTGACTAGAACACTATTGAAATAGCTTTTTAGCATGTTCGCATTTTCTCAACAGTTGGGTTCAAAAATTCAGGAAATTCAAGTAGTGTTGCAAGACCTATGCTGTTCAGGCCATTGTGGCAATGCAACTAGTCTTGTCAGAGAAAGAGCAGCAGAAGACTTTAAGGTGCAATAGAAAAGTTGGAACATACTCATATCATCCTTTCCCAGATTATTTTTAATCGATTTTTGTCATTGTTGTTATTTCAAACTGCCAGGACGTTTAGGTTCTTTTTACTTTTAATGTTGCTAAATTTTGTGCAGCTACATGTACTATTTGACAAGCCTGTGTACAAGGCAGCACCCTTCCCCACTTGGTACTGTAATCTGTTTTATTCTTTGCCTTGTCCATTCATTTTAGTTAATTTTGTAGTATGGTACAATATGTTTTTTCTTGTGTAGTGCTGGCCATAGACTGTAATAAAGCCTGACTGATATTATTATACATATTCATATTATTATACAAATTGCTGTTGTTTGAATGCAGAAGCCTGATAAGAAATACTAGGTTTCATTACTATGATCATATGAATATAAATAAAATACAAATAACAGAACAGTTTACATGTAACAACAAGCCCTGGTTTGTTGTTATGACAGTGAGCCATGGTAGACATTAGGCTTGTCTGATTTTTCCTCCCCTTCCCACCTTTATTAAACCTTAGGGGAAAACTGAAAGCTTCTACTTCTAATTTACAGCAAACCATGAATTGCTATTTTGTCTGAATGTAACAAACAAAGATTTGTGGACATATAATTAGCAATCAAACAAGAATCCTATAACAGGATCAAACCGTGATTTAAGATTTGAATTTGACTGTAAACAATGGTTTTTGTGAACCATAGTCTAGCACATTGGGAAGAAATCTGTAACAACTATTTGCTGACAGTTAGCAGAAACTTCCAGTTTCCCTCTTTCAATAAGATGGAGGCCAAATTGAAAGGAGGGAATGATTGAAACTGAAGTTCACTGTGATACATTCCTGTACTCAAAGATGTGTGATTTGTTATATTCAAATGAGTCACGATAGTCCTACTCTAGGTTTGGTTGAAAAAAAAAAACAATGTTGGAGTTCATTACAAAGTACATCTGCCAACATGGAACAAACCCAGGATTCAAATTGTTAGAAACCATATTAAGAACAAAATGTTAAATACACCACAACTTTTCCCTCTGCAGTTCTGTAAATTCTAAGCATCCAGGTTTGGTGCAACGAACCTGCTTCAGAGGTCAATGTAGTACAAAAATCCTTGTTGCAATATAATCTCTGGCCACTGCCAGTCAGAACATAATTTCTGCCCTTTATATAGTGTGGGAATAGGTGCATGATAAAATTTTTGGCAAGGGCCCTATGTAATACGTCCAGAGCCTGCCAGCTTCAAGATAAATGAGAAGCAATTCATTTTTAAAAATGTGTATTCAAGGGAATGTTTTTCCCACATACTGAAACTGAGATTAAAAAGCAACAGCCCATTAAATAAAGCGAGAGAGACCACACTGAATTCAGGGGTTTTCTGAAAATGCTATAGCATGTTAAGAGCCAGCTTTGTTTCCCTCTCCCTTCCCTGAGGGCTAGTGAACTTTCACTTAGTTTGACGGATGTTTCACAAAGAGCGTTTTATCTTAGGAATCTTCAAATTCTGGCTTTTCCTTTTCTGAAGGTCATTTGTTGATTAGAGTGGTAACAAGAAAGGGCCATCATGCATGCCCAGCTCTTCTCCTGCAGCCAGTGGGACATGGAAGCCAGAGGATGCATCTGTTTTAGAGCTTTCTCTATACCAATAGAATATTTAAACTTCCTTGATAATGTGCAGGAATCATAGAGGTGATTTTGGGGCAAGTCTCAGCCTTTTACAATGCAGCTAACCATCATTCCTAAATAATATCCAAATAAATGATATCTCTTTTCCAACGAAAATATTCAGCTTTTATGTTTTTTTCTTCAGACACATGCAAATGCTTACTTTTCTTGTCAAAACATATTCCAAATCTTGATTGAACTATTTCCCAACAGCTTCAGAGCTTGCTTGACTCCACTGCTGACATATATATTTCTAAAGGGTGCCTTTGTGGACACTTGTATTTCTTTAAAAGCATTTCTCTCTTAGCATAAATGAAAATAAATAATAATAGATTAGGTTTAATTATAGTCAAAATAGTTTCCAATTTGAACCTACTTTCTAATCCTCAGTAGCGCAAATCCAATGAATGAATGGAGTTCACATAAATGTTTATTTACCAAGGGCCTTTCCACACTACACTGTTATAGTGCTATTATTCCACTTTCAACATCCTGTGGAATTCTGGGGTTTGGAGTTTACTGAGGCCAAAGAGGTCTCTGGCTGAGAATTCTAAATGCCCCTCCCTAAACTGCAAACGCCAGGATTCCATAGGATGTTGAAAGAGGAATAATAGCACTATAACATTGTAGTGTGGAAAGGCCCCAAGTTCCCATTGATATAGTAGGTTTACTCTAGAGGGTACCATCTGTTGGATTTGCTATGCCTGCTGTAAATGGGGTAGGAGACAACAAAACCTTTTGACATTTCCAACAATTTGTGGTGTAACTTTTGTTTTATGAAAGGATTATTATCCTGTTAACATCTTAAAGCATTTTTTCTAATACTTACACATAAAGTGAAGCACTTTCCAATTTTCCACAATCCTCACACACAGTTTCTAATACCATTCAGTCCACTGCTTCTTAGGAACCTTTCAAACGAGTCAATTATAGCATTATTATTCCACTTTAACTGCCCTGGCTGCATCCTATGGAATCCTGGGGTTTGTAGTTTGGTAAGGTTCCAGTGCTCTTTGGCTGAGAATTCTAAATTTTCCTCCCAAAACTTCAAATCTAAGGATTCCATACATTGCTCCTGTGGTAATTTAAGGCCATTTCCACACAAGACTGTTATAGCGCTATGATTCCACTTTCAACATCCTATGGAATCCCGGGGTTTGCAGTTTCAGCCCTCCTGAAAGGGGCACTATGATTGTGTAGTGCACTATGATTGTGTAGTGCGCAAGGGCACTTGGACTCTTTATATATCTTTCACTTAAATGTATGTTATTGGAGAAGCATATAAAACAAGAAGTAGTATTACCAATAACCTGTTGTGTTTTCTATTTATTAAAACAACAGTTTTAAAAATATTCAAATATCTCTTTACTTAAAGGAATTAAACCCAAGGGGAATTATTAGCTAGACCAAGCTTGTTTATTTGATAGGGAAATTCCCTGTGGGAGGAAAAACAACACAGGACACCACCTTCTGACCTGGCATCACTATTGATGGGGATGTGAACTATGCTCAGGCAGAGAAGGGTAGCATCAATTTCTTTCGGAAGTAGTTTCGTAACACTGCCAGCATGGAGAAGGGTGTCTTGTATTCTACCACAATAAGCAGCTCAAACTGCAACCCTGATGACAAGGAGTCAGTCCAATCAGCTGAACTATGAGCAAAAGTATGGAACAACTAGACTCAGATACTGAGGCTGATCAAGAACTTATCCATCAAGAAACATCCCTTGAAATCCCTGAGGCTGAAGTTCCCAAAGAACAGGCTGCTTTTATACCTGAAGTCATTTGCCCTAAATCCTATTCCAACTAGAGTAGACCCACTGAATCAACATTAAATCAGTAAGCCAACACTTGTGTAAGTTTCATTAATCCATTAGGCCTCCTTTAATTGGGACTAACACAGATATAGGTCTGCTGTTTCCCACTGATCAATCACTTTGCACAGGTGAATCACTTTGAGATAAGATAGACAGACGAACAGAAATAAATAACAGAGAGGAAAAAGAGTATATAAAGCAAACTTACATAATGGTCTATGTGAAGGTCAAGGTAACATAACATTTAGTATGAATACTAGGCATTAAAATGACTTGCATATTTTGTTGATGTTGTTTCATAAGATAAATGTTTGGTAAGGACACAGTGAACAAGGCAATACTGGGAAATGTAAAACAAACAAAATAATTTAAGCTTTAAGTAAAAAGTTAAAAACTAGTGTGGCACGCATTCTATCAGATATCAATTTTACTCTCATACCCTGACAATGTGGGGGACCAGTAATTTTTGTTTCTAAAGTGCCAGGGACCAGTGTTTGTGCCCACTGGCCTGCAACTCCTTCTCTTTCCTGGAAAATTGCAGCAGGTTGGTAGCCAATTGCTCACGGACTGACACTGGTACACTGACCCCTATTTTGTGTACCACTGAAACAGAACGAAGGGAAGTCGAGGCAGAGTCTAACTCTAGCTCATCCTATGAAGCTCTAATATTTAACTGCCCAGAAACACTGAGAAGGGCCTCATGCTGAGCTGTATGCATCAAGGAAATCAGATATTAGGCCTGAGGTACAGTCTATGCAGCCAGGTGGCCAGCCAACTATAGTTCATAGCAATGATCCTACTTCTCCAGGGCTGTTTTCATCCTTTGCCATCAAGGAAGAAAAAACAGCCACTGCTAGTTTGAGTATATTAGCTGCTTTTAAAAAAAATCAGATATTGATCCAATCCCCACACTGAGTAGCACTGAAACAGAGCAAAGGGAAGTTAGAAGATGGTAGGTCAGATGTTTTATGATGAGGAGGAATGCATTCTATGCTGATAACCATCCCAGTCTCTAGATCTGTCTGCATTTCTGTTACAATATTCTGACTCTGAGCCCCATCTAGGACACCAATGTCCTGTGTCTGAGCCCTATCTAAAGCTTCATGTGTGTTGTCCCATTTCCCCACAAGTGACTCTAAATAAAGGTAATTATTTGCTGCATGGAGTACTTCCTTTAACTGCCTTGTTGCTATTCTCTTTAGGGTGATGACTGTCATCTTCCTCTCTAGCAGTGACGTTGCCTTTTACCTGCTCATCAAACTGTTCTGTGAATAAGACTGAAAAGCTCTCCTGTTCCTATGGTGGATATTTTGGTGACTTGAGGGAGCTTTTGTCTTCAGCATTCAGATCTTTCATGTTATTAGGTGAGGCAGCCTCCAAAATCCCTGCAGCTATCAAAGTGCTCACAGTTGCCATAGAAGTCTCCATATCAAAGGTTACTTTTTTTCTCTCTGCTTCAGTCTTAAAAGATTGTCCCTAGAATTTGTCCAGCTAAAAAGCAATGATTTAGAAGTTAAAAGGCTAGAGTCTGACTCCAGCTCATAATACAAAGTTCTAAAAATTAATTCTGCAAGGATCTTTTTTTATTACATAAACTGTGCTTCCTCTCAGAATCACTTAAGTAACTTGTGAACTAGTAATAATTAAAAATCCATTCTCAGTTAGCAGAAGTCTTGAGAAAGAAGCTCTGTTATGTAGTCAATCACTGCCTTTCAGTCACTGATTTTTTCAGAGGGTCCTCTTTTAAACCTTCTCCTATTCTTAAAACAAGCTACTGTTCTTTAAATGGAGGCTGTCTGTGCCACGTTGCAAATGAAAAAGATGATTCCCTCCCAAATCCTAAGGGGGGGGCACAGTCTAGGTAACAAGCAGTGGTGCCACTATTTGCCCCACCCTGGCTAAAAGGCTGCCCTTATGTGGCATCATGCAGCCCTCTATGCTATCACTCAAGGTTAGAACTGGATAAAGGAAACCACCATGGTTCCAAGGACATGCCTACCAACCTCGAGAATCCTTAATGTGTTCAAAATTGCCAGGCCAAACTGAAGAACATGCAAAACCTGAAAAGCTTCATTTGTGGCCAAGGAAGCTTCAGGCTAGAAAAGGATTTCTTTGTGTTTGGCTAGAGATCCAGAATTTTAGTGTGTGGAGGAAAGGATCTGAGGCAATTGGCTCTTCTTTGTTTACTTGTTTAGTGCTAATTTGATGGACATATCAGGAGAAGACGTGACTCACTAGAAAAGACTATAGTGCTTGGTAAGGTAAGAGACAGTAAAAAAAGAGGAAGACCACACTGCAGAGGAAGAGACCCAATCAAGGAAACCGTGGCCCTGAGTCTGCAAGACATGAGCAGGGTGACTGGGAGATCTCTCATTCGTGGGGCTGCCATGAGTTGAAGTCAATTTGATGTCAATTAACAACAAACCACAACAATTCAATGGATTCTAATCTTTTAAACAAACTGAGTTTTGAAAAGAAAGAACCCAGGTAACAGTTCCGTGGGAAGGCAAGTGATTAGAAAACAATGCTAAATGCTCATGTCAATAAAATAATAAAACAGAAGATAAAACGTGAATTGATTTCCTCATTGGAAAAAGAATGAAACAGAACACTGCTTAAAATCTGAAATTACGTGGCAAATAGCATCGTGGTAATGGAAATGATAATCCTAGGAAGCACTAATTTTCCCAGTTAAGAGAAGGAGTAGTCATAAAGGTAATCACAAAACTTTACAAATTAATCAGCAGTGTCCAACAAACTCTTATTAGTTATTGCTAAAGGTACTGGATACCATCACAGCATAAGTGCATACTGAAGAGAGAGAGAGGGAGTGAAAGAGAATCACTGCTATTACTTAAACTAGCAGCTCATAAATGCTTATCCATTAATTAAACTCCAAACAACCTCTGAGATAAAGACAACCTCCATGCCCAAATGACCCAGCTGTCTATTTCTGAGAGCTACACAGAAAATTAATGATACTTTCTAAAGCCCTTTTCTGCAGCATACTCGTTATTGAAAAATATTGAGGCTGAATTCATCATCCTTAAGTACAAATACTGAACTGAACACCAACTGCTATTTTAAAATTTGGCCAAGAATAAAAAGAAATATATTTAAATCTTTTGAAGACATCTGATGAAGGAAAAAGTCTACTAAGATCTCGTTCTTTTAGTACTTTGCACTGGAAAAATATTTGAAAGCAGCTTAAAGAAAAGCTGGCAAAATTGGGAAGTTTTGAGTAAAACCTATTTTAGAATTTTTCATCACCTCTTCCTTTGAAACACAAAGGCCTTTAAAACCTACTCAACATAAAGAAAACCTGTCTTATCACAAAACAGTAAAAAAAATTATGCAAATCATTTCACAAAGGACAAGCCACGGGACATATTCATGAATGGCATCAAACCTTTAAAGAATATAGCATTAACTACTGCAAATGGACTGACTACTATTGTGTGAACATGAAGAACTCAGTTGTAAACTCTACTACCTATGTTGCAATGTTATGTTCCCACTGCATGTAATAATGAATGAGAGGCAGAGAAGCAAATGAAAGAGGGCACTCGGCACTCGTCCTGTCTGTCCTTCAGTGCCACTGCTATCTCCCAAACTATTATAAATGAAACTATGAATAGTAGTTCCCTTCTGGGGTATCTCAATCATGAAAATTAGCATTGTGTGGCATGGGAGTGTGGGCATGGGAGAAAAAGGCTAAAGAGTATGACCTGTTCCACACACAAGGACTTCATTCCCAGTGATTTATAACCTCACATGATCAAGTTCCTCAAACATGGGAGAAACCCATGCATGCAGCAAATGCTCCTGTCTTCACAGCTTCTCCCAATATGAGGTGAGGAGTCTAGCAGGCTAAGTAACAGTGGCAGTGGGGACCTGCTCATGCAGGCCTGCTCTCCTACTCCATATGATATTAAAATGAATGATGAGGAACACCCAAACAGTTTTGGAAAACTACACAAGTGGTTCTCAAAAGCCTTTAACAAACAATGGCTCTATTCCAGAGATCTACATGGGGAGGGGGTGATGAGTGGCTGGAAAGGATTCTTATTCAATTTGTAGAAAGTCAGGGTTTAGCTTATATCTAGCTCTGTATGGATTCCAGAATTTATTCAACATCATCAGCACCTCAGACTATCTTGAATATATTGGGTTTACTTACCTTCATTCAATGGAAGTGGTGATTCCCCTGTGGCAGGCTCACCTTCTCCAATCTGTGTCCTGCCACGCAGGTTGAATCTGTAGCGGGATATGGGGTCTGTCCTCTGCAGTAAAAACCTTGTCTGATTAGGAGAGAAGTTCTCTACCAATGTTCTGCCACTTTTGGATCCGTTAACTGGAGAGAGAGGTAGGCTGTGTAGGCTTCAGTCTTGTTGTGAGAAACATGTTAAGCTACACATTTTACCACCTCTCATCCTACAATAGCACCCAACAGAAGTTCCGGCTTTGATACATGTTAATTTTAAGAGCCTATTTTTAGCTGGGTGGTTAAGACAGAAATTTCAACTGATATTTTAATTCCCATGCAGTCCAGAGTTAATACACCATTCTTGACCTAAAGTGTTCAAGTAAGGCAGGGATATAGAAAGTTTGGCTGTCCAGATGTTTTGCACTACAACACTCATAATCTTTTAACATTCACTAACTTGGTTAGGGCTTCTTGGGCTTGAAGTCCAAAGCATCTGGAGACCCAAAGTCTCCCCATTCCTGAAGAGATTTGTTAAAGCGAGAGTTCCTTTTTCTTGGGGGGGGGGGGACAGTAGGAATTATGTTTCTTTTACTTTCTTTTTTTGGCTGATAGAACAAGATGTTTCAAGTGGCTAGTAGCATAAATGGGAAATGGATCTGTTTTACCATACATTAAAAAGGAACACTGTTGCAGTTTTTAAAAGGTTACGATCTCCAATTGCTCACATTCTTGGAAATATCTTCTTAAGTAAGCAATACTAAACCTAGTGCTAGAAATATCAAGGAAGAACATGTAGCATACGTATTGTGGAATGAATCTGTAAATGACTCTTAAGAAATACTTCTGCACTGAATCCAACCCCAAAGAGATTCCAATAACTGATTATTAAAGAGACAAAACAAACAAACAAAAAACAAACATGGCACATACAGGCTTGGTATCTAAGAGTGTATCCAATAAGAATGCCATTGGGATGTTCAGGGTGCTCCCATTCCAAAGTGATCGTTTCCAGGTTTGGCTGGCGGATTCTGAAATACCTTGGAGCACTGGGTACTTTAGGAAAATATGGGTCCAGAAGAGAAAAGAGGAAAAAGACAGATTGGTCAAAATAATATGCACAGAGGACAATGGGATGCTGAGGGCATGGGGAACCTGTTAGGAGCCACGTAACAATTCTGCAACCTAAATTATGTCTGTAATTGCATATTCAATAATAGGCATCTACACTATTGTTTCATAGTTTGGCATTCAAATTTAGATTGAGTGGATTAAATCAAGAGTATGTTTATGATGTTGTTCTCTAGTAGCACAGAATACAGTTTATCTAGAATTTTAAAACCAGTTCTAACTCATTCGAACTGTACATATGTTCTTCTAGGTAAGATAATCACACCAGCACTTTTCAACGGCATCCTATTAGCTTGCGTTCATTACTATAGGCCCCCTCTCATCACAATCAATTGAGTCTCCTAAGCTCAAAATGTACAAATATACCAGAACAGGAAATGGGAATATTCAGCTTTCAGCAGCTTCTGTGCCTTTTTAAGTTCCACTGGTTTCAGCAGAAAAGTTAATAGTGAAGCAACTTGATTAGGGGGATGTTGCATGTAGGGAGAGGTTGTCACCACTAAACAGCAACCTGAGAAAGGAGGAGGGTGAATGCTTTTTCCAGTGAGCCTCTATACATCACTATAAAACTTCATGACATCAGCCAACTTTGGACAACCATTTAGCAGTTGTAGCTTCTCCCCGCCACATCCTTTTGGTAAATTGCTGTTGCAGTTATGTGTACAACACTTTTCCACTGACATCAGTGAGATTTAAAAATGAATGACAACTGTGGCTGAGATGGGAAGGCACTGAGAAATGAAAACAATTGGGGTTAAATTGCCATCCTATAGAGTGAAGATGATTTGGGGCATATTTTTGGAACATGTTTATCATTCCTTCAACCACTCATGCTGTGAATTAGAGCAATGCTTTTTAAAAGCTAATGATTGCCCACTCTGATGGGAAGAAGCACCCGCAGGATCATGATGGGAGATCAAGATCTAAGCTGTTATTAGGCTCTTGAAAGAGCAGAGAATGACACCACAGCTGCTCAAGGACACATAATGTGCTGGTTTGCATGTAAAATAGCTTGCCTGTTCAGTTCATTCTGTTTCTTATTTTTTTGACAGCATTTTTGCCATTAATATTCTCCTTCTCATTACTAATTACAATGAGCTAAATCGGCTGTTAGTCCCAACCTAGAGTACATTTCAGTGAATCAACAGGAATGTGGCAAGTCAACGCTTCTGTAAGTTCTATTGATTTAGCAGTTTACTCTAGGATTAACAACTGGATATAAGCCTCTGAGAGAGTAAGAGAGACAGAGAGAGATGGGAGCTTGTTAAGTATTGGGACTCATATCCCTAATTCATGTACACTTGAGGCAAAACAGCCATGTATGCTTCAACAGAAATTCAAATGGCAGGTTCACTAGAAGAGGATGATTATGTACAGCCTTGGTGATTTTGACTATTTTTGTATGTTATGCATAATGAAAGCATATTTATGGACTGATGCATTTAGGTTCCTGAAGGTTTTAAGTGAGGTGTTTGAAAAATAAACTGATAGAAAGTGTGTGCTATCATCCAAAAATATGCTTAATCTTCTATATTACACTCATTACAGTTAAATAGCTATAGTATTTTAAAAATTTCTAGCCAAGATGAAGATTTTCAGACTTTTATGCTGAAACTGCTATGTGATGCACAGTGTCAGACCATCTTTCTCAGCCTGTTCCCCAATGGTCATACTGGCTATGGAAGTGGCAGTTGTAACCCAACACATCTGGAGGGAATCAGGTTGGGAAAGATGTTAGATCATATACCACAAAAATATCAGGCCTAGTTCAAGCTTCTGTGTGTATATCCACATTGCAGAATTTGGCTCACTAGCTATGCAGATTTAATTCAGCTGAAAAAAACAAGGAATTCCATCCAACACTATTTGAGTGGACTTCTACTTCTGCACAGCTATATTGCCCTTTCCCTAACCTCTTGTGGCAGGATTTTGCAAGCAATTAGGGGCTGCAGAGTAAAGGATAACCCTATTCCAACAATAGTGTCTATTCTACTGGTAGGTGGTTCTGTTCAATTTTGTTTGTTTGTTTTCACTTTTCAGAAAACATAATAGAAGGAATTCTTGACTAAGAATATTTATATTATTGATAGATGTATCTAGCATACACTTCTGTGATTTCAAAAATCCCTAGCATGAAAATAGACTTTAACACTTATGAAAGCATGCTTGATTGGAATGATATAACAGGGCAAGTACAGCCAAATGTCCAAACGTGAAAGCATTTTTAGCACTTTTAGCATTTTTAGCTTTACAATAAAATCTATCCTTGAGTATGGTAAGAACTAGATGGAATTTGAAGGTAGTTAGGTAGTAATTACAGCAAAACCAAGACCTTCCGTATATTGGCTTGTATGGAGATGACACTTATCATTAGCCTTATTTCACTAAAGAGAGAATGAAGGGGAAAAGACTTGACTGGGGATACATGGCAGATAAATAGCAGGACTGGTAACAAATCATTGTGTCATGCTCATCCTTCCTGGCACATTTTCAGATATTTCTGCTTGCACTCAGCTCATCTGTCTACCATAATCAATCATACATTAGGTAGCCTGAAGTTAGGAAAAAGAGGTTAATGTTACAAAATGGCATTCATTGGAATAACTTATTCCAGTTCTCAGGGCTGGAATGAAGGATATGTGGCCCTACCAATGTTGTTGGGACTGCAACTTCCATCATCCTTCACCATGAACAATGCTGGTTATGGCTGATGGGAATCTCAGTGCAACAAAGTTGCAAGTCTCACATGTTCCTCATTCCAGCCTTGATGCTTTACTGAGTTGACCTTGATGCTGTTCCAATGGAAGAGGAAGGACTAAAGTGGTACCAGAAGGCAGCCTAGGTATTCTTGAAAGGTAAGTATTTAAAATTAAGTACTTAAAATGAACATTTACACATATGCCGATGACTGTATTCATTCATTAATTTTTACTAAAACCCCACCAACTGGAGTAAGATGCAAAAATACCTGGGCCAAAGCTCAGTGGCAAAGTATATTCAAAAGATCCCAGGATCAACCTTTAGTTTCTCCAGGGTGAGTTGGTTATGGCCATTTAAAAATACATCTATGTGGACAATACTGCCAGCTAATGTAGACTATGGTGGGAATCACGCAGTCCTCCAGATACTGTTGGATTAAACTCTGAAGGTTCCTCACCATGGCTATAATTGGCCAGGATTATTGGGTTTTTGCAGTCTACCAAATTCTGGAGCACCAGCGAATTTCTAACCCTGGTGTAAATAAAACTTGCCCAATTAGACTAATCATCTGACTTGGTATAAACTCAAGTTCTTGTTTTCCTAAATCAAGGAACACAGTGCTTATGACCATAGGCGCATACAGTTTTTTCATACAAGTATCCATTCCTGGTTTCCTCAAAAGGTTTCTTTGTTTTAGCAGCTTCATTTATTGGGCAGCAAGGTTTCTATTGTTGCTATGGTTAAAGATACTTGTAGATCTACTGTATATCACCCAGAGATCACTCTGAATATTGCTATCTACCTTCTGTCAGCCCCTGCTCTATAGAACCCATGAAGTATTAATACTCTGAGGGCAGAATCCTGTTAGTTAGGCCCAATTACAGGAGTCCCATTCCATCAACTGTTGACTCATGAGTCAACAAACAGGAAAATTCCATTAATTGAATGAATCTGCTCTTGCCAGGATTAGCCATAGGATTCAGGCCCCAGTCTGACAGAATTCTCTTTGTTCTGTTTCACATATAAAAGGATAGAATTCTGTGAAGCTGGGTAAATCTGTTGGAGGAACCTACCTCCTTCAGGTGTTGTGAACTCCAAAGTTTCACTTCGAGGCCCATCGCCTCTCCCGTTGACTACAACCATCTCCAGCTTGTAGTTGCTGTAAGGAAACAGCCGGGACACTATGCCCCGTGTCCGGTCTCCAACAAAACCCATAGACTGCTTTTTCTTAGAGACCCATAGATTCTTCAGCAAACTACTTTCTCTCCAGTAATAAGCCTTCAAGAAACATGTAAGGGCAAGTGAAGCTTTTCCTATTTGGGTGTAAGTGGATTTCAAGAATAGAATCACTATCTAATCACATAAGGATTAGTTCAGGTTCACCAGCTATTGCACAAAGCACAAATCAATACTGTTATTGCCCATTTTAAAGATGGGGAAGCTGAGATATAGGGAAGATGACTAGCTTGGTCAAAAATCAAACAGGCAAGTCAGAACCCAGGGCAATGAAGAACCCTTCCCCAAATGGCAAGGCTTTCAGTCTTCCCACTATACTCTCCCCCATCTTTCATTAATTATTTAGTAGTTTAAGCAATGAAGTTTTACTTTGTTGAGCTCACACATGGCCAGTAAAAAACTCTGAATTCTAGAAATATAATTAGACTTCTAAGAAGATATAGAAAATCCGGAAAAAAAACACACCAAGATATACCATATCAAAGAAAATTTTCCTATCTCAGAAATGTGGAAATTGTTAGAGGATATCTTTGCTAAAGTCTCAAGAAAGTACTGTACAGTACTGGAAGTACGGCATGTAATTTGCTGCTGGATTGGATATGTATTTTTTTCTGTTTGTAAGGAAGAATGAAAGAAGAAAAAATGATGTTCAGATAGAATACCGTTGCTTTCTTTTTTTAGTCACCTGTTCTGATGGTAAGCACATTTAAATTCTAATTAAATTGAAATAAAATATTCATGTTTACATGTGTATCCAGAAAGAGATCTCCTGGTGTAACCAATCAATTTTTGATTTTACAGTTATTTCACCTTTTCCTCCTTAACAGATTTTCTGTAGAAAGGAAAAAAAAATGACAACAATCTGGGATCATTGTAAGTGGGAGGATTGTAAGTGAAACACACAGCCTTCTCAACCCTCTCTAAAAGAGACAGAGCAATTTCTCAATAAATGCCCCATCTGGAAACACCCATGATTAATAAGTCATGCCAAATATACATGGGGATGTCACAAGGGAAACAAATCTCAGAAGCTCTCTTGCTTATTTACAGTGAAAATGAAATTTGTGATCTTTAGCATGATGAAAGAAGCCTGGTCAGTAATGTCAGCAAAAAGGGCACCATAGGAGAGCAGCTAAATGGAAGTCTTCTTCGTAACTGACTGAACAATGACCAGATGGTGATAAATATGGGTGTCTAGTCTGTACGGTATGAATTCTATATATGATGTGTGTGTGGGGGGGAGGTCCCTGGTTCATTGCCTTGTGCTCTCTGAATCAGAAGGCTACATGACTTCCATAATGGCTTCCACAAAGTATGTTTTTATCTCAAGAAAGCAGAATACTTTTTTCAGTGCCTGTATAATTATATATGTAAAAAAGCAAAAGGTTAAAAAAGTACAGTTCCAGAGGAAGGGAAAATCTAATCATAAACAAGGAGAGATCGAGATTTGTGCATGTTTTCCCCAAAACAAAACTATCTGTGAAACAAAGACCCTTTGTGCTTTCAGTTTAAAACTAATGCAAACTCATCATTTCAGTAAGAAGTCAATGAACACTCAAAAGTGTATGTGGGAGAGAAGATCAAAACATCTACAAAATAATGGACTCAGCACTGTTAAAACAAAAACTCAGATTGGTTCTCCAACTGGAAGTAAGAACCAAGGATAAAACTGCTTTGACTTTCAGAGTTCTCTTTCTTCAGCCAAAGAGCTTCAATAAAACCCTCAAAACTCTACTTCCTTGGGATTCAGGGAGAAAGCTACATTTGCCAGGCTATTTTAAAATGGCAGAAGATACAACCCAGGAACTGAGAGTTACTTACTAAACCCTAGAGCAGGACCAAGAAGTTGTAGCCCTCCAGATATTTTTGAACTGTAACCTCCATATTCCCTCCCCATAGGTGATGCTAGACAGGACAGATGAGAGCCACAGCAATAGGGTCACAGATGCTCAACCCTCCTCTAATGAGACCAAATGTCTCACTAGGAATTTTAGGGTTCCTGTACCTTAATATTTATATTTTGTTTGTCTGGACTTATTACTTGTTCTCCAACTGTATGTTTGTATTTGCTTACATAAAAAATAGTCTTCAATGCAGCTTTTGAATTTCTGAGTCTTTTGTGTCATCCCCATTGCATAACAGACCATATGACTAGTTATCATTAGTGTCAGGGTTAGCTGTATTAATAGTTGAAGTGATTTGGTTTTTGTTGTGCTCACTCTGTATTCCTTAAGCTGTCCCTGGATGGTTTCCGGATACACTCTACTCCACTGCAGACTGACTGCCGTGCTGTTTATAACTTTGAGTCTAACATCAGTAGGAGCAGCCTTAGGATCTAAGTTATCAGGAACAAAGGAAAGCAAAGATTAAGCAGAGAGAAATTTCACAAGGAGTCCCATTTCCCCTCATAGACATTACACCATTTAATTTGAAGTGAATCATGTAAACAGGAGATTGTTTTGTAAGATTACCCTGATGTTCTAAGTATGACACAAAGAAATACATCTGCTGCCATCTTGTGGAGACACAAAACAATTTCACATGCATATTTTGTTAAGTCTGTTCACCGGCAGGACCGATCACCTAGTCAGCTGTCAACTTCTTGTATTGCTTTTCTCCTTCCCCACATTTGTAAATGCAAAATTTTACAGTGTTTTCAACAGATTTGCATATTTAACATTACACACCACAGGAAAACAGTTGGGTGACTTTTTAAAGAAGGCACTCGATAATGCTAAATCAGCAACACAGTAAACTCATACAATCATTTCTATGATGTTCTCTTAACAATTTAAAGTCCTTGCTAGCAGGAGGACATGGTAACATGATTCAAAAATGGTCACCCACCTCCTTTCACAACATATATGCAGCAGGCCTTTACCTAGAAGTTAAGAACTCTCTCAGAAAGAACTCTATCAAAAACAGCAATACTTTCACAGAGTGAAAAGGTATCTTTCTTCACATAGCAGTTGTACCAGAGCAGGGATCTGGACGTTACATATGAACATAAGAAGAGCCCAGCTAGATCAGTTGAAAGATCTATCTAGTCCAGTGATATATTCACACAGTGGCCCAACAGCAGAACATATTGTAATTGTACCCTCCCTCTCACACTCCTCAGAAACTGTTTACAAGAATAAGTACCATTTTCTCTAGATTTTAAACAGTCTTTCCCATAGAGGAAGGAAAATTTGCAGATAAGAGTGGGAAAAACCCTATAGTAGTGCCTCAGTGATTTAAAAAACAGGAACAATAACAAAACTTTATGGATTATCAAAACTATTTCTCCATATTTTCTATAAGCGAGGGGTTGAATGCAGTTTTGAAGAGAGTTGGTTGTTTGGAGAGGCACAATTGTCCTTAGTGTACATATTTATTTTCTTTCCTTGTCAACTCTGGTCAAATAGTTCTGCATATTTTTGAAAAATTTCTTGTTTGACAAAGTTTGCTTAAATGATTGGATAGAAATTTGGCTGCCCTTGTCAGCTAGGGTGAATTATAAGTGAACATTGGATTTTCACGTCCTTGTCTTCTACTAGTTATAACAATTGTTAAATCAAGTTCTTATGTTCTTTAGTCAAAGAGATTGTACTTGTTCATATTGGGAGAAGCTACTTTTTGCAGAAGTGACTTATGCAGTTTCTTTCTTTTTGATTAATTCCTGGTACAGTTATCTTTGTCTTCAATTAGCAAAGAAGCTATACAGCAGCTCAAAGCCTTCATGGAAAGCAAACTGGCTCGCCTCAGGTAAGACAAGAGCCTGCAAAGACATGCACATGGATGAGGTGGACATAGAACAATTGCTTGATGTATTTGCACATTTCTTGGGGGAAGTCAATGGTGTTTGTACCAGCAGGAATGACAACAGCTGTTGCTGCAGAGATTCCTACGACTTAGCATCCTGTGGTATAGGGCAATCTGAGCAAGTGCTGTTTTATAATTCCCTTCCCTCCAGTGCTGGGTAGAAGATAACAATCAGAACAGCAGAGGGGTAAAATAATGAAAGCAAAAGGACAACTATGAAAAAGCCAGAACAAAAGGACAATTATGAAAAAGCCAGAAACTTACTGGTACTCCCAACTACTGTAGAATAGTCCCACTGAATCAATGGGATTTACACAAATGTTGATTCACAACTGAACAATTGATTCAATGGATATACTGACAGGATTCTAGCCAAAATGTGCAGCCAATAGTAGACATGGGAAATATCTGGCTATTTGTTGTTACTTTAGTTTTTGGTGAAGAGTTACCTTGTCATTTAAAAATATACCCATTCGGCCAACCAGGTATTCTGCTGTAAATGCCGTATACATTACAAAGTAGGGAAGGCAGCAAACACTGCAGCTGCTTGTTCTAGCAATTTGACCAGAGCCTTACATTGCCATGAAATGTGAGACACTTCTCTTACTATCTCTGCTGGTTAAATGGAAAAACATTTCAGTAGAAGTTGACTCAGTGACCAAATTCTGTCGATTCACAAATGAATATCATTTCATCACCAACTATAAGAAATTCTCTTCCCCACCACCAAAGCATTTTAAAAAATTATCATGGCACTGACTTATTCATAGACTGTAGATGTTGATTTTAAACCACTGTAGCAGAGCGTTAAATATGAATGTGAAAGAAGCAAAAATTATGTCTGGAATAATTTTTAAAGCTTTGCACACTGGGAATTTGAATTCAACCTATTAGAAAGAAATAAAAATGTTGCTCAATCCACTACTTTAGTCCACTACTTTAGTCCACTACTTTCAGAACTAAATTCTATGATATTTTCAAGCACATTTTGACTTTTGGCTGTGCTGGCCTTAAACTTCAAGTAACAGAATCATTCTTATTTCACCACAGCTGGTCCTAGGCTCTCCAAGTCTGTTTTGTGAAGCATGAAAGGACTGGCATTTCTGCCACCATAGTTTATTTCCCCCTCCCCATTCCACTCCATTCCAGCTCATCCTCCTTTATTCCTCCCCTGTTATACCTGTTCTTTCCACTTCTCATTCTCTTTCCTCTTAATTTCCCTTTCCATTTTATCATTGGCACAAGTGATTTGTGTTCTTAACATTTGTCTATACAAGGAAATGTGAACTGAACTAATTAAATCAATTTTTAATAAAGAAAAATAGCACATGGAGATACACTATCTTCCAGAGCCTTCTGGACCCTTAAGTAATAAGCCCTATTGGATCAAGACTGTTAAGTTTTGCACTCTGTTCTCACAGTGGTCAACCATTCATCAGAAGCTCAAAACCAGAAATGAGGGCAATAGTATCCTTACCGAAAAGGTGGCTTTCACCCAGGAGGCCCCCATGCTCTGTCACACTGCATTCTTTAAAATAAGCCAAGAATTCCCATATGGAACACTTGCATTGCTTCTTTCCACATCCCTGGCCAAAGTTTTGGGACCTAAAACCAGGCAGGGAGCACTTTCTTTGCAGCGTCTGGCACCACACTGGGTCAAGCACCATAATTCTGGGCTCACTGCTTGATTGCAGTCCTAGAGGAGGGATGGGCAATTGCACACAGGACCCTCACTAAGCCCCCCTGAATTCCAAAAAAATTAATCCACAAATAGAAAATCACATCTTCATGGTAGATGATTTACTACTCTTCTGACAATTTTTCAGGGGTTTGAAGGAGTTATGTGGTCCTCCAAGATCCAGAAGATGACAAAAAGGCTCCTGAACTCTCAGAGGTTGCCCACCTCGTCTTAGAGCCTGTCAGCCTTTGGTGTTATTCAGAGCTGTCATAGGGATAAGTAGCCACTTGTTTCCATGGTGAATGTGAAAATGATCCTGGATGTACATTAAAACTCTATACTGGTTAACTGGATATTAAACTGTGGTCATATGACATGTAACAGTCCCCCCTCCCAGCACCAGCATTATGGCTATCATGTGCTCATGTTCACCATAACACAATCAGTTCATTTAAGTATTTCACCAATAGTTCTTTTTATAATAAAGCAGAACAATGAATCCTTTACAAATCTCTTAGGAGAGGATTAAAAAAAAGAAGGGGAGAAAAAGTGACTCTGATAAAAGGCCTGGGAAAATGAGTGCCCTTTTAAAAACAGGAGGCAAAATTCAGCTAAAGTTAAGCATCAGTTTCAATGTGAAGTAAGCATATCCTTTAGTTTCCCATGGAAAACAAAGAGACATCAATGTGTTCCACTTTGGATGGATGGTACTGAGGAATTTTATAAGTCAAAGGGAAAGTGCAATGGGAAGCAATATCAACACATGCTCACGTGCGCGTGCGCACACACACAAACACAGAGGAAACTTGCAACATCTACATTCAAAAAGGAAGGTGGATTTTTTTTGTGTTATGATTATGGAACAATTGAGTTGCTGAAACTCATAAATACTCATGTCTGAATCATGAAAAAATTCATATGTTCTTTTCCTAAAGTGAGAAGCAGGAGACTAGCTTAGTACATTTAGGCTTGGCAACTATATCAGTATTAAACCTAAAAAGTTAAGAACATCTTATCTAACCATTTTGGACTCCCAGAAGATCACAGATTAAAGATACCATATTGCTCCATGGAGATTATTCCAACATTTTGTTTTAGCCATCCTAGACCGCTGTGAAGCTGGCTAGGTTGAGAGAAATAAATTGCCCAAAAGCAAGACCCACGGCTGACTGGCGATTCAAATCCAAACATGCATTCAAGCATCCACCCAAGCATCTAAGTCTAACAGGCTAGATATTATACTGGGGTTGTGAAATTCTTGTCCTCTCAATGGTGTTAAGGCTACCTGTTCTTTCTAACATTTGGACATGTTGACTGTGGCTGAGGGTAGTCAAAAATTAGTAACAGATGGGCAGAAACAGATTCCTCAGCTCTGCATTACACCACAGAAGACTGAGCATTTATTCAAGTCTCCTCTTGTATACTTATCTTTGAATATTTATCTATCAGCTTTTCTTAGCTACTCTGATAGTGAAGCTTATGGCTACAGCTAGGTTGCTCAATCTCTTTGAGCCAGAGCTGTGAGATGGAAATTATAGCTATGTATCACCTTAAGACGTTGAGATAGTACAGCAATTATACTACCTCATGGCTCTTGATTTTTAAAATATCAATATGAATATTGATGTTACTGTTGCTTTATTTATGGTTTTGATTGTTTTTTATGTGTGTTAGTTACCCTGAGCATTTTAAAACTGAAAGGCAAGCTACAAATTTAGATAATAATAATAATAATAATAATAATAATAATAATAATAAAAAATCAGGTGGAAATGTACATTTGCAAGAAGAATTAGTTAACTGGAAGCCACCTGGCATGGATGCTGGAAGTCTGTAGAAAGAGAAGGGCACTCCAGAAACTTCTAGAGATTTTATATGAGCCTCACTTTCCATTTTGCTCTCCAGAGTGAGACAGTGAGTGCCCATCACTGAAATTTAGTGTCCATTTTTGAAAAAGTTAAGTGCAACAGGCCTTCAATTTGAAGAGCACACTTTAACACTGGCAAATGAGAAAAGGTGAAGAAAATCTGCTTTCTGTACCCCACACTCTTTCTGTTTATAAGAATACTCACAATCTTCCCCTGAGTAGCCAATGATGGTGTCAGGCTCTGGAGCCATCCCATAATCATTCACAGCTTGCACTCTGATCTCATAGGGCGTATAGATGGGCGTCTGCGTCACCGTGTACTGGCTGACATCTCCCTTCACCGTTCTGTTGCTCCAGTTCTCCCGTGTGTCCCTTCTCCTCCATTTCACAATGTATCTGAGGTTGGGGCCATAAACCTGGGTTGCATTTAATGGCTTAAAGCATTAAGAAAAAAAATAAGTAAAAAAAAAGTTATCCTTCCTGATTTGAACATCACCCCTGGATTCCCCATTCTCTGCACAAGGTATCACAGATACTTCAGCAGATTCAGGAACATAGAAAGACCATGGCTAACAAACAGAAGCTTTCATATGGTAGAGCAACATGCTACAGCCAGATTTCTCAGATGCACAAAATGTGACACTCTCAATGGGAAGAATATACGTCTGACAGGGATGTAAACTTTTGCTGGTTTTGCCTTTGTACATGAAAATGTAAATTTTTAAAAATTTTCTCTGCGCTGGGTGAGATTATGAGAAGTTTTTTAAAAATATTTTTATTAAAAAAAAGACAGTTAAATTCACACTTGTTGAATTCTTTGCATAATTCCTTTTTGCATTAAAAATATCACATTTCTTATGCAAAGTACATTTTTGCTCAGAAAAGTTTTTGGATGGCTATTGTTGCTCCTTATTAAAAAATCTAATAGGGACAAAAATATCATGGCAATTTGACATTTTCTTACATGAGTAAATGTACAGGTAAAACTTTCCAACTGTAGACCAAATGAAAGAGTTTAACCTTTGCTGAAGGTAGAAACTTCAAAGAGTCAAGTCCTAGTGTTTTACTTATACAGTACCATAAAGTTTTCTCAGATGTAACAGTACAGAGACTTTTTCAGAAATTCCATATTCTCTGGCCAAGAAAGGGGCTATTAGCCTCACACAGGACACAGACAGCCTGGATCTCAATGGAAGTTACTTTGCTGCTGCTAAAGGACTTGACATTTTATTGGCTGTCTTTTACTGCCTTTTATCCCCAGTACCCACATGGCAAGAAGGGGAATGGTCTCTGCCTGCATCAATCTTTCCAGACCATCTTAACTGACAACAGAAGTAACACCTGAAACAAAATGTTGGCCTGTGACTCTAACATCATATTTTTTCTTCTCCTGAGTTTTAACATCTTTGCTTGATGAAGAAGGCAATGTAGCTTTGAAAATTTGCATGATGTATTTTGGGCTTTTAACAAATTGCTATTCTGTGAATGTTAAAACAATAGTCGCTGTGGTCTCTGCCAGATGATCATGGTCCTGGACCTGGATTCTGGCGGGGAAGACTGGGTACAGAAACTATGCCCGAAAAGAAAAGGTAAGAAGCCCCAGAAGGCAAAATTATTTTAGTGAAAGTAAAAGTCTTTCCAGTTGTTTTGACTCCATAGACATCTCCTCAAAATCTTCTAAGAAGAGGGAAGGTATTCTGTCATTACCACCCTCTAACCAGAAGCAACAAGAAGGTTCCTCAGTCCTGCTGGAGTCGATTCCTGAGAAACAAGGCATAGACACGTCAGCCAGAACAGCCTTCCTCAGGAGTTGGGCGAGCTACAGATAACAAACTGGGTACAAATCTATGAAAACTTATATTTAGCTCCAAATATTCACTGGACTTAGTTTTAAAGACCGTTGCCTTGCAGTCAGCAACAAATAGACAGGCTTCTCCAACTTATCTGACAGGGTAGGGACCAGATCACTGTCAGAAAATGGAACTGGTTGAAGAGTAGAACCCATGTACTGTACTGAAGAGAACATGAAGGACACACAGAAGCTCATGTGGGACCAACTACATGTGTGCTGCTTGCAAAGTCTCTCAGCTGGCTTAGCACTTTTTTCCTCCTCTCAGTTCACTTTGCAAACAGTGCGTGCATGTGAGCGGTTCCAAGCAAGTCTCAGTAGGCAAGAAGAACTGATGAAAGATTGGAACACCCATCAAATTAATGAGTAAGTCATTAGATGATGAGGCATCAAGAGGTGGGGGCTTCCGGTATTTGCTTTGCAGGGAATTTTCCAGTCTATTCTCCCTTCCTACTAGAATTCTGCCCCATCTTCTTGCTTATTTAGCCTCATCAGTATCCCTGTGGCATCCATCCTGCATCAGGAAACCCAGTGATATGTAACAATGCTTAATCACTGTAGAGTAGGGATGAGAAAAATGTGTCCCTTCATCAGTTGTTTGAAAGCTCCCATAATTCCACACTATTGGCTAAGACTGATGGGAGTCACAGTTCAACAATATCTGGACAATGATAACTTCCCACTTCTGCTTTAGAGTGACTAATACCATTTTTTAGTCATTTTGGAGTGACTAAACTACAGTAGGTTGAATCTTGGATCTTGTAAATTGCTTCCAAAATAATTTCTCTTCATTTCTCAACTTTTATTCATGCTATTTCATCTCAAAGTATCTGTGCCAAATCTAGCCATCTTTTTTTCAGCCTGACTCTGGTGGGTGCATTGTAAGGTGCCCTTTGGACTACAATAAGAAATTTGTCTTCTCCAGTGTGTTATCATTTCTTTGTTACATCTTGGGGCAATACTCTTGGAACGAACACTACTTCTGCCAAAAAAGAATGTCATGCATGAACAATTGCCTCTATGTTAACTCACCGTCCATGATATAACCATGTTATTTTTTGCTGTTCCTGCCCCTTTAACTCCTGTTGGGTTAAATTCTGGACCTATAACAAATTGAAACATGAACTTTTTTAATAAAAAAATATTGAATACGACAATAATATTCCTTTTGTTCCTGCATACCATACTATATTTCCCACATTGGCCTTTTATACTCTACATAAGAAATCTGGGCACTATGGTGATGAACTTATGAAGTCCACAGATTTTGAATTAGGAAGTCAGTTTTGAGGAAGAAGTCAAAGCCCAGAAGCCAGCAAACTATACTTTTCATGCTACCTTCACAAAAGGTGTGCACTATATCATAGGTATTTATTGTGATAGTAATAGTATTTTTGCATAGTAGTTTTGCATAGTAATTTGCAAAGAAAACCTTTTAAATTATTTTTATTAAATATTAATCTTCTAAATTATGGGCCAGAATCCTTTTGGTGACTTATATTAGCAAGTCATCTCCCTTCTGGACCTGGATCTTTGTATAAGTATGCTTGTGGAACTTCATACTTCTACAGTAATAAGTAAGATCCCAGCTAGGTCAGCACTAGTATCCAAAAAATTTAGAAGACTGAAAAAGTGTAATGCAAAACAGCGTATGACCTAGCACAATAATATTTTTCAAGATATTTGATGAGCTAGGAAATGAGAGCAGAAAAAATGGGTTTTATTGTTTAATAAGTGTAACATGTTCCACCAGAAGGAAGGAAGGAAGGAAGGAAGGAAGGAAGGAAGGAAGGGAGGGAGGGAGGGAGGGAGGGACGGGAAAAATTACATGGTTACCTAATGAGCACAAAAGCATAGCTTCTACAACAGATGCATGTCACATCTGAGATTTTGCAGAAGAATAGCCTGCTGCTGTGTGTGCTTTGAAGGGAAAATCTTCTGCTGTGCGCACTCACTGCTGTGTGTGCTTTGAAGGGAACGTTTTCTCCGCTGAATACTATGCTTTGAAGGGAAAATGTTCTCCTCTGAATTTTTCTTATTCTTTTGTTAGATTCATCATACTATAGTCTAAAAACACTATCTCACCAATGCATTGATGTGCTATAACATTTTTTTAAAAAAAATTAAGTAAAAAAGGAAGAGAAGAGAAAGGTACTTATTTTTTTCTATTATATTTCAGAATGAAAACAAAAACACACCCAGGGTCAGGGTTAAAAGATTGCAGCAAGTGCCAGGAATTACTAGAAGATAATTGCCTGACAATTGCTAGAAAACAGGAATTGCCAGGACAGCAGAAATGTCCTTTGGATTTTAAAACGAACAAACAAACGAAAAAACAACAACTGAGAACTGCTTTCAACCAACTTCAACTTATGGCAACTCTATGGCCATTTCCACACTACACTGATACAGTGCTATTATTCCACTTTCAACATCCTATAGAATCCTGGGGTTTGTAGTTTAGGGAGGGGCATTTAGAATTCTCAGCCAGAGCGCTCTTGGGCCTCAGTAAAACCCCAGATTTCCACAGGATGATGAAAGTGGATTAATAGCACTGTAACAGTGTAGTGCGGAAATGGCCTATGAATGAGAGCCCCCGGTTTTGAACAGTTCCACTAAGGTCCTGCAGGCTCACGGCTGTGGCTTCCTTGACTGAGTCTACCTTCTCAGGAAAACATCTTCTTGTTTTCCTACTGCTTTCCACTTTACCAAACATTATTGTCTTTTCTAATGAAGTTCATTGCTTCATGATGCCCTGAGAAGTACAACAACAAACATTGCAACGTCTTGGTACATTTGCCCCATCTGGAAGAGCTGATGACTTAGTTAATGTGTCATGTGTGAATCTGTCCACACTTGTCAATTTTAGAATGTGTCTCCTTTATTTGGTATCTGCTTTTATTCATATGTGTAGTATTAAAGCATGCTGTTAAACAGGCACCCTTTTCATTCCAAATGTATGCATCCAATTCAAATCAGAGACCACTTACGTGCCCCATTTGTATGGTATCGTTCAGAGGGCAGACTGGGATAACTGCTTCCTACTTCATTCACAGCTATGACTCGGAACTGGTAGTTCACGTAAGGCGACAGGCGCAATACAGCAGAGTTCACACTTCCTGGGTAGCGGGAATGGTTGTGCCACGTTCCAGGTTCAAATCTATCTTCCTCAAATTCCACAATATAATCTAGAAGAGAAAGAGTTTGGTGTTCCCAAATTACCTACATAATTATTACCAAGCAGGATTACACCACCTTGCCACACACATGGATAAAATTAATGATATCTATTTCTAACATCTGTAAGCACAAGGGGATGCAGTGACCTGTGATTGGGCTGTTGTTGTCATCACCAGGAATCCACGTTAACCGCACACTCCTTTCGGCGAGGTCTGTTAGTTCAAGGTCACGGGGGCGTTCAGGACGTGCTGCAGGCAGAAAGATACACTTAAGGCTGGGCTTTTTTTTACCACGGGGTGGGCAAAGTATGGCCCCCAAGGCTGTTTTGGAGCCCCCCAAGAGCAACTCCTCATCTCACCAAAGTCAAAGTCAAAGTCATTTATTTCTTGATTTAGCAAAGGCCTCTCTTTGTCCTAAAACAGTGCCAAAATTTGGCAAAATTGCCCCCATCCCTTCAAGTGGACAGTGTTAACTCAACTCTTTTTAAGCTTTCTTAAGAGCCAGTCATTAATATATTGGACTGAGATGACAATAAGGCCATATAACAAAAAAAGAATGCTAATATATCAGATACAGTACTAAGTAGAATCTTTTCCTCTAATATTTATTCTGTCTGTCTGTCTGTCTGTCTGTCTGTCTGTCTGTCTGTCTTTCTTTCTTTCTTTCTTTCTTTCTTTCTTTCTTTCTTTCTTTCTTTAATTCTTAATGACAGTATTTTAGATGGGGAACATTCCACAATGACTACTGTACTGGTATCCCTGAAGGCATAACATTCATTCTACGTTTCTCATGATTCTGCAATCATTCCTTTGCATGAATAGACCAAGCCAAAGGTTTTCATCCATGTGAGGAACACAGTTTCAGAAGCAGTCACACCTGCATAGTTTAGACAGCAAAGAACCGTGTTCTGGCTACATTTGTTTATTTATTTAAAATATTTATATCTTACCATATCTCAAGATGGCATAAAAATAAATTAATTTAACCAATTTCAAGCAGTTCAAAGTAAAACTAGGAAGTACCAATTTGGACTGCTGCTGGGAATATTATATCACACAGAAAAAAGGAGAAAACTTATGCATCAGACACTGCCTCGCTGATATTCTAAACAATCCTGCACACCCTTACTTAGGAGGAAACACTACTGAACTCAGTAGGACTTAGTTTGGATTAGATATAGCATTGAACTGTTAGGACTGTTCTGATTTGTACTTGTATAAAAGTGTTTTTGTTTTTTTTAAGCAAGGGGAGCAATTGCAAGTAAGAAATTTATAAAAGAATAACAAGCATAATAAAATAAGTATCAGTTACAAAAGAAAACCCATCCTGAACCAGAAGGTGTACTTACATATGCAGGTAATTTATGTTTAACTCTTAGTCTCTCATGTTTTTAAATGAAAGGGCCAAACTCAGAAATAAAAAAAAAGCCCTTATGTTGCTAAGTGATGATGACTTGGAGTGTTCCCTCCCCCGCCCCATAAAATAGCAAAAAATAAGCTTCCAAAACTATCTGAAAAGTGGCTGAAAGTGAGATCTTCTCATTTTTGGTAGCCAAAAATGGCTGCAAGAATGTGGTACAGCCCTTCAAAACGGCTGAAAATGTGGCAGTGCAGTTGTCCAAAATGTATCCAGCCCAGTCTAAATCAATGTTGGGAAAAATGGTGCCTGCAGGCTGTTTTGGGGACCACAAGGCTGTTCTTGGGCTCCTCAAAGGCTTCCACTCACCATTTTTAACCCCAAATGTTCCCTGCACTTTGACAATCCACCATATTGTATTTTTTTTCTTGCCTGGGCTTTTTGGGACCAGTAGGCCTCTTTTCAAAACTGGAAATTGCTTCTGGAAAAAAAAAGTCTCTTCTTGAGCTTAAAAGAGACCACGTGGGCTAAAAATCTAGCAAGGTGGCCCCTAAACCCCCCTTATCTAGTGCACAAGGAGTTCTAATTTTTAATTCAAAATTCTATAAATAGAATTAATAAACAAATAAATAGAATTCTATTCTATTTTTTAAATCAAAAATATTTGGGGTTATGTGGCCTTGTGAGGTTCAGTGAGGATGTGTATGGCCTAGACCTTGGCTAGTTATGGACCCCAATTTATACATTTCCTGTACATTTGTTTGGAGAGCTAGAAAGATAACACTATGAAGCTGGTGCTTGCACCTCTAATAGAGGCCTGCCATTATTAGGGATGTAATTCTTCACTACGTTTCTTCTCAGAGGAAGGAACAAGTAATTTCAGCAATTTTCTTCCCACTGTGAGTAAGCCTTTGAAAAGCACAATCCTAGAAAATTCTGTGCAAAATTTGCATGTGGTTGTTTTGCATTTTCTGTGTATTTCCTGCACAGAAATATTTTCTGCACAGAAAACGCCATTTCCTCTATACAAATCACCTACGTCCACATTTTATACAGAATAAGTGTCCAAGCACAGCATTTTCAGAGGAGGGAAAAAGCTTTTTCTGCACAGGAAAAAACATATCTGTGTACAAATATCATTTTCTGCACGGATCACTCACATGTATATTTTGCCAAGAATACCTCTTGAACTATGAAGAGTTTTGTTAGTCTAGGATTCTTCTTGTCAGAATTTCCTGACACTTGAAAGACATTTTTGATCATTTTTCAACTATATTTGAATATTCTTTCCACATTCAATCATTATATTTGAGCCAGCCAAAGTTGTTGTACTTTCCGTAAATAACATTGAAGATATGGAAATGTTCAAGTCATAGTAGGAAAATAAATAAAATCAAAAGGGTAAAACAGGATAAAATTAATAGAGGTAAAGAAGATTAGTAGTGATTACCTTTGGGTAGGGTCATACGGTTAAGGAAAGGATCTGTAAAGTAAGATATTAGCTATTTAGAGAGTTAGTACAATCCTTAAATACAAGTAGCTGAAGGGACACAAAAAAAACACCAAAATAATGAGACTTTTAAAACCACATTCCTATACATATTCCAGTTGTGCTTAGTGCTTCCCAAGCTAGTTGACAGACAATGCTGAAAACACAGAAGTAGTTGTTCAGTATTTGGTCAACTCTGTGGAAGACAACATTTGGACCATGTAACAACTGGACAAAACTCAACTGTCCCTGGCTGGTTCCTCATTATAGAAAGGTTATCGATCTCCTCCCTGATCAACTGAAATGGTAGCAACCTGATGTTATTGCTTCCTGGTAAGGCTGGGTGGCATTAAGCCAAAGAACAACAGCACAATAGAAGATACACAGCTGTAACATCTCTTGTGGTGGGATAGACTCTTGCTTTAAAATCACCACATTTTCACTCCAGTAAAGAGATGACTATGGGAACAGCAGCTACAACTGGCTTTTGTATATATAAGTATATATCCACTATCAAGGTGCCACAGTCGAATTGGCACTGTGGTTAGACTACCAGAGATCGTTACTCGTAGAAGCCACTGAAACTATTTTGGCTTACCAGGCAGTTTGAAAATGTCAACAAGAACATTTCAACTTGGATTAGACGTTAATAGTTTAGTGTGTGTCATCTCTATCACACAGTAGAATAGGTCATAACATTTGTCCTGGTAAGCTAATCAGTTTCCTCCTTAGATCTAATCTCAAACTTAGTAAACTTGAAATGAAGTCAAAATTACCTAGAATAGTGAGATGGGCTCTGGCAGTATCTTTATCCAGCTCAGTGCTGGCAACACAGGTGTAATATCCTTGATCTTTTTCTGATACTCCATAGATTGTCAGGCCATCTTCTTCTTTCTTTATCCTTTCAGAGGGAGAACATTTGAAATAAAAACATCCTGGGAAATCTTCCCCACTCCCCAGCTACAAAGTTCTCTTAACTCAGTGGCAGTTCCAGCTCTAACATGCAACTACACAATAATGCAGACTGTAAATTAAACCATGTTTCACAATTGCATTGATGCCTTTCGTAGTATATGTAATGAATAAACGTGCTTTCAGTTCCACTACACTATATCCTTCTCTAATTGCTAATGTTAGTGTATGCTACAAATGGATGATTCCATTTATTTCTGTTCATTCCTACAGCTATCCTGTTCCATTTCTAAATCAATCTATATTTTTTAAAAATGTATGAAAATTTACTTTTTTAAAGTTTTTTTCCCATGAAATAAACATTTTGGATCTCCCTCTTCAATTGCAGCTACCCGTGCACTCCACAAACTGGCTTGAGAAAGCCAGAAACTCTCCAGAGCCGTTTTTGAGCTATGCCAAAGTATACAGAAGAGGGGCAAAGAGAAGAAATTTTCTGTTGTGCTGGCACTACAGCTTCAGCATGACATAGACTTAGGCCTTTGTGTGCATTTGAGACTAAAATGGACATTTTGTGGCACAGCTCATCCGAAATTACACATGATGTATGTGTTTTAACCTAAAATGTGCATTTTATATACATTTTAATACTTTTCAAAGTCCAGAACTATAGCACAAAATTTGGAAAAGTGCAAAAACTGAAAGGTTACCAAGATCTAATTGTCATTTTAGTCTGGGTAGTTTGAATCAGGCTGCTTTTCTAAAAGTGAAGACCAAATAAAATCCTTCCCTAGTCCGCACTAGTTTTGACTGTGCTTTATCAAACTAGGATAGTATTTGAACTTAGAAGTTACTTGTAGCCTTGAGGAACACTTTAGAAAATAACACGATCAATCTCTCTCTCTCTCTCTCTCTCTCTCTCTCTCTCTCACACACACACACATACACATACACAGACCTACTTTTTTTCTGTAGATATTTATGATCCTCTGTGTACAGGTATCCAGAATATTACAGAGAGTAATACAGGAATCCTAATTTTACAGAAAAATTCATCACACCTAATTAAAACCTTCACTGAAACATGTTTTATTAGCTGGGAATATTGTTTTAGTCTCGTAAACAAAGTCCACTTCATTTCTTGATGGAGAAGAAGCTTCTAAAACTGGCAAAAAGATATTTTGCTTTCACCAGAACAGTGGACAACTCTTTATTCTTAAAATTCTGTAGTTATTGAAACTGACAGCTGAGTTTACAAACATATTACACTGGCCTGGACAGGAAACGTTCCATTTTCCATTTAAAATATCTGGGATAAAATTTGTTTAAACTCTACTATATAGAATCTTTTAAAAACATAGCTTTGTAAAATAAATTACTTTTTCACAGTCACAGGGAGACCATTTTTAAAAGTAAAACTAAGCAACAACAACAAAAAAAGTCTGTTGTGGATCTTTTCACACTACAAAATTATAGCACTATGTTTTCCTCCTAACTGCCATGGTTCCACCCCATGGAATTCTGGGATTTGTGGTTTACAGAAGGGCATTCTGAATTTTCAGCCAGAGAGCTCCACTGTCTCTCCAGACTAGAAACCCCAGGATTCCTTAGGATGATGCCATGGCAGTTAAAGTAGAATAATAATGCTATAATTGTAAAGTGTGAAAGGGCCTTGTGACTTCTGATGACCATCTCTTATGCCCAAAATGTGTTTTTTTTCCCACCAACAGATAATAAATACAGCTGTCATTATCTTTCCTCAGTCTACCACTTTGCTTATGCCAGAATAAGTAATCATAACTGTTATGTATACCTTATTTTCTAGGAACAATATGCCACCAATTGCCACACCAAGTTTATTTCTACCTTAGGATTTCAATTTCATGAAAATATTGCAAGTTAAACCATGAAGAAGACCCTATTGGCTGTCACATATTAAATTATCACAGCCATCATACATAGTGCGCCCTCTGTATATGTGCTCACTCCGTTCCAGGAACCCTAGTGTAAAATAAAAAATGTGAATGCTCCATCCCATTATTGCCAATGGCCACAATGCGCACACACCCACACTGATGTGGATGCATGCCCATCATGTCCTCTGATGATAACGGGACATGAGGCTTTGCTTGACCTTGCATTTGTACGTGCGGAGGTTGTGTCAACAGAGGGCACACTGTACTCGGTAAATCTATTACTCCAGCTATGTTTCATGTCAACAACAGATGGACCTCAAAGGCCTTCTATTTGTACCTGACTCCTGCTTCTAATGAAACTTAACGCATTCACTCAGCTATTTGGTAGACTGAAGAAACAGTGACTCTGCTGGAAGAGGTGGTGCTGAGGGGTAACACTCACCATGAGCCCTTCTCCTTCTCATAGCAATCACACTCTCCATAGCCCACCAACCAGATTTTACATGAGTGTGAGAAAAACTGTATGCATGAGGGTACATGTGTTTGAAGTGGGGGGAAGCGAGAGCAGTGTCAACCCGGGCCTTTCTCACCACCCTATCCTCCTCAACCAGCCCACCACTGCATGCTGTCCCTGAGGGCTGCAAATCCCAGATCTAGGACAATGCTGTTTACTCTGACCAACAGCAACTTTCCAGGGTTCTCTCACGATATGATTCTTTTAAATGGAAATGCCAGGAAAAAAAACTTGGCACATTCTGCATGTGCTCTACTACTGAATTATGGCCTGCTCCCCTTGTTTATCTAGTCTTCTTTAAGCTGGGTAACAATTATTAGTACAGGCTATCAAGATGGTAAAATTATTAACTCCTTCTATGCAGCAGAGACGTAAAAAGATTAAAGCCTCAAGAAACAGAAGATCTAAGAAAATAAAGATGTCACAGACCTGCTTCCTAAGTACAGGGGAGCATCATCCTTGAGCCAGGAGACTGTAAGTCTTAGAGTGGGATCATGTCTTATCCGACACACTAAATGGACTGTGGAACCTTTCTTTGGCACAGCATCTTTTGGCCCATCGACAATCCTAGTAGGATCTGCAAAAGTTATAAAGTTATCACTCCTAAGGATGCTATTATGGGGACTACACAACCTTGCCAGGGTCCTCAATCAAAATTTTGTTAAAGAAAATCACTATCACCTGATGCAACCAGAACTAGATACGTGTCAGATGTGCCCATTTTCTGAATTGCTCCCAATCTGTAATTCTATTCAATTACCTACATTGGTATGCTGAATAATAATAAACTCTGATGCCACACTTGTGGAATCTAAGGACTGTGATTCACTACAGATCAGTGAAACAAATGGCTGTATAAAGAAAGAAATCTTACAAACAAATTATGTGGCAAGAACTCACCAAATTTAGATAAACGTAACACATATTTCCCACTACAGCAATGTATTTTTATAATGTACTCACATATTCCATCCTGCAGTTCCTTCATTGTTCTCAGCTAATGGGAAACTCTCATAAAGCAGGAAAACTCTATGCAGAATATTTGCCCATTCACCTCTTTCCCTTTATTTCCATTCTCTTGTCTCCCTCTTTTCCCTTCCTCTTTTTCATTCTTCTTTTTTGTACTTTCCTGCTCAATCCACCCTTACTACTTCACTTCCACTTTCCTTTATTATTCCTTCTCCATGCTCCAGTTGAGAACAAAAGAACCTAAGAAGAGCCATGCTGAATCAGGCCAACAGCCTATTGAATGCAGCATCTCTTCCCACAGTGACCAAATAGATAATTATGGAATTTACAAGCAGGATATGAGTGTAATGGTGTCTCCTAATCTGGTATTGAAACCCGTAAAGTCTCTGATAGGGAGGCATTACATAGCCACCATGACTAGTAGCAGCCATTGACAGCCTCATTCTCCATTTGTCTAATACACTTTGAAAATTGTCCTTACTATACTCTGTGGAATCAGTTTCAAAGTGTAAAGTAGTATTTCTTTTTATCTGTT
This sequence comes from Cyclura pinguis, assembly GCA_030412105.1. Taxonomy (NCBI): domain Eukaryota; kingdom Metazoa; phylum Chordata; class Lepidosauria; order Squamata; family Iguanidae; genus Cyclura; species Cyclura pinguis. The sequence goes on from CM059602.1 coordinate 59,133,700, forward strand.
CTCAATCTTTTGCTGTTCTACTTCAATGGATAATCCTAGATTCTTCCCAGTAGATGGACAGAAGGAGAAAACCTTTGTTCCATCTATTTTTTCCACACTGTGCTTAATTCTGTACACCTCTCTCATGGATCCTCTTGCTTTCCTTTTTTCCTAAGTCAAAGCACACCAAATGTTAACATCATTCCCCATAAAGGAATTGCTGGAGACCCCTAATAATTTTGATTGCACTTCCATCTACCTTTTCAAGCTCTGTTGTTGTTGTTTGCCTTCAAATCATTTCCAATTTATATGATGACTCTAAGGTGGCCCTATCATGGGTTTTTCTGGGGCTGAGAGTATGTGACACACCCAAGGTCACCTGGTGGCTTTCCACGGTCAAGCAGGGAATCCGGGTCATAGTACAACATTCAAACCACAACACCATGTTGGCTCTCCATTCAAGCTCTACAATACTTTTTTTAAACAGTGGAAATCAGATCTGCACATAGCTTTAGAAAAACAATTGTATCACAGATTTGCATTATGATATTGCAAGTTCTATTTTAGAATCCCTGGCAGTCCTCACAAGGACTAATTACATGGTACAACAGGTCAAATGACAGATTCTTCCTTCTGATGGAAAAGTGATCCAAGATCTTAAATCCCATAGCATCTCTATCACTGTGGACAAGATGAAATATCCTTTGCAGTTTTTCATCACTAGAGAAGTAAGTAAGAGGGGAAGTACAACATTTTGGAGGTCTATTCTTTATTGCTGGGTTAGGATCAGGAAATGACAAGGATTCTGGGTTTCTGTTTTGGTCATAAGCTTCACTGAAGAGTATAGCTTCTTAAATTCATAAGCCCAAGTGTAGACTGACTGCCATAGAAAACAACTTCTGGATACAGAGATTTCCACTACCTGGAGAATACTTACTTTTGGTTAAACAAAAGACATCTTACCTTTTATTTCCAAACGAACCTGGTTCTGTGCTTTTCCCAGAAGATTGGTGGCCACACAGGTATAAGTCCCCTGGTCTTCCTTTCGAGCCCTGATAACTTCCAAAGTCCCATTCTCATGTGCTTTATAGTTGCCACCATGCAGTGTGCTTCCCTGGCCATTCTTAAACCTCACAACAACACAAGAAAATGATTGTAAGAGAAGGAAGCAGAATATGATTCAGATAGCTTAAAAATACTTTTAAGAATGATTCCATACATTGCCATACACTCCTTTCCAACAAGTAACTGCAATTAATAAGAACTTATAAAATATAGATGGAACTATCATGAATGAATTTTGTATAAACATTATATAATCTTTGATAGCATGTTCTCATGCATATTTATTCAGAAGGAAGTGCTGAGTTCAATGGGGCATATCCACAGGTTAGTATGTAAAAGACCCCAGTGTAAATTGTTTACGTGATAGTCAACAAACCAATATAATCCATTCCAGCTGGATTTTATCTTAATTTTACTTTTTGGGAAAGTGAATAATCCAGTTCCTTGCATACATCCACCCCAGATCTTATTAAGGCACCTGGTTGGAGCTGGATTGATAGTACATTTCCACTTAGCAGTAAGTATTGTTTTTCTTGAATAATGTATTATTGATTAGATATATTTTTAACTCATCCACCAAATCATTTATGGATTCTGATAAGATTATACCAGATTTCCTTATGAGCTCATGTTAACCACTATTTATAATTTATATAACCAGTAATTATCCAAAATCTTCTAATTTATGAGTAAGTCCAGCATGTATTTCTACTGTCTGTCATTTCCTTTCCACCTGTTCTGGCATTTAAATAATTTGGATGACATATCTTTTGTAGCTTCTTAAATATGAACTGGAAAAGTGGTATGTTTTACAAAGTCTTCTGTGATAGTATCAGAGGATGATACAGTTGGAATTAATGAAAAAATAAAATTCCATTGCCTTCACTAGATTTTTTTTGAGAATCTTCTTTGAGAATCATTTCTTTGCAAAGGAATTTCACACACGAAATCTAGTAATAATGGATGCATCTTTGCCAATGTATCCATAAGAGTGAAAAATTTCCACCATTTATAACTTAAAGGTAAAATAATTTTCTCATGAACCAACATTTTTTAAAAGAGATTTCATATCTGAAAATACTGAAACTGGTAAGGATGTTCTCTTCTGATTTTATCACATGTTATACAAAAACAAGGGCAACAACCACACGCCTGGGCTTAGTTTACTTCAGTATCTATACTACTGATATAATGTAGGGATTTTAATCTTTTAGAGGTATAAATAAAAAAAAACTTTCTGAGCGGAAGAGGGGAACCCACAGAAGATATTTAAGGGGAACCTCAGACAAATATTCAAGAATCAGCCAAGACTTTTACTTTCACGAAGCTTATGCTAAAAAAAGAACACATGTTGTAAAGCATAATAATTTAAAGCAATACTTAGTACAGAAACTTTTGATAGGTCTTCTGTAGAATATTTCACACTTTTGGAAGCTTCTTTAACCTTCTAAATATCTTTTACTATTTACCTAATACAGTTTATTAGTTACCTTGTAAATTTTGCTAATTACACCTACTAGCACATTAAAAAAAAAGCAGCTTGCGAAATACAAAAGGTTAGATCCAGACTTAATCATACTGAGATTGGGGTGGGCAAATCTGAGAGGTCTGGAAGCTGCATGTGACTCCACTGGATGTCAGAGGACCATGCCCTCATACCACCCCAAGAAACTTCCCAAATGTTTTTTACCATGTTCTCTGAGGCATGGCTGACAATTTTGACCCCAGTTATTTTAAACCTGAAGTACAAGGATGCTGAAGGACTCCACATAATGGGCTTGTGAGCTATAATGTGGCCCATGGGCCATACTCTAGCCACCGCTAAAATAGAGCCCCTGAAATCAACGGGGTTTACATTGGTCAAACCTAAGGTTAATCAGAGCTCATTATTTCAGTGGGTCTACTCTAAAAATTATTAATCTTGATCAAACTCCCTGGTTTTTATAACAGCTATCCTTGTGTTCTAAGATGTAGTAATTTACAATTATTTGCCAAGAATTCAATTTTATTCTAATGAGCTGAAGCCAGCCAATTTCAGAACTCCTGTCTGTGCCAAAAAGATGCAATGGCTTAATAACAAAAATTCTTACCATCGTAATGTAGGGATTGGAGACCCAAAGAATGGACAGTTGAGGAGAGTCCGGTTGTTGAGAATCACTTTGATCAGTTGGTTACGAGGGGCTAGGATCCGAGGAGTCACATCTTAAAAAGACAACGATATTATTGCTTGTAAGCCAATCAGATCTTTTATTTTGAGATGCAGAAAAATGCAAAAACAAATAAATCTTGTTTTCATTTCTACATTTTTTGCTTGCTCTTACATTTGCATTTGCTCTTGGTTTTCAGTAACTGAGAGACATTTTACACCGCATGTGTGTCCTACTGAAATGAAGCAGTATCTTAAAAAAATCTGAAACTGATTCTAAAAATGAAACCTAAGGGGTATTAAATTTTCATGAATAACAATTTATTGAGGCAATTGCTATTCCTTATTGTAATATTGCCTGTTGGATGAAACATTATAATTGTTACTCAATGTGTTTTGTATATTGCTGTGTTGTATATTACTTATTTTCTAAATAAAGGTTTAAAAACATATGGTCTGAAATTTCAATCCTTTCTACCTCTTTCCCATCACATATAAACGTTCTTTTTGTTGTGGTTATTTGCCATAATGTTGGCTTTAACTTATGGTGACTCTATGGATAAGAGACCTCCAAGAATTCCAGATATCAGCCGTTCTGCTGAGGTTTTGCAAACTCAGGGCAAAGGCCTCCTTGCTTGAATCAGTCTATCTTTTCTATTTCAAGTTTAGCTCCCCCCTGCTTCCAGATAGACCTCTTTCTAATTGTGCATATTCACTTTTTAATTTCTATGGAGTACTTTTCAATTTCTATTGCATTTTTAGAAGTTGAACTTGAGCCTTTTGTATCCCCTGCCCTTATCACCAGCTGAACATGCATTTCCATCATGCGTATAGGACATCTTGCCCAATGTACTACCTTCCAGATGTGCTGGAGAACAACTCCCATTATGCTTACCTAGACGATGGCATCATCCTATCTTTTCTAATAGTTTACTTTCTCAGTGTAGGAATGTAAAGCTTTGCCTATTTCATCCTCATATATGAGGATGAGTGATTATGCCAGTCTTTTCCCTATTGAGCAGGAGAAAACTAATATTTCCCCGTGATATTATCCCTGTATTCAAATGTTCTGAAGTGCTGTGGAGGAATTATTGTGTGAAGAAGCACACATGAGTTTTTTATTCTTTTGTCTGCAGAAAAATCTGTGTACTATACAAAAAAAACAGGTTTTCTGCACCGGAAAAAGTGTTTCTGTGCAGGAAGCATGTGTTTTTCCACAGAACAATTCCTCTACAATACTTTGGGATGTTCAAATGTGTTTGTGTATGTGCCTTTAAGTTGCCTGTTGACTTATCCTGGCTCCCATGAATTTCACAGGATTTTCTTAGGCAAGGAATACTTGAAGGTAGTTTTGACAAGTTTCTTTCTCTGAAGTATAGCCTACAGCACCTGGTATTGATTAGCAATGTCCCACCCAAGTAATAACCAGGGTGATCCTGCTTAGTTTCCAAGTTCAGACAGGATCTGGTGCCGTTAAGATATTTGGGCCTCTAGATGTGCAAATACCAGGAGATCTCAGCACACAATTCTCACCGGTCTACTATTCTTCCTGACGAGGTTTCTTTTTTAAAAATTAAATTTTATTAACATTTTCCAAAACAAACCCTAAACACACAACAAATAAGTAAGCATATAAAAAAGATGTGAAAAAACAGATAAATGAAGAACATCTGAACACACAAAGATACCTGTGGATTAACATATGAATTTAAAAAATAACAAAAAAGGAGAATGAAATAAAAAAGAGAGAACAAAGAAAAAGAATTTTAAAAAGAAAAGAAAGAAGAAAAGAAGAAACAAAAAAGAACTGACTTCTCCCTTCCTTTGGACAGAGTATAACCTACCCCCTCCCCATTCCAAGCCTCTCAAAAAAAAAAAAAAAAAAAAAAAAAAACTAACCTTTTCCTCTTCCCCTTTTCAATTCAAACTTTCTAAAAGAGAAAACATTTCAACTTTCTGCTTTTTGTTAATGTGCCTAAGACCTTATCCATATTCTTCTTTCAGTGTTTGTTACATTATATTACAACACGCTTGAATAATAATAAAAAAATCTTAAATAACCTTAATACTGCTACATAATAATGCAACTGATTTTTCTAAATACTGCCAACTGACTTACTTATTATTTTTACTAGTTAATAGTTCCATACATGTCCATATCCTACATACATCTATTCTAAAGATCATTATCTGTATACTATTTTAGATTCTAAAAGCCATTTCAGAATTCATAGACCAATCCATTTATCACCCTGAATCCATACATTTGCTTATATTATCTTCATCTTAAATTTGACCTCCCTACTTCACAGAGAAACATCCTTTTCCTGATTTCTTCTCACTTCACACTTTAAAAACACCATCCACAGACAGGATCCATACTTTAGACATATTTCCTTCCCCTTCAATTTCATAAACTAAATCATCCTCCACATATGACTCTGAAGAACCACAATCTTGAAACAATATTCTTTTTTGTTTCTTATTTTGGTTTTGTTCAGTTTGCAAAGAGATCCCAATTAAATGCAACCCCCTCTTCTTCTCCCCACATGACATGATCTCCTTTTCATCAATGAAACCTTCCTGGTCACAAATAACCCCAAAAGCAATAACTCTCCCCTTGGGCTCTGCTTCTGTTTTTCCTTCTTGCCTGCTGGTCTGCTTTCGCTCTTGTTTATCTTCTATGTCTACCTTCCTGTCTTTTTCTATATCTTCTTCTATATTTTTTAATCTTATCTGCCAATTCAGTTCGTTAAGTTCATGCTTTAATTCCTGAAATTCCTGTTTCACAATGTTGATTATGTATCTAAACTCTCAACCTATTTGCTCCATTATCCCTTATAAGGGGCCCCCTAACTGTTCCATGGAAAGTTCCATTTTTCACTCAGTCCAGCAATTACTGGGTTAGCAATTCACTATTCTGGAATCTGGCTAGTGGCTACCAAACAAACAGCACCAGCTGATAACAGTCAGTTCTATCTTACACTTTAATTTCCTTTGCTTTTGTCTTTTTGCAAGTAAAATACAATTCAGTCTAATCAAAACGTAAATGCACTTAGAATTTTAGTTCTTAGTTCTCCTTTTTTTTAAAACATCAACTGCAATGTCTAAATTCTACTATTCCCATGTTTTGAGGCAAACAGACTTATTCAACTCTTGAATGTAGGAACAGCACAGCTGCAAGAGGCATCTTTGATCCGTCTTAGTCAGAAGGCTTCTTCACTTTTATGACTTCCAAAGTTAACTGAAGTTTATTCTTTTAAGAAGGCAGGTTTCTGGCATAAAACCATCAAATCTTGCAATCTAAACTGCTGCATTTCATGGCAACGGGAAGATGTTACTCCCCCAGCCCTTCTCATTCACTATGCATTTATTAAAAAATAAATGCATTTAATGGGAATTCCAGACCCAAATGGGTAATTCTCTGCTCCCCTTGGTTTTGAGAGAGGTAAAAATTCCAGCCAGAGACCCCTTTGGCCAGTACCTTGTCTTGAAAGCTCTGTTCATCGCAGAGCAGCAGTGGAGATCAACTGCTGAGAGAGCCTGTCAGAATTTGAATCTTGATGGAGTCTCCTGAGTGTTAGGAAATTCATTTTTCAACTGGGTAACTAATTATTATGAGTATTCTTTTCATCCCTATCTCAATGATTATGCATTTATCCTTTTTTAAAGCTCTTTCAGGAAACAGAGAGCACAGAAGTGCCTATGACACAGAAAGATTTCCAAAATCATTAAGGATATCTAAGGTTATCTGAGGACAAAACCATTCTAACACCTACTTATGCTATTAATATTCTTCCATAGTGCTTTGAATTAGAAATATGGTACAACTATTCACGAGAACCTCCAATTTTACAGGTTGCACAAATTTGGTCACTTTGACATGAATGAAGAAAGGAGAAAATCTGAGGTAAAAGCTGCATGCTGCTCTGATATTTCAGACAAGTAATATTTCACATAAATTCTGCAGAGTCACAAGAAGGACAGTACCACATGCAGATATGTGAAAGCCTCTCAGTCCTTTTCTTTCAGTATGGAAACAAAATATTATTTTCTGCTCTGAATAAAGATATATCCACATAAGCACTCTGGAGAATTTAATCAGTAGCTGATCATGAATATTAATTGGGTACAAAATAGAAATCATAACTCCAATATCATTTCTAATTACTACAATTTGAAATAGTAATTTTCATTTTAAAGTTTCTTCAATATGGTTGGTAGGTACAGAAGCACAATTATCTTGTTCGGTGCTTACCCAACACACTGACAAAGGCATTGGCTAACAGGTACCCATGTTCATTGGATGCGTTGCACTGATACACAGCACTGCTCCCACTTTGGATGTCCCGAAACATAACAGTATCTCCAGTTACTTCACGACTTGGGTTGGGGGCAGAACCTTTCAGACAGACAGACATTGTAAGTGACAGTGTAGTGGATGTGGATGTCTGTGTAAACATTAGATGAGTAGAGGACAAAACTCATCATTCTGAAGTAGTATCTGTAGCACATTAGGTTCAACCATAGGCAAATGGCACCTTATTTTACAGTAACTTGACTGAATATTACTGTATATTTCCTTTTATTCAACTTTATTTTGATACCTGATTTCTTTTGTATGTTGCTGAGGCTTTATGTTTCAAACAGTCACCAGTCACCTTGAAAGCATAAGAAATTATTCCCAAGTTGCAAAATGTACATGCCTACAGCTGATATACTGGCACAGGGGTTCATGCTGTATGACAAGAAAAGAGAGTGTGATTGCCTTCCCTATAGTTTACACAATGTTGAGTGGCTCTTTGTGTCCTGGTTTAACTTGCTTCACAAACTAAGAAACTGGAGAAAGTGGGGAAAAAAAGACTGATAGCATACTTATTAATGGTCAGTGGGATGCTTTTGTTTACTTATATATTCCAAAACAATAAAATTGCTTCCTTTTGGTTTATTCAGAAAAAACCCAGGCAGCTGAATGAAATTCTCTGGAAAGTATGTTTAGGACTGCTGTCTCCAATTGCCAAAATTCTTTCTGACTGTAGTGCTGACAGTGTGTGTGCGCACGCGCATGTGTATGCATGCTCTCCTGCTTTTTCCAGACCTTGTTATCTTCCAGAAATAATATTTCTTTTTTAATGGTTCTTCGATTTCTAGATTTTTCTCATTGCTTTTACCTATTTCTATACTGGTAAATCCGAGAATAAAAATGTTAAAAATAAGATAAAGGCCCTACCAGTGCCAACACTGCTACTCTGGGAGACCAGGGAGGGAAGAAATAACAACAATTCTTGTCCATAAAAATGGGATGGAACTGGGCAGGAAGGATGAGAAGATAATACACCCCAAGTCCTCCAAACAGATCTCCAGCCCACAATCTGCTACAACTCCTTTCTAAAGGATTGAAGAAATTAGGCAGGGTAAGGGCCCTAAAATGCTGGTTCATACATGGAGCAAAAAATGCTGGTTGACTGGGCTGTTCTTGAACCAAGTGAACCCACCCCTGAATATTCCTCCAGCTAAAAATGGTACTTCTGGAATTTAAAAACGTTCAGAAATCCTTCCCCTACTAGCAAAGTGTTTTCCAAAACAAGATATGCCCTTCCACATCCTTCTGTTTTTCTTTTACGTGGGGCTGGTGCAGCCTGTGGTACGTCCTGGGAGCCAAAAACTGTCTCTTAGACCTTTGGAATTTGCTTGTCCCTGCTTTATAGCTTTTGACAATTACTTCAAAGAATCATGCCTGATAGAATGTGTTTACAGCTAAGATCACTGTCACTCAACAAAGCCAGTATTTCCTTCATCACAATCATGAAGTCAAGGTGCACACTGTTGTCTTCTATTCAGAACAGATGCACTTACTTTCAATAGGTTCTCCATTCACCAGCCACTGGATTGAAGGCTTGGGGTTACCATTGGCTCGGCAAACAAGTCTCCCATCTTCACCAGGAGCCAAAATTAGGTTCTCTGGTTCATCCAACCAGAAAGGAGCAGCTTTAGAACAAGAGAAACAGACACCAAAGGGCATTATAATTATCTCAACCAAACCATGCTGTTATTTCAATTAATGCTCATTTCATTAAATGTTTATGGGGCACACAAGAAAATATTACAAGTATATTGATAAACAGAAATGAAATCAAATAGATGTTCTATGACATTTGATTCTTGTGGTGGGCATGGTTGGCTGAAACCTGTTTCTTGGGACTCTGAGAAAGAAGGAGTGGCAGCCTTGGTTTGGAGGCAAGTTCTAACTGATAGTTTTCTGCCTGGAATAAGAGGAGAATGAGGATCACCCTCTTGTGTCTGGAAACCTTGTTAGATTCCTGAGGACTGTTGCAGTCAATTGGGACTGAAGTGAGGGGAGACAATGGGTCAAAGACATCAAGCCATTCTGCTGCATGTGAGCTTAACGGACACTAAGATCATTTCCACACTAGCCTGTTATAGCACTACTATTCAGCTTTCAACATCCTATGGAATCCTGGGGTTTGCAGTTTAGGGAGGGGCCTCAAGGAAATGTCATCTGACAAAGAATTACATGAAAATCTTCAGTTCAAACTTTAAATTGAATTTTAAATTGATGAATGATATGACCCAGGAGATGGATTCGAAAGACGAAACAGGAGAAGTAGAGGAACCAACTGGACATTGTATGGAAGATGAGGATCGAGGAATTAACATTCGGTATGGAGCTATAATTTTTGATGAAGGTTGGCAGCCCGACTGAGATATGGTGCAGACTTAGAGAAGAAGTGGAGGAGAAGTAGATTAGTGAATACAGGGTGGAAAGGGCATAGAGGGGAAACTCTGGGCAGAAAAGCTTTGATAGTTGGTGGGGGGAAATGAAGGTAAAAAGGGCAAGACTGACAAGAGAATATTTTTATGGAAAGAGCCCCTCTCAGGTTTTGTATGGTTTGCTGATTGATGCTCAATATCTGCAAGCGAGGGGGGTTGGCAGAAAATCAAGGGTGAGGTTTAAGAGAGAAGGAAGGAAGGAATAGGATTGGTTTCTATGGTTTAAGAGGTTAATTGAGTGATGGAGTGGGGCATATAGAGAAGTGTTTATGGAAAGAGGGAAAAAAAAGAAAAAATGTTTTAAAAGACGTCATGATTTATAAGAAAAACGAAGGGAAAAATACAGTTTTCTTTTATAGAAGGTCAGAAGACACACCTGATGTTCTGGTGGATTGATGTTAAATGGGAGAACAGGAGGTAGATTTGCTATTCTAATAGAAATATTTACAATTATGAGGCAAAGTGATGAGGTTTAATTTAATTTAGAATAGAGAAGATTTAATAGTAATATTGGAAGGGAGTTTATCAAGTTTACTAACGCTTTCTAATAAGTATTAATTGCAAGATTGATTTTTTATAGGAAAGAAATATGTAATTATACGAATTTTGATTTAAATTACTAACAACAGTAGTCTACAGAAAGGAGGTTGATGATTTATTATATGAGAAAAGCACTGAAGACTTCATAGACTAATAGGGATTAAACCACTGATGGAAAGACTAAAAGATACTTTTATCTTTTTTTTCTTCTTTTTCTTCTCTCTTTTCCTCTTTTCTCTCTTTTGCTGTATCTATTCTTTTTTCCTTTTTTGGGGGGGCCACTTAATAAAAATAAATAAATGAGTAATGTGTTGGTTCTATTTTTTTTTTAACTTAAAAATATGCCCACCGAATCACACCTAAATATGACAAGCATAAATATCCACAAGAGAACATGTGGGTATTAACATACCTTTTAAAAAAAAAACTTTCCTGATTGTAATTTCTACTGCACTAGAGGCTTCACAGATTTCTAGTGGAATCAAACTTTTTTATACAGGAGATAAAGCAAATTAGTATGGTAGTCCACTTCAGAGAGCAATTCTGTGTCCAGTAAAAAACAAATCTCTGCGTTGTGTGTCACACAATCATATCTTCCTTTATTATTATCTTTATCATTATCATTATCATTACTATTCATTTATATTCCACCTAATGGGACCCAAGGAGGATAACAAGATGTTTAAAAAACAATACAGATTTAAAACTATATCAACATTTCAATAAAAATATCAATATTAAAGTTATTTAAAGAGCAATTCAACAATTTGTAAAGTTAGAACATTAAACTTTAAAAACATTAACCTTCATTAAAAGACAATGCAAATCGTAACACAGCACGTCATTAAAAAGCCATCCCATGTGCTTTTTAAAAGCTTGGTGGCACAAGAATGTTTTCAGTTGCCGACGGAAGGAGAACAAGGAGGGAGCCACTGTAGCCTCCCCAAAGGAGGGAGTTCCAAAGGCTAGTAGCAGTCACTGAGAAGGCCTCTCCTTTGTTCCCACCAAGTGAGTCTGACAAGGTGGTGGGACAGAGATAAGAATATCTCCAGAAGATCTTGAGAGCTCTAAAGGGATAATAAAGGGAGATACGGTCCCTCAAACAGCCTGGACCCAAGTTGTATAGGGCTTTCTAAGTCATCACTAGCACTTTGAATTCTTCCTGAAAATGGGCCAGCAGCAAGCAGAGCTTTTTCAACAAGTGAGTTGTATGCTCTGTATAGCCAGTCCCAGGTAGCAATCTGGTTGAAGCTTCAGTTGTTACACCAGAAGACTTTCCAGATGGGTCTGTTCCAATGTTCCAATCACATTATCCTACCCTCCCCAAACTCCTTAAGAGTTCTCTCTGATTTGAAGGTGGCTAGACAGAGGAATAAGAATGGTATAGTAAATTGGACGTACCCTTCACTCTCACCGAGATTGTGTGGCGGCTAATGCCCACTTTGTTGGAAGCTAAACAGAAGTATTCTCCAGAATCTTCCTCAGAAACATTGGCAATATGAAGAGCCTTATTGAAATTCTCCAGTTTCGTTCTGCCTGCTGGGAGATCACCTCCTTTCTTGTGCCACACAATGTCTGGTGTTGGGCTATATGAGAAAACAGAAAGGAATGTGTGCATATGACATGAAAATTCTTGCACTATAAGATGTGCACTACAAAGAAACTCCCTAGAATTCATAATCTGAGTTAGGATTCTTACTTAGCACTCTCTCAAAAATACCAGACAAGAATGATATATGTTCAGTGATGGGAATCCATAAATGTAATGGCTGTGTACATATACATAAAAGACTCCCTTGGATATGAGATAAAACAATTCAGGTGGAAGTTTAGTTGAACAGCCTTCATCAGAGAACATGGATGGCTCTCTGTATGCTATTGGATTGTCAACCCTTATCAGTCATAGGGAATGCTAGGAACTGTAGTGGAAGAACATCTGGAGAGCTACATGGTCTGAGACCCTTGTGAGGATCATTACTACTCAAAGGGAGATAATGCTGAACTTGATGGATCAGTTACTTTATTGATCACATGAACAACCTGCAAAGCAGTCACATTGCATTACAGGTCATAACTACATTGCAGGTACAGGGATTAAAACTGGTGATACAGAAATCAGCAATGGGAAACTATTGGTCCTCTAGATGCTTTGGATCAATTCCTAGAATCTCTAGTTCAGGCATAGTTACTGGTAAACGATTATGGAAATTATAGTCCCAAATATCTAGCTAGCCAAATATTCCCACTTCTGGTACATGATCAGGCACATGCTATTGTCTTACTATTGCCCTTGAAATGCTCTTTTAATCACAAAATTGTTATCAATAAGAGTAATGTCATGACCCATGGAAATTCATAGCTTCAAACCTCCCATTTGAATTGGTTTATTGCATATATATACAAAGAGACCACTTTTTTTTTTAATTCAGGCCTGTTACCAAGGATAAATAGTAGCTGATTTTCATTTTGCCTCCTTTAAAATCTGCAGGAAAAGTAAACCATCTTTCAGAAGCAAAGAGCTTGGACGAATAAGGTAGAGAAAGAATTGACACACCATGGCTCCCCTGATCTGAAATGGTACGTACACTCCTGAGGCAATGCATTCCAGCAAAAGGTCCTCCCCTCTCAGCACCATCTGACTGCTTGAGGTCCCAATGGGGTACATGAAGCTGGGGTGCCTTTCTGTGATACCTCGGGCTGAAATCAGGACATAAGGGGGAGAAAACACACATTTGTAAAACCTCCTTCTCAACAGGGCAATGAAGAATGGAGCTGCTGGAAATGAAAGACAGAAGGAAAACATCTCACACAGCACAGCAAACTGGAATGTCCTTCCAATGCATAAGACCTGTGGAATTCTTTAAAGAGACTGGTGACCAATGCTGGAAAGATACTGGACTTAAATGAGAAAGTCAGACAAAAGCAGGAAGTGAAATGGAATGGAAGGAAGAAATAATGATATGAGACAAACCACTTTATTCACAGTGAGACCAGACTGATTTTTATAACCAGTTATATGTGTTGATTTTGAAAGGGTGAATTTAATTTCCTAATTTCTTAAATATAACTACATTCTATCCTTATGCCCATGAAGTGATACTAGATATCCTTTCTTGGAGTTAAATATTATCTATCTTTCATTCAACTGAATTCCATTATAATTTTGAACACCTTTGCTAAACCTAAGTTTGGGAAAGAAATAAAATCCACAAGGGAAAAAAAAACCCATGGACAAAACCTTGAAAACAAATTTAAAACTTTTGAATTTTCAACTAAATGAATGCAGTTTCAGGCTGCATTGAGTATGACGGAAATCAATAAGAACATATTCATCTCTTTCATTTCAAGGGGATTTTTAGAGTGACAGATTAAGTGGACTTTGCTGTTTATACTGGGAAAAAGCACACTGTCATTTTTACACAATCATATTCATTCTACTGAATCTGCTAGTTGCCAGTCTGGCATATTTTGGGGAAAAAAATTCAAGCAACAGTTCAAAACGCTCAAGATGACAACAAAGAACATCTTGCTTATACATATTTATTTCGAAGGAAGTCCTAGCTTTCAATAGGGTTTACTCACTAATATGTATGTTTAAGATTACAACCTAACATACTTCTGTTCCTTTACCATTGCTTTCTATGTGTCATTACTTTTGGATAAACCAAAGTTATTGTGGTAACAAAGCCATGGAACCTGTACATGAAAGCTTTAAATGTGGCAAGAGAAAATTAACAAAGCAGTGAAATATTTCTTTACTTAGAGACATTTACACTGTATGCAACAACAGTTCCAATTAACCAAATGGAGTTTGTGCTTCACACTAAGCATGTAAAGGCCTGATGTTCAGCAGCTCTGCATAGAAGTCCAAATTATGCATTCAAATCTCAATTAATTCATGGCTATGTCGCTGTAGCGAACTAAAATACTGGCTAGAAAAAGCTCAGAATGTTGATGTTACAAGTACAACAATAATAGTTAAAAACGAAAAGAAAGGATAACAGAAAAAAAAAGAGTCACACACAAAGTTGCCTTCAACAGGACTTTCTTGATTTGTGGACGGAACAATTCCAAGCACAGATTTCATTGTGTGCATGGAGCTGCACCCAACACTGCAGTTGGTAGTGAGATTATTCCATAACCAAGAGTTTACACATGCATATCAGACAGCATACGAAGTTTTTAAGCAGAGCGACTATTTGTACTCCCAATGTAAACATTTCCGCCAGGCCAAACGTATAATTAAAAATCTCTTTGGCACTGATTTTAAGGAAGTAGCACTGAAAACAATGAATGTCTCTATTCCATCATCCCCAGTTCCAGGAGTTGGAGAGAGGCCCTCCCTCCACATTCCAACTGCCATGGTGTTGGGCCTCTGAAGGAGAAAAGAACAGCAAGCATTTGGTGGACTTAATCTCCTCCCCTATTGCCATCGCCTTTCGTTATGTTTCGCATCTTTTTTTTTCTTTTTAACATGATAAGCCTGAGGGTTGGGAACTGTTAAATTAACAATTTGTACGCTGCTCTGGGATCCCTTTCAGATGAACAGTGGAATATAAATGCTCTCTATATTATTTATTTATAAAAAGTATTTATTTAACATTTTCTTCTCCAGTAGAAATCCTAAAGCAAGGAAGAACAAAAAAGTTAAACAGGTCAAAACCAATTTTAAAATTAGTCTTCAGTATATCATTAACTGTATTTGCAGTTCATTTACGCAGGGATCCAAAGGACTGAGCAAGCAGTTCCACATGCCAATGTGACCTTTCGACAAGACCTCTTCGAATGGCAGTCCATGTGTCAAACCCTTCTGAAAGGAATGGATTTTCAACAGCAGACTTGGAGATATGACTAGTGGCTCTGTTATTCAACATCAAATATTTTATTTTATTGTTGTGTTGTTCTAATGTGCCTTCAAGTCAATTATGTCTGCGGGTGACCCTATCCCAGTGTTTCTTTACAATATCTGTTTAGAAGAGGTTTGCCACTGCTTTCCTCTCTGGCTGAGAGAGTGTGACTTGCTCATGGTCACCCAGTGGGTTTCCATGGCACATTAGGGATTTGAACTTTGGTCTCTCAGAGTCCTTGTCCAACACTCAGACTATTACACCATGCTACCTTCTGTACTATGAGAGAGGAAAACACGATAGGCAACTGATTACTATGAAAACATAACCCACATAGCATACCTGAATATTTGACTATAGCTGGCACAATAATATCTCTAAGAGCAAGCCAGCTTCTGATATGAGACTTTCAGATCTACCTATACAATCATGAAGAAAGAATAAATTGAAGAAGAAAAAAAGCAAGATGGAAAGAACAACACCTCCCCACCGCCCCAGAAATTCAATAGGTTTGCACAAATCATGATAACATTTATCAATCAACTTCTATAATCCATCTCTGGAGCCTCCAGGTAATTAAAAACCTGCAGTCCACTTTGCAAATTTTGCTTTGGTATACATATGATATACAACCAGCTTTTACAAATGAAATGGAAGGGAGTGGCCAGCTCACAGTTAATTGATGTGGACAATTAAAACTCCATATACTTATTATTTAATTCAATACAGATGAGATTAATACCTGCCAAGAGAGATTTTAAAACAGGAACCAGCTTGTATAGGATAGAAAAACCCACTCCTCAAGACAGAGACATGTATTGTACCAGCTGAGCAGTGGTGCTACACAAAAGAGTCTCTGGGCATTTAATTAAAAATTAATTCAGTAAGATGATCACATTAGAATTTGCATGACTGAACAGTGTCGCACAGCATATTCATGATGAAGCAATTATTCCATGCTACTTGATGTGGATTATCACTTCAATGAACAGGAGGTTACCACTAATAATGATCTCCCCCAGAAAACAACAACAACAACAACACAAGGAAAGTAACATTTAAGATCATAGAACTAAATAAACATATATGAGGACTGTGGAAATATCAAGACAGATACTCTTGCAGAGAAAAAAAAATACAATAGTTTCCCAAAAGGTGAACAGAAGGATTCTGGTGACCAAATGGATTAACCACACACATAAAACATACCAATGATGAGATATTACATTTTCAATGCAGTAGGAGTGGCGGGAAAAATTACAGTATACTTTTTAGTCTAAGACCACGTTAACAAAGATGTTAACTGGAGTAAACGACTGTCATTAAACAGGAGATATTTCTGCCTGAAGGAAGAAGAGAACTGTGATATGTAACCCATATAAAGCAGTTTGATAGAAGGTTGTGCCCTGTTTATGGATACGGATACTGACGTTCTCTCATGTCTTCACAGGAAAGGGAGGTTAAGGAAAGACTAGGCAAGTTCTTCCACAGCACCCTTAGAGAGGCAAACTGTGAGCAAGGGTTTTGTCAGAGAAAACAACAGTGGACTTGTCTAGACTTGTTCACAAGCCATGGGGGTAATATGTGAGAGGGCACTATATAGGCAAGCATGTGGTTAGTTAATTATTGGGTTATTACATGACCATTATACGTATAAATTGTTGATAGTATTTGCAGGACACATTCAAAAATATTTTGGTGCACCAGAGCTCAGGGTAGGTTGCAAGCTTTGCAAGCAGAAGGTCCCAGCTTCAATCTGTGGCATTTCAAGATTCATACCTGAGATCTTGAGGAAACATGGGCACTCTATGGAGACACCACTGATTTATATGGACCAAAGGTCTGACTGACTTGATAAAAGGAAGCATCCCTTGCTCCTGTGTAACTGCTGATACGCTTCTTCCAATTTTGAATAAAGCATCCCAGTGGGAAAGATTTGCCATCACATACTAGGGATAAATTTCAAGATACAACATACCAATCACCAGGAACATCTAAAACACAGACATCTTTGACTGAGCTTGAAGATAATACATTCATGCTAACAACATTATTCATAACACGTCACTTCTTGAGTGATGAGGGGCAACACTGTTAGCTTTTTTTTTTGTATTTTAAGGAGAACAATATAATACATTGCAAATTTTGGCTCAGAGTAATTGCAGAAATGTTGTTTTTTGGGGGGGAGCTTTGAAGGAGATGGTCATTATTACCAATTTTTTAATTTTTTTCTTTAAGATGACATCAGCGGCTAATAAAACATTACATGCCTAATGAGTAGGGTTCCCAGACTAAAAACTGGAGAATGCTCCTGTGCCTTTAATGGTTATGTAGAAGGGTGAATTTCATCTGGTGTTCCTTGTCACACAGCTAGCTACAATCAATAAACTGCTGAAACTTCTTTTAAACTACCATGAAAGATACTGGAGTCCTCGCCAGGTTTCACTCTGTCAATCTTAGTAATGAGTAATGTGTTGATTTTTTGAGCAATGTTTCTGAGTTGTTTTTGAAACAAACAGGAATTGCACTAAAGAATTAAATTTGCCCTCATACAAAGCCTACTTCTACTCCTGTTTATCTTCCAGCAGCTTGTGAAAGAGATATTTTCTAGCTTGTTGTGCTGATGGGTCTTGAAAATAAATAGCTGTAATATAAATGTTTTTCTATGGCCGTTCCTACCTATCTATATTGAGAACAGTGCAACCTCCACTAGCGTTTTATAAATAAATAGCTGGTTCTATGGATATCCAATAGTTAGATGAACTTGGCAATTACTACTTTAACAAGGAAGTGGGACAGTAGATAGCAAGTTACAATAAAATCTAATATTACAATAGTCAATATCACCATAGATCAATAAAGCGGTCTGTGCTACATGCTAGGGCAGTCTAGATCACTTACTCTATTAATTCTCTGAATATTAACATATCAATGGAAACAACAATATTGGGACAGGGAAGACACTGAAGACCTGGAAAGAGGCAACAATACTTTGAACCTCAAAGGAAGGACAAGACCCAATGATGAATTATAGGCCTATTTCATCATTGAATAAAGAAATCAAGATTTTACAATGATTTTGGCAGAAAGACTGAAGAAAATTTTATAAGACTTTATCTATAAAGACCAATCTGGATTTCTGCCAAAAAGACAGTTACACAATAACATTAGATGCATTTTGGACATTCTGGAACATTTAGATAACCATAACAAGGAGCAGACAGCAGTTATATTTTTTGATGTTGAAAAAGCCTTCTGCATCTGAAAGGGTACCTTTAGACCAAAGGCATTCTACTTGATTCTGATTCAGCTAATAAATCTGCACCATCTTGACACAGTCTGAACTGGAGGTGAGCAAAGGGTGACCTGTGACTTATAAGCAGGCCTTCCTACCCCTACTCCAGACCTCAAAATCCCTCATAGCCAACAATTATTTTTGATGCAAAAACAGCCAACAGCACTGTCCAGAAACCTCTAAGGGCACAACTAGATACTTAAATGCTATCTCCATAACTTTTAATGGTTAACTATTTATTTAAAAACAGTTTTATATATTTATAAAATCTTTTATTTAGTTTTATATACATTTTATAGTTCTGCCTACTGTATTTCTGCAAAAGCTAGTTTCTTTAAAAAAAGGCAATTTGGGGCCAAAAGGGACAGGCCCTCTCCTCTCCACCATAGCCAACTGATTGCCCCCAAAGTTTGTAAGGGCGCAAACAGGTATTCACACACTGACTGATTGATTGATTTGCATGGGGCAGGCAGGTGCTGTTTTGCAAAGATTAAAATGGCTCCCAGACCCACTGAAGTTGTCTACTCGCATTCTGAAACTAGCACCGCAAGCAACTGTGTTTCTTCCCCATTATGTTTTTATTGATTGTGATAACCCAATGTCTCTGGGTAAGCCCACTCTGTTCATTAATAAAGTGCAACAAAGCTAACTGAAATAGTTCTTATGGCTCTTCTGTAATTAAAAGGCCATTTTAAGATACAAACACAAAGTAGCATAATAGAAAATCTAGCTTAACACAGAAATAAAATTCCTCAGTTGAGCTGCTATGTATCATGATTAACCTTTTAGGTGCAAAAGTGAAGTGCGCTCAGTTTTAATTCAGAAAAAAAAAAGATTCTTTGCCCCAGTATCAAAATTTTGGGCAACGTTGCTCTTGCAGCTCAATTTTGAATTAAAATTAAATTAGAAACTCAGGTCCTTGAAACTACTGATACTTTCTTCCTTATTCTTCAGGCTTTTCCACATAATAACTTCATTCAAAATAATTCAGGAAGATATGAATATCTTATTATACTGACATATAAAATTTAGTAATGTATAATCTGCCCATTACACATTTGTAAATCCTATTAAGAGGATTTATGCTGAATGTGCAACTATGTATACTCTTGCAACATGCTGTGATGAAACTGGCATCTGGCTGAGTTTCAGCAAGTAGGCTAGATTCACAAGGGAGGTTGTCAAGAAAAGCAGTGCATTCAGTGCACAAATTAGGGGAATACTTGAATTGCACAGCATTGTATGTACACACACTATGATAAGCATGGTCCTACATTGTAGTGCTATCCACTGGCCACAACCCAACCAATGGCATGATTTCCTAATAGATGAGTTCCCCAGAAAGCTAGGTTCTTTAGATGATTTCAAAACCTGGGAAATTTGGTTCTATATTCAGAGCCTATGAGAGAAGAAAAGGCTCCAATGTTGTGGGGCAAGAGTGAGTTCCTTTTTTACTGCCAAAAGCCACATTCCCTTAGGATAATCTGTCAGCCAAGCCAATGTGATCTAGTGGTTTGAATGTTGGACTAGGACTTCAGGAGATCAGGATTCAACTCCATACTTAGCTATGGAAGCCCACTGATGGAGCCTGGGCAAGGCACACTCTCCCAAGCTCAGAGGAAGGCAGTGGCAAACCTCCTCTGAAAAAATCGTGTCAAGAAAACCCAGTGAAATGGCCACAAGTTGAGATTGATGTGAAGTTGTATTATTTGTTGTTGTGTGCCTTCAAGTCATTCCTGAGTGCTATCCACTGGCCACAACCCAACCAATGGCATGATTTCCTAATAGATGAGTTTCCCAGAAAGCCAGGTTCTTTAGATGATTTCAAAACCTGGAAAATCTGGTTCTACATTCAGAGCCTAAGGCCAAACTATTATGAGGTTTTCTTGGCAAAATTTGTTCAGAGGTGGTTTGCCTTTACCTTCCTCTGAGGCTAAGAATGCATGACTTATCCAAGGTCACCCTGTGTGTTTCCATGGCTGAGTGGAGATTTCAGTTCTGGTCTCCAGAGTCATAGTCCAGTGCTCAAATCATTACACCACACTGTCTCTCTTGACTTGAAGGCACATAACAAAAAACAAAACAAAACAAAAACTTGTCAGGGGCCACATGTTGGTGTTAGTAGGGCTGGTGCCATTAATGGATGGTTCAAGAGCTAAAAGTAGATGAGATCAGCCCATTACTTTCTCCTTCTCTCTTTCTCTCCGCTGTTTACTCCTCACTCTCTCCCTCTTCTTCTCTATTTAGCAGGCTGCTTAGGAATGAACAGGTTTCTTTTGCAGAGCACTGAACTGATTGCCTGGACAGGCCTCTTCACATTAGAGTAAAGATGAGATCAAGTCACAGGTTGCACATTGCCCAGACATTTTGTAAAGAATGACAAGGACAGAAAAAGGAGGTAAAGTTGAAGACTCTATTCCAGCTCTTCCATCTCATGTATTGCTTCTACACAGGAGACTTGAATAGGGCTAACAATGGGCAGGCATACCTCCATAAAGTGGAATAGGTGAGGTTACTCTTGCTCCCAAGTGTGACATATGCCCAGTCAGTCAGAGCTCAGGATGGAACTGTGCTTTCTGAGGAAAGGTGATGCTTAGAATACCCTGACAGTTGTTACATAGGCTACATTAGGGAATACTGGTGTACCCTTATTCCTTAGATGACTCCTTTAATGATGGACCTCTAAACACCAGCAGTCAGAAGAGAGAATCAGTGCTTCTGCACAGGATCTCTGCAGGGCAATAAGCATCGAATAAAGGAGTCATCTAAGGAAGTCGCTTAATTTTCAAAGTACACTTCAGCTTCTCTTGCAACATGCTAGCATTCTCTGAATACCACTGTTCCAGTCATTTAGGTTCTTAGGAGACTCCAATCATATTCCTCACTATGTTATCCAAGTGGTTTGCAATCAGATACATACACACTGAGCGTGAACAACTTCTACCTCTCATCAGTCAGATATTAAGGACCTCATACTGGAGGAGGGCAAATGTTGTCCCCATCTTCAAAAAGCGAAAAAAAGAGGACCCAAATAATTACTGCCCAGTCAGCCTGACACCAATGCCAGGCAAGATCCTAGAGCAGATCATTAAACAGTCAGTTTGTAATTACTTAGAAAGCAATGCTGTGATCACTAAAAGTCAACATGGGTTTCTCAAAAACAAGTCATGCCAGACTAATCTTTTCTCTTTTTATGATAGAGTTACAAGCTTGACAGATGAAGGGAATGCTGTGGACATAGCATATCTTGATTTCAGTAAGGCCTTTGACAAAGTTCCCCATGACATTCTTGCAAAGAAGCTAGCAAAATGCGGGCTGGACAGTGCTACTGCTAGGTGGATTTGTAACTGGTTGACTGACCAAACCCAAAGGGTACTCACCAATGGCTTCTCTTCGTCCTGGACAGAAGTGACTAGTGGGGTGCCACAGGGTTCTATCCTGGGCCCAGTGCTGTTCAACGTTTTCATCAATGACTTGGATGAAGAAATAGAAGGCATGCTTATCAAATTTGCAGATGACACCAAATTGAGAGGGGTTGCTAATACGCCAGAGGACAGGATTAAAATTCAAAACGTCCTTGACAGATTGGAGAGCTGGGCCAAAGCTAACAAAATGAATTTCAACAGAGAGAAATGTAAGGTCCTACACTTAGGCAGAAAAAATGGAATGCACAAATATAGGATAGGGGGACATGTGGCTGGATAACAGTACATGCGAAAGCGATCTAGGAGTCTTGGTGGACCACAAGCTAAACATGAATCAGCAGTGTGATGTGGCAGCCAAGAAAGCCAATGTGATTCTTAGGAGTATGGTGTGTAGATCAAGGGAAGTAATAGTACCACTCTATTCTGCTTTGGTTAGACCTCATCTGGAACACTGTGTCAAGTTCTAGGTACCTCATTTCAAGAAAGATATTGACAAGCTGGAGTGTGTCTAGAGGAGAATGAATAAAATGGTGAAGGATCTAGAAGCCATGCCCTCTGAGGGGTGGTTTAGGGAGTTGGGTATGTTTAGTCTGCAGAAGAGAAGGTTAAGAGAGAACATAACAGTCATGTTTAAATATTTGAAGGGATGTCATGTCGAGGAGGGAGCAGGCTTGTTTTCCACTGCTCCAGAGACTAGGACAAGGAGCAATGGTTTCAAAATGCAGGAAAAGAGATTCCACTTAAACCTCGGGAAGAAATTCCTGAAGGTCAGAGCTGTTCGGCAGTGGAATATGCTGCCTTGGAACACAGTGGAGTCTTCTTCCTTGGAGGTTTTTAAGCAGAGGCTGGATGGCCATCTGTTGGGAGTGCTTCGATGTGGGTTCCTGCACGGCTGGGGGTTAGACTGGATGGCCCCTGTGGTCCCTTCCAGCTCTATGATTCTATGATTCTGTAAACTGTTGATACAGATGGGTAAATAAGAAACTTCCCCCTCCCAGACCATTCAATCAATATGCACCTCAAGCTTAGTTTCCTTCTTTTCCTGTAGCCATCCAGTGAAACTAGCTGGCATTAGATTCAGCAGGACAAAACAAAGCTTTTTTTCATAAATGCATTCTGAATTTCTGGAATTCACTGCAACAAATGGTCATCAGTTTAGATGGTTTTGAAACTCACAGAGGATCAGTCTGTCAGTAGCTATCAGCCATGATGGCAATATGCAGCCTCCAGAATCAGAGGCAGTGTACTCCTGAAACAACAGAAGAGGGTTATTGCCTCCTTGCTGCTCATGGGCTTTGGAAAAGTATCTGATTGACTACTGTAAGAAACATGATCCTGAACTGGATGGATCTTTAGTTCGACCACACATGTCTCTTCTCATATGAAATATTTCATGCCTGGAAATGAAGCTCTTTTGGACAATTATTTTAGCTAAAGAAATTAAAGAGATCAACAAGATTTGTTTTCTCATAAAGATACAAATAATGTATTAACTCTAACATACAGTTTTTCTCTTTTAGTCCTACTATTGAGACAATTGGATCTGTACTGTATACACAGTAGTCTGTGGTGATATCTTTGTATCTAATTTATTTGCAACCTCCTTTTCAACAGCTGTCCTCTCTAAGCATCTCAAGGGCACCCCCCTATTCTAATTAAAGGAGCATCTGTTGTCACACTGTCAATTACTTGGAACATGGTATGCTCTTGGCACTTTGGAGGGAGGGCAAACCAAATTCTAAACCCAAGTGCTTGATTTCAATTAATCTTGCTTTGGTACTTCAACAGTAACCCCACTAATGAGTTCCCATGGCAATGTTAGTCAACCCTGCTGTGAGACTATCATACTCATGCCTGATTTGCCGCCTATGGTTTAAGGAAATTTTGAGTTCTAAAATATTCCTCACTTCAAATCATCATCCATATTTTACAGTACATAATGATTCCCTCTCATTGAGACACTCCACCTTTGCATTGCCCTGATGTTTGTATCCTGAACTGGTCATTCTGCATCTAGACAGGTCAACTAAAAGGGAAATTAACACTTTTAATAATCTTAGTAGAAAGAAAAGCTAATAGTCTGCATCAGGAGTCATATAACTATGATTTCTCTCCAAGTGCAATTCTCTCCAGTCTACCCTTTTAGCATAGTGGATCCCTCCTCCAAGATGGGTATTTCTCTGTCAGTGAAGAATGGGGGAAGCAACAGAGATACATCCAGCTATTTTCTTTTAGCTGGATGTACTGCATCAGGCATTCTCGAGGACCTCCTGGAGGATCTTGGGAGATTCCTAAGGATAGGGATGTAATATTTCACTATGTTTCTTCTTGAATGTAGCACCAAATAATTTCAGAAATTTGCTTCCCACTGTGAAAAAGTCTTCAAAAACCACTCAGTTTTCAAAGGCTATTTATTTGCAATTTGGGGGCTTATTCTGTGCAAAATTCGCATATGGTCATTTTGCAAAGAAAACAGCATTATCCGCACAGGAAACAGCATTTTCTATGTGGAAAATAATTATTTCCATACAGAAATATTAATTTCTGCACAGAAAAATGTTGTTTTCTGCATGGAAAATACTGTTTCCTTGTTTTCTTTTAATATTTTTTTATTTTATTGATAAAATAAACAATAAAATAAAAAATATTAACGCTTTGGGAGACTTCCGGTTTGGGTACGAGAGCTGGGAGAAGCGTTTTCCAACGCTTCGAGCAGGAGCACACCCCTGCTGCAGGCTACCGGCAGAATTCCCATTGAGAAGTTGGTTTGTTCTGCTCCCCAGGAGCGAGGGGCGCAGCCAGACTTTGGGTGGGCGACAAAGCCGCAGTCTGTCCCCCTGTCATCGTTCAGAGGGAAATACTGTTTTCTATCCACATCAGCCATGTATGAATTTTACACAGAACAAACCCAATTATAGCCTTTTTTCTACACAGAAAACAACATATTCTAAGCAGAAATTAATATTTTCTGCACTGAAATATTATTTTCTAAACAGAAAATGCAGAAACTGCTGTTTTTTATGCAAATCAACCATGTCTGAATTTGCGCAGAACAGGTTTCACACTGTGAAGATTCTTATCAGTCCAGGATTCTTCTCTTCAGGATTTCTCATCATGTAAAAAAACATGTTTTTGGTCTATTTTTCAAATATTTTTGAACATTCTTTCCATCCCCACCTGAGGATGACATTATTAATGTGTGTCCAGAAAAAAGAAAATAACTGGGCACATCTTTGTTACTCCCACCCTCCATTAACATGGAAATGGTCACCAGTGGGGAGAGACTGCCACACTGAAAAGGTGGGTTTGGGTGGATTTTGGTTGCTGCACATTTGGAACAGCATTCCAATTTCAGCAATCATCAAAAAATTGGTTTGCAATGGTGTCGGTTGGATCTATGCCATTGTAAATCACTAGTAGGATGCCAACTACAGTTTCAAAATGTGTTTTTCACAAAATATATTTACAGTATTTGTATACAATGATTTTCAACCATAGTGTTTCACCATCTATAATAAGAAAATCTGATTTAAAGGGAGATGACATTATTATTCCAATATAATTTGGAAAACAATTACATTTAATATAAGTGACTTACAGATGTTATGCTCAAAGAGTGGAATAAGAGAAAAAATTGTGGTGGGAAAACCATACTTAAAAAATAAATTATGATGATGCCTGGGCAATGTGTAAGGACCTACATCCTAATCAATAACAGAATCCAACTCAGGTAAAAAAGGAATTGGCCAATTCCACTGGATCAGTGACATCTGAAGCACAGCAGCTGAAAGCCAACCCAGGCCTCAAGGATTATGACCTGGGACACTTTCACACTATACAATTATAGCACTGTGGTTCCATCCCATGGAATCCTGAGATTTGCAGTTTAGGGAGGAAGCCAGAGAGACCTAGCACCTCACCAGACTATGAACTCCATGACTCTATATTGCTATCATGTCAGTTAGAATGGAACCATAGCACTACAACTGTGTGGCGTGAAAGGGCCTCAGCTCCTAGCTTGAATTTGTTGGATTGAGGGTCGAGTCAAGGGCCCTTGGATTTAAAATCTATACTCTCAGGGTCTTGCACCTTTTCCCTTCAACTGGCTTTCCCACTGTTTCCAAGGAACTAAAAAAACAAGTCAAACTAAGCTAGAGAGAACAAAGCAGTTTATAAAATGGTGGTATGGTGCTAGAAAGAGCTGTCTTGCCTTGGGATCTCATAATTTTAAAAACATAGTTAGATGATGTTGTCACATCAGAGGAATGCACGTTCAATATTTTTTTCCTAGAATGTTTACTGAAAGTTATTGTTTGTAACTACTCATACACAAATAAAAATAAATATGAAAAATCTCCAAAATATAAAAGACTGAGGTCTAAAGCTTGATGGAAGTATTTTTACAGCTGTAATATAGCTCTGTGATGATACATATGCACTTTATCCACAATAAAACCAACATGCCATGGACATAATGTTTCAGCCATTGTGCAAGGAGCTTAAATACATAAAATTTCCTGCATTTGTGTTAGAGATCAGAATGATCCTCTTCTCATATACCCATGGTGAAATAGTACTTTGTTTCTATTTTCTGCAACCGCTTCCCCACCATTCTGAAGAAATAAATTCCTCCACAATTGTTTACATTATCACATCATTTGCACATCACTTTTAAGCTACCGCAGAAAATGGCTGGGACTCATGGGAGCTAAGCGACTGCATATCAGAAAAGCAATGTATAATTCAAGCTTTTCTAAGTATTGTACCTCCAGAGGACAATTTTTCCACTTAGAAGAAGAAAGAAAGGACCCTCTCTTCTATTTCCTCATTATGAATGAAGAAATGGACTTTGAAATGGACAAAATGTGAGATAACTTTCAGATATGCATATCTTTATATCAAAGGAGCTTAATGCGCTGGTTTTGCATAAAATTATAAGCCATGTTATAATTTTGTTTAATTCTGGGTTATTGTTGTGTCAAAACCCATCCTTGCAAAGAAACCACTATTTGTTTCCCAGCTCCAAGCCACAATTAGAAGCCACAGTTTGTTGCTGGGTTATGAATTATGGACTGTTGTAACACTGAGCCAGAACCATGGTTTGTCCTTGGCTTGTTTCCACTGCTTCCCACTTTGAAATAGGAGCTGACAAAAGGGATAGAATAGAAGAGGAAAAAACTAAATCATTACTTGTTTTGCAATCTGCATGAAAAATTAAAAAAACAAACCAAAGTGTAGTGTGATGTAGAAACATGGGCACTGCTTATAATTATTCAATGAAGTCTTGTTGTGGAGCTTTGCTTTGACCACTGGGTGGTGCTACGAGTCATGCTATCCAAAGAAAGTTCAGGTAAACAGTTCTGATTATTTTAAATAACCTGGCTACTACAGGACACATTTAAAAGCCCAGACGAGATAGGAGGACTTTTGTTACATATACTGTACACATCATAAAAATTAACAAATCCATTCAACATTGCCATGAATAAAGTGCAACTTCACAAATATAAGTTGTTCTGAGGACTTTAATTCAATCAGTGTCACTGGTAACATTCATCATTAGAAGGAGACAGTGTAGGTTCGGAAGACTACACAAGTACAATTTTATGAGGTCTAAGATGGAAACATATAGGGTATATGTACACAAGAGTTTAATATGTCTATGAAATTGCCTTGCTGTTCTCACTAACTGACCAACAAGTGATGTTAACACAATAGTAAGTCAGGTTAGGTACAGAGGAGTTAGAACATGAAGTTCTCCAGAAGTCAGTGTTGACTCACCACTGTATATGTCAGTGTGATTTTGAAAGGACGTTTCATTATAGGGATACTCTGTAATAAACAAAAGAATGTGAGCGTACCAAAGGCAACAAAGCATGCACTGAGTAACAAAAGACTCAATGGAAGTGAAGGGAAGAAAAGGGAAATAAAACAGAAAACAGAAAATTTAAAAAGTTAAATAAAAGCAATAAAGAAAGAATGAGGCAACACCATATAGAGAACAGCCACAAACCCATAAACGTTATTTGAAAATAAACATGAAAACACACAGCCAAAAAAGAAAATAAAGGGACAGCAATTAAAGAAAACTGCCTTATTTCTAGAAAATGTAGATAGTGAGTTAAATCCAATGTTGTGTGGTGGTGACATCCGAACTTTCTTCCTTTCCACTACCCCCGCCTCGCCAGGGCCCTTCACAGCACAGAAGAACAGCTCTGGAGAGTGTCTCAGACCTCCAGAACCAGCTTGGGGAGGACGTAGGGAGTCGGCATGAGGAAGGGACCACATCCCTCTCTCTTCAATGGGAATTTGCTGTGCCCACCGATTGGATCATGCCCTATGTATATTTTTCTCCCAAACAGCAACACAAACACAAAACAGCCACAGACATTTCAAAAACACTGGTTAGATTTTAGGGCTGCACCACTAATATCAGGAAATTATCAACAGATCTGTTAACCTTCAATATTTTTAGAAGAACAATTTTCTCATTAGGTTTGCTAAAATATATTTTTAAAAACCCAGCTACAATGTCCCTAGTGGGAAAGATGGGTTACACTCAGGCAAGTGACAGTATTAACAATGAAGAAAGAAATTACCGGGAGTGGGGGGAATTTGGAAGATTAATCAATCATGTAAATATTAGAATGAAATATGTTTCATTTTAAAATGTGTGCATGTCTCCTGGTAATTATTAACTGAATCGTCAAGACATATGCCCACAGTCTAAAAGTAGCCAAGTTGGTCCATTAGAAACAGCCCCAGAACAAGAAGAAAGCATTGTAAATAAGCACACAAATATTATTAATATGCATTATCTTTTACTATCCTAAGCAAATAGCAATTTGTGTTTCCATGCCAACCATGGAAGAGAAGAAGCCCCTCTCACCAGTCAAACTAGAAACACAATCTACTAAAGTCATAGCAGGCTACGAAATATACAATACTTTCCGTCAATTCTTTATTTATTCATGTCTCATGTTTTTAATGTTATCCATGGAAATGAAATGCATTGCTGAAAAAGGGACAGAATGACCTGTTCCTCATTTGCTGGCTTACTCATTTGTCCGGAAAGAATTTCCTAGTGCCTGTGGAGACTGGATGAGTTGTTAAATATAAGGTTGATGTATAAGACTTTTTATGAAAACCAGGTAAAATGTCAGTGATGTTCTTTCAAGCTGGATATTAGGTAAGAGAAGCAAAGCCAAGGGGGAAAAAAGGCAGAAAAGAATAAAAGACTGAAGGAAAAAAAATCCTGACATCTGTAGTTCTAAGCAATTGAAAGATGGGATGGGACAGAATCATAGATTTGGAAGAGACCACAGAGGCCATCCAGTCCAACCCCCTGCTATGCAGGACCACACAACAAAGCACTCCCAACAGATAGCCATCCAGCCTCTGCTTAAAAACCTCCAAAATAGGAGACTCCACCACACTTCAAGGCAGCATATTCCACTCCTGGACAGCTCTGACCATCAGGATGTTCTTTCTGAGGCTCAGGTGGAATCTCCTTTCCTGCAGCTTGAATCCATTGCTTCTTCTCTGGAGCAGCAGAAAACAAGCCCGCTCCCTCTCTGACATAACATCGCTTCAAATGTTTAAACATGGCTATCATGTCCTCTCTTAACCTTCTCTTCTGCAGACTAAACATCCTCAGCTCCCTAAGCTGCTCTTCACAGGGAATGGCTTCCAGACCCTTCACCATGCCCTCCTCTGGACACACTCCAGCTTGTTGATATCCTTCTTGAATTGAGGTGCCCAGAACTGGACACGGTATTCTAAACGAGGTCTGACCAAAGCAGAATAGAGAGGTAGCATTACCTCCATTGATCTAGACACCATACTCCTATTGATGCAACCAAGAATCGTGTTGGTTTTCTTGGCAGCCGCATCACACTGTTGTCTCGTGTTCAGCTTGTGACCTACCAAGAACTCTTAGATCCCCTTCACACGTACTGTTATCCAGCCACGTGCCCCCATCCTATATTTGTGCATTTCATTTTTTTCTGCCTAAGTCCAAGACTTTACATTTCTCTCTGTTGAAATTCATTTTGTTAGCTTTGGCTCAGCAATCCAATCTGTCAAGGTCATTTTGAATTTTGATCCTGTCCTCTGGCGCATTAGCAACCCCTCCCAATTTGGTGTCATCTGCAAATTTGATCAGCATGCCCTCTATTCCTTCATCCAAGTAATTGATGAAGATGTTGAATAGCACTTGGTTCAGGACAGAACCCTGTGGCACTCCACTAGTCACTTCTCTCCAAGATGAAAAGCAGCCATTAGTGAGCACCCTTTGGGTTTGGTCAGTCCACCAATTACAAATCCACCTAGCAATAGCACTGTCGAGTCCACATTTTACTAGCTTCTTTGCAAGAATGTCATGGGGAACTTTGTCAAAGACCTTACTGAAATCAAGATATGTTACGTTCACAACATTCCCTTCATCTATCAAGCTTGTAACAATATTGTAAAAAGAGGTAAGCTTAGTCTGGCATGATTTATTTCTGAGAAATCCATCTTGACTTTTAGTGATTACAGCACTGCTTTCTAAGTAATTACAAACTGACTGTTTAATTGATGTCATGCTGACCAGGCAATAATTATTTGGGTCCTCTTTTTTTCTCTTCTTGAAGATGGGGATGACATTTGCCCTCCTCCAGTCTGCTGGAACTTCTCCTGTTCTCCAAGAGTTCTCAATGATTGTTGCAAATGGTTCTGAAATGACTTCTGCCAGTTCTTTTAATACCCTTGGATGTAATTCATCTGGCCCTGGAGACCTGAATTCATCTAGTTTAGCCAGGTATTCCTGTACTACTTCTCTACCTATTCTGTGCTGCATTTCCACCCCTTCTTCACCTGGTCCCCACTCCCCAGGTTGAGTACTTCTACCCTTTTGGGAGAAAACTGAGGCAAAGAAAGTGTTATGTAGTTCTGCCTTCTCACTCCCTCCCCCACCCCCCCAATTAGGAATTGGCCACCCTCTCCACACAGCAACCCTATCATTTCCTTGTTTTTCCTTTTGCTGTGGACATACCTAAAAAAACTCTTTTATTGTTTTAATGTCTCTAGCAAGCCTGAATTCATTCTGTGCTTTAGCTTTTCTGATCTTCTCCTTACATATTGTGGCTATTTACTTAAATTCCTCTTTGGTGGTTTCACCAGTCTTCCATTTCCTGTACATGTTTCTTTTAACACTTAGCTCAGCTGAGAGTTCTTTAGTCAACCATTCTGTTTTCTTTAGACACCTGCCATTTTTCCACCTTGTTGGTACAGTTTTAAATTGTGCCTTCAGTATCTCACTTTTAAGAAACTCCCATCCGTCATGAACTCCTTTCTCTTTCAGTATTCTTGACCGTGGGATTTTAGCCAGTAACTCCCTAAGTTTACAGAAATCAGCTCTTCTAAAGTTTAGAATGTGTGTCTGGTTATACTTGGCTTCTCCTTCCCACTGAATGACAAATTCCAATAGAGCATGGTCACTCCCCCCTAAGGATACCACCACTTCCACCTCATCAACAAGGTCATCTCTGTTGGTCAGGATCAGATCCAAAATAGCTGATCCCTTTGTTGCCTCTTCCACCTTCTGGACCATGAAACTATCTGCAAGGCAAGTGAGGAACTTGTTGGACCTTGTGGTCTTGACAGAGTTTGACTGCCAGCATACATTAGGATAGTTAAAATCGCCCATTGTAACTGCATCTCTCCTTTTTGAATGAGTGGTCATCTGCTCCAGGAAGGCATCATCCAAGTCCTCAAGCTGGCCCAGAGGCCTGTAGCAAACCCCCACAATCACATCTCTATTGTTTCTTGCTCCCTTAATTCTTCACCAGATGCTCTTGACCTGGCTTTCTGGATTTAAGTCATGGATCTCTTCACAGGTGAAAAATCCTTGACATATAAGGCTACTCCTCCTCCTTTCTTGTTTGGTCTTATTTCCTTGCAACAATAGTCCTTGGTGGGAACTCAAAATAACCATTAGGGAGCTACCATGATACAATTGTTTTCTGCTATGGTAAGAAGACATCCTTCTGGAAGAATTTCTTTCTCTATTACAGAAAAATCTTTTTTACGCTTAGTTTAATCTAAGTGTACATGAAATTTGCACCCCATTTTCAGGTGCTTGTACTTCAGCATCATGTCCCACTTCTTCATTTTGGTTGTTTCGTTTTTTTTAACATTTAGCCTGAAAAAGATTTTGGCAGAACTTGATGGTTTGCTTCTTGTTTTATGAGATTTTATTGGATCCTAACTGAACTATTTCTCTACCATTACTTTTTCACAAAACTTGTTCTCTATACACTTAAAATTTCACCCCTGTGGTCATGTTGGCAAAGGGATTCTGGGAGATGTATTCTGAAAAAGTAATCTTTCCACCCAGTGGATAACAAGCAAAAGGAATAGAAGCCAAACCTTGGGATAGCTCCTGGTTCATATCTAATAGATGTTCTAACCTGCAGTATTTTATCTCTTTCTCTCTGTCTCTCTCCCTCTTTCACACACATCCTAAGAGTTGTTATTTGCTTCCATTGCAGAGATGAGGTCTTGTTTTCAAGCACTTAACCAAACTGTGACATACTTGATTATTAAGATTTCTGAAAACTCATATTTTTTTCTTGGAAAATTACTAAAGTTCAGTCATCTACATTAAATACCCATTCTCCACAAATATGTTCCAGTCCACCCAAAGAATATCCAGTGAGCTTGAAATCCATTCTTTACTCACAGACTTCTGGAAGGAGTGAGCATTTTCTACTGTGAAAGGATCAATCAAGTAATAATTGTTTAAAAAAAAACAGATGGTGAAAGGGTAGGAAAAACAGATTAACAAATATAAATGTTGAAATAATTATTTTGGTTCTTCTTTTAAAGCTTGAGAGAAAAAGGACACCAACATTAAATTTATTCAAAGCTCAATGGACAAGTATGAATCTCTGTCCCATCTCACCACTCAAATCCAAGGCAAGATCACGCGCAAACAGGATTGAAAGTTTTACCAACATTTATATTCATATTTGGGAAATGAAGTCTCTGGGGCTTCTAAAGTTACATAATCACAGTGGGAAGTGATGAGAGCCAGAGGACAGAAAAATGGGCCACCTAGGAAAATGTTGGACAGTGAAGAATATTTTGAACGAGAACAGTGACTACATTTGGCAGATGCCGAGTTAATCAACGTGACTTATCACATGCTAAACTGTGAAAACAGCTTAACTGCTCAAGAAGTGGGGAGGACAAGCTCTGATCTTTGAAAGAAAATGGAGCCCAGTATGTTGCTACGCATG
Source organism: Cyclura pinguis (assembly GCA_030412105.1). Taxonomy (NCBI): domain Eukaryota; kingdom Metazoa; phylum Chordata; class Lepidosauria; order Squamata; family Iguanidae; genus Cyclura; species Cyclura pinguis. Next base: position 59,167,071 of record CM059602.1, read on the forward strand.
GCTTAGTATCTATTATCCTGGCTGTATAAAGACAGGCACTGGATATGGCCTTTCAAAATAGGACACAGATAAAATCTACCTGTACATCATAACTACCATGGCACTGAAACAAACGAGGCTATGTGCAGCCAATAGTAAGTCTTCCTTCTGATCTACAATTACAATGGTCACTTTCCAATACTCTCCTCCCCCGTCCAGTTTCTACGAAATTCTGTGTCTCTACTTGTTAGTACAGATTTATACCAAAAACATGATGGCGCCATCTATCTTAACCAGCTTTACCACTTTCAGTCTACATTTGAGATTGGCTAAAGTTCTCAAGTTTTAAAGGATATAAAGTCACACTAAAAAGTATATAGAGCAGGGCATGGGAATCATACAGACTGGACTGCAATTCTCAGCAGCCCTAGCAAACATAGCCAATGTTGAGAAATGTTGTTCAACATCATCTGGAGAGTCACATGACTCCACCATTATGGTTTGTTTAGCCTGGGGAAGAGAAGGTTAAGAGGCAACATGATAGCTGTGTTTAAATATTTGAAGGGATGTCATATGGAGGATGGAGCAAGCTTTTCTGCTGCTCTAGAGATTAGGACGTGGAGCAATGGCTTCAAACTTCAGGAAAAGAGAGTTCATCTAAACATTAGAAAGAACTTCATGATAGTAAGAGCAGTTCGACAGTGGAATATGGTGTCTCAGAGTGTGGTGGAGACTCTGTTGAGAATGCTTTGAATGTGTATTCCTGCATGGCATGGGGTTGAACTGGAGGGCCCTTGTGGTCTCTTCCAGGTCTATGATTCTATGATTCATGGCATTTAAGAATAAGAATCCATCAAGCCCAATTCTCTGTACCCATTTGACCTTAAAACTTGTTTGTTTAAATCTGACCTGAAAGAATATACTGTAAGGCTAATGAAATAAAGTACTGTTTGCACTCATTCATTTTGCTGTTGGTCTGTATTTCATATGACACTCGAAATATTTGCAGCAGAGGTTCAGAAAAGTAGCCCAAACGGTGACAGCAGCCCCAAATATCTACTCTGGAAGCCTGGCCCAGGGCCTGAAACTCCTCTTGTTATCCAGGACGACACAGCCAAGAGCCAAATCTCTCCTATCACTTCTACGTCACCACAGGATCCATGATGACAGATTGGGTGGAAATCTTGGGTGAAGCTCTCTTGTGCAAATAGAAGCTTCTGCTTCAGAGATGGGACAACTAAGCCTGCCACACCAGGATATGTCCTGATTTAATCATCCCTGAGTGACAGGGCAATGAGATCTAAGTCAGTATGTGTGGCCCTATGATACAGATTGGCATCTTGAGATATGGGCAGGGAAGGGAATTGAATAAATATGTGCTTTCCCCAACTTTTTTTAGCATCTAGGTGGGTGGGACAACTTAAGAAAGTGCACAGCTGGTGGAAGCAGGTTGAAACCACCCCTATCCCACATGTGCAAATCCAGATACAGAAGGGGATCCTGGACATTTAATGAAAAGTGTTCAGCTGCATGGTTTGTGTTTGAAGTAGCACATCGTTTTTCACTATTCAAGGGGTTGAAAATGGGCTTACACCAATTCATTAATGATAAAGCTAGCTGTCATCAAGGCTATATGTTACCTCCAATATCAGAAGTAATATACCTCTCATTATGAGTTGCTGGGAAGCAACAGCAGAAGAGAGCTATTGTTGATGGCCTGCTTGTGGGCTTCCCATGTCCAGATGTCTGGCCACAATAGGAACAGGGTGTGGATTTCACAATCCTTCATTCTGACCAAGCAGAGTGCTTCTTATGTTCTTACTGACTGAGTCCCCCTAACTATAATAAACTTTTAAAATTCATTACTGATATTAAGAGTTACTCAGAAGCTTGCTCCACCTTACATTCTGTCAATAATACTCATTCTGAACCAATATTCAGAACTATTTTAATACTATGGTGGTTGCACTTAACATCAGGGGTGGAAACCATGCAACACTCTGTACACTGGCCTGTACACTGACCACCCCGATGCAGCATCTTATTAGGGCTGTACACTGACCACCCCGGTGCAGCATCTTATTTCAGCTATTACTTCTAAAAGCTAGAGTGGTTAGAGTGTTCAAAGGACAGAATATACACGAAAGATCTAAATATTTTTCTGTTGAATTGTGTGGAAAAATGGCCTTATTAGAAGCATATGCAGCAATCTTATCTTAGCTACCTGGCAGCAAGTCTCACTTAACTTAACTGGACTTACTTCTCAGCAGACCTTCTTTTTAAAAAAGACACAGGTAAGGATGGAAAGTTGTAGATTTAAGTAGGTCTGTCTTTTGGTTCTAAGCTCCGACCTAACCAAACCATTGAAAGTGTATGACACACTGAAGAAACGGGTGGTTGAAAAGGAGGATGAAGGGGTGGCAGAAAAGACACAAGAAAAGGAGGAGGAGGAGGAGGACAAGAAGCCATCACCACCACAAAGAGAGCAGGAAATAAGGGTGGGTTGCAGGGGTGAGGAAAAGTTTTCACTAAATCCAAATACTTTGTAAACAATAAACACACCAAAGGAGTCCAAAGGCTTCCATTGCTGCATACCCCACACAATGAAGTACAAAACCAGAAAATAAAATTAACAAAAATGAAAGGAGGAGAGGGAGAAAATTGAAAAGCCACACACACACACACAAAATTCACCATTCAGAAAGACTTGTAACAACTTCCATACATTCCAACAGGTAAGGAGGGAGGAACACTAGCCTTTAGCCCAAAAGATCTAACATTCTGAAAAGGCAATGCTGCTTGAAGGTTTCTCCTGAGCAAACAAATCACCTCTCCCAACTTTCTGTTCCAGGCAAGGTTGTACTATTTTCTTGCTTCTGGTCCACAAAGCAGACAACAAGACAACAAGCCTCTCAGCACAGAGCCATGCGATGTAGATCCTCCAGTCCTAATCCTCCTCCTGAGGCCTTCCTCCTTTAACAGAATCAGGCAAAGGGAGAACAACACACTCCTAACAAATTCCAGTGACCTAAAATAGTTAATTTATTAAAAGTATAAGATTAACTTATATTAATCGAAGAATCTATACAGCTCAGCCACATAAGAGGCAAAATTGAATGAATGAATAATTTAGCGAGTTAACTAACACTTTCCTCCAAGTTCCATATGTTTGTTTGTCTATCTATCTTCCACTTTCTGTTTTTTTTAGCCCACTAATCTTTTGTTTTGTTTACATGAAAATGAAAAAAGAAAAAACAGGATCCGCAGGGAAATACATCAGTCTCTCCTGGAATTTCTCACACCATTGAGTAGATCCCTTTCCTTACATTTTAGTTACCCAACTATTTGACATCTACCTTGATTAGTGCTTTGGCCATATTAAGGGTCCTATCACACTATGCTGTAATGGTACTATTATTCTGTTTTAACTGCTATGGGAACATCTTGTGGAATTCTGGGGTTTGAGGTTTAGTGAGGTCAAAGAGCTCTGTGGCTGAGAATTCTAAATGCCCTACCCTAAACTGCAAATCCCAGGAGTGCATGCTGCATTCTCATGTCAGCTAAAGTGGAATAATAGCACTATAACAGTGTAGTGTGATAGAACCTTAAGTCTCCTCCTGTAACCAGAAGCATTCAGCAATCTCTTCCTTTATGTTCTCAAGACTACAACACTTAACAATCAAGTATAGGGAATCTCCAAGGGTCTCTTCACCAAAAAAAATAAAATGAAATAAAATAGTAATGATAAATTTCTACATGAAATCAATCAGTCTGTAGATGCATATCACCAGCAAGGTAGCACCTCTGGATCTAAGATTTCCTCAAGTGCTAAGAATTAGTCATCTTTCATCTCTCCTCCTTGTCTCTTTTCTATACGTCAGCCTGGAGAGAGAAAATTCACATGTACAAAGTCCAAACAAGGAGGACTGTTCAAACTATAAATATTCTTGCAGCAAATAGATATGACTGACAACAAAAAGTAAAGAAGAAGCATTTAGTCTGTAGACTCTGAAGTTTCTCCTCTTCTCTTGAGAGAAACCTCTGATTAAAGTAGCAAGACCAAATTCTAATCCTATTCCTCCTCATTTCTAGAGAAGATGCTCTTTGTTGGGTTGAAACTGAGGTCATCTGCAAGTAGGCATAAGATGCCAATGCAGTTACTTCCGCTCTGCAGGACACTCTTCCCATGGAAATTGCTGGGAGAGGCCTGTTTATCAATAATTTAGCCCTCTTCACTATGCCTTTCAGATTAACTGTGGGTAGAGCTCACACTGCTTGCTTCTCACTGTTTTCTTCTCAAGGGCTTCTTTCCTTTCTAGCCCATATGACATTAAAAGTATAAATAATTCAGAGATTATTTTGCTCAGAAAGAAGCATTCACTCAAAAACATCCTGAAACCTAAGGAATCAGTAAGTAGAAATGGGGAAAGAAAAGAAAACATTAACCTGTGAACTGTCCCTATTTTAAGCTGGAGCACCAACATCTGCTTTGATCCCCCCCCCCCAAGTCTAAGCAGCAGTTAGCAATCTGCAGCCCTCCAGAGGTTTTGGACTACCACAATCTCCAGCCAGCATGGCCAATGGTCAGGAAATAACAGGACTGTAATTCAAAACATGTGGAGGGTCACAGTTTGCTTACCTCTGCTGTAAAGCAATGAACATACAGTGCAGTGGTCATTCAGGTACCAAAAATAAGTGAGTAAGCAAAAACAATGCTTCCTCTTTGCACAGGTTTAAGTCTTGGCTGTACACATCAACAGCAAACAGATACTTGCTGAATACCTTGGTGAGCCTCATGGTAATATTCACAGATATGCTTTTATTCTCAAGCCCACATCAGTGACATAATGGGTGGGCCAGAAAGTTCTAGGAACTTGAAGAGAGCCTCTCTAGGCATTGACAGCAGTAAGTAAATGAGATGACCAGAATTAAGTTAAATATAAGAATCTGCATTCTGTAAAGCATACACTTCCTTTGTAAAATGTTGTACATGGAGTAGTTGACAAAATTAAGAAGACAGGAAATGATGTTCAACTGGCTGAAATGAAAGTACAAAACAAACAAACAAGCACTACTTGAAATAAAATCTTTTAACAAATCAAATCAGATTAGAAGCTGCTTTAGGATTTCTGAAATGATCAATCACTTCTACAGAACACTCAGTTAAAACCACTGGCCCAAACAACATAAATCACTGCCCCAAACAATGTTTTGAGAGTGCTGTGGAATGCAATTCTCAGGTCCAAAGTAGCAACAAAACAGAGCAATGAAAAGTGCAACAGCTGATGAGAATACTATGATATTTTAAGTTTTTTATTTATTTCTGGACCTTTTAATGGATTCTTCTCTCATAGATATCCAGGCAATCAACTATTCCTTTAAAAAATGGATAAAAGATAAAAGCAGCCATTCACTCTTGTTATAATGATGACAGGCATGTGGGAAATGGCCAGTTCAGATTTATTATCAGGACCTAGATGTCTCTGATGTTTCTCTTCTTCATGAACCATAAAAGATGCTACCTGCAAAATTAGTACAGCTACTTTCAAAATGCATTCTGAGCACCCTCCTCCCAAATCCACACTATATTGCCTTGATTTCCTTGGAGACACGGCAGAATGCCAGTTTGAGAATAAATGTTCAATCCTGGCAAACACAAAATGAGAAAACACAATAACACAGGCAATGTAACAAAGAGAAACAACAATAAGAAGAGCAACAACAACATTCCCAGGTTTGTATGAAGATGGTTTCTCTGAGCTTTGCTGGCAAATAGGTACAGAAGGGATCTTTCTCACATAGATCCAGCTAAGCTGATCATAGTAAATACTTACTGGTCAGGACCTTGAGGGTATATGGATTTTTCTGCTGGATAGTGTGGGTGAAGGCAAAGCGAGCATTGCAGCTATAGTCAGTCTGGGCATCTTCTTGCAGGACATTGGAGAAATACAAATCACCATTCTGTCCTTGGGATACACGCTTGTCTTGGTGGATTGGCTCCATGGCTGTAACAAAGAACAATAATTTTTGCTGATACTCATGGCTGTATACCTCGGCACTGGAACGAACGGCATTTGTCCACTAGGAAAAGGCATATATTAATTCCAGCTGGCATTGGTAAACAGCACTCAACTTCTGATATACTCAAGAAGCCCAAGACAGTTACTAGTGCTTCTGCTACAGGCAAAACAGCAGAAGAAAGAACTCCATTTTATTTGATGTGTTCAGACTGATATGCCAATTCTGCAGTATAAATGTTTTCACAATAGGATAATAAAAATAATGAAAGCCTTTATCAATATGACATATGAGAAAATCCACATAGCTTGTTGTGAGACTAACACCAGTAATACACACATATAGTACACATATTTTTATACGGCATGTGTGTTCTGTTTTTAACTTTGTTAAACTTTTAGATGATTCTGTACTTTTTTAAAAAAAGTTTTAATATGATAGTTTTTTAAATTTAATTTTTATTGTCAGTGTTTTAGCTGATCTTGTATCTTGCTTTGTAAGCCACCTTGGGTTCTATGTCAGGATAAAGGCAGCATATAAGTGGAAATGGAATAAATAAACAAGTCACACTATCAGTTTGGTCAATGCGCATTCAAATTAGGTGGAAAAGTTAATATCTGAGAAGGCAGATCTTCAATCCTTTAAGTAGCTCTTGCTGACAGTCGCAGCCAGGATCAGACCAATTGCAGAGTGACCTAAGTGACTGCTTGGGACAGCATTTCTAAGGTGGAACAAGGAAGTGGCAGGTAATCTAAGAAGTGCATCTCAGAATTCTCTTTGACACTTAAAGAAATCTGAAACAGTATAGCACAGTTGCTTGGCATGGGGAAAAATGCTCCCAGCCAACTCTGTTGCAGCTCCACCTTCATTTTCAGCGTTGCTGGTTAAACATGTGAGGCAGATGCAGGAGAAACTAGTCAGCCCCCCCCCCCCCGGCCAGGAAATGACCGTCCATATGTACTCTGCAGATGTCCACACACTCAAGCCTAGTATGACAGCACTTTTGAAAGAAGAGGTTGATAGGCAATCTGCAACCCATGAAGTACAAATCACTTGGGTCTGTGGAACAGCTGGGTATCCAGGATGGATGTCACATTCCAGTGGACAAACCAAGAGGACCGCTTATCACCAACGAGAATATCCAAATGTGTTTGTGTATTGCCAGTCTTGCCAGCTTCTAAAACAACTTTCTGTGCATTAAAACCTATGGCCCATGTCAAGTGAAGCCTGAGTCAAAGTCAGATCTAACAAATAGACAGTATTGACCAACTTCCCATCTCTGAAAATAAGCAACATTTACTCACAACAACGGATACCTATTCTGGACTACTTTTTACATATCTTTCCAAACAGGTGTTCAGCAAGCTACAATCAAATGCCTAGATGAACTGATAAAACACTATGAGATCCCTGATGAGATCCAATCAGATAGCAAAATGCACTTCAATGGAGTATAAGTCCAGTAATGGGCCGAAGACTGTGAAATATGGTAGGTATTTCACATTCCATACTCCCCACAGCCATCACACCTTTAAAGTTACGTGATAGCTTATGCTGCAAACCACTTACCTCATGAATGCCCATTTCCCTCATTTTCAGATAGTTCAGTACAACCTAACTAGTGTGCAAATTACAGTGGAGAATGTGTGAAAAATTCCCTCTGTCATGTTTTTTAAAACTAAATTGGCATTTCCTGGACCAATACAGAAACAGGCATAATCTGTGCTGTAAAATCCATATATTCTTGGGCATGAAATCAAAATGTTTGCCATCAGGTGCACAGCTTTGGGGGAAAAAAAACCCACTGCATACATTTCTGAAATGTCACAAGCATAATTTGATCAAAAGAATCATGCATCTCTTAATACAACTGTTTGAACAACATCATAGAAATGCATATAACTTTCTTTTTCTGTAAAATAACAATCCGCACATAGAACAGCCTTGGAACTGGAAAAAAGGAGGAACTCCACAGGATTTGATGGATGTGCCCATCCCTACTTACAGCTGCTCATCCAGAAGATGGCAGGAGGTGGCAGTCCAGGAGGAGGATTGCATGCCAAGATAAGCTGAGCACCTTCATGAACCTCTTGAATGTCCAAGTTTTCCTTTGGCCACAAAGGAGACTCTGCAATTAAAAAACAATTGAAGAAATCACATTCATTCATTCATTCATTCTTATATGTATATGTATATGTATGTATAATTGGGCTAATCAGGGCCGTATTAAGGTTATCACAGACTCTACACATGCTTGTATTCAATTCCCCATCTTGCTTCGGTACCACTAGGGATATTTTCATAGGCCCCAAAATGTTTGTAGGTTCTAGGCACTGTGCTTTAAGTGCCCAATGAATAAGGTAGCCCTGGGGCTAATATATAAAGAGGATGCTAATTTTTGAAATTAACTTAGTTGATGCATTTCATCTGGTTCTATGCCATCCCTGTTCATGTAACTCTCACCCTTCCTTCTGTGGGCTAACATTTCTCCACACTCTGCTTCATCTTCCTATCCCCTCTGTCCCCAACTGAAGACTGTGGTCCACTCAGGTATTTCACTCATTACAAAGGCCAGTGAGCAAAGCAGACACAACTGATAAGGCAGCTGTTCAGCACCCACTGGAGGGCTGACTTTTCAATTCCCAAATAGGTGAAAAGATCAACATATGGTGGAGAGACATACCTTTTCAGCTGGAACATGAACACTACTCACAGCATACAGTGAAAGACAAAATAATCAGTTCAGAAGGGTAACAGCTAACCTTTTAACAGCAGGGAAACTATACCTTTACCAGTTGCATGCAGAGTTTCAACAGGAATAGTTTTTAAAGCCTCTCCACCACTTTAATATGTTAGGTTATCTTCAGGACAGCAAGTTGGAGAGAGCTGCCCTATCTCATGAACCACTCAGAAATCTTGTTCTTCCTCTAGTTTTAAAACGTCTCCATAGTTAAATGAAAAACAGAATTGACAGATGCACATTCTCTCCAGTATCAGAAGTAGTATGTATCAGTTGCTGGGGAATATCAGCAGGAGAGTGCTGCTGTGTTCATGCCTTGCCTGTAGGCTTCCCAGAGGCAACTGGTTAGTCACTTTGTGAACAGAATGCTAGACCAGATATACACCCTTGGCCTGATTCAGCATTGTGCTTCTCTTTTTAATTCCAAATAATTAAAAATTGTTTTCAATTTCAATTTAAAAGAAAATCTGGGTTACCAAATTTTAACATCATTGTTTGGAAAGACTTCAGAAATTATCACATTTCTTTATGTAGTTTCTAACCACAGAGGAAACTTTCATACTTTCATTTTCTTGGCACTGCCAAAATAACACACAAAAGGATCATCTTCAGTCAATCAATGCTACACTATTCATGGCTTCGACTTTATGTCCATACATGCTATTCAATACTGTTGCCTGTGGTCTGTAATCCACTCAGACCTACCTAGTTTAGATCCCTTAACTGCTGTCACATCCACTTACACCTAAGCATGAATTTCTACATAACACAGAACTTCAAATTTTAAAAGCCACAACCTCTCTTAAGACAAGTCTTGGCTCCTTCTCAGAAAAACGATTGTGTAAAAATTTCAATTTTGAACTTTTAAAACATATTTGGTGGCCAGAAAAATGTCAGGAGCCAACGCTAACACATCAGCTCCTTCAGTATCCAGTAGGGAGTTCCTTTCTGAATCCCATCTGTGGATTTGCTGAAAAATACCAAATAGAATATTGCTACACATGCACACATACAGGTATACACACACTCCAAACCCTGCCCCCCATGAAGCTGTGAACAAGGTGAGCAGGAAGGTTACTTCTGAACAACCATAATAGATTTTTGAGTAATTTGGGAATAATCAGTTGGGAGAGGATAGTTGCTGACATTAAACACTAAAAAATAAACCACAGAAACAAAACCAAGTTAAAAGAATGTTGCAGCTGTTCCTTTGGATTAATTTTGGAAGTTTTCATATCTTGGAAGTTATTTTACATGTAAGTACACACCAGCAGTAGAACCCAAGAAACTACACACTACCAATTCTCCCCTGCAAAAAGCACAAACACACTGTCTATCAGTATGGTTACATATTTTGTTATTATACTTACTTGAAACCTGTAGGAATATTTTATTGGAAATGGCTGTCCCAAAATCATTCCGAGCAAAACACTGATATTCCCCCTCATAATCCTCTGGCCTGCCACCACTGCGGAAGTCAACAGCCAGGGTACCTGACCAATGTCTCATGCTTACTCTTGGGTCCTTTGCAACATTGAAGAACTTCCCATTGCGCGTCCATGAAAATCTGCAAACATAGTTAAAAATAATGGTTCACACATTATTTAGGAATTTGGGATTCATGAATTCTTCATGCACTAACAAATGTGAACATATAAGTATATACAATTCTACCCTTTGTGGTATGAGAGCCAAAGGTCATTGGCAAAGGAAATAAAAGTGTCAAAATATTTGCTTGTTTTGTTCCAGAATAACCATCCCATGGTATTTCCAAGTTAGACCACTATGAGGTTTTGCATCTACTTTAGTAGGCAGCATTAAAATGTTACTGATAGAAACTGAAAAACCTGTTACCAAGAGGATTTGGTAATAGTAATAGTACCCAGACAAGATGTGTAACACATTTGATTCAAGCAATGGCATCTGAGACATTTATTTCATGTTTAAGGGATGGTGAAGAGAATCTGTGACTCTACAGAGGTAGGTGGCCTCCAATTCTCATCTGACCCAGCCAAGTCAGAAATATTAGGAGTCATAGTGTCACACCACCCCTCCACCCCAATGAAGAGAGGTCCAAAATGGCCACTTTGTGATGAGTGCCACAGTGATAGATACCACCCTGATGATAAACTACTGGGAGCCCTGTTTGTAGACCACACTAAGCTCCATGAAGAAGGATGGGATACAGGCATAAAAAATAAATTAGAACTGCACTCACGTAGGCATGGGGTTGCCTTTTGCTTCACATTCAATGAATATGTTATCCCTTGGATCAACAATATAATTCTTCACAGACTGCTTTGTAATAGTGGGGGGCTGATGTACTGCAAAATATATATGAAAGAGGGGAGGGAAGAGGGGAAAAAATGAATCAATGGAAATCAACAGGAAAATTAAGACAAGAAATAACAGAAAAATTCCCACATAGCAACACTTGAAATCATATAAGGCTCAGTGTAAGAACTCTTTCTGAACATTATCCATGCCTTTCATCTATTTTCTTGTGTAAAGCACAAGAAGTTTCCACAAAGAAAACTGTAAACTCCACAACCCACCTGTTCATGAGAAATTCGAGACTATCACCTTGCTTGGGTCACATCATCACTTGTTCATAGGCTGTTTTCACCTTCATGTTTATGAGTGGTAAGGGCATACTCCATTTCAAAGTTCTACATCACTGCACCCTGTTTCAGTGATTATGAACTGCAGGGGATTTAGCTATTTGTCCCCTATCCTAAGGCAGCAGTAAATGTTGGAAGAATCAATTCAGTCAAAACTAATAAGAGTATTTGTGAGAATCATTTTGCTGGGGGTGAGTGGGGGTGGATCAGCATATTATTTACATGAATATATTTTCTGATCATTATTTGTTGGCACTATTGTGTTAAGTAACATTGACTCCAACCCTAAAATTGTATCAGTTCTCTTACTCTGTATTTTACACCTTCTATATATCAGCATCTGATTATAAGCCCAGATGTGAAGTTCAAGCTGCAAAAGTACAGGCTTTAATCTAGAATGGAACTACAAATCATGCAAGCAAAGTCGATCTAACTGCCCTATTCACTTTGGGCTTCTTTGCTTCCTTACAAGTTTGCTGGCATGTACAGATTTTTGTGGAGGTTTTTTTCAGACACAGAGACAACTACCTCAAGAGAAAAGAAACAGGTAGTAGGACTTACATGATTCTTGAATACTTGCTGTTAATTCGAAGGTGTAAGCATATTAAGAGAGAGAGAGAGAAAAACAGGTAGGGTTAATCTAAAACATTTTAGATCTATATTAAATACAGGGTTAAATATATTAAAGGGTTAAATAAAATACGTTTTTAAACAGCTTTTAATATTATTAGCCTCAGTGCTCTGAGTTCCTGTAAAGAAGTTAGAGAAAATAACAACAAAAAAGTGGGGTGAAAAAAGATTGTTAAAATGTAGCCATTTAAAAATAATGTTCTCAAAACTTATTTGAGATCTTAGATAGTTCTTTCCACTATATAAACGTATAGCCTTCTCCAAGCCGGGTGGAATAAACTCTCAAAAAAGATAAATTTCCATATTTCAAATGTATTAGCATATATTAACCTGTGCAATAGCTCTGTGGAGAACCTACAGAAAAGTCCACTACCTGTAGTCCAGAGGTGAGAAAAGTACAGCCTACAGAACATGGCCCTCAAACCCTTTTTTCTGCAAAACTCTGCATTTTTTAAATAGGGGGTAAAACTATCCCCAATACTACCTGAAGTGGCATTTTCACTAGCCCTCTCAAGCCTGATTTTAGGCTTTCATTCAAATGTGAAAACTGGAAGCAGACTTTCAATCACTTTGGAACTCATTTTCAGCCCAAACCCAAAAGGTCTGGCCTGCCACAGGGGCAATATTGGCTACTGGCCAGTTACCCTTGCCTCCTTTATCTACACAAGAACTTTGGGAAGAGGGCTTGGGGAATTCCTAAAATTCACATAAAGGAGAAGGCCAGTGCTCTTAACATTGGCAGAGCAAACAAAGACTGGAGACAATTCCAATCTCTTTAATGGTTGTGTTCAGTTCAGTTGCAGTTTCATGCTACTGCTTTTGCATGAAATCAGAGCAAACAACAAAAATTACAATACAATAAAAGATTAGAATGCAATACAATAAAACATGATAAAGCTTCCACAATATGTTTAAACACACTGGATCCTTACACAGTATGTGGGACAATAACACAATATCACAGTGTAGAAGATATTTCAGCAGGTGTTGTCTATTACCTGGTTGTGTGACAACTAACACTTGCTGAAATTCTCATTTCTGCACAATGATTAAAGGTACAGGAGCCAGTTGCAGTTTTCACTCTGGAAATCTTGGTTGAATTTATGGACTGGAATATTTGCTTCTTATTAAAAGTAGGTACAGAGTCCCTAGATGAGAACTAAAGAGAATCTCCTTGATAGGAGCTTTTATCAGTGATTCTTACATAGGGAATAAAAAGGATTTTGTGGTAAAAATGTGACTGAATCAGTGTACTGAGGCCTATATTTATCTTTTATTTCACACATTCTTAAAACTAATAGGATGGATTTTTTTTGTTCCTCTTGTGACCTTTACCAGCTTCTGTGAGTTCTCACTGCATTCTCTGAATGAACACCAAAAAAATCCAGACATTTATGACTTGTTGCATGCTATTTATTCTTGCAAACACTTGTTGCAAGTTACACGTTGCAGGTTATTTATTTCCACACATTGTGATAAAAATAGTCTGCATCTTAATATTTGATTTGCCTAACTGCCTCACTCTAAAAATAACTCAAAGTCATGTCACTTCTGATTGCCATTTTGGCCAAATTTCAACCATTTCTCTCTCATTTTTGGAAGGTTTTTTTTTTTTTGGACAGTTAAGGGCTTTCCAAGGTCAGGGCTTTCCAAATGGTGTGTTGCGATATGTTAATATGTTGCCTGAAGTCTCCATGGGCCAAGAACAACCCCCCACCCAAGCCTTGGAAATGTATGTTATTATTTATAAATCACATATTTTAAAAAATATAATGAAAGGTTTTCATGAGATATGTTGTGTCCCCATACATTTCATTATTACAATTTATATATGTGCCTGTATCTCTTATAAGGGGTTAGTGTAACCTCCTGTTTGCTAGTAAAACTGAATTACTGTGGCACGAAATGATGTATGTCTAAAAAGTGTGTCACCAACATGAACAGTTTGGAAAGCTCTCGTTTAGGTAGTGATTGTATTTGTGGGAAATTCTGAGGCCTTTTGGCATGGCTTGGTTTGAAAAATAGATTGAATATTAGCACATTTTTCTTAAAAGGTAGTTGGGGGCCTTTGGGGTTCCCTGGGAGATACTGGAGGCTGCAAAAGTGAGATTTAGGCCCCACATGCAGCCCGAGAACCACATTTTCTCCACCTTTTAGATTCACAAAGGAGTCTTTAACTCTATAATATCTGATCTGTGTTTGCCAGTTTATAGTCTACCCTTTCCCTACCAAAGTCTGCCCTATTAGCTTTCTCCTTTCAAGTTCAATTAGCCAAGTGAGCTACTAAAAGAGAGGAGTTCAATGGAGCATGCACAGAGTGAACTGCAGCAAGAAACTGTGTTGTACTGTCACGGCAGGGTTTTTGGTTTTTTTTAAGAAATCACAATGCATTACTATGGTTCTTCAACCGCAGTCTTCCATATACCTGCTGTGAACCTTAATTCCTTGTGTTCCTCCTCACCCTTAGTGCTTTATCTATTTTATGTAGCCTTGAATGACAGCTAATATGTAAAAATACAGGAAAAATATACCTGAAATTTTTTTAAAAACCAACAATAGACCAAGAGAGGAATTCAAGATTATTATGAACTACTTAACTCCTTTGACATCTCCATCAATTATTTTTATTCCTTATGTTTAAACGTAATAAAGTTGCATGTGAATTCTTTCTCCTCTAAATGTTGTCTGGTTTCTTATTCATCATCATATTTCTCCCATTCTTCTTCTATTCATTTCCTTATTTTCAGTTTCTGGTTTGTCTGATCAGAGAGTTGTAGGTACAGCCTTCTTAAACTTTAGCCAAATTCATTTAGCATAAAAACAAAACAAAACCTCTTTAATATATGTTAAAGTCTCCACATGTCCACTCAAGCTCCAAAATGCTGGATGATTGCAGCTGCAGTCAAATTACTTAGGCAATGGGGTTAATTTCACTTCCACCATTACATTAACGTGAAAGCTGCCTGTGTCAGAGTGGTGGACCTATGTCCCAGATTTGTCTGTTCAAGTCAACAGCTGCATGGTGTCTATTCTCTTCAGGCTATTCTGTAACATAAGCTCCATGTTACAATAAAAACCCAACTGACAACCACCACTGGTCCTCGTATAGTTCTTTAAGACACTGCTAAACAAAGTGGTCTGTGGAGCAGTCCTGGTCCACAAGCCATCAGCTGCTGGTTCCTGGCGTGATTCCAGGAAAGAAAGAAATAACTGTGCCAATGGATACACATGTGGCACCTGTCCCTAGCACATATATTATGAAACACTATAAATTTACGTCTGTGTTTCCTGTTCTTTGAGCAATTACCAATCCAGCTGCTTTTTTATCATATCACTGCTAAATTTTCTTAGTGTCTGGTTTTCTATAGGTATACTTAAGTACTTACATATATACCATGGCGCAGCTTGGAGTGTGCGGAGGGGTGCGGGGAGGGGCTACGGTGCAGCCACTGTGCACGGGGGCATGGTTGGAGTCTGTGACCAGGGTGCGCGGGGGTGTGGCTGTGGGCTGGGACACCCCAAAAACATTTCCGCCTGGGGTGAATTGCGCCCTCTGCCCCCACATCCCTATGCAACTGCATATATAAGTACTTACACTTAAGTATACTTAAGTTTATAGATATATATATATATATATATATAACACCAGTCAAGTTGCTCCTATGGCACCTGTTTGATCATACTTCAAACGTGATAAGAAAAGATTTTATTTTGCAGAAGGCACACTGATTTTGGAGACATACTTAACTGCTTCTGCCATAAACCAATTCTCCTTTTCACTTCTCTATAAAGTTATACATGTTTATCATCAGTCCCTGTTAGAATTCCTTTCTCTAAATATACACAGTACTCAAAAGGCTGGTTTAGAATATTAGCAGTTGTGTTTTGAAGATGAAAGGAAGGTTCAGTGGCTAAATAATTCCATGTTTAGATCTGATAACCTGATTTCACTGGTGGAGATTTGCCCTCACATTTGGGCACCTGTAGAAAACTAAGCTCCACGAAAGAGGGAGGGCTTGGGTGCACTTCAGAGGGAAAAGAGAGCTCATTTGCCTAGGGAGTCAGCAATTTGCACACTTATCATAAACCCAGAGCAGCTGTAGCTATTTATGTACCACCTGCTCAACTTAGTAAAACCTGAAGCCTTTCAAGTTTGCAAATAGGAGTGATGAATTAATTAGCTGAGTCTCTGCTCTGAACAATGGACAGACACCAGAGGGCTAAAGGAAACCGAGTGCTTTCTGTGTTAAATAAAAGGAAGATTAAAAATCCAATTCTCTGGCAGATTGTATGAAGGAGAGGGGGATTCAAGAGTCTGATGTCTCTGCAAGGAAAGCAGGGGGAAGGGGAGAATTCCTTTGAAATGGGCCCAACTGGATGAGGCAGATGTTTCCAACACCCCTCAATGCTTTTCACTGATTTGGAACACCCCAGATTTCTGGTTCATCTTGTTCCAAGACCCTATGATGAGCAACAATGCAGTAAAGTATGTAATACTCATAATGTCTGTCAAAACACCTAAGAACTGTGACTTAGTCCACCTTGATATCTTTTTTTCTAGTAGATTTATTCCACTGTCCAATAATCACAGTATAGAATGAGGCAGAGCAAAGTCCAACCTATGGGCTGCACACAACCCCTCACCATTCTTTTCAGCTTTCCTTTGCTCCCAAGGATTTTTTTTTACAGGCACAATAGTTTGTGGCTAAATGCACTATAGCCCACAGGAAAAAAGAACTAAATGCACTAGAGTGGACATCTTTACAGGCAGCATAAAGATGCTCACTATTATTTTTTTTCAGTGCTGTATCAAAGGTTACTATCATGATTAATACATTAATTAAAGTCAATTTAAGCACATGTAATAGTCATTTATATAGAAACATAAATCTAATATTAATCAAGTCTGAATGGGGTTTTTTATTTGTTAATATGGAGTAGGGAATTTTAATAAATTTAATAATACAAAGAGTTAGTCACTAATTAGTGTCAGTTAATTTACACAGCTGTACTTAATTGGTAAGTATTTTTAATTATAAAAATACCTTTAAAAAAACAACAACAAATACAGCCGTTGAGTAATGATGTAGACTCGAGTCAACTGACTCAAACTCGAGTCCGACTCAAGTCGCTTCAATGACTTGACTTGGACTCAACTCGTCAATAAATCATGGATTGATTCGACTAGATTCGTCTATTTTTTTTAGTGAAGGACTTGCTTTAGAGTAAAGGAGGCTTGGAAGGCTAAGAGAGTGAAAGGCAGGAATCAACGGAGATGTAGGGAGTTTAAAATCTGGCAGGAATGCATGGATCTGGGGGGTTTAAAATCTAGGTGAAGCAACAGGGGAGTAAAGGAGGCTTGGAAGGCAAAGAAGTGAAAGGCCAGAATCTATGGGTCTGGAGGTTTAAATCAAATCCTGATTACTTGTATGGAAGCCACCAGGGTAGGTATGCTGCATTCCCTTATAGTTTAAACCCTTAAAGGAAATTTTAACTCTGTCTAAAGAATTGCTAAGGCAAGGTGGGAAAGGGAGTGACAGTATGGGGCCTTGATTTTCTAATCACTGAAACTTAAACCTCACCCCCCACTCCCTCCTTTCTTCTGTTAAATTTTGCTCCCAGACTTGAGACTTGACTTGAATTATCTTGCAAAGACTTGAGACTCAACTTGAGACTTGAAGGTAAAGACTTGAGACTTCACTTGAGACTTGGAGTAAAAGATTTAAATACATCACTAATGAGTACTTGGCCAGCACCCCCCACACACAAATGGCTCCAGGTCCTGAGCAGGTAGTTGCTCACCCCTTATGGATTTCACTATGTCAGTCCCAAGCTCAGGAGCACATCCTTCTGAGCTCAATGAAGCCAATTCTTCACCATTTTAAAGACTGTAGCCTCAGACTTGGAAATGTTCCAGCAGATCATCTAGTAATACTTAACAAAAGGGAAAGACTCCTCAGTTCCTTTGTGCTCTCACTGTAGGCTACGGTAGAACAGATTTGTTGCATATCTCAGGTACTGGAGTGTTGGTCCTTACAAGTGGCAAACATTTACTGTGCTATTACCACAAGTGTAAAATACAACAAAGAAAATATTTGCAAGTAACATACAGCTCTGCAGTTTCTTAACTTACAACAATGGGCAAATCACATCCCTTGTTCCACCACCGTAAGAGCATTACGAGAGTTAGATGGTAACAATGAAGTGCAAAAGTTCTTGAAGGAAATTGCTTTGGAATTACAAAGTTTGATTTAAAAAGCACTGCAACCTTTAGTGTAACATCATATTGCCCAAGTATCCCTTCATTTAATTATCTAAGGTTGTATTACACTTGGTAAGACAAAATGACACATTCTTCTCTTCAGAGGGAGAACAACTCTGCTAACAGGATGTTCTTCTTTTGGAAGTCATCTGTGCTGACTTCATTGCTTCTGCCTGAAGCTCACATATCAGAATAAGAGCTGGACTCTTCATACAACAAAACTAGAAGCATTCAAAACCACGCTCAGGGTAAAATTATTGGTGTTCTTGTAATGAAACTCAGTATTAGGTAGACTAGCTGTGAGGATGTTCACATGTGGGGGATGCTTTTCAGACTGGGCAAGCAGTTGACGGCTTGTGTGTCCCAGACATGGCATACTGAGACATGGTAGAAGGATGTTTTTATGGGTGTATCCACAAGTGTATGATGCACTTCCGTTTTTCTAATGTTTCAAAATGCTTGTATACATGTTAAAGTACTGATAAAATGTTTTGAGCTGCTTTCTCTTTTTTTTTTAAATATGGTGATAAATGAAATACTTAAAGTATCTATATTTATCATGTAATGGGAAGGAATTACTTTTCAAAAATCACTTTCCAAGCTCTAGCTCAACTTATTCTGAAAATAAAATTGACAGAGAGATGTTGTGCTTACTTATTAGGGGAATCCTCACAATGCTCTTCATACAATGCTTATGAAAATAATGCCATCGGCAATGGATTCTGTTTCATCAAAGAATTTTTAGAAGAAATACATTTTGGTACCAGTGCATTCCCATTAAAAAGATGCCATTAGGCAAATTTGCTTACAATGACCATAGTCCTGCTATTTACCATTTACTACTTTTTACTATTTCTTTATGAAAACATTTACACATATTTAGTTCAATGTGTTTAGTGTTCCATCTGGGCTATGTGGGAGAGCATTTCTTGATTGATTTGCAAACTTTCTCATGCTGACGAGCTCTATTCAACATATGCAGCTAGTGGTAGATGAAAACATTTTTTTTAGTGAACTTTTTCATTGAGTATAAAGAAATATATTGTGAAGGTCAGTGTTATCAGAAGTTGATTAAGGCACCTTACATCCCCTGGAAAATGAATACCTATGGTATAATTGACCTTTTGAAAACACATGCTTTTTCTGCAACTTGCTCTGTAGAATGCCTTTTTAATGATAAACCGGTATTATCTTCCCCTGGAGTCAATGTCTGTATGTTTCTTAATGAACAATCTGCCTGGAAAAAGGACAGTAATGAGTCTCTTTTGTCCATCAACGGGAATCTTTTATGCAGTCTCTACAGCAATCATTTGCACCACCCATATTCAAAATTTGTAATATTTGATAGCCAAATTGGCACCAGAGAGAAATGAAAAGAGAATCATCATTAAGGGAGAACAGTTAAGTTGAAACCACATTTTTCTGTCAATTTTTGTGGCAAATCAACTTAGAACTACATAGCACCTCATAACGTTATGGAGGGTGGAGAAAATATACATTCCTTCAGGAGTAATTTGTTGGTGGACACATGCTGATGATGGGTGGGAATGTAGTTAAGAGTGAATGAGCCAATCTTTTTCTCTAACAGCTCCCCCTTTCTCTATCTGTCTCTGGATTTTTATTTCTCTCTCCATTTTCTGCCCTCTCTTTTTGTATTCCTATCCCCATCTGAAATTAGGCTGACAGAAGCATGAAGTAAGGCCAAGGGCCACACAGCTAACTCTTGGCATAATGCAAATTAGTCTGTGCCTGCTAAGTGCCTTTGCTAGGTGTATGCTGCATTGTATAACAGAGATTAAGACCAAAGCTGAAATCCTGAAATGATACTTACAACAGCAGAAAAGGGACTTGCTTCTATATAAACACACATAGGATAGTACTGCCTGGGCAGTCCTATACATGCTTCCTTGAGCCCCATGAAACATAATGGGACTCAGTTCTAACTAGTGAGTCTTGATTTTTGAGGCTGGGGTGCATGTGTCAGCTTAAGAACAATTCTTATATATGGGTTTTAGCTGACTGAAAGAGAACAAAGCTGGCAATAGCAGGCAAGCATACTTCTGTTTTGACAGCACATAAGTTTTCCATCAACAAGCAAGAAAAACCTTGACAGTGTTTGCCTCTTGTGTAGCATAAAGACTGCATAAAGAGTAACAAAATACAGTACTGTAGTTTAGGATTGATTTTAATAGTAGTGCTGTTAGCATCTGCTAAACATACAGAAACCAGAGAGGACTTCTCTTAGTTAGGGCACTTCAGTGACTTGAACAGCAATTGGTCATCAAGATTCAGAAGTTGAATGTTATTTCAAAAGCTAACAAATAAGGAATGGAAGTACAGCAGGCCCTCAGTATGTGCTGGGGTTTGGTTCCAGGATCTCCAGGGGGTATTGAAATCGTGGATGCTCAAGTCTCATTATATACGATGCTGTAGTAAAATGGTGTCCCTTATATAAAATGGTGAACAACTCAAAGGTTTGCTTTTTGGATTTTTTAAAAATATTTTTGAACCATGGTTGGTTGAATCCATGGATGTAGAATCCCTGGAGGGCACAGTGTATTTCAGTAGTAAACTCATGTGTCCTGTCTTGGGTTATACATATATTCAATTTTACATACCATATTTGTATGTATGTGGCCATGAACTCCTCTCACCAAAGTACGGCTGCTGGGGTTGAATCAATCCTATTTGCAAGTCTCCTATTTTTATGAATTTTTGGTAATTTCCATGAATTTCTGGAAATGTAATTTTTCTTCATAAGAAGCACCAGAATGCATTTTTTTTCTTCATAAAAAATAGAGCAATCCTCCTATCCGCCTTTTAAAGTCTAATAATGCAGAGCAACAGAAACTATAGCTTTGTTCACAAATGATGTTGACATCCAGGCTGAACTTGTTTTCAAGTTACTTTGTCTTTTCTGGAGCTACCCTCAATAATTAAACTTGAGGTCCTTTCTGCACTACACAATTGTTTTACTATAATTCCACTTTAACTACCATGGCTGCCACCTGTGGAATTCTGGGATCTATAGTCCTGAGAGATACTGGAGTTCTCTGGCTGAGAATTCTAAATATCCCTCCCTAAACTGCAAATCCCATGATTCTACAAAACAGAATGGTGGCAGTTAAAGTGGAATTACAGTGCAATAGTTGTGCAGTGTGGAAAGGCCATTGAATGAAAGCAGAAATCCAGCCATTTTACACTTGCTAATAAACCCTAAAAAATGTCCAATTCACATGACTAAGACTACCCGAATTTTGCTGTATTTTGCTGCCCACCCAGCTGTCGGATGTCTTACATTATGGATAATTATCAGAACACAATGGGCTGAACATCAAAATATTGCATCCTTACAACAAATGAAAAATTGTTTCGGCCACAGCATGAATGGCCCTTGCTCAATCTGAGGTGCGCTTCATATCTATAAACGGGTAGACCTGAATGTAGTTCCAGTTCCAATGTATGCTTTCTATCCTTCTGCATAGTTGAAAGGATGATGGCCGTGAAAGCCTAATGAGTATTTCAGAAGCTCAAAAAACAATTCAGGGCTGAATCCAGTCCTTCCTCTAACCCTTAAATGGCAAAATTACCTAGAAATATGAACTGAGATAGCATGGAAAAAAATGGACTTACGATCCCGAGGGACTTCAATGGCTCTGATGAGGTGATGAAGGTTTAAAGTGAGCACCACTCCAATATAGGTTAGGAGATACCTTTGCATTACCATTTTGAATATTTGGCTAAGATCCTACGTCCCCAGTTTCCTCCAACAAGGCAAAGTGGTGACTTTACTACCGTAGTGCAGCAGAATACTTTGATTTACTGCGAAAAAAAAACAAACAAGAAGGATTAATGCTCTGAAATCAAGATTCATATCTACCACATCCCCCAACATCTTTGTAGGAAGATGGCAAGAGAAAAAAATAGCACACCCCATCAGTGACAGCCCCAGGCTTGGGATGGTCCCTAAGCAATACATCCTTAGTAGGTACATTTCATTCAGCAAGTCTATTGTCTTACCAACATTCTCATCAGATGTTTATCTTCTTCCTCATTACTATCATTGCTAATATATGCTTCCTTGTCAGGTAGGCTGCCAAAGACCAAGTAAGCACTAATTCCCCCTGCTCCCCCTTCACACCATCTCCATTGTCTGAGGCCATTATAGACTGTTATAGTGCTATTATTCCACCTTCAACATCCTATGGAATCTCGGGGTTTGCAGTTTAGGGAGGGGCCTCAAGGCCTGAAAGAGTCTGAAAGAGGTAGGTGGACAAAGAAGCTTCAAGGGTGAGGAAACCTCAAGATCTAGTTCAGAAAGTTTTTATTAGTGTGACTAGTGCTGTGGCACAGTTCCACAGCAAATGCTTAATCATGATAAACCTTGCCACCAGCTCCAATTTCTACTCTAGCAACTAAGGTAAGTTCACACTGCGAAGTGGGTGTCTTTCTCTTGGGGTTGTTGCACTGTACACAACAACAGTTCTATGATTCCATTTTAACTGTCACAGAAACATCCTATGGAATCCTGGGATTTGCAAGACTAGACAAGAGTACTTAGAATTCTCAACCAGAGAGTTCTAGTACCTCATCAAACCAGACATTCCAAGATTCCATGGGATATGAGCATAGCTAAATGGAATGGCAGTCTTTTTACAAGAAGTCTACTCATTTCTCATAGGTTTGGTTAATTTCATCAGGAATCCTTCTATATTATTCATTTCAGCCCTCTTTTACCTGTAATACAACTAGCATAAGCTCTAGGCAGAACAAGCAATGGTCAAGCATTATGGAAGCTGTAGTTATACTGGGTAGCTATAAAACCTATTGTAAAAAGAGGCCCTGATGGAATTTGAAGGTAATCCTCCCCTTTTAAGTTCTGTTAGTTAACTAAATGTAAAACATATATGCTCTTGCCATGCTCTGTGTTTGTTTGGTATAAATATATAAAATTTAGCCTGTTTCTTAGTTGCTGCTTTTAAACATTTAAGAGAAACATGATGAACCAGCAAACATTTTGATGAAGCAGACTTGAAACAAACAAAAATATTGCAACAACGTTATTAATGCCAAAGTTTCTGCCTCCAGCTAGCGATGCCTCACTCCAGAAAACTGCATGCAATTGTACAGTGTTGTGCAAAGTATTCCATTCCAGTCCAAAGTATTCCCCTTTAGTTTTTCCTGTGTCCCCTCTGTTTGGTATCCACCACTCCAAGGTTACTGAGCATGCACAGTTCTTAATGAACTGTTCTGAGGATTATTTGCCCCAATGTATATTTGTAGAAACGTTGGGTTTTCCCCAAGCATATTTTTATCGCTCTTTTCTTTCTCAGTAGCACTATTTTGTGAGCTCAACATCTGAGTTTTCTACTAGACAGAACAATAGCGAAAAGTGTTCTGACTTTGCAGATGTGTAAAACTGGTTATACAGCTACAAATGTACATCTCAAGCTAATTATGCACTGTACCCTTTAGTCAGCTGATAACATACTGTAATTCTCTGCAATTACTCTAATACGGTATATAAGACAAGAGTATACCAGGTCAGTTAGATATGACCAATTATGTATTTTATGAGCAATATTTGACATAGTATCCCTTGCTGAGGAAGCTTTCTACCAACTTGGTATTCCAGGTGGACTGAGATGGGAAAGGTCAAACAGATTGCCTTGGGGAATATAGGGAAACAAGTAAAACACAGAACTGAAAGTTTGTGGTAATTTTCTCTCTGTTTAACAGTGACAAAAGTTCATACGTGGTTTCTGGGTTCCAAAAGCATATACACAAGTAAAGTTTGGTTCGCAAGTTGAAGGTTATGTCCTTTTTGACTCCAGATTTCACTCAGGTTCCTGTGTGCTTTTAGATTTCAAAAATAACTTCTTTAACTAACTAGACAAATAGTTGACTCCATCAAAGGTATTCTATACCATGTATTCTGAAATGTGTGCATACAGTATATGTCACTTTTTGAAATTAATGGTGTCAGTGGTGTCCACAGCAATGTCAGTGAAGTCCATGGAAATTAGATTACAGAAGAGTCATCCAATGTAGTGTGTATGAACCAGTACCACCTGGCAAAATAAAGACCACATCAGAATTGAAGCATTATTTTGAAAGACTATCCACCATTTCTCTGTCAATCTCCTATTAAACTAATTCTGTTCTGCTATCACAATTTTGATCCTTCTAGTGCTTCTGCAAAAATGGAGAAGTGCTATTACCAGCACCATGAATAAGGTGCAAGAACCAGTGATGGGAAAAAATAGCACTGAAGATCTTGCAAGCATGAGCGATGGTAAGCATTGCAGAATGTTGTATATGATGGCTTTCAAGTGAATTATATGCTTTCAAGTGAGTTATAAAAGGAAGGAGAATTCAAAGCACAAAAGAATATCCGCTTCAGCTACTTTTTGCCCAAGAGCCAAATTTTAACCAGGTTTCAATCAGGATTTCAACCAAAGGTTCATACGTGCAGCATTTTTTAAATTCCAGGTTAGGCCTTCCAGATATTGTCACACTGCAACTCAAGGACTCATAACTTTGGCTATGTTGTCCAAGACTGATGGGAGTTGCAGTCCAACAACATCTGATGGGCCACAGGTGTCCATCCATGCTTTAAGCATATGAAATTATTTTCAAAGAATGAAAACAGTATGACAGTAAGGGAAAGATTTCCCCAATCACTTGTGGTATGTATACTTAGGAGATTCCTATGTTCCTCCTATGTGGGTGCTATAACATTTAATCATGAGTTGAGGAAATGCCTCTGGAAAAAAATCAAGCCCGCTGTACTCTGGGATGCCACTAAACTCAAAGCAAGAAGGTTATTAACTAGTTTCATAATAATCTCCTCAAATAATGCATGCAGGGCATATGGTTTTGTGGATCTCCAGATATTTTTGGCCTTTAACCACCAGTAGCCCTTGCCAGCATAAAAAAGATAAAGGATTAAGGGAGCTGGAGTCCAATATCATCTGGACAGCCACAATTACAGGACAGGAATCAAAATACTCTGAAGCATCCTAAATGCTAGAGCACCATCTCCATCTAATATCTTATGTTTAAGAACACAGGAAAATGCCACTGGTCAGAGTCACTGGTCCATTTGATTCAGCATTGTCTACAATGATGTGGACTCTATACTGACTGACTGTGGGCAGGATTCTACAGGATGTTGAAGGTGGAATAATATCACTATAACAGTACAGTATAGAAATGGTCTATGACAGTTTTGCCTTTGAGTCACCATAAACTACAAAGGACTTGAAGGAAAACAAACAGGATGCACTAGGTGGTATTACAGTCGATGTCCAAAAGTAGGAGAAAATCGACATTCAGAAGAATACAGAAACTCAGAGGAATTTTGTGACTGTTCCAAATTAGTCTTATCTTTTTTTCTTTTTTTTTTGGGACATCCACAAGCAAAACTGGCAATCATACTTAGGTGTCTGTCAACATTCATCAGTATCTCTCTGATGTTTCAGACATTCACCAAATTTGTGACTCACTGTTAATATTTCCATATGAATGTTGATGTTCACTGAATTCTGAAATTCACTGCAAAACATACACAACTGTGGGTATGTATTATATGTTGGGCTGAGCAATTGGTGACTTCCAGGTGTTTTTCGCCTACAACTCTCATCAACTCCAGGAGAGGAACTGTGGAAAATACGATCCAAAACATCTGTAGGGCCACAGTCATACACAAACGCATACAAGAAGGTACTTTTAAAACCTCTGTACGCTGTGAATTTTTAAACTATATTTGTTTTAACTGTTGTAAGTAGCCTTGGTCCCAGACTGGGGAAAAGCTGGAATATAAATGACTAAATAAATCGTGTACCCTCAACCTTAGATTTAATGTAGACTTTGTTTTATTAATCTTTCCACTAAATAATATAATCTGTTATAATCTCTTTTTATTACCAGGATAGGGGCTTGTTCCTTATATGTGGAGGATTCTAGCTTTCATATAACTCCTCTTTATCTTCCATTGCAAGACAGTTATCTTCAGCTCATGAGCTGCCTGGTTACAAAACAGCATGACAATTTCATGCTGAGAACCATTTCAACAACTCCCAGTGGGTTAAAAAAACAACAACAACAACTAGTAACATGGATTGAAAGGCAACATAAATGAGGATAAATCACCCAGCTTCGAAATACAGAAAACCAGCTTAACAGAGCTTCTACCATAACTCATCCAGGCTTGCCTCATCCTCAACTTAAAGTCCGTCTTCCACAGAGCTATAAATATCCAGCATCCAGTTTGATGTACAGATACATCTCTTTGCTTATTTCTAAAATAAAAACAAAACTGTACAAGAGAAGCATCCTCAGACTCATTTCTTTCCCCTGTGTCCTTGTCACAGTTTACTGCTACTACACATAAAAAATGAGATAATAGAAAGCTATCTGGTAAGGAAAGGAAACACTAGTTTCATTAAATATAAACAAAGAACAGCAGTTCTAGCTCCCACTGAAGTCTCGTAAATGCTATCTGTAAAAAGCAATAACCCATATAGATACACAAATGTGAAAGTATACTGCCCAGGTAACAGTTCCTCTAAACAGTCAATTGTTCAAGGATGCCATGAGAAGACAGCAATGTATATATACTGGACTAGGGAGATAGTGATGATTAATTATATATATATTCAAAGAGACTAGTACTTGGTGTCCTTCTTTGTGTAGTTCCACTGAGTTCCTGTAAGAAGGAAAATTATATTCTAAAAAGTGGCAGATGCTGCTCTTCTCTCATCTCTAAAATGACCCATGGGTTAATCCATTAGTCTCCCTTTCCCCACATCACAATGCACAGAGAAGGGATCAAGGAAAAATGTTTAATCAAACCTAGGTGATCATGTCTGCATCTTTAGGCCCTCCTACATGTTAAAGACCAGGAATCTAGCAAGAGAGCAACACTGTTTTCCTTGGGCAACAGAAGTGATATCAATAGTTTTCAAGCCTCATGACAGACATGATTGCTAGTGCATGGCCCTATCACAAAGACAACATCTAGCCTATGGGAAAACAGAGGGGGCAGCTAAAAGTCTTGTTCCTGGGGGACTGCTGAGCATCTGTTTGTTGCTTATGATCAGGGAAGAATATGGGCTCCTGTGTCAATGAACATCAGTACATATTCAAAGAACTAAATATGCAAACCCAAATTTGCATCCTATTTTTTATATGTTAAAAAGGAATGACTTAGAAAGTCAAAGTGAATTATGTACAGCCATATCTGCCATTTGCTTGCAAACCATGGAAGCTTACAAAAAAATTCTGTGACAAACAAATTTTCCAGGACCTCACCAGCTCATCCAGTACTAATTTCTAAAGCTAAAGACCAAATGACTATATAAAAGTTCAACTCCTATATATTAGTAATAGGTTTTGGTATACATTTCAGGGTTATAGCGAAGTCTTTACTCAGTGGCTTAATTCCTCTAGTAACTAAACACTAGAATAGGGTGTGTGTCTATGTCGACACCGGGATATGCATGTTGTGAACTTCTTTGTGAACATTCAAATTTTGTGAACACAAAAAATGTTCTTCCTTCTCTTTGAGAAAAGGTGTACAATTTTTTACACAGGCCAATAAAGGGCCGAAGATCACAACAAGGCAACTACACCAATGGTCCATCTCTCAGGCCAATGGAGTACACATGCCTGGAGGTGTCCATGGATTAGAATGTGTCTTTGGCTACACAGTTTTGTATGGTTAGAGAAGTAGTACTGTGAACTTTTCATACAATAGGTAAAAGTTTATGAAAATTTGGAACATAGCTACTCAGAATTGGCCTTGTTTGCAGATTTGAGCAAATTCTAAGCCTTGAACACAGGAGTGCTTAGGAGATAATAGCTCACGAAATTCATATTTGACATATGGCTTAAAACTGTATTTTAACGTAGTTTGCTTTAGCCATATTTCTTTCTTTTATCAACTATACGATAAATTCTGCATCTTGCTCTGGGAATACAACTCTGCACACATCAGTAAATCCTATCCGTGTGTCCCAATTCCATAGTCAGATTAGAGATTAAAAGAGGGTTTTTTTAGCTTGTGATTTTGGGTTGTTTTGAAGAATTTTTTAAAACCCAGCTGCTGTTTTTAAAAAATACATAGCTGTGCCAAAGAATCATCAGGCTAGGCTAGAAAATAAAAAGTTCTTCCAAGATGAAACTTTGACTTCTAGTTAGCACATGAAGCTTTCATTTATGTAACACTCAGAGGACATTTTAAAAATGAAAGCTTCATGAGCTGAACCCCCCAAACCTTTATTGCACTGTACTGTTATGATGTAAAGTAAAAGGCAAACTTCCTCAACTTACTGTTCACATAGAATTGGGGTCAAAGAAATAATGCTTTATTTTATAAGTCATTCAAGCATCTGGAAGTTACTTGCCTTTCGTTTATCTCCCAACATGCTACTCAAAAACATGTCTTACCACTTCCCCAACCTCAAATCCCCTTCCCTTTAAAAACTTACTGACCAGATATCTTTTCACACTACACAGTTATAGTGCTATGATTCCACTTTAGTCCACTGGCATGGCAAAATGCTATGCAATCCTGGAATTTGCAGTTCAGGGTGCAATGTTTAGAATTCTTAGCTAGAGACCTCTAGCGCCTCCCCAAACTATAAACTCTCGGATTCCACAGGATGTAGACATAGCAGTTAAAGAGGAATTATAGTGTTCTACGTGTGCTGTGTGAAAAGCAGGAATGGTGACTGGAAGAGCTGTGGCAGAGAAAAGGGGAGAAGAAGGAATATTTCCCTCTCCTTTCTTTAGGACCCTGCCATGCTGCGTAGGATTTTCAGTAACCCTTGAGAGACCTGCATCTCTCATATCCAAAAAGGGGGTGAAATGCCTCTTTTAGAAGCCTCTATAAGCTGCTTGCGTCTGATTTACCCAATTCAGCAATGCAGCATACTCATATAAACTACACACAGAAAATCTTAGAACTGTGGTAATGGTGAAAATAAAAGCAAAAGCTCTATGAGCCAACTGGAATGACTTGGCAGGCCAGATGTATCATTGATCGGAGATTACAGTAGTATTGGATCACTAACATCTTTATGGTCCCAGTGAATGGTGGAACAGTGATATGATCACAGACACATGAAAGATGCTACTTCCTAATGTAAGTTATTTCAAAGCCACAAAGAGCCCATGTCAGCAAAGCCACATTATTTATCTAATGAAAAAACCTGGATAAAAATCCTAGCCTGCCAGTCTGCCTACCCTCTACTATGATGGACATTCAGCAAGAAGTTGTCACTGTAGCTAGGGAGGAATTTAAGACAGAGATTCAGCGCCTCACATTCAGCAGAAAAAGGACCCCAAGCTCAGCTGGGCTGGTTTACCACATTTTGAACTGTAGTAATACTTATTACCATCTACATACTCCTCCCCATAGACTATAAGGTAAAAAAAATCTAAAACTGCCATAAATTTCAAAAAGTCTAAAACTACCTTCATATATCGCCAATGCATTTAGTGATAGAAATGTGCCTGTTTATAATGGCCACACTGTGTAGAGATCCCAACCATTCTTTTCTGGAAAATCAGGGGGAAAACGTACTCTTCTTTAAAAAGTTTGACAACCAATTTAAGTCCCCCCCCCCCGATTATCTCCCTTAAAGTTTGAGGGTTATTTAAATATACAATCAGTAGTTTCCACTGTTATTGTTTAGAGAGAAGAAGAAAATACATAGCTTTATTGTGGTTGTCGGAAAAAAAAATCTATGTAATGTCTTTTTTCCTCAGAGCACAACTCACTATGTGCTTAACTTGCTACTTAACTAGTTATTTGACTCCTAGAAAAATAAGTATGGGGTTACAACCTTTACAGGGGCAACCTTTACATGGGCAAACTTTCTAAACTGAGAAGACACCAGAGGTCCTGCCTGGAACAGGTTTGACTTTGTAATTGCAAGTCTTGTCTTATACCACAAGTATATTGAAAGTTTTTGAATTTTAAATAGGGAGGAAACAAGATGAGCTAGCTTATCTCTTTTACTTCTATTACCTGCTTTATGGTCAAAGTGGCACTGCAACTCTTGGCTGCCACCAGTTTTTGGTTGCCATCCTCTGTTCCACATTATATTTCTCTAGGATATATTTCACATTGTTTGGGCAGAAAGTATCTGGGTTATTTCTTTTTCTTCTCCTTGATGCTCCTCTGAATGATACTATGTGACTGTTAACATCACATATATATTATGGGGAAAGTGAGGGCTATCACCAGGTGCTAGGAGAAGTACATGTCTAGTAATTAAATACATACAAAGAATCTTGTAGCACCTTTGAAACTAATTGAGAAAAAGACATTTCAACCATAAGCTTTTGTAGACTCCAGTTCACTTTATCAAATGCAACTGGAGTCCACCAAAGCTTATGGTAGTAATGTGCTTTTCCCCTAGTTAGTCTCAAAGATGCTGCAAGATTCCTTTGTATCTCTCTATGCTGCCACTGACTAACACAGCCATGGGCCTTTCCGCATGATACTGTTATAGTGCTATTATTCCATTTTCAACATCCTGTGGAATTTTGGGGTTTGTCGTTTACTTGAGGCCAAAGAGCTCAATTCTAAATGCCCCTTCCTAAACTGCAAACCCCAGGATTCCATAGGAGGTTGAAAGTGGAATAAAAGCATTATAACAGTGTAGTGTGGAAAGGTCCTATGTCTTTGAATATTACCACAATGGCTAGAAATTAGTTTGTCACTACTAGTAGTTTGTTTTGCTACCCCCAAATTGCCCATTTCATGGCCTGACGGTGGGATTACACATTTGAGATGGGAGCACCAGTACTCTAACAAATGTTGAAGTAAACTATGGTTACAATGCATTTTTTACAGGGTGAAGATTCACTTATTACTGTGGATTGTGGAACCAGGTGTATAGCATTTTGTCACATATTCATATTGCTTTGATTAGAAGTCAGCCATAGATCCTGATTAAGCTACAGAAACAGCTTCCTAGCAAGACATAATTATTTGCTAAACGCAGTTGTCTGCTGGTTTCTGATGAAGCCATTTGCTAGGGAAAACTGGCAGCCACTGCTGCACAGTGATCAAGAAGTAGAGAAATGTTGGGAAGCAACCATTCACTTGCAAAATGTTGACTGAAGTATCTCCTGCCTTCACTATTGCCTCTGAAAGCTCTACCATTGAGTTGAGACAGATGCATCAGTCAGATATTAAGCAGATGCTCAGAGGCAGCAGGTTAATGGAAGAGAGAGCTATGCAAAATGACATCTGGTCTGTGCCCTCACAACTAGTCTGCTTTCTTCAGGGACCACGCCAGGAGCTTTAACTGCTGGGGTTCCATCCTATGGAATTCTGAGATTCAGTGTTTTTGTTATTGTATGCCGTCGAGTCATTTCTGGCTTATGAGGAACCTAAGGTGAAACTATCATGGGATTTTAAAGGGCTGAGAGTGTATGATGCACCCAAGGGAATCCAGCAGGTTTCCATGGCTAAGTGGGGAACTAAACTCTGGTTTCAGGGTCATAGTCCAATGCTCAAACCACTACACCACACTGGCTCTTGATTCAGTGTTTAGGAAGGACTACTCAGAATTCTCAGCCAGAGAGTTCTAGAGCAGTGGTTCCTAAACTTAGTTAGAATCATAGAGTTGGAAGAGACCCCAGGGGCAATCCAGTCCAATCCCCTGCTATGCAGGAACACACATCAAAGCATTCCCAACAGATGGCCATCCAGCCTCTGCTTAAAAACCTCCAAAGAAGGAAACTCCATCACACTCTGAGGAAGCATATTCTACTGCTGGACAGCTCTGACCATCAGAAAGTTTTTCCTGAGGTTCAGGTGGAAGCTCCTGCAGGTGTTTTGGATTTCACCTCCCTGAAGCCTCAATTAGCCTGGCCCACAATCAGAAATTCTGAGAGCTAAAGTCCAAAGCAGCTGGTGGACTAAAGTCTGGGAACCACTGTTCTGGAGCCTCATTAAAGTACAAATCTCAAGATTCCACAGGATGTTGTCATGGTCTCTAAAGTACAATCACAGCACTATAATTGTGTCGAGTGAAAAGGTTGCCAGTTAAAAAAATGTTGGAAGATGAACTGCAGAAGAGATAAGGGTGCTCTGGCCCTCCAGATACTTTATGAATTCCATAATCTCTCATCATGCTGGCTACAGCTGCTGGAAGCTGAAGTCCATAACATCTGGAGGGTTAGATTTTCCCCACCAATGAATTACAGCTTCCCACCATAATATGTAACTAGGCCCTTGCAGGCACAGCAATACAGGATTAAGAGAATAAACGCTAATGCATAGAAGTGGGCCTAGATACCATTTTTTTAAAGGAACAAAGCAGGTTTGGGAGGAAATATGTTAAGAGTGGAATTCTTTCCTTCCAAACTTATTCACCACCCCAATTGGTATTTGATATGTATATTTACAAAGGTGAATATACATAAGCCATTCCATGGTGAAATAACATAGCTGAAGACCAATATCCAGTGGAAAAATATCTGAGGAAGAAAATTAAATATCTCTCCTGCTCAAATCTATTTTTCCTTCCCAATTTCCATACATACTTAAGCATGTGCTTAGCTCCCAAAAGTCAAGGGACTGATATCTTGAGAAGAGCTTTGCGGCATATGGGATAGCAAATGGTAGTCTGCATGCTTCTTGGAGACTGCAAAACACAGTAAAAAGGCATTTGCTCTGCGCCCTCACAACTAGCCTGCTCCCTAAGCAATGTGTGGCATTAGGTGTTTGAAACAAACGGAGAGAATATATCAACTGGCCAAAAATGTCATTCATACTTTGCAGATCTATTAATGGAACAAAGTCCAAATACAGATGCTCTGAATCTGAGAAATCTCAGGGCCTGACGTCTCCACTGACAACTTTTTACTGGGAGGCGACTCACCGTTTTCCTAGAGGCTATTTGCTGCCATGCTTGTGCAAGTGGGTGGCTGTAGTCAGGAGACACACACAGTGCTGTTTCCCCACGTCTGTACATCAGATCAGAACAAGGCCCACGCTGTCCTGACCTTTTCTCTCCCTGAGACTGAAATTCCACCCACACTCTTACTAATGCAAAAAAGGGGAGTGTTTAACAGAGAAAAACAGAGAGAGATGCTGACAGCGGTGCAACTGTAATTTTTCCAACCCTTGGCTAAAAACCCACACAGGTTAATCACTACAAAGGACTTTCTTTGTTGTCATAAAACTGGTATTGTGCTTAACAAGAATGGCACATTTCTGCAGGTAGACTATGGGATCCTGGTAACAGGTTCTACGGAATTCTGCTAGATGCAGGCTTAAATGGAAAATTGAGAAATACTTTAACAAGTGTATTAAATATAGCGTGGTAAATAGCATGTGGAAACACATCATCTTCCTCTCTCAATTCTTTGAATTCAGAGGAACAGAATATCGTTCCAGACACACGCAGACCCTTTCACAGTATACAATTATAGTGCTATGATTCCATTAACTACCATAGTGTCATGCAACGGAATTCTGGGATTTTTAGTTTGGTGAGCCACTGAGCTGAGCCAGAGTTATCTGGCTGAATATTCTAAAGGTGGCTGAATATTCTAAAAATATTCTAAAAATGCCACCCAAAACTGCAGGTCCCACGATTCCACAGCATGGAACCATGGCTGTTAAGGTGGATTACAGTAGTGTAACCGTACAGTGTGAAAGGTCTATAGATGTTCTGTGCCCAAAAATCGTATTTTTTTAAAAAAAGTTGTTAATTTCAATATAAAAGGATTGTGTGAACAAACTGTATCTGCTGAAACATCACAGCAAGGTGGAATGAAATGCTTGTATCAAAAATTCTTAACCAGGACCTGTGAATTCCATGAGCACTTTCTTTCTCTTTTTCATCCAGTCTCTTACCTGGCTGCCCTAAAACATGGAAGTAAATTTTAACAGAGTATGATAAGGGTAGGCAGAAGGCAGATCTCAATCTACCAGCAGACAGTTCAGTGATCTGCAGTAGATCAACAAGGATTTCTGACTTCCAAGCAGAGCAACAATATTACCTCCCACCCTGCACCCAATTATACTATTGAAATGAAAAAAAAGCTTAGATTTGATTTTTATGTAAGCTCTTTTTAATTTTTCAACTCAAACTCAATTCCTGGATATAACTCTCTTTCATTCTATGTATACTATATGAGTCAAGTTTCAGCTGGTGGATAAAGGGTATTGCCATCTCTGATATACGTTTCCCTCATTCTGTCCTTTTTAGCATATCATAAAATGAGCATGTTGATTTCCCAAATTCACTTCTCGATCTTAATGTTCTCTCTGATACATACACACACACACAGACACACATACATATATACACACAGCCCTTCAAATATTTAGAACCCAGCTTAAAAGACCCTAAGTTTCCACATTCACATACACCTTTAAGATATCAAAGTCAAGGTACATTTACTGCATTTAGCATTGTCAGGTTAAGTGGCCACCTTTATAGTACCCTAAAAGAGCGTCAATAAGAAAGAAAGAATGGGCAATTTCACCCAGCAGGCAAGCAGGCTGCTAAAAAAAAATGTGGTTCATACAGAGCAGATGCAGAAACAAAACCCAGACAGAAATTTCATTGTCATGTTTTATGCCTTGTGAAAGATCCACATTACATGCTTCTTTGCATTTAGATTGCATATTGCAGTGCTTAATGGCATGTAATACTGAAGGATGAGAATTCAATCTTACATTTATGTTTGATTGAAAAGGGCAGATAAAGAAGGATTAAGTATTGCCCATCAAAAAGCATTACCAAAATAAGAAAAAAAAAAAAGAGTATGTATAAGTGTGTATATATACTTCCAGAGTATAACCAACAAGAACAAATTATTAATATATACATATTATGGGAGACACATTGACTACTTTTAAGACATCTCAGAATTATACATGTTAATTTTTTTCTTCTTCAATTACATATTTTACTACCACCATTATTACTACTTCTACCAACAGAACTTCTACCACCAAGAAGTCCAGCAAGTTCTTGACTTCAACATTTATCTCCCCAAAATGGAACTCACACAACATAGTATAAAGTGTGAGCATAAAGTTTTGTTGTGATGATCATACTACTTTAAGGCTGTATGACTGGCACATGTAGATAAAAAAGTAAAAAAAAAATGCAGTCCTCCTCTGCAGCAATCTTCTGTGAATACAGAAAGCTGTGGTTTGGCTGTTCCCTTCATTACTGAGGCTATTTCCACACCGCACTGTTATAGTGCAATTATTCCACTTTCAACATCCTGTGGATTCCTGAGGTTTGCAGTTTAGGGAGAGGCATTTAGAATTCCCAGTCAGAGAGCTGTTTGGCCTCAGCAAACTACAAACCCCAGAATTCCACAGGATGTTGAAAATGGAATAATAGCACTATAACAGTGTACTGCAGAAATGCCCTGAGTCTAGCCAGTGCTCTATATGGTACTTCCATCAGATCTAACTGGCAGTACATCTCTCTGTAGATCTTCACCATTTCTAGTCACCACTCTTTAACAATAAATAGCAGGGCAAGAAATGGGAATCTTATGCAAACACACCTCTCCATACCAACCTTTAATTTTGTTATTTAAAAAAATCATATCACTACAATATGGAGCAATGCCATGCCAGCTGTAGTTCCATTTTATTAGTGGATGATGATGTATTCTGGTTATGTCACATTCTGTGGGTAGGGCTTCCTTTCTGCAGCAAGAGGATCTCAATCAAATCACCACTTGGCGGCAACTGAGCATTTCTTTCAGGGCCAGGCA
The DNA here is from genome assembly GCA_030412105.1 of Cyclura pinguis. NCBI lineage: Eukaryota > Metazoa > Chordata > Lepidosauria > Squamata > Iguanidae > Cyclura > Cyclura pinguis. The sequence goes on from CM059602.1 coordinate 59,203,096, forward strand.
AAATATTGACAGACAACACTGATTTATGTGTCTGAGGAGCAAATTTAACAAAGAAAAACTAAGAACTTATGTATATCTTTTGAGTATGATGAACGTCTGGATACTAAACTAATTTGTTAGAATATTTATTTATTATTTTATTTTAAGAATCACTCCTTCTGATGAACAAAAAGTTAAGATCTTATGGTGCAAAACCAGGCATCAAAAGGTAAACAAGTCTCTCTGTCTCTCCCTCTCCCCACCCTCCTGGTTCATTGATTCATTCCTCCTCCTTTCTCTCTTTCTCTCTTTCATACAGATTATGGTAGTGGGATTTCCCCATAATCAGGACTGAGAAAGGGAATCTCTCAGCACTGGACAGAACACAGGTCTTACCTGTGATCACAATTTGGTGAAATATTAAAAAAAAAAAATCTGCTCAAGAGGGGGTGACGTGGGAACATGGAAGAAATGCTGGAGCCTGGGAAAAACACCAGAGCTCAGATGAAGCACCCCTTTTGAGCCATCACTGGCCTGAAGTTCAGACATTCCCCATGCTTGCTATATATGTTTTCTCAGAGCTAAGTTTCATTACACTCGGCAGATCCATATGCACAGGACTGCAGCCTTAAAGTATAAACCAACCTAATTTCCACTGTTAGGGTTTATGATACTTTTTCCTAGGAATCTGGAACCAAGTCCTTCTTAAACACTCATCTGGCTGTTCTTTGCAATTCAACAGACCCCCACCACATACAGTGGCTGATACCTATACGTCAGGTTTAGCAGACTTTTACAATCCCTATGTATTCCCTACACTTTCAAATACATAGGGATTATAAATATGAATCAGGTATGTGGTGGAAGACACTACCCCATTTTCAGTGTTCAGACAGCAGTCAAGTGCTGGTGCAGTAAACGTCTATAGGGAGATTGGGGAAGTGGTGCCATCATAGATTTCATCTCAGGCAGCAAAATGTCTTTGGCCTGACTTATGTAACAATAACAATTGTTGGGGTGGTGCCTTGAGGTGGAGGGAAGTAATGACCTAACCCATACTGTGAAGGGACCACAACATGACATCTTGGATGTTGTCATGGGTGCAAACTGATGATGAAATCAACAATGTGAGCAGTCCTGAAATGAAACATTTGGCCCATGTCTTATTTGAAAAAGCCAAACACCGATGCACTTTGATTTAAAAATATTCTTTGTATAAACTGAAATGCAAACTTTACCATTATCCAGGCCCAGGGTAAATGACTCCCCAAAATTAGAGCATGTTGAATTGTTTTTAGGCAGAAGATTATTAAACTAATACAATCTGGACTTATGGAGGCTGAAAAAAACTGTGTACTTTTCCATTTTATTTTTTTTTTCTGTCAACATGAAAAATAACAAAATACTGTCTTGTGCACCTTGTGGCAGACCTTAAAATAGCTTCATATTAATTCACTGTATGAATAATTACTATGTTATGCAAATAAGAATCTAAAAGTAAACTTCATCTTATCTGAGCACTAATTTTAGTCACAAAGTCACACTCTTCTAGACTGCAGTGAACAAAAATAGCCACAATTATCCTTTAGTACACCAGTGGAAAAAATAAGTGGCTTTTTAAATGCAGATGGCAAAACCGGGAAGTTCAAATGGATTTCTTAATCATCACTATAATCAGAGCTTTCTCTTGTTACAAAAAAAAAAAAAAGCACTCACAAAAGAGAACATAATGGGCTACTACAGCATAGTCCTGTCTGTATTCCAAAGGGACTAACTCCCAGATAAGTACATATGTAAGCGCAGCTATAAATAGTGCCACTGTAGTCCCTTCCATCACCACATCAACCCTCCTTTCATTGCAACTATTTCTCTTTCTTTTCATCCCGTGAATTGAAAGGAATTTCCTTCCCATACAGATGTACTCCAGAAAGCCTCTGGCAATAATATATGATATACACCAGCCTTTCCCAAGCTGGTGCCCTGCACGTATCTGCGACTACAGTTTTCATCATCCCAGTTCAGTATGCCCAAAACATCTCGATGGCTTCAGAATGGGTAAAATGGTCATATCCACAGTATCAGTGGCACAACGCAATTTCTTGGATCAACTTCCATTACTTTATGAGAGTGCAGATGCTACTTAGAATTCTTTGACAGAACAGGAAGGCAACTACCAATGCAGTACATGTAAATATTCAGACATCAGTCCAATCATGTTCCATAGAATTCACTCAAGAAAGTGAGCAAAGGATAATTCTTCACTAAAACTGTTTTCTCATCTGAAGCACTTATTTGTTACATTTATAACCAGCCTTTTTCCTCCAATGAACTCAAGGTGTCACACATGGCTTCCCCTATTTTATCCTCACAACAATGTGTGTAGTAGAGGCAGTTTTAGAGAGAGCACTGGGTCCAAGGTTACCTACTGAGTTCCACTGCCTACACAGCAACTTGAATGTGGATCTCCCAGTTATTCACCCAAGCGTCTTAACATTTGGCCAAACTGGTTTGCTAACACTTTTTTTAAAAAGTGTGATTGTTGAGTTAGCATTGTTCCAGAAGACTACAGAAAGAGAGGAAAGTGTCACACAAGGTACTTTAATTCAGAGCTATAAAAACACACACATACAAATATACTTCTTCTAGGGGTGATATTTTGTTACATTTAGCATGTGGCAAACAGCGTTATTCTAACTGAGATACCATTCTGTGTACTGCTGTGTAACTGCTGTGTAAAGTAGCATCATTATTAATAACACTATAAATAATATAAATCATCTTTGCTCTTGCTTGAAATATAGCTGGAACTGGGGAAAGGGACCATTTCTAAGCTAGATGGACTAGTTCACCCATACAACAATCTCCTCATTAGTTCCTAAGTGAAAACAGCATGCTGAAGTCCCTTTATGAAGGTTTCTCCGGCTGAGAGGTAAAACATATGATTTGGAGAAAACTGATAATGGCCCAGAGGGGGCATCCTAGATATTCATGTATCAATCTACAAACAGTAGGATTGTATCACAGCTCTGAAAGACTACTTGGATGAAGCGTTACATTCTATGCACTAAAAAAGGAATAAAGAAGTATTAGTGAGACTATGGAGCGCAAAGATTTGCAAACATACAAACATTTCTATGGAAGCAAAAATCCCAAAGCAGTAGCAATACTCTTCCTTCAAATAGCCCACTGAGGATTGAACATGAGGACTGAAAACAGTTCTGCATGACATTGTCGGGGTCCCATCTTTCTTCCATCCCCAGGTGGCATGATCACAGATTAAATCATTAACAAGTTTTCCCCATCACTGACCCATGATCACACCACCACTGCGGACTGAGAAGGTACCCGGCTGTGCTGCAGAAGGAAGAGGTGTGGCCATGGCGCTTCCTTCATAATGGAGCCAGCCGGTGTGCAGGGGAGAGCTTCTGTTGCGTTCCTCTCCTGGCAGAGTCAATGCCAGGATCCCTACCAGAGGATTCTACTAAAAGGTAGGGTACAGAAAGGGGCACAGTGCATTCAAAGAGGATATTACAGGGGTGATTAGCACTATAACATTTTATTGCAGATTTTATCTGCTGTGTCTATTTCTCTGATAGTATGTTTAAAAGAATAGGTACCCAACAAGCTGGCAACAAAATCTTCCACTAGAAAAAAAAAATGAACACTGCATACCATGCTTCGGACAGTCCTGTCTCTGAACTGTCTGTCAGTAGCTGAATGTAATGTAACATTGCATAACCAATCCCTTCCCTGCTGAATCTTCCAGAATGGTCTCAAAGGGGGTCAGGAGATAGTTTTCCATCTGTTATAAAAGGAAACACATTTCTTGGCTGGCTTCTATTCATACAAGGATGCAAAGTTGAGAAGGGAGAGCTGAAATATCCCATTGTTAGAAGATCTGATGAAAGAAAGGCTGAAGGGCAGAAAAAGTCCTGGTGAATACATAGCAGTCATTAATTTTTGTCAGAACACAGTAATTTCAGGTCACAGTTTTCTCCCAACCAGCCTGTTCATTCCAGCTCTTCTGTATAAGACAGAACCTAGGAAGAGAGCATTATCAGAACTATCCATGCCATTCCTTTGTTTGCTACAGGAACAGAGTTCACCGAAACGAAAATGAGCACTTGGCCCAACATGTACAGCATTGTCTGGTTTGCTTCAGGGCCACCATTTTTCATGCTTGAGTAGAAGCATAAAAAGATTTTGAGAGAAAGGGACATGATTTGCAGTAAGATTCAAAGACCAACTCTTGGAAATAATCAAAATTACATGGTGAGGGGTAATTAGTGAATTTTGGGAGCACTTGTTCTAGAAAAGGGATAGGTGAAAAAAGTTATCAAATAAGTACTGGTCATGATAACTATATACTACCACTACTATGATAGACAGTATACAGTTTCTTGTAAACACAAGCAATAGGGCACCGTTCTGCTTGTGGAGTTCAGGCTATTGGCAGGGGACAAGATAGAGCTATGTAGAGCTCACTTCCTCAGAACTCAATTCCCAAGCTTTAAAATGGGCCTTTATCACTGGTGAGAAAAAGGAGCAAAAGAAAATGCTGGATGGATGGGGAACACTCATAAGCACTGAGATAGCCATTAGTCTGATCCAGTATGAATCTTCTTATATTCTTATGTTAATTACACAATGGTGTGTGAATGGCTTGCTTCATTACCACCATCTTTGTAGGACTGGGGCATTTGGCCCAACAGTGAGTTTTGGTTCAAGTTCAAGGTAGAAAAATAAAGTCAAAAGGTTTATGAAATATTCAGAAGAATGGGGGAAAAGAGCACAAATAAAAAGTAATCAAGAAAGATGAGACATCAGAGACACCATAGAATTCCCTTGGAAAGATTGAACAAATGAAATATTCTATGACAGAGAACATTTTAATTACCCTTTCAGAACCATCAGGACACTTTGGTTAGCAATTATGCATTTCATCTTTATTCACAATATACAGAATGAACAGTAAACTGCCAGTTGCCAGTGTTCCCAAGAAGACACTTTGCTGTTCCTACTTCATGGTGTTTATCACATAATTACAAGTCATTCAATTACAAACATATTTCTGCAGGGGTTTCTGCTTCATAGTTCTAATAGGACAGCAACATAGTACAAAACGAATGATTTAAAGAGATATTTGAAGTGGCATTTATAGGAAGAAACACATTAGGGTCTGCTGACATTTCCTTCCTTCCTTTCCTTCTCTTTCCATGTATTATGTAGCCCTGGTGCCCTCTTGGAACAAATAAGTATTTTTTGGCCTTTGGCTAGTTCTGGAATTATACTAAATTCAAGAAATACAAGATTTACTTATGGGAAGGGGGAGAAAAACATCTATCAGACACATATAAGAATTCAGACCCTGTACTATCAACTTTCACGTCCTATATAATGCTGTTACAGTTCTCCTAATATGTCCTGAATTGCCCTTATTTTATGAATGGAACAAAGAGGATAATGTAAGCAATTTTTTAAAATATTCAAAATAAAAATTCAAATCAATAATTTGATCAGAGAAGACACACATTTCTTTATTATATATGCATTCATTAAGATAAGACAGAAAAACCACTTTATGCTGAAAGCTATTAAGTGTCTTTTCTCTAATACTTGGACTATGAATGAAACATGTCCTGCTGTACCAGGAGCCTAGCACTATGTATTCTTTTCTTTCAGACATCCTACCAGTGTAAAAGTGTCAACTGAACTCATTGAAATTCCAGACTTAGCTCTTTTCCTCTCTGTCACAACCCCTCCTTACTGTCTCTCTTCCATCCATACATTGGCCAGACCAGACTAAAGGATCCAAAGCTGCCCAAACCCTTGGCCCATCTGCAAAATGGGGAGATTTCCAATCAATGGCTATTTCACAAAACCTTTCAATATGCAGCCCTGCACCCCCACAGACAGTCTTTGTTTCCCCTCCTGCAAGGCTCTCCATCTGCTTCATTGTGGAAGTGCCCTCTACAATAATGCATATGTTGTAGCTGTCCATCAGGAAATTTGACCAAATCAAAAAATTAGAGAAGAAAAGATTTGGGAAGTTACAGGCCAAACAAAGACCTTAACTTCTATTCACTTGCTGTCTGAAGGGAAGACTATGGCATGATCTCTGAAAGCTTCTATTAGCTTCTGCTTGTTTATCTAATGTTGTGACTGGCTTGGATAGGAGACAGATGCTGCTTCTGTTCAGCTTCCTTTGCTCTTCCTACTGGGATTGCCCAAAGCAAGGAAACATAGAGGGTGTTCTAATTTGTGTGGTGCCTCAATGATAACCTGCCCTTTCTCTCCAACCATTCATTGATGTTCACAAGAAAGCCTCAAGGTAGAAATGATCCTCCTATCAGACATGGACAGCGTTCAACATGAAAAAGTATGATTCTTTAAGAGGGATTACAGACACTATACATCTGGTTCTTCAGCCATCATTCGAAAATGTTATGCCTTATACAGAAAATATGAAATCAATTTGTTCAGCTGTGGCACATAATATTTTGTATGTAAGTCACAAAACTGGGATGAGAGCCAAACAGAAAATGTATGCAGAGTTTGGAATTCTCTTCTCTTTACGAAGATCACTTAGTAAAGATTGTTGGCAGTCTTTGTTCAGCACAAGGCCCTAACATCACTTGTGCATTGCTGTTAATTAAAAACGCAATCTAAGCACCAAAGTAAGTTGAAACATAGGGAAAAACTTGTATTTCTGAAACTGACTATGTATTCAAGAGATGACACTTATTTGGAACTGGCACAGTGCAGTGGACTGGGTCTGAACATTGGGCTGCTAGAAAGCTTTGCTGACACTCAGAGTTCCTGTTTGAACAGTACTCTGGACAGCCACCCTGCACCAAGATCCCCAGAGTCCTGGGGACATATTGTGTCAAGGTCCTCCTGCTTTTGTGCTTCTTGGCTATTACCTTGTGGGTTCATCCATTTCACTCAGGAATATGTGACCCTCCAGGTGCCATTGAATTGTAAATCCCCTTTGTAATACCTGGAAGACAACATGCTATCTATCCTTGATTTCATCACCCTCCTTTAAGCTCTTCCTCCTCCTTAAGATTATAGTCAAGACCTATCTAACCAAGTTTAAAATGCTACATGCATACTGTAGTGGTTTGAGTGTTGGACTCAGACTCTGGAAGAGCAGGGTTCAAATCCTTGCTCAGTCACACTCTCCCAGCCTCAGAAGAAGGCAATGGCAACCCCCCCCCCCGAACAAATCTTGCCAAGAAAACCTGTAATAAGTTTGCCTTAGGGTTGCTATAAGTCAGAAACAACTTGACAGTGCACAGCAACAACAACATGCTACGTATAAATCTGGTCTAATCCTGTTTCTACAGAACCTATGAGGTCCACTATTTAGTTAGAGTTTCTTTAGTTCAGCTTGAACACACTACCTTCTAAGTTAAGTGAATAGGATGCACAGAACGAGGAGCACAGCAAGAATGCTTTCCATTACAATTTAAATGAACAAAAAGGAATGAGGAATTTGTCCTGCCATTTCCTTTAAGCGCTCTCCCCTTCAATTAAAAAGAAATCTTCAAGAGTTAGACAACTATTTTTCAGTCACTGATTCCATATGTTGCTGTAATTTTCACAGTACAGTGCATCCTTCCCACCCCTACTCACTCTCTCCATCTTGCCTTATGAGCCACAGATGAATAGCCACTGGGAGGTTTCTCTGAGTAGTTCATAGCCCTCAGGCTGTATGAATTAAAAAAAAAGTGACCCCAAAATAGATGTTACCAAAAACCATTATTATTAAATGACTGGTTCCTAAAACTGCTCACAAATCAAACAATGAAATATAAAAGCGAACATCAGTCATTATGAAACAAAATTTTGGGAGAAAAATTAAAACAGCACAAGCTGTCCAGTTTCTAAACATCAACAGTAAGCATTGCAAATTGTTAAAATTTGTGAGCGAGGGTTTTGTTTGTTTGCTTTTACAATGACACCCGTTAGCTTTCGGAACAAGACTGTTAGTCAGATCTTCTCATGCCATTTCCTTCTATCCTTTCAGAATAAGCAAAGGTCACTGCACATAAAACTACAAACTACTCTTTTTTTCTCTTTCTTTCTTTCTTTCTTTTGGCCATAATCACAAAAAAGACAGGAAAGGGAGCAAGAACTATGGCTGTCTAACAACCAGTGCTGCATCTCACTTTTCTAGAATGCAACTGTGTTACAAACGCTACTTTGATGGTGGGTAGGAGCCCATATGGTATAGGGGTTAGAGTGGGAGGCAAAATCCCATTGGTCAACTTGATTTGAATCAAGTTAATTTAAATCATGATTTAAATCAATTCTCTGAAGAACTCAGTTTTAATGACCTAAATCACAGTTTAAATTATCAGTGGGGAAAATTTTCTTCCATCAGCCTTTTTAATAGTACATTATTATTTACTACAACCATAACAACATCTTCAGAGATGTAACTTTCATTAGAAGGTAGGTGTGTGCTAAGAAATCATTCTGATTTGTTTCTAGGTTAATTTTTAATTCATCAAAAATCTGAAATTGCTTGTGTTTGTATTCAGATTCCTCTTCCTTGTTCAAATGTGTTCCATCTTCTCTAGTTCTCTACTCTCTGACCCTTTTAATGTTTGTACTTAGAGGCAAAGCTGAGAGAGAGTGAGAGCAAGAGAAGTGAGTGAGCAAGTAAGAGAGAGCATGCACTCTATGTACACCACTAGCAAAACAGATTATCTCCCATCTCTATAAACTGCTATGAACATATTCACAGAATATAATTAGAAAATGTACAGTTAGTGTTCATGATGATTTCTTGGACCTAGTTTCTTTAATAAATATATTAAGAAAATTTTGAAATATAATTTATTTTTTATCATTTTTTATCAGCCCTGCCAGTGAGTTAGAGCTGACAACATCAGTTGTCCTGTAGAGGGCTGGAGATGGAGGAATCTAACTCCCTTCCCCATTTCCCTACCTTTAGCCCAGAGGCCTGGACTGAGAGGAATGATGGTCAAGACCAAAGCGTGGGAAAACTCCTTTTTTTGTATACCACTCTCAGAATCCCCCATTGGTAATACTTGCTGTTGGATTCTAGTTCGAAAGGAACTGTGCCAAGCTCTAGTCAAGGCACAGTTCATACATCTTGCAACTAGTAAAGTCTCAAAAGAGTAACCTCTATCACATCTGGCAATCTCATGGATAAAACAACACATATCTGTAAACTGAGAAAACCTCAGAGAAAGCTCTAGAACAATGCTAGGAGTCTTTTGTATAAAAGATGAGTAGAAGACTTCTAAGTGCCATGTAAACCCAGGGCTGCTATTTAGCAGAGTAGAGAAGATCATTTCTTCTGCTTCTTCACTTTTCGAACAATACTATTTTGACAATATTGACAGAAGTGATAAAACAGGGATTATGTCAATGGAAAAAAAAGAGAATTAATAAACTGAAACAGAAGAAAGCTACTGCTGCACTCAGCATAAAGTTAAGATCTAGGAAAGCACAGAAAATTACCTGTGTTGAGCACTCTTAGGATTATGACCTGGAGCCCATTCATACTACACGGTTACAGTGCTATTATTCCACTTTAATTATCATGGTTCCATCCAGTGGAATCCTGGGGTCTGCAGTTTGTTAAGTCATCAGAGAGCTCTGGCTAGGTATTCTAAATGCTGCTCCCTAAACTGCAAATCTAGGGATTTCACAGGATGGAACCATGGCAGTTAAAAGTGGAAAAATTGCACCATCATTGCATTCACCATTACTGTGAATGGGTTCCTGATTTGTTGGAAAGTGATTCATGGGCCTCTACTGCTCACAGTCAAGAATAGAGGGAGTTATAAATACAGATTTCTCATTATTTAGGCATCAATTAAAACACGGCTGTTTATTAAGGCATTTGGGTCTCACTGATTTACTTCAAATGTTTGGAAACCTGTTTTAACTTGTTAATTGTTGAACTGTTTAATTTGTTAATTGTTTAACATGTTTTTAGTTTAACTTTTTAAAAAACAGTTTAACCTCTCTGCATTGATTTTATTTATTTATTGTCCCATGATATTTTGATTTGGGGTGGCACAGAAATATTTTGATAAATCAATAAAATAAAACAATCTTTGGGGAAAAAAATCATTTGAAAATTGCAACATTCCTATTTCCACATGGGTCAACATAGGATTTGATGGAACAAAGAATTCTAGCTACAGCCAGAAAAGTAAATACCAAATATTTATTCCAGCAGTCCTTCATCCAGCAGATATATCAGCAGAGGTAAATTGCACAGAAGACAGACTGTACACATGAAGTTGCTACATGTGCAGAAAACACCCTTCCTCGTCTCTCCCTGGAGGCAGCAACATCTGTTATTTTAAAATAGCAGATTACCAATCTATAAATTCACATAGCGATAGCTACAGGAAAGCCTAGGTTTCTCTGTCCTGGTCACATGCCATTTGGCGTCCATCTGTTCTGCAAACTGCCTCCCTCAAGGAAGGGCTGTAGGAGTTACAGAATTTAATAGTGGGTTTTCCACCTCTTTACTGTGCATGTTAGCAACAACCTGCATCCAGGGAACAAGTATATGACACATGCACATACAGAAAGAGAGGTTGTAATTTTAATGTCCCTCCTTTACAAACAAGAGGCCAATGGTTTGGGAGGGATGGTCCCCATGTGTACCTAAGAATATTGACTCTTCATAGTACTATGAAAAGGAAAAAAAAGATCATATTCTTGTCTTTCTTCTACCTTTCCTGTAGGTATGGGAGAATCTGACAGTTTTGATTTCTCCCACATTCAGATTTTTCAACTTTATTTTTCCCCATTCTGAACATGAAGAAATTTGAGGATTTAGGTAAATTCTTGGAAAAATGAACTAAACTGAAATTCTTCCCCATTTGCACTAATGATATACAAAAGGTAAAACTATGCAAGTGATGCTCTCCTCAGCCTTAGAAGGTGGCAATGACAAACCTACTCTGACTAAATCTTGCCAAGAAAGCACTAGGGCAGAGTTGACATCTGCCCTTTATCTGAAGGTGCATAACAATAATGGTTAATTATCTAGAGGTACAAAGTCACACAATCTTTTATGAGTTAGGCACTTAGAGAACAGGGACTATATAAATAAATACGCCAGTTTAAGCTTCATTCCCCTACAGTTTTAAAACAAATCTCAAGTTTTTCCATCCTACATATAAAAACATTTGTAGATTTAGGTATACTATTATAAAAAAAATGAATTGACAAGAAATTCTCACCCACTCCTACTCTAGGTGCCAAAAATCTAATTAACACACATATTTCAATACGCAGGTGGATAAGGAAACCACATGCAATACCAGATTCTAAACTTATGCACATTTATTAGGCATAGGCCCAGGCGAACATAGTAGGACTTACTCGCAAATAATTATGCACACGCTTGTCTTATGAGTTATTGTAACTTTCCCGCATTTGGAGCCATCAAAACAGCAGTATAGAAGATTTTTTCCCCCTGAATTCATGTACTTAATTGAAGCAGCACTTCAGGAACTTTACATCCTTCCACATCATTCAATTGAACACTCAAGCAAAGAAATTAAACCAGTCTTTGAGAGGGTACCAAGAATTTCCCTACCCATTATATATAAGTGCTATATGAAATCTCATAAAACAAATGAATTATTTTAGCAGATTAAAATATGGACCGACGTGGTGCTCCTGCAGACAGTAGTAAATAACATATATAAATTTTGGAAGGGGAACATTATGGATTTTAATCCAAATCCTCCTATCAAGAAAGCAGCTGACTAAAAATTCAAGATACTATGTTCTTTCAGCTTTAATAAAGATTCAAAACTACAAGTTAAAGAGAGGAAACAGCAACTGCATTATCAAGAATAAAGAGAGCAAAGGCTATAATTGTTTGACTCGACACAGGTTCTGCTACCAACCTGTTTTACCATTAAACAACACAGTCCTCTGTGTGTGTGTGTGTGTGAGAAAGAAAGAGAGAGAGAGAGAGAGAGAGAGAGAGAGAGAATGCGCTTGTTGTGGGACTATTTGACAAAGAGATTGGGCTAGTGTTCCCAGTGAGCTTCATGGTTAGCAGTAAGGATATGAACCAGAGTTTCTATGTCTATGGCTCTTTGCTTTTCTATGATGTGAAGGTAAAAATTGGATCCAGCAAAATTAAAACTGAGCCTCTTAGAATCTGCCTCTCTACAGTATAATATAGAACAGTGATTCTTAACTGCCTTCCTATAGTATAATATAGAACAATGATTCTTAACCTGGGGTCCGTGGACTCCGTGTGCTCCATGATGCTCTCACAGAGAGTTCACAAATGTTTCAAAGGCTGCTCAGCCTGTCTCCTTCCCCACAACAAAGTGGCGACATGACACGAACCAAGGCAAAAGGAGGCAGGCAGGCAGACTGGCTAGCTGGGCCTGCATGTTGCCTGTCATATGGCTGCTTTACTGTGGGGTAGTGGCAGGCTCAGCAGCAGTCAGCCAGTCAGCATTTGCCCTTCTTTTTTCCTTCCCTCTCCTTTCACTTCCAGTAGAGAGCAGTCCAGTGTACAATTTGAAATGTTCAACTTCCCCTTTTTTCAGCCTCCTTCACCAGGAGGAAAAGAGACCGAGACAAGCGGAGGAGAGAGGAAGAGGCCAAAAAGGACGGCCTGAAGGTGGGTTGAAGCAGCCCCTCTATAAAAGACCCAGAATGTGCCTCCTCATTTCCAATCAAGTGGCAGCTTATTTTTCCAACCGTGATCTGTTGCTTCAATTTCCAGTGTCTCACCAGGGGATGACACCTGCTACAGCAGTACCCCTTCTTTTCATTTGGCCCCACTTCTCACTGCTATCCTTTTTGAGAGATGGTCACCATGCTGCATTGAGAATCCCACTCAGAATGGGTTTCTCCCAATCTGAAGACCCTTGATGAGCAATTTTAAATAAATATTTGATGTACTTTAGGGTTTTAAGTCTTGAGGGGTCCGCAACAGCAAAAGAGATTTAAAGGGGGTCTCTAATAAAGAAAAGGTTAAGAACCACTGGTACAGAATTTTTAATGCCTTCAGGTGTTTTGTGAATATTTACACTGTAGGGCACAAATGTGGGGTGAGGATGCATGCACAGACACTCTTCGCCTTTGATAAACAAACAAACACTAAGTTTGGTATCACATAAATACATGCAGTCCAGCGGGCATCAGCACCTAGTAGCTTCCATATCAGTGGGGTGGTAAATCTTCTCTTAGCTGGGACTTTAAAAGAGCTACCCAAGATATTGAACCCTACCCTCAAATAGGTTCAGCACACTGGATAGCTTCCATAAAGTTCAGAATAAAGCCTGGAGCAGATTCACCACTCCATTGATACTGGAGTCACCAGCCATCACGAGGAGCAGCTTCACTTAAAACCCTCTTCTATTTAAATTCTCGCTGATGATCTGCTTCATTTTAATTACACTTTCAGAATGGGTCTAATCTGGCTGGCTCCTCTTGAATCCTTCAGGCTTCTGTACTTTTCTTGGTGCTTGGTCATCCTTCCAGACTCATCTGCTTAAAGATGCTGAGTGCCTGGGACCTTGGCTAAGGTTAACATATGCAAACAAAGCACTGTCACTGAAAGGACGCAGACGGAATACACTCTAGTGTCCATTTGGCTGAATCCAACAAAAGTATCTGGGCCAGTCTTCTCTCTTCCATTTGTGACGCTAAATAATGATGACCTGAGCACAGGCTACATTTCAGTTTGTCTCAGCTGCACAGCACAGGAGTTGAGATGTGGGGGGGGTGGGAGCACAGGCAGAGCTGTGAACAAATTCAGTATCTCAGACACATGTGGCTGTCTGCAACAAATCCCTACAGCCAAACATGCTTTGAGGCAGCAGAGGACAGAGTTTCACAAAGCTCCATAACCTTTCGCAGTTCCAATTAGAAATCAGAAAGATTAAAATGCCTGCTGCTGTGGATCATGAGCCTGTCAGGAAGAGACTGATGAAAAATGAGGATATGTAAGGACATATACTGTCCTCATTCATTAAACCTAGAAGCAAAATCTACAAACTATAATGAATTGGGAGGGGGGAGAGAGAAGGAGGAAATATTTTTCCAAGCCTCCTCTTGTCCGCAGTTCTTGAAATTCAAAGTGTGAAATGTGTCTCTCTACTCCCAGGGGATCTTGTAGCACTTTGGAAATGAACTGAGAGAAAGAAGTTGGTAGCATAAGTTCTTGCTGACTTAAGCTTACTTCATCAGATGCATGCAGTGAAGACCTTTATAGAGCTGGTGGTATGTGTGAATAGTAATATATATGCAAAACTTGTGGGTATGGTGATGAGGTAACAAGTTCAGTTTTAACAATGGTTTAACAATGGTTGTTTCTGGACAAAGGCAGGAGTAAACATTCTGCTTCAAGTAAAGGTGAGTAGATGACAACATGAATGGTGGAATTACTGAAACATAGAGTGGCGCTGACTAAAAACCAGAAAGGAGATGTGATAAACTGGCCAAGGGAGTTTTCAGAAGACTGGAGTGTTAACTAGTATTATAATATGTGCAGTGTGCTAGGAAACCATTGTCTCTGTTCGACCTATTGCAATTGACTGGAATTTGTAGATATCGAGTCGGCCCTCCACTTTCACAGGCTCAGCATTTGCTGAATTGATTATTTGTGGGTTTATTTATTTATTTTAAAAAATCTTATTATATTTGCCCCAGTCACAGAAAAGAAAAGTTCCTTCTAAGAATCTCGAGGTCCTCAGCACAATTTTATGGTTTACTGGAAGCTGACCATAGAATCATGCTGGAGGACCTAGAGATTCCTAGAGAAGTGTTCTCAGGGTATATGTATGTGTGTGTGTGTGTGCGCGCGCGCGCATATCGAGAGAGAGAGAGAGAGAGAGAGAGAGAGAATGCACATTTGTGATTTTGATTTTAATTCACAGTTCATCCACTCTTGTTGTTGGGGGTCTTGTGCCCAAACCCCTGCAAAAGTGGAGGGTTGACTATATTCCAATTCTGCTGTTTCTCTCTCCAATCTTCTTTTGTGACTTTTTTGTTCTGAGATACGAAATGGGATGCTCAGGGAGACTGAAGTGTTCTGCAACTGTTTTTTGTGTATTCACATTCCTAATGTCTGATTTCTGTCCATTTATCTTGTGGTACAGAGATGCTCTGCTTGCCCAAGGTAGAGTACTGAAGAGAATTGTTGACAAAGGACGGTACATATCACATCAGAGGATAAGTAAGTGAAAGTACCTCTGATATTGTTGGTGATATGGTTAGGTCCTGTGATGACATTTCCTTAGTAGACATGTGGGCAGAGTTGGCAACTGGGTTTGTGGCAAGGTCTTGTACCTGTCTCCTCTTCTGTGTTGCATGTCCTCCTATAGTTAAGTAACTCTTTGAGACTGGAAGACTGTCTATAGGCAGGTAAAGACCTGCACACACCATGGACACAACAAATAAATGGATGAAAAAAAACAACAACTCCAAAACGGACAGATTTGTCAATCTCAGCTAAAGACTTTTAGTGCCTGACTTTTAAATGTCTGCACTTGAATCCCCCCATACTTAATCACATTAGAGCTAAATTAGGGCTATCTCTACCCTCTCCCCCGGCCTCAAAAGACCCTTCTCAGCTTTAACACCTACAGGGCAAGCAGGTACAACACATTTCTCCAAACTAACAGCCGTATCTATTGAATTTGGCCAGTGCAAATGAGGGAGAATTCCATTTCAGATCATTTTTGAAGAATTTATGAAATTTACAACCATTCCCTATTAGCCCCTTGACTCTGTTTGTACATGCAGGCTTACGCTGCTACCCTGTTCCCCACACTGAAGGGGGAAAATCCCACCTTGCATAAAGGAGAAGGGGTAGCAGGAGGCATATGGCTCCAATGAAGCTGGCAGAAGTCAAGTGGGTCTTCTCACTGGAAGTGACACCAGCCAGCAGCATCACTAACCTCCAGAGGTCATGTAGAATTTGAATGACCAATATAATGAGCCAGTTTCTATTGGTCAGTGTATTGGATTTCAGGAAAAGAATATGAGACTGAAATCTACACTCAGGGACCAACCACACATTGCCAAGCCCCAACACTGTTTTCTATTCTAAATAGCTTAGAAAGGCCAATGAACAATAGCATACCATCTGAAAATATTAAGCACTGCTGCACTGGTAATATATAAAAGCCTTTTCAGTTTTGTTTTCAAGCTCTTATTAAAATGATTTCATTTACTTAGAACAGTAGAACACAGTAATGATAACCAATACAAATCTAATTTGACATTTCATTCCCTTGTCCAATTTTCCAGATATAAAATGATGTTGCATGCACACATACAAGTCCTGGACATTATATGGCAAAGGCATCTGATTAAAGCAGGAAGTCATATTTCATCAGTTACACCATTTCACTTTTCCTGCCTTATTTATTCCAAAGTAAGTACATACTTCAATCTCTCCAGGCCCTTCAAAAAAGGAAACATTTTTTCAAGAAAATTCAAGAAAATTATTTTTGAAATACAGATGTAAAGGTATTTCGGTCTGAGTGACAATTTATCTACAATACATATTCCTAAAACTTATCAAACCAGCTCTTTATGGAGGCTACTTAAAAATATTTTAAGTAATATGGTAGTTATAATTTTGTCAGTCCTAATAAAAGTATTTTCAAGATCTTTACAAGTATTTCTGACTGTCCAAACATATGTGACACACAGTACCACAACAATCAGGATCACAGGATCCATGTATCTAGAGATGGAATTTATATCCAATATCCGATTGTCTTTGGACAAGACTACTATAAGTACAGATCATTTTTCCTCACAGATCTTCAAGCATGTTGGTGAACACTGATTGTTAATAAAATATATCTTTGCGGGAGCTGAATAAAAGCCCACTAACAGCTTGCTTTTCAGTTTTAAGAGACAGGGAAGAACCTAGTGGTAATAGTGGGATCAATTTATTCATTATATGTTTTCACCTAGATCAGGTAGCTTGAAACTCAGGGAAAGTTTTCACCACATCTCCAATGAAAAAGGCCAGCATATTAAGGGACTATATTTCAATCAAAATTATTATGTTTTTTGGTCTAAAAGTTTTATTGTCATGGAAAAAGAACACTGCCTTCAAATGGAGGTCAATTTAAATATATTCCACTTAAACACTCATCTCTCTCTCTCCAACTATAGTGCTACAAATATACCAGAATGCATATGGTCCCTAAACCCAATGTAGAAAATGCTTAGTGACATTAACTTAATTTTAAAACCTGACTACCCAAGGAAAGTTAGACAGGGTACAGAGTGAAAACCTTTTTTCAGTGCCAAATCTAATTTTTGTCCTAACTAGAAAAGATACATCCAACTAACTAGATTTATTTAAAGACTGACTTAAAATGTAGCAATTGATTCACTGAGTCTGCTCCATTTGGGACTTTTTTTGTGGCAGTTTTTCACTATCAACTTTGACTTATGATGACCCCATGAATGAGAGACCACTATGAGCCCTGGGCACATCCTGCCCCACTCAGGTCTTGCAAACTTAGGGCGATGGTTTCCTTGATGGATCTTTCCTCATTCCTCATTCCTCCTGCCTTCTAGTTAACTGACCATTATTGTCTAAATGTATTTGGGGACTAGCATTCTGTTCTTTAGATGGCTGGCTGGTGAATCCCATTGGTCCCCTTCTGAAGATAATCTGTACCCTCTCCTTGCCCAACTGTAGTAGCTTTAATTATTTGTTATTAGGCAACTCTCTCTTGTGCTTCTCAAAGCCTGGATCCATTCTCTGCTGCACTGATATTGGTGTCGGGATGCAGAGTCCCTCCCATAGGTTGGTCTGCTGGATGTATGTTAGCATAGTATATTGTAGTCAATGTAGAAGTGTTGCTGTACAACTCAACTACAGGAGGCTGTCCATGTTTGCGGAGCATAGAGAAACACAACCCCCACGAAAGCGAAAAAATGCAAATAACTGCAGGCCCCCACCCACAGGCCCCCACCTGTGAGAGAGCCAGTGGGGAAAGATGTTCCCCGCTTGGCTGTCTCGCCACCCCCACCCACACGATCAGGTGGGCAGTGGTGGCAAGAGAGCATCGGGGGGAGATCTTCCTTCCTCTTCAATCTCTTGCTTGCTGCCAGCGCAATTATGCAGGCAGCTTCTGGCAGGAGGGAGGGAGGCCAGAGTGCACCGTGAATAATCAAATCCGCCAATGTCAAACCCGCAAAAGTGGAGGGAGAACTGTAGTACTATAAAGTGTCCAATGCTAATTGAAGATTGCAACAATGTATCTGTTTGGAGCCTGCCTGTATTATTACAAAGTATCAACTGGTTAATTGCTTTATTTCCTATTGCTGCAATGCATCTGGCGAGGGGAAAACATCAGAGCAGGCAAAAACAAAAGTGTAAAGGAGAGTGTTTTTAGCGCAAGAAGTGTTGAAGTTAAGAGGTAGGAAATTCCTGCCCAAGGATGAGAAGTGGGAAACAAATGTGAGTCCGGGAACTATCTAAAGAATTGGGGTGATGGTAGATTTATTGCTTTCTCCAGTCACAGCTTTGCATGCCTAAAATTTGGATCTGTGTCTACAAAAAGTGGGAGCTCCATTTATGCCTTAGTTGCTGCAGCTTCGAAAGAAGTGTGCTGTGTTGCTTGCAGTTTCTACAAATAAAAACTACTGCCTATCTCAGAGTGAAGTTTGGTGAATGCGGGTTATCCAGTACATGACAATAAGTTGCTATTATCAACTTGCATCAGGAAGCCAAACTGCTGCAAAAGACCAGTCAGTGCACTTCCTGGATCTGTAGGCTATAGCTGAGGACAGACTTTTCAGGAAATCTATTTTCCTTCCTAGTCTCAGGCCATTTCCACGCTACACTATTATAGTGCTATTATTCTACTTTTCTGTGGAATTCTGGGATTTGTAGTTTAGGGAGGGGCATTTAAAATTGTCAGTCAGGGAGTTCTTTGGCCTCAGTAAACTACAAATCTCATAGCAGAATTCTGAGAATAAATTCATAACAGACATCAAATATTCAACAGAAACTAGACTAATTGAACACATATACTACATACACAAGCACTGGGAAATGTAAAAGTCCAAGCACCGATCTCAACCAGACACTCACCCCCTCAAATTTAGGAGGTTATCCAAGAGACTGCACCTCCATATCTTTATGAGCACAGCAATAAATCCTGCAAAGCTGGATCAGCACACAAATTGTGCTGCTAACCATCAGCCATCTTCGCCAGAGTTCCCAAACAACACAAGATCTTCTAGAGGTGTGAAATAGCACATTTGGCATCAGAGGTAAACAAACATACATTACTAAGCAGGGGTCTCAACCTTAAGAGAAAAGAGCTTTCTTCCAGGTCAAATAATTTCTATATGTCATCTGCCCTAGTTATGGTATTCTTATGCTACATTGTCATAAAAACAGATTGTCTTACCTTAATACTGTGGTTCCGGGTATGTATTTTAATATTCTTGTTTTAGTCCCGGTTTAACACTGAGCAGCCTATAGAATAAAAGAGAGAGAGAGAGAGAGAGAGAGAGAGAGCAAGTAAATAACTTCCTTGTAAATTTATAGCCAACAAACTGTTTTGGAGTGGTTGCCATGAGGATTTCAGAGATTTTAATCCAGGTTATAAAAAGAGATGCATCATGAGCCCTCAACTTTGGACATCTACAGATCTGTTCTTTCCCCCAACACAGGGCACAAACTCTAGCAGCTTTCCTCCCCAATTCTGGCCATCTCAGTCATGTGAATTACCACTGGAATGCTGCTCGTGTGGCTTTCTTTGGGGCAAAGTTATTTTACAAGATCTAGACACTTCCATGTCTAAAACAGCAAGGAAGCAAGCAATAGAAGAGCCATTGTGTTGTAGTGGTTTGAGCACTGGACTATGACTCTGGAGACCAGGGTCTGAATCCCTGCTCAGCAATGGAAACCCATTGGGTGACTTTAGGTACAACATACTCTCTCAGCCTCAGAGGAAGGTAAAGGCAAGCTCCACTCTGAACAAATCTTGCCAAGAAAACCTTGTAATGATTTGAAGGCATACAATAACAAAGTGATTGATATATTCCACCTTATATATAAAGTATGCCAAACAAGGAATCTGCTGTAAATGTTTTTTTCCCAACTCCTTTCCACTCTTAGCATGTGTACTTCTTCAAATGTACAACTATAGTGAGATTTTTTTTTAAAGAAACTTTAATAGAAACTCTTCCTTTCTGAAGGGATTAATCATCATTGCCTCTGTGAAGTATTTAGCTCTCACAAATAATCATTATTGGTTCATTCATGCTATCCACTTTTTTCAACACCTGTAATGAAAATAGTTCTGCACAACAGTAAATCCACTATCTTGAGACTTTGAAAATAGAAAACAACCATTTTAGGCATCTTTTATTCTATATATGCACACGTGACTATGTTTTTGTTTACTTTGGGGTCCTCCTTATTCCTCATGCTTCATCTTATGAATGAATAATTTACTACAGAAAGCATCTCATTTTGGAGTTCAAGATTTATCCCATTTGAAAATATGTGCCTTTATATTTTTTTTCACTGTTCTGCAAAAACTAAACCAACTTTAAATTGCATAGCCTTGTGCATGGACAAGGCTTTCCCATGATAACAGTAAAATAGGCAAGGAAGCAAAAGGAAGAAAAAGATTCAGGAACACGAGTGAAAATAAATCTTTTATAAAAAACCTGTCTTATTCTTTATGAGACTGATTTTCAGTTCACTATGAAAGATGATTTCTTTAGTCACACTATTTTACTATGCTCTAGCGAGCACACAGCAAGTCACCAATAAAGTCATAATCACATCATCAATTCAATTCAAAGTTTATTGAAATAATAGGTAAAATTGTGAAAAGTCATAGATGTGCATAAGAATAAACAATACACTTAATAAAATGATAGTTATGAAGATGATTAAAGCATAGCAACTAAAAATATTACACTGTGACTATTATAAAGGCAGAACATTACAACAACATTACAAATGAAATACTAAAGTGTTACAAACTGATTAAAATGTAGTATATTAAAGAAACAGGAAAAAATAAGGTAGTCTTAAGTGAATGCAAAAATAGATGGCCATAAGGTCTACTAATACCACTCCCCCAGCAAAGCTACTTCAAAAACAAAGACTAATGAGATATGTTATTAAAATGAGATAAATGCAATATAAAAAACAAAATATAAATGAAATACAAGAGCAAGGGTATTAAATTGGTCCAGCACTTTCTCTAGTCCAGCTAACATAAGCATTCTAAAGTTCAAGGTATAAGAAATATACATATCTATCATTCCAAGCAAAGATTAGTACTCTTAGATGGTTTCAGTAAAAAGTTCGAAACAGCCCTGGAAGTATCGTTCCAGAAAGAAGTTTAAAAATAATACACAAAATATATAAAATAATAAAAGCTATATGTAGCAGCAAAAATGGAGAGCAAATTCAAAAGGGAGCTTCCCATCTAGAGGAAAACATTCAAAATTTCAGAAAAGAAAGAGAGCACAAGAAAGAGAGGAAATGAGAGAGAAATTCTATCACGCAACTGTCAATATTTTGAGGACAGACAACACGTATGCATGTCTCATATCCTTTGTTTCAAGTAAAGATATATGTGGGGGAAGGAAGGAAGGAACCAATCAACCAACAAAAACACTTGACTTCTGGTAAATCTTCCAAACATTTGTGTATTAGGTTTCGCACCACTCCAATGGCTCCATATTGATTAATTACTGTGCCCAAACTTTGGCCAGTTCTTTGTTCTGTCTTTTTAAAATGCAAACTATATTCCATAATGAAACTCAAGAACCATAAATCTTTATAATTTCGAAATTTCTCCATCATACTGTGAGGAAGTAACCCTGATCAGTCATTGTAAGTTTGTCATCCAAACTTTAAGTGAAACGGTATCCAAGATAGGGATGTGAACAATATTTGCAAAATTTCTCATTCTCAATAAGCATCAAAACAGCTTTCCAAGAAACAGATGACCTCCATGAGGAATCCTGTCTTCAGCATGAGAATATGACAATGAGAACTGCACTTTTCATACATGTGTCTGTAATATGAGCAAAAATTTCTTTGCCACAAACTCCTATCAAACTGTACAATCATACCAGGTCCTCATTTCAGAGCCATACTTTCCACATAAAGCTGGCACAGCACTAGCAGGCATTGTTAGCAGGGATTGGGGCAAATAAATATGAAATTTATCCAGTCCACCAAATACACAGTATAGAGTATTTGTGAGTCATCTTGGGCCCCATAAATAAATTCATTAACACCAACCACTGCAAGATTATGGGCTTGGTTTTAGGACTATGGCACCAGATCCACTAGATCACACTAAAATCTTCTCCTTACTGCCTTAAGCATTTCTAATAATTTTATGTAACTCTTTTTTCCTTAATGAAATGAAAGCAAATTAACCATTTGGAAACTATGTCCATGTTGATCTCTGCCGATCTTCCCTATCAGTTTTCCAACCCCACATCAAACAATCCCATTTTGTTCTGATCCTGTGTTTTGCTGTTTCTTCACCTGCCCTTTTCCATTCCTGACTCCATCAGACTGAACCCTTGTTAGGACTCAATAGGTTGTATTCACATGCAGGAAAAATATTCAAAATTAGATTTCAGGAGCAGGTATATTGCAATGATTTCAGGACTAAATGTTGAAATCTACAAGCTATTCACGCTAGATGTAAACAGTATCATTGTTTTCTGCTTGACTGTATGCTTGACTGTAAAATAGAGCACTGGAACCTTGCAGCCCTTCAGAAGTTACTTGACTGAAGTTGGACTGAAGGTTCCTAGGTAGCATAAACAATCCTAAAATATGCTGGGTGCTGTAGTCTGATAATATCCTAAGTGCTGCATGATTGCATGCCTTACAGTAAAAAAAATTGTTGGCTAGGATATCATGTGTTTACTGTAGAAGCTAAAGACTGAAGGGAGAAAACACATGTTCACACAATTTTCTAACAATCAGAACTTGGAAAGTTACTTTTGCTATGATAGGTCCAAGGCCTCCAACAGACGGTAATTACTTCTACAGTTAACAAATTTCAGAAGTAAGACCACATCACAAAAAGCATGAAAGTACTCCTTGCTAGGTTAGTTGTAATGTTCTGTTACTCATTTACTGTAGGACGAAAAGGAAGCAATTAATTAAAGTATTTGGCCTAAATCCAACTGCTAATAACGTATACCATTAAATCAACAGCTGAATGGTAAATCAACTCTTATGTGAATCCCACGGATTCAATGGGTCTAGTCTACTTAGGTCCAGAAGTCCAATTTAAACCATTATTTATAACTTGTTACTTCTAAGCAATGCTAACAATCCTAACCTGATCATTTTTTGGGGAAGTAAATCCTCAAATTTCACTGGATTAACACTACAATACTAACTCAAAGACGTGCCAGTTGTTAGGAAATTAGGATTATCTCAAAAATCTGGCAACAGAGGTATTGTGCTGGAAAAGTGGCTAAGATTCGCTGGCAGAAGAGCTGCAAAAGGGGTAAAGAAAGGACATGGTGAAGGAAGAGCTGATTTACCTCAAATCCAAACTTCCTAGCCCTGGGACAAAGCCACAATGCCTGCACAAATTTAGGGCAGGGAGGGTAGCCCTAAGTAATTTCTGATATCTCTAGGCTGAGGAGAGTTTGAACTCAGCTTCGCTTGAGCTGGCCTAATGTCTGCCTTGCTGACCTTTGACCATTTGGGATAGTCAGGACAGCACTTTTAATTATTCCTACTTAAGGACTAGTTGTCTGCACATGTCTGAATTATTTTGCATCATGAATTATATCTTTTTTAAGAAAAGAAATAACTACCAGGAAAGAGGGAAGATAAGATTTATTTATTTAATTATTTATGCCCCACTTTCTCCTGGATGGGATCTAAGGCAGTTTCCAGAACTTTAAAACAAGATTAAACTAAAAATCTTATTTTACAAAAGCTAAAAAGAATTAAATTACAATATATTAAAAATCATGCTTAAAATGGCCGAAAAACACATTTAAAAAAATTAATAGTAAGAGATTTTAAAAGAATACAGCACACCACTTCACACACACTGCTGTTATATAGTTTAAAACTCAAAGGCCTACCTCAGTAAAATGGTCTTCACCTCCCACTGGAAAGAGAGCAGGGAGGGTGCCAACTGGGAGCCTAGGAGCAGCCCCAGAGAAGGCTCTCTCTTGTGCCCTCACCAAACATGCCTGTGAAAGTCATGGGACCAAGACAAAGCCCTCTCCTGCAGATCTTAACACTCACACTGGCACATCTTTTCTGAGGTTCAGACTGTAAGAACATCTATTTCATTATCAGCTGAGAATTTTCATGCTTGGTTTCATCTTAGTTGCAAAGCCGAGATGAAGCCGTGCCAGCAGATGAGACTATTTGGCACAGTATTTTTGCTTTGCATGTGCAATGCCCTTCCAAGTTCCTTACAGGCTAAATGACCAGCCTTGTCAAGATCCCTGAAGTATCTCTGTCTCCTGTGAAATATGCCTACCAAAGACAAAAACTGTTTCAGCTCAGGTTCCAGGGACAGATGATTCCCAAGCTACAGATCTCTGCTGATGAATTTACATCATTAAGAATGTCAAAGTAAAGCTGTCATATTTCAGTGATACAGGTCTTCTACCCAATGAATAAGAACTGACAACATGACAGTCGTATTTCCATGGGAAATGACCTATACTTAAAAGCAAGGATTTGTTTTCTAATGGCAAGTTGGTAATGTTGGTCACGATTGCAAGGAAGATTCACTCATCTCAGGACACATGCATTTAGGAGAGGAAATAGTAGCCCTAGGCAAATTCAGTGTGGCTACCAGAAATGGCTAGATAACTAACATGCACATCACAGTGCCACTCAGGTCATTTCCGCACTACACTGATATAGTGCTATTATTCCATTTTCAACATCCTGTGGAATTCTGGGGATTGTAGTTTACTGAAACCCAAGAGCTCTCTGGCTCAGAATTCTAAAGGCACCTCCCCAAACTGTAAATCCCAGCATTTCACAGGATGTTGAAAGTGGAATAGTAGCACTACAACAGTTTAGTGCAGAAATGACCTCAGTAGTAATACTCTATTAAATGTGTTACTCATCTGTTTGACCAAAAAGACTTAAGGTACACATTTAAGTTGCTGGCCTCTTCCCAAAGTCCATCTTCTGGCACATCTGGTTTCCATGTGCTGCAAAAATGCCTTTGACATTTCACTACAAACCTCAGGCCTTTCAAACTGCAGTGACAGACTAAAGGAGCATTGAATCTGACGTTCTATCCTTCAGCTATCTGAGGCACAACCTTTAGATAACATTGCAGAGCACAAAAAGTGGGTGTGGAGAAAATGAAACAATTAAGTAAAAACTGAAGGAGACAGGCAGAGCTGGATGAGAAGGCTAAAAGAACTGGATCATTTATCTGTTTCCTTGGATAGCACGAGGTTGCTTCTCGTGCTGCCACTCACTTCAGTTCCTTCTGTTTTCCATCTTAGGTCTACATGCACAAAACCTGGCAGAGTAACAGTCAAATGATTCCTGACATTCTAGTGAGCCAATCCATTTATCAATCCTTACTGTTCAAATCAACTTGCAAATGAGAACCTAACATTATCCACATGGCTGCCATCTTAACAGACTAAAGCCAGGTAGTACTGCAGAAGACTGTGCTGAAATATGTACTACCTAGCATGACAGGCCAATTTGTGACTGATCATACTTAGAAGACTACTATCTAACTGTGGGATGGAGAATTTGTGGCCCTCCAGACATTGCTGTAAAATTTTCAGCACCCCTGACCACAAGCCATGCTGGCTGGATGGATAGAAGTTGGAACCCAACAACATTTTGAGTCCCACATGTTCCTCACATATAACTGCCAACATTTAAACAGGTACAGTGTGAAATAAAGCTGCACAACTATTTTTGATCCCTGGAAATAGATTGGCACATAGCATCAGTGTATCACTGAATATTTTATTTGTAATAGGGAGTTGGGCACACGATATTTTCTGAGCTCAGAACTGTCATACTGCTTCTGTATCAATAGGAAAGATTGACATGGAAGAAGAGAAATGTAAACACATTAGTATTTCTCATTGTTCTCTATTTTAGCAATATGCAGTTTTTAAAAAATGTATACTTTACTGTTTCATATCACAGAAGCATTTGCTCCATACAGGCAACCCTAAGGTAGTAGCTCTTTCTCATGCTCAAAACGGCAAAATGGAATTCTTTTGTTGAATTAATGAAATGAATGATCCTTAAATTTCAAAGGGAAAACAGATTGTTGTTGATGATCATGTTAAGTCTGCTTTTGCAAGGAGTGTGAGAATAATTTTTGCATAGACTTTTTAAAGAGCAGTTCCGTTTTCAAATCTCTTAACAGTATAATCCATTTTTTCTCTATACCAGATTAAGTCCCATTAGGTTCAATGTTACTCACTCTGATAAACATCTTGGATCTTCATCTATATATGTTAATAGCATCTATGAACTGCATCTGCCACGTTCCTCTAAAAGCAAAGCCAATATAAGTGGACAGACCTCTACTGTCTACTGAGATTAACATGCAACACTGTACAATGTCTACCCCTTCCTATAATTATACAAACTCCTAACTAGCCAGAGAGCAACATTCCCTCTCCAAAGTGTTTAGTGTAACAGCTTGAACAGAACGAATCTTTCAGCTCACCAAAACCCCAAACAATACTAGACTTTAAATGTTCAATTCATGGATTGTTGTGGTCCCTTGTTCTTTAATAACCACTGAAGGGACAAAGATAGTTTTGATGAAGGTATGTATGTGTATGTTGTAATATCTGCAACCAAAAAGAGACCTCAAAACAGTGATGAGAAATTTCTTCTACTATATTCAATCAAAGCTTCTGAATATTTAGAAAGTACGAGCACAGCTTTTCTTCTTCCTTCCTTCCTTTCTTTCCTTCTTTCTTGCCTTTCAAGGCTAAAGAGGCCTTACGTTGCTAATCTTCCTGCCTGCAGCAACTGAAAGACATATCTGATGAACTCTGATAGGTTCTCTTTACACAGCTGAGTTTAAATAAATGTTATTTCACCAAATACGGACTGCACAAAGGGAAAGTGGTGCTTGCAAAGTTAATTTTAAAATTTGCTGTTTTTATGTGGTTTCCACTTGGCTTCAGCTCACATCAATCCTGTACTAGCCTTCCTCAAAGGACGAGAGTATAGCTTGCCCAACATCACCCAGTGGGTTACCATGTGGGTTTCCATAGCCAGAGAGGGATTTGAACACTGATTTCCCAGAGTTCTAACCTAATATTCAAACCACTATGCCATACTGTCTCTCCTAATAGTTCCAAGACTGTCAAAAGTAGCTAGTGCTACTTTTTAAAGAAGTAACTTTTTGCTTTTCTGTTTCTCAAAAGACTTTAAACAAAAATATGTTAAATTACTTTTAAAAAACAACCACATCATCATTTCTTTAATAGTCACAAGAAAGCATAAGACAAAGCACAAGTCAGCAATTCAAACATGTGATCATCTTCGGCTACCATTTAATGAACCCACACCCCATTAACTATAAAGATAACTAAAAGTTACAGTTTATACTTGAAAACAAATGAAAGCATGTCTTAGCAAGCCACAATAAAAATGTAACTTAGGCATGCTTTAATTGTTGTGAAAGGGAATTACCTGCAAGTAATTAGTCAATTCCAAATTCTGGAAGAATAATAGTTAAGACGATCCTGATCTAGCCTCCTTCAATTTTCAGAGCACACTGGGGCCCAATGCCCTTTGGAATTGCTATACAATGATTACACACAGAGTGAGACAGAGGTTAAGAAGCTTGGAACATCATCACTCTTCCCACATGATGTACAGCATCAGCACAAGTAAGGTCTCCCTAATCAATCTGGATCAATTGCGCATTACGCAAGAGCTGGATTTTTCTCACCCCCTAATTCTTCTTTTTCCTCCTCTGGAAGGCAGACCACCTTATAACAGAAGACTCCAATCCATCACAATAAAAGATAGTGATGAAGATGCTTAGAAAAACACAATGTATCTGCTAATTTATGGTTACAGTGTGAATTATTTGTGTCCTTTTTCGAGACAGAAGGCTATTGCAGCAGTTTCCAATAAAAACTGCCTATGTAACTGGGCATTCAAGCCCATTATCCACAAAAAGCAACTGGGATGGGAGAGTGGCATGTGTGGACTGCCAAAATGTCAAATGTTATGCTTTTGCTTATGAACTTAAAAACTTTCCCTGAAAATTGTAGACAGGTCATATGCAAAGACAGAAAGGAATATCAGCTGCCAATGCAACAAAGCCAAAGCACTTTACACTACTTACTGAAATCAGCTAGGTTTAAAGGTAGTCAATTTTACCTGGATTGTGTGGTGCCCACAGGTATTTAGGATTAGCACTAGTTTAATCTCCCAATAGCATCCTTGATCCAGTATTAGAAAAGAGCCATTTTTTCCCATTGCCTAACAGCAGATTGTTTCTGCAAAGTCTCCCTGACTTTTGGAACCTGAATATTTTCTTACTATTTATTTGCATCCTGGTAACACAGAAAAAGGTTTTCACTTGGCACACCGTCCCATCTGGTTTTTGAACCTCATCCAGATGATTTAATAGCTGTTAATTGGTTGAAGTGTTTGGCACAAATTTGATGAATCAGCAGCAAATGGCTTTTCTCTTGCACGATCAAGGAGTGCTGTTTTAAAACAGTTATATCCTTTCCATACAGATGTAAATAGAAAGACAGGTTTGCTTAATGGATAGCTCTCTAAATTCTCAGTATCTTCATTCTGATAGTGGGGGCCCGTGCTTCAAAGAAGGCCCAGAAAACCAGTGTTCCTGTTTCCTGTTCTGACCATGGAACATTAACTGTTAACATGCTTTTCAAAGTATCTGAAGAAAGATAATTTCTGCATGCCCCTGAACATTTCATCATGAAAACCGGGACACATGTGCCCAAGCAACATCACAGCCTGGTTAAAATGGCAAAGGTTATAACAGGGAAGAACACACAACGCATGAGAGGCTGCTGTAGTTCTTCTTTACCAGAGCCTCCTGAGAAGGGCAGGATTCTGCCCTTTCCTCTTCTCTTCCTCCTCCTGAGTGCAAACTACTTCTGCATTTTGAACCCAGTTTGAAGCAACTGATGTAAGCTCAAGACAAAGGGGGAAATTGGAAGAAGGAGAGAAAAACTGGGACATCTTAAAAGCAGCTGAAAAAGTGGGAGGTCAGAGAATTAATTGGGACAGTTGGAGAGTGTATTTTTGTTGAAAACCAACAGTTTTGTTGGAGAAATCAGACAGCCTTTAATACACAATAGCTACCAGTTTCATTGTTATGCACAGATTCTCTTATTTAAATGTTTGCCTTGCAACTTTTGTTCTGAAGAGAACGTTTGATGGCAAGGGAGCTCCCAGGCCCTCTCTGCACATCTGCCATCATTATCATCAAGCATGACAAACGCTTGGGAGAAATTCTGCGGCCCGTAAAAGTGTGAAGAGAGCAGCAAAGGCAAGTGTCTCATGCAGCAAGAGGGGAAGTATTCTGGTACCAACAGTAAACAACAAAGAGATGAGTGACTTAATGATAGTTGCTCTACAGCTAATAGTGCTGTACAATAAAAATGCAAAATCCAGAATCCATATAAATCAAATCAAAATAATAAAACAATAAGTTAAAAGCAAAAAGGACCTGAGCAACAGAGACTAAAAAAATCTCAAAACATCACAGAAACAAAACTACTTAAAGGAAAATAAAAACCACAATATAATATGACTTTTAAAAAAAGTCTTCAGTATGGACCAAATAAATAAAGGAGGCACTGGACACACCTCCCTATGATCCATGGAAAGCTACATTAATAGTTCCTCACATAGTCAAAACTGCATCACACACATATATAAGATGGGGTATCAACTGCCATGTGACTGGGCCAGAAATCGGTTTACAGAGATACAGGAAATCTTTGGCGGGGGTGTTGATGCTGAAGGTCAAATAGCCTTGCTGACTGAGTGTTGGGGGGCAGAGCTACGAAGGGTTACTTTTTTCACTATAACTCCCACAGAACCCGAATCAACAATGGCCAGTGGTCATACTGGTGGGGAGATTAGTGAAAATGTAATCCTCTGTTTTTCTAAGCTTTGGGGAAGGTACACAGTGAACTGATTGGAAGTGGGGAGGTGGAAGTTTTAACTCAAAATTACATACAGAGGACTTCCTAAGACCAAAAAGATAGCCATCTGACATGAAGCACTGGGACAGTGGTATACACATCAAAATTTGAGAGACTGCTTTTGGCTGTCACCTAACTTGCACTGATGAGTTTCAAGCAGAAATTAAAATAAGGGACTTCACAGAAGCAAAAGAAGGTCTGCCATAACTCATCATTTTTTAAAAGAAGGTCCCGAAAACAGGAGTGGGCTGCCTGCCGAACTTCCACTGAGGGGGAAGGTAGAAAAAGAGAGAATTAAGGCCTTCCTGCTAAGATTCCTGAGGCTAATGGGGGGCAGAAGAATGGAAGAAGCCTCTTCAAGGTGCTGAGTAAGATTCCTGAAGTACAAAATTGAGACAGAAAACAGGAAAACCCACAGACCTCTCTGGAGGTATCAGGCTTAGAGCTAGGCAGCGCTACATACACTTCAGCTATTAAGTTATGAATCAGTACTTGCAGCAACTTTAAACTGTTCTTGCTGTTAAAAAAGTTTTAACAGAAACACTAAGTCATCACAGAAAGAACTGCTTCACAGCCACAATTGTAGTCAAATGCTCAATGGCTCCCAAGCTCTTCCAGACACTTTATATTTGAATGTATCCGAAATTTTACTGAAATTGCAACTGAACACTTCATGTAGATATAAAAGACTGTGAGATCCACTTTTTACATAACTTACTGACACAAATGGGGTGGGAGTGAGTTGATAGTTTGCTTCAGGTCTCAGCCAAATGGAAGGCTATGCTATCGCAACCCAGATATCTTGTGCCGTTTTTGAAGACTTTTGCAGAGAAAGAAGAGAATTGCTAAAATTACCCATTACTTCCTTTGAGAAGAAAATCAGTGAAGAATTACATCCCTATGCTACAAAAGAATATATGAGACATTATAACTTGAGTTGGCAAATGTAAAGGAGACAGGGGACATTTTTCACTCCTGAGCCCCTCCTGGGGCTGTACCAGAACTTCTGATGTAGTCATAAGCAACACCGTGTCACTTCTGTTTCAATCTTCAGCTAAATTTTAGCTGACTTTTTTAGACAGAATTTGGGGGCTTGTAAAGGTAGATAGAAAGCTTTAATGAATTCTGGGTGTAAAACCACCATATTTTGCAGTTGTTTTGATCTGGAAAAAATGAAAATATATATTTGGGAGGGGGATCTGGGGCCTTGGGGATTTCCTCTGGGACCAGAGCTGGGTATCGCAAAATGAAACCTTGAGAGCCTCCCAAACGTAGCCCATGAGCCACATTTTCAATACCCTGGTATACCACGATACCCAGCTATGCCATGCCACTACTTGCAGTGATGAAGGCAGGGTGAGGCTGTTTCCTCCTGTATGCCTGGTCACTGGCTCCCCTCAATATGGAGATGGCATACAGCTGCTGCTGGTATAGTCTCTGATTTGGTTTCCAATGGTACTGTTTCCAGGAGAGCTGCAGGTGTTTTTCTCTTGATTAAATCTGATTTTTATGATTTCATATCATCTCTCTTCTCAGGTAGAACATAAAAAAGAATACAAAAACCCACTGAACCACTAGCAGTGTGTCTCACATCACATGTCAGCATAAAGTATGAGATGTTCTGCCTGTTACTAACAGCATTATACTCTAAAATGCCAAGATTTTCTCTTAATCTGCCAAAATCTGGAGCTTCCAAGTGATACATTTAGGAAACAATGCAAGAGAGAAAGATGTCTGACCTCCAGTGCAGATACAGAAACCAAAGTCTTTAAACAGCAAATTTTCTTAAAATATGTCTCCGTCCCAGGCATGCTAGGAATAATCCTAGGTGCAACTCTTAACCATTCTTCCACATTTCATCTTAAGGCTTGCAACCAAAGGCACACTCCATGGCTTCCCTATCAGCCAGTATTTTCCCTCCACTAGTATTACTAGTAGTAGCAGTGTGCTTTAAAGTCACTTCAGACTTATGGCAACCTTGGGGTGAACCCATCATGGGGTTTTCTTGGCAAGATTTGTTCAGAGGGGGGTTGCCTTTGCCTTCCTCTGAGGCTGAGAGTATGTGGCTTGCCCAAGGTCACCCAGTGGGTTTCCATGGCTGAGTAAAAATTTGAACCCTGGTTTCTGGAGTCATAGTCCAACTCTCAGATCACTATACCACGTGGTCTCTTCTACTGACATTTAACCTAATGAAAATCTCTGGAGAATGAGGCAGCCTACATTCGCTTTTGACACAATTTGCTTAGTTTTATAAAGTTATTTCTGAACCTGTAAAATGATATACTAAATGTACAACATTCAAGTCATTACTTTTCATCATCTATGATATGTTTACTAACTCCCAGATCAGTGACTTCAGAATCCCAATTTAATTTTGCTACAGTTTCACAACCAACAGGAGACTGAAGTTTTGGCATCAGTCCTGCCACTAAAGGTTAAAGAAAAAAAGATGACAGCCCACTGACAGTTATGCTTGTTTATGAGCTAGTGTTGCATTGCCTCCAGCTGCAGCTTTATATTCAATACATATTCTATCATAAAAGTTGGAAATCAAATGCACACCCTTGTACCAACAATTTAATATCAGAATTTTTATGGTCATTCTGGTCCCTCGGTATATGCAAAATAATACATGGTGACAATAAAACTATCACTCTCTCATGCTGGTATGTCTTGGGGCCTTTAACTATGAAGTTCTGATATAAATAATGCAAGGGATGTTCACATAATATAGGAGCAAAATGGTAGTTAAAACAAGATATATTCAGTAGAGTGGTCTGTAGTGTTTTTACAAGAATCATTTCAGGTTGGCTGTACACATATATCACACTGAACCATGGTTTAGGGTATGAGTGACCAACACAGCCCATGGGCCATAAGTCTCACCCCAGCCATTACTGCTGCCATGTATCAGCAACTGGAAGTGTGATTACTACAACAACATTTTTCAATACTCCTAAAAGTGTTATGAAACATTCAAACACATGGTTAAATGGGTCTCCGAAGTGCGGGAGAACCTAGCACCTTCTTGGATCAAACGGCTACTAGATTTGCTATTAATATCTAGGTCAACCAGGGCTTGGAAAATAAACATTTTGTACTACACATCCCAGAATCCCACAGCCACTACAGCAAGCAGTAATGCTGCCTGAGGGTGTGAGGGAGTTGTAGTTTGAAAAGTAACTTCTCCTGGCTCTTGTATCTACTCTGGCAGCAGCCGCAGCAGGGAAAGGATGTCACCCCCAAAGAGTTGTGTGAAGAACTGAATAGTGAAGAACTGAATAGTGAAGAAGTTGCTCACACCACTTCAGAATAACCTGCATGAGCAAGAGGGTGCCATGATGAACCATGATGAACCCCTGATGGGATAGGTTCTTAAGGTTTTTTGCTTTTGCTTTTGCTTTTGCTTTCACTTAATTGCAGTTTCTTGTGCATCTCAATCAACAAGTTGGGATTAACACTAACTGGCCAGTGTTGAAGTAGAAGGCACCTTCAAACCACTGTTACAGAAACTGGCTAGCTGAAACTAAACACAGTCAGTATTTTAAACACAGTTTAGATTTTACAACATGGGAAGCCACAGTCAACTAAAGCAGAACCCAAACCTTCTAAACTCTTCTCACTTATATGTGAGCAAGAGAGGAGAGATGGTAGCAGAGCATGTAAGTGTTTCTGAGGTGCATGCATGACATACTAAAACATGGTTTATTGATACACGTGAAAAGACTCACTATTTATTGGTCAATATGTCAACATATTATAACTATAACTTCCTCCACATAAAGAAATGAGTAGGCTCTTATTCAGATAATTAGGTGTTGTATAAAAGTCTAGTAAACTCAGATTTTAATTTGTGTCCCTTTAATGGTTATGTAGAGGAGGCAATTTCAGCAGGAGTTGCTTGTCATGATCCCTAGGTAAAACAAGGTGCAATCATTTTATCAGCCGAACAGTGTGTCTTTAAAAAGCAAAAAATTAATTCTTCCATAAAAGGTTAAAGGAGATTTAGCATGTATTAGCAGTATATCTGACAAGAATTATAGTCTGAGAGAAATCCACTAGACTGGAATAGCTCTCCTACATTGTTCTCCAAGACTGAATGTGGAAAGATATAGTGCAAAGAACTCTCCCCTTTTTACCTCCTTCTCTATTTGTACTACAGCTTGCCATCCTACAACAAACACATTCTAGGATTCTGCTCACAAAAGAGTGACGCAGCAAGCTGTTACCAGGCCATACACCCCCACATTTTGATATGGTCTAATTGGCAACATATATTAATTGGCAGATGTGTTGGCATAAAATATAAATTATACTTATGGCTGGAAGGCCATGTGGAAGAAAGGGACACTGGCTGGCAATAGGTCAGAGATGACCCCAGCACGGTCAGGTCAAAAGTTCTCTGAAATTAGCCAAGAAAGCCTGACTTAATGGCTCTGAGCTAATCCTATCAACTGCCAACATCAGAAAACAATAAGATGCCCAGGACCCCTACTGTATGCATATCCTACTGCAGATAGCCCAGAAACCCCCTCTCAATCAAGACATTGCAACCAATCAGTCCATTCCAGACCCCATTGTCTATGTTGTAACTCCCATTGTTCACTAGGCTGGGAGAACAATCAACTCACACCCCTTCAGGGAGGAAAAGAGAGTATATAAACCCCTGGTTTTGAGAAGTCAGTGGCACTAAGATGAAATGCAAGACTCCACTATGTCGCTCTGAATCGTGCTGTGTCTGCCCTTAGACAGAAGTCTAAGTCACATTTCAAGCTCTTCACTACTCTTCTGGAATGGTAACTATATAACCCCCAAAACCCTCAGCCTATCTATATTTTTTCCTCCCTTTCTCTTTCAGTTAGCTCTTGTGTGAATGCTTGACTGTATGTATCTTGTGTGTGTGCATGAGTGAATTCCCCCAATAAAAACACTTTACTTTTTACATTTTAATCTTTGTCTGGCTTTTTGCTTGGTCTGACCCCGTAAAAATTGGGTTGAAGGTCTCGCTGGGTTACCCTGCCCTTCGTTCTGCCTTCGTTCTAGTGCTCCGCTAACTTCCCCAATCTTTGCATTTTTGGAGAGAATCAAGGTGTCTTCCAGGGGACCCCCAGAAGTCAGGGTAACAAAGCATCTTTACTGCAAGGATGCAGAGGTCTCCAGCTGTTTAAACCACAGTTCCCACACTCCTTGACCACTGGCTATGCTTGCTGCGCAAGCTGGTGCCCTACAACAACTAGAAGGTCACGCATACCCCACGGTGTTCTGCAGCATTACTGAAGAAATGAATGATAGATCTATTCGAGATTTTGGGCATAAACAGGGGGAATCCTGTAGTTTTCATTAATTTGCTTATGAGTTCAGATGAAACATATCTAAGTTTAAAACCATAAATGCTAGAAGCATTTTAATACTATGAAGAAGTATGCATAATACTTTGCAGAAGATATAGAGAGTTTCCATTTGACTAATGTCATTTATTGAAGGGGGAGAAAAAGACCTCAAGAATTTTATGTTAAGTGTTTTAAGTGTGAATCACATGACAGCTGCATGCCAAACAGTTGCAAAGACTCCCTCATTCACAAACATGCATAAAATTCAAATAATATTTGCAAACAAGAAATGAAAGGCAACACTGAAAAGGCAAGGAACAATTTGTCCATTCATACCCTTGCTGTTTATTACTTTGTCTCTTTCTGTTGGGAGGCTCTTCTTATGAAACAGTGGTTCATATAACTCTTGCATCCTGGCCATCTCTAGATTTACTTGGAAGTAAGCGTCCCTGAAATCACTGATTTTAACTGTGTTCATCAGTCTGCAACCAGAGTTTATGTACGCTTTCACAAATAATCTTATAACCTATGCTTTCCTCATCAGGAACTCTTCAAACTACAATTTCCCATCCTCCAGAACAACCCTGGTCATTGGCTGAGCTGGCTAGGGATGATGGGCAGTTCAGTCCTGAGGCATTTGGCAAGTTCCAGGTCCAAGAAGGCAAATACAAGCCTTCCTAAATCCACAAAATCAAAAATATACTCCTTGCTGTTCAACTAGTGTCCCATCCATCCACTTCACATTTTCTACGCTTCAACAATTTCTGCCATACTCTGCATGTCATTGTTTACTTCAGAATTTAAAAAAAATCAGGACAAAGCAGAATTCTCTCTCTCCCCCCCCATGCATTAAAGATCACCATTTCCAGTAAGTCTTCTTACAAACATTAAAGTTCAAGTGAACTGACTGATGACAAGAAGAAACAATGTCTTACTTAAGAAACAAAGGGAAATTCGGTTACATAACTGATTGGCCAAGAGTGTGTTTGGATTAACACACACACAGCAGCAGCAACACCACACCTGCAGCAAACAATAAGCTTGTTGAAATTGACAGTGCTTGTTAATTTCTCTGAACAGATTTTCACGTCTAGCTTTCTTGGGACAGACTGCTATTGACCTTATCCTTCTTTTTTCCCAGCAGGAAGAAGAAGCAAAAGTAGAGGACCAACAACAGTAGTAACAGACAGATGGCTGCTGCTAGCAATGGAAAGGAAGATCCATACAACATCACCAACAATGCCCCTGGCCACTTGTCCACTCCAGGAAACCATCTGCATTGAAGACAATTCACATAGTAGCAGGGCTGGGAATCATACTGCACTCCCTGGATGATTGGATTGCAAGTCCCAGTGTCATAGTTAACGGGAAGGAATGTTGAATCTGCTGTTTAACATCTGGAGGGTCACACAGTTCCCATCCTTATACTAAATGATTGTGCTGTAAATAATAATTTCCAAAAGGTATTGCAGTATAGTGGCAAGAAAAGAAACTGCACTGTTCTGATAATCATGTGGGCTGGGCAATGCATCATGCTCCCCCCAGATTATCCTGAATAGAAGGGCAAGTGGTTATCAGGAAAGACTATAGGCTTGCTATCCTTTCTGAGACAGAATGACTCCCCACCCCACTCTCATTCTGTTGGACAAGTACTTCTTTAGTTCTTAGAGAGGAAACCAGCCATTATTGTCAACTTCTACAGCCTGCAATGGCGATCCAACATTGTATGATACTAAATCACTGTTTAATTATTATTTGAAGGTACTGGAATGTACATCTACCATTTGTGTACTGAAGAGGCAGAAAGCATTACATCTGACATTTTATTATACTTTTATTGTACTCACTTTCTAGGAAATCAAGGCAACACATATGTCCCCCTTTCTACACAACCATTTGGTAAGACAGGCTAGGCAGAGACAGTGTGTGTGGTTTCATATTTTCCAGTGAGGATTATGACTCTGCAGGGATTTGAACCTATGTGTCCCTGAGCAACACTGTTTAACTGTTATACAATGCTGACTCAGCAGTAAAGCTGAGTACAGCTCTCCCGACCTCCACATATCATTAGATGTGTACTAAAGATCATACTATTGTCACTGAATATGGATATGGCAGTCTGTCACACAAAAACTAAAAGATGGTTAGCATATGCTTTGAGTGACTGTCTGGATAAACCACGAGCAAATGAAGGACCCTAGCCAGGAAAGGGAAAGAGTCTTGGAGTTCATTTGAGGGTACCAGATGAGCACTGTTAAATGCACCAGCACATTTCTCTTGACCTACTTTCACCTTGAATTGTGATATAGGTCATCATGCCTATTTAAAACTATTTAGATCCCTTGAGGGGATGGCCTAAAGACCTAATAAATGTACTGAAGCAGAGTCTTCTATAGAAAAGGACCAAGTGCAGCTCATCTTTCCAAAGCTAGCAAATAAATGCTCCTCCTGGGCACACAGAGAAGCCTGACAATCATTCTATAAGCTAATCATGCTTACAATTATGTACACTGGTAGAACTCCTTTTCCCAATGGAGGAGTGCTCCTTAATCATAACACCAATTACAGCTATATGGTGGCCATCAACACTGAAGATGTTTAAAATCCAAAATTCAGCTCTCAGAATATCCAGAGAAAGGGTTCAAGAAAGATCCATTCTGCAACCTGTGAAAACTCTGCCAATCATAGTAG
Source organism: Cyclura pinguis (assembly GCA_030412105.1). Taxonomy (NCBI): domain Eukaryota; kingdom Metazoa; phylum Chordata; class Lepidosauria; order Squamata; family Iguanidae; genus Cyclura; species Cyclura pinguis. Next base: position 59,241,303 of record CM059602.1, read on the forward strand.
ACAGTTGAGAGCTGGATGGGCCAATGGTCTGACTCAGTAAAAGGCAGTTTTCTCTTGTTCCTTTGTACTTGTTCCAAATAGGCAGAGGGTTGGGTTATCAAAGGCGAACATAGTTATACAATTCATCTTTTTGCACAATGATATTCATTGCGGGTTTTTTTGAGAAAGCAATCCAGACATACTCCATCAGTAATGCAAATGGGGAAACACAAAACCTTCACTATGATGTATTACTGTTAGACTCAGACTAAACTAGAGATTAATGGAAAGATCCCAAACAGTCATCTCAAAAGAATGCAGCTGAGGAAGGGACTATTCCCACAACACTTGTGCTAGCACTGAGCGTTTTTGGATACAGTTTATTTTCACTCAGTACTCAACTGGAAATCCCAAATACTCCTCAGAAGCACACATCACAATGTTAAATTTTTCTGATCAAGTCCTAGGAGAGTAGTAAAGCTTTCAATCGGACAGTAAATCATCACATGAGCCTCTGCCAATACAGATAAAAGCAGTTAAACAAAGACACTCAATGACGCATTCTCCTTTACAGCAACGTTGCTACAGGTCTAGATGCAAATTCTTAAAATGGCCAGACGTGTCAACTCATTACCATTACTTGATCTACATTTCACTGGAACACTAGGAGAGTATCCTAAAACCATAGTCATTTTCAAAGCATGTAAATTATTTTTTAATTTTTTTTAGAAATTACCTTGTTTTAGGAGGCCAGTCATAGTTACTTAGGGAGATGATTCATGTTTTTTAATCTTTTGGTGCTGGCACAGGAGTTCCACTAAACCAAATCATGCTTTGAAAAAGTATACACAGCCCAGTGTAACATCAACACAACCATCACCTATTTGTTCCAATCCACAGGGAGCAAGACTGTTCCTTGTATCCATAACAACCTGAATTTATACACAGGAACCCCCTAGTGAATGGAGTGATAAAAATTATTCATGAAAAATATGTGTAACTCCTGCCTCTGGCAATGCACGAAAATTGCCAGGCTGAATTTCCATCTCTGCTCACGCTGCCGCCCCCACCATACAGTGATTTGCCTTTCTCTTCCAATGCTGAACTGCTCCATACCCCAGCCTTCTAGCTGAAAACAGATATTTATGCTTTGAACTTGAGTAACAATAAAATCTGATTTGAAAAAGTACAGGAGTGGTGCATCACTGTCTTGAGTTGATAGACAGCTATTGCTTCAAAATCCAGCCTGTCAATTAATAGAGAGCAACAAGTCAGAGCACAATCCTAGGGAGTAATAACCAGCTTAACTTCAGTTAATAACTACTGCAATCACTGTTTACCAGAGGTCACACTTTATCTTCCTGGCTCAGACTGGACTGCTGATGTTAAAAACACACAAAAACCATCCATTTTCTTCTTGCTTAACTGAGCATAGAAATGTATCACCTTCAGGAATTACCCTTAGGCACTGGGAGACATTTCAAATTCAGTAGGCAAACAATGAAATGGGGCTATTATTGGTGATGGGGGAAGAAACATACTTCTGTTTATCTTTTTTTAAGAAGAATTTATCCAGTTTGCTAGAATCCAAAGTGGACCCAATCACCATCTGTGGTCTGGAGTCTGTACATTGTTGTGTCTGTGACACATTTCACACAACAAACAGATGTGTCAAAATGCATGAAAAACATATTCATTTAAAAAAATGTTCACAAATATTCAGTGGGAGAAAAAAGAATATGCATACAATTAACATATACATTTTGAATGTAGAAAGAAAAGGAAGCAAACCCAGAAAATGGGTCCAGACATGAGTTGAAACAAACTTCAAAGTAGAACTGGAAAACAAGAGGGAGCTTAGGTTTTGACACATTTTCACATTTCTACCCACAATAGCTAAGATATTAACAGGAACTCCAAACTCAGTACACATTTTCCAGCAGATCTCATTATTCTCTCTCACAAGCTTTTAATCAAGCTTAATGCTTCCTTTTTCATGGAGATTAGGCCTACCGAGTTTCATTTACATAGAAAAAGTAAACATATGCTCTCTGGGGTGCATAAGAACAGAATAGCAGTATTGATGAGAGTCATCTCTGTATTTTTCAAACCATAAGTATTAGAGTACTTTCACAACTCATGACAGTCATCCCATTTGGGACCAAAATTTTAAGACACTGTATTGTGTGTTTTTAAAAACCATATTGGGACAGGGAATGTGCCCTGTGGTGAATGCAGGATGAATTCTAGAAGATTTTGAGGCACATCATTGTCCTAAGCTGTGGGCATAAATTCATATTTACTTAACATTTCAATTCCCAGTCTGCCTTATACAAAACCAAACACTTCTTCTCACAAACACAGAATGTGCAATTATTATTTAACTTTAAAACCACAATGTTTCCTGTGCTGCAGTTGCTTTCGTTGATGCCAGCCTAGAACTTATTTATAAAGCAAATTCCATAGAATCTTATGTCAAGGATACAAAGTTGACCTTCCAATTATACGCTTAGTAGAATGCACTGGAAAAGCAAACAAATGCTTGATAGAAACACAGCATGACTGTGGTATTCCCTTTGCACTCCTTTCTGAGATTAGATTAACAAGACTATGAGAATATGAATAATGATTTTATCTGTAATTAAACCAATCCTTTCAAAATAACTGAATGGGTCTTCAGTACTGAACACCCAACTTTCTGTCTGCAATGAATAATTTGTTTTAACATACAATATATGTTATATGTTATATATATACATATATATATAAAATAATATATTTTAACATATAATCTTATGACCTGCTTTACTTGAGAGAAACAATACACTGTAGATATGTTAAATAACATTACTACTGCTACACAACAACATTTACATAGCATTCAAAGTAACCTCAGTAATCACTACAATCTTAAAAAGTAGGTTGGCAGGATACACCCATATACCCAAAGTATATGACAAAGTAGTGATTTACCTCAGACCTGGTCTTAAGACACATGATTCAGCAACTTTGTGGAAGCTAAGCTGGCATGGGTCAGGTCCCATGCAGGGTAGGGAGACTGCCAAACAACCTTACCTACACCATGAATTTCATTATGAAAACAAGGCAATGCATATATTAATAAGGAAGACCAGCTGAAGTGTTTATGAAAGATATTACATTTGCAATGGGGATATCTTGGTTCATATGTTAGTCTCAGTAACTATGTTTACTAATTCATCTCTTCTTCTGAATTTTATTATTGATTAGAAATATCCAGTTCTTCCCAAGTCCAGCTGCCCAGTTGTTTTTTGAAATCTGAAAGCAATTTCAGCCCTGCTTACCAGACATATAATTACAAGTGTGATTGAATTCACATTTTTTCATTATATTGATTAATGTGTCCAATCTATTATCACAAACTATGTTTCACATACTAAAATTTAACATTTTTCCCAACTTGACACAATATTCAGTTGGAACAAACAATCTATTTGCAAAAGTAAACTTAGGCCTTTTCCACACCCTGCCTTTTTCTGAAATTGTCTGGTAGGGATGCCGGCAGCAGCTCTGCTGGGAGGGGAGTGCAACGGGAGTGCTCCCCTCTCCACCGGCAGTCTCCTTGCATGAGGGAGTGCAATGGCCATGCCTCTTCCTTCCACACCACAGCGTGGTACTTTCCCAGGCTGCACTGGGGCTGGAAGCGCAGCCATTGCGCTTCTGCGGCTTCTATAGGACAGGTAAGTCCAGGATGGTGGCATGATTACGGGTCATTGAGGAGGAAATTAATGATCTAATCTGTGATTGTGCTGCCTGGGAATGGGAGAAGGACAGGACTGCAATGACATCATGCAGAAGCTTCATCATGGTCTCGCCCTTCTCCTGTCCCTATTGCAGGACAGGAGGGTGCTGTGGAAAGGGCCATATTCCTGTTTTCCAAAGCCAAATTAAAGCCAAGCAAGCATTCAGGTTACTGAGTTTTCAAACAGCAGCTAGTGGTTAAATTGTTAGAGTACCAGAGTCCAAACCAGTTAATACTGCTAACCACGGAACTGCCAATAATTTAGTAAGAGGTTCATGCAATTTGGCCAGGATATATGGCAGTGGTGCTGAATGGTCTGTGGGTAAAATCACTGAGCACTCCAAGCTTAACACCATCAAAGGTATCTAACACTCACAAAAGGACAGAGCCCAGTTCTAATCAACCAGAATATACACAGCATATGAAAGAACAACTGCTTTTGTAAAAAGACAGATTTCATTTAAGGAAAGATAACATTCTATTGGTTCACATGCTAACATTTCTAGCCCAATATTCTTTTTGAACTCAAATATTTTGGGGGGGGGGTGTTCTACAGTTGGCTTGGAATTTAGACAGCTCTGCCGTCTAACCAGTGAAGATATAAAATCAGAAGGAGAATAACTTCATTTGCTGTGCATAGATGTACAATGACTTTGTCTCAGTAAGAAGGATTGGAGCTTAAGTTCAGAGTATGTGAGAAGAGATTTCAAAGCCTATTAAAGACAACGAATGCTTCCCAACTGATAATTCATACAAGAGTGTATTTAAGGCATAATGTCTGCATTCCATGTTACATGGAGAGCTGCAGGTCTTTTCTTTACTTTACTTGCTTTGGGTTTAATAATCTGAGACAGTGACTGTAAGGGTGACCTCACCTTTCCCCTTTCATTTACAAACTGCCCTCTCCAAGGTGCTTTTCCATTCAGAGACAGAAGAGTGCAAGGGAAAAGGCAGCTTGGGGAGCAGTAGGTTGAGCCAACCAAAAATGAAGTGATTTTTGCAAGTGTTTGTCCTCTACTTGAACTGCTCAGGACACAGACATATCACCTTGGTGAAAAGAAAGCCTAAGTCATATATTATTATTACTATTGTTGTTACTGATTTATTTATATCCCCACCTTTTTCCCAGTCTAGGACTCAAGATGGCTTACAAAAGTTAAAATAGATACAGGTAATGTACATCCTCTGAAAGTTAAAAATCCAATTAACTATTAATAAAATTAGAAACTGTTGAAAGAATGACTATTAAACAACAACAAACACAAACAACATAGCACATTTAAGGCCCTTCCCCTCTGAGCATTCAGTCCTCAAAGGTCTTCTGAAACAAAAAGGTCTTCACGTGCCTACAAAATGACAGCAAGGAGGGTGGAAGTCTAACCTCTCTAGGAAGGGTGGAAAAGAGTAAAGAAAATCACCTTATCCTACAAGGATCTGTGAATTTTCAGATGGGCTAGGTTTTAAAGTATGGTGGCACCAGTACACCCTGTGCGGTATAGTGGTTTGAGCATTGGACCACAACCCTGGAGACCAGTGTTCAATTCCCTGCTTGGCCATGGGAACCCACAGTGTCACCTTGGGCACATCACACACACCCAGCCCCAGAAATCTTGTGATGGGTTCACCGTAGGGTCATCATAAGTCAGAAACAACCTGAAAGCACACAGCAACGATAACAACAAGCTTTTAAAAGCTCAAGGACATGGTCACAATCATAAAGGACTTCGAAAGAAAAGGACTTCAGGAGAAAGAAAATGCATAATTCAGGATTTCTGTTTAGAACATTTAGCTTCTGGCTAACTTCCTTTAAAAACAAAGAAAACAAGAGAAAAAAAAGGGCAGTCTAATTGCTATAACATAATATGCTCTGCTATAACATAATGTGCTTTGGTCAAGTAACTAGCCTTTCCTAGAGATCTAATAAGACATCACACTCAACATCTTGGAAGAAGACATGTTTTAGGGCAGAGTGGAAATGTTTGGCTCTGGGCAGCATGTGTGGTCAGAGGGAAGAGCCCCCGTGCAACACTGGGCTTTTGGACCTCCTGCTCAAAATAAAAAATTTTTAAAAAAGTTTAAAAACTGTTGATTTTTGGCCAAGAATGCCTATAGACTCCAGGGAGAGTGTGGTTTTATGTTTAATCACTGTCCGCAGAGCCTTCATTACAAAACAACAAGACAATATTATAAATGGCCAGATATGATCAGAATATCACTTCCAGCTTTGGCGTATGCAAAATAGAAAGAGAATGTGGGGTGGGGGAATACACATGTGAGCCTACCTTTCTCCCTCTGGAGCTTCCCCTGCCATTCATATGCATCTCCCTACCTTCCCCTGCCATTCGTATGCATTTTGCCCTGGCATGGAGAACTTGCGCTGGGCAAAATGGAAAGAAACGGGAGGGGAAGGCTCGCACGTGTTTTCAGAGCTGGGGCAAAATACATAGGAATGTCAGGAGGAGCTCGAGGGGGAGGAGGGCTTGTACAAACCTTTTCCCCATCCCCCATTCCCTTTTGTTTTCCATGGGAAGGGGAAGAAGGGAGCTCTGAGGGGCAAAGGAAGGCTTGCGTGAGTTTTCTCCTACCCCCCATTCTCTTTCATTTTGCATGGGAAGGGCAAGTGGGGAGCCCTGGAAGAGAATGGGAGGGGGAGTGGGGGGACTTATTCATGGTTTTCCAATTTTGCAAGGGTTCTGCACCCCAAATCCTTGCAAAAGTAGAGGTGCCACTGTACCATACATATGGAACAAGATACGCTTGAAACTGTACCTCCATTTATTCCCATAGGAGTAATGTACAGGTAACAACAACTGGTGAATGAATGTGGACCAAGCACATAAAGCTCTTTGAGATAGGAAGACTGAAGGTCTAGAAAGAAAAGAAAAAACCAATATTGCGCAGTTTTTCAATAATGCAAACAAAAGGGACACGTTAGATATGGTTCTCTCTCTAGTTTATGACACACTACAGAACTGCTACAGAATGACCTATGAAAGTGAACCATTTAACTTTTCACTGCTGCTCTAACTGAAGAGTATGATTCCTTACTTCTCTATAATATGACATACAACACTGAACAATTTAGCTTCCCACTCCTGCTGTGACAAACATGGTTTGTCACTACCAGTAGAGTGACCTTTGGGTCCCAATGGAGTAACTCAATGAATAAGTATCTAGACACACAAATATTGAATTCAAGAAATCATTATATCTCAGTGTAGAAAAATAAATATCATTTGCAATTACAAGCTCTTACTTCAATAGAACTCTCTACAAAGGATCAACTGATCACTCACATCTTCAAAAACAAACAACACATCAAATTACATCAGATACCCAGATCCACAGTCATCAGTTTCATTTACAAAGGTGCATAACGTAGCATACAATATGCACCACTATTCCCAAAATCCTTCACAGATTATGTCTGTTGCCAGTAGTTAACTGTAACAATTAAATATGTAATATTCAACTTTGGAGACAATATGACTCCAAGTAAAAGATGCTGCGAACAAACAGAAAGAAGCAGCCATGAGTAGTAGCTATCACCACCATGCACCTCTTGCAAGTATCAAAAGGTATCAGGATGTCCAACATCAGGAATTGAATGCTGGCAGGCGGAAGAGATGGAGTGTTGTCTGATTTATGAGTCTAATGCTTAAAAAAGCCATGTAATGCAAGATCAGTCATGACTAAGCCTGATCCTTTAAATTCTGTAATGTACAGAATCTATTACTTATCAAGTATGAGCACATTGCTAACAAAGTTACTTTAAAAGTACGTAGGGATAGTTATAGTAGTTAGTTGTTGTTGCTTGCATTCAAGTAGTTCCAGCTTACCGCATCTCTAAGATGAACCTATTACAGGGTTTTCTTGGCAAAATTTGATCAGAAGGGGTTTGCCTTTGCCTTCCTCTGATGCTGAAAGAATATAACCTACCCGAGGTCACCCAGTAGGTTTCCACAGCTGGGCAGCGATTCAAACCCAGGTCTCCAGAATCATAATTCCATGCTCAAATCACTACGTCATATTGGATCTGTATGGCAGTTAGAATCATACAGGTTTACCCCTTTTATCTAATAGATTAGAGACTGAAGAACTGTCAGAAAATGGAACTGGTTGAAAAGTGAACTCGCATACTGTACTGCATGAAAGACTTATGGAGGCTCACCTGGGACTGACCACACGTGCACTGCCTGCAAAGTCACTCAACCAGCATAATGCCTTTTTCTCCCCACTCATCTTGCTTTGCAAATAGTTCATATGTGTAAGCAATCCCAAGTAAGCCAATGTAGGCAAGAAGAACTAATGAAAGAGCGGAACCCTCACTGAATTAATTGAACTTGTCCTTAATTTGAAAGTTGTCAGATGATGGGGTGTCAAAGGCAGGAGCTTCCTGTAGTTATAATTTTAAACAGCAACTCTGTACTTTCCTCTTTCTCTAAAACAATTAAAATTGTTACTTTGTGGGGTTTTTTTAAAAGCCATTTGAATGCCATAGGCCTGTGGAACAAAACACACATTCTACCTCTTCACCAACACTTCACCTCTTTTACATCTGCAACAAAGCACAAGACAGAGGCATGAGACACAGCAGGAATCAGCACATGAAGCATGAGATATTCCTCCTAAAGCACTGAGTAAAGCCACATCCCTGTAATTAGAAAAGCAACTAAGAAATTACTCTTAAACTGCAAAATGAGCAGTATTACCCTTTATTAATTTACTATCACATAACACAATTATACCTCCATTATTGAGGAAATGGAACTAAGTGTAACTAGTTACTTCTAAGGTCTCTACTAACACTGTCTTGGTAGACACTGCTTTTTATTACCGGGTATGGCCTGACCATTAACTCTGTGAAAGGAGAACAGACACTTGTATCAGGCTGTATGGCTCTTGTAAACATATGACTTGATTTCTATGCCTCTTGCTGTATCCAAAATTTTATCTAAGGAGGTGTAAACACCAAGATTAAATTATTAAAATGCAAACATCAAATAAAATAAATTATTAGTTCTTGATCCACATCAGAAAAATCCAAAAACTGTCACATTAAATGGGCTGGAAGAGGTATCTTTCTCCATCCAAACTATACAAGTGTTCCAATGTGGCACTGCTGCTCCCAGCCTGGGGTGTCACTCTTGGGCCATTTTCACACAGGACTGTTATAGCACTATGATTCCACTTTCAGCATCCTATGGAATCCTGGGGTTTGCAGTTTAGGGAGGGGCTGGCTGGCCCCTCCCTAAACTGCAAACCGCAGGATTCCATAGGATGTTGAAAGTAGAATCATAGCACTATAACAGTCTCGTGCGGAAATGGCTTTGTTCTCTGGCACTAGAACCTAGCATTGATCCTTGAGTTGCTCTCACTGCAGTGGCTAATAAGGTCACATTATCAAACACTTGCACTGAACTGTTGGAAGTGTAATTATCACATGGTCTCTTTTATACTAATTTATGAAATATGCTCACACCACCTTTGATCTCAGTGGTATAATCAGCACTTCTTATTAACACCTTCTGAAAATCCCATTTCCTTTCTTCTAGCATTTGCAAAAATTACACATGAATGGTTCATTTATGATACTGGCAAGGAAACTGTCACGTATTTCACCTACTCCCCCTCATCATATCTAGCTCCTTTCACTGAAGTATGACTAATGACTAATAGCTTGCCTTGTCTCTGTTCAACCGTTAGTCATGTAAACTAAAATATAATTGAAGGCCACTTTCCAAACAAAAACAACATAAATCCACAATGTGAGAGCGGATGACAGTGCATTACAATCGAACACAAGGTTTGTCATTTTCACAGGCAAAATGACACTGGAAATAGCACCTTTAGAACTTCTTTGGTCAAGGAACGCCACAGACATGGGGAGAAGCTAATATAGTGGTAATACCTAAAGAAGACAGAGATAAGAGGGAAATAAAGAACTACAGGCCAATCTCTCTGTTGAATGTAGACTATAAAATATGGGCAATGATATTGGCTAAGCAACTGAGACATGCAATAAAAGATAAAATACAGGAAGGACAAACGGGTTTTCTCCCAGGCAGGCATATGAAGAACAATATTAGAACTTTATTAAACACAACTGAATATTATGATAAAAATCCAGAGAAGAAGAAAACTATCATTTCATTGGATGCTGAAAAAGCATTTGATAATGTTTCCTGGAATTTTATGCATTACACTTTAAGAGAATATGGCCTGGGAGAAGTATTTTGCAATTGGTTGGAGAAGATATATCGGGATCAATCAGCAAAGTTAATTATAAATGGAGATAAAACACAAAGTTTTGAGATAAGGAAGGGGGTACGGCAAGGATGCCCGTTATCACTGTTATTATTTATAGCAGTTTTAGAGGTATTATTGCTAGTAATAAATGAAGATCCACAGAAGGAGATAAAGTACAAAGCCTTTGCAGATGATGTAATAATATTTCTTGAGGAACCACAAGATTCAATACAGAGGTTGAAGGAAATCTTGCAAAAATATGGACAAATAGGAGGATATAAGATAAATAAAGAAAAGACGAAGATGATGACATTAAATATATCAAAAAAAAAAAGAACAAGAAAATTTGGAAAAGAGATCAGGTTATCAAATAGTAAGGAAAATAAAATATTTAGGAATAAGTTTAACAAATAAAAATCAAGAATTATTTGATAACAATTACGAGAAGACATGGAAGGAGATTCAAAGCAAAATGGAAAAATCGACAAATATGAATTTATCTCTTTTAGGAAGAATAAATGCTTTTAAAATGTCTCTATTGCCTAAGTTAATGTTTCTTTTCCAAAATTTGCCAATAAAAGGAGAAGAAAAGATCTTTAAAGAATGGGAAAAAAGGTTGTGAAAGTTTATCTGGCAAGGCAAGAAACCAAGAATAAGATTTAAAACATTACAAGATGCAAAGGAGAGAGGAGGTTTTGATGTGCCATCGTTGAAAATATATTTTCAAGCATGCTGCTTAGAAACAATTAAAGATTGGATTCAAGTGGAGAACACAACAATAAAAGAAGTTGAAGGAATAGAAAATAGATTTGGTTGGCACAGATACTTATGCTACAACAAAGTAAAGGTGAATAAAGACTTTAACAATCATTGTATCCAAAAGACTCTACTGAAAGTGTGGATACAAATAAAACACAAATTTTATAGAGGACTTCCATTGTGGACCTCACCACAAGAAGCATTTAATATTGCTCCAACAAAACAGGGAAAATTATTGACGTATCAAGAGCTACTGAAAAAGGATGGTACAAAGTTAAGAATAAGTACAGAAGAGGAATTAAAAGAGCAAGGCCATGCATTTAACTGGTTCCCATGGAGACAGTTAAAAGAGAGATTTAAAATGGATCAAAAATTATACAGGTTTGAAAGAAAAGAAAATGAACTGGATGTATTGATGAAAGGGGACCAGAAAAAGATAATTTCTAGATTTTATAAAATATTGTTACAAAGAGAGATGGAACCAGAAATTGTTAAAAATAACATGATTAGATGGGCTCAAGATATAGGACATCCAATTGAGTTGGATACATGGGTGAGGGCATGGAAGACAGATATAAAATTTACACCAAGTTTGAATTTAAGAGAAAATTTCTGTAAAATGATATATAGATGGTACATGATGCCTGTAAAACTGAAAAAAAATAACAAGAAATGGGAATGAAAAATGTTGGAAATGTGATGAGAAAGAGGGATCTTTTTTTCATATGTGGTGGACCTGTAAAATGGCAAAAAAGTCTTGGAAAGAAATACATGACGAAATTCGAAGAATGTATGGTTTTAACTTTGAAATGAAGCCAGAACTCTATTTGTTGAATATGTTAGGGCAACAAAGAGAAACAAGAGCTCACCAAAAGACATTGTTATATATAATAACCACAGCAGGATTGACTTATGCTCAACACTGGAAAGAAAGAAAATATATTGATAAAAGAGAATGGAAATTCAAAATCCTGGATATGGTAGCGACAGAAAAGCTAACTTTTTCACTCAAAAATAAGCCAATCTAGGACTTTGAAAGAGAACTGCGAGAGGTATTGAACTGGACAAAAGAATGAAATAGGGGAAAAGAAAGAAAGGCTGTAAGAAAGGAGGAAGATAAAATGAGGCGACAAAAAATAAAATGTAAATAGTTAAATATAAGCTAAAAGTAATAGTTTACGATTGTTGTAAAAAAGAGATAATGTATGGAATGGAATGTTTATACAGAATGGAATGTTAAACTCAGATTCAACTGAGAAAATTGATGTTTGGAAGCGGGGGGGTATTGTTATTCACTTAAAATTTTAATAAAAATTATTAAAAAAACCCTGCCTTGGTCATTTAATGGGTCTCAGTTTGAGTGAAAATCCCCTGACATTCTCTTTTAAAATGGTCATGGCTTTCTAAAACTTAGTGTACACTGGGCTCACAATTCCAATGAGCTGTTTATTTGCTTTGGAACATATTTGTATAGCAAATACCCTTCCTTTCTTTATGCAAGGCAGCTTACATTTTTTCAAACAGAAAATGTCTATCGATAAATGTGTTAGCAAAAGAAATAAAATGGAAAACAGAAGTAGAAGATAAAATACCAACACAGTTTCACAAAAACTGAAAACAGAAGCAATCTAGAATAATTTGCTGAAGCCAGTAACTAACAGTGTCCAGAATCTGGAGCCGTAATTTATGACGCAACAACTCAATTACTTGGGGTTGATTTACCAGGGCCCAACCACCTCAAAAATCCAGCCATGGGTAGGGTGGGGCAGCTATGCTCAAACCTCCTCCATGGGAAATGGCACAAGAAAGTACTTACTGCCTTTCTTCACTTCTGGTTAGTGTCTTTTTGATAGGAAGGGGTAGCATTCAAATATGCTTTTTGCCATTCACTTTCTGTGATGGTACCATTCCAGAGGGCTAGATTATTTGCCATATCTTAGTTTGCAAATTAGTTTTTACCAAACCTGCTAACAGATATGTCTAATGTGTTTTTTTTTTAATATTCAAAGATGAACAGCCTTCATAATATACCAGCACTAGCAGCTGCCATTGGCTTTTTCTCTTCCACCCCTCAGTGCAAGAGTCTTGTGTGCTACAGTGATACACTGATGCCCTTTTCGCACACCAGTCTTGTTGCGAAATGGCCTCAGTAGCGTTGCACGATTGCAAGGACCATTCCACACGATGTCCTCGCAATCGCACGACGCTCCTGAGGCCACTGGGGGCAATCACGCATTATATCATTTTCAGCTTGTTGCCAAAAATGATGCACGAATGTGTGTCACTCCAATGCCCCACATGCATTTACCTTGCGTGCAGAGGCTCCAGAGGCGCAGCCATCACGCTTCCTCCCCCAGCGCAGCCTGGGAAAGTACCCGGCTGCACTGTGGAAGGAAGGGGCGGAGCGCTCACGTTTCCTTCCGGCCAGCACGGAGCTGGTGTGGAAGGGAAGCGGAGGGGACGTGAGTGCCTCCTGGACGAGGCTTTTCACGCAATCCCCATGCAATGCCAGCAGCACTAGTTAAGGTGCGAAAAGGGTCTGACAAAGGAAGAGCATCAATCCATTTGCAAGATATATGAAATTTCTTATCTTTCTAGAAGAAAAGACAACCAGCTGTTACTGGAATGATTCTATCTAGACTTTCCAGATCTCCTGTGGTTCAGATCTGGAGACTTGAGGTGGGATCTTGGGAGGAACTCTTTTCAAGAACAAAAGGTGAAAGCTCAAAGTGCTTGCTGATTTAAGAGATTTTGTCTCCCCTTTAGCCAGTTGCTATCTCCAGTGTAAAATTACTGCCCCCTTCTCATGTTTTGTTCAGTTAGATTTCTCACCCCTGCATTGGTGCTGTCTCTCAAACACCTTCTCTCAAAAGAAATGCCTTATGCTCCTCTTGGTAGACAGATGTTCTGGATGGCTCCAACCCCTGCATCACAGTCAAACACCAAAAACTGTGCCTGTGAATGAAATCTCAAGTGCATGAAGACTGTGTATATGTAGTCTATATCCTCCACTTTCCCTGGGTATGGATTATGCTTACAGAGACCATTTCCGCACTAGAATGTTATAGTGCTATTATTCTACTTTCAACATCTTATGCAATCCTAGGGTTTGCAGTTTAGGGAGGGGCCTAAAGTGTTGAAAGTGGAATAATAGCACTATAACAGTCTAGTGTGGAAATGACCAGAATCTACACGCACAGAGAGGGAAGCAGTACACAGATATCCTCCTATCTTGAAGGCCCTCAGAGGTCAAACATTCTGGCCCTCAGAGGTCAAACAAGAGAGCAACAAAACTCACTTTCCCATTACCACAAGGCTAGTAGCAAGAATCCAACAATATAGTAGACTGCAACCAGAAACCTGTAGCTCAACCAGTGGCAACTAGAAATCTAATTCTGGCAACAAGCAGGCAAAGCCTCCAGTATATTCTTGCACAGGAGTAGCAGGAGATTTTTTAAAAAGTGATTGGTAGAGCATATGTTCCAAAATGACACAAGTAACGCACCTTATAGTGAAACACAGTATTATTATAACAAGGATTGGGGCAATGTTTGTTTACATTTTAATACAAACAGAACTAATTCATATGCCAGAAACTTATATGTGAATGAAACAAATATTTAGGTCTGTAGTTTCCTAAGTTAAAAAAAAATATGTATCAATGTATTAGAGGAAACTGTACAGAAAAAGTAGTTGTTTGAAACTTCCTCCTCCTCCTTGTTTTGGGAAAACGCACGTAAAATGGATGTATATTTGCTTGAGCATGAAACTGTGTATGAATTTCTGTATGGATCTCTACTTCCTTTTCTTTTTTAAAAAATCACAAACTGGTACGGAAATGAAAAGGAGCCCATGTACGCTTTGCAAAACACAGACATTATAGAAAGCAGAACAGATCCGTCCAGTCCTAAGGAAAGGTTTGCTAAATCCCACACAGAAGTGTTCCATCCTTGTGAAGTCCACTTGACAAGGAAAAACTGCAAAGGGAATATGTTTTTCCTCTGTAGGGTAGGAAGCAAGAAAGCTGAACTTCACTGGCTTCTTGGAAACAATGGTGACTGCTAATGTCTGGTTGGCCTCATATTATCCCAAAGTATTTAGTCCAGACTCCTCACCCATCCCATTTTTTGAATGTGCAAAGGTATGTGTGTCGAAACACTGAACGGACTAGACTAGGCTTTGGAAGTGGGTGAAACTGAACAGTTTTTGGGAAGGACTGGGCAAGTTGCTCGAGGGGCTTTTCTTCTTGCTTTCGGAAGTCTCAGCAGCCCAGCAGGATTCCCTTTGTAACTAATGACAAAATTCCTCACAGGAATAAAATTACATCATGATACAGCACTGCATCCAAGGAATTGTTGGGGGTAGAGTTTCTAGGTCAGCAGCATCACATTTCTCTGAAATTTCAGAGTCAAGGATGGGTCCACGTGATGTCACAGGATGGCTCCTTATAACAGCATAAAGATGGGGCAGGAAAGGGTAGAGAGGCAGGCCAGAACTGTTTCTGGGTCAGTTGATTATGAAAATTGGCATCAGGGCAACCTGGGTATAGAAGATGAAGGACGTAAGCATAGTAATTACGTCATACTTCAGTCTGTGCCCTGAGGCACGGCAACCCTACTTTTCAGGGAAGAGACGGGACATGGTTGAGTCCATTGATCAAAAGTGCTGAATCTTGCATATATCTACTCTGATGTAAATCCTATTGCACTCACTAGGATTTACTCCCAGTAAACTGTTTATAGACTAAGAAAGTCTCTTAAAGTCCAGGTCTCTGTTACCTCTAATTTTAGAAACAATTTTTTTTATGTGTGTGTATATGTGTTCCAGTCGCCTATCACGGTGACCCCATGAATTCCATAGGATTTTCTTAGGCAAAGAATACTCAGAAATGGTTTTCCCCTTTCCTTCCTCTGAAATATAGCCTACAGCACCTGGTCTTCATTGGTGGGTTCCCATCTAAGTATTAACTAGAGCTAACCCTTCTTAACTTTCAAGATCAGAGAGGATCTGGTGCATTTAGGATATTTAGACCCCTTAAGAAACAAAGTACTTAGGGTTATATTAAAGTAATATATTAATTATTAGAAACCCAATATGATATAGAACATTTGAGTGTTGGAGAAGAACTCTGGGAGACCAGGATTCAAATTCCTGCTTTGAGTGCCCTTGGGCAAGCCACATTCTCTTGGGCTTAAAGGAAGGCAATGACAAACCTCCTGTGAATAAATGAGAGGGTCACCATAAGTTGGAGTCAGCTTTAAGGCACTTAACAGTATCAGTTATTTCTTTTACTTCAAATGTAAATTCCTTTGAACTGAGGAAAACTTTGGTCCCCTGAATGTTTTGGGCTATACCTTCCATAATGTTTTATGAGTGGGCATGCTGAAATGGAGCTGCTGGGAGTTGAAGTCCAGCCCCTCCGCAGGGCCAGTGCATTCCTTGACAGAGACTCAGCAAAAATAAAGGGAAGACTTAATTTCCTTAATCAACAGCCCATGTCTTGCATAAAGAAATACAAGACGTTAAAAGCTTGAAGGTAAAATGTACTACAGTTTCACCTCACAAGAAGCATGTGGATTTTTGAAGTGTATCTGTAACTGGAAGATGGCCATTGGTGTCATTAGGTCCTAAGACAAGGGCTACAATTTGCTCAGCTGTAGATGATTAAAAAGTGCCATAAAGTATGAAGGGATTTCTTGTGTTGTCCTTCATAGATTGTTTTCTACATTTTTCCTTCTTGTTTTCCTATGCAGAAATCATTATGTGAAGCAACAAGACAGCGTGCTATGCTGTAATTAGTTCATCTGAGGTCCCACATGTTAACTAGTTCCAGTTCTATCTGGTCCAAGTTCACAGTACCAGTACCCCATTGTAAAATGAAATTCAGCCACATAGAATTTGGCCCATATACGTATGAAGAAGGACTCAACACAAACATCCCTAACTCATTTCCATGACTGTCTGCCTCAGAAGTCTTTTGATTCTATCTAGAAACAAGGATTTTCTAAAATGTCTGGATCAGAAGAGTGTTATAAAGAATTTTCTGGGAAATGATCTGATCTCCTAAATTGATTGAGGTTTGTTTTAGCATGTTTATACCTAGGAAACAATTCTTTTTGTAAAGATATATTATGTTAACTGTACATGTTACATGAAAGTTTTTTGTTTTGTTTTCTAGTAGCTATTTCAGTTGAAACACTGGACTAAGATGACAAAAACAATAAATGACTTTAACACAAATTTAACTGTCTATTCAGACAACAAGTACAAACTTTTATTTGGATACAATTCTTATTGCAATACTTCTAAATATATTTAGATTGTGGCTTTTTAATAGCACACACTTCTTTGTACTCTTTAATCTAGTTTTAATGAGGGCAACGAAAACACTCAGTTTTAAAGCACTAAGTTTAATCTAAAGAGCTAAGCATTTATTTATTATGTATACGTATTTCCTACATACATACACAGCATCAGAAAAGTTTCTCACAATTTTAAGATTGCCTACTTTGACAAGGACTGCAAGGATTATATTCATTAGTTATGTCTTCAATTCATTTTATGATACAATGCATTTTTAGAGATGGAAATTTTTCTATTCTATTAATAGAGATAAACGCAAGACAAAAGTTTCATTCTTTGAAGAAGCTTTCCATCCCACTGTTCCTTTAAAACCACCAAGCAGCAAACAATAGGCTATAAACAAACAAAAACAAGACCACAAGATTACTAGGCACAGCCAAATTAAGAGGCAAATGGGACATACAAAATAAGCCTTCTACTCTTGAATTAGTGTTGTGGTTTAATTATGAATTTGGTAAAATAAGAGTTTAGAATTTTTATGAAGGATTTAGAAATTCAAAAGTTAAGGAAAAATGATCTTTAAAGCAAAATGTTCAGAGAAATGTTAACAATTTTTTAATCATCTCACATTCTACTAAAAATGACCTGGGTGTTGTGTGAGGAAAGCTGATTTGCATTTGGGTTCAAATTTATGTTCGGTTCAAACCAGCATTTGACCATTACCTATTGCTGCCTGTAACAATGTTTCTACTATGATTTGAGAATCCAAACAATGTGAGAATCAAATCATTTCTTTTTAGTTCTGTCAGTTATCTCCCTAAGGAGTTTTGAATTCAAATAGATGCATGGGGAATCTCTACAGACTGGAGAAAACTCAATAAATCAAAAGAGAGATTCAACGACAAGCACATGAGGGAGGAAAAGGGACGCAAATCGATTATTTTTGTTTATAGTGTTAGAACACAAGACAACATTAGCAACTAAAAAAAAATAAAGCCCAAAAGGTAAAAATGGGGAAACTGGTGCAAAGAGAAAAACAAACAGAGATCCTGTTGTCTTTCAATATCCTCCAGCCAGGCTAAAGCCACAGCTGCACAAGCAGACTTCACCTCTGTTGTTGGGTTGAGAACGAAGCAGGGTGCACAATCCCTTATTTCACTGATTCTTTCTAGAGAAGGAGTGGGCAACTGCAGTAAGTCTGAGGGTCAATTCTCTACCCCTCCAGGGGTCTCAAGGATTGACAAAAATGCCAAATGAAATGCAATTTAAAAACCAACCAACTCAGAAGCAGCCAGAAGTCCAGGGGCCTGTATGCTATTTAAAAAGTGAATTGCCTCTTCTGGAGAATTCACCTTTTTTTTTCATCCAAAAAAAAAATGCCTGAAGGGGTCGAGGTCCACACAGGCAGGCTTCAGGGGTCCCAGGGCTATGCCTTGCCCCTGTTCCAGAGAATATTAGCATGGAGAATGTGGAGCACTCAATTACGTACAGACTCTTCGAAATCATTTCTATTTCTAGCGCCTGATCAAATCCATGTGACACTTCGAGTGCCAGGGGTCAATTATCAAATAAGCAGAGAAGCCTACCTTTGTCATCTCACACATTTAAGCCATTTCCCCTTCTCTCT